>OX388155.1:9588830-11988830 GCA_947579745.1 Apocheima hispidaria | reverse complement strand
CCGACCGACAATGTGCCACTTACATCCACCGGTTGCCCGCGACTTTCACAATGTCGTCGGTCCACCTAGTGGGAGGCCTGCCTACGCTGCGTCTTCCAGTACGTGGTTTTCCCCATCGGTTATCAGTTCTTCGAGTGATATGGCCTGCCCATTGCCACTTCAGCTTGCAAACTCTGTCAGCTATGTCGGTGACTTTGGTTCTTCGGCGAATATCCTCGTTCCGGATCCTGTCGAGAAGTTATCAACCGGTGGATGCAAGTGGCACGTTGTCTACGTGTGGCGGTCTAAAGGGGAGGCCTATGTTCAGCAGTGGACGTCTTCTGGCTGATGATGATGATAACAGAATAGACTTCATATTCTTTGTGGTAGAGTATCTATTAAGTGAAATAAATACCTGTCATTATAATTATTATTAAATTATTTAAATAATTAATTACTTTGCCTAATTAAAAATAAGTTTCTTGTATAAAAATGAGTTGTTGTCTAACCCATATTTTGTTAATTATGATCGAGCAGCCGGGCAGCTCGCTAGGCTTCAGCGCCTAAGCAAGCCACCATTGTAGTTTCGAGAACGAAATCGTAACACACCATGTAGCCTTTACGGGTTCAAACGTGTTTCGAAAACGCGTAGTGAACTCAGCCTTCACAACAAGTCAACCTTGACAATGGATTGTGTAGGTTGACTTTTTGAGGTTTTGTTTTTCTATGACATTTAGACATCCTAGCAAAATAGTGAATTGTTTTTGTAGTAGTAGGACTCTTTTGCCAGAGTCGGCCAGGGGAAGTCACCTATGCCAGTTATTCTACCGCTAAGCAGTATTGTGCAAACATTACACTGTTCGGATTGAAGGGCAATGCTTACAGCTAAATTACCGACCATAGAGACTTTACACCTTATATCTCAGCGTCCAGGTATGACCTAAAACTGTCAAAACCACAGGAGGACGGGCAGCAGCGTCTTCTCTGTTAACGGTAAGCATTCTGCAATTGCCGCATGCCAAGAGTAGGGATTATGGCAACCCATCCCTTTTTAAGGGAGGCTTTTGTTCAGCAGTGGGCGTATTGGCTGATATGAGGATCTCAGGGTGACGAGCTCAGTGCATTGCCGATTCCCGCACAGGGATTTCAAGTTCAAAATTCTGGGTGGCACTGAACTCTTACGAGCAAGCGTGACGCTTACTATCAAGTGAGCGACTTGCTCGTCACTCCACCCAGTTGCATAATAAAAAAATATGATGACCAAGGCTTACTCACAAATATTTTCTCGTTTCCAGTAACAATCCCACTACTGAGCTTCGGCATGGTGCAAGGCTGGCTATCCCCCATGATATCAGTTCTGCAGTCACCTGAAGGCCCGGCCGCGAAACCTTTCACCATTTCTGATATATCCTGGATGACGTCTGTGACGTACATCACGGCCATTATATTTGGAGCTCCCATGGGCCTGCTGACGGATAAGTACGGCAGGAAGGTGATGACTTTGCTAACAACGTTCTCTTTGATAGTAAGTTCTTTTTGGTATGTTTATTATTGCTTTTATCCGCAAAAAAAAACTTAAAATGTGATTCCGTCGTTTTGAGATGTGACATTCTAGAAAATTCGGGAAAAAAACATGTTTTAATGTTTTTTTTCCGACCAAAAAGAAATATGGGAAAAAGTGTTTATCCCGTTTTATAGTAATTTTGAAAAGATATCAAATTGAAAATTGTTCAAAATATTTTGGAATATTAAGCTCGTAAAAGTTTTTAAAAGTAAATAAAGTAAAAAAAAAGTAAATGTAAGTAAAGTTGTAAAAGATAGCTGCGCCAAGTATTCTGAGCCACGTGTCCTCTTGGTTGTCTTGATTTAAGCGAAAGGTCGTAGATAGGGCTGAGCGACATGACATGTCTTGGGAAAAGCCTTGTCCACAGTAGACAAATAACGGTCGATGATTGGTTGATATCGCTCCGGATATGTGCAAGAAGGAAGTGTAATCCTCTAATGTCTCTGTTCCAGCACCTAGTTCTAATTGGTTGCTAACAACTATTGTTGTTTTTTATTGACACAGCATCGGAACAACATTTGTTGACTTGGTTTTTACGATATAAAATTCCATTGTAAAAAGGAACCAAGACTTCTGTTCGGATCGAGGACTTCCGTTACTGAATTTGTTTACAATGTATTTTTGTAACTTACCTACAACCTTTTTTATAGCTTTTCGGACCTTAGACTTGAGAGTTCATAGAACTTGAGGTAACTTTTACTTTTATCCGGTATAGAGATATTTATGTTGTTATGTAACAGCATACGAAATTAAATAAATATTTGATTCGTAGATAACAAGTAGGCTGAAAGCAAAATGGCTCTGATCGTGGCTTTGGAGTTAAATAAATTAATAAATTATAATAAAATACGTATAATTTTCCAAAAAAAAGGTACATCTTCCCGTCCACAGTTCTCTCACTCGAGCATTAAATTGTCACATTTTTTTTTTGTTGATGTAAAATCACAGAAGGTGAAATTTCTAAAAAGGAAAAAAGCTATTATAGGTAAGTAGGTGTCCATCATAACATACCATTTAAAACTCGGGGTGACTCGGAGTACTCTATTAACCAGGGTTCGCCGATATATATCAGCGGATATATATCAAGATATACAGGGTTATAAGGAAAGGGTATGCTAAGCCGAAGAGGGCTTATAGTACTCATCATTATGAACAAATTTTACTATGGGACCAACCCTGAAATCGAGAAAGGAATATCAGCTGTTCCATACATTTTGTCGAGTGTCATTGAAAATTTTCTATGGAACAGCTGATATATTTTTATCGATTTCAGGGTTGGTCCCATAGTAAAAGTTGTTCATAATGATGAGTACTATGAGCCCCTTTCGGCTTAGCATACCCTTTCCTTATAACCCTGTATATCAATTGATTTTTATCTTGATATATATCAAAAAATCGGATTTTTGATATTTATTATAAAAATCGGATTTTTGTAACCCTGACTCTATCCCTGATTAATAAAAATACGAAAGTAGTTACAACTCTTGTCAATCCTTAAGAATGAACGGCTGACCGTTTCTAAAAATTTTGCTTTGTAGGCAGTCTGATTATAAAAGAATCCACCTTGATGTAATTTGGCAATGTATACTGTGCTTTATAAGAACAAACGTGCGTAAACAGCGAAAATTGAAAATAAGTGGTAACTTCTCACACTAATATTATAAATGCGAAAGTTTGTGTGTAAGTATGTAAGTGTTTTTGTCCCCTTTCAATTCTGAGCATTCGGCTGAACGTATTTGAATGAAATTTGGTATGGAGGTAGCTTATACCCTGGATTAACACATAGGCTACTTTATATCCCGAAAAATATTCGCTTTCTGTAGAATAGCGGGTGAAACCGCGGGACGCAGCTAGTTAAATATATAAGTAACTAGCTGATGCCCGCGAAGCTCGGCCTACATCCTCGCTCTAAACTCTTCATACAAACCTTGTCCTCGCAATTACGAACACAACAAAAAAGAAAACATCAAAATCAATACAGCCTTTCTCAAATTGTAGCGTGACCAGGAAAAATAGGGGTTCATTTATATATATACAGGGTTATAAGGAAAGGGTATGCTATGCCGAAAGGGGCTCATAGTACTCATCATTATGAACATCTTTTTATATGGGACCAACCCTGAAATCCATAAAAATATATCAGCTTATCCATAGAAAAATGTCAATGACACTCTACAAAATGTACGGAACAGCTGATATTTTTTTCTCGATTTCAGGGTTGGTCCCATAGTAAAAGTTGTTCATAATGACGAGTACTATGAGCCCTTTTCGGCTTAGCTTACCCTTTCTTTTTAACCCTGTATAGACATATATTTTTAATTTAAAATGAATATATGTATAATGGTAGGTTGTTATTTTTTACAAATATGACGTAAGTCCTCAAACTTTTTTAATTACCTACCTTTGTTAAGATAACTCTGAATATTTTTTTAAAACAAAAAAACACCTTTAACTCACGTCCTCACGTTGCTTATAATAATTAGTGACGATAACAACACATGTATTTTTTGTTTGTAAACGTTTATCAAGTACCTATCAACATTAATTATTGTTAGTGTCTTGCCATATCCAATTAGTTCTACCTAGTAACGTATTTAAAAAGCGAGTCTTTTATTGTCGGTTAGTAAAAGAAGTGCCACCTTATTCACTTAAAAGGTTATATCAAGCGTGACAACGTTGAACAAAATTTAATGAGATTGTTGAACTTTGCTTGGTTTTTTTCTTTGAAGTTTCAGCTTCCTTCACTGACTAGATAATAGTGCTGTTCCTTCCTAGATAATTAGGGCTGGTAACTAGCATGAAAGCTATGTAGTACTACTACTCTGGAACTGACTAGTTCACTGACTCTCGATTTTGAAATCTCTGTTTTGTATAATTTATGTATGTTTTTATATATTACGTATCGTAATTAGTATTAATGTAAGCAATATTTTATGTAGTGTATTTTTTTTTAAGTCATATATATTGTACATATATTATGTAATTATGTAGTTATATTATAGTAATACATTTTTGTTATGTTCATTTAATAAATCTAAGTATTCATTCTTTTGCGCCACCGTCCTTACTCCATCATAATTACTCACCTGAAGTTTGTCTGGAAGAGATCGCTTTTAGCGATAAGAGCGCCTTGTTGAACCTATCTCTAATGTTATATTTTCTTGTTATTTATGTCCTTTTGTGGTGTCAATAAAGTGTTATTGTTGTTTAGGGTTGAGTACGTAATTGTTGATCCTGGGCCCGTACTGTGACGAGCTTATTGCGATGATTGTTAGATTGAACCGACGACGCTGCGCGTCCGCAAATCGTATCGCTGCGCAATGAGGTTATCGGTCACGCAACGTCGGTGGCTGAACCTAATAATCATCGCAATCAGGATATCACGGCACGGGTCCAGGAGCCGTGGTCTACCAATACAGCTTCGGTTACTCGATCTATCGAATAAGAGCCGGTAATAAGGGGAACCTGTAAGATCGTAGGTGGTTAGATTAAGGGATCGGAACTCCCATTCAAGCGAGTCCAGGAAAGTCCGGCGCGGTGTGGCCCGTTGTAGAGAGGAGGAAGGGACATGCTCTCAGCAACTTAAGCAACACTCCTGGGAAATGCTGGGAGCATTTCCAAGGAAATGCTGGCAGCTTAGAGTAACTTGATATTTTTTTTTGCCGATTGTTTCTTCGTTAAACGCCCTCTTGCTTTGGTTTGCAGCTGGGATATGAGGGATTATCCCTGCTAAAGTAAATCCCCCGGTGGCTTGCCTTGGTACTTGATAGAGGGGTCCAGGATCAGTAAGGCAACGGATCGAAATCCGCACTGCAGTTCAGCTCCTGCCGGGACTGCTACATGCTGTCCCTAAACATCTCCGCCTACGATAACGTCAGCCACTCGACGCTGTCATTCTCCTCATGCTCTTTTAGGTAGATGATAAGAACCTAATCGCTCATCTTATCTAATCAACCCCGAGTCCAGGTCCCCAGAATGTAGTAAATAAAAAAAGCGCTGGTTCTAGTTTCGTATATTTTTTGTAGGTCTTCTATTGTTTTCTTCCAGATATACTGGCTTATAAAGCTGTTCTGCATCGAGCCGTGGGCGATGATCCTAGCGCGGGCCATAGCCGGCATCCCGTGCTCGGCGTGCTACATCGTGCTACCGATATACTTGAAGGAGATCAGTGACATTGACCTCAGGGGGGCGCTGGGATCACTGCTCATCATGAACAGGTATGTTTTGTCTTTTTGGTCTCCTTATCGGACATTGATTATTTTCATGAATCTTATCCCGTCTCTCCGATTTTCAAACTTACATGATTGTAAATCATAATCATAGTTGCTTAGGCTTATTGCGAAATTTATTAGTATTTTGGTCAAAATGAAAGTTAATAAAAACCTAGCTTGTGGTTTCTGAAGGTAAAAAAAAATGCATGGGGATTGTATAAAAAAACTTGTAGAAGAGCGGGTAAATCTTGCACTAACGTTCCGCTTGGAGAAAGTGAAAAACTCTGCACTAACATTCCACTTAGAAAACAAAAAAAATACTGCACTATCATTCCGCTTGTGGAAAATGAAAAACACTGCACTAACATTCCACTTAGAGAAGAAGAAAAATGCTGCACTAACATTCCGCTAAGGGAAAGTGAAATAATCTTGCACTGAAGTCCCGTATTAGGATGTGCTGTGTATAAATTATGCAATCTATATCCAAGTATACATAATTTTGTTTTGAAGTCCCGATGGCTTTTAAAATTCAAATTACTACGTACTTGTGTAAAAAAGTGCTTATTTTTATCGTTTTTGGTTTGGGATACAGATACACAATGACGCATCTCGTGCCGGGCTGTACCGTCTGCATTTTAATCAGGTTATTCGTATGCCTATGTTCATTCATACCTAGAGGTTTAGTAGTTATCACAAGAATTTTAAATTAAAAACAGCCGACTTCAACAGATCCATTAATTTAAATTTGCTTCGTCATAGGCGCTTAACTATCATAATCGAGATTATCTTGGCGCCACCCGCCGCCGTGAAATACGTATCATTCAGGAGTTCCGGTGGCCATCTGTGATCTTCATCACTTCCACTTAGTGAATGATACTTTCCGAATATAAATGCGTGACTTGTTGATGAAAATACCAAAATCGCTATATATAAGCCTATAATATTCGAGGAGTTCCGTCAATTCCTCATAGTTCCAATTCCCATTCATCATCATCATCATCATCTCAGCCACAAGACGTCCACTGCTGGACATAGGCCTCCCCCTTAGATTTCCACGAAGAGCGGATGGAAGATGGAAGAAAAAAAAGAAAAAAAAAGAGATGGAAGAGCGATAATTCCCATTATGAGAACTGGATTTAGAGTTCCGTTCCGGAAAAAAAGAACTTTTTTTAAGGAACACTTCGTTGGCTGCAATTCAGTAAAAACCTAAGTGTCACCCGCACCATGATACATGAAATGGAGTATAATTCGATTAATATTAACTGGCACTTTGTAACTCATATAATAACGTAATTACATCACCTGGAGGAAAACAACATGCCGTGCCAACGGCCACACTTGACCTGCAGACAGCAAGCGCTCCGCGGATCTTCTCTACTCTTTATGTCATGCGAAAATGAGACAAACGTATATATAATCGTAGCTGTGTTCTTTATCTGGACGGCAAAAACAGTAAATAATATTTTATTGCGATGCGTATTTTGCGCATGCTAGCCCTGCAAACGCCTACGAGCATAGATTGCATCCTTGAAGTAACATTAGTGTAGTTTTTTTAAATTTATTTTATTTGTTAATGCTCAACTGTTGGCGAGGGTTGCCGCTTAGCAAAAATTAAACTCTCTAGAACAGCATCAAAATGTCGCCAGATTTCGGGAAAAAAACTCTATAAGTCTTTTAACAATATTCTAAGATCTGAGCTGAAATTAGTTCTAATAAAAGATGAATATTGAGGTAAGTATATTTTATTTTATTTTATTCATGGTAACTAATCACTTTAAATAATTAAAATTCAATTAATTGCAAAATTTCGTCATAAATGGCCATAATATTGTCCTCGTCACGTTCTGTTCCAATGGAAGTGGACTTTATCTGTTAGTCTCTGGCAGTGGTAGTGGATGATGTCTTCTTTTTTTTAAAGGTTTTTGTGACTTTTGTTTTTTATTTGGACATCATCTGGCAAGATGTAACTATGACAGTAGATATAACTAAATCCACAATATATAACAATTTTCATTATAATAACCACCATTAATGATAGCAAAATTTATAGAGTCGCTAAATCATATAAAAATGTCGCTAAACCTGTAAGAAAACCGGTAGATCTAACGACAAAGTCGCTAAAACGGCAACACTGGTACACCAAAGGCACAACATGCGGCATGTGATATACAAATTGTTACTTGTGCTAACGCTCATAAACGTGTTTTACCAAACTGTAGTAGATATTTCATCCAAATGTCTTTTTTATCCTCTATTTTCTCTGTTCGTCTGTTTTTTTTTTTGTAAGTTGTAAGTCTTTAAAGGTTAAAGGATTTCTAGATGTTTTGTCCAATAATTCCCTTTCGCCCCTCAATCGGGATGCCATAAGGGGATTTCTGGACCATGCCATATTTTTCGGACGTATATTTTGTTCTGTGCCCAACAACTGTGTGTGACAATAAATAACTTTTGTGCGTGTGTGTGTGTGTTCGTGTGGCTGTGTGTGTTCGTGTGTGTGTGTGTGGTGTGTGTATAGGGAGAAAAAAATATAGCTTCTTATTGCTATGATCGCACCAAAAGATGCGGTTTTCGTGTTATTGATTATTTTAGCGCAAAAGGTCAAGTTCGTTCATCTATATTATTTTTTCTAATCAAATTACGATACAGTCATCATGTGACTGTAGAAAAATCTAGAAATTCAAGTTTATTCTCGTGAGTAGGTTGTACAATAATGCATAAGCATTCATATTTAAAAAAAAACTGAATAAGCTAGTGTTTTTATTTTTAGGGTTCCGTACTTAAAAAGAAAAAAAACGGAATAAGTGTTTTTATTTTTAGGGTTCCGTACTTCAAAAGAAAAAAAAGGTACACTTATACGATCACTTTGTTGTATATCTGTCTGTCAGGAACGCTGGAGGTTTCAAATTGTAATTAATACCAAATACGTAGGTTTACGATCGCTGCTTGACATAAAAACCTACAGGGTAGTTCCCGTTGACCTAAAATCATGAAATTTAGCAAGAAGCAAAATCTTACAGCACAAGCAAAGTAATAAATCTGATACTTATTAAGATGTAAAAAAATCTCTTGGCGATGGGTATTTATTTCTGCCTTTTGGGGAAGCAACATTGGGTCCTTGGGGTTCAAGCGCATGGCTACTCTTTACAATACAATATAACTTTATTATACACCAAAACAGACAAACTTAAAAAACAATAATATTTAAAATCGGTAGTATAATGGGCGGTCTTATCGCCTAAAGCGATTTCTTCCAGACAACCTTTGTATGGACAGAATTGTGACTTATAAACTACGGTCGGTGGTGTAGATACATAAAAACAAAAAAATATGAAAACATAAAAATACATACGATAAATACTAACTATATATATGTAAAATATATACTTTAAAACGAATAATACATAATTATACATACGTACCAATTAACACACAGAAAGATAATGTTTATAAACGAGGTTTTTAAATATAGAAAGAGATTTAGCCTGGCTAATACACACAGGCAGCTCGTTCCAGAGCAGGACAGCTTGCACAGTAAAAGACTTACAATAGGAAAGATTTACGTGGGTAGAAATAGGAATCTTTAGCTGGAGGGCGCGAGAGGGACGCAAGGAAAAGGAGTGAGCTTGAATATATTTAAAGCGTTCCTTCAAATATATTGGGGTAGTAGGAATAAACAGTATTTTGTAGAGAAAGGATAGGATATGAGAATTACGGCGAAAGCGGATAGGCAACCATTTGAGCTTTTGACGAAATTCCGAAATGTGATCAAATTTGCGTAAACCAAATATGAACCGAATGCAGAAATTTTGTAAACGTTCCAACTTGTCAAGTTGCTCTTCGGTTAAATCTAGATAGCAGGCGATCTTTAAAGATCTTTCTAAGCGGCTCATAGAAAGAACAAACGATCAAAGGGCTGGTGCTTACCACGGCCAGAGAATTAGCATTGCTATTCAACGAGGTAACGTCACCAGCCTTTTGGGTACCCTGCCCGCGGATAGTGACTTGACCTCTATTTTTTACCTGTAATTAATTTATAATAATTTTGGTTGTAATTTTATCTATTTTATTTAAGTTGAGATTGTAGTTAGAGAATAAATAAGTAGGTAAAAAAAAAATGTACGGAGCCCTGAGTGCGCGATTCAAAATCGCACTTATCAGTTGCTTTTTTGTTGAATTTTTAGCTTGAATGACGTTATGTAAATTTTATTTGTATGTTCAAGATTAGAATTTTCATTGTTTGTGTTTTTTTTTTCTATTATACTTGTAATCAAAACTACCTACAAGTCGGGTAATTTTACTCGCCTGCCTAGAAGGAGGGTAATGTTTTTCGGGAGTACGTAATTAAATAAGTATGTTTGTGTGTTCTTACAGCCTAAACGGTTGGATTTCGGGTTTCTCTATGTCATGGTGTCATAGGCTACATTGTGCAGCCGGTTTTTTGTTTTCAACCGAATTCAAAAAAAAGGAATAGTTTCTCGACTTGACTGCTTTTTTAAATGTTTTTTGTTTTACCTCAGAACACTTTCAGATCAATAAAATATCGATTTTTGGTATTATCTTTTTCTTTGAAAGGATAATATTTATCAAAATACAGTTCTGATAATGGGATCCATGAGGAATTGAGGGAAGTCCTCAAATATAGCACATAGCGACTTTGGTAAATTTATCGATAACTCAAGGATTTGCATTCAGAAAGTATGATGTGAATCTAGTTCGGAGGGTAGGGTGAATCCTAATCAAGTTCAAGCTTATTACGATCTGTTTACAATACAATTTAATTCGTATAAGTCAGGTTGGCAGATAATAATAGGAACTAAAAAAATGTTAAAATGTTTGAGCTACCTACCTACATGTAAGTAATATGCTAACCCCCGAATACTGAAACGTTTGTTAACTTTGACGACAGATTAAGTCTGTTGCTGCCTTTGTCATTTACTTAGTGCCAGACAAATGCAGCATTAGAATTAATCTGTTGTCAAAGTTAACAAGCGTTTCAGTATTCGGGGGTAAGTTTGGTAAAAAATAAATGATTGATTGATTGAAGTGGAACTGATGAAGAAGACCACAGATGGTCACCGGATCTCCTCAATGATACGTATTTCACGGATGGCGCCAAGATAATTTCGATTATGATAGATAGGCGATTATAACGATGCAAATTTAAATAAATGGTTTTGACGAAGTCGGTTTGTTTTTATAGTTTAAAATTATTTAAATTAAGAATACTTATTTGATGGATTGTTATCGAACATGGTCTCACAAAAATATCCTTGTTTTTGAACGGCGGACGATATATTTTTCGAGCGTTGGATTAACGGTGGGAACATTTAAAACTACCTTCATGACCTTCGCAAATGAGGAAAATAACAAAGACATCAATTCTAAGAAAACTAAAAATCTAACACGGGTTTTAATAATTGATTAATTGACCGAGCGAAGCGAAGATCTCAGAGTTTACTGGGACAAATCGGCATTTGTGTGTATATTTGTCCGATGATAAGTTGCGAACCGTTGATCCGATCTTCATGAAAATTTGTAGGCAAGTAGTTAATTTCAAAACAATTTTTAAGTTCGAATATGAGCTGAAATCGGTCCAAGGGTTGTCAAGATATAGGGCTCGCGAGGTCTCAGTTCGGCGCGAACTGCTAGTACTTTATGGGCTTAATGGTAGCTAAACAGCGATTAGACCGGGAACGAGGCAGATGAGAAAGACATAGGCACAGCAAAAGAGAGACATATGCCCAGCAGTTGGATAAAACAAGACAGTGGATGATAATGACAGAATGACAGCAGTCGGCCGCGTACTCCTTGGCTCTCTAGCACCGTGACATGTTTTTCTGACGTTGTCTTATCTCGCCGAGAAAATCCTTATCTAGTAAAACGACCACCGTACAATCTTTTATTCGTTTTTTTTTTTTACCAATTACCTAGAGTATCACCATCATGTAAGCTATCCTTACGTTGTTTTTTGGTGAATAAGAGCTTATATACATTTTTTTTTTTTTTTTTTCGATAATTATTATTTAGATTTTTATTAAAACTTATACTACTTATACTATTTACTTTATTAAAACTAATTATGGGAAATCTTTGCGCCCATTTATTCCATAAACGTATTATTCTCTGAGAATAATACGTTTATGGAATTTTATTTATTTAAAATAAAATTCCATAAACGTATTATTATTCTCAGGGTTCCTTTTTCCAAGTTTTCATTAATAATAACTTTATTGAAAAAAAACAGGAGCATGGAAACGGAAAACTGTTAGATATAAATTGTAGGCAAAAACAAGTTTGTATAGTGTCAGTATTCAGGGAGGAAATAAGGGAAGTTTGTATGGACTCGGTAGAATAGCATGCTCTCTGCCACTTTACCAATTGTATATATTATTCCAGAAACATAGGTTACCTAACGAGCTACGTGGGCGCTGATCTCTTGGACGTGAACACGATGCTGTGGCTCGGCCTCCTGGTGCCAACTGCAGTGTTCTTCGTATTCCTTGCCATGCCAGAGACACCAGAATACTTGGTCAAGCAGGGGAAGCCAGATGTAAGTACCTACCGGTAGATAGTGACCGAGTTGCATTCTCTGTTTGTCACTTGTGTGTAGATTAACTATATTGCAGCAGCGTATTTGCTCTCGGGTGTGGCGAGACTTGTGTCTCATGCTCGCTAGCGCCGGTCGCTATTGACTGAGATATTATGGTGCTTAGTAACTTGTGCGCACCATTGAGAAGGTACCGTTTGAAATGTTCGTTCGCGCGGTCTATATGTCAATGGCCAATACTTAGTTACATTTTTTTTTTTTCTATTTCCTCCTAAGAGGATTTTGGCGTCGCACGTCTTATGCATTTGCCAGTGTCAAGTATACAAATATATTTTCAAGTTTTGTTAGATATTATCAAACAAGTCATAGTCACAGTCAAAGGCGAGCAAAGCAAGTCACGGCCAAGTCCAAGTCATGCCCCAGTAAAGTGGTGAAAACTTTACTAGAGCCTTCTATGGAGTTTTGGAAACAACACGAAAATTCACGTTTCACGACATTATGCCATTCACCAACACTCGTGCATGTTCAAGAACACTTAACGGGTAAAAATTCACCGTTTTTTTCTACACATTAACACTCAAAGTAACACAAGTTTTGCAAAATAATAAAATGACGCGACATGAATTCTTCACGTTCCCGCCAAAACTCCTTAGTTACATTCTTACACAACAAATAATTCCGATCGGCAGTTTTCGATTGCACAGAAAAGCGCAGACCGGTTTCCGACAATAACCGAACATGTAAATGATTATTTACACATATTGAACTTTATTTGCAATATCAAATGGCAGAGTATTGCTTGCTATGCATTATTAGCTCTGTCCCGTTAGTACGATTGGTACAATGTCGGTCAAAAATGGCGCACGGACGGAGCGATTTTACCGCGAAATCGATCGACTAATAACAGCGCAAGATTTTAGCGCGCTTAGTTGCAATTGGTAGCTCGAAGTTTTTCGCGATTAAAATTAGTCTAATGCGCAGGTACATAAGGGCCGTGTTCAGTTTGGTCGTGCCAAATATTATCAAAATCAGCCGGTAAATGGCGCAGAAGCAAACTTCTCCATTTTTTGGGGAACATACCCCACAAATCAAAAAACGCCGACGACAAAAAAAAACGTAGAACCTGAATACCAAGTTTCTTCAAGATTGCTTAAAAATACGACTTGTACGCGAGTACCAACATACGGACTTTATCAAAATCGGCCGATGTATGGCGCCGCATCAAATTTACCCCTTTTTGGGGGAAATACCCCACCAATCAAAAAACGCCGATGACTAAAACTTTAAAAATATCGTAGAACCTATATACCAAGTTTTGTCAAGATTGGTTGAAAAATACTGCCTATACGCGAGAACCAACATACGGACAAATGAAAAAAGAGACCTTCCGTTCACTTTACTCACTCGGTCAATAATGTACAGAATAGAATTGTGAGTAGGTGTTTAATATACAAAATATGTAATAAAGACCAAATCAAAGGATTCTAAATGTCAAACTGTCGATCGAACTCCTTACTATTATAAATATTGAAGACTATGATTTACGTAATTACATGCAAACATAATCAAATCACGTGGATATGCTCATCTTCCGCTATTTCTTCCGGTTACTAAGAAATACAATATTATCTCGATGACTCGACGATCGATATCACCTTTTATATCACTTTATTGACTGAGCGAAGCGAAGGTTGCAGAATCTACGGAAACAAGTCGGGGCGTTAGTATATATTATATTTTTCCGACGATTGCTTGAGTACCGTTGATCTGATTTTCATGACATATGTTGGCAAGCAGTTATGGCTTCTCGCTATGTCGTTCGCACAATCAAAAAAAAAACTTTTTTTTGAATAATAAAATAATCATCCAATGTTTCACAGAAAGTTTTCAGACCTTTTTAAAAACGTTTTCACTAAGTTACCCGAACCTTCTGTCATACGACTCGTTTTTGTCATCGGAAGGATTGTCTTAAAATAAAATAATTATCCGACTCTGGAATTACTTTTTTGCTGCGGAAGCACTTCCTAAATAAAATGTTGAATTAAAATTAAAGCAAAATACCCGACTGCAAAAGATAGCTTATGTTAGATAGATAGATAGATTAACTCTTTATTGTTCACACAAATTTATGTTACTAACTATTTTATGTTACTCCGGAAATTAAAATTGAATCCAACAATCAAAAACTGTCAAGACTTTTAGGCAGCTTATAAGAACACACAAACAATATACATAATAACATACTGACCACATACTTACATACATACTAAAAACCTTGTTTTTATCATTCTTCTGGGGCAGTCTTGTAAAAACAAGTTAAAGTCGGTTTTTTTATAGACAGTAAAAAGCACAATAAATTATTCGTTCTTAAAACTTAGTAATGACATTGAAACACAAATAATGTAATTAAAATAGGTAAAATACCCTGGGTTTTTTAACACCTTGGCAGGTAGTTTGGGGACCGACCGAGTTTGGCTACGGACCGAGGTAGGGATGGGAAAATAAATCTTAGTCTACATCGCGAAGCTACTGAGAAGTTCCGCGCGATAAATTTCTTAGTTAAAAAAATTGGTCGATTCCCTAAGGGTTAAAGGCCGGAGAGTTAAATAGGCATATGTATTTTATATTTAAAAAAACTACAGGTCCGGTACTATTGTCCACGCGGGTGAAACCGCGCGGCGCAGCTGGTTTGCTCTAATGCCCGCGTTTTAATTTTGCATTGCTGTTTTCCAGGAGGCCAAAGCAGTTCTAGCATGGTTACGAGGCCTATCTCCGACGGATCGGACCGTGGAGACTGATATCGAGACCATAGTCCGCGCTGACAAGCAAGTCATGGCCGACGCCAAATCTGCGTGGGGAATCATTTGTAAGTAGAATTTACAAATTTAAAGATTCTAAAACAATCAGCATTTAAAGAAAGCTTGCGGGAGATCACCAAAAGATTTGCCTTTTTATAAATTACGGGAAGAGGAAGATGCTCGCCTGCTTGTCATCGGTTCCGCAGTACTAGAAGGAACCCTTATAAGTTCGTTATGTCCGCCTGTCTGTCTGTATGACTGTCTGTCTGAATCCTTAACTGCCATATAGCTTCCAATGTCATAAGCCTATACATGCATGAAATTTTACACGACGATAGTCCAAGTTCAGAACACAAGTATAAAAAAATAATAGTATAAAAATATTTTTGATACAAAACGGGTAGCTCCCATAAATGTAATGAGGGGATGAAAAAAAAATCGCGGTATCCTATCATGTGGGGTGTTGTTGAATAGGTCTTTTAAAGTTAACAATTATAAAAGACGAAAAAGGGTACTTAATATTAAGAGGGAGATATGTAAAGGGGGGACCAAAAATTTTTTACGGTGGTGCTGTTGGGTATCATTGAATAGGTCATTTAAAATCGGACAAAGCGGAGACTTCGAAAAATCATAATTGGTAGTGATAGATTTACCTACCAACCCCAAAATATTAGTATCGATGGCACCTCATGTCGAAGTTTAATACTATTTCTAATCTAATCTAGTTTAATATTTCTACCTTCCAGTGCACGACAGACCAACTTTAAAAGCATTCATCATAACGCTAGTCGTCAAGATAACACAGCAGTTCGATGGTTATCTGATAGTGTTAATCTACGCTGGCTTTGTCTTCGAAAAAGCTTCAGAGTCCATCAGTCTCAAACTGAGTCCGAACAAACAAGTCATGCTGATTGGAGTAGTTCAGCTGATCGGGGCTGCCGTGGCCACGGCTGTAGTTGAAAAGACTGGCAGGAAGGTAAGAGTTGCTTTCTTAATGTTTTGGGGCTGCCCGACAAAACAAGATGGCAGATGGCATAGCAAGGGCATAGCAAGAGAGAGACCTATACTCAGCAGTGGGATAAGGAAGGCTGTGGATGATGATGATGATGATGACAAAACAAGCAGTTGACTCCCCAACACTCGCACCAGGCTACCTGTATTTTGCAGTCTATTATTATGTAGCATGTTTAACATGTGGATGTCTGATGGCATAGCAACCCGACTTGTGACGGCCTGACTGCCTTACCCGGGAGCCCTCAAGTTATATTCTTCTTTATTCTGTAGAATTTGGTATTTGTATGTTTCGGCTACAAAAGTAAGCTGGCAGTTCGTACTCATATTCAATACTCTCTTGCAGCCACTCTGCGTGGTCAATTCTTTCGCATTTGAGCCGAGTCTGATCGTTGACATGATTCTATGTCACATCTTTAGGGATATGGCTGACCAGTTGCTGTATGACCTGGCGTCTAGCTGCCATTTTGCCATGTATGACATTCATATACTTTCCAGAACTATGGCTTTTTTTACTCATGCAAAACACTATTTTCTTTACAGCCTCTTCTAGTGATAACATCATTTGCAGTCGGTCTGGGCATGTTTATGCTAGCAGCTTGGTTCTACGTCACCTCAGTGGGAATGTGGCTTCCCGGCTGGCTGCCTGTATTAGCCATGTGTCTCTGTATCTTCTCGGATGCAGCTGGTTTCCATCCTATATCTTACATCATTATTACGGACATGTTCACGTTTCAGGTGAGAATGTGTGATACAAGGTGATACCATACAAGATTATAATTATGATACGCCTTTAATTTTGCGTGATTATATGACCTTCCTGGCTTAGCTGGTAACAAGTCTACTATATGAGCAGGGGGTCCCAGGTTCGATTCCAGTTATCAATTTAAATATCTCCTCTGGTTCTGTGTGAGTTGTCCGTGCCTTTTTGTGTTTTATGGTATCCCCGAAAGAAAACCTCGTGGGAAGCCAGTAAGTGTGAAGCAATCTTATTATATTTTTATCTTGTGCAATTTGGCACAGACCCTTAGACAGTAAATATTAATTACTTATGGATTTAGTTTCGCTTTCCGAATTTCTGTCAATTAAAAAGTCTCATGTAAGCCTTTTTTCATGATTCAAACTAAGTATTACACTCATGCCAAACTCCATCGAGTGACGAAGAAACTGATCACTATTGGAATTACTAACGGCTGAATTGATGTTTCTTAGTTAGTCTTAAAAATATAACTGGCAGAAAGAAAGACAATACCTTTCGCATTGATGATAATATTGTTGACAGTGTACCCGCACTAGCCCGTATCGTACGTGACGTCACCTGCCGGTCCCAAAGGAATACCAGCGCTGATTGTTTACAATCAGCGGGCTTATCCCGTAACTCTGAAAGCGATAGTAATAATGCGCGAGCGGGATCGCGCATAGTGCAACTAAGTTGGTACGCGCGGGCTGGCATGCTCTCGCAATCAGAATCACGGACGTTTCAAAGTTAGAGGATAAGCCGCATTAAGCTGAATAGGAATCGGTTTTGTGAATAAAAAGGGGTTACCTTTTTAAATATTTTAATATGTCTTTTTGTGTACCTGTATGTTTGTCACAAATAAAGTTTTCTGTATTTCTGATTATTTTACGTGCTTTTTTTTTCAGTTACGTGGAACAGTGTCCTCATTCGCCAACGTATCGGCGAAAATCGCAAACTTCGTCCAAATGAAGTGGTTCACCGCACTATGCGAACTAGTCGGCATCCACTGGACCTTCGTGTTCTTTGGAACGGTTTGCTTTACAGCTGGTTTCTACAGCATGGTCTATTTCCCTGAAACCAGGAAAAAGACCGTAACCGAAATATACGCTAAGCTTGATGGAAAAAAGACGGACAGTGATAACAAGACTGAGGCTGTGCCTTAGTCCTTAACTTTACGCATAAGTTTTTGCATAAAGCTTGATTCACATTTACAACAGATCTCGCGTTCGGAGTCTGGTGTAAATATGTGTCCGAGCCTGAATAGGACCTGTTCTTATTCAAAATCGAGCTTTAGTTGTTGACTTTTCTCAATTATGAGAATGTATTTATTATGAAATCGTTGTGTTGTCATTATAGTGTAGTATTTATGTTGTATTATCGCATAAAAATAATCTTAGACGATACTGTAGACTTAATAATTCGTCTGTAAAACACCTGGGTACATAATCATGGAATTATTAGATTTAATTCACAAAAAAATAACAATGATGTCCATTCTGCATCACCATCTTATAAAATAACTAAATTTGACAGCACTAAAATTATTTCCATCCACTTTTCACACATTGACATTAAAAGCGATGCATCTAATTTTAGTCTTTGCAGATTAGTTTAGTTTAGTGAATGGAATAACAGAATCGACGCCATAATGTCTTACTTATTTTAAACTTAATGTTACCATGAGGTGATCCGACCCAGCTTTACCAGTATATTAAATTATCAATCGCGAAATTTGACATATAAAATAGACAAAATTAAATTTGAAGGCAAATATCTAATCGTCTAAGATAAAATACCGTACTTAAACAACAGGCCAATTTTGGCCGCTAAATTTGAAATTGACATGTTGTGATTAATTATCATCATCATCAGCCGGAACACGTCCACTGCTGAACAAAGGCCACAATATCACAATGTCGTCAGTCCAACTAGTGGGAGGCCCGTTTATGCTGCGTCTTCCGGTTCACGTTCGCCACTCAAAAACCTTTGTTCCCCATTGGTTATCGGTTCTTCGAGCGATTCGGCCTGCCCATTGCCACATCAGCTTGCAACCCTGAAATGCATCTTGTGATTATTATAATGTAAATATGAATAATTTAAATGTGTAAATGATGAGAAAATTAATCATGTGAGATATTGATGAATCTGTATTAGTAGGTAACTTAGTTATTTAATTATGTACCGAACTTTGATTTAGACGTGGGTGTACGGAAAGTTCGGTTAGAAGACAACTGTTACTATATTCGACATTGAAATATATTCTACCGATGGACAAGAACATTCATAAAAACCATTTGTTCATATTCTGGTAACACAGATCACGCTTGATGCCGCATTACGAGATTCGTTGTTCCTACAAAAACTCAACAAAGTTTGAGACGCGGCGCGGGTCGCGGGGAGTGCGACTGAGCGTTCTTTATGGCTATCGCAAGGTTACATAACAATCAACCAATATGAGTAATTTGTTATAAGTGTGTTTAGACTGATGCGTGGTGCGCTTCGAGCGTCTGAATGCAGAATCTAGGGTGTGATCTGTGACTGGTGAGTTAGAACTAAAGTACGCTGTAGCGCTAAAACATAATTAATGTTGTCTAACCAAACTATTGGAAATGCAGCGCAAAGTAAGGTGTACAGAATGCAGTACAGTTCAGTCGAACAGAGTGAGTGTTCGTATCGCGAAATCTACTGCAGTACATAATATGCAGGTTAATAAGGAAAGGATATGCTAAGCCGAAGGGGCTCATAGTACTCATGATTGTAAACAACTATTACTATGGGACCAAACCTGAAATCGAAGAAAAAATCAGTAGTTCCATACATTTTGTCGAGTGTCATTGACATTTTTATTTGGAACAGCTTCCCCTTTCCTTATAACCCTGTTTATCGATGATATTCGAGGATCACGAATCATTGTACTCATCATCACGAACAAATTTCACCATGGCATAAAATTTAAATCGCAAACAGAAAATCGGCTGTTAATCGATGCCTTTTTTCATCGCTATATGTATGAGTCGACTTGAGAACCATCTTTTTTTGGAAGTCGGGTAAAAAAGTTATGATATCGCTAGAATGTTTCGTGTTTCATCTAACGGAACACCGGCATTATGTTCCCTATAAATCCAGTGACTATTGTAATCATAATAACTGTTCAGTTTTACACAACAAAATAATACCGATCAACAGCATTCGTATAAGAAAAACCGACCGGTTTCCGACAGTAGCCGAACGTGTAAATGATTATTTACACTAAACTTTATTTGTAAGCGCAAATGGCAGAGTATTGCTTGCTATGCATTATTAGTTCTGTCCCGCTTACACGATTCGTGCACTGTCGGACCGAAATGGCGCTCGGGCTGCGCTATTTTGCTGCGAAATTGATCGACCAATAACAGCGCAAGATTTTAGCGCGCTTAGTTGCCATTGGTAGATCGAAGTTTCCCGCGCTACTAAAATTGTTCTACCGCATCGGGAGAAGTTATGTGTTGTGTAAAAGTGTACCGATAAATTACTTATAAATAAGTAAATACGTATGAAATTAGGCTAAAATAAAAGTGCCTAGAAATAGAATTAATTTTCCAAATTGTAATTTTTGTGTACATCTGTGATTTTAATTTAAAAAGTGACGTACTTTTTGCACATTTTGTTTTAAAAATACAGAAATAATCGTCATCAGCCAGAAGATGTCCACTCCGATTCCACTGAACTAAAGCCTCTCCGATAAAAGGGGACCGTTCACCGTTTATTAAGAGGACGCTGCTGCCCGCCCTTCGTTGGTTCTGGTCGCATTTTTAGGACGTACCCGGTTCCAATATGGGCATACTCGCGTTAAATTTAGTTTGTTATTCCAACTATAGTGTGTAGTGGTGAACACGATTTCTGTATAGTTAAAACAAAATCTGTGATTTTATGTCAAATTTATATTTATTCTTAAGATATTCGATTAGTAAGTATTTTATTAAATAGTATTCAAAATAATGCTTCTTTATGTTAACTGTATGATTCTGACGTAACTTTTTCTTGTTAGTTATTCACAACATCGTTTGTAGTAGTACTAATTATTATATTAGTAAGAGATTTCAGTCGTAATAGGCTTAAATTATTTAGAAACTGCGGGTAACATTTCATCGGCAGCTTATTTAGCCCACTGCAGAGCATAAGATTTTCTCTGTCTCAAATAATAATCAAACCGATAGGGCCCAGGTCACAAGGCCGTCTTTACCCGGGGGTTCAAGGGATGCGGTGCACCCGGGCGCAGAGTCCTAGGGGGCGCAAGCCGACTGCCATAAATAACGATAGGTACCTACTACATTGAGACCAGCGGGCACAGCTATTTCATTATACATCATAGGTATTGTTTTACTAAGGACGCCGCATGCCGCTTTTGCCACGTGTCATACCGTTCGCAAGGTGCTAGTTAATTTCACTCTTATTACTAGACAACTAATTGAAGTTAATCTTGAATGAATTGAAATACATTCAACTTGTGTTGCGGGCATTTTCGCACCCCGCCGCCCGATATGCTTAAGACCTAAGAGATATGCAATATGCTTCTGGGATGCCAGGGCAAGTCTGATATCCCTTTCCCTGGTGCCGGCCCAAGCCCAAGGTTCGTACCGCAACGGTACGCAGGTCGCCCGCGCACCGTAATTATAGTTCTTAGGTTACCCAACCAACCGGTTACCCAAACCTAAACCGGTTACTGTGAGTTACATTACCTTATTAGGAGCGATAATTCCAACGGCCTGTTTTGCGTTAGCGCGGTGCCATCGTGACGTCACTCGGCTTTATGGCCCCGGGTTTGTTTACATTTTGATGAATATAATTGTATTTAATTAACGAAGATAATATTTCTTTGATTTTTGTATTCTATAAATTACTGTGCTTGAAAAGCACAACGTGACCACTGCTGCCCAATAGCAAATATACTTTAAAAAAATCTGTTTTGTGCCAATCTCGTCCAGGTATTGTAGCAACATTTTTGGATGTTGTCACGCCATCCCTTTGTCGGTCTTCCGGGGCTACGTTTACTATAACGTGGTCACCATTTTGGTTACATTTACCATAGAAAAATTATACAAATTTCTGTATTTTATTTCTTATTACTGATAGCGTTCACGATGCTAGGATAGCGGGAAAGCGTTCACAGCTTGGCCTGTTTTCAATACGCTCAGTTGGCTCTCAAGGGAAGCTACCAGAAAATACTGTCAGGCGCTGGGTTACTGTTTTTCTTGAAGGGTGGCAGCTAACTAGGCAAACACTGGAAAAGACTTCTACAAACTAAAGTTGTGTCAACAACTATGACTAAGATTTGTATGAAGTAAGAGCAGGGCCATATAGATGACGATAGATGACGCTGCTCTTATTTCATACAAATTATTATCATACAAACGCATTTGGAAAAACTCGCACTAGGTACTCTGTAATTGTCATTGGGGATGTACCCATGTCAGTGCCTGTGTTTCTAAATGTGAGTATAAAGTGTAATTGTTATAGATCTAATGAAAATGGCTAAAAAGAGCTCTTTTTGGCATTTTGAGAACTGGTAGGTCCTTAAGTTCTTATACATATATAAAATAAGAAGCATTTATTTTAGGATTGTTTTAAAAATAAATTTTAATCGTTGTTTTCGATGTTTTTGACTTAAATGTAAGGAGTATGACCGTTTCCCTGACTATACCTAATTCATGTGACCAGTATTGTTTATTTTTACCCGACTACGCGAAGCAAAACGGAGAAGTATGATTTTGACCGTTATGATATATTGTATGTATGTATAGTCTGTTCCCTCATAACTTTTGTTTCTTTATTAACTAAGCGAAATACGTATAAACTACAACTAACTAAACTACTTAGCCTACTACATAAAAATAACATTTGAATTATCCAGAGACCATTAAAGGTCTATAGATAATCCAAATGTTCGCCCCACTACATGTCGGCAGCGTACCCAGCATGCTGGCGGCATTACCACGCTGAATGGCAAAGCTTATAGGTTGAGCCAAATAAACGCCAGCATTCTTCTAAACTGCTTATCATAATTTGACAAATGAGGTATCGTATCGTTGGAAGCGTCTTCATTGTCCGCTGGTTATATGCTATGTGAATATGGCGCCCTCTAGAGGACACAAAGTCATAGATTAAAAAAATGTTTTAGTGACGCCGTGTTGGGTATCGAATGGTCCTTTCATTTAATACCCAACACGGCATCAAAAACAATTAGAACATTTCAAAAATATATATTCCTTTGAGTGCTAAGACACCATATAGGTATTATGACGTGCGTTGTTTTGTTTTGTTTGCTTGCAAAACCCCGATAAAACTAAAGCTCACGTAAGTACGTAGTCGGGTTATAGTTTTTCGACCTATTTATGAAGTTACTAGCAGCGTCCCGAGGTTTCACTCGCTATCCTACAGGAACCGTATATTGTTCCAGGATAAAAGTAGTCTAGATATTATATGTAAATATGTAAATTCATAGTATAAGCTACCTCTATACAGAATTTCGTCCGAATCTATTAAGCCGTTAAGGAATTGAATGGGAACAAACACGCCTAAACAGAAACTTGCATTTTGGTGCAAAGAGAGGATCAATAGGATCAAGAGATATTTGCCTCTCTTTCTAGCCCTGACAAATTTAAAACTAAAAGTATTTCGTCTGAGCAGCTTTTTAAAAAGTCCCACAATAACTAATCTAGCAATTTCCATGTGAAGAACAATCTTGTAAGTTATTTCCTTAAAAATAATTCGAATACAAGGCCCGAAGCGGGGATGCCATGGAACACACATGCAGAGACATGGACATTGGACAATTAACACCCATACCCATACCCAGGGGCGCTAGTCTCGACTTTTCGCTACAGCACTTTGCGACCGCATTCGGTCGCTATGACGCAAAAATTCGACAACGAACACGAATTGTTAACGAAAAAACGCAAGCATAGCGTTGAGTTTTGCGTTCAAAATTCAACGCTATGTTTTTGTTTTTTCACGAATTTGAATGAAATTTGGTATTGAGGTAGCATACACCCTGGCCTATCGTGGAAAATATTTATCCCGGACAAATATTTGGTTTCTGTAGAATAGCGGGGGAAACCGCGGAGCGCAGCTAGTTAATCATAAAAAGTAAAGAAAGGCATGTCTCAGGATTTTTAGAAAATTGACGCCTAATAAAGAGATGAAATAGGGTGTAGGTGTAATTTACTGTAGCCTAAGCTAGAGCTCATCTCTCTACCTTGCATCAGGCCTGGGTCTACCTGCGGGGTTATCCTCTAACTTTGAAACGATCGTGATTCTGATTGCGAGAGCATGCCATCTCGCTCGTACCAACTTAGTCGCAACTCTCGCTATCGCTACAGAGTTACGGGATAAGCCCACTGTTAGGCTGTTAGCCGTTTACCGGGAAACAGTCAGTGCTGGCTTTAACTTAAAAATCTTAAAAAAACTCGTACGAAACGGTTTGATTCCACTTTCTTTATTCGAACTGCTGAGCAGTGGAATGCGCTACCCGAGTGGGTTTTTCCTGATAATTATAATCTGGGTGTCTTCAAGTCGCGAGTGAATCGGTTTCTTCTAGGCAAGCGTGCTCCATCGTAGGCTGCATCCTCGTTTAACATCAGACGTGATGGCAGTCAAACGCAAGCCTAAAAATATTTTTAAAAAAAAACCCATAATTCCTATGGCATTCGGTAAACATGCCCTGCGTAGTCCCAGAAAACTTGGCTTGCCGGTTTTTTGAGGTACGTGAGGGATCTGGGTTTTTAGCGCAAGTGTGTATCATTCACCATTCATTATTTACGTAGTAAAAAGATTCAAAACAAAATTGTACCTACGAATACCTAGGTATAGGTATGGGATGACCGGACGACCCGTTCGCAGATGACGAGAATTGACGTCAGTTATAAACGTAATATAGATGTGTAACCTGGAAGTCGCCCTATAAAAAATTGTGGCCTGCTGAGTCGGCACTCTATACCTTTTGATAATATCCTAACTAATATTATAAATGCCAAAGAAGCTCTGTCTCTCTGTCTATCTGTCTCTATAACTATCTGTCTCGGTGTTTGTTGCGTTATCGCGACTGAACGGCTGAACTGATTGACCTGAATTTTTGGATCGGAGACGGACATACGCTACTTTTTCTGTATATAAGTCCACGCGAACGAAGTCGCGGGTAACAGCTAGTTTCCTATGGGTATAACAGCAGTTGATCTTAAAAACCCGGCGCCGACCACCGTCCTCTGTAGTGCTAAAATCCTGAGAGCGTGTGCTGCCGGGTGATATGTTATGTTCTTTGTTCCCCGCGCGGGTCCGATGGAACGTTTTTCCCCAGCTGGCCCGGCACCGAGGCCGGGCCACCGGGCCAGTTGGGACTAATCCTAATAGACCTGCGGATTTGCTTCGTGCTGACCTCCGTCTAAAAGACGAGAGAAATAATAAAGCATTTATTTTTCATTTGTGGGTTTATTTTTCATTAGATTTTTTGTGGGTTGACATGTTATTGCTTATCAGTATCCTGTTAACACTAAGCCTAACAAATCAGCGAAATTTGGATCATCCGCGGGCTTATCCCGTACCTCTGAAAGCGATAGTGATAGTGCGCGAGCGGGACCGCGCATAGTGCGACTAAGTTGGTACGAGCGGGATGGCATGCTCTCGCAATCAGTATCACGAACGTTTCAAAGTTAGAGGATAAGCCCGCAGATCACATGTATATTTTATGTAGATATCTACAACACCGACCGTATTGTTCTCATTCATAATTCTGACCATCCCAAGGTTGTCTGGTAGAAATCGCTTTAGGCGATAAGGCCGCTCATTATACTACCGGGTTTTTCTATTATTGTTTATACTTAAGTTTAATTGTCTTTTTGTGTATAATAAAGTTATATTCTATTGTATTGTATCACAATCTATCACACGAGCAAGATAAATTTAAGCTTCTTATATAGACCTGCGGAATTGGTACGCGAGGTCCGCCGCCTACCAGACGAGTGACAAACAGAAATAATATTAAAATATTAAATACGCTAGCCGTGGTTTCGATCATTTTCTTTCGTTATCCGCTTATCCCAGATATGCGTTTCTGGCATCTGTGCATACATAGGTATCTAAAGTGCAAGAATGATTCATCGAAAATTCTCCGTAATGAGACAACAACGACCTCTCGAATGATTGTTGTTTGGAAACGACCTACGATACAAACGTGATAATTATAAAGCAACACATCTTAGGTGAGGAGATAGGTGCGTGGTTAAGTTACTAAACCTATTTTGATTTTTGCACGATGCTAAGCTACCGGTAGCGGATTGTTGCACAGGGTAGATGCTTCTAATTATTTTATTTTCATACAATTATAAACCTGAAAAAAATATGAATATGCATATAATACATATTCGTTATTGAATCGAGATTAACCTGTCTAGTATTATTAGTAATACTTATAATAAATAATAAAAATGACTTATACTTGTACTTATAATGTATATAATAGATAGATAGATTAACTCTTTATTGTTCACACAATTTTTTACATAATTTATAAACAGACTTTAAAAATTAGTGTAACAACTGGCGGCCTTATCGCTGAAAGCGATCTCTTCCAGGCAACCATAGGATGGAGAGGATTCATAGAAGAGGTAGAAGACGGGGTGTGCAATGATGTAGATTATGTGATACTTATACTCTAATAAACCAATATAATTATAAACATACCAACTAATAATAATACATTCTAATAATTAAATTACTTATGATAACTACAATAATATATTAATAAATAACAGATATATACTTTACATAAAATAAATACACGAATAAGATACACAACATATATATTATATAAAATATATTAAGAATATATTTAAGAGCTATCATATAAGTTACAAAAATCGATGCCAGAATGTCGCATAATGTACTATACTTAACTTACACAAACGAAAGGGATAAGTCTATGCACATACGGCATGTGTTTTTTCGGATACATTTTTTTCTCGTACCTCGCATGTAGGTATCCGAGGCCCTCCCGTATCCGAGAAGTAATCAATTCTAGCACTAGCTCTTGAACTTTACAAATAAGTAGGTATTCAAGTTATATTTTGTGTTTTAAATGAGTTACGTTGAGACTTGTGAGGCTTTTATGCAAACATCCTTTTATCAAATCTGGGTAAATAATGTATTATGATATGTGTAATGTATAAGTAATGTAGATTCTTAATCTGTCACATAGTGATTTTATGTTTGTTTGTTTACGCAATGTGAATAAAAATTACACAGTCAATGTTTTGGAACTTTGGCGCAATGGAATGGAAATGAAACTATTACTAAATAACTTGTTAAGAGCATGTCGGGCCATGCTTAATAGGGTTCCGTAGGTGCGCAGGACGTTTGAAGTATTTATCATTTTTACCTGATATCTCAAAAAGTAATTATCACATGTTGCCCGAAATAATTTTAGAAGAAAGTTTTTACTAAGATCTATCAATATGGAAGATAACAAGTTAATGAGATGCATAGTTTAGAAATGGCAGGGGGGGGAAACATTGTAAGCAACTTTGTCGGCCCATATTTCGCAAGCGGTAGGTACATCTGATAAAAAAATGGTGTAGGAAACTTTAACTTTATTTTAAAATATCTTTTCAATGATATCCCACACATGGGGGACATGTGTTTTTTTTTTATCCCACTTTACATGTATGGGAGCTACCCTTATTTTACAACAAAAAGTATTTTTTTTAAATATAGGTCTATACTTAAACTATCGTTGCGCAAAATTTCATACATGTAAGCTTATAACTTTGGAAGTTATAAGGCTGTAAAGGATTCAGACAAACAGACAGACAGACGGACATGACGAACTTATAAGGGTTCCTTGTAGTACTACGGAACCCTAAAAAATGACAACGCTGCATGAAAAATTAACTAAACATTTTTTTTTTTTGCTGTGAGACTCACATAATTTAAACAGATCATTTGAAAAACAATATGAATATTTTACTATGAAAACTGACGTGGTATCCACACATTTTGTTTTCACGTTTTAATGTTGTTTTTGTTTTGTTTTTGCATTTTGTTTTTGTGCAAGGCAAGACTAGTCACGCGCGTCACGCTTATAGTATTCCTTGATAAAGGTCTCCGAATGAGATCGAAACTATAGTCGGAATAACCGAAACAATTTAATGTGAGTATTCCCGTTTTATTAAAACATTATTTATATATTTTTTTATCATGTTTTTTTTTTATTCATAACTATATCTTCTCCCTTAGAATTCCTGGAGAAAAAGTAAATAATTATCAATAATAATCCCTAAAAACTAGCCGAGTGCGAGATGGTCCTCGCACTACTAGTGTTCCGTTCACATGATACTTAATATGTACTACCTAATATGTAATTAGAGTAGGTCAATGCTATTTTTGTTAAGATAATACGTTTTTACACTTAAAATGGCGCTTTGACTCCGCTGCAGTCTGTTTAAACTAGTAGTTCGCGCCGAACTGAAACCTCGCGACCCCTATAACTTCACAACCCCTGGACCGATTCAGCTCATATTCGAATATTGAACTACTTGCCTACAAAATTTCATGAAGATCGGACCAATGGTTCGCAAGTAATCATCAGACAAATATACACACAAACATACAAAGATACATACAAATGCCGATTTGTCCCAGTCAATTCTGAGACCTTCGCTTCGCTCGGTCAACTATAGCAACCAAAGAAAGCAAAAGAAGATACGAAAAGTTAGGGAGTAAAAGAGATTTGGTGGGGCCATTCCAAGGGCGTTAAAATCTTATCTCAAATAAAATATCATTTAATGTCTTTTTACTATGAAAACTGACGTGGATTTGAAACATTTTATTAAAATAAAACGGGAATACTCACGATAAATTGAGTCGGTTATTTCCGGTTTCAGTTTATAACTGTCTCTTTTTTTTCTTAGTTTCTATGTTTTTTTTTCTGCGTAGAAGATGAATTGAAAAATTAAATGAGAAATATTTTATTTCCTGCAAAAACATACACAACCAGCTACCAGCTTAAGTAATGGATATTAACGGTAGTTTTATAGGATTTTGCACGATAGCTTTACACTTTAAAGAAACTATTGTCTATCGGTTCCCTCACGAGGCAAGCCTGTATCGAGGAAGCCAGGTTCCCAAGGTAACAATTAAAATTAACTAAGCCTCATTAGCAAGACAGTAGCCGTAGACATTGTCGTTTAAATTGAAGAACATAGAAATGACATCAATAACAAGTTATGAAATATTTCGTTTTCGAGCTAGTACCGGTGTACGTAAAATTTTTTTTTTTTCACCTCTTACAAACTACATTCAAGAAATTTCGAAATTTCGCGTGACCCTACTCTAATTTAGTTTTTGAGATAGTCCCCGTAACAAAAATGGTTTAAAACTTATATTACGACCCCCTATTTCTTTATTTGAAAATTACAAATGTTCATGTCAGCAATGTCACCTGTCCGCATGAAAATTAATTGATTGATTTTCTAGGTTTTGGATCAACATTCCACACAGAATATCCAAATTTCAGGTCTGTTACTGCTTCCATTAACAAGTTACAAACCCGTGACATACGGACGGGCAAAGTCTAATAATCTGTGTCGTTTTGGACTTTGGGTACAGGACCCTAAATATGGGTGGTGGGTAACATCTACTATATTTAACCAGCATTTACAACACACAGCATTTTACGGCAGTAAGTAATTAAAACTTTAACATGAGACACTTACTACCATTTTAGTGTTAGATTTTTAGCTGCATAAAAGCGCGCGACCATAGGTTCTCGCTTAGTAAACCATAGCGGGCCGCTGTTAACGCACGTGTTGTCGCTACACGTTCCCGCGTTAATCAGTACGATCTCCGTTCACAACTTTTACAAAAAAAGTTAAACGTCAAAATATAAAACAAAAATACCCGCGTTTAAAAAAAAAATTGCGTTTCGTAATTAAACGTGAAGTGAAAAAAATGTGTTTTAAGTTAGAGAAGTGAAAGTGTAAGATTTTCGCAAAGCGATTGGTGTATTTGTTATTCTTAGAATAATTTAAGTTTGATATTAGCAAACTTGTTTATAATGTGATTGGAATAAGAAGGCATTCAATTTGGTGTGGAATCCACGCCAGGCTTTAGAATCAACGCGCCGGGTGAAAGGTAAAGTTTAATTTATAAAAGTCTATACTATCCAATCTTTAGTGTCGTTCCGCTGCAACATCGCGTCTATAACTATATAAATAGGGATCAATTATTTATCTTTATCTTCACAAAGAGTATTTTAACTAAACTAATCCATATAACTAATATAATCGAACCACAAAACAAAAAATAAACTGAAAAGAAAAGTATCATAAACATGAAACTATTTATACTTAATTTAATTTCTGAAATAAAAAATAATTAAATTAAAAACTATTAAAGACCGTTTAAACGAATGAAAGGGAACACAGGTCTAGATGGTTCAATCGATCTCTAATTTTGTGTTGAATTAAACAGAAAAGCTTTCTGGTGAAAAACTGAATTTAATCTTTTAAAAGGAAAAACAAATATATTGTTGTAAAAATACGAACTATTAGATCCGACGTCAGTCAAGTAACACAATTCTAATAATTTATATAACTGTCAGAAACTTTTTGATTACAAAAACTAGGTCGTAATACAACAAATTTATTGTATAATATTTTAGTGTACGTTTTTATTTTAATGTGTTGATTTTTATAACTTTTAGGTTTAGTTCAAATTATTCGATTTTTAATGTTATGTTATGAAAAAAATACAGTTTATCCGTACGTTTTGTTGTAATAAAACGGTAATACTCACATTAAATGGAGTCGGTTATTCCGACTATAGTTTCGATCACATTCGGTGACCTTTATCAAGGAATGTTAAGCGAGACGCGCGCGACCTCGTCTTGGCTTGCCTTTATCCGTACGATTAACGAATTTATATTAAAAATTGGAAATAAATTTTTTTGTATTATTTCATAATGAATTATCATAAATTGCATAGAAGCGTTTGAATTTATCTAAGAAATATAATAATTAATCATGCATGAGTTTAATTTATAAATGTTGTTTGTAACCCTGACCTTACTTTCGGTTAAATTTGTCAAAAAATTATAAGTTAAATTCTAAGTAAAATACCTGGGTATTTTAATAATAATAACAAGACAGGGTATTAAAATACACTACTAATATTATAAATACAAAAGTATGTTGGTTTTGTTTGTTCCTCTTTCAAACAACAACAGACAAACGGCTCGACCTGAATTTTTACATAGATATAGTGTCATAGGCTGCTTTTTATCCCGGGAAAATGAATGGTTACTGAGAATTTTTCTACGCGGCTAAAACCACAGGGCGTAGCTAGTATTATACGGGGTTATAAGGAAAGGGTATGCTAAGCCGAAAAAGGGTCATAGTACTCATATTATGAACAACTTTTACCAGACCACCACCAAGACACCAAGACAGAAAACGAGAGAAAAAAAAAACAGCTGTTCAATAGAAAAATGCAATGAAACTCGACAAAATGTATGGAACAGCTGATTTTTCTTGTAGTAAAAGTTGTTCGCTATCATGAGCACTATCACCTTTCGGATTAGCATATTCATATTTATTTTAGAATACCCTTTCCTTATAGCCCTATATAAATAAGACAGTCAACAGGATAAAATAAACTTTGAACCTATTATATATATAGGTAGGTAAGTATTATATAAGTTGTATATACAAGTTGCTGCTCGGCCTTCGGCCTTGCTGGTTTAGGGCTCGAGACCGAGGCTCACTAAGCTAAAAATCACCCGAGTACCAGAGAGTGTTGTAATGTACACGTGTACATTTAAAAATAACACTACTTTTATCCGATTGGCCAAGGAGGGTATTGTTTTTGGCGTGTGTGTATGTAAGTATACACATATATTATGTTTGTGTGTTCGTATAATACACGAATACACTAAACCGTAGCCGTAGCGTAGGCGGCTTGGCCGATTTTGAAGATAACATACATACATTACATTATCAGCCAGAAGACGTCCACTGCTGAACATAGGCCTCCCCCTTAGACCGAAGAAAAAAAGAAGAAGAAGCCCCTTTTGAAGATTGAGGTGTTGGATTTCACTTTATCGGATCAATCGGATTTTTGGTTATTAATAATATTTATTATGTCAATTCTTAAATGAGCACAGATGAGCCAGTCGAAGCTGCCTCCAACAAAAAAAATAGAGCAAAATTTAACCCCTGTAAACCTTATGTTAAAATCTTTGGTACTGTATGTTTATTTTTTATTTTTTTACGTCCGACTAGGCATTCGTTTGACCACAATCTCACCTGATGGAAAGCGACGATGTGGTCGAAGATGTAGCACGCTTGCCTAGGAGGTACCTATTCACTCTTTTTTTGAACAGCCCCGGATTGTATTTGTTCGGAAAGACAGACGCAGGTAATGAGTTGTAGGGTGAGGTACACACAGCAGTACCGCTTATTTTCGCAACGGCGGCGGCACGGTACCTAGCAGGAAGAGAGACATTGTTATAATTAGTTACTATTACTGAACGCAAAACACTTCAAAATAAACATTGACCGAGCGAAGCGAAGTTCTCAAAGTTTACTGGGACAAATCGATATTTGTATGTATGTTTGTATGTTTGTGTGTATATTTGTCCGATGATAACTTGTGAACCGTTGATACGATCTTCATGAAATTTTGTAGGCAAGTAGTTCATTTCAATACAATTTTTAAGTTCGAATATGAGCTTAATCGGTCCAGGGGTTGTGAAGATATAGGGGTCGCGAGCTCTCAGTTCGGCGCGAACTACTATAGTTATATCTACGCACAAGTTGTTACAATCGACAATTATAACTACAGAATAAATTCACATAAAACAGTTTCAATAATATTCCATTGCAACATTAACAGCATAATTAACAAAACCAAGATCAGTATAAAATTCCTAAAGCTGTTTGCTGTTTTATGGTTCCTTGGTGATACGAAAAAGCCACAAGGATTTTTTAGGAATGTCTAAACGTAGGTTGGTAAACTTAAATATAAAATACGTAGGTACCTACTTAAACTAAATTAATTTATATGGAACATGTTTAAATTGTTTTTTTTTTAATTATAATATACACTTTATATATAATATATTTATTATATAATATATACTTATCATATTGCTTCTTAGTTCTATAGAAAGTTTTTCTCATCGTACGTGTGCCATACCTACAGAAAATTAATTAATGTATACCACTGACGTAACCTCTAAATAGAAATCAGTTATTTATACCTGCCTACGTGAAATCTTAGCAGTCTTGTACTAGTATTTATTTCTTGGCTTCCATAGTGTTTCACACCATCAAGCCCATTATTCAGAACACAGAAAATGTAGATACAAATCTGAAAATAAAAAAACAGCACATGCAGAATCCTACTAATAATAGCGAAAAAATGTGTGCGTAAATGTGTAAGTGTGTTTGTGCCTGTTCAACTCCGTAACGTCTTCACAGATTTGAATGAAATTTGGTACGGTGCTAGTTTATATCCTGGATTGACAAATAGACTACATTTTACCCCGGTAAAATTAACACTTTCAGTTTGTTATAAAGGCTTCATATAACACAAATAAAAGGGACCGATTTTATTGACATAAAGAGATTTCTTAAATTTAAGCTAAGTACGTATTTCGAAAACAAACAAATCCAAGAAGAAAACAAATCCTAGTATAATTACGTCGATGACGACAAAAACACAATCTTATTTACAATTTAATTTTGTACAGAACCATTTTAAAGGATCGATTATTCATTCTTCACTGTCTATAAACTTTTTATTGCTTGTTAACAATATTTTTGTTATTCAAGAAACGGTCTTATTCCGTTGAATTAGATGCCAGATGCTACCAAGAAGAAGCCTGAATAAAGCCTCGTTTTGCACCTGCCTCGCGACCTTTTTTAATTCTATAGAAGAACAAGTTTGTCATAGAATGGTCACCATGTTACCTTTGGAATACCTTTATGTTTAACATTTGTTTAACTTTTAAATACATCTGATAAATGCTAACAACTGACTGACTAGGCCACAGATGAATGACTAGGCCACAGATGAATGACTAGGCCACAGATGAATGACTAGGCCACAGATGAATGACTAGGCCCAGCACAGCCCACTGGGTTTTTCACACATTTTTAAGATTTTGAAAATGTATCCCCTATATAGAGGATTAGAATTTTGTATTGTAATTTTGTAATTAAAAGTTTGTATTGAATTCCTCATTTTTACCCGACTGCCCAGTAGGATGGAAATGTTTTTAGGATGTATTTATTTACGTAAATAATTAAGTAGATGGTATTATTACACATTGTTAGTTCCTAAATCATAATAATTAATTATCTATTTTAGAATAATTGATCTATTTTACCTAACTATACATAAAAGAACAAGTAATTTTCTAGGAATCAACACACAGATCAAACCGCTTATGGTAGAGTCGTGAAATTTGGACCCATAATTTTCAAATAGTCTAGGTGAACAATAAGAACGGATTTTGCGAAATCCCACCCCTAAAAGGGTAAAATGGACCCTCAAAGCTTGTATGGAATTTAAAAAAAACATGCTAAGCCAATGAAACTCAATTTGTGTACTAAACAAAAAAAATAAAGAAAGGTGAGTCTCAGGATTTTTCGAAAATAGCCACCTAAAGAGGTGAATTTGGGTGTTTCATTTACTGAGCCTACGCGAGCGAAGCCGTGCGGGCATGCTAGCATATCGTAATACAGTACAGCCGGTCACTCAAATTAGGCACGACTAAAATTATCAGCATATCTTTATATTTCGCTTAGTCAGAAAAGCACGTAAACAATTTTCGAGCTGGCAAAAATATATTTTAGAAAATGGTAAATACAAAATAATTTACGACTGTCGACTGTCTTTATTTTTTGCGCTCGTGAGCTACATCATAAGCTGTGGGCTTATCCCGTAAAGAGTTACGGGATAAGCGATGTCCCGCTCGCGCAACTCTCGCGCTTTCAGAGGAAAGCGCGAGAGTTGCGCGAGCGGGACCGCGCATAGTGCGACTAAGTTGGTACGAGCGAGATGGCATGCTCTCGCAATCAGAATCACTAACGTTTCAAAGTTAGAGGGTAAGCCCGCTGGATCATTTCACAACAGAGACCATACAGTCATAGACAAAAGGGTAACTTTCACACCAGAAGTGCACTAGTGTCTTCAACTGTCCTAAGCCGAAAGGACCTCATTGCACTCGTCATTATAAACAACTTTACTAACCCCCATCATTTGCTTAGTGTCAGACAAAGGCACACTGAGAAAAATTTGTACTGGGATAAATCACATTTCATAATGAGCTGGCCGATTTTACTAAATTAAGTAGTAAATCTACTTATTTTAGTTATTTCCTACGTAATAATGAGTCCATAGCTCCTTACGTTTGGTGCCCGCCACAAAACAAAGAATGTGTGGTCTGCCAACTACGTACACGTACCCGTCAACTAAAATAATGCTGAAAACTACTTACGCCCTAGTTAAAGACACATTACGGTTTGGTGTTACGTAATGTTCGAAGTCAATCGTGCATTAATAAAGAGTATTTAACATTACATAATGAGCAGTACACATTAGTAAGGACTCGGATACATTAGATAATGAATTTTACTCATTACAATGTACCTAAAATGCTACGTACATTTGTAATGTGTTGTAATGGGTCTGAGTCCTTACAATGTGGGAATTATCTTATATTGCGTAAAAAACGTAAGAATGTTTCCAGCACAATACATAAAGACCGAAAGACATGATAATGTTCCTTAAACTTTATTTACAGATGTAAATACATTACAATGTATCTACTTTGTTATAATCATTCACATTATGCATATGGTAAAACACATTACAATGATCCGGACACAGTAGTAAGACGTTAAACACTTGACAATGCATACAGCACATTGTAATGTGTGGGCGTCTGTTCAATGACACACACACATGATAATGCGTACAACACATTACAACGATTCATACACGGTACATTGGCATTTGAACACAGCGTAATGTGTTCTTTACATTGCTACAGATCTATATACATTACAATGTGCCAGTTAAATTGGAATGGCTCCAGCTAGTCAAACGAAAAAAAGGGTTTTACAATGGGCTTGATACATTATGTAGTGTATTATTCGCATTGCGAATCTGACGAAACACAGTACTATGTTCCGGACACAGTAGTAAGAAGATAAACACTTGACAATGCATTTAACACATTGTAATGTGTGGGCGTCTGTTCAATGACACACACACATGATAATGTGTATAACACATTACAATGATTCATACACGTTACATGGGCATCTCAACACAGTGTAACGTGACCTTTACATTATTTACAGATCGAAATACATTACAATGCATCCGCTAAATTATAATGGCTCCAGCTCTTTAAAACGTAGGAAAAGACTTACAATGGGCTTGATACATTCTGTAGTGTATTATTCGCATTGCGAATCTGACGAAACACAGTACTATGTTCCGGACACAGTAGTAAGAAGATAAACACTTGACAATGCATTTAACACATTGTAATGTGTGGGCGTCTGTTCAATGACACACACACATGATAATGTGTATAACACATTACAATGATTCATACACGTTACATGGGCATCTCAACACAGCGTAACGTGACCTTTACATTATTTACAGATCGAAATACATTACAATGCATCCGCTAAATTATAATGGCTCCAGCTCTTTAAAACGTAGGAAAAGACTTACAATGGGCTTGATACATTCTGTAGTGTTTTATTCGCATTGCGAATCTGACGAAACACAGTACAATGTTCCGGACACAGTAGTAAGAAGTTAAACACTTGACAATGCATTTAACACATTGTAATGTGTGGGCGTCTATTCAATGACACACACACATGATAATGTTTTAACACATTACAATGATTCATACACGGTACATGGGCATCTCAACACAGTGTAACGTGACCTTTACATTATTTACAGATCGAAATACATTACAATGCATCCGCTAAATTATAATGGCTCCAGCTCTTTAAAACGTAGGAAAAGACTTACAAAGGGCTTGTTACATTCTATAATGTATTATTCACATATTAGAACTAACAGAACACATTACAATGGTCCGGAATGTTTTGAAAATAATCAAAAATAAAAATAGCAAAAGAAAGAAAATAAAACGTAAAGAAAAGCCGGGAAAGAAGTTCCCGCTTTTTTTATTTTTTTATTATCCCCGTACCATGAACGCTTATTGCGGGACAGAATAGGCTCAGCTGCGCGAATGCGAATTTTATCGCCTCGCAATACGGCTGAATTTCAATTCCACTGGCGGCTGCTGTTGCGTGGCAACCATCGATCAACCAAACAATATGCATTCGGTCTCTTGCGCATATTCTTATTCCAAATTTAAAAATATATTCTGGGGAGCAAAAAGCCTGTTATCGGCGAACAAATGGTCGTTTTCGGAGTAATATGGCGTCAAAAGTGAAAACCGCGTAGAAAAAGTTCATTAGCTCTTGATAAAATGTATGGAACAGCTGATTTTTTCGTAATTTCAGGGTTGGCCCCATAGTAAAAGTTGTTCACAAAGATGAGTACAATGACCCCGTTTCGGTTTAGCACACTGCAAGCTTATAACCTTATAACCCTATGTAGTTGTTGTATTAGATAATTAAAAAAAGATAAAAGTCAATTTTCTCCCAACACTACACGGGGTCCATAAAATCCCTCATTTTATTTTACCTTTCTGTAGTTTCTAAGCAAACTATGCTGCATATAGTCATACGGCCTCGGATATAAGTCAAGCTATGCCTTAATTTTAATAATCAGTACAAAGTGTCAATATAAAATAATTTATTTGGACAAAATAGCATTTATGGTTCTGAAACTCAACGTGGTCAAATAGACCTCGCACCAAAGTTTTGGAAGATTTAGTAGTACCTAATACGTGGTTTAATACTTATCTCGTTCCGGGGTAATGAAAAGTATCGCTCATTGGCTTATGAGCCCCGCGGTGAAGGTGTCCTGTCTTTATACCTAATCAAAGCTATTCTGTTAGAATAATCGATATAATATACGCATAGTAGATCTAGTAAAAAAGGGTTTTAGTGTTTGCATGTAGTTGTTGTAGTCCCATTATATTTGATTGACATTAGAGCGTAATAATTCATCTCTTTTTTTTTACTACCTACGTCAATGTATATATACATAAAAGTACGTCAGAATATTATCAAGTGGAGATCCTCAATCTCTGTATTATACGTCGTTTTCGTTAGGATACAGACATGTTAGTAATAGAATACTTTCGTAATAATACAATTCAAGTTCCTACCTAGCATTCGAGGTAGGTAGGTACTTAGGTAGCTATGAAATTATTGCTCATGAATTAATGTGCTTGACACATTACAGCATGTTTGTCAATGACCGTCGCTCATTACGTAATGAGTAACGTGCATGAAGATGGTGCAGAAAACATTCTACCGTGTGTGTTACCCAGTTCATTAGAGACTCAAATTTAAAATGGCGGCGCTAATCAGCTTAAAATACAGTACCTAACTGACAAACAACTTGAGCCAATGACCTTGGCTGCGCAGTAGACGATTTTAGGGTATCTTTAGCGGATCGAAGGGTAGGTACGGGGGGCAGTTCTTTTCTAGATAATCTGTCGCTTGAGCGCATCCAATGGCTTGTTATGGCATTTGCATGCATTCCTTGCCGGTGTGACCAGATTTAGCAGGAAAATGCTATTTTAGCAGGGTTAAGCTTTATGCAGGATTATCTGCATTCTTTGAATTGCCCTGCAATATTTGGGGAGCAGTGATGGGGAGTGGGGGAGGGGGGTGTACAAGGCTGGTAATTATTTGGCATTATTCAATAAATGCGTTCCAAAATACCACTAACCGTATAAGGTAATAATAATTACTAGTAGTTCGTGGCGAACTAAGACCTCGTGACCCCTATATCTTCACAACCTCTGGACCGATTCAGCTCATATTCGAAGTTAAATTTTTTATTGAAATGAACTACTTGCCTACAAAATTTCATGAAGATCAGATCAACGGTTCGCAAGTTATCATCGGACAAATATACACACAAACATACAAACATACATACAAATGTCAATTTGTCCCAGTAAACTCTGAGACCTTCGCTTCGCTCGGTCAATCATTGTGAATTTTGTAAAGTCCTTGACTTGATGACTTTATTAATGTCAAAACGCTTTTTGTGAGCGAATTAGAAACAACGAATTTTTTTCACATGTCGATGTATAATTATGTATATCGTGCATCCCTAGTATCGCTACATCCCTAACCTAGCCATCTTATATGAAATATGAACCGAAATCTAATGCTTACATTAATACTGCCTAATAAGCGAAACAACAAAAAAAAATGTATACGTTATTGGCGGAGAATAAATAATTTTATCTAACGGATATTTGACAGCAATACAAAACGAACTTGGTGTATTTTAAAAATCTTGTTGGCAACACTGGCCGTCATTCACGATTTAATTTTCACGAGTTATGTTATTATGTTATTACCGCGAAAAAAACAAGTCGCCGCATTGTTATTGTGTGTAAGTGAAAGTTATTAAAAAAAAGAACCGGTAAGTAAATATCTTGCGTTTTATGATGTTTCTCTTTCAAATCATGTAAAACCTAAGGTAAAACAATAATTACCTACATACAGTTGAGTTTAAATGAAGTTTTTTGTGTCTGGATTATAATGTTTTGATTGCCTGAGAATGACCTAGAATGAGTATGAGTGGAACCTGGGTATGTCCTAAAACTATCTAGAACCGCCGGAGGACGGGCTGCGGCGTTTGGTGGTGAGCATTCCGCGACCCCAAAGCCGCGTGCCGAGCGTGGGGATTTGTGGTTTTGAATAGCTTAGAATCTCAAGATCTGCACAAACACAGATTCTACGTATCCACTTAGAAAATAATAACCAACGTGAAGGAATCGCGTTTTTCGTACTTGTTTAAATGTAAGGCGAATCTCGTATCACAGAACAATTTTAGGCAAATAGGTAGGCTAATGAATTATGTTACCTACAGCAAGTTATTAAAACAATCATTTGTTAACAAAAGTTTTCTTTTCTAGTTGGTGTTATAATGACTGGAGAATCGATGTTTACATTCCGAAATCTTATAAATGAATGTAGATTAGACGAATATTTTGATACAGTACTTGACGACTATGGCATTCAACAGATTATGTCCATAGTTGGGCAGCAAATGAGACTCAAAAAGGATTTTAAAGGAATGGCAGTCCCAACAAAATAAGGTCAGTCAGTATAATATCACAGCCTATAATAGAGTACCTATGAAGCTGCAAATAATTATTCTAGATTTGAACTCGGTGAGCGATTTTGAAGTTTTCTTTTTTTTACTATTGACTTTAGTGCCAAAGTGATGCGTACAGACAGATTATGATAGATATTTGTTCTGTGGGTGATAGTACTATGCTTATGACTGAATCAACATTCATGGTTGTGGCGTGCTCATAGTCAGTTTTTGTTAGATATCAATTCCGTTGTATTCTTCACTAAACTACAATATATAGTAGGAGGACAAGACCAAAATTGCTTATACTGTTTTTTTTTTTTATGTCAGTTTTTTAGAGAAATACAGTAATCCTGTCTATTTTTGTTAGTTAGATAGTTAGATTTCAATTCTGTTTTATCATTTATCAATTTTAGTTAAATAAATGGTAAAACAGAATTAAAATCTATAATCGTTCTTATGTATTGAACAGAATTGACATCTATTATGTTATATTGTCTTTTATGGATTATCCAATAAATTTATTAACCTACTTAAAGTACTAATTACTAAGTTAACTTAACTATTAACTAATTAACCTAAAGTTTGTCACATTTTTCAGATAGCTGATATTGGTGACTTACCAGCACAGATCATACCCTAGATTCTGCATTCAGGACGCTCGAAACGCTTCACGCATCAGTCTAAATACACTTATAATAAATTACTTGATTGGTTGATTATTAGGCGCGAGTAGGTGTAAGCTTGACATAGCCAATGAGAACGCTTGGTCACACTCCCCGCGACCCGCGCCTTCCTCAAACTTTGTTGACTTTTTGTATGAACAACGAATCTCGTAATGCGTTATCTAGTGTGATCTGTGCTAACCAGATACCACAGAAGAAATCATAGATGATGATTCAAGTTCTACACCAGCAGAGGAAGCTATCGTAGAGCTACCGATTCAATTTTATACTCTCTTCATTATATCGCTAAGAAGCCCCGGTCTCAGGAAAGTGAAAACATGGTTAGTACCTAGTTAATATTACTAAATTACTTAGTGAGCCATTCCGAGAAAAAAGTCCCGTTAGTAAATGGACAAAACGGACAAATTTAAAATTTATATTGTAACCTTTTGAAACTAAAGATTGTTGAGACATTTACCAAAGTTTTAGTAAAGCACTGTATTTCACGTAGAACATTACTGTCCAACTTTGCTCTAATATAACTTAATTAATTAAATTAAAGACTTAATTTACAATATCAAATAGATAAAGTAAACACAACACTTATTTGTGCCTTAAAAACCAGAATAGTAGTTATATAGTATATATAGAATGTTATAGTATAATATCCATATTATGAAACTGAGAATAAAATGCAAGTGGTGCATGGGGAGAGTAGAATCCAAATAGCCGAAGGTCTATATATTTTATTCTCCAGTGACATAATCAAGAGGCTCTTCATTATTATTATTTTGGTCTGATGTGTGCCAAAGTGAAAAAAAAAGTAAGTAAAGTAAAGTGTAAAACTGGGTGACTGGGTGAAGGCCAGCAGTATTTTGTTCCCTCCTTTTAGACAGCTCGGTCTTCAGTTTTGGTGGTCCAGTGACTGCGTTGCGATTTCAGTTCTTCACACCACCTTTGTCTGGGTCTCTTTGTAATCTCGCAGTGTCGTCACTCACCGACGGCTCGCCACAACGCCGCTCCGGCGATTATATTATTACAAATTATTATTATCCCCTTTGTTATTACTATTATGTATTATAAATCATACATATATCATATTATGCATCATAATTTTAATAAACCTTTTTTTTACAGCAGATGAGACAGGAAAAGATGGACTTAACTGGTTGAAAAATTATGTAGAGCCATGGCACAATGGAACAATGGAAGCTACAGCTGATATACTTAACTTAACTTGGAAAAGGAAATATTGCTGATTATGTAAAACAATTTTCAGCACTTAAACAGTCCAAAGGATACACTTTAGTAAGTAATCATCATTCCACCTCTTTTTTTGGGGTCGGCTCAATTTGACATCTTTCTGTAGAGCAATCTGTTCTGGAAAAGCCGTAATTCAGTATTTCTTTTGCTTCTTTACAGTTACTTCAAGACTTCGCGCATCTTTATTCAGATAGAGATAACAATTTATACTTTCATTTTTGTTGAAAAGTGAAAAGACAATAAGAGGTTGCATTGAATAAAAGCAATCAAACCAAAGATAAGGACATCAAGCAAAGTATGCAAAATTACATTGCACTTGCTAAAGGTAAGATTTCTTTAGAATTATTATGAATTATTTTAGTTTGCTAGGGTAAGGCCTTCGTTCTGCACTGGATGCCTTCTGGCTGATGATGATGATAATTGTAGTTTGTACCAGCAACTGAGCTTATTTATATGTCAGAGGACAATTTTTTTTTTACAATTTTAAATCCTTCCTCCGTTTTCGACAAGAATACCAAAGAGGGGATTCATGACCTACTCAATTACATTACGGCTAAGCGGCTAGTCGATCCGCCATTATAGTCACAAAAAGGCTACGTTTTTTAAATGACTAACAGTTATTAAATACGGCAATTTCTACGTATCGGATGCGACACAATTTCTAATTTAAAAGTTTTTATAAATAATTAAATATTATTTTTTTAGGTGGAGACTCCGATACACTAACTAATCAGCTTTAGTATTTCTTACCTACGTGATTGGATCGACTCAGTCGAGGAAACGAGGGAAACAACATTGGAAACCATCTCGCAGTGAAATAAGGGACGGATTTATTACGCAGGTTGCATCCTCAGGTGATGTTGGTTCTGTGGTTGAATTAAGACGAACTTAAATGTAACGACTGGGCAAGACTTTGCAACCATTCGTTGTGTATGTTGGCGAATCTCTGAATCAAGTACAGTTAGCATATGTAGTTGTTAATGACATTTTTTATGCGTTCCCAACATTGATATCGGCTGTCGATGCAGCTTTCAAAATATTTCAAGGTGCCTATATTTTTAAAAACTGGTGCCTGGTATTCTGACGAGTGCATGGATTTGTGGCTTGTAATTCAGATAGGATTTTATAGAAAAAAATACCGTATTTGATAAGTTAAACGACCTCGAATTACTGTAATAATGTACACTTGCTATCACTGTAAAACGAAACATGACTTTAAGCAACTAATAATACACTATAAATTGTATTGCAAAGCTTCATGTGGTAATTCAGAATTTATTTGCGGAGAAGACGAAGAAGCTTACGACATTATAGTTCGGCGTTATCTTATAAAAAACATTTGCTCAAATGTCGTACCTCACAAATGCAATCTATAGATTATTTACAATCAAATATAGCCCAGGCCCTTCAGTTCTACAAAATGTTGATGAAAATCCAATACATTCAGTTCCTCCAGTAAAATTGCAATTTACGGATCGTTCACAATCAGAATGTGCAGATTCTTCAGTTCCCCTAGATTTTGATAAAAACCCAGTTTCTAACCAATTTTCTGTTCCTTCAGTAAATTCTGAAGACCTCGTAGAAGCAAATCAATCTCAAAAAGCTAAAACTTTTGAAACTTTTCAAGATCTTGTCACAGGTCAAATTACCATTCATTCATTATCTACATGTTTAGTTTTAAATCTAACTTAGAATCTACTTATAAATGTAATCTGTTTTGTTTTATCAGCATCAATCCTCAACCGCACATTTTAAAATTATTTACTGAGTATGAAAGGGTTTTTATTGCTTGAGGAAGTACATAATTATGTATACCTGGATTGACATAATGTTTACGATTTGGTGTACGATTTTTTTCAGTATTGACGTTTTCTTTTATACATATTACATAAATATTCTATTTCACTTGAAATACATAGCTCGATTGTAGTACTCGCAGATCACACTAGATACCGCATAACGAATTCGTTGTTCCTACAAAAAGTCACCAAAGTTTGAGGCGTGGCGCGGCTCGCGGGGAGTGCGACCAAGCGTTCTCACTGGCTATCTCAAGGTTACGCTTAGTCGCGTCTAACAATCAACCAATCAGAGTAATTTCTAATAAGTGTATTTGGACTGATGTATGGTGCGCTTCGAACTTCCTGAATGCAGAATCTAGGGTGTGTTCTGTGGTAGTACTAAATGTTTATTTTGAATCTAACTTAGAATTATCTACTACACTAAAATGTTATTTTTTGTTTTGTAAGCATAAATCCTCAACTCCACATTTTTAAACTACTTATAGCAGGCCGTTGAGAATGAAAGAGTTTTTATTTAAGCTTTTGAATTTATCTTGAGGTAAACTTTACTAAGTCAAATAAATATGTCTTGTCATCTAAAGAAAGTTTTGTTTGTACGTAGGGTTAAGACAATTATTATTATTAAGTATAAGATAAAATATAATAAAACATGTTTTAATTATTTTATTACAGTTTTTCTTTAATATTTCTTGACATTCTCGAAAATGCTGTAGTGGCCGTATAAACGGCTGATATAATTTTATTTTTATATTTTACAATTGCTACGTGAAGTTGTATATGTGCGTTAATGGAGAAGCATCAATCACGTTCTGGTGTACAGTCAAGGCCCTAATATTATATATCCAGATTTTAATAATTTTTTTCAGAAGGTTAATCTTATTCGCATAAAACGTGGTATTTGGTTTCCATTAAGATAAGTAAAATCTACAAATCCTGAAAATGTAATGCAAAACTATCAATAACTTTTTGAGAAACTTAAGACTTTGAAGCCTTGACTGTTCATATTGTTTAACTTTTTGTTTTGTATAATAGCAACGTCTTCACCTGTTTTTAGTAAATGTATGTAAAGCGCTGGTTTTGAAAGATGTAAATAGTGACCTGTTAACTTGTTTCTTAAGTGATGTTTCCAGAGTCCAACTAAACACGCACAGATGTGTGTTTTACACCAGCACAATACGTTATTGCGGCAGTAGCGTTATGTAATGTGCTAGATTACGTATTGTAATGTAAATAGCTACGTGTTTAGACCTGGCGCCATTACACTAATGCGCTACTTATGTTGGCAGGTCCAAGCACAAGTAGCTATTTATATTACAATACGTACTACAGCACATTACGAACGGTCACTGCCGCATTAACGTAATGTGGCCAGGGCCAAGCACAAGTAGCTATTTACATTACAGTACGTACTTCAGCACATTACATAAGGTCACTGCCGCATTAACGTAATGTGGCCAGGTCCAAGCACAAGTTGCTATTTACATTACAACCCGTACTACAGCACATTACATAAGGTCACTGCAGCATTAACGTAATGTCGCCAGGTCCAAGCACAAGTAGCTATTTACATTACAGTACATACTCCAGCACATTCCATACTGTTACTGGCGCATTAACGTAATGTGGCCAGGTCCAAGCACAAGTAGCTATTTACATTACAGTACATACTCCAGCACATTCCATACTGTTACTGGCGCATTAACGTAATGTGGCCATGTCCAAGCACAAGTAGCTATTTACATTAGTATACGTACTACAGCACATTACATAAGGCCACTGCCACATTAACGTAATGTCGCCAGGTCCAAGCACAAGTAGCTATTTACATTACAGTACATACTCCAGCACATTCCATACTGTTACTGGCGCATTAACGTAATGTCGCCGGGTCCGAACGCACGTAGCTATTTACATTACATTACGTACTCCAGCACATTACGGACTGTTTCTGGCGCATTAACGTAATGTGGCGGGGTCCAAACGTAAGTAGCTATTTACGTTCCAATACCTAGTCCAGCACATTCCATACTGCAACTGCAGCATTAACGTAATGTGTCCAGGTCCAAGCTCAAGTAGCTATTTACATTATAATACGTACTCCAGCACGTTCCATACTGTTACTGGCGTATTAACGTAATGTGGCCGGGTCCGAACGCACTTAGCTATTTACATTACAGTACATACTCCAGCACATTCCATACTGCTACTGGCGCATTAACATAATGTGGCCGGGTCCAAACGCAAGTAGCTATTTACATTACAGTACGTACAACAGCCCATTACATACTGTCTCCGGCGCATTAGCGTAATGTGGCCGGGTCAAAACGCACGTAGCTATTTACACTACAATAATGTATTCTTACACATTACATGCTGTTACTGGCGCATTATACTGTGAAAAACGGGACAGACGGACGTAATGGGTCAGCTACATTACGCGTAATGTGCCCACCGTAATGTGAAACGCTCATTACGGCGGGAACATTACGCGTAATGTAGCTGACCCATTACGTCCGTCTGTCCTGTTTTTCACAGTATTTTTTGGTGCTGCGCTACGTAATACGGTTGTCGGCACAGGAAATTTTTCTCAGTGCAGTATTAGAATTAATCTGTTGTCAAAGTTAACAATCGTTTCATTATTAGGGGGTTAGGGATCAACGCGATATAAAACCATTCGACACTATGACATCTGCGAAACATTTTTTTTTTGCGATTTTTTGGTCACGTTATAAAATATCAGTTGTGCATTCCACTCAATAAAATAAATTCGAAACTGATGTTTTTTTTCTGCGACTTCGGTGTTCCTGTACTAAAAGAGCTCCTTTGCTTAGTACGACGGTTCCATCTAACCCGTAGACTTCAACATAACTTTTGCATGAGTCAGTATAATATTTTACTCAACATTAACCATAAGGAAAAAATCATAACGTGTGGAATATAATAGAAATATAACAAAATCATTAATAGTATTTTTTTAATTGTTCACATAACATTTTACGTACATAAAAAAAAAACTAATAAGTACACAAGTTACTTATTTGTACTTATGTATTTTAAGAAAGTATATTTATTTATTTATGGTACACAAAACAGATATCAATCAATTTCTTAATTAGTATACAAAACTTTAAGTGTGTACACAGAAAAGTAAAATAATGAGACGAACGTGATGAAAATACCATAAAATAATATATAATAATATAATATATGTTCTAACTAACATTCCGACTATATATTATGGTTTACTTTTTTTATTTCCCTGTCTAATCAGTATTTATGGCGAATGTTGTATATGCCTATAAAGGGTGATCATATCAGTTCCGTGTACCCCACACACGTAGAAATATATTATAAGAATGTAAAATATGTTCACTGTTGGCGTATCTCAATAAATAAATAAATACCCATATATATGTAGTATAAAGATAAGTAGGTACAAGTCTAAACACTAACTCTTAACTAGGTTGCCCTGTATTTAGGATATCAGTCCCTTCCTGTCTACATAATTATTTGATAAATACTTACGAAATCACTAGCTACGCTCATAATGCGCGTATTAGCACTAGTCATAATACAACACGAAAAACCGAGGGAATTTTAAATTAAATAATCATATGCATACATAAAATAAAATAAAAAACGAAAAGTAACTCATTAATAACACGACAGTATCTCAAAAACTACCCTCAGCTGCGTGATTTAACTGAAGCGAGACGTCAACAAGCCGAACATTTGTAACCAAGCTACGACATAACACGGACGTAACTATCGGAACGCTCCTAGAAGTGGCATCTGGATTAGGGATCTGGTTGCATTTTTGATCAGTTTTAAATAAATAACTCAACGGCGTGGAATTGATCTTAATTACAATAATTATAAACAAGCTCTCATTTTGTAGTTTCGGCGGGAATGTGAATAAGTCATGTCGCGTCATTGTATTATTTCCCAAAGCTTGTGTTATTTCGAGTGGTAATGTGTAAAAATAGTGGATTTTTATCCATTAAGTGTTCCTGAACGTGCACAAGTGTTGGTGAATAGTATAATGTTGTGAAAAGTAACTCTTCGTGTTGTTTCTAAAACTCCATAGAAATCTCTAGTAAAGTCTCCACCACTTTACTGCGGCATGACGTGGACTTGACCGTGACTTACTTTGCTTCACTTACCCCCGAACACTGAAACATTTGTTAACTTTGACGACAGATTAAGTCTATTGCTACCTTTGTCATTTGCTTAGTGCCAGACAAAGGCAGCATTAGAATTAATCTGTTGTCAAAGTTAACAAGCGTTTCAGTATTCGGGGGTTAGATTGTGACTGAGACTTATTTTAATTATGAAATATATGACTTCACTTGAAATATTGCACTACTTGACACTGACTAAATACACAACGTGTGGAGCCAAAACATAAGAGAGAAAAAAGCTCTCATTCAATAAGATACCACGCCCGTACCGCGGATGTTTTATCCATGAAAAATGTACGCATTATTAAGAAAAACATAGCTTTTGTCAGTGGCAGTCATGAAGTCAGTCAACCTGTGCATACCAGCGGGCCAATGATCAATTTCAATAACTACAGGCTATTTTCTGTTACAACTGGCGATCAATTACACTGATCAGAAATAGAGATAGGTTGTTATATTCAAGGCTATAACAGTGTTATTACGCATTTTATAATTACATTTATACTTAATGTGATTACTAATACTGGCGTCGATTTTGTTGTATCACTCACTAAACTAAAATACTGTATTTTATTGTTAGACTAATTAATTATTTTCCACATTTTTCCACGTCAATTTTGAAGTAGCGGTGATAACTTAGTGGTTAGCGTGGTCGGATCGCACGCCGCAGGTCGTAGTTTTAAATCCCAACAATGAGCTTGTGCTTTTGGTGAATAAAAAACTTTGTAGCGGGAACGCGAGAACGCTCTCGCACACAACCGCGAACCCGCCACGGCCACCCGCCTCCGGATCCTCCTCCGGGGTCGGGTGCTGCGCCCTCCCCCCGTCGCGACCCTCCAGGACACGTGGCAGCCACAACGCCTTCCCAAGCCAGTCGACGTGCGCCAGACGACGACCCTGTGTCTAAACACTCGAGGTCCCCCTAGGACGGATTGGATAAGTGGCCCCGCCGCCTGCCACTTCGGTCGCAGAGGACAGGGACAGCGGTGCATTGCCATACCGATACTCCTCATCCTCTGCGACCCCACCGCGTTCGCCATCAAACCGTGGCGACCATGTCAAGGCCGCGGAAGGCAGGGAAAGTGGCAACGACACACCAACAGTCCTCTCCCGCCGCGGCCTCCAACCTTCAGCTGCAGTTTCGCCAGCACGACGCCATTACAGCCCGCCTCAGTTGCGGTGCTGTAGTGCTGCCCATATGTGTGCAGCCCGCAACTGTGGTCACTTCATGGCTTCGGGAGCCAAGCCCAGAGTAGCGGGCGCTCCACGGGTTCCGCTTCATCGCTTCTCTCCCCCCCCTCACGTCCCGCCATGACAAGGCGGGAACCCACGGGGGGGGGCACATAAGCATCACCTAAAATAAGTCTGACTTAGGCATTTCAAAGGAAAGTACATGTATTGTGCATTTAAGCAATGTCTAAGTAGTTACTAATGTCCCGTAAGCCCATAAGCACAGCGCTAGTGTACTGTTAAAGTGATAAACTGCAAAATAAGGACCTACACTTGACTGGCAATAATAACTTACACTACCTATATAATAAACTATGCATCTAAGTAGGTACGTACTAGGTACAGTCCTGTAACAAATTGTTTCATCTCAAAATTTTAGTTAATAGTTTTAGTTTAGTTTAGTTAGGTTTTAAGGCAATACTAAAAGTTATATTAAATTTTCTGTATTTATAAATAAACTAAAAAAAAAAAAAAAAAAAAAAAGTTAGAAAAACAAGTAATGTCCAGTAATATAGTAATATCCTTAACTACATCTTCAGGGCTAGCATGCGCACCGCGACAAAATCTCTACTCTTCATATCGTGAAAAATGAGACAAACGTATACATAATCGTAGCCGTGTCCTGCTTTTGCATAACAAAAAGATTTTGTCGCGATGCGCATGCTAGCCCTGCATAACTAATATTATAACCCTCGAATACTGAAACGCTTGGTAACTTTGACAACAGATAAATTCTAATGCTGCCTTTGTCTGGCACTAAGGAAATGATAAAGGCAGCAACATACTTAACCTGTCGTCAAAGTTAACAAACGTTTCAGTATTCGGGGGTAAATTCCACAGAAAAAAGGAAGTAATTTTTTTTCTCTTCTGTGAGAAATTCGAATGTAACTCTGCCTCTCTGTCTGTATCTCTGTCTGGGTGTTTGTCGCGTTATCACGGCTAAACGGCTCGAGCTGAATTTTTGCATTCATATAGCTTAAGAGTAGGAGACGGACATAGGCTTTGTTTTTATTGTTCCACGCGAACGAAGTTGCGGGTAACAGCTATATAGTTTACCATAAAAATAAAACCACATAAGGTGCAACGTTTCGCTCAGCGCGCGAAATTCAAATTTTCTTGCGTTTTTGGTGAATTACAGCTTAATTACTCATCGTAGGTTCATGAAAACTGTTTTTGCGATAATAAAAAGATTGTTTCAAGAAATTACACCAGCCAAAAATTCAAATCGAAAGCTAGTATAAGTACATTTCTCACTAAAGCAAAAACCAAGATGAAAATCAGCTTATTGAGATTTATAGCTAAACCAATGTTATCTAAGAGATCATTTTACCCGTAATTTCTTAAAACAACTTATTAATTGGTGCAAAATTGGTTTCAATAAATCCACGATGAGTAATTAAGCTGTAATTGACAAAAAACGCAAGAAAATTTGAATTTCGCGCGATGAGCGAAACGTTGCACCATAAGGATAAAAAAATATATTTTAAGCTGACCACAGAAGGAAACAGGAAGATTGCAACCGTATGAGTAATTGTATACAATATAAAATCACAAAAATAAGTATGTAATTGACCTTTCTTTTCCGCAGGCTTTCAAGGATCGAGAGCATGCGTCACTGAGGCACTCGACTGACCGGAAGTGCCACTCGCAGTATGATACTACTTCCAACGCGATGGCTCGCTCGAATTCAAGATGGCGGCATCGCCAACCAATTCTTTATGGCTTTAATGGGTAAGTTTTTCAGGGGCAAGGCCCGGGTTTCCTGATTCTCGTTATATGTCGCAGTTTTATTTTATTTTATTATATTATAAAAATAACAGAAAATAATTTTAAAAAATTGATCATCATTTAATATATCTTTAGAATACCACTGCCAATGTTTTATAACAATTTTATTGGTTTTTTTTTTTTCGATTTAGACGAAGAAGAAGGAAAATAACTATTTTATGGAGGTTTTTTGTCTTCCCCTTCGCCAAAATAAAACATAATAACATGAAAACTTTGGCAATGGTATTCTAAAAAAATATTATTTTTTCATGTGCGAACTAGATAGCGTGAATCAAGGAAGCTGACCCTTAAGACCCATTGTCATGTCCACAGTTATCTTGCCTGCGCATTTTCACATACGCGTTACTTTGCGAAAGTTCATTTTAAAACTGAGTCTAGTCATTCCGTTTCAATATCGCGTCTAGTACAATAGTACCCATCTGCCTGTTCCTTAATATAGCAGAGCGAATCGCCAAAAGTTCTCTCGCTAGAGAGTATAATCTTCCTTTGTTAATTTTAAGCCACGGTGTCAACTTATGTGACACATTAATATGATGTACGTGACTTATTTGCTAGGTTAGTTTAGGGTACTTTAGTCACACGAAGGCATTCGTAGCCTTGCCTTGACTTAGATAAAGCAGAAACAAAAGGGGTTAGAACTTTTTTGTGTGGAAGCTGGCGTATCCAACCGCCGCCATTTTTGTTTTTGTTTTCAGAATTTCTGCGCATTAAAAAAGTAGTATATATGCTTAGAGAGCATAATATGTCGTGTAACATGGTATCCTAAAGTGTCACGTTTCCGAGATATTTGAAGGACTTCACTGCGAGCGATTTTAGCGATTTTTACCTTCAAATAACTCGGGAACGTGAAACTTTAGCACACCATGTTGCAGAACATATTTTGTTCGTTTAAGTGCTCTCTTCGCATATATCTATCTACTTTTATCAAGCGCGGATATTTCGAAAACAATAAAAATAGCGGCGGGTGGATATGACGCAAACGTTCTATCCCCTTTGCTATGGCCGAAATCGGTTAAGACTACTGTGGACCAAAGAATACTTCTCTATGCTGTGGACTATTTTATTTTTTTATTTTTTTATTTCCATATACACAGGTAACTACTTACTATGATATTTACTATAAACAATTATGCCAAGATACTATTCATTATAAATATATATATATACATAGTCTGTGGTGGTACTAATGGGTCCCAAACTAGGCAAAGCCTGTATCTTGGTGACCCAGTTTCAGCGGATTACAAATCAGATTTCGCGCGACAGAGATTTATAAGATTGTTATAGATAATAAACAAATAGACAATGAAGGTAGACAATATCATAAGGATAACAAAAGTGCAATACAGTAAATAGGTAGAGTAATTTGCAGGCAAGTATGAGAACTATTAGTGATTGAGTATGTGTGTGGTGATGTGTATGTATGTAGGTATGTATGTATATTACTACAGATACTATGAATGTTGAAACTTATGCTGTGCAACATACCTACGTGTGGATGCGCCGAAACTGCATTACGATGCGCCCAGCCGTATCTCGATGTGGCCAAGTGACTAGAAGGCCAAATCGACAAATAGGTTGCTCTCATCGATCCTCCCAACTTTACACTGGACATATCATGAAATAATCTGCCTAATCAAGAAATCTCGGCATATCGTGATCTGCCCAGTTCAACGATTAGCCCACGACACATATATGAGGTCCGCGTACAAACGTGATAATTATGATACGCTTATTATAGCGTAGTATGAAAAAGCATTCGTGCCTTTCGAAGTCGATATTTTAGCGTCATCTCGAAAGGGGCAAAAATATATACAGAAGTAAGTTTTTTTATCATCGCTTATAACTCCGCGTTTGTTTTTTGTTCTAGCCTGTTGCTAAGCAACGATGTAGACGAAGATGAAACTCAGACTTACCTACTCGCTCTGGCCTTGTAGATTATATCTTTCAGGAAACAAAGAAGCCGGCAGTTTTTTCCATCTCGTGGCTGGACATATGGGATAAAAATAAATATCTACCTATATCCTGACATTTTGTTTTTGAAGATGCTTCATAATATTACTATCACTAAAACTGTCATGAAATCATTACTGTATATTTTATCTATGTTATTGGTGACAAATGACGCTTAAAAACACTTCTTTGTCCCACTGCCTTGACTTTCCACAGAAGGCGTCAGATGTTTATAAACTCGAACTGCCGGTCTTTTACCCGGTACTTACTGCTTAATAATAGCATTACTTAGGTCCTAGCTATAATTACCTAGATTAACTTCTGGTATTAACTGTAACATACATGGAAACAGTACGTAATTTTAACCGACTCCCAAAAAAAAGGAGGAGTCAAGTCTATAGTTTTTCTATTATGTTTGTTACCTCAGAACTTCGTCATTTATAAACCGATTAGATATTATTTTTTTGTTTGAAAGAAGATACTTATCCAGATTGGTCACATGTTTATCAAAACTCAGTTATGATAATGGAGCCTTGAGGAATTCAGGGAACTCTTCATATATTATAGGCGTTATAGTGATTTTGGCCAAGTCCAAGTCAAGCATTTGTATGCAGAAAGTAGCGTGTGATGCCGAAAGAGGTTCCTCTCTCTTTCGTCAATCTTGTCTGTTTTGAGCCAAACCAACCTATCCATAGGCACGTACCTACATCCTTTTGTTAATAACATATTAGTTCACTGCAGGACATAGGGAAGTAATAGTATAATTTGACAAAGGCCTCTCTTCTTGAGGTGCATCTATCAGACCACCTTTTTTTTTTAAATCTCTCACCTCCATAATTCCCCAATAAGTTTTCCTGTATCAGGGATGCCACGGTAGAAGACACATTAGCTAACAATGAAAAATGCTTAAAAGCCATAATACGATATATTATTGGCGATTTATTATACGTCAATAAATCTAGGAAAGATTTAATAATAAAAATAACGATTATCGCAACTGTCAGGTATGCAATGGAACACACGCAAAGACACATAATACACAACTAACACCCAGATTAAAATTCATCATTCAATTATCTGCCCGGCCAAGAATCGAACCCGGGACCTCCTTCTTATAAAACAGACGCGCTACTAAGTAAGCCAGAATTTTCGACATTATAAAGATACTAGCATATCCGCACGGCTTCGCTCGCATAGGGTACAGTAATAGAAACACCCGTTTTCACCTTTTTAGGGGTTGATTTTCGTAAAATCCTGAACCATGCCTGTCTTTATACAGGGTTATAAAGAAAGGGTATGCTAAGCCGAAAAGGGCTTATAGTACTCATCATTATGAACAACTTTTACTATGGGACCAACCCTGAAATCGAGAAAAATATATCAGCTGTTCCATAGAAAAATGTCAATGATACTCGACAAAATGTATGGAACAGCTGATTATTTTTTCTCGATTTCAGGGTTAGACAACAACTTATGTACATAATATTAACTTCAGATGTCATGGGCTAAAATAGGCTATAAATATTGAGTGGCTGCTGCCGAGCTAGGTTTACACCTGTATTTCGGTATTTCTGTTTTCCTGGGTTGGTCCTATAGTAAAAGTTGTTCACAATCATGAGTAGTATCAGCTCCTTTCGGCTTAGCGTACCCTTTCCTTATAGCCCTGTATTTAATGCTTATTACACAAACCGAGTTTCATTGGCTTGGCATGAAAAAAATTTTTTTTCATATAAACTTTGGGGGTCCATCTTAACCCTTTGTGGGTAAGAATTTTGTAAAACCCCTCTTATTGTTCATCTAGATCATTTGAGAAGTAGTGGGTTCCATTTTCGCGTCGCTCTCATAAGCGGATTGGTAAGTTATATTGTTACATTTGTTTAAATTTAAAATGTGTATAAACCTTTCCTGTTTCTGTTTATAAATAAATAAATGTGTGTGGATTCCTAGAAACGGGCTTGTTATTTTATATCTAATAATACAGAAAGGTCAAGCTACAGTAAAAATAGCCATTAGACTAACAATTAGAGTAGCCTTGTGGCTCAGTGGGTGGATTTCTGCCTTCTGAGATGTGGGTTGTGGATTCGATTCCCACCGAGGACAAACATTTGTGTGATGAATGTTTGTTCTTTGTCTGGGTGTTTCTATGTATTCTATGTATGTATTTACGAAAAAGTATTTATATATTCTATCAGTTATCTGGTTCCCATAGTACAAGCTTGCTTAGTTTGGGGCTAGATGGCGCTGTGTATAAATAACGTCCACCAATATTTATTAAATCTATCAAATGACATTACAATATCCAGTTCAAAGACAATGGGACAGTTCAGAAACGCCCTACCGATTGACGTAGATACAACTATACCCAATAATATTACGTGGTGTGTCGTACCTAGCTAGCATTAGTAATTACATCACCCCAAAACAATATGACTATGACTACTTACATACGTAAAACAATGGTATGGGTATGTCAAGCCAGTCTGCCTAAAATTATCATCTGAATATATGATGAGTCAGAACTGACAGAGGGTCGCTTGTAGAATTTCATATCAATCTACATATTTAAAAGAACTAGCTCTTTTCTAGGAATCAATACAGACCAAACCGCTTATGATAGAGACGTGAAATTTGAACTCAATACTCCTCATATTATCTAGGTGAAAAATAGCAACGGGTTTTGCAAAATTCTACCAATAAAGGGTTAACATGGGCCCCCAAAGTTTGTGTAAAAATAAAATATTTTTTTACTGCAAAACCAATGAAACTCGGTTTGTGTGAGCTTATGAAATAAATAAAGGCGTGTCTCAGGATTTTTCGAAAATGTACCCATAACGAGGTTAAATGGGGTGTTTCATTTACTGTAGCCTGAGCGAGCGAAGCCATGCGGGTAAATAATTTCAAATGGTTGATTTTTGGGAGCTATTACTAGACTACTTTAAAAACTAGTAGTTCTTTCCGAACTGAGACCTCGCAACACTTTTAAATTAAAAACCCTTGGACCAATTTTGCTCATGATCATTTTATTTTATACATATAAACTTTAACAAAAGTATTGAAAATATATAAAAATTATGTATATCAGATAAACTTGTCTATTTGGATGTACTGATACTAAGATGTGCATCTTAGTATCGGTCAGCTCTCGCAAGACCTTAAACAAGTTTCTGACACACGCAGAATAAGGGTGACCAAGAGTCAACATCTGTAGAATAATTCCAACTATATACAGACTATTTTTTTTATTTTTTGTACTATTTTACCTGTATTTGTAGGAAACACCATTGTAGCTAAACTAGACCTACATTAAAAAAAGTTAGTTCTGCTTTCGACTGTAGAATAGTCAGCAAAGGAGTGTTATAAAACTTGACAATATAATCATTAAAGTCTAAAGATTTATTTGGTTTGAGGAAATCCTTATTATTTAAACTGTACTAGTGTTTATCATCCTATAAGATGAATTCTCAACGAGTTTTGTATGAAAAATCACTTTACAACTTATGACAATGATGTCTCCATAATAGTACTTGTAAAGTCTGTTCATCCTTACCTGACAAAAAAGGTAAACAAACTTCTCCTTCTCACAAAATCGCTGTTTTCTCATAGAAATCACACAACCTAGGCACGCACTATAGTCCCTGATTACATAAAAAACATGAATAGAACTATTTACACACGGACATCAACGAAATTCATCATAATTACACTATATTTTGCATAAATACGAAAACAACACAAAATAATCTGATCGTATTTTGCGGTTAGACGCCTCTACAGTTTATGGATTTTAGTTTTTTTTTTGTTTACATTGTTTGTCAGGTAAGGATGAACAGACTATAAATCATTTCACATTTACTTTTAAATATATTTTCTTGGTAACATCCAGATTAAATACAAGAATTTTTCAACGTTACTTATTTCTCTTTTGAAAACGATGGGAGCCCTAATCTTCGTCTGGTGATATATATAACTAAGTTTAGCAATGACAGTCGCTGAGGTGACTGGGGTTCATGCATGGCCGTGTTCAGTAAGATCGTCCGACGACGCTCCATGACGTTACAAGTATGCTTCAAATGTCATCGAGCGTACCTCATGACCTTACTGAACACGGTTCTGGTATGTTAGTTTACAGCAATAAGTATGGATGGGCTCTGTAGGTTGTTTATTAGGTGTCTTCAATTCAGGTTGCTGAGTTCTTGGAATGTAAAGTTGTGCGCTGCTAAATATTGACGACTCTCCTGGTTTAGTAGGTAGCGCGTCTGCTTTATAAGCAGGTGGTCCCGGCTCTGATTTCTAGCGAAGCAGATATTTGAATAATTAATTTCAATCTGATCTAGGCCTATTTTTTTTTTTGTTTGTTTGACGAGAAGCCTGTCCATAACAGGTCAGTTCCACCCAGAATTTTGAACTTCAACTGTTCAAAACCACGCGCGGCAATGCACCGCGCCCCTCACCCAGAGATATAAGATGTTGAATCTCATTGTGTCCAGTAATTTCGCTAGAAACATTACCCTTCAATCCAGAATACAGTAATATTTGCGGTTTTTCCTTCCATTTTTTTTTTTTGATTCTGTCAAGTCAAAACCTGCAATTTCAATCTCCATCTTTTCTAACATCCCTCTGCTGATATGGGTCTACCCTCGAAGGATGATTGGGGATCCACCACGCTGGTCCAGTGCGGGTTGGCGCGTATTCATGTACGCCATTGAATTGAAAAATTCTTCTTCTCCCGGAAATAATAATAATTATGGAGGTTTTCTCCCGATGTTTTCCTTCACCGAAAAGCAAGTGGTAATTCCAAAGAACTCATTGGTTCGAACTTGCGACCCACTGTTTTATCTGTGTTGCAACCCCACGAATATTAGACGAGCGTGCTTCTTTTCAGCTACTACGACTTCTGTAATTTCCATAATTTAGGTTAATTAAGCAAATCGAAATAGTTGTAGTTCATTGTAAGAAAGAAAGAAAGAAAAACATTTATTTTACGCACGAAACATTACATCACCAACTTCAAAAAATAAATTAAATGTAATGTAGAGAAAGGATAATATATAATTATGTTCAGTTATCGCTGTAGTGTCCAGTGCGACAAAAAAAGTCAGTGCTCAGCGAAAATGCTGCGGATTTCTCCACAGCGCTGATTTTCAGCACTGACTGTCTGAGACGCACGGGACTGTTACGAAAACAGAAGAGGGGAAAAATACTGTAGACTGTGATATGTTTGATTGTACTAATTGTGGCATCTGTAACACCATCAAAATGAGCCTAGTAAAATAAATTATCTTCTTTCGAAATATTCTTATACAGATAGATATAAAAAGATGAATAAAAATAACTGCGTTCAAGTGGTGTTTACTTAAAAATAACAATAGATAAGTAGGCCTATAAATAACCCAGCTTTCAAGAATATCATCCTCTTAGGAGAAACATGATAACGACGTCCAAAAACCGTCTTCTTAGCGGTTATCACAAGCCATGACACAATCTGGTTGACCTTCTAATCTAGTTTGAAACTATATGTAGGGATGTCTACATTTCTTTAAATACTAGTAAGAAACGCATGAATGAACACGACATTTTTAAAAGATCTCACGATGTTGTAGATTACATCTGGATCGGATTCTGTCACAAGGATGACTTCGCTGTATTTTCTTCTGAAAACCGTGAAAACGTCTGGATCTTAACTATGAAATGTTTTCAAATATTTCATCAAAAAGCTATAACGTCAAATTTATATTGAGATCCAGACGTTCGTTGTGCGCCCAGGGTTTCTGGATATCTATAATACCTAATTTTCAAATCAGCAGCATGAAAATTTATTTTGGCTTGTGTAAAGTTCAAATTTTTAACACCCAACATAAGGTTGGGTTACTTGGGTTATTCATACCCCAATCTGCAAATATAATTCCATAGTAAAAATGTAATTTAACTATGGAATTACTTTTTCCCATCCTTGAGTTCGCCGGGTCAAATTACTAGGTACATATAACTTTCTGCTAATTCAAAATAGAGACATAAAAAATTTGCTCGTGACCAAAAAGCTGGCCTGTGTTTCGGGCAAATTTACATTTAAATTCACTATCCAGCGTAGCAACAAGACCAGCATTTTGGACACGTTGCATGGCCCGAAACTATAAAGGCCTAAATGTGGCGTATAGACGATTTTTTTATTACTATTGGTAAATATTTAGTAAAATAAAGCGGTATTAGTTAAGAACAGCCCTCCGCTTGATACTTATTTGGTTCATATGGTTCAGATAATACCAACCCTAGCTCCATATTAAGCGATGCGTAGTGGGATAGATCGTGTTTCTTCCGTTTTGTGACATTGGTTGTTGTTACAGTGATTAAACATCGTGATTACAATAATAAACCTTTGCTTGAGGATATGGGAATAGATTTAGTTTAACCTTGTCACGTGAAACGGTGCGTGACTATTACATTGACAATTTAAGTGCTTAGCGTTAATCCAAGATTATGTGTGTCATCTTTTAGTCTATGCCTTTACTTATTTTTTAATTAGTATAATCATCCTAACTAATATTATAATTCATAGAATATAGCCGCAGTCGTATCAGGACCAATAAAGCTTTGAGTCTCGAGGAAAAAACTTCGCTTACGCGATTCAGAACTCCCTACATTACCCTACATACAAAAGGTAAAAAAATGCACAACAATGGATCAACGCCATCTAGCGAACTATATAGGAAGTAACTTTCTCTGGATTTGTCGCGTTATCACGGCTAAACGGCTGAACAGATCTGGATAAAATTTGATAAGGAGTTACTGTATATCACAAATGCGGACATAGGATACTTTTTTTATGTCCACGCGAACGAAACCGCGGGTACTAACTAGTTAAAATTTTACAATCTATGTAAGCTAGACATTAATTAGCATTTCGTTTGGAAGGATCTTTAGACCTTGAATTGTCTCGGAGTAATATAACTGCTCGTTTTGTGTAGTAGGGTGGATTCGACAAAACGAGGGTTAAAATTTTATTCTTAGAATAAATCGACGTGTCGACATATTTTCTATAGAAACGCAAACAGCCTAATTATTCCTGAGATAAAATCCAGCCTAATTATAATTTAAGTAGTTTTTATGTATTTTGTTTAGTTATAAAAAAAAAACTTGCTTGCCTGGTAAAACAAATAATTAAACCGGACATAAATCACTGTTGAAGCAAATATTTTAAAATAGATCAAGTCCAAGTCATTTTTTATTAGTAAATATGAATATACAAGGTCAAAATATGTAACTCTTTTTTGCCGATACCAAAGAATTCCGATACTATACAAAATAATATTAATATTCATACTGTAGTCAAAATAACACTAATAATTAATTCTAAATCGGTTATGAATCGATTTATTTTAATCCTTATTTTACTAGCAATATTCATAAATTCATCAAAATTTAATTCAACTACCAATCTCTACTAGTTGATTCAAAGTCTTATCAGAGTAGAAAGATTTCGTATTATTTTAATTCTAGTATGTCCTTTTAATCTAAGCCAAAACCCATACAAAGGTGTGCATCATTAATTCGTCTCAATTTCCAGCAGACACGACCCACCGCGGGCACACGAGCCTTGAATCCTGATGTGTTAGTTGCAATAAAATATTAACCAACTAGTTGTTACCCGCGACTTCATTCGCGTGGACATAAAAAAAGTTTCCTATGTCCGTCTCCCCCGAATACTGAAACGTTTGTTAACTTTGACGACAGATTAAGTCTGTTGCTGCTATTGTCATTTGCTTAATGCCAGACAGAGGCAGCATTAGAATTAATCTGTTGTCAAAGTTAACAAGCGTTTCAGTATTCGGGGGTCTTTGTGATATACAATAACTTCTTATTACATTTTATCAAGATCCGTTCAGCCGTTTTCACAACTAACACCCAAGCCCAGAACAGAAACCTAAATTCATCATTTAAATATTTACTCGGCCAGGAATCCAAACTGGGACCTCACGAGGCAGACACACTTCCAACTAAGGAATCTCGTCATCGATGTGAAAAAGTGCTTTTGTCACTTTTTATTTTAATAGTATGGAAATATTTGACATCCAAGATGGGCAGTGAGCGTCACACCTTGAAAAAGATCATTGAATGTGATCGAAACTATCTCGTTCACACTTTTTCAACATGTTAAAAAAATCAAAGAGGGGAAAATTAAAAAAATAAATAAACTGTCAGTTATCATTAGAATAACCTTGGCAGTTATGATTTTCTATTTTGGCAAAGAAGAACGAAAAATCGAAAAAATATTCCTTCCGTCAAAATAGAAAATAAAACTTTTTCTTGTTATTTTGATCGTAGTTTATTAACACCAACATTTAAAAAAATGTGTTAGAGCTTGCTGAGGCTAGCGTGAGTATTCCCGTAATATTCCGTTTCAAAAAATGTGTTAGTGTTCTCTCAGGCCAGCGTGAGTATTCCCGTAATATTCCGTTCCGGTCTGGGACCCTATTTCTGTGGGCTCGAGATTATCTCGGTCACTCTCACTCCCATTAAATTCTAAATTAGAGAGACAGTGACCGAGATAATCTCGAGCGCACAGGAATAGGGTCCCTGTTCTTTTAAAGATGCGTTCAAGTGTTATCTCAGGCCAGCGTGAGTATTCCCGTAATTATTGCGTTCCGGTCCGTTATTTTCTGTAGGTCGCCAAAGGTATCAAACCTAGTACCTATTTACAAGGTATGCGATCACATTAGAGTGAAATCGCCACTAAATCAAGACAATTATGCGACCAGTCGCATTGCATAATGGCAAAGTTATTCAATGGCAGTTCCGCATACATCTTCGACATATCTATGTCCAAACTTGATCCACGCTAAGATTCTTACCTATTCGTGGATCTTGCAATAAAATGTAAAAAACTTCGTGACATTTCAAAAGTCGCAGAACAAAAGTTGTTCGTTATCTTATCAACATCTTCACAACCGCTCCCCAGCTAATTAATAAGCACCATGTATACACACAAATCCACAAACATACAAACAAACGTCGATTTGTTCCCGTAGACTCTAATGCCTTCGTTACGCTCGTTCCAAAATCAGACAGGCATATAACACTAAAATCTTTTGAATACAGTTGATTGATATCCTAACTATCCTAACTAATAACTTTTTGAACCAAAACAAAGCCTGTTTGACAACTACAAAAATAAATAATTCATAAACGACAAAGTTTTTCCGATACAATATAAACAAACCGAATACAATAGCTAAGCATAAATTTCAATTCTAACAGTAGGAAACACGGTATCCTTATGAGACTAGCGCTGTTCGTACACGAGGTACGCTAGTCAGCAACTCTCCTGCGCTTGAATCGCTGTCATTTTATCGATTTATCATCATCAACATTAAAAATACGAAACACAAATGAACTCCAAACCTAGTAGTTCCTAACACAATAGTATTTTGCGCCGTACTGAGATTTCGCAACCCTATACCTTAACAACCACTTGACTGATTTTGCTAACTGAAAAATTGTATCGAAATGAACTACTTTCCTACAAAATTTCGTAAAGATTGGATCTATGGGTCGCAAGTTATCGTCGGACTAATATACAATCAAAGTTATAACCATCGATTCTGAGATCTTTTCTTCACTCAGTCAACTAATTGTGTGGACGCAACTTACGTTGACACAAAGGCACCGTCACATCTTTCTGAAACACCGAGTAGGGCTAGCGCGGCTGCTCATTCAGCGGATCGAGCAGCACTAGCGGCGCAAATATGCTAACCTTGGTAGTGGTTAAATATTTGAGCCGTTTGGAGTAGAGACGTTGGGCCCTTAGGGACCGGTAGCTCATCTTATTTTCAAAAACTTATCGGAGCGCCTGGTTGATGCCACGCGTGACCAAAATGCTGGCGTTTATTTGGCTCAATGCATTGTCATTAAGCGTGGTAATGCCTCCAGCATGGTGGGTACACTGCCAACTGGCAATGGGCTTGTACATTTGGATTATCTATAGACCTTTAATGGTCTCTGGATAATCCAACTGTTATTTTTATGTGGTAAGCTAAGTAGTTTAGTTAGTTGTAGTATTTATTGTTATTATTGTTAGTAGTTTGTATGTATTTTGCTTAGTTAATAAAGGCACTTGGCTGTATAACTAAAATTTTATTGTGGACTGCTTTTCCAATTTTTAAACAACCATGACTACTATTCATAAAAACCCATCGTGTCTATTGCGTAACTGCTACGAGTTATTTCTTAAATGCGCGACTTTGAATAATGACGTGCTTCTCGCCTCAACACTGAATTTTGCGCGTCGATGTTAAGTATTATAGTTTTTAAAAACCATTGGTTCATCAACCTTGTTATGGCCACCTTGTATATTTGGGTAGCCTTGTGTACGAACAGCCTAATAAAAAATGTTCTAAGTTTGTCAGTGCGTGACAAGCTTACATTGAATATTGATTTATCGTATGATTTGTTATTGGATGAATGAGTTTTACTAGTTAGCGAACAAGTTATTTAATTTTACGGTTCAAAGTTTTGGAATTTGAACCTACGCCCTACGGCGTGCGAACCGTTGAATAAAAAGCATAACATGCTGCATTACACCGAACCTTGGACCTAGACCTCTATCATCATCATATGAAAAATCATATATCAATCATATCATATCATAATCATATATCTATCATATGACGGACCAATAGCTAACTCGCAGACCACATAACCAGTAGACAGTGTATATCTATAACACCCTCAAGATAATGTCACGCCAAAATTACAAAAGATTGACCTATGATTGTAACCTTCAATATTTTTGTGTGTAAAACATTGAAACGAAAAAAAATTTCATTCTAAATTATTCCTTTTAAACGTAATTTTCGGCGGTATCCGATTAAAATTGAGGCGATTTCCAAAAAAAAAAAAAGTAGTTCTTAAACACTTACTAGATGGCGTAACAGACCTATCGTTTTACCTGTCATTGTCATTTCTGTCGAAATATTTTGTTTATTTTTTAAAGCGTAAATTTTGGCTCCACACGTTGTGTATTTAGCCAGTGTCAACTATTGTAATATTTCAAATGAAGTCAAATACATAGTTACGTTACTTGAAATTGTCTAAATACACATGTCGAGCCAAAAAACACGAGAAAAAAAAAGGCACACGTACATTTTTTTATCTTTCATGTCTTGACAGTGACAGAAAAAAGTCAAGGTACATCTAACGCCATCTATTGGGTACTTTTATAACCAGGATTTCTTTTTTTTTTTTGGAAAACGCCTCATTACAGGCTATACAGACGATATGGTAACACAATCAAGCTGTTTTATTATCTTTTAACCAACTACAACCATACATGAGCCCAGTGAATGCCACAAGGGTAAATGCTATCTAAGATCAAGCGCGTGTGACCTGGCGGAATTCCGATCATGCCTCTTCGAGCTGATTTACTCGGCTCCTTATCATAAATCTGAGAAAGATTAAATAATCACCCAAACAAACATATTTTCTTAGGACACGGTAGTAATCATAAAATAATTACACACTGTATGACAGATATCTCGCTGTACAAACTCGTTTTAGTTACCGACCCATAAAAAACGGGTTTACCTACCTTAATTATTTGTCTATTTGAGTCGGAGAAATGCTTGGCAACTTGGTAACTGAAGCAATAATATAATAATATTCTTTTTATCTTCAAAATGTCGGTTTGAATTCGTCTCCGCTGCAGTATGTTTGAGCTCATTGTAACCTAGCAATCAAGCTTCGCCAAAGAATGCTAAAGAAGATGCGGAAAGTAAGAGAGTAAAAGATATAGATAACATAAATTCAGCGATCTTAAAAGAATGATTTGCGTCATTAAACATCCCTCTGCTGAGATAACTGCCTACCCTCTAAGGGTGATTAGGCCATATCCACCACGCTGGCCCAGTGCGGGTTGTCAGATTCACATACGCCATCGAATTTCTTCTCCGGAAATATGCAGGTTTCTTCACGATGTTTTTCTTCAATGAAAAGCCAATGGTATAGCCGTACGTAAGTTCCAAAGTACTCATTGGTACGGGCCCGCCCGGGTTCGAACCCACGACCTCACGAATGTGAGGTGAGCATACTCCCGCTGAGCATACGGCTTTAAAATCAAAAATCATCAAAATCAAGGTCCTGGGTACGGCACCATATACAGGGCGTTACTTGAAAAGTGTGACAATATTGAAAGGTATGTACCATCATTATGCCCATGAGGACATGCATACCTTTCAATAGTGTTTCATCTTGTATAACGCCCTTAATTACTATCTCACCTATCTAACTCAAAAACCATGTTCAACCGTTGTTTCCTTTCAGTCACCATCCCAGTGCTGAACTTTGGCATGCTGATGGGGTGGCAGTCCCCCATGACGCCAATCCTGCAGGACCCCAACAGCCCGGAGCCAATCTCAGACGAAACTATATCTTGGATGGCGTCTATCACCTTCTTCCCACCGATTTTCTGCGGGTTCCTGGTCGGTGATTTGGCCGACCGCTGGGGGAGGAAGATCACTACGCTTCTCACTTCGCTTTGTCTTGTGGTAAGTCTAACTTTATCAATGTAATATAGTGCTGCTCATTGCTGTCAGTTATGGAAGCGCCTGAAGACCCACAACTATCATTCTTGCCGCTCTCGGATTTGTTTATTCAATCAGCAAAGAAAGAGTCACATTCTGAGGTAAATCCTCGGTAGCAGGCGTAGGCTATGTAAGAATAATTCAAATATGCTCTAAATCAAAAGACTGATAATTATACTTTTATTTATTTATTTCATTACCAATAACACTAACTACATTAAAAACAGACTAAAACCATCAAATAATAATTATAATATAAAAATAAATGTCAAAAAGTATTTAATGAAAATGAAAAATTTAAGGAAAAGTATAAAGTATTGACGAAAATACATACCTACTCAAGGTCAAATATTAAAAAAATAAAAAATACTTATCCGATATTATTTCAAAAGCTTGTTAAGGTGGTTAAGGATAATAAAGCTAATCAGCTCTAATCTTTAGCCAAATTTTATTCACCCAGTCCTTTCTACGCCTTTCGTAGAAAACTACTTTTTCCGTCATATAGAATTTTCATTGACGTTATTACTACGATAAAATTGTTCAATCAATCTACAGGATAACTAATTTAAAAATATATAAGCATTAATAGCTACACATGCGAACGTAATCTCTGAAGGTTACACAAAAAGTAATCAAAACACAGTGTTCTAACTCACCTTCATGTTTCGTAGAAATTAATGAACAATATTTGTTTTTGTTTACAATCGTGTCATCTTTAGTTCTGTTATTCTCGTATAGAAACTGAGCATATATGTTTTGTTGCTCGCCGTGGTAGCCACCATCCTCAGGTCGGAAGCCTATCGTCGAGCATAACGGTGTGCCTGACTTGTGAAAGCCAGTTCTTAAATCAGGCTAGGAGTGCTAAGATATTCGACTTCTGGAATTCTTGATTTCATTGAATATCCAATGGCCAAAATAAATGATGAAAAGCAAAAGGAATCTATAAGTATTACCGACACAGATTTCGCTACAAGTATATATTTCCTGAGATATTTACATACCAGCTTATATAAAAAGCTTATTAAGGAATTGCCCCTTCACTGACACGTACAATAATTGTTAAACAAAAAACCCGTTATATACACTTCGAATATATAGAGGAATCCAACGACACCTTACCCGTCTAAATCAGTCAAGCCGTTTTGTGTTTAAGCTACAGGAGGTAATAATATAGGAACAAGAACATACATACTTAAGTAACCCCAAAACCATTCCCCGCCTTCTTGGGCTGTCGGGTAAAAAGATAATAAAAAAATTATAAAAACAAGTCTCTTACCCCCGAATACTGAAACGTTTGTTAACTTTGACAAGAGATTAATTCTAATACTGCCTTTGTCTGGCACTAAGCATATGACAAAGACAGCAATAGACTTAATCTGTCGTCAAAGTAAACAAACGTTTCAGTATTCGGGGGTTAGTGCTATTGCTATAGTGGCAGATTTAGCTCCAAATGTTCATATTTTCTGCTATATTCACTTACCAGCTTATTAAGTTAAATGCTTATTTGGGAATTACCAGGTATGCAAGAACAATGTAGTTTTATATATAAAGTCCACAAACCAGCTCTAGTCATTGCGGAAATTCTTGGAAGTTCCCGGACTTTCCTTTTACAACAACGTCAACGGTAAAATTCATGGACAAGTGAGGACGACACTAAAAAAATACAATTGTCAGGAGTAATTATGCGAATAACCATGAGAAACCTTTATAAAAAACTAGTTGCTACCCGCGACTTTGTTCGTATATAAAAAAAGTCCTATGTCCTATGTCCGTCTTTGTGATATATTATACCTATCACAAAGACGATACTTTTTAGTTTTACTTTTTTTTGTTTATAGCAATTTATAGGTTTTTAGGTTTACAATAGAGAGAATTTTCCTAACTTTTAGGTGAAATTAGCGTTTCGGGAGTAGTCTGTTATCACCCCATAAATCTTAGCGAAATCTTTTGTTTTTTGGTGTCAATGGCTCGGATAAACCATAATCTATCGCTATGCTTTGTTTAAAAAAAAAAAGTATTCTAACAACAACTACTTTTCTTTGTCGACATACGAATACGAAATATAATGGCGCAACGCAGTACTGAATATTCTCTATCCGTCTAAAACAAGCGTTAGAAGCCCGACTTCTACCCACCTCATTTCCTTCGTCCAAAATTAACCTCTGATGATTACACTTTGATTGATTGAAAGATTAAAAACAAGAAATTGTTTCCTATTGTCCTCACGCTCTGGATCGCGATAATCAAGGCTGAGATTGAAGCGGTTTCATCCACCTATCACCGCAGCGGTGGCATGTCAACCAAGCAATTAATTTATTGCTTACGATCTTACAAGAGATATCTACTAAGTAGATAAAATGATAGTGACATTAATTTTTATACATATTGTGATGAGCAGTTTGTGATAATACAGATGGCCGCCTCAACGATCTTATTTACGCATTTTACTCTGTCTCTGGCCTTATGCTTCTCAGATCTTCCTCAACACAGTCCTTCCACCTCTTTGTGTTTTTTTTTTGTTGCTAAAACTATGCAGATTTTTATTCGAGATGGGTTTCAACTAAAATAGAAATAGTTGAATAGCCCACCTAAAAAATGGTCCAGGCATTTTCCATATTCTCAAAATCTGAGATTCAATCTCGTCTCGAACGAACTTCGAGATTTCTTATTCTCAACGCTATCTTTCGAGATATTCACGACGGCTAGCGTGCGAGATACATAGAGTGGTTGGACCCAATTGAGACGAGAAACAGTCGTGATTGGAATCTCGAAATCGATATACATTTGTCATATCTCCGAATAGGGTCCCTGGTCAGAAGTAAAATCTTTACATGGCTGTTCTATATAAAAATATGAAAGCAAACCTATTCAACGTCATCATCTCTCTGAATCCAGGCTCTGCGCCTCTACACGGTCGTCACTCCAAGGGCATTCCATACTACGTCACAGAATAAATAATATTACAATTACAGATTACTCACTCTGAGATGACCAATAAATAAATAGCTACTATCTCTAAGTCGCAATAAAGTTAATTTTAGCACGCACAGTGGAGCGTAGCTGCCAGTTATATAATTATATATGCCTGCAACAACACGTGCAAGGAGGCGAGAGTGATCTCTCTACCACTTTCGCACTCGTTGGGATAGACGTAAAAGCGCCCGCCTGCAGCTTTCAAGGATAAAGCTTCGCACTTACAGCGCACAGTAAGATAGACGTAATTGCGTCTAAAATACAATGCATTTATCTGATTATTCGCATTTTTCTATGGGTAATAAGAAAACCTCAATCTCCCAGGCATGGTTCCCATTAAAATGTACTCAGGATAATATCTTTCCAACAGATAAGCTGGACGATCACCATGTTCTCCCTGGCCCCGTGGGCGCTGATCACGTCACGAGCAGTCGCCGGCCTGGCTTGCGCAGGCTGCTACGTCGTTACACCGTTGTACTTAAAAGAAGTAAGTAATCTTGATATTATTATAGATAACATATAGGAAATATATTGATAGCCCTTGTTTTGGAGAATGTTTTCCATCTTCTTCAGTACGTCGTTCAGTAAGTTCATTTTCAGTTGTTGTTTTATGTAAAAAACGACCTTCTCCACATAAAGTTACAGTTACAATTCAGTAACCTTAGAACGAGTGTAAGGCAGTATTTGCACAAAATTATCAATCCCTAACACGGTTAAAACAAAAACTAACTGGAAACGAGAACAGTTTTTAAGCCTTATCCATTTATTTAGCCGATGTTGACATATTTGGTGACCATATTAATATATGCAGGAAGATTATGAGGTCTCTGACTATCTGATCAATGATGATAATTCATATTATGACTTTTAAATTTTAATTTTTGACTTTATGTAATGACTTAATTCTATTTATAATTATAGTACCTCGCTCTTTATTATTGCATGCTGTCTTCACCTGTAAGTATTGTGACATTTAGTTCTATTTTATTTGTGTACATTTTTGACATTGTATTGGTGAGCACAGTGTAGGTGAACCTAAATAAATAAATAAATAAAAATAAATTTTTATAACCGTGTTTTTGGTCTATATAAACCTAGAGACGGTGTAGTAGATGATGGTAAGCACAGCTAGCCCGAAATGACTTTTCAGGGGTTTATCTTTTGTTCCTCAGATAGCATCAGACAACATACGCGGCGCCCTAGGCTCGCTATTCATTCTAGTCCAGAACTTCGGCTACCTGGTAGTGTACATTGCGGGAGACATGCTGTCCTTCGGAGCTGTCATGTGGATCTGCACGGCAGTGCCTGTGGTGCATCTCCTGACATTCTTGGCCATGCCGGAGACGCCGGTCTTCCTTGTCAAACAAGGGAAAATTAAGGTAGGTCAATGACGGATTTATGAAAACTTAACTTTATGCTGTCTTCTGGTGTAAATAATAATAAAAACTGTATTATCAGATAACACAGATCCATAGATACATTCACAGTTAACACAGTAAATAACGCAATTCCGATGGTATGGTATGGGTGGTATCGTTGAAAGTGTTTTGAAATCCTTAGTCTTTTAGTTAAATTAACTATAATTTACCTAATTATAATTAATTATAATATAATAATAATATTAATAATAATATAATAATTATAATTTACCTTAACCATGAAGTTTAGCCAGCATGTGTTATCCGTCGTTTTGACTACAGTTAAAAATGGTGCAACTAATTTTTCTGCCTAACCGGAGTTTTAGCTGCAGCTATGACTGTTGTTTAAACTTAACCTATATGGTGCGACCCGGCTTCAGTGGTTGTGTCACAAAGCCAAGCACTTTAAAAAACATAATTTCAAAAACCTCGTAATTAATGAGCAAAGAGTTTTAGCACCTAAGTTCTCTAATTGACCTATAATTAATGTATGTATGAATGTATGAGTATTTAGCATACTTAAAGTAGCACTTGGCGCTCTAAGGGAGAGGCCTGTTTTCAGCAGTGGACGTCTTCTGGTGCTAAGCACTTACATAATAGATAAATAAATAAATAAAATAAATATATGGGACATTTTTGCACACACGGTCATCTGACCCCAAACTAAGCAAAGCTTGTAATGTGGCTGCCAGAGACTGATATACGTACATAGATATTTTTAAATACATACTTATATAGATATTAACACCCAGACATAGAACGAATACAAATATTCATCACATGAATGTTTGTCCTAGATGGGAATCGAACCCACGCCCCCAAACACAGAAGGTAGGTTCACTATACCAACTGAGCCACCGGGGCAGATAACACGAAAACTAAACTAAATAAAAAATTACCCGATTAACAATACGGTCCACAATAAAATTTGTCATAAGCGGAAGCTCCCCATTAAAATAAAACAGCGTTTTATGATTGAAATAGCAGCAATTTCAATTACATTCACCATACGCGCATACCATCTACTAATCATAAAAACTATAATATTTGGAATTCCTACAAATTTTTGTCAGAGATATCTAAAAATTCACACGTTCGTTATTTTTATGTGTAGTTTCACGCAGCAACGATTATGAGGTCATCAGCACTAATTAAGGATATGTTTCCACGGAAAACGTTGACGCGGCAACCTATCTGGGACCCTATTCCTGTGCGCTCGAGATTATCTCGGTGACTGTCTCTCTAATTTAAAATTTAATGGGAGTGAGTGACAGAGAGATAAAAATGTCATTTCTCCGAATAGTACCCCTGTAGAATGACCCGTAGATGGTTCAATCCACAAAGATGTGCCCCGACCATGTTCTACTTGAGTTTTGGCGGGAACGCAAAAAGTCGTGTCGCGTATCTATTTCATAAACTTGTGTTATATCGAGTGTAAACACAGAAAAGAGATAAGGTCAATTTTAAACTGCTTATAACGCTTTATTTATTCACTAACTATTAATTCATTCATTTGTAGCACTGCTTGACAAACACCTCCCCCTTAGAAAAGGGGTGGGTACTAGGCTACAACGGATTTCCATACAATATTGCCTTGACAGCCCTTGTAATCTAGAAATAAACATGTTGACTCTTCTGTGAGTGTAAATGTGTAAAAACAGTAGATTTTATCCATTAAGTGCTCGTGATCGTGCATGAGTGTTAGTGAATAGTATAATGCCGTGAAACGCGACCTTTCGTGCTGTTTCCAAAACTCCTTAGAAGTTTCCATAAAAACCTTCCACCACTTTACTGAAGCAGGACTTGGACTAGACTTACACTAGGACTCAGACTTGTTTTTATTGTGAAATACTACGCCTTACTTCATTAAAACAGAAGATTTAAAAAATGTTCTTCTTGTGCCAACGGGCTAGTCCAACTAATTCTCCAATTAGTACTATGATAGAAAATCTGGTCTATTCTTAAAGCTTATTGAATGCGCAATTGATGTTATACGTTACGTGCATTTATATTTTTCTTGCCTATTATGCAAAGTAATTTCAAAATATCGAATCGTATGGGTAAGGAACGACAGCCAAATGTGATCACAGTAATCAGCAAGAAAGTGCAAATTCACTTAGCGTATCACCTCACTTACGTGGTCACTCAGGTAGCAGAATATATACACAGAATGAAAAAAAAGGCCAATTAGTTATACTATTTAGAACGACATAATTACTGAAATCGAAAACAACAATTTTGGTTGTTCCAAGTTATTCCACGATAAAATAGTGTGGAATAATACATCAAAATAGTTCTACCTAATATAAAAAATACTGTAAGAAATATTTGTTTCATTCTATTCTACCGTATTCTACTATTCTAGCGTAGAACTAGTTAGACTAACAAACAGTAAATTTGTTTGTTTCAAATTAGTTCTGCCCTTCTTTTATTTTTATGTAGTAGGCTAAGTAGTTTAGGTAGTTGTAGTTTGTATGTATTTTGTTTAGTTAATAAAGGCACTTGCCAGAAAAAAAAAACTGCCCGTTATTTTACTTAGTTCTATCGTAGGATGTATTGTATAGTAGAACTACTTGGACTTACACATTTTTTTATTATATAATTTTTTGCTGTTTTATTTGATACGCTCACGACTTATCTTTGTTTCGTAGCGATGTAACTGCTCGTGAAGATGCCTCCTAATGTACTTAATTTAATGTGACAATAGAGTGTGTCACAAAGTATCATAGATGATTAATGACGGTCGTCAAGTGCTAAATGGTTCACAGGCAGGGGCATGATATAGGAACAATAGAACCGCGTGTACATGGTTTGTTACGTACACATCTATGGTCCTACCTAAACGTACCGAAATTAGTAGTGTCTAACTACAAAATACATTGTAATATGTAACTAGCTTTGCAGATTTATCTCGTATGTTCCTATTTTTCAGTTTATTCTGATATATTAAGCAACAAGTGAAAAAAAAAAGAATTTGAGGGCTAAAGTTGGATCCCAAGAGCAGTGAAGGATTCTAGAGTAGAATCCAGAGCGGTGCGAGAGGGATACAAGGACCGAGTTAAAAAAAACACGATTTGTGTACTCTACTTTTTGCCATTGACTGCGAGAAAATAAATGTTTTTTTTTAGCTGGGACATAATAATAGCATAATTATCCGAAACCTTATGAGATACAAGAAAACTGACTTAGGAACTCATTTCGTATGAAAACTATTTTGGCGTAGTCATATTTTTGGTGAAGCGTGATTCTCCGTAAAAATAAGCTGTAATGTTTTTTTTTTAATGCGGCTTGGCTAAATTTCATATAAGGATCGTTTCATTGTATTGGAAGAAAGAAAACGGAGCAATAGAAGTTAGTCAAACTAAATCCAGTTAAACTATAACTATCTACCACCGTCTAAACTAGAAATGCATAGCTCCGGACCAAACCCAATGGCTGCTAAAATATACAACAAACTACCAGTACGGGAGTTTTGGCGGGAACGTGAAGAATTCATGTCGCGTCATTTTATTATTTTCCAAAACTTGTGTTATTTCGAGTGTTAATGTGTAAAAACGGTGAATTTTTACCCGTTAAGTGTTCGTGTACATGCACGAGTGTTGGTGAATGGTATAATGTCGTGAAACGTGAATTTTCGTGTTGATTCCAAAACTCCATAGAAGGCTCTAGTAAAGTTTTCACCACTTTACTGGGGCATGAGTTGGACTTGACCGTGACTTGCTTTGCTCGACTTTAACCGTGACTATGACTTATTTGATAATATCTAACAAAACTTGAGAATATATATGTATACTTGACACTGGCAAATGCATAAGACGTGCGACGCCAAAATCTTCTTAGGAGGAAAAAGAAAAAAAAAAAAACTACCAGTACAGATAAAAGAGATAGAAGAAGAGTTCAAATTTGCTAAAGCCCTAAAAAGTGTATTACTCGCGAAATCCTACTATACCCTAGACGAATTTTTGAGAGATAAGACATTTATGGAATAGATTGACCCGCTCCGCACGATATTGCCGTACCCAATCAGGGTCATTATGATTTACCTATTTAAAATATGCTAGTTAAGATCTGCATGTAATCCACATAATGTTTGCAATAAATGAATTGAGTATTGAGTATCTAACTATAACTGCTTCTACTGATCTGATTTTTATCTTCTGATACAATGAAATGATCCTTACGTGAAACTGAATCAAACTGCATTTAAAAAATAAAATAAAATAACTCGTTTATGTGGGGAACAAAAAAAAATTGAATTTGAATTAGAAATTTTGATTGAGCAAATTTTTTTTAATAAAGTAAAAATGGTAATAAAAAAAACAAATGGTCCCTTATGAAATGAAATGAAATTTGGTATGGCGGTAGCTTATTCCTTTTTATCCTGAAAAATGTAACCGTTCCTATAGAATGATGGAACCGCGGGTCGCAGCTAGTCGTACATATTCTTGTTTTCGTACACCTTACGACGGCGTTGGGTGTAAAAAAACCTCTGTTGTAATCTGTCTGTTGCGTCGTATCTCACAAACGTATGATACGTTATGATTTCATTTTTTATTTTTTTGTTTGAATTGTGCCTTGATTGTGTTGTTATCCATTTATTTTTTATTTATTTATTTAATAGACACTAACATGATGTACGTCATTGTAACATAGAAGGAGGGCAAGCAATGGAAACAGGCTAAGCGTCACCATAATAATTATAAGTGCAGAATACATGAAACTAAGAAGCGAGTTATACTTAAATAATAATAATAATAATAATACAGTCAACGACTTAAGGCTAGGTAATGATGTGCAAAAAATACTGCAGATAGAAAATACAACTGAAATTACGTTTAACCGAATAAAATTTCGAAAATCTGTCTTAGTTACAAAATAAAAAATCGCAAACTGACCCCCTGAAAAACCCTTCTGAAATCAAATGCTCTGAATTTTCAGCGGTAACTACAAATTTTCTTTTACAAATTAAATATCCAGGTTAGTGGTTTATACGGCGAACCAGGTAGTTTTTTTTATGAATTGTATATTTCCGATAATCGGCAAAAAAGCAATGAAAAACTGCAATTTACCGTTTTCTGATCAAGTATGATATGCGATTTTCAACTTTAAGCCTTAGAACTTTGAAGGGACAATACTCATTTCAAATCACGTTCAGTCCTCGCCTTAAAGATATTTTTTTTAAAGTATACATAGTAAAGTGTGAATTTCTTTATTTACAGTCATAGAAAAATTTCACGAAAATGTATTCATGTGTTTCGAAGCAACTTTGAGTGGTGTCGCGGGTTTTAAAATGTCTTATTTGTCGACAGGAGGCCCGCAACGTATTAGCGTGGCTTCGCAACAAGAGTCCGGACGACAAAGATTTGGAAGAAGCCATCAAACAGCTGGAGAGGGAAGAAGAAGAGGCACAGGGTTTGAAGAAAGCTTCCTGGATGAGTATAAGTGAGTCTTTGAGAATATTTGATATTTTTTTAACTAAAGTAAAAATAGGGATTTATTCAAGGAGACCTATTAGGTTTTTAAGATTAGATGATAGAAAGAAAAAAAGTTCTAAGTCTACAAATTTTCAAAAATGTCAAAAATGATAATATTCGAGCGCGTCGGATATTTAGAAAAGTTTTGGGAAATTTGGCATTTGGACCAAGATTTGGACAAGCCAGCCTCCAGTATTCTTGGCCTCACTTGAATCAGCAACAACTACATCGGAATGGCCTGAAGAAGGTGCAAGGATTTTTTCTATTAATTTAACCGAATCACGAATGGAGGACAAGAATGCAGGTAGCGCTACACTTAAAAAATTTCGTACCCCTAAGCCTCCCAACCTCACTGGTAGGTTTTATGAAGTTAAAAACGCCTCGGAGTCGACTTTCTTCCTGATTCGTCACTTCGCATTTTTTATTAAAGATAAGATATTTTACTGAATAGAGTATACTTCAGAATACTTCAGAAGTGGTAGATACATAACTTGATTTTTATAAAATTAAATTTAACTGTATATAATATGATAACAATAGATTATAAGAAAAATAAATAAGAATGAGAATCCTCAACGACCGCGACCTTCGCTTGAAGTCGATTGCATTGGTTTTTTTTGTGAATAATTTCAGGACATGCTTTTCTGTTTTTAGTTGTGATTAGATCGTGACTAGTTTTGATTAGACTAACGTAGTTCTTAGACGTCTATTTCATTACTCGACATATTTGTTATTAGAATTATTTTGTTCTCACACAAAATAAACCGTCTTTTTTTTTTTTTTTCTCTTTCCTCTAAGAGGATTATGGCGTCGCACGTCTTATGCATTTGCCAGTGTCAAGTATACTCATATTTTTTCAAGTTTTCGTGAATATTGTCAAATAAGTCATAGTCACAGTCAAAGGCGAGCACAGTAAGTCACGGTCAAGTCGAAGTCATGCCCCAGTAAAGTGGCGAAAACTTTACTAGAGCCTACTATGGAGTTTTGGAAACAACACGAAAATTCACGTTTCACGACGTTATACCATTCACCAACACTCGTGCATGTTCACGAACACTTAATGGGTAAAAATTCACTGTTTTCACACATTAACGCTCGAAATAACACAAGTTTTGGAAAATAATAAAATGACGCGACATGATTTCTTCACGTTCCCGCCAAAAGTCATAAACCGTCTTACCTTACTATCTTGATCAATTGAATCAAGATATTATTATTTTTTGCATCTCTATGACCTGCTTGAGAAACAGTCCAATATTTTACACAGTGTTGCCGTTTTGTTTTTGGAGAAAATGCTAAAAATATGCAGGATCGCAATTAAATATGCTAAAAAAAATGTCAACTGTCAAGTCTCGTTTAAATGAAATAAAAATGAAAATAATTTTACAGTAAGCAGCTAATATAATTATAAACACAGTGCTATTTTTAATTACTTTAATTTTTTAATAATTTAGGAGGCATATTGCTCTAGAATCACTCGTGAGATCGCCTGTGTGCGTGTGAAACTGTGAAACATAAGCAGATGCAAGCACACAGAACAAACACAAAAGTTTATTTTCAAGCTATTAAAACTGTCGGTAGTTGGAAAATCAAACATCGTTCACTATTCGGGAAAACCCCTAATTCATGAAAGAGTTAAGTACTTACCATGATAAAAAAAAACAAAATATCAATTAATAATATTGTATATGGGTTTCTAGATGGATTTAATTCAATCTTTTGCACAGAGTGAATATTTACCACAATCTATTGGCGTCAACTATCCCAATTCTTTAGAAAGAGTCGCTACTTATCAATAACATGTAAAACCCAAAAAATGCTAAAAATATGCAATATGCTAAGAACAAATTTTTAATGCTAAAAATGGGTTCAAAATAATGCCAAATTTAGCATTACAAATGCCAAAACGGCAACACTGATTTTACATTTGAAACGGGTTTTGTAGATTTTAATTTCTTGAACGAGTTAGGACCTGTTAGGTATTTCTAGACTTATATTGAGCTGACATTGAACATTGAACTTTATTTAGCTCACCATTACCGCGGGTGCCTTTTGTCTCGCCACTAAGCCATCGAAATAAAGATCACCATCGGTGGATATCATCATTTTGTTGTCTTTTAGTCTTTTATTGTCTGGTAAAGATTACCTAACTAGTAGGTATGTTATCGCAATTTTACTGTACGTGGAAATACAGATGATTTCAAAAGGCATACAAAGTTGCAGATTATCTGACTGGAAATACCTAGATCGTTCAGACCCGTATTTGAGAATGTTTTGTAGCAACATTGACGTTTTTACGAGTTGAAGATATATCATTATGATACTAGACTGACCAGTTTGCACTTAGTATATATACATACATCCTTACTTATAATATTGCCTGATTATGGGTTTATGGATATGGAGCTTTTATTTCCATTCTGAGTATTTTAGTGGAGAAATGAGGAAACGAAACGATTATTTACTTTTCTTTTGCACCGTTGAAATCCCGTATGTGTAGGTAGATAAAAATCATTTTCAACAGCTGTGCTTGGTTCACATTGATTCACATTTTATCATTCCAGTCTGTCCCTTGGATTACATTGGATCACATTGGTTCACATTGGATCACTCAAGTCTGTCCCTTGGATTACTTTGGTTCACATTGTCCTCATTACGCGCACTTTAAGCTTTGATTTTCCTGGAAAATCTAAGTTTAAAGTAAAATCAAAACAAAGGGATTTTTTAAGTTCTTTGGGTTATTAAACAACGCTAACTTATTTTTTATTTGTTTTAATAATGTACCGTACCCCTCATTGTACGAGTTGTACTTGGCCGGTTTTCGTTATATTTCCAATAGCTCTTGTATTGTTTCTTATTCCAATTGTCTTCGTAGCATACCTAGTGCTGGACATAGCTCTAGTCCTCTTCAAACGTACACCATAAAGCCCGATAACTCTATGGTCTAATTCAAATACTAATCTTTTTCTAATTGCAATACTCCTTTCTAATTCCAGTAAAAGACAAGACCACCTTCAAGGCGTTCCGCATCTCCCTCAACGTGATGCTCTCTCAAGAGACGTGTGGCTACCTGGTGGTCCTCATGTACGCGGGCTCCATCTTTGAACAGGCCTCGGAGTCCATTCATCTTAAACTGAGCCCCAACAAGCAGACCATTGTCGTGGGCTCCATACAGATGCTGGGCTCTATCGTGGCTAGCTGCATCGTGGAACAGACTGGGAGAAAGGTAACATAAAAATTGCTCTAAAACATCGGCATTCTGTTACTATGACGATAACTGACTGTTTATTACCAAAGAATAAGAATAAGAAGAATAACTTTATTACCAAAGAAGTACAGTACAAAGATCAAGTGCTTAACAAATGTAAAATCTGGACTACGTACTTAATTAGACAGGTTCAACGGTGAACTAGGCCTGTATCTTGGGGCTCGAGTGCAATGTTATCAGAAACTAGCGAAAGTAGTTTGTATCTTTGTCAAATTCCCACTCAGTCATATTTGTATCTACTGTTTATAACTACGTATGTACCTACCCGCACATTGTAGGTGTAATTACAACGAGTACACAACAATTTATGCAATTTTCGTGTCGCAAGCGCTAACGGGCATGTTTCGTTACGTAAGTAATAACACAAAAGATAATAGAAGGGCAAGAACCTAAGCCTTTTCTCAGGCCTTATTTGCAGTTGACCATTTTCAAGATGTAAGATAATATTTTTGACCCAGTGAGCGAAGTGAACGGAAGTATATGCTTCATTGACTTAGTGGGCGGAGCGAAAAACGTCTCTGCTTCAACTGGCAAAATTGGAGGGAAATACCTTTCCAATCAAAAATCCCTGAAGACAAAAAAAGTAGGTAAGTTGTAGGACCTGTATACCAAGTTTCGTCAAGATTGTTTGAAAAGTCCAACATATTAAAATCGGCCGGTAAATGGCGTCGCCAGGCAGGTGCTAGGTTTGGAATAAACATCAGTGTTTGCTGCGGCCAAATTGTAGAGATAGTGTCGCGGTGTTAGGAAACTGCTATTCGTCAAGATTACAAATCCTACTGTTGTCGACAAATATTACTAAGAGATAAAAAAAATGGCAAAACACAATGTAGTACGCTCGGCGTATGTTGATTAGGATTTATTTTTGATATATAGCATCTAAAAGTTGCCATTGGCGTGTCACGTAGCTTTTCTAACAGTTGTTTTTATTCTCTGTCAATTCGATTCACTGCTATTAAATAAATCGAAAACTATGGCCACGTCTCATATATTACTATTCCCTACTTTCCAGTGGCTGTTAGCTAGCACTTCATTCGCAACTGGTGTGTCAATGCTGGCTCTAGGCAGCTGGTTCTACATCACCTCGGCTGGCGTGTGGCTGCCCGGCTGGCTGCCAGTCATGGCTATGTGCCTGTGCATCTTTTCTGACGCAGCCGGATACCAGCCAGTACCCTACGTGATCACCTCTGAGCTGTTCTCTTTTCAAGTAAGTTTGTATGTTTTTATGATGGAGTCTTGCTAGACCTTACCCTCTATCTTACGTTAGCTGGCAGCTTTCGCAGACTCTAAAAGATTACGTCCCATATTTTATTGATACTTCTTGTATTGGTCCATATTAATATATCGGTTCAAATCATACTTGGGCGCAAATTGCACTGTGGCAGATGTCATAAAAAGGCTAAGACCTGATAGAGTCAGGGATTACTTTCGGAAGCTGTCTTCAAATCTGTGTCTGAATACTTCTTTGCTTCATAGTTTTGTTGTTTCATCACGATATAGAAGCGGAAAAACACAAAAACTTCGCTTATGATACAAAATTTAAGACTAAGACTGATGGTTAATGACTCTTATTCTAAATTTATTAATAGCGGCAGTGAAGCAGCCGACATTGTTCTCGAGATGTTTTGAATTTTCTATGAGGCAAGGCTTGGGCTAGCTGCCTACTGGTTCTACTTCTTATTGAAAGAGTACCTGAAAGATCCTGTTCAATCATTACTTATGTCAACCAAGAATCCAACAGTCATCTTTCTCCTTCCAGCATCGTGGCATGGTGACCTCCTTCGTCAGCAGTGTTGATGCTCTCAGCGATTTCCTTCAAACCAAAGCGTACGACCCTCTCCTCAAGCTAGTGGGCATCCACTGGGTCTTCATTATGTTCTCGATGGTCTGTTTCCTTGGAACCACATATACAGTCCTGTGGGTACCGGAAACTAAAGATCGGACCGTTGAAGAGATCTATGCGTTGCTCAGGGATGGACGAAAGAAAGAAAAGCGGAAAGATGTGGAGATGGGACAGGAAGTTAGCAGATTGTGAAGAAAGTATTGCAAAGAACCTCGTTTTTTTTAATGTAATTAGTGAGTTGGAAGGAACTTGTCTTTTTTATAAAGAAGCTTAGAGCTATTTTAGGATTCTCTAGTTTTAGAGGTACCTCCTACGTTGCTACATTTTTTAAATTAACGAAGGGATAATAAGAAAATGTAAAGAAAGCAAAAATCTAGGAAATCGCAAAGAAACTGTCTTATTCGCACCATAGGTAATCTTTCTGTTACAACTAAAACTGTCTCGATTTCGATAAGGAGATCGTTTCATATGCCAGTATCTACCGGAACCCAGCTCTTTGACATATTGGAGCAAGACTTTGGGCCGCTGGCACACATGATGCAGTGGCGTAGACGGTAGTCTACATGATGATGAAAACCAGATGAGAATCTTTGTCTTGCATATAATATAATTTATGTCATGGTCCATTTGTCCAACCTTTGAATGTTGGATCATTGATCAGATGTATTTTCTGTGAAGTTTTCCAAGTTTTATTTTAAATATTCTTAGATATTCTTCTCTAAGCTATTGAGATTGTGATGTATTTTCCCAAAGGAAGATAACCATTGGCCGTGCCTTATGTCAACCGATTGTGATATTAGTGACGAATTAATTTGTAAATTCAGGTATTTTATAGAATCTCAAAATAATTATGAAATAAATTAAAATATTTTTGATAGAGCTTGTTTTACTTAACATGATGATAGATAAGTGTATAATTATGTAAGAAATTTTACCTGCTTGGCTACCCCTCCTGGCTTGGCACCCACTATCACTACCCACTATCCCTAAAAGATACATGATGTCAATGAACTTCTACATGATGTCGTTGGATCTCGAAGAAGATTTCCTAGATGAAATATATAAAAATGTTCAGCAAATTGCAATTTTGTGAGAAACATACGAAATATTTTACATAAACCAAGTTTATTACTTCAGTTTTATATGAAACGAGTATTTATATTTAACTATAAATATTTTTATATCTTCTTTAGTTTAAATTTAACAATGCTGTGGCAATACATACTGTTAACAATGGCGATTATTTATGTTGAAACAAAAGTTCAACGGCAAATATTTAGAAAGTATAATCTGTTAATTAGGAAATTTAGTAAGTAATTATGTTGTATACAAATTGACAGCGAATAGCGATAGGATAGGATAGGAACTGGCTAGCAAATATAATGTGTCCCACAAAATCTCGCCATCTCTCTCTGTTAAAGGTTGCACGGTCTAGTGCCTTCCACTTTTCCGTGGACGACGAGACGCTGGCTGCATCGCCTTGAAACTTAAAACGACATTATGAAATTGTAAATCATTGATAATGATGATGATGAGAAACGATTACATGTTGATTAATCAAAATTGTATGAAAGGGTGTGCTGATCAGTCAGGAACTATATTATACTTATCTGAAGACCCCCCTTGCAGCTGATGACGATATTAATGCTACCATCGATCTGGTGAGTAAGATGATATGGAAGAGGCCGTCGACGAGTCCCTAAAGACAGTGTCCATAGTGTTGGGACTCTGAATGTAAGCAGCTATGTTTAATCCCAAGATAACATAGCGTATTTCTTCAGCAAACCCCCTAGGCCAAGTGGGCCGTAGACAGCCAAACAACTATATGAACTATATGAATTAAAATTGATTTTGGTGTTATTTGTCCAAGTCTTTGTGGTCCATGGAATAGTCAAGTGGAGAGCTATGATTGTAAAGCATTATTTATTTACATAGAGGGGTTTATTTCAGAACGGCACACTACCAGTACTATCATGTTAAATCCGAAGTGATGCAAATTATGGCTATAAATCGTTTGAATGTCCACGACAATTTCCATAAAAGAACACAACAGTAAATTCTAATTCTATGTCAGAATTTTTCGAGAAAATAATACACAATATTTAACTTTATTTTTACTTTTTTTAACTACTATTTGTACTCAAACACTAATAGCGACATGACTGAAACTGGAAGAAAACTTGACAAAAGCTACAGCCCTTCGATCTCAAAGATACCTACTCACAAATGGTTACTACACCAGTTTTAGCGTTCCTGCGATATCGTCACAACTGTCGCCATAGTCGTCCAGAAGACGTTCACTGCTCAACAAAAGCCTCTCTAAACAAAGACGCTTGTCACTCTGAGATTTTGATATGGTATTTTTTCTATTTGGATACTTTATGAACTCCTATAGAAATCATCGGCCGATAAGAGCTCTTTTTGGCATTTTGAGATACTACCTCCTCAATCCTCATGCACGGTGATTTTACTGTAGCACTGACGTTTTGTAAATTATAAGATATTTTGGGAAATAGTCCTTGTGACACGCTACTAATATTAACCTAGTCACGTAAATATTGTTAAAGACCGCAGGGACGCGCTGGATGCGAGCCGCTTCCATCCGCTCTTCGTGGAAATCTAAGGCCTATGTCCAGCAGTGGACGTCCTGTGGCTGAGACGATGATGATGATGAGGTAAATATTTACGAGTATCCTTGCTTAGCCTATTGCAATGCCAACTAGCGCGTCTGCCATATAAGAAGGTCCCAGCAGTGGCGTAGCGTGGACAAATCTAGACGTGGGGAAGTCGCATTAGCAAGGCCCATTTCTTTCAGTACCTATTCCCAAGGACAATGCAGAGATCCTACCATATTTTACTGAATACAAAAGCAAACCCAAGACACATTCATGATACTGAAATTGTAGTTACAAGTATATAGTAAGAAAATAAGTAGTTTTTTGGCGGGAACGTGAAGAAGTCATGTCGCGTCTTTGTATTATTTTCCATAACTTGTGTTATTGCGAGTGTTGATGTGTTAAACTATGTTATAGCCTCGGTAAAGCTTAAAACTTAGTAGGGTTACTAATCATACTATTTATAATTCGTGGCGTTTGGCCTTACTTAACTCACAAGGTGTCCTCGCGAGAGGCCCCCTCAACTGCGAGGCCATGGGCGAGGGGCCGCTTCGACAACGCCTAGCTACGCCACGTCCCAGGATTCGCATCAAGATCTAGGCGGGCGAATGTTTATATATGCTCTGGGTCTGGGTGTCGTCGTCCATGTTCAAAGGCATACGGGAGTGTGTCGGGGACGAAACAGGGAATCCTATGGGTGAGCTCAGAGTGTGAAACATTTGAAATACCTATATAGATGTCGATTCTGCTATGCCTCTTTCTAGATACTAAATTGGATAGCTCTAAAACTGTTGCCATTCTTTTCTCCCATATTGAAATGGGAGAAGCCGCAGATAATGTTAGTCCCGTCAGATTAGTTCAGTGAGTGGTAGAACAGAATTGAAACGCATATTGAAGTACGAAGATAATCAAATTGCATCATTCACTTTTTTTTACTGCCAATACCAAATAACACACTCTCAATAACTATTTTATGATTTTACTAGTTTTTACGAGAACAATGCTGCTACAATACACGTCGTCAGCAATATTCCTCATTGTAGTATCGGCGGAATCCAGTGAAAATGGTTCAATAAGTAAGTTACAACTTAATTCTCAGTACTATGTGATTATCAAAAAAAAAAAAAAATTTAGTTCTATTCCAGCAAATTTTCTCCACATTTGCTGTCGGGCAAAAACAAGATACGAGTCGTTGTTCCGTCGTAAAAGCATGAAGTTGGAGGAGAGCGTGGGTTACGGGGAACAACGCCAAGCACAATTAATAAATTTTGACATACTTTTTTACCAGTACTTGCCACTGTAACCTGAAAAAGAGGCTTAAGTCTCATTAGACTTAAATGAAATACAAAATAAAAAAATAATAATGCTTTAATTTTGTATACAAAATAGTGAATTCTCTGAATCCTGCAGAGAAAAATGAGGGCGTGAGAGTAGGCATTGCAATGCCTCTACCTCTACGTTTCCCCCTGAGTTTCTCTCTGCGCAGGAGGTCCAAGCTGCAAACGAACTGTGCTCTCTCAGCGTCAATCTACCTCCGGCAGTTTGCCAGTTTACCCTAAATACTTTCTAACAATACTTTGCAAAAAACAAACTAACTGAAATCAACAGTAAACTTCCATGTTGCGTTCGACAACCGCGCCCCCGTCGCTGTCCAGGACGGCCGGAGACGTAGCGACGATCGGCAAGCGCTGCGCGTCCAGAATGACCACCTAGTCAAGACAGATAAGGTACTAATCACTAACTAATAACTGCTAATGAAAGCTTGGATATACTGAAAGTGCGTCTTGAAAGCAGCCCTACGCTGCATGTTCCACGGTTCGGCTGTTTTTAGTGACCTCTGTTGTCTTGTAAAAAATCGAGCCTAACCTTCAGCGGGCTTATCCCGTAACTCTGAAAGCGATCGTGTTAGTGCGCGAGCGGGACCGTGCATAGTGCGACTAAATTAGTACGAGCGGGATGGCATGCTCTCGCAATCAGAATCACGAACGTTTCAAAGTTAAAGGATAAGCCTGCTGGTTCTACGAAATCTTTTCGAACTGCTAAACGAAATATTCACTGGTCAGTTTTCAAGTCAAATAAAATATGTTACTTCAAAGATTTGGGGAAACATTTCGAATTTTCGAATTACGAATTTCAGAAACTTTACAACCATCCATATTTTGTGCTTACAAATTCTAATATTACTGATTTTTTGTACAATGTTGTTAATGCTGATGCCCGCGACTTCATACGCGTAGTATTGCTTGTCCGCGGTGCCACACTGCCTCTGGCCTTGCAGGTGTCGGGCTCTATATCGAAGCTCGGCCTTTAGCAGCCTTGCAAATACAAAGTGTCATTTCAATCGTATGCGCGATATAATTAGCAGACGAACATTGTGATGACACTAACCAAGTGGACCTCCTGTGATCTTCACCCTTATGGATACTTATAAGACTGGATAAAGAGGGCATTGCTGGTACGTTTTGCCTATCTTCAAAAGCTTTATTATCCCTACGTTTGTGTACTTCGGCGGGCGCGTATCGCTATTTAAAACTGACTGATTTCGTCAAAAAGCTCTTGTATCAGACGCTAACTATAGCTATAAGAGGAACTGTGATATCGTCTAAATTTCAACCATTTGATCTATTTTGTAATCAATAGGGCAACCTGCGCATCCGAGGCGGGGACGCGACTACCACGCAGAACTTCCCGTACATGGCGGCCGTCATTATAAACGGACGGCTGTGGTGCGCCGGCGCAATAGTCGACGAGAACTGGGTGCTGACTGCGGCACATTGCTTAAACTAGTGAGTAAGGCTTGAAAATAGGTTAAGCACCGATTTTCCAAAAAAGCACAAAGCGCTTCGATTCCATATTTTCAATACGCTAATAATATATTTACCAAAACCATACCTGTTCAGAAAATGACAACATTCATGAATATCTTAAAATTCAGAATATCTAAACATAGCTTCCATCTTGCTGTATCTTTTGCAACAATAATGCTACACTAGGAAAATCTAAGTGGGTAAAGAAATACCACAATTTTTCCAGTTATTTTACAGTCCAGTAGTAGTGTGCAAACATTACGCAATGTTTCCAGCGAAATTACAAGCCATAAAGAAATTTAACGCATGTTATTTCTAAGGGTGACGAGCGCAGTGTGTTTTGAAATGTTTAAGTTCAACATTCTGAGTGGCACTCAAATGTTTTGACTAAAGCGTGACGTTTACTATCTTACGAGCGACATGATTGTCTCGTTACTCTGTTGCGTAAAAAAAAGGTATAATGTGGTATTAGGGCATTCACTGGTCCTTCTACGTGAGCCCGGTGCACTTATAGTACACCCAATCTGAATCTCCAGCTCACCAGTTACAAGCAACCTGTTTCTTTCAGTGTGCTCCAGGTGGCTCCCCTGAAGTCGCTCTCCCAGTACGTGAAGGTGCGCGTCGGGTCCTCCATGCCGCACGAGGGAGGCACTGTGGTGGACGTGACCGGAGCCGTCAGGCATCCCAAGTTCGAGGAGGAACCCGTGCCGCATGCTGACGTCGCACTCTTGAAGCTGTCTCATAACCTCAGTAAGATCAAACTTACCTAAATAATGAAAATATTATTATGAGCCATAACTGTGCTACTGTAGGGCAAAGGACACCCTGCCCTCCCTCAATTTTTCCCGATCATGAATTCTTGTCGTTCAGTTCTTCTACTGCGCATCGATGTCATCGCATCATCTCTTCCTAGGGCTGCCGAGTGGTTGTTTGTTTTGTGGAGCCCAGGAAGTTGTCATTTTGACTCAGTGCACGGGGCATGCTCTCTCTCTCTCTCTATATCAGCCTTTAAACATCCCACAGCTGGGATATCAGCCTACCCTTGAAGGGTGATTAGGCCATATCCACCACGCTGGACCAGTGCGGGTTGGCGGATTCAGATACGCCATCGAATTTCTTCTCCGGAAATATGCAGAAAGCCGGTGGTATATCCGTACGTAAGTTCCAAAGAACTCATTGGTACGGGCCCGCCCGGGTTCGAACCCGCTACCTCACGAATGTGAGGCGAGCATTCTCCCACTGAGCTACAACGACTTTTTGGAGTGGTATGTTACAGAGTACATTTTAAAAACCGGCTGCAAAATGTATCTATAGGCGCCTCTACAATCTGGACATTAAGGGCTCAAACACATCAAATCCCGTTACAATCCCGTTGCGAGCGCAGTACACGCGGCTACTTACTTGCAAAGACATAACATTTATAAGGAGAATTCTGTGCTTACTTGCAAGGGACAAACTACTTACATACTAAGGATAGTGGACGGCTACTTTAATAGGGAGAATTCTGTGCATTAAACATTTTATTCTCATATCGATATTCTATTCTTTTCAGAATTCTCTCAGTTTGTGAACCTTATCAAAATATACGAAGCGAGAATAGAACCGTACGCACAGAGCTTTGTTGTAGTAACTGGTTGGGGTGCTACCAGGGTAAAACATTTTATAAACACTTTGTAGTTACGACGGCAATGTGAAGGTGCAACGTTTTACTCATCGCGCGAAATTCAAATTTTGTTGCGTTTTTTGTCAATTACAGCTTAATTACTCATCGTGGATTTATTGAAACCAATTCTGCGCCTATAAATAAGTTGTTTTAAGGAATTACGGGTAAAATGATCACTTAGATAACATTGGCTTAGCTACAAATCTCAATAAGCTGATTTTCATCTTGGTTTTTGGATTAGTGAGAAATTTACTTATACTAGCTTTCAACTTGAATTTTTGGTTGGTGTAATTTCTTGATACGACTTATTTATTGTCGCAAAATTAGTTTTCATGAACCTACGATGAGTAATTACGCTGTAACTAACAAAAAACGCAAGAAAATTTGAATTTTGGCGCGCTGAGTGAAACGTTGCACCTGAAGCTTCCATGGCTCGTTTTTGACGACCAACAACCCAAAATATAAAATCAGGTGACAAGATTGACACAAGCAAAAAATAAGCAAGCCGCTTTTACCTGCGGCTACCTAATATTTCTGAGGCAGCTGCCTTTGCCTTGCCAAACCACTTTTTAACGTATTTTATTCGGCGTTTGTTACTTTGACGACTGTCACTTTGACGTCTGTCGCTCTGACGTCTGTCGCTTCGAGTTCTATTACTTTGGCATCTGTCACTTTGGCGGCTGTAACTTTGACACTTGTGGTTCCTTGTCGCCCACAGATGAACCAGATACCTCGTCACGCGGGTTTTAGTCCGATCAAAAGTCGCCACAGTTTGAGGAAAGCACGGGGTGCGCGGAGCGTGACAAATAATTCCCATTGGCTATCATCAAGGTTACGCCCACCACTGTACCGAGCTAGTACGTTCCGTAGTGATGGGGTAAGCAGTAGGCTGTGGCAGTAGGGCAACATCGGTACTTACCTACATAGCGAACTTCCGCTCTGCCATAGTAATCGCACTCACTCGAATTTCAACTCACTAACATAACATTACTACACAACACCATTAAAGTACTAATTCTTCCTCAGTGTCGTGCACTCGTGGATTTTTCGAGATCGAGCTGTAAGGTCGAATGTTTTTTTTCGAGATCCCTGCTTTCTTTGCGCGTTTCAATATAATGTGTTATTCTAATATGTGACATTTTCTCGAGATCACGCGTTTTGTTAGGTCCGAAAAATAATGTTAGCTTACCCAGAATCAACTCAGTTACTTCAATTCATCATCTAAAAATCTATTTAGCCGGGTATCGAAATTAACAACTGAATCATACACCTAATAACCTTGAAATACTTACGACGTATACTATAGTCTACTGACAAAAACGCCATTATTGTTTACCAGAAAAACGCGGGCGAAGCCGCGGGCAGAAGCTAGTAACGGATAAAAACTTCAAACATCCTACGCACCTACGGAACCCTACTAAGCATGGCCCGACATGCTCTTAACAAGTTATTTTCTCTAGTCTCACCACAGTCTCAGGCACATGCTAGATGCTGCCGGTCGATTCTATCGTGATTTCGTTGCTTGTCGAGTTTAGTCCCGAGTGTACAGTTTAGTTAGTTAGAATTCATCAGTGTTCGAATCCCTTTACGGTATGGTGAACATCGAAAATGCAAGTCTGCGTTTTGTTTAATGAGTCACAACACTACTTTATACGTGCGTTCGCCAGAAAGGGACAACTGCATGGGATATCCGCAATGAGGAAAAGGGATAAGTGACGACGTGTCCATTATACGCTGAGCTCAGCTATGACTTGTAAAACTGAATTATTTTACTTACCGATGAAAAGTTATTCCGTCTTTTTTGTAGTTTGAGTGCGCGGATGACTTTCCACACAATTTCACTGCACAGATAGTCATTTTTGTTTACTGTTGGTTGTCAGGAAAATAAAACAACCGTTTTATTTTGTAAGCCGCACGCACGCACGCACAGCTCTGGCACTTGGTCGGAACTGAGGTTCAATGTTTGGGGCGGCGTCTTATATAAGTCTTATAAAACTTATGTGTTGCGCGCTAGGCTCGTCCTAGACTAGGTATCTAGTTCTATTCATCTGTGTTGTCGCCCCATCATATTAGAGTGTTGCTTTAACGACCAGGGCGCAGACACAGTGTTCCGTGACCCGACTTCGGACCTCCTTACGTCCAGGCTGAAGGTTCGCTCGCAACAGTACTGCATCGATGCGTACCAGCTCGTCCACGGGTTCCAGTTTACCAAGGATTTCTTCTGCGCCTCCTTGAGGAAAGGGTCTAGGGACGCTTGTTTGGTGAGTCATGAAGGAAAGATTAGTAAGTACAATAAGTAGGTAAGCTTTACGAAAATATCTTGTATCTGAATGCTAGTTCTATAGGAAATGCTATTATCCCACAGTTCATGCCCCATTACAATACGATGCATGTTATGAGTTCTGAAGTTTCAGCCGCAGCCACCGATCACACCTTAGATTCTGCATTCAGGACGCTCGAAGCGCACCACGCATCAGTCTAAATACACTTATAAGAAATTACTCTGATTGGTTGATTGTTTAACTCAAACTTTGGTGACTTTTTGTAGGAACAACGAATCTTGTAATGCGGTGTCTAGTGTGATCTGTGGCCGCAGCACACTTATCGAGCAGATGCTTTACTGCTGCTACGAGTTTTTTTTACAATGTAATAATGGGGACGACCTTCCTGACTTAGCTGCATGGTGACGTGGCTGCCAAGAGAGCAGATTCCCGGTCCGTTAAGATATTATTAGCGTATTGAATTTAAAAATCTGCAGCTGGATAGAGTGTTGTTCAGGTATTTGTTTGTGTTCCATGTCATCCCCGATACATGAATAGTGTATTGACAAAATTACTTAACTTTTTACTACGAAACATTACTTTAGATTAATATTTAAAATATCAGATAAATTAAATTTAATTAAATAAAATAAATAAATATCTGGGACATTATTGCACACACAGCCATCTGACCCCAAACTAAGCAAAGCTTGTAATATGGCTGCCAGAGACTGATATACGTACATAGATATTTTTTAAATACATACTTATATAGATATTAACACCCAGACATAGAACAAACACAAATATTCATCACATAAATATTTGTCCTAGATGGGAATCGAACCCACGCCCCCAAGCACAGAACGTAGGTTCACTACCAACTGAGCCACCGGGGCAGTCAATTAATTTAATTTAATAACTTAATTTAATTTATTTAATTAAATTTAATTTTGTTATCTATTTTTTTATACTCGTTACTAACAAGACCCATAAAATTGATTAGTAATACAAAATAAACTACCTACCAACAATATAAACTAATAACTCCTCTAAATATAACCATAGTATTAGGTATTATATGTTTTTATATTGACCGAGCGTAGCGAAGGTCTCAGAGTTTACTGGGACAAATCGGCATTTGTATGTATGTTTGTGTGTATATTTGTCCGATGATAACTTACGAGCCGTTGATCCGATCTTCATGAAATTTTGTAGGCAAGTAGTCCATTTCAATACAATTTTTAAGTTCGAATATGAGCTGAATCGGTCCAGAGGTTGTGAAGATATAGAGGTCGCGAGGTCTCAGTTCGCCGCGAACTATTAGTTATAACCTAAAAGTAATCTGACAATAAAATTATTGACCTTCTTTTCTCATATTTCAAAACGCCTGAAATATTGTTAATACCTACCGACTCTAGATTCAAAACCTCGATATTTCCTTTGCCATCAGTTCGATGCAGGCGCTCCAGCAGTTCTGCAGAACCGACTGATGGGCGTTATGAGCTTCGGCCCTGAAAAGTGTGGTCATGCGTTTCAACCTGCGGTCTTCGTGAAGGCTTTTTACTTCAGGTATTACTTATAACAAAAAAAATAACTTTAATTATTGTTTTTTTAGTGGTAGAACTCTTTTGCAAAGTTCCAGTTATTCAACCACCAAGCAGTAGTGTACAAACAGTGTAGAGTTCTGGATTGAAGGACAACGTTTCCAGCGAAATTAGAGAATGAGATTTAATACCTATTAGGTTAGCTATCAGGGTGACGAGCGCAGTGCATTGCCGCACAGAGTTTTGTACTTTTTAACAACAAAAAAACCGACTTCATCAGAACCGTTTATTTAAATTTGCTTCGTCATAGACTAACTATCATAATCGAGATTATCTTGACGCCATCCGTGAAATACGTATAATTGAGGAGTTCCGGTGCCTATAATAATATTTGAGGAGTTCCATTAATTCATCACACGACGAGCAAAGCCGTGCGGGCAAGCTAGTATTACGATACAGCATTACGAGATCGTTGTTCCGACAAAAACTTGCCAAAGCTAGAGCAAATCGTGGGTTGCGGGGACTGCGACCAAGCGTTCTCATTGGCTATCTCAAATTTACGCCTACTCGCCCCTATATCAATGAACCAAAGAGAGTACGTTTTATAGGTGTATTTACACCGATGCGTGGTGCTCTTCGATCACTACATCCATACTATGTAATCTAGGGTCAAAATTTAATGTTTCTTATCAGGACTTAACGCTAAAACTATTTTATTTATATACCTCGACGTAATCGTCGTCGGGTCATGTTCAGTAAGGACGTCCCGCGACCCTCGATGACATTTGCGGCAACCTTGTAATGTCATGAAGCGTCATCGGACGATCTTACTGAACACTGCCCTGGGATGATCTGTGCCTTCAATTCGTATCATCATTTATTTGTGTTTCGAATAATTTGCAGAGATTTTGTGAAGAACACGATCGCTTCGTACAAGACCACAGCAGACCTCATAGCCGCCATGGGGGAGGTAGACCCCAACAGTCTGAATCCACCGGTGATCCAGGCCGAAGAGATACAAGACTTTGAAATGGAAAAAGTTCCATTATCTACTCCTCTGGATTAAATGTTTAAGTTGCTTACAGTTGCTACGATAATTTCAGTTTCCGATACAACTGACATTAATAAATACATAAAAAAACAAAACATGTTCGTACCTAGGCTAGGTATTTACTTTTATTATTTATTATATTTAGTTATTCCCAACAAATTTCCCAATTTTTATTTTGTTTTTGTCAACTTGGTATATTTTTGTTTCTGTGACAAATTAATATATATTTTATATATTTATTTATATATATATTTAGTAAAAAAATATTCTATATTATAATAGCATTTTTTTTTTCACAATTATTAATAAAAGTAATGTCACGAACAAAACAAAACACAAAGGTCAAATTATACCTAAAAATGCCTACCCCTACCAGCCCCCCTACCAAACGTCCCCATCAAACTGGCAGCGTTATCGCGCTGGATGGCCAGCGAGATGTGCTGAGCAAGAAAATGGCCCGAACGATATTTTATATTTATGTTATGAATTATGTACTAAATCCAACTAAGTCCCGTAACTTGACTGGGCTACGTTTGATTTTTTTGAATTATCATAATTATCATCTTCGTAGTTTTTATGCTTTTATTTGAATATCTAAATTTTTTTGACACCAAAAAACTACAGATTTTTATAAGATTTAGTTTAGTTTGACCCCGAAACAATAATTTCATCAAAATTGCTTAGTAAGAAAACTGACGTGATTTTGACAAAAATTTTATATAAAAAAAACCCGTTTTAAAATTGTTACGTTAACATCTCACGTTAAATTGTCGTTAAACCCACACAATTTAACGTGAGGTCAACCGTATAAAAAAAAAGTTACATTCACTAACTTTCTCTATCGCACGCATTGGAGCTCAGCAATACAATTTTCAAATACCTACTGCGACAAAACCGTGGTAGGACCTACTTTAAATCTGAAGTAACAAGTAGTTATTCTAAGAAAGTAACTTTATTCGTATATGAGTTCTATTTATCTGTGTATTTGAGGGTCCGCTCCCCTAATCAACTATCTTTCAATTTTTCATCCATTTTAAGTAATCTGTAATGACGGACAAATGTGTCCGAAGAATGCCTTTCATCATCATCATCATCAGCCATAAGACGTCCACTGCTGTACACAGGCCTCCCCCTTAGACCGCCACACCGACTGACAACGGGCCACTTGCATCCACCGGTTGCCCGCGACTTTCACAATGTCGTCGGTCAACCTAGTGGGAGGCCTACCTACGCTACCCAAAATGCCTTTGCTAAGCATGACACTTGTAAAAACTTGTAAATATGGTTTCTACTTTCTTCTTCGTCAGTGACGAATCGGCGTTTGTATTTATGAACTAGCTTGCCCGCGCGGCTTGATCGCTATGGCTACAGAAATATCAACACCCCATTTCATCGCTTTAGGGGATTATTTTAAAGGAAAATGATTATTATTATTTATTTGTTTCAACTTTGTTCAGTCGTGAGACGAGAATTTTTACCATTTTTTATGTTTTTAGCCAAACGAAAAATGGAGTGCACTATTGGTTGATAAGAATTTATTATTATATTATTATTCATTTTTTTCTACTTTGCACGAGAAAAATGAGTTTTGGAAACAAAACGAAAAGACACAGTTGAAGTTGTTCGATGTGCGATGCTACGGAATATTGATAAAATTAAAGTCCGAATAAATCACAACTAACATCTATCGAAATTACAAAAAAAAAAAAACGAACAGTGTGAAAAAAGAAAGCTGTCATTGACCGAACGAAGCGAAGGTCTCAGAGTTTACTGGGACAAATCGGCATTTGTATGTATGTTTGCGTGTATATTTGTCCGATGATAACTTGCGAACCGTTGATCCGATCTTCATGAAATGTTGTAGGCAAGTAGTTCATTTCAATACAATTTTTAAGTTCGAATATGAGTTGAATCGGTCCAGAAGTTGTGAAGATATAGGGGTCGCGAGGTCTCAGTTCGCTGCGAACTACTAGTAATAGATATGTTAACATTTAATGAAAGTGAATTGGAAAGTGCAGTCTCTGCAGTTGATACAAATGTTGCAATTATTTAGGATTCGAAGAACAGGATAACGATATTCGCTCTCTCTCGCTGACAAGTTAAATTTTTTTTATATTAATCAGTGGTAATAATTTACCAGCATTCTGATTAGGCAGATTAATGGAGCGGTAAATTTAGGGACCGCTTTTTTTTGGTTTCTAAATTTGCCGCCCCTAAAATCTGCCGTCCTATCCTCAATTCAACTATTTTGCACTATTTGTTCACGAACATCGTCAATTTTACAGATTTACTGAAATTACTGATTTACAAAAATAAACTAGGCACTGATAAATAATAAATAGTCTATACTTACCTACTTGGAAAATGAGTAAATCATCCACTTACATACTAATAGGTACTAGCTTGCCCGCAAGGCTTCGCTCGCATAAGCTACAGAAAATTAAACTCCACATTTCACATATTTATGGGTAGATTTTCTAAAAATCGTGAGAAATACCTTTCTTTATTTTTTATGATAACGAATAAACGAATTTCTGAGGCTTAGCACAAAAAAAGATCATACAAACTTTGAGGGTCCATTTTACCCCTTTAGAGGAGGAATTTCGAAAAATCGTTTTTATATTTCCCCTAGACTTAGGCCATTTCAAGAATATTGGGTTCAAATTTCACGTCTCTTTCATAGGCAGTTTGGTTTGTGTGTTGATTGATATATATATCAACGCACTACATATATATATATCAACAATTATTTATAATAAAATTACTGACAGTGAATTGAAATAAATGTTGCTAAATTATAATTTAGCAACATTTAGGATGTCATCAACTAATTCGCGTGTTTATACAAGTTTAATTTATGTAAATTAACGTAAAAAATGATATTTCTTTTCTTTTATTTATTGAAATGTATTAAAAAATACTTTAATTAAATGAAACATTTAACAAATATAATATGCTAAATATTTTAATAACGAAAATGTTGGAAAAAATGTACATACTATTTTTGAATGTCACAACGTTTAAAAATTTGAATTGTGCAAGCGAGAGAGTGTGTATTATGTCAAAGCAGCGTTAACTTTAAAATATGATCATCGTAATTAAATTCTATGAAATTTGTAGAACAATTGAGTCCGATATCGCTGGAATTCATACTGAAGCCCGTTATTTTTTATTACTATCATACAAAAATAATGGACTTTTTAGTTAGCGCTGATATCGCATATACCTATTTATGTTCAATTGTTTCAAGAACAAATGTATTTTAGTACCTAATTTATCCGCGTTGGTTCATATTTACGACAAAATACACCAATAGACCAAACCGCATCAACATAACAACAATGATTTTACTCGTACGAAATCTCTCTGCTAACGCAATAAGATTCAATATTGCGTAATTTTCCACGTTAACAGATGAAAACGACCTTGCATTCAAAACCAAAATAGTTTCCATTTTGATAAGGGATTGATATCTCAATTTTGAGCTCTATTGTTCTGATATAAGAAATGAGTAGATATATTATAAAAGGAGGATGTAATTTTGCTAAATTGTAACTGTTTACCAAAGAAGTTCGTGCGGAATGCACAGGCAAAGTGAGGTTAGGCATGTATGAAGTCACTACTCACTAGTTAGTCAGTGTGTGTCCACACACGCGCCAATTGCGTCCGACGGGTTAAAAATAAAAATAGTTAAAAAAAGTGAGATTATGACTTAAAACACGACACGAAGTGTTTTTTATGCATATTTATTATGTGTTGTGTTGCTCTTAAAACTGGTTAAAGGCAGTCCAACGTTGTACCAAATTAGCACTTGAACTTCGAAACGCGAAGTATTCATTTATTTAGAAAACATGGAGAGAAATCGTCTAAATAACGGAGGAGGGGCTGGGAAGCAAATTCTAACAGCTTTAATTGGTAAGTAATTGTTATAATATAACTAGTTTGTTTCGCTCGCAATGGCTACAGTAATTTCAAAACCCCATTTCACCTCTTCAGGGGATGATTTTCGAAAGAACCTGAGACATGCGTTTCTTTATTCCTTTCTTTTTTATCTTTATGTAGTATAAAATAAAGTCGCTTTTCGCGTGTGCTAACTCCTCCTAAACCACGCCACGGATTTTAATGCAGTTTTCACGATCCGTTAGTTTTTCACGGAAAGTTTATAATTTTATATTTTCTCTTCATAGTATAAAATACAGTCGCTTTCCGCGTCTGTCTGTATATCAGCTAACTCCTAAAGCAACGGATTTTGATGCGGTTTTCACCATCAGTTAGATAGGTTTTCACGGGAGATTTATTCACCGAGCGAAGCGAAGGTCTCTGAGTTTACTGGGACAAATTGGAATTTGTATGTATGTGTGTATATTAGTCGGATGATAACTTGCAAACCGTTGATCCGATCTTCATGAAATTTTGTAGGCAAGTAGTTCAAGTCAATGCAATTTTTAAGTTCGGTCCAGGGGTTGTGAAGATATAGGGATCGTGATGTCTCAGTTCGGCGCGAACTACTAATTATATATAATGTTTCTAAATTGCACCCGTGGGACGCCGGGCAGAGTAGCTAGTTTTTTAAAAATTAAGTACACCAACCGAGTTTCATTGGCTTATCATGAAAAAGTTTTTATTTCCATACAAACTTTGGGGGTCCATTTTATCCGTTTAGAGGAGGAATTTAGCAAAATCCTTTCTTATTGTTCACCCTAGACCATTTCCAAATTTCACGTCTTTAACATAAGCGGCTTGGTCTGTGCGTTGATTCCTTAAAAAAGGCTTGTTCTTTTATATTGATTAATTGCATTTATAAATTAGCAGTTAATTTAAAACTGCTTACCTAATTATAATAAATTAATGTATAATTAAGCTAGCAGCTAGGAAGTGCAGTTCGGTCAGATTACGGACTTAGGATATATATTATATACTTTTATATATATTACTCATCATTACGAACAGTTTTTATATATTGACAGTATATATATATATACTGTTAAATAACTGTGTCGCGGGTAGAAACGCCCACCTCCAAAACACCCATTAAACGAGAGCTCCAAAATTAAGAGAGTAAGTAGTTACTTAATAACAAACTTAATTTAAAATAATAAACGTAACGTAACTTTAAAAATTTAAATATATATAATATATATATTTAAAAGTTACAGTAAGTAACTACTACGTAACTACTTACTCTCTTAATTTTGGAGCTCCCGTTTAATGGGTGTTTCGGAGGTGGGCGTTGCTACCCGCGACACAGTTATTTAACTACTGCGGGTAGCATCGTTCTATTTGCATTATTCACTAAGTTTTTGTTCCAAAATAAAGAATTTTTTATTTTGTATATTACTCATCATAAAGTAATAAACAGTATTTATTTTGAGACCAACCATGAAATCGCGGAAAAAGTCAGCTATTCCATAGAAAAATGCCATTCGCCCTCGACGAAATGTATGGAATTAAAAAACTTCCGGCGCTAGTCTCGACTTTTCGCTACAGCACTTTGCGACCGAATTCGGTCGCTATGACGCAAAAATTCGACAACGAACTCGAATTGTTAACGAAAAAACGCAAACAAAGCGTTGAATTTTGCGTTATAGCGACCGCCTTCTGTCGCTATGACGCAAAATTCGACAACGAACACTAATTGTTCTGACAAAACGCAAAAATAGCGTTGAATTTTGCGTCATAGCAACCGAATTCGGTCGCAAAGTGCATAGCGAAAAGTCGAGACTAGCGGCCCTGTGGTACAACTGGATCGCTTGGTAGTCCTACGGGTTTTTTTTACCCGAGGTACTACTGGTAGTAATACTGGTAGTGCCACGGGCAACAAACGCTATTTCAGATTATAATGGTGAATAGAATACAATATTACTTTGTTAGACACCGAAAATACAATAAAAACTTAAAATAAATAATGTCATAATATGATATCCTTGAATTAATATTTCCATCGTCTAAATAGAGACCCAGTAAAATTAACATCAAACTGTGATACCATTGATTAACATAATCCTAACTAATATTATAATTCAGAGGAATATAGCCGCAGTCGTATCAGGACCAATAGCTTCGAGGTATACAGGATGCCTGGAAGAGATCGCTTTTAGCGATGAGGCCGCCACTTGTGGCACTAGCTTAAGTATAAGATAGTTCTGTACATGTGTTCTTTTTATTTTTGGTGTACACAATAAAGAGTTTCTATCTATCTATCTATCTATATACAAATTAATACGTTCGTCTCGAGGAAAAAACTTCGCTTGCGAGATCCAGAACTCCCTGCATTACATATGTCAGTCCATGCATACAAAACTTCAAAGAAATGCACAAAAATGGATCAACGCCATCTAGCGAACTATAGGAAGTAACTCTGTCTCTCTGTCTGGATGCTTGTCGCGTTATCACGGCTAAACGGCTGAACGGATCTTGATATAATTTGATAAGGAGTTACTGTATACCACAAAGACGGACATAGGATACTTTTTTTATGTTCACGCGATCGAAATCGCGGGTAACAACTAGTCATCCATAAGTGTAGCTACCACAGATTCTGCTTTCAGGACGCTAGAAGCGCACCACGCATCAGTCTAAATACACTTATGCGAAATTACTCCTATTGGTTGATTGCCAATGAGAATGCTTGGTCGCATTCCCCACAACCCGCGCCTTCCTCAAACTTTGGTGACTTTTTGTAGTTTTTGTAGAAACAAAGAATCTCGAAAAGCGGTATCTAATGTGATCTGTGGTAGTTACACAAATTGATATAGGTGTTACCTAATATTTATTTTTATGTGCGTCTAATTAGCTTCTTGATGAGAATTTCTGCAGTAAAAATCAACTAAAAAAATTATACCTTAGATATCCTGTAATTAATAAGTAAATCTTATCAATATTTTTATGAAATTGTAAAAAATTTAGATTTAGCCGTAGACTTTTCGCTCTACGAACAGCTCTACGAAATTCAATTTTTTACCCGACTGCCCAATAAGGAGGGTAATATTTTTGGGGCATTTGTAAGTATATTTGTCTGTTTCTGTAACTGCTGTGGCCTAAGCGACTTGACCGATTTTGACGGGTGAGGTGTCGTTGTGGTGGGATTTAGAACATACCCGGGACGTTCTAAAACTTCGACTAGAACCATCGGAGGATGGGCAGCAGAGTTTTCTTAGTAAACGGTGAACATTCTGACGGATTCGTTCATATTGGCTACTGTAAATTAAACACCCCATTTCACCCCTTTAGGGATAGACTTTTAATCCTTAGGCATGCCTTTTTTTATTTTTTATGCTTAGTACACAAACCGAGTATCATTGACTTAGCATGAAATAATATTTTATTTCCATAAAACTTTAGGGGTTAATTTTACACCTTTAGATGTGGAATTTCGCAAAATCCGTTCTTAATATTCACCCAGACCATTTGGTCCAAACACAGACTGTGGGTCCAAATTTCACGCCTGTAACATAAGAGGCTTGGTCTGTGCGTTTATTCCTAGAAAAAGGCTTGATCTTTTATAAAGGTATATATAGATTAATTGAATTTATAAATTAAACCAATTAATTTAAAACTGCGCTTGCCTAATTATAATATAACAATAAGCTAGACTATTTGAAGAGTATTAGGTTTTTGTAAAATATTTTACAATATTGCTCCACGGACTCCGAGGTCCGTGCCTTTTATCAAATTTTACAAATATTGATTTTATCTACTAAAACTGATTATAAAAACTAAAGACTTTACAAAAGGAATATATCAATTATAGATTTGCGTATATACTTCGAGCAGTCCAGCTCCCGCAAGCAGCACCCGTTCACGAGTTGACGCATGTGCCAGCCATCGCTCTCCTCAACCCACAGATGATCTGTGCCTCAACCATATTGTAGGGAAGAGGGCGACCCGCCACACGCCGACGCCGCAAGAAGAAGCTTTTTAGTGAGCGTGACTGCTCTGGGGTATACACGTAAAATTTACAGCAAAGAAAACAAAAATAAATAAATAAAAGTATTTCATAAATATAAATTATAAATAAATTATATTAAAAGATTTATAAGAGTATTAGGTTAAAATATCTCGTCTCTATCATAAGCGGTTTGGCTTGTGCGTGGAATTCTAGAAAAGGGCTTGATCTTTTTTAGATATTATAGACGATTATTCAGAAGTTATTTGTAATGACAAAATTAAATGAGTAAGGTCACGGTAGGTTAGTGTCATGTCTAATTATAAAATAAAGCAAAGAGCCTAGTTTACTCATAACGTGCTTAGCATTATAATATTATTTGATGAATAACAAAGTAATAAACACGGTTAAATAAGTACTTTAGGGATCGTCTCCACAGGCCATTTAGCGTGCGTAGATAATAGGTAAAGGTCTGTTTTGAATATTTCAAATGTCAACACTCAAATTTTATAAATATATATTTTTATTAATTAATTTTATATTTTTGCTGGAATTGACGTGTCTAAGAACATTGTAATAATGTCAAAAGATAAAATAATGAATTAAATTTAGTGTTTTAACCGACTTCCAAAAAAAAAGAGGTTCTCAATTCGGTTTTTTTTTTGTTATGTCTCGTATCTTAATATAAATATTTTTGTGTTTGAAGGATATACTTCCAGATTGGTCCCATTTTTATCAAAATCGAGGTCTTGAAGGAACTCCTTAAATATTGTAGGCATACATACAATAATTAATTAATTAATAATAATAAGCGATTTGGTATTTCCATCAACAAGTCAAGCATTTGCATTCAGAAAGTATCATTTGGTGAAGTGGAACTGATGAAGAAGACCACAGACGGTCACCGGAAATCCACAGATAAGTATTTCACGGGCGACGCCAGGATTATCTCGATTATGACAGTTAATTCTAAACTGAAGCAAATTTAAATAAATTTAATGGTTCTGATGAAGTCGGTTTTTATTTTATTCAAAACTAGATGTTACCCGCGACTTCGTTCGCGTCGACCTACAAAATGTCCATCTTCGACCCTTAAGCTATATCTATGCAAAAACTCAGCTTAATCCGTTCAACCTTTTAGCCGTGATAACGCGACAAACACCCAGACGGAAGAAGAGAGATAGACAGACAGAGAGACAGAGTAATATTCAAATTTATAATATTAGTTAGGAAGTTAGGGTTAGGAATATTTAGCTATGATTTAATACGACAGAATTAGCTCTTTTGTAGTTGATTCGGGGGTCTTTCAAATTTTAATTTTATTCCTTTATTATAATATAGAGAGAGTACCGGGACTCATAATACTGCGACCTGAACCACCGAAGGACGGGCAGCAGCGTCCTCTTAGTAAACGGTAAAAATTCTGCAATCTTGAAGCCGCCTACATCAATTTTTTTTAAGGCATTACAGAATAAAGCTACATTTGATCCCAGCGAACTAGTCAGATAACTTTTGTCGGGAGGTAAATGGCTTCTATAATTAAGGTAGGTTATTATTTAAGTATTCCAAAACAAAATAAACTCTCCGTAACGTATACCTACGATAAAAACCGATAAGCATGAAACCTGAAGCAGAGTACCTTTTGTTTTTATGCTGGTATCAAAGAACAGCTAGAAAATCCTGCTTTTATTGCTTTTCAGACACAATCCCAATCTTCATATATGACGTCCAGATCGGCTGGCTGTACTCCATGGGGCTGCTCCTCAAGTTGCCCCTGAGTCCAGCATGGGAGCCAGCTAACTACATGGACAATACACTTTCTCCTAAGAGCTACCTAAAGAATGCTGTTCTTGCATATACCTGGCTATAAAATTCTGTTTTTTACTTCACAGCCACGATCCCAACCTTTACATATGGCATCCAGATCGGCTGGCTGTCCCCCATGGGGCCGCTCCTCAAGTCTCCCGAGACTCCAGCATCAGAGCCGTTCACCGCCGCTGACGTCACGTGGATGGCTGCTGCATTGCCTCTAGCAGCTATATGCGGGATTCCATTCTTCAGTTACGCGTCAGATCGTTTTGGAAGAAAGGCGGCAGGAGTTGCAGTTTCGGTGATGTCTTGTGTAAGTTACCACTAAAAGTAACTAAAATAATTGTGAAGAGAACATTGTGAAAGTCGCTGGCAACTTGTGGATTCACGTGTCACGTTATCGGTCGGTGTGGCGCTCTGAGGGCGACGCCTATGTTCAGCAGTGGCCGTCTTTTGGCTGATAATGATGATTTCCGGGAGACGAGTGAACTGTATTATATGTATATTGTATTTTATGTTGAACAATTGAAGTTCAAAAAATTTGGTGACACTGACCCTGAACTGTAATAAGCAAGCGTTACGTTTCGTCTCGAAAGCGAATACCATGTCGCAGACACTATCACTTCATTTCACTTTAAGATCTTCCAATAATTCCAATGCAAGCTCCCCTACCCCATTTTCTGACTCCCTAATAAAAGTAAATGTATGAATTTCTTGCTTTTAGCAAAAACACTGACGGATTCTAACGTTTAACTACTCCAAAAAAGTTGAGCCTTTCTTTCACATACGCCATTCTGGATTTGTTCTAAAAATAGGGCGAAATATAAATAATAGATAATAGAAATAATATATTTATAATATGTCTATATATAATAGATTGAATCTGTTTCGGGCGAATCTATCCATAGCCATTGCCATACAAAAGTGGACATTTCGCCCGGGGCCCAGATTTCGAGCGGGTCCCCTAACCCATTTTTTTTGTGTCATGCATAAAAATTTGGCATGTAAAGCATAGAAGCATGAAATCATGCGCTCTCTGACGGCTGTAGCTTTCGAAATCCTAAAGGCAGTAAGAACCATAGCGTAAATTTATGTAGGCTATCTAATTTACATGCACTTTGTGAATTCAAGCATTTACGAGGAGAATACATAATAAGATACCTTTGCCAATAAAGAGCAGGGAACTGATTTTCGTTCCCTCTCGCTCGAATTTATTTTTTTTAAGTTTAAATTTTTTTGAGGATGATGTTGAACAATATTTTTTCTAACCCTAATCAGAAGATTTCAAATGTTTTATACTAATTCTTATGACTCATGCAAGTTTTTGTATTTTTAAGTGAACGACAACATGTTTTCGTCAATTGCCAGTGATGATGTTATTATCACAAAACTTCGACCGAACTAAAATGAACTTTGGTCGAAGTCACAGAAGACAAAAAAATATCTTCCTCTTTCTGTGGTAATATAAATATAAATATAAAATCCTATGCATATCAAATTAATAGTTTAAATATATAATATGATCACTATTGTTTTAAAGAAAATATTAAAAAATCATTTTCGTATATCAACCCCCGTGATGTTATTTAATTTAAAATGTTGATTTTGTGAGCGAGAGACCGTGAATTATGTAAAAGTAGCCTCAAGGATTGCCGGCTTCATTGCCATAATCCCCACGCTTGGCAGGCGGCTTGGAAATCAGAATCTTCAACATTTCCTAAGAGGACGCTGTTGCCCGTCCTCTCTCCTCTGGCCCGTCTCCCCCCTCTGACTGTTGTAGTCTCAGTTTTAGGACATAAACATTACAGTGAGTGTGAGTACATACATACCTTTCGATATTCGTACCTTTAAGATTAAGATTTTTTGATTTAAGATTATCATATTTTTATCACTCCAGTGTGTTTTTTTTTACCAAGTACTTTTATTAACTAGGTGTAATACTTACGTAATTATAAACAAAATGGCACTTAATATTGACAATAATTATTCCACGTTCAGATATCCTGGGCCGTGAAGTGGGGCTGCATCACGCCGCCAGCGCTGGTCACGGCGCGAGTTTTCGCTGGCCTCGCTTCTGGCGGATGCTTCGTCGTCGTCCCGGTCTACGTCAAGGAGATATCTTCAGATTCTTGGCGGGGTAAGTCTCAATACTCTCACATTTATTTCAACCAATAAGATAATTATATGGAGATCTTAGTTAGCATATTTTATATTGCAAGTAACATATATTGCAAGTAACATTACCAGCTTCACGTTTCACACTTCACTCAACCAGCCCCTGTGTAATGGGCATCAAAATATATAACAAATTACCAAACTCAATAAAACACGAATCGCGAGATAAACATTTTTTTAAATTGCTGAAACAATTTTTAATAAATAAAGTATATTACTCCATAGATTAATATCTAACAGATAAAAACATATAGCACTGTTACATAACTAAAGTTATGGTTACTGCTGTCCCTCTCTCTACTCTTCTACTTCTTTAGCTGGTACCCGACGGGGTCCACAATTGTGACCAAAATGTAAAACCACTAAGTACCAACATACATTCTGGAATGCTAAAATAAATATGAATATTGTAATATTGTTCAGAGCAGATCGATATATTCCATGATGGATACATCTGTTTGGAATTCGTCTATGGTATTTACAGGGTGCTTTTTTTCTGATACAATGAAATGATCCTCGTGAAACTGAGTCAAACAGCATTAAAAAATAGTTCAAAATATCTCATCTATATGGGGAACTCACGCTTAACCAAAAAAAAATATTATGCCAAAATTGTTTTTTTACAAAAAAATACCTAATAGTTCCTAAGACATTTCCTTGTATCTCCTAATATGGTTTCGGATTTCTTCATACTGTCCCAGTTAAAAAAACATTCTGTATATATTGTATACCTATAAATATATAGTAACATCCCGAGAGCAGTATATTTTTTTAGGGGCTTACCCAATTTTTCATCACAGTAATTTTCCCCTTTCCTCGTGCGGAGTGCTTTGCCGCGCATGGTTTTGAGCTCTTAAATTTTAAAATGTTGTGTGCCACTGAACTGACCCCTATTCTCAAAAGCTGAGATTCAATCTCGACTCGAAAAACTTCGAATTTCGAGGGTTCTTAATTATTCTCATACCTCTAATCTAAACTAGTCTTGTCACTGAGTTTAATTTAAAAAACAGCCATTAATGTAACGATATATTTTAGGTGCCCTGGGTTCGATGACAATGACAGTCTGCAAGCTGGGAGTGATCTTCGTATACGCAGTAGGAATGACGCTGTCTTACCGCACTAACCAGGCAGTGTATCTAGCACTAGCGGCAACACACGCTGTGCTGTTCTGCTTTATGCCGGAGTCGCCTAACTACCTGCTCAAAATTGGAAGAGAGAAGGTAAGATTTTTCTTATATGAATGGCGCTGTAGCATACGCAATGGGAATGGCGCTGTAGCATACGCAAAGGAAATGACGCTGTAGCATACGCAATGGGAATGGCGCTGTAGCATACGCAAAGGGAATGACGCTGTAGCATACGCAATGGGAATGGCGCTGTAGCATACGCAAAGGGAATGACGTTGTAGCATACGCAATGGGAATGGCGCTGTAGCATACGCAAAGGGAAAGACGCTGTAGCATACGCAATGCGAATGGCGCTTTAGCATACGCAATGGGAATGGCGCTGTTGTGTTTCTAAATAGATATGACTTGAGAGCCCATGTTTCGAGCGCCTCATATCGCTCGCAAATTCTTACCTCAAATACGAAAATGCGCGAGTGAGGGAACGGCACGGGATAATGTACTGATGTAGGGAGTGAGCTCTATTTATATCGAAAATAATATCTTTTATGTAGAAGGAGTTAATTTAAATTTAAATTTTGATTCAAAAAATGTTCAAACATAATTATAAATTCTATAGATAGTATACTTATATTTCTTTAGATTAAGTATTTTTGATTGAAAACTTGATTAAATTAAAAATAAAAGCTTAACTCTATGTCCTAATGTAATATTATTCTCGATATTAATGACATGAGAACAATCAGCCATTTCATATCTACAAAAATGTTGATATACGCGAACTAGACATGCGTTCACATGGAGATAATGGGTATCATCCGTCTTCTTCTCTACTTATTCTATGTTAGTGCAAGCAAAACTGACTACAGGTGCGGATTGAGCCCTCAAAAAAGATTGTGCTCACAGCCCGAATCCGAAAATCGGCCAAGTGCGAGTCGGAGTATGAACTCAGTCATGATCAATATAGTTCATTCCTACAAACGATTCCTGTTGGTCAGGGCGTCATATTTTTAAACATCTCCTTTGAAGGATTTTGTACAGTTATCACTGTAGAAAATCTTGGTCAGGGTCTATCGTTCTGCGTGCATGGACAAAGCTGTGGGCGAACACTAGTAAATTAATAAGCCTGTAAAATTAATAAACCTGAAAATATGACGTCATGAGTCTAAGGTGGACGGGGCTTGACTGACTACCTGCTTATACTTAAATCACAGATGAATCTGTGACTTAAATTAATGTAATTACAGAGAGTGTTCCTACCATTAAGTACCACATAATAAATAATAATATAACTACAGGACTCAGTGGAGATGGCACGAATAATGCGTACAAATACTCAACGCGTAGGTAAGGTACGTAGAGGCCAGAGTGATCGCTCTGTCACTATCGCACTATCGCACTTGCATCTTTGTGTATCTGTGACGTAGAGTCAAAGAGCTGCCTACTATTTATTATTCCAATCCAATTTCTGTTATAATAATTAAATTAAATTAAAATAAATAAATAAATTATAATAATGAAAATAAAATGATCATAGATAAAATTTACAACGACCATATTATATAAGACAAATGGAAGGAACTAGCTAGACACGGGTTTTTAACACCCAGTTTGGCGTTTAGGGACTGTAAAAACATGAATGTACCTTTCCTTGAATAAATTATTTTGTATTTTGTATTACAGAAAGGTTGCTGAAGCTATGCAATAACCAATTCTCTCTACTATGGAACGTCAGTCTCTTTCATCCGACCCGCTATTTCGGAGCCATAAGCAAAGACAATATTGACCAAGGAATTATTAACAAACCAAACAACTTTCTTGGGTTTAACGCACGGTTTATAATCTCAGAATTAATAAATACCTTTTGTTGTTTGTTGAGATTATGTAACTGTAAACGAAAGACAAATACATTTCGGTATTTGTCTTCGTGCAACAAAGGGATCTTAATGATGTCAACTGGACCTGCAGCATGAGATGACAAATTGACTCATTTCTTGTCAAATAAAACCGTTTTTAAATGAGGCGTTTTCCAAAAAAAAAGAAATCCTTGTAATAAAAGTACCCAATAGATGGCGTTAGATGTACCTTGAGGTTTTTCTGTCACTGTCAAGACATGAAAGACAAAAAAATGTACGTGTGCCTTTTTTTTTCTCGTGTTTTTTGGCTCCACATGTCTATTTAGACAATTTCAAGTAATCTAACTATGTATTTGACTTCATTTGAAATATTACAATAGTTGACACCGGCTAAATACACAACGTGTGGAGCCAAAATTTACGATTTAAAAAATAAACATAAAATATTTCGACAGAAATGACAATGACAGGTAAAACGATAGGACTATTACGCCATCTAGTAAGTATTTTAGAACTTTTTTTTTTTTTGAAAAAATCATTGAGAAAAAACTTTCTGTGGAACAAACGACTTGTTTTTTCAAGCTAAGTGCATGTACACTGTACAGGCTGTACAAAATTTTCATTACAAAAAAAAATTATACACCATGTCTTAGCGACATTTATGTCACAAAACAGTATTAATGTATTTTTTAACGGATAAATATGTACATATTTATAAGGTTTTACCTGGGAAACTAAAGATTTTTGGTCCGACACTGCGCTTTGGTTATTCAGAATGATACCAACATTGTGAATGTTATAATGCGTCTCAGTAATGAATATCGAAATTCATTCCCATGATTTCTGTTAGATGATTCACTGAATTGATCTACGTACCCGAAGTTTGCTCAATGCCCAGGGACCCTATTCGGAGAAATGACATTTTATCTCGGTCACTGTCTCTCTAATTTAGAATTTAATGGGAGTGAGAGTGACCGAGATAAAATGTAATTTCTCCGAATAGGGTCCCTGATGTCCTTTGTAAAAGGTAGCTGACATGAATTTCATGGGATTAAAAGAAACGACCTTACCCCCGAATACTGGAGCGTTTGTTATCTTTGACGACAGATTAAGTCTATTCCTGTCTTTGTCATTTGCTTAGTGACAGAAAGGCAGTATTAGAATTAATCTGTTGTCAAAGTTAACAAACGTTTCAGTATGCGAGGGTCAGTTTGTTTGTTGTCACAATGAAAATTACCTAAGTCCATAGCTATCTTGCTCTCTGGTTTTTGCAAAATCCTTTTTGCAAAAACCAGAACAGGACCGTGTGTAGAGGCCTTAAATAATTACAAAACATACATACATTGTATGTAATGTATGTATGTTTTGTAATTATTACATACATATGTATACATTGTGGTCCATACATTTTGTCGAGTGTCATCGACATATTTCTATGGAACAACACATTTTTTTCTCTCGCTTTCTGGGTTGGTCCCATACTATAAGTTGTTCATAATGATGAGTAGGTACTATGAGCCCTTTTCGGCTGTGCATGCCCTATCCTTATAACCTTATTATTATATTACTGAATGACGATACCATAGAAATCTTTAGTAAAGTCTCCACCACTTTACTGGGGTATGAGTTGGACTTGACCGTTACTTACTTTACTTGACTTAGACTATGTCTGAAACTTGTTTTAATTATGAAATACTTTAATTCACTTCAAATACTACAAAACTTGACACTGGCTAAATAAACAAAGTGTGAAGTCAAAATTTAAGAGATAGAGAGATACGAGTAGGTAACGTCGCTTAAGGCCTCGCTACATGGCCTGACCTGACACCGTGTGAAAGGGACAAATAGACTGGAATTTCACGGGAGCAAAAGAAACAAACTATTAAGGTTATAGCTTCTCCCTTTCGCTCCCCCAGAAACTTATATATAGCCATCTCTATCACACGATGTCAGGTCAGGCCATGTGTAGACACCCTTACCTGACGTTAAGTGTCAAGCTTAACAGTTCAGTCCCAGTTAAATCTCTTTTGTGCCCAGTGATTTCGCTGAAAACATTGCCTTTCAATCCGGAACAGTAATGTTTGCACAGTACTGCTTGGCGGTTGAATAACTGGCAAAGTTGTGGTGTTTTCCAGCTTACTTATGCGAGAACAGCCCCAGAAGAAGTGGCTGTTCCCGTAAAGTAATGTTAATTTTTTTCGTTAACGCTTAGATAAAGACATCTTTTTTATTATGCAATAAAAATAATCAGTCATCAAGCCTATTGTACCCACGATGTTTGTGAATTTTTCGTTTCTCTGTAAATAACAAAAACTCCAACATTTTTTTGCAGAAGGCAGCTAAAACAATAGCATGGCTTCGCGACGTGGACCCCGAGCACAAGGTGGTGGCTGGTGAGATCGCAAAGCTTCGTGACGAGCACAGGAAATACCTGGAGATGCCGACTGTCACTCTACTCAGTGTGGGTAAAGTAAGAATGGACTATAATCTAGTTATATTTAAGAAGATACTAGCTTGCCCGCACGGCTTCGCTCGCATAGGACACCCCATTTCATCTCTTTAGGCGCATCACACACCAATGATACATTTGTGTGCAGTAAGACATTTTGGACCGGAATGCGGTGTGTTGTCTATTAGCGCAGTCGCTAAATGTAGGTCTACGATAAATGTGTCTGTAATAAATGTATAATGTGCGACATTTGTAGTATTGGTGTGTGCACCTTAGCGTATCATTTTCGAAAAGTCCTAAGTCCATTTTTTTTCTTATGATAACCCGAATTTCATTGAAAACAGATACAAAGTTTCCATACAAACATTGGGGTTCCATTTTACCCATTTATATGTGGAATTTCTAAACCCGTTCTTATTGTTCACTTAAAGCCTCGCTACATGGCCTGACCTGACATCGTTTGAAAGAGATGGCTATATATAAGTTTCTGGGGGAGCGAAAGGGAGGAGCTATAACCTTAATAGTTTGTTTCTTTTGCTCCCGTGAAATTCAAATCTAGCTGTCCCTTTCACACGGTGTCAGGTCAGGCCATGTATAGACACCCTTAGATATCTCAAAGAGATTTTACAGATAACATATTTTAATCTGCAAATAAAGCCGTAATGCCATATAATAAAGAACAACATACATTTTATTACTCTCTTCAACTTATTTATAAAGGCAATGCGCTAAAAATCTATTTGCATGGGAATTACGTCGCTTTAGATTATGTCGAAATTAATATCAACATGACTGTAGGCGTAGTCTACATGGTATCTAAATGGTCTTTGTAATCGGCTAGGGAGCGGTTGTGGGGATGTTGCTTACTTACATGAAAACGAACATATTTGCAAAATAAATTTTAAAATTTTAAAAGCCATATAAGCTTTTAAAAATTCACCACAAAAAAAATTGCTGCTCCATACAAAATGTTCCTGGAACTTGCTAGTCCGAATGGGTATGGAGAAAGGAGTGTCGATTGTCAGTTGTCACTTCTACTACGGAACCAAACATGAAATCTCAAAATAAAAAGTGATGCTGACATTTGACAAAAGTTGTTCTTAAGATTACGACGCAAGGTGCTAGAAACGCAATATTTTGTATTTTTTGCACCCTTTTAAGCCCCTATGCAAACAGAGGGGGGTATTATGTTTAATGTTTGTATCAGTGTATGTGCCTGTGGCATCGTAGCTCACACACGGATGAACCGATTTTTTTTTTCTTGTTTGAAGGTTGAATGAGGCGTTTTCCAAAAAAAAAAAAAACCTTGTTATAAAAGTACCCAATAGATGGCGATAGATGTACCTTGAGTTTTTTCTGTCACTGTCAAGACATGAAAGACAAAAAAATGTACGTGTGCCTTTTTTTTCTCGTGTTTTTTGGCTCGACATGTGTATTTAGACAATTTCAAGTAACGTAACTATGTATTTGACTTCATTTGAAATATTACAATAGTTGACACTGGCTAAATACACAACGTGTGGAGCAAAAATTTACGATTTAAGAAATAAACATAAAATATTTCGACAGAAATGACAATGACAGGTAAAACGATAGGTCTGTTACGCCATCTAGTAAGTATTTTAGAACTACTTATTTTTTTGGAAAACGCCTCATTGATCGACAATGTTCTTATCTAAGGTAAGGAAGAAATTATGTTCAGCCGTTTCAAGATCATCAGCTCTTTTCTAGTAATAGAGTCGGAGGATTTTTATTGACCGAGAGAAGCGAAGGTCTCAGAGTCTACGGGAACAAATCAGCGTTCGTAGATTTGTCCGATGATAACTTGCGAACCGTTGTTCCGATCTTTATAAATTTTAGTAAGCAAGTAGTTCATATTCAAATATGGTTTCAGTTCGGCGCAAACTACTAGAATTTTTAATTTTACTATACGGAACAGCTGATAAAATGAGTTACAGATTTAAAAATAGTCAACAAAATAGGTAGTTAAAGCAAAGAAAATCCACACGAGAAGATTAACGTTCTCATACAAAAAATTATACCCCCGAAAAATTAACTGTACTCTCGAGTATTTTCAGTGCGCGACCGTCCTGCCTTCTCCGCCCTGCGCATGACTCTCGTCCTGATGGGCATGCAGACGTTATCCGGGTGCTTCGCCCTCATGAACTATGCAGCGGATGTGTTCACTCGCGCGGGCGGACACTGGAGCCCCAACACACTAGCGCTGCTTGTTGGAGCGCTACAGCTGGGTGGATCTTTCTTCACCACGTTGTTTATTGAGCGCTTTGGACGGAAGGTTGGTATTCCATTGAGCTGTTTTGAAGAAAGGTTGGTGATTAAACGAACGGTGTTGATGAAAGGTTGATTAATTGAGCGCTTTGGACATTATTGAGTGGTTTGAACGGAAGTTTGGTTATCAATTGAGCGGTGTTACCAATTGGTGGACGGAAATATATGACCGGAAGGTTGGTGATTAATTAATAATAATAATAATAAATAAATATCTGGGACATTTTTGCACACACGGTCATCTGACCCCAAACTAAGCAAAGCTTGTAATTTGGCTGCCAGAGACTGATATACGTACATAGATATTTTTAAATACATACGTATATAGATATTAACACCCAGACATAGAACAAACACAAATATTCATCACATGAATGTTTGTCCTAGATGGGAATCGATCCCACGCCCCCAAACATAGAAGGTAGGCTCACTACCAACTGAGCCACCGCGGCAGTCAGTTGAGTGGTGTGAACGAGTTTCATGACATTTACAGATTCCCCTGGCATGCAGTTCTGGTGTGGTTTCGATCTGCATGTGTACTCTCGCGACGTGCTTCCTGGTAGGAGTAAGCAGCTCTCCACCGTGGCTGCCGGTCGCGGCCGTCTGCCTCTGCATCCTGGCGTACGGCGCGGGACTCGCGCCCGTGCCCATGGTGCTCATGGCTGAAGTGTTCACCTTTCATGTGAGTAATTCGTGCGAATCATCCTCCTTTCTTCTCTGACTCATCTTCAACTCCATTAGTCCCGCATCAGTGCCGTAAGTGGGAAGACACTCGCTCCATATTAAGTCATCCTTTTCTCTGTATTCTTCAGAGCGCTATTGGTTCCGCATCAGTGCCAGGCTCATATAATGTGTTCCTGCCGCATGGTTAAGATTAGTTTGATAGTTTCTGCTAGGAAGACCAAGAGTTGATCAAAGCGGCATGAGGGACCCACACCTATCGATCGGAACAACAACGAGAGAAGGGAACTTCAAGGGTTTTGTTCCTACTATCAAAGTTCCTTTCATCAGCTTTCCCCACTTTACACTGTCATCCGAATGGTTTATCCATTAGTTTGCTTTTATGAGGTAAACATGGATAGCCAATAGCCATAGCCCGCGCCCCCGCGCGGACCCATAGTTGACAAAAGCGTTGGCCAACTGTTGGTATCGGATAGGTATCTACTAATAGGGAACTATCAGACTATACTCGTTAATACTAAATGCTCAATTAAAATGTTCAGTGAAGACATTATTAACTATATTGTACTAGCTGCGCCCCGCGGTTTCACCCGCTATTCTACAGAAACGGTTAAATTATTCGGGATAAAAAGTAACACTAAGTGTTAATCCAGGGAATAAGCTACCAAATTTCGTCCAAATCGGTTCAGCCGTTACAGAGTTGATCGGGAACAAACACTTACACACAAACTTTAGGATTTATAATATTAGTAATTAATCATATTCATTTCTTTCGTGACGCCGATTTACAAGTCAAAAAATAATTATTCTTAGTATTAAATTACATTTATCTTTAGTGTTAATTACTATGTCACGGTTTTTTGTCCCAAATAAATAAAATTAAATATATTTTGCACCTAAACGGCTGTCTCAAGAATCTACCTATACGATTATATTTAGGATTTACGTAGATTATACGGATGGAAATAGGATAGGTACTTTTTATCCCAATTAAATGTTAATGTTTTAATTCAACTTGAAAACAGGAATATTAAGAAGCACTGCTTGCACTATGTTTATTGAGATTTAGATTACGAAAGTTTCTATGCCCATCAGTGGAAGCCAACGCCACAAACATCATCGCAAGGATTCATATAAGATCAGATAAGACCCTAGATTCTGCATTCAGGACGGAAGCGCACCACGCATCAGTCTAAGCACACTTATAAGAAATTACTCTGATTGGTTGATTGTTAGGCGCGAGTAGGCGTAACATTGAGATGGCCAATAAGAACGCTTGGTCGCACTCCCCGCGACCAGCGCCTTCCTCAAACATTGGTGACTTTTTGTAGGAACAACGAATCTCGTAATGCGGTATCTAGTGTGATCTGTGATATAAGCGGACGTCGATAATGAACGAGCTATACCTATCCTGAATTTGGTTTGTCTGTCCACAGCTCCGAGCACGTATGGCCGGCGTGTCCATGGCCTTCTCGTTCTTCTGCAGCTCAATGACTGTCCTATTTTACACGCCAGCGGCAAACCAATTCGGGCCGTACGTGGTATTCTACACCTTCTCTGCTGTCACACTACTTGGGGTCGTTTACACTGTACTGTGGGTCCCCGAGACCAAAGGAAAGAGCTTGGAAGAGATACAACAGTACTGGAAGGCGGAGCCTGAACCTGTCTTTGTATGAGATTTAATGTAACTTATTTTGTATTCATCAAACAAGTCACGAGTGTTGCTGTCGCTGCGTCCACGGCTCCACTCGGTCGATATGATCGATTAAAAATAGCACGATGTGATGCATTTCGATAAAATCGAAAAAAAATAACTTCTTGTTTTTGACAACCCTGAAGCCTTGTTCAGACTATGCGATTACTTTGGTCGAGTAGAGTTATTACTTAGGTAAGTCTGAGATCAAATTATTTTTAGTCTTTAGTTTTTTGTATTCTAGATCTTTTTTTTTCCTAATAGCTATTGTTTTCCTGCCAGGGTGTGCAGAAATGAGAGTATGACCACGTGGACATTTATGTACTGGTATGACCACGAGGAAGCGGAACACGCTTCGTGTTCCGTAGAGGAAAAATAAATAAAAAAAAGATTTAGTCGAGGAGCTTAAGAGATCAGATACTATATACATTACTCGTCACTCGACTAAAATGGTCGCGTAGTCCGAACAAGGTTTAAGAGTGTCTATACATAGCCTCACCAGACATCGTGTGAAAGAGATGTCTTTATATAAGTTTCTTGGGGAGCGAAAGGGAGAACAATAACCTAAAACCTTAATAGTTTGTTTCTTTTACTCCCGTGAAATTCAAGTCTAGCTGTCCCTTTCACACGGTGTCAGGTCAGGTCATGTATAGTCAATCTAACATTCTGGCGAGCGACTTAGTCGTGTCGTCACTCGTGTCTTACAAGAAATTACCTAGTATATGGAGATAACTATTATTCAGAATAATTTTACTGGGATCTAAATATCTCAAGAGTTTTATCGTAAGATAATGTGAATCATTGTGATAAGCCAAAAAAAAAACATTAGAACTGCTGGCCTAGCATGTGAGCCGCGATAAAATTTTCTCCCGCGAGAACGAGACAGACGTGTCTATACTAGCTTCGTCTCGTTTACGCTCGGATAAAAAAGGTGGACGAAAATTATAGCGGCTTGCTGATTCATTATCTAAATCCGAAAAAAAAAAAAAACTGTTGTTATTATTTCATAAAACGTTTTCAACTATACTTTTGCTTACTTTTAGTGCCTATCATATCCAATTAAACTCCCAAGTAAGCTACACGCCGGTTAGTGAAAAGTGACCAGGTACTAGTTTTAAAATGTCGTAGTAGCACTAACCCGCACATAAACTGAACAAAAGTTTTATGGGGGCTGCTCTCTCGCTCGCACACTCAACAAAAATTACTCAGAGAGAACTTCGAAAAAGTGAAGAAAAAAAGTGTTTTATTTGTAAAGCTATGTATATTGTATACAGCTATGATTTTTTTCATTCATTGGAAATTCACAGGGATTTTATATCTTTAACAATGTTAAAAATGTGTGAGCGAGACAACTGTGGATCTGTGGATGGGAGGACTTAAACAACAAGTAGCTAATCAACAATCAACACTACTTTGAGAATCTTAATCATAAAAAAAGTATCTATTATCTTTCTTTAATTATAAAATTATGCACAAAATCGTATTAAATAAAAGACAATAATTATATTAAGTTTATTTTATTTATTTCAATATAGTATAACTAGAGGTCGTTGGGACGACACAGGGGCCACATCGCCAGGATACTTCCGCGTGATTTTGGTACACTCATCGAATATTGTTACTAAAATAATTATTTTAACCTAACGCATGATCTAACTGCGTTGGACATCCGAGCGGTACGTGTACGAATCTAAAGATATATAACTCTGTATATTCAATACATGCTGCTTGCTCGTCTAGGGACTGGTTCTGATGTGAAGATAACAACTTTTGTTCAACAAGAAAATTCACGAAAAAAGAATCAGCTGCACCTTACAAAATGTTCATGGTTCTTGCAATAAAATGTATGAAACAGCTGATTTTTTTTCGTGAATTTTCTGTCGTAGAACAATTTTGTTAGTTATCTTTGCAACATCCTGAGAACCGCTCCGTAACCGATTAAAAAGCACCATGTATAACTTTAGAACCGATTCAAAATTTTACTGGTACGAAGAATGCACGCTGTACGAAGTTGGTCTGTAATTAGACCAAACCGCATTTAGAGTATATATTTGCCTCTAAATAAGCTATATATATATCCGACACTGATTTCTTCCAAACTTTGTATTAAAAGTGTTATAGTGTTGTTATAACCAACCATGTACGTTGTGTTCTGTTTCTGCATTTGTATATTTTTTATTATTTAAAAACCGAAGTTTTTTTACATTTAGAAATCATTTTTAAAACCACATTTACATTCTTATAGGATACGTAACGTTTCCATAAAACTCCGCTTGGATGTCCAACAAAAAAATTACTAATAAACAAAATGCAAACTTTCGCATCGAGCAGTCACTATTACCACTTTACATAAAAATAACATTAAAAAAACTAAAGTACTAGAGTAGAAATTAAATTACAACTAAATCAACGATCAAACAAACGTTTAGGACTTATAATAAGATGCTATATTACAGGCGTTTCTCTCTATCAATAGATTCATTAGGGCATATTCATATAAAAGCGGTATTCGGTAACGCTATGGGAAGCGAAAAATAACGGACGGGATTCCGTCAGCAGCACCCTTTGTACGTTCGTGATTCTGATTATGATTGCAAGCCATCCCGCTCTTTCTAACTTACTCGCACCATGCGCGCTCCCGCTCGCGTACGACTATCACGATCAGGGACTTCTATTTTAAGGGCCCATACTGTGATGCCAGAATTGCAATATTGATTGGTTCAGTCGCCGACGCGCGATCGTGGAACGTATGCCGCTGCGATACGATTCATGACTGCGCAGCGTCGGTGACTAAACCTAATAATAATCGCAATAAACGCCTCACGGCACGGGCCCAGGGGCCTTATCCCGTAACTCTGGTTGCGATGGTTTTCGTTTGCTATCCTGCTCGCTCGCATGGTGCGAGTAGGTTGGCGCGAGTGGGACGGCACGCGATGACCATTGACACTAGAGTTACAGGTCTAGCTTAGCACCACGATAAGTTTAGTCGACTTGCGAAAACGAGAAAGATGTACAAACGGCCTATTTTAACTAATCAAAATCCTCTCGCAGGCAGATTTCCCTAGATCGCACCTAACCTAACTTTACTTAGGTACGTGACTTTTATAACTCATCTTTTTATCTCCTAAATAAAAACGTTTGACTAGGACTTCTATTTGTAAGCTACGATAATATTAAGCGGATGGAAGCAAATGGGCGCGGGCAAAACTTAGGACATTTGCAAAAAAAAACTTTTCTAGGCCATGTATTAGATTTAGTGAAACGTTAAGTATGATGTAGGGAAGCTGCCTGCGAAATTAAGTTAATTTAAAAACAATGCATCGTTTTATTATTATTTTATTATACATTTTGGGTGGTACTGTGCTGTTATGGGCAAGCGTGAAAGAGCGACTTGCTCGTCTCGTTAATCAGTACCTTTTTTTTTTAAACGCTGCATGTATGTAGTCTAGTCACGTTTCCGCACGAGTAAAATATCGATACGCGCATGCTCGATCGGCATATATTTGCATAAGAAGTTCCGCGAAGTGTGAACTGCATAGCGCCATCGGGTTTCGCCATCCGTAGCGCTAGTGAATATCGCCTATATTTGAATAGGTCTTTACTTCATTTTAGTTGTCGAATTTCGGTTGTGAAATAAAATATGAAACATATTTATCACATTGGCAATATCTTGACTCAAATTTGGTTTAGTCCTCAGAGACTCGAGTCTGTGTGATTTAAAAAAAAAACCCTGACTCTTAACGTGATTTTTGTTTTTTTTAAATGTTAATTCACATTATAAAATATACTCGCTATTCTCGGGCGATAGATACTATTTTGTCACCCCGGTCTCGGTAGCAACAGTAAAATAACATCGAGCGAGACAGCACTGCCATCTTAATAATAATACAAACACACAGAACCCCTATCATAACTATTATCGTGAAAAAACACTCGTTACGTATTCGATAAAAAATGTGGTTTGCATTTACGCCCTACAGGGGGCGCCGTTCTATTTCTCATACATTTTGCTATCAAAAAGCTTTCTCAATAGTAGTTGTGCTAAGGGTAAATACCGTAAACTAGTGACAATGAAGATTGATTTTTAAATTCAAAAACTTGCATGTGCGAGTGAGACAGCTGCGACACGACTTTAAAACCTTTAAGAGCGGGCTAACCCTGATTCTTGCTTATTCGTTCGCGCTTTATCGACATTTTTTAATATAAAATTACAGAGGTGAAATTTAAGAATATATAGATCGTCATTTACCTTTAAAATACCATTGCCAATGTTCTATAGCAATTTTCATGTTATTGTTATTTTTTTGACAATTTTAAGGATATTATTGTTTCTAAGTTTTTTTCTTCTCCATCGCCAAAATAAAAATAATAATAACATGGATCTTATAAAACATTGGTAATGGTAATCTAAAGACATTAAAAGGACATACTTTTTTTATTTCTTCGCTGTAATTTTTATTTAAAAAAAAATGTTAATAAGGTGCGAACGATAAATATTAATGATATAAAGTGCTAGAATCAGGGCCCGCTCTTAAGGCCCGGTGTCGACTGACACAATGCACAAGTTATGCGCCATCTGGCGGTGGGCACAATGGTATTTGAAGCTGGCGAGTTTTTCGAGTCCGAGAGTGGGAACGTCGCGCTTGCTTTTGAAGGTAGATGACAATGTGACGTCCCGGTTCGGAAGAAGCGAGACCTCTCGCGCGGGTCTCTCGGAGACCTCTGGTAAAGCCATAGATAAATTATATAAGAAGAGTGCCAATAGCCATAGAAAGATGCGTTACCCGATTGTAGTAACTGATAAGAACGTAAGATGTCGCTAGTGCTTTAAACTGCGACATGATCTTCACAATTTCAGATTGACGTGAAATAGGAACTCAAACATAATGAAAAAATATTACTTGTTATGAGTATTTTTGTATTAGTAAAACTATTAATTTTATATTTAATTTGCAAAACACGCTAGGCTCTCAAGAAATACGTTGAAAACATTATTTTTGAGAACAACTTATACGTCGTACATTGCAATCTAAATTCAACTAAACCTTAAATTGCGGACACATTTATGTCAATACCATATTTCTACTTTACCCTTATATTCATCAGCTTTTGTAGCGGTTTGAACATTAGCTGATATACGTGAGCGCCATCTAGTTTTATGCTGTTTGTTCGCGGGTACACTTTTTTGTATGACATTATCAGTCTTCTCGTATAATTTTTCTATGGTAAAGCTAACGCGAGGCTCGGGTGAGGCCGAATAGCGCGCGAGGTGTTGTTGTGTGTCGACTGCTTTGGCAATTTCTGACAACTTTTCAAAACACACTTTCTAAAAGATGCAATGTTGCAATGAACGTATCACACTAATATTATAAATGCGAAAGCTTGTGTGTAACTATGTAAGTGTTTGTTCCCGTTTAACTCTGTAACAGCTGACCGGATTTTGATGAAATTTGGTATGGAGGTAGCTTATTCCCTGGAATAACACATAGGCTACTTTTTATCCTGAAAAATTTAACCGTTCCTGTAGAATAGCGGATGAAACCGCGGGGCGCAGCTAGTGACAAATAAATTTAAAAATGGTTAGGGATGGATATTTAGTACATATTTTGTACCTTTAACCACAGGCCATTTAATCGGTTGACAGCATAAACTCGCTAATTGAATCGCATGTGATTCAAGCGGGACAATTCTAGGATATTGCAAGAAATAATTTTGAGCCGCCCAATCGTAAGCGCGATGAATGAACTCGTCCTGCGTCCAGCGCGTCAACGTCAACTTTTTAAGAAAAAAAATACTGTATGCTCGCTCAATTCTCTCTCTTACTTTCCCCCCCATTTCGCATCATACTCTTCCACCCAATTGGTTTTACTGTCTTCAATTGATGTCCTTTTACACTAATTGTTTTTTTAATCAACTCCGGGTTTTTCTCGGAATTTTTTAGCTTTCTCCAAATCACTGTATTCGATAATACAACACAAAAATCACTTTTCCTCAATAATCGTAATTAATATAATTTCTTGTCATCTTGATTGAGAGTGATATAAATGAATATTCATGTTTCAAATATCCATAACTTCATTATCCTATAGCCCTCTCTTTAATATAAAGTCGAGTAATAATTAAAAACCTCTTTATTTTAATCAATATCGTAAAAAATACTACTGATTTCGGTTCACATCAATTCATTAAAAATCCAAGAGAAACTTGTGATTTAGGTTCAATTCACACCGGGCGCGAAGCCTCTAGATCAATCATAGCCTCGCGTCGTACACAGAATAACAAACGTTTCTATTAGACGTTAGGCGCTGTCTCTAGCTGTGAATTGAGCTTCTAGAACAAGGCAAGCATTCAATGTTCAAACGAAACAAAAGTTGATCAGCAAATAAAAAACATAATTCAATAATTTTTATGCTGTTTTGATAATCGATTCAAATCTCAAGATCCAAACGACACATAAAAAACAATTTCACATAGTTGGCGCTCATCACAACAAGTAAAAAGTAAAGGCCAATTCATACTGAGATAAAGCTCGCACGCCTTACGCAATATTTTGAACTTCATCTTTATTACATAAATGTTAGCTTACATAAGCGAAACCGAGTGCTGCTATCTCGATGTGAATTAGCCCTAGCAGCGGAATAAAGCATATCGGACCGACTAATTCTTTGGAGCATTAGAACATACACGCATGGTTCCGTTAGAAAAATACACTTACTAAATACTTTACAGAGCCACAGCAAAAAAAAAACAAATTGAAAAAGAAATTCGAAAGTCTATAATACTTTATTCCGGTGTTTGTCATTTCACATTTGGTTAATAAACCAGTCTTTTGTAGTTCAAGCGTATTTATTACTACTACGATGTTGTAGTCACAAATTTTAAAGGAACGATCACATAGAACCATTTTGTAACAAATATTGTTTGCACCAGGTAGAGGTCTCTAACGTCAAAACAATTGAAGTGCAATAGAGATAATTCGATGTCTTTTTTATCGACTATTCAATTGAACTGTATTCCTTAACTAGCTGCGCCAGCTGTTTTCACCCGCGTGAACAATTTAGAAAAATATCGCAGTTCTATGTACCAAATTTCAACAAAATCCGTTTATCCGTTTTGGCGTGAGGAAGTAACAAACATATATACTTACTCATGGAATATGGACTGGAGATACTTTAACACATAGGATACCAACTAGCCAAACACACTAATGGAGTAAGTAGCATGCGTTAAAACTATAAAGTATCGATAGCTTGAATAGTCGATAAAAAACAATGACCCATCTCTATAACATTTCAATTGCGATGACATTACTTTCCGATCTCTGGTTATCACACAGTTCAATCAAATCAAATTGGTTAAAGGTGTAAAGGCTCACTTCTACAGGAGCGAAACTAAGTGATCTTCTGAGAATCCCGAGGTGAGCTTCTATTTCTATAAAACTTCACTTCGGGAAAGAGAGAAACAGAAAGCGAAAACTTCCACTGAAGTAACTTACAATGAATTTTTATGCCCGTTTTCACTAACCACGAACAAGACGAGAGTAAATTTTATTCTTAGAATAAATCGGCGTTTTATTAAACCGCCATGTTATTCCTCAGATGACAGTTATCTGACGTTGGAAAAGTCCAGCCTAAGTAAGGATATGCTAATCTAAGCAAAGTCCTAAGCCTAATCTCCTGCTTCACCAACACATGTTTAATGGGTAACTCTTAAGCTAACCTCGGGTTTCTGAAACGTTTGATATATTTGACATGCCTAGCATTAAAATTAATCTGTTGTCTGGCACTAAATAAATAACAATGACAGCAATAGACTTAACATATTGTTAAAGTTAATAAACGTTTCAAATCCCCGTGTTAAGAGTTACTTACATTTTTAAAAGGTATCTATGGTTTTGATTGCTTCGTTGTCAACTTGTGCCTTTGACGTTTGAATTATATCAACCTAACTTAGAACAATACCTCTTTACACGAATGAGTGAGTGAGCGAACGCGGCGCGAGCTGTCAGTTTAAGGGTTGCCTATAATTAGGCACCTCCGAATCAGTGTCGTAAATTTAGGGCTATCACTTAATGTATGGTGAAACGTTTTTTTTTAGATATCTGATTTGGGACTCCTATGGTTACTGAAAAAGGGCATTAAAGAAGTAAAATTCTATGAAAGTGAAATGAACTTCTGTGGAAATGAACCGAAGCAAAATCAAAAATTCCCACAATAGCGAACCAAAGTGAACTTCCCAAGTCAACGGAGATTCACTAATAGAAGGAAATAAACTCAATAGTTATCTTTGCAATTAGATTTCATGATTTTTCTCAAACTTTAGTTGCAATGTATAGTGGAAAGATTTTTTCCTTATGATAGACCTTTTACAACAGTATCATGAAAATACAGTATGTTTATTTTCTACACTTGGCATATATGACCGTTTCCTTTGAGTAAAATTTGCTAATTAAAATTTTCAGGGAACTTTCTATTCGGGGGATTGGTTTAGTCCATCCTATGTACAGTGTCATTATTCTAAAGCTAAACATACGAAAGGAGGTGAAAATGTAACAAAATACCAATACAAAAAAAAATAAAAAAATATGATGAATCATTATTTTAGTGGTTTCGTTCGACGAATTAAAATTATGATTTCGTCATAATTTTTGCTCTAGTTTACTTCTCTCTGAAGTTTTATCCTATAAGAATCATGCTGTAGATATGGCCAAGGTCTCGTTACCCAAGGTCTGTTTTCACAAATGAAAATATTGATTCCTTTCGTGAAAATTAACAATTTTTTTTCCACAAGTACTACGTCTGCAGTGCGAGTACGGTATTTTTTATCGAACGACAAATTTGACATTTATCGTGGACAAAATTTGTTTTTACAATTTTAAACGACATGTTTAGCAATTTTCGTCGACAAAATCAGTTTTGTTGATTCATAACGCCGTATTTGCCAATTTTAGTCGAGCAAACTTAAATTTGATCGATTCTGAACGTCATACTTGGCAATTTTCGTAGCGAAAAGCAATGACGACGTCTTTATGTATCGATAACTACCATACTCGCAGTGCGGTTACTCCAAACTTAGACAACGTTTTGACAGATAATTTGAAAGCAGTGACAGTTCGACATTAGACATTTTGAGTTTTCCTTACATCGGTACAAAACTGCGCCAACTTATCTGTAGGATCGATAGAGGGAGCCACCATCGTATTTTCAACTAAACTGACAAACGCCCGCTGACAATTTTAGTTCCCTCATTTGGCCACCTCTATGGATAACTTGGTCGCGCTATACCACACGGATATTCAAAAAGATCACAACATAGCAAAGTACCAAGTCTCGACTAAATTATACTAAATAGTAGAAAATAATACATGAATTTGATGCTTAAAACGACTCCAACTGAAAACCGATTTAGGCTGAGTTCCAAATTCAAGTGACGTGTTACCTGCCAATGATCTGTCAACACAATGCCGGTGCGCAGCCGGTGACGTCACGCGTGGCAGCGCGCTCTCATTCGCTGGCTTGTTTCGCTGTATCGTCGATATCCGTTTCCGGGGTCTGCTCTAATCCGGGTAGCTGGATTTGAGTGTCTGATGCTTCCGATGGCTGTGGAGAAAATATTAAACGTTATGTTACTTCTTTAAAAAAGTATAGGTAAAACTTCGATTACCGAGGCCGCACATGAGTCAAATTTAAACCGATCATTAGCAGTGTTTGCGGTTTTTGCACTGTGAGTACATTTTAAACCGAACTCTATAACAAAACTCCTACCTCTCAACAAACACCTAAGAGGAAGCTTTTTAAACGATCCTTAAATCTTAACTAATATAATAATTCAGAGGAATATAGCCTTCAGTCGTATAAGGACCAATAAAGCTTCGAGCTATAAAAAATGAAATCTCTTGGGTGATTCAGAACTGACAGTAAGTGTAATGTAGGAAGCATTACACTTACTGTCAGTCCATACAAAATGTCAAGAAATGCACTAAACTGGATCAACGCCATCTAGCGAACTATAAGTATAAGTAACTTTGTCTCTCTATCTGGATGTTTGTCGCGTTATCACGACTAAACGGCTGAGCGGATCTTGATAAAATTTGATAAGGAATTACTGTACATCACAAAGACGGACAAGGGATACTTTTTTATATCCACGCGAACGAAGTCACGGGTAACAACAGAACTAGTATAAGTATAATTTAATGTTTCTTATGAGGACTTAACCACACTAAAACTAGTTTATTTATATACCTCGACAGTCAGCTCGTGACCACGGCCATTGAAACACAAACATCGAGGTATATATAAACTTTTTTTAGCGTGGTTAATTCCTGATAAGAAAATTTTAATTATGGGTTCAAATTGCGAAAGTTTAAAAGTTATAAGTATAAATTATCATAGTGTTACAGTATAGGGATATTTTACCTGAACGTCAATACTTCCCGAGCGACTGATCACTTCCGGTACGGCCACGGTAAGCTTGCAACACATACCGTACACACATTATATCATTCGACCACATGTTTCGAAAATTCATTACATTATTCCAAATTACCGCGAATTCCGGACGATAAACCCAGACTGGAATAATGTAAATATATTTAAGGCCCGGCTACGTCTACTGATTGGAGGAGAACAATAGCCATTGTCAATATTTATTTATTGATTTATTTAAGACCAACAGCACAATAATACAAATTAATGAACATAGATACATTTTATAAAACAGCCAATTATAGTTATAGGTCTATTATATTTAAAATAATATAAACAATGTCGCTTTTAAATCACTCAGTCCTATCGTTGTATAACTGCTGCTGACCTTACTAAGAAGGTGGTATTTTATTCGAGTTGGATTATATTGACTATTGATCATCTCTGGTACCCTTAGAGGTGAGGGTGTCTACATATGGCCTGACCTGACATCGTCTGAAAGGGACAGCTAGATTTGAATATCACGGGAGCAAAAGAAACAAACTATTAAGGTTATAGATTCTCCCTTTCGCTCCTCCAGAAACTTATGTATAGCCATCGCTTTCAAACGATGTCAGGTCAGGCCATGAAGCGAGGCCTTAATTATGCGACCGTATATTACAAACAAACGGTCCTATTTCCCTGAATAATGTCACTACAGAAAATATTTTTTTCCCATAAAATATATTAAATATCAATACATTTAAAAATACAGGAGTAGCGGTAGTGGTAGATTTATATTTGTAGCGATTAAGCAAATATCTCAACCAAGCTTAAAATGTGGCGAATCGACCATTGCTTCCAGAATTACTTTAAAATACACATGCACATTAATACTGTCGAATATATTTCAAAACAGACAAAATGAATATATGTTTACATTGTTTCATATTGTATTTGTACCTGACATTAATGATAATTTTTAATTTACTATTACTTTGAACTGTTTTTATTTTTAATTTTTAATCTCTAATGACTGTGTATTTTTAATTCTATTTTTGATTTGATTAGCTAATGTAATTGGTTTCACCGTGTTAGTTATATAAATAAATAATAAATATATAAATAGGTTTTTTTTTTTTGTCCTCTCATTATAAAACATGAAAGTATGAATGTGTGTTTGTTACCTCGACGTCGTTCGCGTTTTCCCTCGAGGCGTCGCTGAGGCGCCGGAGCCGCTTCTTGCTGCGCGGGTTGGGGTCTTCTTTGGCGGCGCCTCGCTTGGGCTGGAACTGGCGACGTAATACACACATTAGCATACTTCTACACGATTTTAGCAAGAACAGTAGCATGATTTCTTGTCGAAATCGCGAAACGAGGTAGAGAAAGCAGTAGCTGTGGGCTAAGATAAGGCATAATCCAAAAAAAATTACAAGATCTGGTTCCGGGCGGAGGCGCCAGCTTACTTCACTATCCGCCATTCTGTTCTCTTTTTCTAACGTGTTTCAATAATTTATTCCGCTCTCGCTTACTACCTTTCAATTCCATATATCATCAACACACATTGGTATACTAATAACATCGTGGAAATCAAAACTGTCAGATTGTTTAAGTTTAGCGAGTGGTACAACAGAATCGAGAAGTGTTAGTTACCTGCAGTTCCGGCGGCAGGAATACTCTGGTGTTAGCGAAGAACTCCGGCTGCGGCGCGAAGTACATGGTGGGGATGCGCGCGTCCGAGGGGAAGTCCCGGAGCTCGAACGACTGGGACTTGGCCCAGATCACGGACATGGCCAGGTCGCATATCGCCCATAGTTTCTGGACAACAGGTTAAATAACGATGGTTCTTAATGCGTACCAAACTTGGAAAGAAGTTAACGCTTTGACAGTCCCCATACAAAAGCGTTTAAAATTATTGCGTGGACTTCCAACTTTTTTGTTTGGCTCCCCCACATATAAATATATAATAACATTAATTATTATTATCGACATGTGACGGTGAACATGATGCGATCTTCAAGCCGCTTGCCAAGAGTGGGGTTTATGGCAAACACCACCCCTTTAGGGAGGAGGCTTCGTCCATTAGTGGACGTCTAAGAGCTGATAAGAATAAGCTTATAGCTGTTATGTATCAAAACTACGCAATAAATAATACCAAAGGAAATCTACATGAGAAGAATGCCAATCTGATACAAAAAAGTGGTCCCCAGAAAATCCTGCTTAAAACCGCTATAAAAGTCGCTGTAAATATGGGTAATGTAAAAACATAGTATTAGTATACGTCCGCAAGGTTTAGTTCCAATTAGATTGCAATATACGACGTAAAAAATATGTTTTCAACGCCATCTCTTGAGAAACTAGCGAGTTTTACAAATAAAATTAATAATGTTATTTATATTACTAATGCAAAAATATTCATAAAAAGTAGTGTTTTTTTCTTCGTACCATTACGAATGATTTAGCTTGGGTTTCTATTTCAAATTTCAAGTCGAGCAGAAATTGTAATAAGCTTAATTACTAGCGACATCTTACGTCCTATACTATGGACATCTTTCTATGAACACTCTTAGTATAATTTCTCTGTGATAACACTAATTTAAAAAAAACCTTGATCTAAAAAACGATGTTTTGGATCAGAACTGTTTGCACCTTCAGCCAGTGTCAAATATCAGTAAACTTACAAAGTTGACAGCGTCGTCTGTTTCGTTGACAGCGTCTTTATGCAGCTTCATGCGCTCGATGAGGCTCTTGTAGAACCCGTAGCAGAAGAAGTCGTTGCGAGTGATCAGCGGCTCCAGGATGTACCACAGGCAGTTCTTCACCGTCTGCAAGTCGAAGGTAAACTAAACTACGCCAACACTACGACAACTCGTGTCCTAATACTGGGACCAGAACCAACGGAGGTAGGGCAGCAGCGTCCCCTTAGTGAACGGTGAGCGTTCTGTGATCCTCACGCCGCGTGCAAAGTGTGGGATTATGGCAACATTAGATTTTGGATGCCATAATCCTCAGCGTTTACTAAGAGGACTCGGCTGCCCGTCCTCCGGTGGTTCCGGTGGTCCATACCCTTATCTTTATTTTTTTAATGATTCAATTGAAAAATTTAGACTTTTTTTCAATTTACTTAACTGGTGGCCTGGCACTTATTGACGAACAAAACGTCCTTTTTTTCGAATAGATGGGATGACAATGTGTATGTTACACGTGTACGTTACCTTGAGCTGCGTGACGTTGTCGTAGGCGGTGAAGGCGGGGTCGTGCGTCAGCACCGGCACCGCGAACACCAGCATGTAGTCGGGCAGGATGTGCGGCAACTGGGACACGGCGCGCTCCACTGCGATAATCATAATCATAATCAATTTATTGATAACGTTTAGTTGCAGGTCATTCAAAATGTCGTACAATATTACTACTATACTATACTATTATTACCAAATAACAAAAAAAGACCAAGACAACAAATTATTAACAAATAAATAAAAAGTATGTCAAATTATACAAAATAATAATAATAACTATACAAAACAACGCATAATTAATATACAATGTCAAGTTCAAAAAATTAATATCTAAATAATGTCATTTAAAAATAATTTAAAAAAAATAAATTTTAAAAATTTTTTTTTTAAAAATTGTCAATTCAAAAATAGTTTATTAAGGTGCTTCGTTTGAGTCCGCTAGGTAGGTAGGCGCCAAGAGATGGCGCTGTCGTTGAAAACTCAATTGAGGTAATCTGCCCCAGTTTTAATTCACTTTGCGACCTCTTACTATTGTTATAAACACATCTCAAAAATAATAGAGTCCATTAATAGCTGCACTCGACTGAAAATTCAAATAATGTTCAACGCCTGTATGCATGCATGAACATTACGCACACATGCGAATTCAAAACGGTTACAAGCAAATACGAAATTTCGTTGCTCTGTATATCGTCTCGGTGGCCGAAGTCATCAGTTTGATTAGGTCGCGCTCGTGAGGTTCTGGGTTCGGACCCCTAAAATTAGGTAGTATTATTTTTTATAATTTAATTTCGAGAATACTATTTATTTTAATTTTTGCTGTGGGTTTCTTGACAAACTTATTCAAAATTAGTAACGAAACTTATAAAAGTATATATCTACATAAACCTAATATTGTCGCACAAATATTTAAAATGCGAAAGTTCGTGTGTAAGTGTGTAAGCATGTAAGTTTTTTTTTTTTGTTATTTGGTGACGAGACGAGCAAGTTACTCAGCTGATGTTAAGCTTCACGCTTGCTCATAACAGTTCAGTGCCACCCAGAATTTTGAACCTCAACAGTTCAAAACCATGCGCGGCAATGCACTGCGCTCATTACTCTGAGATATTAGATGTTAAATCTCTGTGCCCAATAATTACGCTGGAAACATTGCCCTTCAATCCGGAACACAGTGATGTTTTGCACACTACTGCTTGACGATTGAATAACTGGGTCCCTGGAATAACCCCATATCGGGGGTTCTAAAGGCACCGAGTCTGGTACCTTCCGAACAAATTTTCCACTTTTTTTCGGTTTTTTTCAAATTAATTTCGAATTTTACATACCTAACTAGTATTTCGCGTGGCTGCGCGGGCCGCGAGCGGCCCGCGTGGCGGTCCTGCCGTTGGGTGTGGCTGGATCACTGAGTGCGACTTACAAAGTTGAAAAAACAGGAGGAGCATGATGAAAACGGGTGAGAAACCTCCATACGGTAGTAATCTGGCTGATGATGATGATGACTATGAGTAAAATCCATGACCAAAAATGAAGGTTGCAGTTGAACGGGTAGAAATCCCCCCATCGCTGTGGAAACGGGTAAGAAATCTCGATACGTTAGGGAGAAGGCTGATGATGATGATGGATTTTTTTAAATCCATGACCGAAATCAAACATTGCAGTCGGCCGGGTAGAAAACCCCCATTGCTGCGAAAACGGGAAAGAAATCTCAATAGAGTTGTAATTTGGCTGATGATGATGATGATTTTGAAAATATATGACCGAGAGTTGATATCGCAGTCGGCCGGGTAGAAAACCCCCAATTGCTACGAAAACGGGTAAGAAACCTCCTTACGGAAGTAATCTGGCTGATGATGATGATGACTATGGTTAAAATCCATGACCGAAAATGAAGGTTGCAGTTGAACGGGTAGAAATCCCCCCATCGCTGTGGAAACGGGTAAGAAATCTCGATACGTTAGGGAGAAGGCTGATGATGATGATGGATTTTTTTAAATCCATGACCGAAATCGAACATTGCAATCGGCCGGGTAGAAAACCCCCATTGCTGCGAAAACAGGAAAGAAATCTCAATAGAGTAGTAATTTGACTGATGATGATGATGATGATTTTGAAAATATATGACCGAGAGTTGACATCGCAGTCGGCCGGGTAGAAAACACCCCATTGCTACGAAAACGGGTAAGAAACCTCCATACGGTAGTAATCTGGCTGATGATGATGATGATGATTATGAGTAAAATCTATGACCGATAATGAACGTTGCAGTTTGACCGGTAGAAACCCCTCCATCGCTGTGGAAATGGGTAGGAAATCTCGATGCGTTAGGGAGAAGGCTGATGATGATGATGGGTTTTTTTAAATCTATGACCGAAATCGAACATCGCAGTCGGCCGGGTAGAAAACCCCCCATTGCTACGAAACCGGGTAAGAAACCTCCATTCGGTAGTAATCTGGCTGATGATGATGATAATTATGGTTTAAATCTATAACCGATAATGAACGTCGCAGTTTGACCGGTAGAAATCCCCCCATCGCTGTGGAAATGGGTAAGAAATTTCGATGTGTTAGGGAGAAGGCTGATGATGATGATGGTTTTTTTTAAATCTATGACCGAAATCGAAAATCGCAGTCGGCCAGGTAGAAAACGCCCCATTGCTGCGAAAACGGGAAAGAAATCTCAATAGAGTAGTAATTTGGCTGATGATGATGATGATGATTTTGAAAGTATATGACCGAGAGTTGACATGGCAGTCAGCCGGGTAGAAAACCTCCCTTTAATACGAAAACGGGTAAGGAACCTCCATACCGTAGTAATCTGGCTGATGATGATGATGATTATGAGTAAAATCTGTGACCGATAATGAACGTCGCAGTTTGACCGGTAGAAATCCCCCCATCGCTGTGGAAATGGCTAAGAAATCTCGATGTGGTAGGGAGAAGGCTGATGATGATGATGTTTTTTTTTAAATCTATGACCGAAATCGAACATCGCAGTCGGACGGGTGAAAACCCCCCATTGCTGCGAAAACGGGAAAGAATCCTCCATACTGTAGTAATTTGGTTGATGATGATGATGATGATTTTGAAAATCTATGACCGAAATCGAACATCGCAGTCGGCCGGGTAGAAAACCCCCCATTGCTACGAAACCGGGTAAGAAACCTCAATTCGGTAGTAATCTGGCTGATGATGATGATGATGATTTTGAAAATATATGACCGATAATGAACGTCGCAGTTTGACCGGTAGAAATCCCCCCATCGCTGTGGAAATGGGTAAGAAATCTCGATGTGTTAGGGAGAAGGCTGATGATGATGATGTTTTTTTTTAAATCTATGACCGAAATCGAACATCGCAGTCGGACGGGTGAAAACCCCCCATTGCTGCGAAATCGGGAAAGAATCCTCCATACGGTAGTAATTTGGTTGATGATGATGATGATGATTTTGAAAATCTATGACCGAAATCGAACATCGCAGTCGGCCGGGTAGAAAACCCCCCATTGCTACGAAACCGGGTAAGAAACCTCCATTCGGTAGTAATCTGGCTGATGATGATGATGATTATGGTTTAAATCTATAACCGATAATAATGAACGTCGCAGTTTGACCGGTAGAAATCCCCCCATCGCTGTGGAAATGGGTAAGAAATCTCGATGTGTTAGGGAGAAGGCTGATGATGATGATGTTTTTTTTAAAATCTATGACCGAAATCGAAAATCGCAGTCGGCCAGGTAGAAAACCCCCCATTGCTGCGAAAACGGGAAAGAAATCTCAATAGAGTATTAATTTGGCTGATGATGATGATGATGAATTTTAAATCTATGACCGAATCACATGCGAATTCAAAACGGTTACAAGCAAATACGAAATTGAGTACCCGATTTTCGGCGTTCCACCTATCAGATCGACTGGCCGAGCGGTCGAGTGGACGGATTTTCATTATGCTTCGTTTTGTAGTGTGTCAATGAGACGAAGGATCAATCCTCATTTGAAAATTACTGTTTTTGTAGATTTTTGTTCTTTTTGTGCTATTTTTTTACAAAATAAGCTATCAAACAACACAACAAACACCACACACAAAACTAACTAACTAATAGGTAGGTAGGTAGGTAGGTAGGTAGGTTGGTTGGTTTGTTGGTAGGTAGGTAGGTATTATTAGTATTATGCACATATTTCAATCGCGCAGCACGAAATATCCAATATTTTCATATACCTCTATCTACCACCTTACCACCTACCTATATAGGTACCTATACCTATATAGGCACCTTTTACAAAAAATCTATTATTTCACTAAGAAGGAAGTTTTTCAGAATTTTTTCAATATTTTTCCCGGGATCAGTGAGCGTGCGCGCAACGAGATCATACATAAAAATGCAAAAACCACATTCATCATCATTATTGAGGTGAATTTATTTTCCCGTAATTTTGCATTATTTTTCCTGGCACTGATGGAGCGCGCACCGAGCCCCATACTCAGAAATGCCGAATTCCAACAAATTTTAGATATGGGGTTATTAGTTAGTCACACCAAAAATAAATATTATAAAGAGGAAAGATTTGATTGTTTGTTTGTTTGCATTGAATAGGCTCCGAAACTACTGAACCGATTTGAAAAATTCTTTCGCTGTTGGGAAGCTTTTTAGCTTTCTTTATATATATTTTTTTTTTGTAACTTGACGCAAATAGAAGGGTTTTGTGTGTGTATTATAATTTTTATTTTTTTGTTATATACCCGTGCGAAGCCGGTGCGGGCTGTAAAGGATTCAAACAGACAGACGGACAGACAGACAGACAGACGGACATGACAAACTTATAAGGGTTCCTTGTAGTACTACGGAACCCCTCTAAAAATTTATAAATGGTTACCTATGTCAAAGTCCTCAAAATATAAGAATAGGGGTTCATTTTTATACATATAAACTAGTATTTCGCGAGGCTGCACGGGCCGCGTGCGGGCCCGCGGGGCGGTCCTGCAGTTGGGTATGGCTGGATCGTTTAGGTCGACTTGTAAAGTTAAAAAAAAAGGAGGAGCATGATGAAAACGGGTAAGAAACCTCCATACGGTAGCAATTTGGCTAATGATGATGATGATTATGGTTAAAATCTATGACCGATAATGAACGTCGCAGTTTGACGGGTAGAAATCCCCCCATCGCCATGAAAATGGGCAAGAAGTCTCGATACGTTAGGAAACGTGCTGATCATGATGATGATGAATTTTAAATGTATGACCGCAAATGAAAATCGCAGTTGGACGGGTAGAAATTCCCCCATTGCTATGAAAAATGGGTAAGAAATCTCGGTACGATAGGGAACAGGCTGATGATGATGATGATGATGATCCTTAAAATCTATGACCGCAAATGAAAATCGCAGTTGGAAGGGTAGAAATCCCCCATCGCCATGAAAATGGGCAAGAAGTCTCGAATTATATTTTTTATTTATAAATTAGGTAGGTAGGCACTTACGAAACACCTTCGCCATGATAATATTTCAGCCGAGCACGAACACGTTTCGTGCTCTTTTTTTGGCCAGAATATTGATGGCGTCTATAGCGCAACGATGATGTCTGCTGCATTCTATTATAATTATGTACGTTATTATTAGGTTACTAGCAGCCCGTCCCGGCTTCGCACGGGTATTTAACAAAAAAATAAAAATTATAATACACACACGAAAACCCTTCTATTTGCGTCAAGTAACAAAAAAAAAAAAATATAAAGAAAGCTGAAAAGCTACCCAACAGCGAAATAATTTTTCAAATCCGTTCAGTAGTTTCGGAGCCTGTTCAATGCAAATAAACAAACAAACAAAGAATCAAATCTTTCCTCTTTATAATATTGGTATAGATAGATTATTCTATCATCATCAATAGTTGTCGCAACGCACGCGATGTAAAGGATATTTTAGGTATTTTTTTTTACATCTTGGGTTACATTATTCGAGTTTTAGTAAGGATCCCAAATTTAAAAAAAATATAATATAATATAGTATAGGGACAGTGTAGCTTCCCAACAGTGAAAGAATTTTTCAAATCGGTTCAGTAGTTTCGGAGCCTATTCAATGCAAACAAACAAACAATCAAATTTTTCCTCTTTATTATATTGGTATAGACTATTCTTTCATCATCAATAGTTTTCGCAGTGCACGCGAAATACATCATCTTGGTTTACATTATTGGAGTTTTAGTAAGGATCCCTAATTTTTTTGAAAATATTGTATAACCTATGTCACCCGGGGATAGTGAAGCTTCCCAACAGCGAAAGAATTTTTCAAATCGGTTCAGTAGTTTCGTAGCCTATTCAATGCAAACAAACAAACAATGAAATAAATAAACAATCAAATCTTTCCTCTTTATAATATTGGTATAGATAGATTAGGTAACCAAATCAAACACTGCACTGCACACCGATACCGAATCTCGCAACGTCGCAATTATCGAAGGCCGCGCGCGGACTAAGCCGCGAGGCAAGGATACCTAGTCTCGCTCACACACGCTCCGACAAGCTGGCAACGTCGCGTAAACCGCGTGACGCGCGCGCGGCACAACCAGTGTACACGATTTTTGCAAGACGCATGCACACATCAATATTTCACGCACACCATGATCGCATGATTCGCATGTAAAGAACACACCACTACAATCGTAAAATTTGTCGTAATTATTGGGTTGAAAAATGGTATTTCCAAGCCATGAACATTTTAAATTATCGACTTTGCGATACTTAAAGGCCAAATTAGACCTATGTTAAGTCATGCCCAGTTCAAAATCGTAGTAGGACGCCTAAAAAGGCGTCGACAGTTTTGTATGAAAGTCGTTTATCCTTAATGTTATAATTTCAATTTTATAAATTCATCATAGCTGTAGAACGTCTGCTCGATAAGCCAGCGCTACAATACAAACACAATGCTTTTAAACAAAATAATCTTCAGCGTGGTAATGCCGCCAGCGTGCTGGGTACGCTGCCGGCCGGTAGTGGGCTTGAACATTAATAAACAATAATAATAATAAATATCTGGGACATTTTTGCACACACGGTCACCTGACCCCAAAATAAGCAAAGCTTGTAATATGGCTGCCAGAGACTGATATACGTTCATAGATATTTTTGAATACATACTTATATACATATTAACACCCAGACATAGAACAAACACAAATATGAATGATGAATGAATGATATCATCACATGAATGATTGTTCTAGATGGGAATCGAACCCACGCCCCCAAACACAGAAGGCAGGTTCACTACCAACAGAGCCTCCGGGGCAGTCAACATTTGGATTATCTATAGACCTTTAATGGTTTCTGGATAATCCAACTGTTATTTTTATGTAGTTTAGGTAGTCGTAGTTTGTATGTATTTTGCTTAGTTAATTAATAAAGGCACTTGCTCGTTAAAAAAGTCTTTTTAACATACACTACTTTTGACCGAGCGAAGCTAAAGTCTAAGAGTCCACGGGAGCGGGGCAGACTTCTAGTTCTGCGTGAGCTATTAGTTAAATCATAGAAAAAATATACGAGAAGAATGACAATCTCATACAAAAAAGTATAACCCCGAAAAAACAGCTAAAAATAAATGGCGCTTATTTAGTCAGGCAATGTTCAAACCGCTTTAAAAGTTGATGAAAATAATATGATTCCCGCGACTTCGTAGGCGCAGTGCGGCCTGGTAGCGGTGGTTATCGCTCTCAAGTATGGAGTTCTTGTTTTGTAGTGGTAGGACTCTCTTGCAGGGTCCGCCTGGGTAGTACCACACCCTAGCCAGTTATTCAACCGCCAAGCAGTAGCGTGCAAGCATTACTGTGTTCCGGATTGAAGGGCAATGTTTCCAGCGTAATTACTGGGCATACACAGCAGGTTCGCCGATATATTTCAGCGGATATATATCATGATATATATCAATTGATTTTTTCCTGTTTCCTGGACTACAATTTTTGGAGATTAATGTTTACCCTGGCAATACGTAGCGAAAAACTACAATTCAGAATCATTTAGATTGTTTCCCAAAATGGCAACCTCATTTAAAGTTGGGGAAATCCCCTTTAACTTACCAGTACGGCTAGCTTTTTATTGAAATTCAAACCTTAACTTTATATCATATAAGGTTTATTTTACGAGGTAATCAAAAATGGCGATTCCCTGGTGCTCCTAGCGTTAATAATTCTCACTTTCTAGGGAAAATTTGCTTCTTTTTCTTAGCCTGGATATTTATCCGATATATATTAAAAAATCGGATTTTTGATATTTATTATAAAAATCGGATTTTTTCAAACCCTGAATTACAGAGATTTAACATCTAACATCTCAGGGTGACGAGCGCAGTGCATTGCCGCGCATAGTTTTGAACTGTTCAAGTTCAAAATTCTGCGTGGCACTGAAGTGTTATAGGCAAGTGTGCCGCTTAACATCAGGTGAGCGACTTGCTCGTCTCGTCACAGAGTAACATAAAAAAAAAACCCTCGCTAGTATTTAACGTTCAGTAGACGGGTAGTAATAAATAAATACTGGTGGACGCTTTTTACACACAGCGCCAAATAGCCCATACTAAGCAAGCTTGTACTATGGGAACCAGATGACTGATAGAATACATAAATACAGTTGTTTTTTTTTTGTAAATACATACATAGAATACATGGAAACACCAGTAGTGACGTGAGTGCTACCTTTAGTCCCGACGGTGATGTTCCTGATGTAGTCCCGGCGGCGCACGACGTCCGCCATCATGTACTGCCGTATGAGCGCGCGCACGCGCCGGTCCGGCTCGCGGCCCCCGAGCGCGTACATGCCCATGAAATCTAAGGGCAGACATTTGTTCGGTATGCCCTGGAAAATATAAGAGTGACGTAAATAATGATACAGATGTTAGTTTTTGAAGATCTCTTAGTTTTACACAATAAATAAGCGGCTTAGGCAAGTTCGTAAAGGCTGAGTAGCCAGCCATAGTCTCAAAATGTTGAGACACACAGATTAGCTTAACTAATATTATAAAAGCGAATGTAACTCTGTCTGGGTGTTTGCCGCATTATCACGGCTAAACGGATCAATTTGAATTTTTGCATAGATATAGCTTAAGGGTCGGAGGGACGGTAGGCTACTTTTTATATTGGGAAAATGTGTGGAATTTTCCACACGGGTGAAACCGCGGGGCGCTGCCAGTATATAATAGGTACGAGATTACGCGATCGCTGTTCCAACAAAAATCCACCAAATTTGGACGAAAGCGCGGGTTACGAGGACTGTGTCCAAGCGTTCTCATTAGCTATCTCAAGTTCATCTAAAGCCCTCTCGCGGCTTGCGATGAACCAATGAGAGTAAGTTTGATAGGTGTCTTTGACCGATGCGTTGTGCGCTTCGATCGTACTGAGTGCGGATTCTAAGAGTGACCTGTGTGTAGCGTCTATGTAACACACCGTTCGGAAAAAAACACCTTTACGAGGAGTTTGCTTTAAGGCGAGGTCTAAGCGCAAAAACTACAAAAAGTAGTATTTTGAGCGCCTAGTTTGAAGTGACGAGATTAAATAATCAGGTGCGAAAAATACTGCACGTATAAAAAAAAAACACGTTGAACCGAATAGAATTTCGAAAATCTGTCCAAAGGCCTCGCTATATGGCCTGACTGACATCGTTTGAAAGAGATAGCTATATATAAGTTTCTGGGGGAGCGAAAGGGAGAAGCTATAACCTTAATAGTTTGTTTCTTTTGCTCCCGTGAAATTCAAATCTAGCTGTCCCTTCCACACGATGTCAGGTCAGGCCATGTAGTCAGGCCCTTAGATACAAAATAAAAAAATCGCAAACTGATCTCCTGAAAAACCCTTCTGAAATCAAATGCTCTGAATTTTCAGCGGTAACTACAAATTTTCTTTTACAAATAAAATAGCCAGGCTAGTGCTTTATACGGCGAACCAAGTTTTTTTTTTTTGATTTGTATATTTCTGATAATCGGCAAAAAGCAATGAAAAACTACAATTTCCCGTTTTTTTCATCGACTATATATATTTTGACACCATTAAGATGCTAGGATGAAACCAGTGAAATAAGTTAGTAAAATATATTAGTGCTAGTTAGTATGTTACTTTTTATAAATTATTCTTTGTTTGTTGTATTATTGTTTTAAGGCGCAGGGTAGTGCAAAATTACATTGGGCATTTAGGCGCCGCACGAGCGCCATCTACGGGTGGCGCGCTGCCCTACTATCGAACTAGCGCTTCTATGCGGCTAGATGGCGCGCGGCCGGTCCGGCGTCTCAGAAGATACCTACTGAGTTGCAGTGTTGTTCTCCATACAGCAATTGCCATATTATACGGTTTTTAGGCACGCTACGCTTCAAATACACAGCATACGGCAGCACTTCCAAAGCCGTATAATATTTGTATGAAATATACGGCAATCCACGAAAGAGTTAAAAAAACTGCCATTACTAATTTTTCGTGTAACGTAACGCACCGAGCACCCGGAATTCCCCGTTGAAAAACGCCCTCTATGAATACGACAATATTGAGATGTTGGACTATTAAGTGATTTGTATTTACATCGCTTCACTGAGCTTAGAGAAGGTGTTACGATTAGTGATACATTGATCAGAAAAAAAAGAAAATTCAAGGGTGAAAATGTCGACACTGCGGAAGATAAGAGAAGAAGAGATACCATTTCCAAGTGAATATACACAATTCAAAATATACATGGAGACCAGTAAATAAAAGCTAAGAATCATAATCTTGAATACAAATTAATGAAAAATTAGAACATACGGCAATTTTTTTTGATTTTGTCCCAAATACGGCAATTTTGAAGTGTAGATACGGCAGCCCCAAAATCGACTTGGAACAACACTGCAGTGAGTTGTTTCAATGTTTTCATTACAGAATATTTTATGACCAGAGACTCATCTCTTCAGAAGAGAACAATTTTTTTTTTATTGAACCAAAATTTAGTACGCGAGCTTAATGTTAATGAAGAAAAAACATACAAGTTAATTTTGATCACACTTCAACTAATATTATAAATGTGAAAAATTTGTTTATTTTTGATTTATTATAAACTATGATTGATTTTTGAATATTATAACATTAGCTGATGTGCCTTTATAAAGTGATATATTTTTCATTAAAATACAAAGAAACTCGGTTTGTTTACTAAAAAAATAAAGAACTGTTTATGAACGGTTAAGGCATGCAACGATGACGAACAAAAAAACATTAATTTAGCATTTGCAATGCGTGATTGACGTTTTAGAAACAACTTTGATGGTCTTGGTTTCCGCCCACTCTTATTTCCCATATTTATTTTATGATACTAATACTCGATACTAAACCACTAGAATACACTCGATAATCAAACCAAACGGCTTGAGCTTAGGTATCTGCCTATACTATACCCACAGATCATCTGTGACTATACCGCACGGGCGCTGAAAAGTGCAAGCATGCTCATCCACGAGAGCGACGTTGCCATTCCGTCCCATCCGCGGGTCGCACTTTGCGGCGTTGCGTTCGTGGATGTGAGAGCGACGTTGCCATTCCGTCCCGTCCATACAAATACAAAACACCTATTGCCTGATCGTATTTTGCAAGCACAATACGTTCGTGAAGAGCGACGTTTTTGTAGGCGCAAATAGTTTTTGTTTAAAAAATCGTTATGTTGATCACTGTTCGAAACAAATAGACCTGTACAGAAAAGATACGCACTATAAGAACAACTAGTCCGAGTTTGCTACTAAGCGAATGTGAAACACCCATAAAAAACGCTTTGCTAGATCTTGGTACATCAAAGTAGTTGAAATAGTTGTGGGTGTTCACTGGTGCTAGCTATAACCGACAGCAAGTACTTGGAGTCGGCAATAATAACTACAAGATATGTGTAATAGGATGTATAAATATCGACGCTCCACATGCTATATTTTTCGCCAGAAATGTTTCTAAAAACACCTTGTTTTCGTGTTTTTGCCTTTCCCATCACCTTAAGTTAGTTTTTTAACCTTAGATTATGGTCCATGGGTGGGCGAATTGGGGTAACCTGTATGCCCACCCAATGGAAAAGAATCGATAAATAAATAAATGCGATTTTCAACTTTAAACCTTAGAAGTTTGAGTACAATACTCATTTCAAATCACGATCAGGCCTCGCATTAAAATAATAATCTGTATAAAGGTGTCAAGGTCGGAAGGAAAAATAAATGGCTACGTTACTCGTGTTATAAGTTTACCTTTGAAAGTCCTTTGTGTAGTTTTGTCGCGAATGCTTCTCTAACTTGAGGCACTTCGTCCTGCGAAAAAAAGAAAATAAAGATATTATAAATTATAAATTATTGACCGAGCGAAGCGAAGGTCTCAGAGTTTACTGGGACAAATCGGCATTTGTATGTATGTTTGTGTGTATATTTGTCCGATGATAACTTGCGAACCGTTGATCCGATCTTCATGAAATTTTGTAGGCAAGTAGTTCATTTCAATACAATTTTTAAGTTCGAATATGAGCTGAATCGGTCCAGGAGTTGTGAAGATATACAGGTCGCGAGGTCTCAGTTCGGCGCGAACTACTAGTTATCTCAATTTTGAAAAAAATATTGATGTGCCTTTTCTTCTTAGCACGGCAGTATTGCTCACGGGATTTTTGCAACAAAAGCATATTCCTCGAAGAGATTACATCAGGTGTTGTACTTACGACCATGAGATGCGAGAGGTTGTAGAACTGCTCGGCCGTGAACTGGTCGCCGACTCCCTTCTGTTCGCAGATCTTGAGCATGGCCGCGCCCGCCGCCAGCCGCAAGTGCGCCATCTCCGCTTTCGATAGACGGTTTTGCTGAAGCAATTGATTAAAACCACACCATTATTTGGACTCGAAAAGCCCTACGTTAAGTACTAACTGGAATATTTTAAAGTTTCACTTTCATGCCTTTTTTTCAGGGCATGAAAAAAAAAAAATTTATAATAAATATCAAAAATTCGTATTTTTTATATAAATCCGATATATATCGGATAACAACCGTCTCGCTGCGCCATCGCGTCGCGTCGTGCGCGTGTGGCGCGTCCCTTGCTCAAGTCAGCTCCTCGACAGCTCGGAATCGGTGGCGGGGTGAGGTAGCCCCGATTGGTGGGGGTCAGTGTCCGTTCTATACGTAGTATTATAATATGTTTTGTGCTGTAAGATAAAGTTGAAAAATACCTGTAGCAAATCTCCTTTGTGAACGATGAATGCATTGAGCATCCTGAACGTCTTCTGAGCGGACAGTTCGTCCTTCTTCAAGCCGAGCAGCCAGCGAGCCATGCACTTGAGTCCCTCCAGTTTGCAGCGAGTTTCCTCCGGTAAGTCCTCTTCGTTGCACCATTCCTCTTGAGGAGCTTGGGAGCCGCCGCCACCCTCGCGGACTAAGAGCTCTTTTACTATCTGAGGAAGAATTTTGGAATATGGTTTTTTATGCATTCTATTCTATTTACAAGTCTGCACAAACTAACATTGTTTTAATTTTATTTTTGAGACAATATTAATATATTCTATTCTTGGGAGAAAATAATTCAAACACTGTTCTATTTTATACTGGGTGATTGTAGATTATATACTTATAATACTAATTAATTATATAGTTAGACACTGAAGTCAGTGTAGGATATCATTGTACTCAACAACAAACAAAAAACAAAAAAAAAAAACGCGAGAAAAAAATCAGCTGTTCGTCGGAGGTGAATGACATTTTTCTACGGAACAGCCTTTTATAACCTTTTAATCTTTTGAACAGCTTTTTCGCGGTTTCAGTTTTGGTGCCATACTAAAAGTTGGCGAGTACAATGATATTTTAAAACACTGTGTATATAATTTCTTTTATCTTTTCTTGTTTTTACGACATTGCTATGCATATTCTGACATTTTTAGATAATTTTCTACCTTCTCCGGACGATATTGTAGGACGAAGTACACGAAGGATTTGTAGAGACGATAACGTTACCTTTTTAGAGACGATAATTTTACCTTTCCGTTGACGATAATTTTACTTTCTAGAGACGATAAATTTACTTTTCTAGGAACATAGTATTACCTTTCTAGAGAAGATAATTTTACCTTTCTGGAGACGATATTCTTGATGTGCACCGGGAAGTTGTCGGGCAGGTTGTGCGCGATGTGACCGAGCGTGACGATGGCGGTGCGGTAGTGCTCCGAGGCCGGGCTGAGCGTGGCCTTTAGTGTTTCCAGTATCTCGGTGAAGATCTGGGAGCGCTGTTCTGGCACATTCACGAATAGACATCTGTGGGCACAAGATAGAATTTTTACACTTTTGCCACATACTAAAAAAAATGTGTATTCCTTGTTTTCCAGCTAGGCAAAGCGACCATAATTGACCGAGCGAAGCGAAGGTCTCAGAGTTTACTGGGACAAATCGGCATTTGTATGTACGTTTATATAATTGTGTGTATATTTGTTTGATGATAACTTGCGAACCGTTGATCCGATCTTCATGAAATTTTGTAGGCAAGTAGTTCATTTCAATAAAAAAATTAAGTTGGAATATGAGCTGAATCCGTCCAGGGGTTGTGAAGATATAGGGGTCGCTAAGTCTCAGTTCGGCGCGAACTACTAGTATATTTACAAACAAAATAATCGTCAAAACGTAAAGACATTATTTACCTGACAGCATTTTTAGCTTGCTTCGGTGATCCGACTTCAGCGTACGCCTTGCACAGCGAGATAAGCTTCGGGAACATCCCCGGGCACGATTCCCCTGCAGACAAACATACGTTTTTTTCTTTCTCTTAAGTTTTGGCTCCACACGTTATATATTTAGCCAGTTTCAAGTTTTGTAATATTACCAGTGAACAATATTTCACAACAAAATAAAGTCTTAGTCTGAGTCAAGCAAAGTAAGACACTGTCGAGTCCAAGTCACGCCCCAGTAAAGTGGTGGAGACTTTACTAAAGGTGTCTATGAAGTTTTGGAATCAGCACGAAAAGTCATGTCTCACGACATTATACCATTCACCAACACTCGTGCACGTTCACGAACACTTAATGAATAAAAATCCACCATTCGCACTAATAGCTAAGATTTACCGTATTGTGTGTGTGTTTTAAGTGGAACGGCCTGCCGCGAGGTTTTCGCGCAGTAGGTATTAGAAAATTGTATTGCTAACGCTCTGTTCGCCGTGCGTGCAACAGAGAGAGATAGTGTGTATAACAAACAACAAAATTATTACATTATCGTTTCGGGGGAAAACTCTTAAATATTAATTTGTTTTGTTTAAACTATTGTATAATCTACGCTGATAAGTTTTGATTTTAAAAAAAAATACCCGCTATTCTGTAGAATAGCGGGTGAAACCACGGGGCGCTGCTAGTCTATTATAAACTCTTTTTATTACATGGTTCAAAACTTTTGGGTGGCACTGAACTGTTATGGGCAAGCGTGACGCTTAACACCAGATGACCGGCTTGCTCGTCTCGTCAGTAAGTACCATAACCAGTAATTTTTTGGGCCTTTTATAATAGCAACATGAGAGTCCCGTACTCTAGTCCTGAAGAAGTAGTTTCAACAATGAAGACGCAGGATTTCACATGTGTACCGTGTAACCATCGTTCCGTCTCTGTCGCACTCACCCAACGGCCGGTACTTCCCGAGGAAGGTGAGAGCGGCGAGGATGTGCGGCGCGACCGGCTCCTCGTCCAGCTCGAGGAGTGACGTCAGCCGCTCGAGGATGTCCTCGTGGAGGAAGTGCGCGGGGAACACGAACGACAGCATCACCAGCAGCTTGAGGCCTCGCTCCGCTGCCTTCCTCGGTTCAATGCCTGAGGAACGACTCACTAAATAATAAATAAACTAGTAGTTCGCACCGAACTGAGGACCCATGGACCGATTCAGCTCATATTCGAACTTAAAATTCATGAAGATCAGATCAACGGTTCGCAAGTTATCATCGGACAAATAGACACACAAACATACATACAAATGCCGATTTGTCCCAGTAAACTCTGAGACCTTCGCTTCGCTCGGTCAATAAATAAATAAATATTGGTGGACGCTTTTACACACAGCGCCATCTAGCCAAGGATCAATCGTTTGCTTTTAACCTTGTATTTATTTAAATTAATATTTTGAATAGAAAAGTATTATCAACAATTTTTTTTAACATATATCCTGAATATTTAGGTAAGAAAAATAATATAATTTTGAAATGATTATCCTAAATTTAAAATAGAGCAGCACCGCTCGTTTTTAACTATTTTTTCTTATTTATTGTATGTTTGTATGTTGTTCCTATATTACCTCCTGATGCCTAAACGGCTCGACCGATTTTGACGAGTGAGGTGTTGTTGGATTTCTCTTTATGTCAGGAGTGACATAGACTACATATTGCGGTTGTTTTTTTGTATGTTGGTATGTTGTTCCTATATTACCTCCTGTAGCCTAAGCGGCTCGACCGATTTTGACGAGTGAGGTGTTGTTGGATATCTCTTTATGTCCGGAGTGACATAGACTACATATTGCGGTTGTTTTTTTTCTGATGTATTGAAAATGTCAAGCTCTTAAGAAACCCTGTTGAGATATAACAAATTCAATTTATTATGACTGCATACCGCATTCTTCAGAGATGCTGGGATCGGTCCCTTTAACGGCTCCCTCCACGTAGCCGACCAATATCAGCAGCGACTCGTGGTCTATCATCACCGAGCTCACTCGTTCGAGGAGCATCTTCACCGTGTTGTAGTAGAGGTTTGTCATCACCGGCTGCCCGAGTTTCTTCAGCACATTTGACTGGAAGTAGAACACCGTGTGAAGTTTCTCATCACATCTAAAATCTCAGTGCGACAAGTGCAAGTCAGTGCCATGCAATGTTTTAAACTGCTCAGTTCAAAATTCTTAGTGGCATTGGACTGTTATGGGCTAGCGTGGCGCTTACCATAAGGCGCGCGACTTGCTCAAATCGTCACTAAGTCATAAAAAAAGGATTGTATTGAATTAGGGAACCAGCAGCATTACCCGAGAAAGTCCTAAGGAGTGGTGTGTTCTTATGGAAGTCCCGGTACCCTCCATCAAGCATACCGTTTCCCTATAACCCTGTATAACAGTTTAGCGGACCTAAGCATGACCCAAGACAAATTAAACATTTTTAATGTACTAAATGGTAAATAATACTATTTACCATTTCTTAGATTAAGAATTTTTATTTTGTAAATTCTAAAATCCCAGAGTGCATAGACGACTTCGAGTCTATTAAAAAAGTTGTCAGTGAAGGCATTGTTGAATTAGGTACCATTTAGTAGCCAGACTACGCAACAATATTGTTAAGTGTATAGTTTTACAGGAACAAATAATACTTCCCGATGTTCCTGCGCATTAGAGCAATTAGTAGCGCGGTAAACTTTGGTCTACCAATAGCAAAGCAGAGTACGACGCGCGCTAAAATCTTGCGCTGTTATTGGTCGATCGATTTCACGGCAAAATCGCGGCCGCCCGTGTGCCATCTTGTACGAATCGTGTGAGCGGGACAGAGCTAAGATTGCATAGCAAACAATACTTTGCGATTTGCGCTTGCAAATAAAGTTCAATATAGATTATTCGCTCGGCTACTGTCGAAAACCGGTCTTTGCTTTTCTGTGCAGACGAAAACTGCCGATCGGAATTATTACTTCTGTAAAACTGTACATAATATTATGCGATACGATAATGGAGCTAAATATCCGCGTTTTTCTAATCGTAATACACATTAATATAAAGAGCAAAATAGCAAAAAAAACTTACAGTTGTACGAACGCAGACCTCACAACTGACACTCGGGTTCAATATAGTCTCCATTCCTTGCAGCAACTCCGGCGCCTGCTTCATATGCTGAGAAAACTTATTCAGAAACTCTTGCGCTTTCACCGACTCCGGCAGGAATTTAGAACTTATGTTCAGCACTTTAGCGATCATTTCCTTCTGCACGGCCGGAGTGGGTGGCTTCCTATGGAGGTCGACCCACTCGGCGACCGTGCGACGAACGGCCAACTGATGCTTTTGGAGTTCTATGAATGCCTTCGTTGCATTATCGTCCACATTAGACATTAAGTAGTATAACTTCTTCATACGAATCGGAGGTGGCAATGTGTAGGGGACGAGAGACGTGTTCAACAGTCTCTCGACTAGTAAGCGGTCTTCCAGAGCGGTCATGTAGTATCCGTGAAGGATTTTATCTTTAATCCATTGTGCGGCTTTCTCGGTAGCAGGTGGCACTGTTTCTTCTGTTAAGAATTTCTTGTAGATCATAGCTAGACCGGACATAGCTTCTTTGCGGATCTTGAATTTCTTATCCAGAGTCCTTTCTCTGACGAAATGTAGCAGGTCTTCGGACTCGGCTACTGCGTTGAAATCCCTTTGCGCCGTAGCGATAATTGCCATAACGACTTCGTATCTGACTTGCTCGTGAGCATCGTGCTGACGTAGCTTCAACGTCTCTGTGATATCTTTCCTCAAGTCCGGATGATGTACCAAAAAGTGCATGCAGTATTGTACGCACTTGATGCGGATAGGCACTGAGATATCGTTGAATCGTCCTAAAAACGCTCGCCATAAGGCCGGGTATTGCTTGGCAAGTTCTGAGCCGGGTTCCGAGAACATTCTAGCGAGCAGGGCTACCCCGCTGAGTCTTTCTTGGAACTGGGCTGATTTGAGCTTGCATTCGAGCTGTGGGAGTACTGCTAGGAGAATGGTGGGGCAGCACTGGTACAGCTCGTAGATGAGCTCGTAAACTTTGGAGAATATGAGGAGGTGCTTCTCTTCTTTTCCGAGAATTAAAACGTGGTTGAAGAACTGCAACAATTTGATTAATTTAGGACTATTGATTGGAGACAAGGTTTCCTATAATTACAGTTAGTTCTTTCTACAAGAACGCTTGCAGTACCATTTGTAGTGGAGTGATTCTTTGGCTTAGTCCTCCTGGGGAAGCACCACATCTTTGCGATGTATGCAACTGCCAAGCAGTAGTGAAAGTGGTAAAGAGATTTAACATCTAATATGTCAGGGTGCCGAGCGCAGTGCATTGCTGCAGTTCCGAACGGTTGAAGTTCATAATTTTGTGTAGCATTGTACTGTCACTCTAGTTATTGGAGAAAAAAAACATGCTTACCATCAGACGGGAGACTTGCCCGTTTCGTCACTTAGTGGTATAAATATAAGTTTATATAGAACTTTTCTCTCTATATATATTTTACTAGCTGTTACCCTTGCGACTTTGTTCGCATGGAACTACAAAAAAAAATAGCCTTTGTCCGTCTCCGACCTTTAAGCTATATCTGTGCAAAAATTCAGCTAAATCCGTTAAGCCGTGATAAAGCGACAAACACGCAGACAGAGAGACAGTTATTTTCGAAGTTATTATATTAGTAAGAATATATATATTTTCAAATGTAATATCGCAAATTCAAATGTAATTATTTAGAGCCCTTAATGAAATGTTTGCTTTGCGGGGGAAAAAATAACAAATAAAATTCATGACTATGATGTAGTCGATAGGTAGTATTAGAGGATGAGAGAGGATTTTGAGCATTTAAAATGTATTCGTTCACCTACATAATGTACATCATTACGTTCAAAAGTTTACTAATAATAGTTTGCAAATAAAACATGTCTTAAAAGTCGCAATAATAGTTAGCATACAGAATGACGATAAATCTCAGCGCCTCCATAGCATCGTATTTATCTGAGAATCTTACACCAAGCAATATACTTGCAGTAAATCATCGATCAATGAACGTCGATAGTAGAGAAGACAGGCAATAACATTAATCCATAGTTAGATTGTTAGTTAAGTTATATTTTGTTTTAATTTAGTGTAATATTCAAATTCAAAATCAATTATTTTTCAGATAATAAATATTACCCATACAAGAAAGATAAAAATTCCACAAAATAAAATAATATCAGAAAATTAACCAAATTAAATATTACAAAATGTCAAAATTAAAATTATTAAAAAAAAAACCAAGCTTCAGTTTCAAAAGCAGCGAAGTCCATCACTTTTTTGTCTTTTAAATCTTTGTTATATACTAGCTGCGCCCCGCGGTTTCACCCGGAAGTTTCTACAGAATCTGAATATTTTTCCGGGATAAAAAGTAGCATATGTATTAATCCAGGGTATGAGCTACCTCCGTACCAAATTTAATTCAAATCCGCTCAGCCGTTACAGAATTGAACGGGAACAAACATACTTACACATAAACTTTCGCATTTATAATATTAATGTGATTATTCATTCACAAATCTGTCGCAAAATGGTTTGAAAGTTATTAATCCATAACATATCTAAAAAAATACTTGTGATACCAGTCTAACAAAAAATAAAAATAATTTTGCAATTTCTCTCTTCTGAAAAGTTTAGTTTAGTGGACTCTGCGGGTTTGAACATTTGAGGGATATATAATCATATACCCTTCAAATATCCAATTAAACTTCAATAAAAATTTTTAAAAAAAACATTTCATTTCATTAAACGAGAAACTATATCGACCTATAAAAAGAAATTAAACTTACCGCCTGTATGTAAGGTTCGAGCGTCTCGCTCGTCTTTATTATCAGCTCCTTGGCTAGGGCGTAGGCGTATTTGTGGTCGCGTTTGTTCGGCTCCACCAGGTTCATGAGGATCACGTTCAGCAGCTCGTTGGAGACCACGTCCGACTCCGTGATGAGCGGGCAGAGCACGTCCAGCATGAAGGACTTCACTTTGGTCGAGTGCTCCATGCTGGAATGGAAATTAATATTTTAGAGTGGAGTATGCAGTGCATTTCAGTTTCAAAATTAATATTTCATTGCAACGACAGGAACTGCGCCTACTGGTAGGCCTCATGATGGCGCAGTCTTCGTTTGCTATCCTGCTCGCTCGCATGGTGCGAGTAGGTTGGCGCGAGTGGCCATTGCCGATGACCATTGCCACCAGAGTTACGGGATAAGGCCCCAGATCATAATTCATAACATAAATATATATTTATGTTTGGTATTATTAACGTAGAATCAATATTAAAGCGCTTGAATATTAGCGTTTGAACCGGAAGTAACTAATAACAGGATTATTTTTTCTGTTCATAATTGTAGAACCAACCTCTCATATTGATAAATAATAATTAAAGAAAATGACAAATAGACAAATATTTATTTGTGGAGAAAAAACACATTATGTACACAAAAGCAAAACACACATACACCCCAAAAACATTACCCTGCCTTTTGAGCAGTTGGGTAAAAATAACTGCATACTCACTTGACAATCTTGAACATGAGCGAGAAGAGAGCGCAGAAGATCTCCTGGCAGTCCTCGAGCTCGAAGCACATGTTGAAACTCTTGACGTAGGCCAGGTTCTCGAGTAGATAGAAGTAGCGCTTGAACGCGGGGTCCTTCGGGTCGCGCAGCCCTTGCAGCTGATTGATCAGGAACAGGAATATTGTCTTCACCTGGGGACCGTTGATAATGTGAACAGGGGCTAAGGCCAGGCAGTAGGAGGAACACCGGGTTTTGGAAACCAGCGTTTTTTTTTTTGTTCTTTACATTATGTCCTCTAGATGGTGCCACGTTCTATTTAAAGTGAACATAGCTTGTAACCAGCGGACGATCAAGACGCTTCCAAAGATACCTCATTTGTCAAATTATAATAATAAGTATTGATGTTAGATAGATAGATAACTCTTTATTGTTCACACCATAAATTACATGATAATACAAAATCTACTTAAAACTAGTGGAACAATTGGCGGCCTTCCAGGCAACCTTAGCATGGAGAGGATTTATAAGTTATGAAGGAACAGATGAACATACATACATATCGGTCAAAATCATAACCCTCCTTTTTGCTTCACGTAGTCGGATAAAAAATAAAGTGAATGTCTTTATAATAAACATTTCAGCAACGTTTTTTTTCTACAGGCGCCTTAGTGGTACCAACTGCCCGACTTGCAAGGCGCCTCCGGTGCGTAAACTCGCAGCACTTCAGCGACGCTGCACACCATGAGCATGTGCACGATTTTTTCCTGCCGTACCCTGAAAGATTCTCTTGCAGGATAAAATCGTGCACATGTGCAGCGCCATAGGGATGTACGCCTGGTAAAATATACCCTCATCCTGTCGTACACCACAGCAGTCCCATGCTAATCCTTTATTTGTCATGTTAGTGGTCTCACCCCTTCCTTCATCTTTGATCCTTATTGATATTTATAGGACGTTTCCTGTGTGTGGACTTATATCACGTCAGCTATGCAGTACGCTATGACCAGCTGCACACTCCATGAGGGTATCGACAGGAAGAACTTACCTGTTCTTGGACTTCCTGGCCAAATGAGCTACAAATCCCGCAAGACGGTCGAGAAGAACAATTACGCTGTTCTCCTGGTCTTGCTGGCTAGATGAGATGCACACCCCGCGAGTCGTTCGATAGGAACAACTCACCTGTTCATGAACTTCCTGGCCAGATAAGCTGCACATCCCGCGACATATTCGAGTGGAACTAATCACCTGTTCATGGACTTCCTGGTCATTAGTAACATACCTGTTCCTGGTCTTTATATGGCGCCTCCGGTGCGTACACTCGCAGCACGTCAGCGATGCAGCACGCGATGAGCAGCTGCACGTCCCGCGAGGGGTTCGAGAGGAAAAACTCGTCGGCAAGATGCAGCGCCAGAGGGATGTACTGTTGGTACATGCCTTCATCTTGTCCGAGACCTTGCAGTGTGTGCGCTAGGACCTGTACAATATTTAGAGTCTTAGTTTACTGCCCTGGTTGTAGACTCGCGCCGAGACAAGCCGAGAGTGAACTAGACGCTCGCGTTAACAATAAACGAGGAGATCAATTGCAATTGTCAATAAATATGTAATCAATAACATAAAATCTTTTTTAATCACAGAACAGGGCGCACGTAACACGTGCACATACACATGTGAACATGAAAACAAAAGACAGAAAAAATATAATGGAAAATAGTTAGTATTACTCATGAAGAAACTGGACAAAGTTATAATATTTCAGTCAGTTATAATATTTCATTCTTATGTTCAGATTGTTCAAGGGTCCGCTATTATTACTGCATCTTGATTGGTCGAGAGATAGTGCCTGCAATTAATTATTACTGCATCCGATTGAATTGAGATTGGTCGGTAATTGTTAATGATAATCGTGATTGGTTGATATATTTGATGTTTTGTCCCATGTGCCACCACACTAACCGATGTTCTATATCTATACTTTTTCTACAGTATGAAGTATGCGATGAACCTCTTTGCACTATGCGGTTTAAATGGCATAACTAATTTTGACGAGTAAGGTGACGTTGGATTCCTATTTACGTCTAGTGGCAAGGTCATACATTTTACAGTTGGTTATATTGTTTTTCTTTTAATAATATGACTTGATCAATGAGACTATAAGATAACTGGCATAAATCTTATAGCTTTCTTCTCTACGGAGCACGGCCAGGAGAATACATACCTTCAATCGCCTGACCAGCTCATCAGGTCCAAGGTCATCGGTGATTGGTCGGCAGCCTTGCGGGTACACTATATCCGCCATGCTGCCAATCTACAATCAACAAGGCTTCAAATTAACCTAATACAATAATCCAGATAATGCAAAATAATGCTCAAAGAAAAAAAACCAGTCTTGTATTGTACGTGTACATCATCGTCATAATCAGCCAGAAGATGTCTGTAGCTGAATAAAGGCCTCCCCGTTAGAGCACTACACTGAATGACAATCTACCGTTTGCATCCAGCGGTTGCCTTTCACAATGTCGTCAATCCACAAATGTCTCGAAAAAATTACGTCATCTGCGCAACAATCGTTTCAAGGAGTACGGATTAAAATGCGCACATAGTTACCATTTGCACTGTCAGCATGCAAAAAGTTGGTTTATGATGCGCATTTATTGGCTCCTGTCAGCCACATAACGTCATTTGAGCGTGCTTACTATGCTGACAAAAATGAGGCAGTGCACGGTGTGCACTAATCTCAAATTCAAATTGACAACTTCCTTCCTTCATTCTCTGTTTATTATCGAAAAAATGGATTCATCTTCTGTGTAGATAGAAATGTAACTGTGCCATCAAATTATGAGACAAATGAAAAATGTTAACTATCTGACATAAGCACACTATTTAACATTACAATTTGTTGACACGCTATTAGCATACTAGCAATTTAAACCGATTGATATCAGTGTTTGTGGTTTCTGCACTGTGAGTGCATTTTTAGCCATACTCCATGGCCCCTATTCGGAGAAATTACATTTTTATCTCTCTCTCACCCACTCCCATTAAATTTTAAATTAGAGAGACAGTCACCGAGATAATCTCGAGCGCACAGGAATAGGGTCCCTGGTCTCGTTGGTGGAGTGAAGGTTGCACAGGGAGATTTCAACCTACATACATACGTGTTCATGCGCCAATTTTTCTATGCACTATGTGGCTTTTGTTAAAAATGTTTGCCAATCACAACCAGCAAGCAAACAGAACAAGCAGCTTAAGAGACAATCAAAAACTGCAAAAAATCAAGGATAATGCATGGGAGGTTGCTGGACCTCCAGAAATACAAGATCACATACATGCACACATACACTCCTGCTCGTGACTCAGCCGTTTGAGGATGAAGAATAAAATGATGATAAAAAAAACTCTTTATGCACAAACATTTAATACGCTAATGTATGTTTTATAGCATCTTGTCAAGAAACAGGAATAGCATAAGAAATAATTAATAAATTGAAACAAAAAGCCAAAGATTGGGCCGTGGTATAGCTTGGCAGAGGCACACGTCCAGCAATGGATCAAAGATGATACTTGTGTGGTGTGAATGTGCTCACAGTTTTGTCCTAGCACAGGGCCTGATGCCAAAGAAGGATATTGGTGCTCAAGAGATAAGAAATGTGTGATTTGTGAGAATAGGTCAAGGCCCATCCTGACTTCAACTAAATTATAATGACTGATGTTTAGCAATCAGTACAACCCATGCAACCATGTTTGATGTCTGGCAAACATCTAAAAAATATATAGCACATCTAACAATTATAAGATCGATTGATTGTTGTTGGTATCGGCGAATGCAAAATTATGTTTTAAAAACAGTACAATACCTACCGAATTAGATATAGAATCCTCAAAGCGCTGTCTCGCAAACACATTCAAAACAGTTGCAAAACATCTAAATGCTGCGAATTCCGTGTATTATTTGGCCGGAAAGCAAATTGTTATCGCAAAACTGCTGCCTAGCATTTGGTGTGGCGTTCTTGGATTACGTACAAACGACCGTAAAACGACGAATTGCGATAGACATTTTACTTAGCATTTTAACATCACTACTTGTAACTACTACAGGAAAATCTTCAATTGTAACCTAAAATATCACTGATAAAAATCATTTCTATGCATCCGTTGTACGTAAACATACAAATAACAATGTTAATGGCTAAAATACTTACAAGAAGTCATAGACGTGGTCCTGGAAGCGCACGTCCCGATGTTTACAAAAGAAGTGGATTTCAGGTACAAAAACCAAACTGTTACTAAAGTAACATAATCTTTACACTTAAATTACACTCAGACGAACCCTAGACTTGTAATTTTTTGTTGTCTAATGCTCTAAAAACATAGAAAATGAGAAATAATTTCACAAAATATGTAGACGCCAAACTGCGGGAAAAACTACAGTGAAGTTAGCAAGATAAAGCTTCGCAGTTGCAGTTCAAGGTCGCTCTATAGTCTATGATTTGCATACGTGTCTATGGTGTTTGTCCAAGTCTATGCGCACTTTTTGTCTATCGCGATTCCTCATCCGGCGCCGCACCTCGTCTGCCGACTCCAACGCTGCTAGTCTATTCGAGATCGATCAGTCAGCTTATTGGGTTGGCAATCCATGATTTTCATGGTATAAATACAAAATAATAATGGTGAATGTTGATAATATTTTTCGCAAAAGTTCTTTTACAAACATCTGTGCCTCCGCTGCCGGAGCTGCGGCAGTGAAATGGATAATGGAGCGGCTGCTGGAGGTTCTACCATAAAATATATATGCTTAATCTCATCATCGTCTTCAAAATAAACATACCTTTATGGGAGATACTAATCCTACCGTTATTTGAGATAACCGGGCTATCATAAAACAAATTAATAGCTTAATCTACTGGATCTGATTTTTGTAGTGAATGGTTAAGATTATGAATTTTACGGGAATAAAAGAAACATTCTATAACCGTACTTGTTTGTTCCATTTCTCTGATCATCCTGTTCACAAAAATCAGATGGTCCGTGTGGAGACTCATAAACCGACTATAGTATATGTATTATAATTTAGTATTATGATGGCTAAATAATGAAAATAAAAATGAAAATGAAATAATAATAATAATATTAAATGTTCTTTGGTATTATCAACTTTTAGCGCTTCATCGGCCCGCCTCCGGCTGCCATAGCAGCTGCCGGCTCCGGCAGCCGAAGCCTTTTTCCAGGTAAATGTTAACGCATCTAAGAACTGAACTGAAGCTAGTAAAATATTACCAAGAACTTTTTGTTATGTTGGTCTTTTGGTCACTATATGTCTCCGCTTGTTTCCGGTTTTCTTGGCGGGATTTTTGTACTTTTTGTGTGTGCTGGGTCATAAGAGTCTGTTATGTTGGTGTGCAATAACGCGACGATTATTTATTTATTTATGTTGAAAGGTTTACTGACCAAGGTATACTATATAATATTATATGTACAAGGAAATCGAAAACAAATTAAAACGAACACAAATCTAAAAAACCCCACGAAGGCATGATGCCCTTACATATTCTCTACTCTTTGATTGGCATCATGCCCAAAATGCTAGCTGAATTTTTCGACTACACGCGTTGATAAATGGTAGATACACGGCAGTGAACCCGCTTCAACTACTCGACAGACATGACATCAACTCCCCTCTGTAGACGCCCAAAAAACATCTTGGGTGACCCGGATCCCATTGCCGTCATTACCTCGGCGGCGTTAGGATCGGCCGATCCGACAGCTCCAATAAATAGGAAGTTTGCAGTATTTGGTACAGGCGCCGGTTACTAAAGGCACATACATCGACCTCGCCGGCGTGGTCGAACTGTCCCTGGATCTGTCAGAAGATAGGTTAGAGTCTCTCCAAATAATCAAATAGATATTAACCAAAACGCTAGGGCCCCAGGGCACACCCCCTCTGGGGTGCCAGGGCAAGTCTGACTCCCACTCCCCGGTGACGGCCCAAGCCGAGGTTCGTACCGCAGCGGTACCCTTGTGCTAGTCACCCCTGCATGGCCATCAACATAGTCAATTTAAAAAAAAAAGTGGACCCGCTGATGAATACTTACCACGGAGACAGGTTAAACTAAAATACTAGTGTTTTTTAATCGGCTAGGGAGCGGTTGTGAGGGGTTCTATACTTTGACCCCAATATAGGCTCAAATATGTATATCAAAACTACTTACTTAGTGGTCATACAGGTGGTAAGTAGTACCACCTGTATGACCACTAACATACAGGTGGTACTACTTACCACCTGTATGATCTACGATTTTTCGTAGTTTAGGTGTGTTTTTTTTTTCATAAGAATTACTATAATATTACTATAATTACTAATTACTGAATTCTCCCTGTTGCACCTCTTTTTTTGCGAGGGTAAAATCTTCACAAGATACCCGACTGCTATGGGGTGCAGCCGGGCTATGTGGGATTATACCCACTAAAACCCCCCCGTGGTCTGCCTTGGTGCTTGAGCTTGGGCTCCGGGATCTCCGTGGGAACGCACCGGAGCCCTCAGCACCACGCTTCAGCTCCTCCCGGGACAGCTAGCAGCTGTCGTGAGACGCCTCTCGCTGTTGTACCCAGATGGTACTTTTTCATCAGCTAGGGATTGGTTGTGAGGATGTCGTATACAAGATAATGAACAACTTTTGCTACACGACTTTTGAAAATTCACGAAAAAATATCTGCTGTTCTATACATTTTATTGCAAGATCCACGAATATTTTGTGAATTTTGAAGTCGTTATACAAAAGTTATTTATTTTGTATACACAACATCCTGACAACCACTCCCTAGCCGATTAATTATAAATCAACGTATATTATGGATAATTCCGTAATACCTAAGTAAGTTTCTGTAGTGGTAGGGCTCTCTTGCTCTCTCCACCTGGGGAAGTACCACACCTTTGCCAGTTATTCAACCGCCAAGCAGTAGTGTGCAAGCATTACTGTGTTCCGGATTGAAGGGTCATCAACATCGTCAACATCTCAGGGAGACGAGCGCAGTGCATTGCCGCGCATAGTTTTGAACTGTTGAAGTTCAAAATTCTGGGTGGCACTGAACTGTTATGGGCAAGCGTGACGCTTAACATCAGGTGAGCGACTTGCACGTCCCCGTCACCGACTAACATAAAAAAAAAAATATACTTACTTACAAATTATACAATGCATGAGAATGTATACAAACATTCGGTGCTTGTGATGATTAGTGAGCTTAGATATAATTTTCATCTTTAGGCTTAAATTAATTGGAATTGTCGTGATAATTTATAGGCTGGTAATAAATCAAAATAATTCGATTCAGAATTATTTTATTAGCAAAGCATGGTGTATCTATTATACTTATATTCATTACTTACCTATTTATAACTTAAAAACGAACTGCTTAATTTCTAAACAATGCCTTCCTAGTTATGGTCACCGCCTGCGGCTTCTCTTTTTGTCATCATTCTCGAAGTTGTTACGCACGCGTTAACTCCCACCTATTAAGTTGTTAAGTTAACAAATCCTAATTAAATCTTAGTCTATATTACGTAGATTAAAAAAAAACATATATTCAGCGTAAAATATTCAGCCAAGAATGGTAACGTGCTACCACCAACGACAGCTGCCGCTTTCACCTACAGCGCCCGATCCATCCCGCCGATAGGATCCAACAAATGCGGGATCGACGGGTGCGACTACACCCACCACGAACTCCTGCATCACCGAAAGGCATCTCAAAAAGCCGAAGAACGACGAGAAGAGGCGGTCAGCTCAATGTGGACCACGGCCTCAACCGATCCGATTCAACGATCCGTTCTGAAGACGCGTTCTAGGATCGTACTGGCAGGACGGATCGGCCGCTGTCGGTGAAAGCCTTTACTAGCATTCTAGACACGAAATAATACGCATAATTAAATATCTAAAAATGATCAAGCGGCAATTTTACATCTGCGGATCTGCGTTATTTTATTAAAGTTGCGAACCTACGAGGGTCGCACGGATCGGCCTCATATCACGAGTCTCTCACATCCTTCGCTCTCTCGCTCGCACATTCAACAATGTTTTTATAAATATAAAATTACTCGGATAAACTTAGTTCGAATTTCCAAAAACTGAAAAAAACACATCGTTCTTAGCTGTTTATTATAGCTTTAGAACTATACAAATATTCGTTTTGATAAAGTATTTTTTTTTTTATCAACACTAAATATTTTTTTTTGTAATGCTAAGATAAACAGCAGCTATGATGTGGTTTTTATATTTTTTTGGAAATTCACGATCAGTTATTTTATATCTTCAACAATGTGAAAATATGTGAGCGAGGCAACTGTAGACGGGAGTAGGGGCCTTTAAGGTGCAACGTTTCACTCATCGCGCGAAATTTAAATTTTCTTGCGTTTTTTGTCAATTACAGCTTAATTACTCGTCGTGGATTTATTGAAACCAATATATATATTTGCGTTAATAAATAAGTTGTTTTAAGAAATTACGGGTAAAATGATTACCTAGATAACATTGGTTTAGCTACAAATTTCAATAAGCTGATTTTCATCTTGGTTTTTGGTTTAGTGACAAAATGTACTTATACTAGCTTTCAACTTGAATTTTCAGTTGGTGTAATTTCTTGAAACAATCTAATTATTATCGCAAAATTAGTTTTCATGAACCCACGATGAGTAATTAAGCTGTAATTGGCAAAAAGCGCAAGAAAATTTGAATTTCGCACACTGAGTGAAACGTTGCACCTTAAAAAAATAACGCTTTGTACAAATGTAGATAGAGAAGACGACTTATAGCTTATTTGCAACTTGAGATCGGTCATATTTTAATGAGGCGTTTTCCAAAAAAAAAAAAGTTGTTCTAAAATACTTACTAGATGGCGTAACAGACCTACCGTTTTACCAGTCATTGTCATTTCTGTCGAAATATTTTATATTTATTTTTTAAATCGTAAATTTTAGCTCCACACGTTGTGTATTTAGCCAGTGTCAACTATTGTAATATTTCCAATGAAGTCAAATACATAGTTACGTTACTTGCAATTGTCTAAATAAACATGTCGAGCCAAAAAACACGAGAAAAAAAAGGCACACATACATTTTTTTGTCTTTCATGTCTTGACAGTGACAGAAAAAACGCAAGGTACATCTAACGCCATCTATTGGGTACTTTTATAACCAGGTTTTTTTTTTTTTGGAAAACGCCTCATTGTCGAACATAGAGTAGGTACAGGCACAATTACTAAGTAAATATAACACCCATTAGAAAGAAACCGTAGAGAGACATTAATTTCAAAAGTAAAATCACATAAGGTTTGGACGAGTGCTCTATCACTATCAAGATAATAATACCAGTTGATCACGCGTTCAGATTCAAATTCTCGTTAAAAACAGGGCCGTTATTCTCTATCTTCGTTGGAATGGAATGGTATTCTTTACTGCATAAACAATACCATTCCACGGAGCCAACTTAACGCAGCCGCGTTACGAGTTTGATCAAAGATACAGAATAAAGGCCGAAAAAAAACGTGTTTCATTTACACCAATGAAATCACAGCAAAACCAAATTATGTCTAGCTATCCTTTTAGAAAAAATAATGTAGTCCATCGAGAGCGCTAGGTAGCTAGGTGCCAAGAGATGGCGCTGTTATTGAAAACTACAATCATGAAATGATTTCGTGCCAATCAGAAGCAAAATTAGACCAATGCATAGATGAATGTATACTAGCGACCAATGTTAAGTCAAGCCCAGTTCAAAATCGTATCAGAAAGCCTAAAATAATCTAAACAGTGTTGTATGACAAACGAATAACTTTAAGAAAAACCTAATTCTACGTAAAGAGATTATCGCCTAATCTAGCTCCAGTTTTCTAAAAGACCCGGCAGTAGAATGTATGTCCTGAGTTAAATCATTTTTCTCTAGAGCGTACAAGTCGACGGACATGTCGTCGAGCGCCAGCAGATCCTTCCTGTGCTTGAGGAGGTTCCTTTTGAGCTGGTCGATCATGTCTCGGAGGGGGACTGTGCCGCCGTATTCCTTTGGCAGGATGGCTGGGTCGACATGCTTCATTAGGTCTTCGGGTGTACGGTGGAACTGTGGGAATGACAAAAGCATGATATGGTATATAGGTATATTTTTTAAACAGCGCCCCGCGGTTTCACTCGAAAAAAAAAACTACTGGAAAATCCTCAGGCGCTGTAAATTTTTCCCAAGATAAAAAGCCCCTAGGCTACAGCCATGTGAAAATTCAGGTTGATCCGTCGCTCTGTAGTTGCGTAAAAGAGGAACGAACAAACTAACAAACACAAATTTTCATTTTACAATGTTAATAGGGTTTTAAACTGTCACAGGTAGCGTCCTTACATTATACCAAGGCCCTTTGTCACCATCTTAGCCCTACTACCTGTAGTAGTCCCACCGATGGTGGAGCTATTTTTTATTGAAACTAAAACATGAAATCAGGATATATAATCAAAGAAATCAGGGCTCTAAATGACAATAGTATTACGCGATTTCACATAATAAGGAATGGAGTTTCATATAATAGTTCACGATGAGTTCCTGTTGCTATCTGCGTTGCGGAGCTCAGCCAACACTCATGCCACGCCGCGTGCTACCCGCTTTGGTTACCTCACCTATCCACTATTGGCGTGTTGTAAGCAAAAAATAATAATTGTTTTATAATAATAAAATAATTATATTTATATATTATATTATATTATTAGGTATTCAATTTCTTTAAACGTAATGCTCGCTCTAAAGTTTACGTGTTCACTGAGAACAACACACATTCGAATAATAAACCAAAAATTACTTTATTTATTAAAAAAAAAACCTGTTTTAAGTTTTACATAAGCCTGCGTGCTTGCGAGAAACAATATTCTTTTTAATTCTCCAATGTATTGTACCGCTAGGAAAAATGTTAAACACTAGCGTTAGTACTTATATTTGTTTGTTTGTATTTAGTTTAATGTTTAAATAAAGATGTTTAAAAAAAAAAAAAGGAATGCGGAAGCACCCGGGACCCTGCAGCAGCAGAAGCTGCCTAGTGCGTGGGGGAACTTAATTGTTCTTGATGAATGTTTTTTTGTAAAAAGTAATAGAACAAAAGCTGTTAAATATGATGTAAGTAGGTAGCAGTCTGCGAGAGGTTATTAGATACTAAAAAACATTGCTCTCCTTATCTTGGGCAGTCGGGTAGCAATGCGCGGGTCACACGTGGACGAGATTAGCCTGAGACTGGAGCAATGGCACAAGACATAGGAGGCCTATACCCAGCAGTAGATCGGATGCTAATTACACGGAGATATTCATGCAAATGCAAATGATTAATGTTCTTACCAAAACGCGATCTTTCAATTTATCGCTGAGAAGTGAAACAGCGAACTCGAAGAATCGTACACCGTAGTGGGGGATGTTCACGAAATGGGTCTTCTTGTGTCTCATGGGCGTAGAGTTCTGGTAGATACAAAATAAATAATAATAATGATATTTCTTCTGCTTATACATAATTATGTAACTTTACTCAGGAAAGTACTACTACTAGTACTAGTACTAGTTTACTTTTGTAGTGGTAGGGCTCTCTTGCAGAGTCCGCCTGGGGAAGTACCACACCTTTGCCAGTTATTCAACCGCCAAGCAGTAGTGTGCAAGCATTACTGTGTTCCGGATTGAAGGGCAATGTTACCAGCGTAATGACTGGGCATACAGAGATTTAACATCTAACATCTCAGGGTGACGAGCGCAGTGCATTGCAGCGCATAGTTTTGAACTGTTGAAATTCAAAATTGTGGGTGGCACTGAACTGTTATGGGCAAGCGTGACGCTTAACATCAGGTGAGCGACTTGCTCGTCTCGTCACCAAGTAACATTTAAAAAAAAAAAAAAAAAAAAACGAAGAAAGTACAAGAATATTCAGCTTCCCTTGCGGTAGCAAATAGTTGGTCACAGAACCTACGCGACTTTACTGTATACCTTCAGGGTACATCACAGCGCAGTAAAGAATTGACAGAAATACAATAGTAATAATATTATAGTCAGTGATTTTGTATGTATGTGCGTTATTTGTGTATGAGTATAAAAAAATATAAAATTGTCACTACAAGATCTTTACAAGCCCTCACAAAGTCTTTTTATCAAACACTTGAAGATAATATTGTAAGCTAGAGTTGTAATGTGTAGGTAGAATATTATAGCGCACGCAATGGTTCGCAATTTGACTTAGCAGCCTCTTTCATGGATATCACTAGCTGCGCTTCGCGGTTTCAACCGCTATTCTTCAGAAATCGAATATTTTTCCGGGATAAAAAATAGCCTTTGTTAATCCAGGGTGTAAGCTTTAGCCGTTACAGAGTTGAATGGGAACAAACACACTTACATACTTACCTACTTACACACTTACACACAAACTTTTTCATTTATAATATTAGTGTGATTGTACTCATTATTAAAAACAACTTTTACAAATGGAACAGCTCGGAAAACGTAAAAAAAAACAGCTGTTCCATTTATTTCGTTAAAGGTTAATGTATTTTTTTATGGAATATCAGATTATTTTCCTTGATTTCAGGATAGGTCCCACATTTATGTTGTTCCTAATGATGAGTATAACGTTTTTTTTTTTTATCTTAGAATACCCATATCAAACCCAATAATTTTAGCGACAGCTTCAAAGGGAATTATCTTTGCCAAAAGTAAGAACAAGAAAGTAAAGAAAGTAATTTCTCACCTGTATGCAATTGAGCATGATCCTGACGTCAGTGAGGCTCCAGAGGCTGACGTGAGGCATCTGCATGCCAGCCTCGTCGTTGACGTGGGCGTAGCCGAGGAGTTGGGAGCGAGGCTCGTCCAGGAGTAGTTCCACTATCATCGAATGGACGCGCGCCATTACACAGCTGTCATAAAGGTGCGGATCAAACCGACCTGTGAAAACAAAAATGACTATTCTAACAGGCTAGGCGTTTAACCATAGCTTATCTGATATAATTGACTGTTATATTGACGGTCGAAGGTAGTAAACTCAGTAGTAAACATGTCCCATGGGAACTGAATGGCTCTGAAGGTCAAGCTAGTCTTATTTATAAAACAAATATGTTTGGCTATATGTCGTTTTCTATGCGTTGGCGCATCTTTCATCCGATTGAGCTGATCAATTGTATTTCCGAGCTAGAGCTTCGATCCTGAGATGTACGCCTGCAAGGCCGAAGGCCAAGCCCCTTACCTGCGCGACCAAAGGCTGACCAGCACCCCAGCGAGCAAGAACTTGCGAGCATCAGCATCAGCTACCTATGGTCAGTAATCTTACCCATGCAAGACAGCACGACCCTCCGCCCCTCTGAATCCCTCTTAGGCAGCGGGACTAAGTAGCCAGCGTCGATGACAGCTGCTATCTTCGGATCCAGAGGGTCCAGCTTCTGGAACCACTGTGGGTACATCTGTCGTATGGTCATGTATCGCTCTAGCATCGAGCACGCTTGCGGGATTGAGTACTTCTTGGTGCGGAGGAAGCGAAGTAAGAATGGTGCGTCTGCAATACAGAATGAAGACAGAAGTAAATCGATGATCATCTTATTTTAAACAAAAAAATACCTCTGAAAAAGATGCACTATGGAGATGTCGAGACATCGATTTTTGGAGCCACCCGTGAAATATTTATCATTGAGAAGTTCCGGTGGCCATATTCTGTGGTCTTCATCAGTTGCAAATGCAGTCAGTTGCGATCAGCATCAGAATTGCATCAGTTGTGAATGCAAATGCTTGACTTGTTGATGAAAATACTAAAATCGCTACGTATACCTATAATATTTGACCACACATAAATAGCTTTGGAAAAATCTTGTTGTATTTGAAAGGAGATACTTCCAGATGGGTCCGATTTTTTTAATAAAAATCTAGTTCTGATAATGGGATCCATCAGACCCACGAGGAATTGAGGGTACTCCTCAAATATCATAGGCATACATACTTAAAGATATTTTCATCAACAATTCAAGCACTGCATGCAGATAGTGTCATTTGGTGGAAGAAGACCACAGGTGGACACTAGAAATCCTCAATAATACGTATTTCACGGGTGGCACCAAAATTACCTCGATTATGATAGATAAGCGACTACGACGAAGCAAATTTAAATAGATGGTTCTGTTGAAGTCAGTTTTTTATTTATTTAATTATTTGATTATTTACAGAGAAATTAGATAGCTATTTTTATTTTTTTTATAGTTTAGATATATATAATCAAAGATTTAAAATTATCCTAGGATAGATTTTATTACCTATCCATATATTGAAAAAAATCGAACAAAAATCTTACCTGTCCGACACTTCTTTATGGCAGGGTGCTTTGCAATAAAATGCCTCATTTGCTCCAGTGCCTGATCTCTAAGCGCTGGCTCTTCCCTGAGTTCCACCCGCGCCTTCTCCCGCAGTTCTTGAGGGAGATCTCCAGACTCCCGCTCCTTGGCTTCGAGGCCATGGAGGCGGCCGTCTTCGGAGAGACGGGAGATGATGTCTTTGGGCTCGTGCTCCAGGCGGCATTCTTCTGGCTGCAAGACTGATGTGGCCATGGCTGGAACAATAAAGTTAGATTCATCAGATGTTGAAACTTTGGTAGGTGCCATATAGGTTTTTAACACAACTCTTGCACTTTCAAAATCTTACTACTATTTTATAAATACTACTATTACAAAAGTTTGGTTGGATGGATGCTTGTTACGCAATCAAGCCAGGGTGGCTGAACGGATATGTTTGGCACAGAGATAGATTATAGTCTGGAATAGCACATATTACAGTTCCTGAAAGATTTTACACGAGGTTGAAACGACTAGTTAACAATAATTTAATTAGTCACTGGCCATAAATGAATAGTTAAAGCAGATTTAGTACGACCGGACCAACGAGAAAATATAAGATGAAAATGTATGGCTCTCTCTTTCGTTTATTAGGCGACGTCATCAGGCCTGTTAGGGTTATAAGATTTGCGCGTCTTTTACCCTGGGCCTGACCACGACAGCTCGTGGTCGCTGCGCGACCACGAGCGGTGTATTGGTCGCGCAACGTTGTCGGCTAAACCTAATAATCATCGGTAAGCTCCCTTCTATAATAGCGTCGGTTGTCTTTGTAGTAAGTATATATTTACCTCCGTCTAAAAACCGGGGGAGAAGGAGAGATATATATATATATATTTTCATCTTATAATCTCTTGTCGGTTCGCCTTCCCGTAGCGCCGGGACAACTATTCTCAAAAGCTGAGATTCAATCTCGTCTCGAAAAAAATGTCTAACTTCTCAACGCTATATTTCGAGATATTTACGCACGATGGCTAGCGTGCGAGATACGTGGGTGGTGGCAATCGTGACGAGAGACAGTTGAGATTGGAATTTCGAAATCGACTTGTCATATTTGTCATATCTCCGAATAGGGTTTCTGTTTTCACCTATTGTAGTAACCGCTATCATAGATAATATATGTAGTTAGATAGAGCGCGATCACACGTTTGTTGTCGCATACCATATGACTCTATCTACCTCATTGGTAAGCTACGCACGCGCAGCTAGCTTACTGCTTACAAATGTTATAGATCTCATTGTTTTCCCATGGTTTATTTTATTTAGCTATGGATACTTTGAGTGCTTGGCCGTGACTAAAGGCGTGTAAGCTTTTTACTAAAGTGACTGCTCTGTAGTTTAACTGGCAGAGTACTTTTAGCGATAAGACCGGCAATCATTGCTTTTTTTTTATTCAATTTTATTGTATTATTTATTTTTTCTGTTATTTTTTTACTGGTAGTCTTTTTTTTCTAACCTTAGAAAGAAAAATCCAGAGAAAATCAGGCTATCTATAGTGAAAATATTCAGTCGACTTGAGAACATCCTTTTTTTTTGAAGTCTGTAAAAATACTGAACACTCCCAGAGAAAAGTTTTTAAATAGAGACTTTCGCATATTCGATCATATTTGATTAGGTTTTTTCCCCATATAAGCCTATAAAAACGATCAACGGATGTATAATCGAAACTTCGAAGTAACTGTGACTCATTTTACCGTCGATAGGTACTAGTCTTATTAGAGAAGAAATTCGATGGCGTGTGTGAATCCACCAAACTGCACTGTTCCAGCGTGGTGGATATGGACTAATCACCCTTCGAGGGAGGGCTGATATCCCATAATACACAAGAAAGAGTAGCCTGGAAGAGATCGCTTTAAGCGATAAGGCCGCCAGTTGTTACACTATAGTTTTAAATTGTTTTTTGGTCATTTGTGTGTTATTTCTGGTGAGAACAATAAAGAGTTATCTATCTATCTTTCTATCTATACACATTAAAATAAAGTGTGTCAAAAGCACGTTACATATCATAGTAAGCAAATACAGTCCCTAAATTTGTCATCCTTAAAATCATCCGCCCTAGACTCAAGTCTGCAGCCCGCTGGTAAGTCCGCCACTGGACAGTTCGGTAGCTAGTTCAAATTCGCGAAGTTTAACTTTACTATAGCTTAGCAATCAATAGCCACGCATACCTTTAATATTTTATGACAATAATTACTGGTGGTTTGATTTGTGATTGAACCGGACAGGTGTTCGTAATTTATGCTATTATACGCTCATTGGCCTCGAACAGGTTTGCCGCAAAACAATATTTGATGGGCCCACAAACCATTGGAATGTTAAATAAAATCAGTTAAATAATAGGTTGTAATTTCCATAGTTGTCTCTTACTGGACTTTTTGGCACGGTAATTTAATCATTTGTTGTAAGGTACTTATGTGATCTTTTTTTTTTTCTTTGTATGAGTTTTGTCGATATTTACCGTGCCACTCTCATTTATTAACTAATTACTAATATTTCCTTATGATACGCCATTGTCCCTTCGAAGAGAAACAAGTGCAGTCTCTTGCCTTCCTCTGATGAAGGTTCCGTTGCCATCGCGAGCAAATCAATTCTCGACCTCGTTTCTGATCATTCGGACACACAAACACGGTGACACCGTGTGATCAGATGTGCGTTTTTTAATGAGGCGTTTTCCAAAAAAAAATAGTCCTAAAATACTTACTAGATGGCGTAATAGACCTATCGTTTTACCTGTCATTGTCATTTCTGTCGAAATATTTTATGTTTATTTTTTAAATCGTAAATTTTGGCTCCACACGTTGTGTATTTAGCCAGTGTCAACTATTGTAATATTTCAAATGAAGTCAAATACATAGTTACGTTACTTGAAATTGTCTAAATAAACATGTGGAGCCAAAAAACACAAGAAAAAAAAAGGCACACGTACATTTTTTTGTCTTTCATGTCTTGACAGTGACAGAAAAACCTCAAGGTACATCTAACGCCATCTATTGGGTACTTTTATTACCAGGTTTTTTTTTTTTGGAAAACGCCTGTTATTTTGTTTGTTTTGGTAATGATCTTGGTCTCTCTTTGATGTTTTTTTCTTTGTTACTTTTCACCGATAATGGCTGAACCGATCTTTACTAGAGGTCTAATGCGCATCGTAAAAATTGAGATACATATGATGGGTACTGTTTATCCTATAAAATGCAGGGAGAACATAAAATTCGCTCCAATACCTACGGGTAAATTGATTACTATGAAAACTGACTTGGTTTTGATCATTGTTTTACTAAAACGGGAATAATCACGTTGCAAGGCAAGACGAGGTCGCGCGCGTGTCTCGCTTAGCATTCCTTGACAAAGGTCACCGAATGTAATCGAAACTATAGTGACTCAATTTAACGTGAGTATTCCCGTTTTATTAAAACAAAAGGGAATTTTTTTTCGTTCGTTTGCAGCATTATTTTAGCGCACTTAAAATTACCCCCACATCTGTCCTTTTGGATAGATTTCATTATAGCTATATCTTTTCGCATCTTCTTTCGCACTTTCGCATTCAGAAAGCAATTTTGAAAGTAAAAACCTATCTTTAGTAAAATATTATTGTCAATATTTCACGCACACCATGATCGCATGATTCGCATGTAAAGAACACACCACTACAATCGTAAAATTTGTCGAAATTATTAGGTTGAAAAATGGTATTTCCTAGCCATGAACATTTTAAATTATCGACTTTGCGTTACTTAGAGGCCAAATTAGACCTATGTTAAGTCATGCCCAGTTCAAAATCGTAGTAGGACGCCTAAACAGTGTACGACAGTTTTGTATGAAAGTCGTTTATCCTTAAACAGTGTCGTCGTACCTATGTACAGCTAGACGCGCGCGTCGTTCGAAGTTACATAATCTAACAAAGTCGAAAAGCGCTCGCTTCAAGTTCTGCATCAGAACCGACCTTCTCAAATCGGCAGACGGCCACAAAATTGTCCATTATTTTACCCAGTTTTCTGGTTAACTAATCAAGCAGTTACCTACTATTCCAATAGATGTCGTTCATTTCTCAACACATTTTACAATAATTTACCTAACCTTTTGCAACCGCTTTATAGCTAAGTTACGTAATGGTGCATTTCTCATAACAGAGAGTAATACCTATTACCTAGTTATGAAACTCGCGTCCAACATGGTAATAATATTACTAGCTACGGATCCCAACAAGTTCGCGCTCGGTCTGTCTAAGGCCTCGGCCTCGGCCTAGCAGGAAGGACTCGGGACAGAGCCTTGCTGGCAAATAAAAGTAACTAATAGGTCGCGGCGAACTGAGACCTCTCGACCCCTATAACTTCACAACCGTTGGACCGATTGGCTTACTCCAGAAATACCCTTAGGCAATCCCCTGCGAAAGAGATTTTTGGAATTTTTCTCTAAAAATCCCCTTACCATCAGAGCATGAAAGATGAAGGGGATTATTGGACATAAAAATCCAGAAATCCTCTGAGCCACGATTCAGCTTATATTCGAACTTAAAATTTGTTTTGAAATGAACTACTTGCCTACAACATTTTATGAAGATCGGATTAACAGTTCTCGAGTTATCGTCGGACAAATATAAATACAAACATACATACATACAACCATGCTACAACATGCCGATTGGCTCCCGTAGTCTCTGAGACCTTCCCTTCGCTCGGTTAAAATAACAAACATCCAAACAAACATTTAACAGGTTAACCCGAAGATTTTTAATTTCTTTCTTAATTCACATTTTATAACATTATATTTTATTTGTTTAAGTAAATTTGACATACTTAATGTAATGTATTTTATTTTGGAATTTTGAATGTTTTATTTAATTTTGGTTTTTATTTTCTTGTACAATTTAACCTCAAATAAATGTTTTTGAATTTGAATTGCAAGCTCCACAAACATTTTGTATGGACCGGCAGTTTTTGTTTTCGAGAATTTAGAAATGTCTTTAATCAAAAGTTGTTAATTTTCAATCACAACCGCTCCTAGCCGATTTAATAGCACCATGATATAAAAAGCGAGAACAATGTATTAAAATAGCGGCCGTGATATTACGGTGGCGAAAAGATGGCCATCAGTACAGTACAGGGCCCGTACCGTGAGGTGCTTATTGCGATGATTGTTAGGCTCAGCCGAGAACTCTGCGCGACCATACACCTTATCGCGCGGCGATACGGTTCGTGGTCGCGCAGTGTCGTCGGCTGAACCCAATCATCGCAATAAGCACCTCACGGTACGGGCCCAGCACAGATGAATGGGCCCAGTAATGACATGTGGAAAATTTCACGGTCGTTAAATACCTTCAGCATTTTTTTTAAAGTCTTCGAACGATGCGTGTCGATTATTTATTTACGTTTTATATTATAAATAGCTTCATGGTTAGGTAAGTACGTACGAAATCTGTTAAATTTTGGAACTCATTTTGGATTGGAACTCATTTTGTAAGTCGTCCGGTCAAAACAATATAATATTTTTTTTTGAAGGCTTTACCGTTTTCAATTAAAACGAACCATCCGACACCGACAAGACTTAGAGCCATTATGCACATGGCGCCACCGTTACGGTGATAATTACCGTACTCTCTGTTAAAACCGCACCATTTTGTTTACATAGACAACGTTCAGCAGGACTAGCATGCGCACCGCGACAAAATCTCTACTCAACATGTCGTGAAAAATGAGACAAACGTATACATAATCGTAGCCGTGTCCTGCTCTTGCATAACAAAAAGATTTTGTCTCGGTGCGCATGCTATGCTGCATAAGCGTACTGAGTGCGACCGTGAAACCAGTTTTATTAGAGCCTAAAAGTTAAATCTGTCACTTTTTAATCTTCATCTCGCTGCAGTGAAAGTCTTGGCCAGCAGAGCATAATGGGGGCATGAGGCATGACGCATTCATATACTAATATGTATTAATAGTACTAGTCGAACCTCCATGAGCACGACGTGGTCTCCTGTAATTGGGGGTGCACCCAGCTTGATGACTATGTTTCATAATGTGAATGTAATGTGTAACTTCTGTTGGGGATCCATATTCAATATAAAAAACAAAAAAATAAAAAAATAAAAAACTGCTGACAACAAAAATATACTATGTAATGTACCTTACCTAGGTATCGCAATACTTGTAAGCTGTTCACTAGTAGTAGTTCTATTCTGTGGCTATAGCTTGATTGCCATAATCTTTATTCTACGGGTTTTTTTAATTGTACTTTGTGAAGTGATGGGTAAGTCGCTCGCCTGAGCTTGGTGGCTCGATGTATGCAACGCCACCTCACGCGTCAAAATTTGACAATCCGTTTAGGCTACTTATAGGAACACACAAACATTATTACATACACCCCAAAAATATTAACATCCTTCTTGGGCAATCGGGAAAAATGAATAGCCGACACACATATATTACACGCAAACACATAATTTTGTGGAGGTGTTATGTGTTATAATTGTATTAGCTGTATGGGTGACGAGACGAACAAGCATAAATTCATATCAAGTAAGTGAATAACCCTCGCGAACCCGGAATAATGGTTTTCAAGTGTTCCTTATTGAACCTTTGTACCTTGAGTTGCAATTACAACTGACCAAAAGTAGCCATAATGCAAAAGGTCAGCATAAATTATTGACAGGAAAACAGTTCTCTTGCCCTTTGCATTTTACTGAAGTCAGTGAACAAGGACAACTGTACTGGCGCTAAAGTTTATAGACTCAGAGCACTCGGGCTTCTTGTTGCGGCGGCGTCGTGTGGCGGGTCGCCCTCTTCCCTCCGATGGCTGGCTCATGCGTCAACTCGTGAACGGATTTTGCTTGCGGGAATTAGACTGCTCGGTGTATACACGCAACGTAGTAATAAGAAGAATGTAGTTTTTTTTTTTTGTCCTCTCAGGACTTTGGCGTCGCACGGCTTGTGCATTTGCCAGTGTCATGTTTTTAATTATGTAGTATTATGTTGTATAATTAATAGTTGACAAAAGTTGGGGCTCTATTTTTGAATCGTTCATATGATTTCTCACGAAAATATCATGAGAAATGAAAGATTATCTTTTATAGAAAGCAAATTCGGTTGGTTCAAACCACTCTTTGCGTTAGCGAGAGATATGATTATAAAAACTCAACTTTTGGGATTTCATACGAAAGACAGTCATTTCGAATGATACAATAACCGTTATTTGAGCGATTCAAAAATGGAGGCCCGTCTTTTTTTTTTTCTATTTTTTAAAGGAGTTTTGTCACTCAGTGACTATGCCACCCCCGTAACAGACAAAGGAACATAAACATAAACTAACTGACCGAGCGAAGCGAAGGTCTCAGAGTTTACTGGGACAAATCGGCATTTGTATGTATATTTGTATGTTTGCGTGTATATTTGTCCGATGATAACTTGCGAACCGTTGATCGGCTGTGCATGAAATTTTTAGGCAAGTAGTTCATTTCAATACAATTGTTAAGTTCGAATATGAGCTGAATCGGTCCAGGGGTTGTGAAGATATAGGGATCGCGAGGTCTCAGTTCGCCGCGAACTGCTAGTACTTATGTGCGGTGACATCTACAGACAAACAAGGCCCGAGCATATGTTGATACAAATAGCCCTGCCCACGTTTTGCGAAACCATGGAACAGGTATGGCGGGTATGGCATTACCCAACTTCATGTTTAACACCCACTAACCGAGTTTAGACCCTCTCCCGTTATGTCCATTGCCGCAACACCGCATACCGGAAGCGCTTCGATTACTTTATTATGGAAAGGGCTGCATCAGTCTCACGCAACTCTTGAATCGAGTGTTTTAATCGCATTCAAACACAGATCATCTGTGTATTCAAAAAAAGTAGAAAAGTTTAAAACTTTATATTTCATCAGATCATTTGACTTGGTTAACTAAACAAAATAGGTACATACAAACTATCTATGGGAGTTTTGGCGGGAACGTGAAGAAGTCATGTCGCGTCGTTTTATTATTTTCCAAAACTTGTGTTATTTCGAGTGTTAATGTGTAAAACGGTGAATTTTTACCAGTTAAGTGTTCGGTACATGCACGAGTGTTGGTGAATGGTATAATGTCGTGAAACGTGAATTTTTGTGTTGTTTCCAAAACTCCATAGAAGGCTTTAGTAAAGTTTTCACCACTTTACTGGGGCATGACCTGGACTTGACCGTGACTATGACTTGTTTGATAATATTTAACAAAGCTTGAGAATATATATGTACACTTGACACTGGCAAATGCATAAGACGTGCGACTCCAAAATCTCTTAGGAGGAAAGAAAAAAAAAAAAAAAAACTACAACTATCTAAACTACTTAGCCTACTACATAAAAATAACAGTTGCATGGATCATCCAGTTTTTGACTTGGTTGAGAGTAGTCCTTCCGCTAGGTTTTGGAGCTTTCGATATTTGAAATTGTATAGCTGTCGCTCTGTTTCTTGTGCGTTCAATGGAGAGAGTTAGTGAATTTTCCTAACTTTTTGATGAAATTTTGCGTTTCGGGGCTAGTCTCTTATCACCCCCTAACAAAACAAACTCTTAACAAAATCATTTATTTTTGGTGTCAATGGCTTGGATAAACTATAATCTATGCCGCTATGTATTTTTTTTTTTTTAATGTTTATAGTATTCTAATAACAACTACTTCTCTTCATCGTATTTTCAACGCAAAAAAATGTATGTATGTATACATATCTACAGTATGTAATCTAGAAACACACAATCATATATACCTACAAAAGTTCCAAAAACATTACCCTTCTTCTTGGGCAGTCGCGTAAAAATGCGGGGTTTCGCAGACACTATAATAAATTATCATGTTGATAAGTAATTTTTATATATTATTATTATTATGTTTTATTATATGTTATTTATATAGTACTAGCTGTTACCCGCGACTTCATTCAAATTCAAATTCAAATTATTTAATTTCACAAAAAGATGTTACAAAAATATTTCAGTTTGTAGCACTATTCCCCAAACTGGGTGCATTTAAGCACCCGTATCTTGGGGGCAAGGCCTTCCCGTCGTGAAACAGTAATAATACAAACAATACAATACTATTAATACGTACACTACATTAAAACACTGATTACAGAATTCATTAGCGTGGACCGTCTGCGACCCTTAGTAAGTCCGTTTCTTTTGGAAGACGATCTATCGTTGTCGACGTGTACGCAAAAAATCAGGTCGATCCGTTCCACCCTTTAGCCGTCATAACGCGACAAACACCCAGCCACCCAACAGCCCACCCAACAGAGAAACTATTCGATAGGAATTAGCATGTGTTTGTTGTGATAGGTAAACAAGACAAGCCTCTCGTGACATCGAATCTGGTTTAGTACCCACATCTCCACATTTTTAATCATTTATAACCGACTTCCACAAAGAAGGAGGAGGTTCTCACGTCGAGTTTTTTAAAAATGTTTTGCTTACATCAGAACTCCGTCATTTATAATTTTGGAATTATTATTTTATTTTATTAGAAAAGATAATACTTACTTCGAGATTAGACCTATTTTCATCAAAATTCAGTTCTGATAATGGGATCCATGAGGAATTGAGGGAGCTCCTCAAATATTATATGCATACATATAACGATTTTGGTATTTTCATCTACAAGTCGAGCGTTTGCATTCAGAAAGTAAGATTTGGTAGAGTCAATTTTATCAATTTCAAAATATCTATATATTATCTACCACAGAAGAGGAAACATTTTTTTACTTCTTTCTCTTCTGTGTTATCTACAATCACTTGTGTATATTATAGGATCCTACTTAGTAGTATTTTTTTGGTAGAGTGGAACTGTTATATAAGACCACAGATGGTCCCCGAAAGCTCGGAACTCTGCAATGATATGTGTAGTAGTGGTAGGGCTCTTCTGCAGAGTCCGCCTGGGGAAGTACCACACCTTAGCCAGCTATTCAAACGCCAAGCAGTAGTGTGCCAATATTACTGTGTTCCGGATTGAAGGGCAATGTTTCCAGCGTAAGTACTGGGCATAAAGATATTTAACATCTAATATGGTGACGATGGTGACGAGCGCAGTGCATTGCCGCTCATGGTTTTGAACTGTTGAACTTCAAAATTCTGGATGGCACTGATTTGTTATATGCAAGCTTAACATCAGATAAGAGACTTGCTCGTCCCGTCACCAAGTTATAGAAGAGAAAAAAAATTAAAGAAAAAAAAACACGGGTCGCGCTAAGATCATCCCGATAGAGCATTTTTTCCAGAGTATTTTATTGAAGTCGTTTTATTTCTGTTATTGACATTACCAAAGGGCCGCGAATTAAATTGCGGAAATAAAATTGATATATCTTCACGATTTCATGGTTGGTCCCGTAGTAAAAGTTGTTCAAGAGTGCTATCTATGAGTATATCTATCCTATTACATTTCAGTCGTCTTAGGGTGTCTACACATGGCCCGACCTGACATCGTGTGAAAGGGACAGCTAGATTTGAATTTCACGGGAGCAAAAGAAACAAACTATTAAGGTTATAGCTTCTCCCTTTCGCTTCCCCAGAAACTTATATATAGCCATCTCTTTCAAGCGATGTCGGGACCGACCAAATCGTTTCGTGTGTAGACACTCTAACAAAACAATAGATCGATGTTTACCAGATGATCGACACAGCGTTTTGGGTGTATGTAAGTATGTTTGTTTGACCGATTTTGACGAGTGAGGTCTCACTGGATTTCTTTATTGACATAGGCTACATTTTGCAGTCGGGTATTTTGCTTTTGTTATAAAAATATTACTTGTTACAAATCGAAATCCTGACCATTTTGAAAGCGCTCTCGCGTCTCCGTTGCGACAGGGTCGCTTGAGCAACGCAATTTATAAGGTTGACTGCATCAGACATTGGCTTGACGAAATTAAATAAGCCTAGTTTCCTACTTAAAAGTAATTACTCACTGCTCCAAGTAGGTCATGATCACCGTGATCGCCCTGATCACCATATTATTATATGTATACAAGCTTGTCCGCGCGGCTTTGCTCCCATAGGCTACAGTAAATGGAACACCGTATTTCACCTCTTTATAGGGTTTGATTTTCGAAAAATCTTGAGACATGCCTCCCTTTATTTCGGTTTAAAGAATTTTTTTTCACCACAAGAAATTACAATTTCACTTACATGAGAAATTAATTATAGAAGTATTTATAATTATGCGTCGACAGTTTGCTAGTACACAGGTAAGCTGGATAAACTTAAATAAACTAAGTACATAAGATATTATAAATAGTACTAGACTTTTTCGTTTAGAATGTAAATAAAATAATTAGAAGCATCTACCCTACAATAACCTCTTGCAACAGTCCGCTTTTTTTAAACTAACAATACACAAATCGATTTCCATTGGCTTAGCGTGAAAAAATATTTTATTACAAACTTAGGGGATCCATTTTTACCCCTTTAGGGGTGGAAATTCGCAAAATCCGTTCTTATTCACCTAGACCATCCAACATTTGAGGTGTATTGACCCTGAATCGTATCCCCGCGCGATACGGTTCACGTTCGCGCGACGTCGTCCTCTGAACCTAACAATCATCGCAAACATCCTCATGGTACGGGCCTTTATCTGTGTACGGGCTCAAGGCTTGGCTTTCGACCTAGCAAAAATACAAAGTGTAGGTAAATGTCGAATTTCATTTTCGTTATCTTCATCATCATCCAGATGAAGTCCGCTGCTGAACAAAGGCCTCCCCTTTTTTTGGTCTATTTAGAGGTCTACTCCTTCGCAGCGATCATAATATGATTGTGAAAAAAATATAATGCTGCTTATGAATATTTTATCACGAAATTAAATGGTTAATTAACTGTTAGCTGTTAAATTTGAATGTTAAAAATCGTTCTGTAGTGAACCTGTTTTCAAATTTACTTTTCTGTTCTGTTCTTCAACGACTAAGATTTTTTGAATCCTTCACTAAAAAAAACTGTTCTCAAAAGGAAATGTTTCTTTTTTTCAAAAAAGGCTTTTTTTAAACTTTTTACGTAATTAATTCGACTCCTGCGCATGAAAAATCTAGTAAGTCCGCGCGCAGGTGACGTGGGCAGTACGACGCTAGCTTTCAGACGGTGGTTGGGGGTGTCATCGCCGCGCTTAGAAATCAATGTACAAAAAAAGCTGTGAATAATGTGATATTATATTATTTTGTTGTAAATAAATTGATATTTGATTCATACAAATCAGATTTTTATTGTACCCAAAGTTACTCAAAACATTTTACTAAATTCACAACGTCCGTCCGTCACCCGTTTGCGTTGGTGGGGACATTGGGAATATATCCTTGGCAAGGGGCTTGAGAATCGCAGAACGCACCGGGCTGAACGCAGGCTCATCGGCATATTATAGCTTCTATAGGATCGTCCTTCAAAATCATTATCATTAAGCAAACAAGACCTTGTCACCATGTTGGCACACTATTGACGACAGGTCGTTAATTTAGACTTGTGTAACTACTGCCACAGTCCGCACATGGAACAGTGACGTGAACTATGCCAATGTCACACGGATTTACTTAACAATGGCGATGGGAGCATTACTGTCGCTCCATGGTGATATAAAATTGTACCTGACTTACCTAGGTATGTCAGTAGAATAGAGAATGCAAAGCTTAATCCGGTGGGTCTATCATCATCATCATCAGCCGGAAGATAACCACTGCTGAACAAAGGGCTCCCTCTAAAGTAGGGGGCGCCATAATCCGCACGCTTGGCAGGCGGCTTGGGAATCGCAAAAGCTCAGCGTTAACTAAGAGAACGCTGGTGCTTCGGTCGACTACGAGGTCCTTCGGTGGTTCTGGTGGCAGTTTTAGAACATATCCGCGTCCAGAGATGGCTACAAGCCTTCGATCAAGTAAAAAAGTGATCGATGATAGAAGTATATACAGAGCTATAAGGAAAGGGCTAAGCCGAAAGGCTCTCATCGTAGTCATGATTGTGAACAACTACTACTAAACTACTATGGGGCCAAACATGAAATCGAGAGAAAAAAAACAGCTGTTATACATCTTGTCGTGTGTCATTGACATTTTTCTACGGAACAGCTGATTCTTTTTTCTCGATTTCAGGGTTGGTCCCATAGTAAAAGTTGTTCATAATGATGAGTACTATGAGCCCTTTTTGGCTTAGCATACCCTTTCGTTATAACCCTGGATTTTGTTCCCTAGTAGTGAACACTACGAAAGGATCTTTGAAAATTGATCCCCTAAGCTAAGGAGGGCTAAGGTTTGTATAGAAGTTCGTTTTTATTTTGTATTTGCGAGGCCGACGACAGAGCGTGTTGATCACACGGCTTTGATATGACCTAGTGTTGATCCTACAATGAAAGCACGATTTGAAAGTGAAATCGTTTTCACTTTCAGCAAATTGGTCGGTATGCTTTTGGACCTACTTTTGGCTTGCAAAACGGAGGCACTTTCGATTTAGATTTTTTTATTACCTCGTAGAAAGAAGTACATAGGAGGCGGTTTTAGCGCTAGAGAGATGAGTAATAGTTAAGTACAAAGCATCTTGTATGTCTAAGTGGGAACTTTTCGTCCAAAAAATTAGAAATAGCTACTTATGTACCATATGTACGTACGAGTGCATAATTATTTTTAGTCTGTGTAGTTAGGGTTCGTCCATACTGCATCCCTCAGAAATAACCAAAGCTGCATCCATTGCGCCCCCATGCTTCATGTGTTTCTTTTGCGCGGTAGAGAGGACTTTTAAATAAAGTAATTACATTTACATTTTATTTTAAAAAAATCTTCTAAATTATTGTTTTTTTAGACTCTGGTTCCGATTAAACATACTTTACATGTATTTATATCCAAAGTTGAACCCCGACTTACGCGAATTCGACTTACACGGCAATCGCTCGGACCCACCTATCGCGGGGTATTACTGTACTCAATCGTGGTTATTTATTTTAATAGGTTTCTTTTTTCAGTATTTTTTTTTATTTTTTATTTTTAGCTAGAGTAGGTTAGTGCTTAAGTACTTATTATAATACGTTTTTTTCTATTCAGTGTTTTCCACATTTTGTTATTTTTTAGTTAGTAAGTACTTACTTACTTACCTGTATTTATGGACTACATACTGATAATGAGAAACATAACTAATAATAATAATAACAAATAATAACAAAAAATAATGAGAAAATGATAATAAATATAAAACTTACTTTGTAATGGAAGAAATTCCAGGATATGAAGCTGCACGGAATTCACAACTTTTCTTCACAAATCTTTTTAACACAGAAGTCTACCTCGGAAAAATAATAACAAAAGTTTTTGATATCAATAAAATGTTAATTAAACGTTAGTGATGGGGCGATACGACCGCCTCACCAACTGCCTGAGACGCACTGAGTGAGTCAGTACGTCAGTGTGCCAGAGTAGGGCAGGCTTGTAGTCACGCCACTTACTAGACGATCATTGCATTCAAACAATTGGACTTTCTATCGAATCGTTTATTTTGTCTCTTTCATGATCGAACACAGTCATGTCATGACTGTAACATTATTGATTTATTAGTTTAGGTTATGCACATATCTACCTATATAAGTGTTCTTTTTCATAGTCAAAGCAAAGATGTTGCGCCACTCTTGTATCGAAGTGTAGAACAAGTTAATTAAAATGTTTTGACTATATCAAAAACTTAGATATTATTACGTAGAGTGAATTAATCGTAGCCTTTTCTGTATCCATTACCTAATACGTTGATTATAAGAAATGTAAGTAAGCATAAAATAACAAATTGATTAGGTACCAAGGTAAAGCAACATTTTTTTGTATCTAATTAGAAATATCTTACCTTAATTAATTTACATTTAATAATTACATTTAAATTTACTTTTTTTTTGTATATAGTTCATAACAAGTTAGTTAATAAAATTTGTTAGACCACAGAAACGAGAGAGAGAGAGAGAGATAAACAGAGAGATAATAATTATACATAGGTATATTTTCTGTCTTTGGGCTGCGGTCCGTGGTTGTCAGGTCTGTTAGCTACCTTTAGGTAAAAATAACGAAAGGTACGTAATACGTAAGTACGTACTCTTACGCAAAAGTCCATAAAAAAAAAAACAAAGAAAAATATATAGCAAAAAATTATAATTGTCGATAAAGTAACATCACTAGCAATCCGGTTCTACGCGGTCATCTCGCGCGTTTCCCCAACTTTCTTCGACCCGCTTGTGCGGCTGTACATTTTAGCCTTTTAATCGTAATTTGAAAGATTGGACTTTGTTCCTTGGGCCATCATCACAAAAGCATATACCGTGTCAAAGTCCAATTTCCAAGTTTCGAGTATGCGCTCGTCTTTTCGACGGCAAGTTTCGAGTCGTTGAAGACGCATCCTGGTAGGACGTAAAATAGGATTATTTTAGAGTTCATCTCAGGAAGCAGGGCCCTATTCGGAGAAATGACATTTTATCTCGGTCACTCTCACTCCCATTAAATTCTAAATTAGAGAGACAGTGACCGAGATAAAATGTCATTTCTCCGAATAGGGTCCCAGTAAGACTCATTCGAAAATTGTCGAACAAAATGCAGACATCCTGCAATCTTGTTGCAGAACCATTTCGTTGTTATTCAAATAAGTTTGTCGTTTTACGCAATGTGAAGATGAATGCACCAACCGTGTGATCAGATCAGTCACCATAAACTGTTGCGTTTGGATTTTAGATTGAAAACGAAACAGTGTGTGACAGTAGGCGCGGTCCAAAATACCGAGTGTTTCTACTTCAGAAAAATTTGAAATATATTAATCAAAGGGTTCTTCTATGCCGCACCATTGATATGGCGGGACACAGTTGATACTTAGTTTAAAACTTTGAATTCCTCTTTGTCCCACTAATTGATTTTTGTAGGACAAACACTCATAAATGAATAATTTAAATAATAATAAATTATGTACACTCATAAAGCGAGCTTTATGATACAAGCTCTTGGTTGATTCAGGGCGATAGAGTTAGTATGGTACCACGTACACTTGGGCTGGTAGCGTAGGATTTAGTTGGTAGTTAGTGTTTTTAAATAAAAGTAAGAAAGTATTATTTGGTAGAATGTTTTTTTATAAATCGCCAACACAGTCACGGAGCACGAAAAATATATTTTTTGTGCCGTAATAGCAGAGCTTCAGAGAAAACAGTTTTTTGAATGAAACATGAAAACAGTTTACCCGCCCTACTATTTGTAGACGTATAATTCTATTCAAATTTTACCCGACTGCCAAAGAAGGTATACAATGTTTTTGGGATGTCAACGTATTGACCGACTTTGATAAGTGATATGTGTCGGTTATATTCCTCTTTATGTGTGTTATAGGCATTGAGCAACTCTGCACAGGGACCCTATTCCTGTGCGCTCGAGATTATCTCGGTCACTGTCTCTCTAATTTAGAATTTAATGGGAGTGAGAGTGACCGAGATAAAATGTCATTTCTCCGAATAGGGTCCCTGAACGGCTCAGACGGCCAGACAAAGAGAATATAAATACTACGGCCAGAGGCCTGTGTTGCTCAATGGGTTTATGCTACATTTTGTAGTTTTTTTTTTCTCTTAGCGGATGGTTTTGGCGCATTCGAAATTGTATCGCTCTGTTTCTTGTGCGTCCGTTAGAGAGAGTTAGTGAATTATACCTACATTTTTTAGGGAAAAACTGTTATCACCACAGAAGAGAAAAATTGTAGATCTTATCAAAATCTTTTGTTATTGGTGTAAATGGCTTGGATAGAAAATAATGAATCTACATATACGCTTGTTTTTTAGAACTATATTTTTTTTGTATCATGAAAACTAAGTAGGTAATTTCTTTCGCCATAATTTCAATACAAAAAATAAATCGTCAGTTTAGGTGCCTATAACTACGAATTATATACATAAAAGTATTTACAATTTTCTAAGACCTACTGCGCCAAAACCTTGCGGCAGGACGTATATCATGCTATAAGAGTACATAGGTACATCTACATCTAAGTACTCAGGCTATCAATTTGCAGTCGAAACTAAGCATTAAGTTTCCAAGTTAGGTACATGCGAGCCTTGTAACCGATGTGTGCATCTTAAACGGCTGCGCTCGCGCAGTTCAAGGATGGTTCGCGATGTGTCGACATTCCTATTGCATGCAGTTTAATGAGCAGAATTTGGGGTAGGTCAAGGAGAACGGGTGTCATCGAGAGATAATATAACGTAATATAGCGTTCTAACTTATGTAATTTTGTTTATAGCATAGATGTTTTTATCTGGTATTCAAAGATATTACAAGTATTCTCTCTGCTTCAGCCTTTAAAACATCCCACTGCTGAGAAATCAGCCCTCGAAGGGTGATTGTGCCATATCCACCACGCTGGCCCAGTGCGGGTCGGCGCACAACCACTAGTTTATAAGTATAGGTAATATTGTTAAAACCAGCGAGAGACGCGTCGGGCGCGGGACCATAAGCAATAAATCGGCGCTTACGACTAGGCTCAAATTCAAAGAATATTTTTACTTGGGGAGCTCAAAATTCATAGAGTTCGCGCCTGTGATTGGCCGGTTATTAGAGCCGGCCATTCATTAGGGATCCAATATGTTTTTTGAGCCTCTTTGCTCTTTACAGTATAATTTTATTATTTTTAACACCGAAAATACACTGTAAACGAACTAAACAAAGTTGAAACATCCGGCAATTTAATGGGCGGCCATATCGCCTAAAGCGATTTCCTCTTTGCAACCTTGGGAGTTGGGATAGACGATAGAATTTTGAAATAGACATGCGGTCTGCGGTGCACATAAATAATGAAAATATCTACTTGGGCGTAATCATCATCATCATCAGCCGGAGAGGTCAACTGCTGAACATATTATAGGCCTCGGCCACACTGAACGACCATTGGCCATTTGCATCCACCGTTTGCCCGCGACTTTTACAATGTCGTCAGTACAACTAGTAGATTGGTGGAGGCGTCGGGTGTCCAGAATGCTGGCTTTTATTTCGCAAAGAAATTGAGCATTGCCATTCAACGTGGCAATGCCGCCAGCATTCTGGGGACCTTTCCCTCCACTCTGTTAGTTTAGCTTAATTTTTGTAGTTATTTTAGGTTTTAGTTTTTAGTTAGTATTTTTAAGTTTTCTTTAATTGTCTGTTTTTTAAGTTGTACATAATAGTCTCATAAACATAATTATTATATTGCAACTATTCAAATGTATGTATATATACTGTGACTATAAAGTAAATAATTTGAAAGGGTCGCCAGTAAAAAAATAACTAAATTAACATAATTATTATATTGCAACTATTCAAATGTATATACACAATGACTACATCAATGATGGTCGGCCTTCGGGTCGTATTTCCCATACTCCTTCTCCCAGTTGGCAATGAACTCTTTCTTGCGTTCTTCTCTGCGCTTGAAGTATTCCGGGTACTGCGCCTTTTCTAAAGGATGCCAGTAGTCGAGCACCCAGTCCGGGGGCGGAGCGACACGCTCGTGGGCAACACCGCCGGGACTGTAGGCAACTGGAATAAATTATATATTTGTGAACGTTTTTCACACAGCGCCATCTAGCCCCAACTAAGCAAAGGTTGTACTATAGGAACCAGATAACTAATAGAATACATTAAAACTTTTTTTTTGTAAATTTATACATATAATACATAGAAACACCCAGACAAAGAACAAACATCAATGTTCATCACACAAACGATTGTCTTGGGTGAGAATCGAACCCACAACCTACAGCTCAGAAGGCGTAAATCCTCCCACAGAGTCGCAAGGCTAGTCAAATAATACAGGTAATATTGTTAAAAGAAAAACAAAATATCCGACTGTCACTCCAGACAACAAGAAATTATACAAAGAAGATTGCCAATCTCCATAGAAAGATGCGTAACCCCGTTGATATTCAGTGCTAATAAGAACGTAAGATGTCGCTAGTGCTTTAAACTCAATAGCAACATCTTACATCCTTATGCAGTCCTTTCTCACTGCCTATGCGAAGTGTTTAGTCTCGAGCCCTTGGAGACATGACAGAGCGATGACTCTCGCCTTCTCGCAATCGTTGGGCGCCTGTAGGTATTTATCGTGATAGAGTAAATGTATATAACTGTATTTTGACCCCAGAGTAGTTAGCTTTGATCAGGTGCCGATCTAGCCCTCAAAAAAGGGTCACAGCCCGAACCCGAAAATCGGCCAAGTGCGATCCGGAATATGAACTCGCTCAAGATCAATATAGTGCATTCCTACAAAAGAGATGTTTACAAAATATATTACGCCCTGACCAAGATTTAGTACAGAAAAAGTTCTACGTGCATGGGTAAAGCCGTGGGGCGAACACTAGTAAATTAATAAACCTGTATTGTTACTTTGTTCGCTCACGAAAATTACAAAAGTAAATGTGTTTGTTTGCACATCACACTGTCACATTTAGACTCTAAACGTGAAAGTGTGACGTCACAAGTCTATTAGGGTTGTGGGCATGCCCATCGTGCCCACAACGGTGGATCCGCGCATGGCTTTGATCGCGATAAGTGTGATATCTATAAGAGATAATCTGTAAACAGAATCTACGTCAACGACAGACATCAGACACTTCTAACAATATGAATGCTAGCACTACCTACATACGTAAGCTACATACGAACCCACACACGTGAATGCCTCTCATACATTTAAAGATGTCTCTCGGAGTTTTGGCGGGGACGTGATGAAGTCATGTCACGTCATTGTATTATTTTCCAAAACTTGTGTTATTTCGAGTGTTCATGTGTAAAAATGGTGAATTTTTATCTATTAACTGTTGGTGAACAGGCACGAGTGTTGGTGAATAATGTGAATAGTATAATGTTGTGAAACGTGACTCTTCGCGTTGTTTTCAAAACTCCTTAAAAACCTTTAGTAATGTCTCCAACACTTTACTGGGGCATTACGTGGACTTGACCGTGACTTATTTTGCTTGAGTTAGACTATGATTGAGACTTATTTTAATTGTGAAATATTTGACTTCACTTGAAATATTACAATACTTGACACTGGCTAAATACACAACGTGTGGAGCCAAAACTTATGAGAACAAAAAAAAAAAAGATGTCTCCCGCTTCTAATGCCGACTGGGTTCCACGGGCTTCTCAGAGATGGCGATTGACAATGATTTGTCGTGCAAACAATAGCAAACTGCAAGCAGGCGCGCGCGGTGGAGGGGGTGAGGTATCTTGAATTGTTGGGGGGCTGGGAGTTGCCGTTCTGTATGGAGTACTAACATGGTATTCTGTGTCATTGGCTTTTATTGATGGATAGCGGAATATCAAACTCACATGGTCTAGGGATAGGGTGCTGCTTCAAGAACAGCTCCTCCTCTCCCAGCTTGAGCAGCTCCTGAGCTTTACGCATGTCGGGCACCTTGGCGTGCTCGTCGAACCGCGCGCGCAACAGCACTGCTTGGTAGCGGTACACATGTCTGAAAACCAATACAATACAATACACTTAGTAACAGTATTACAGTGCCAGATCCTCTAAAGGCATCGCAATAAGATGTCATTGTTCCCACATTGTCATTGTTTTGTTGTTTTTTTAAAATTACTCGCATTGTTTGAGTAAAGCACTATACAAGTCTTTGTCCGCAATTACTGCACTGCTGGCCTCGCTATGACGGCCTCGAGCTAAGACTAGCTACGCTCTCGGTCTTCAAGTTCGGTCATCATTGCAGCCCTTGCTTGTCGTCCATCAAAGGTTGCAATGTTAACTGCACTGTGATGGCCTGGACCTACCTACGCTGCACTTTCAGCCATCGTGCCATAATCCCCATGTTTGGCAAATGGCTTGGAGATCGCAAGATGTTTATCATTTCCTAAGACGACGCCGCTGTCCTTCCACTGATGGTTCTGGTTGCAGTTATAAGATTAAAATTATTAAATCTCTTTATACCCACTATGCTTTTAACCCAGATCAAGTAACCTATGCAAACCACTACTTGGCAGTTGAACTGGCAAAGGTCTGCCAGAGTCCTACCAGTACTAAGTGGCCTCTCTACTTTCTAGCAGGCATACTAGTTAATCTAGTTACTTTATTAGCTGATACTAGTAGTACCTTTATAGTTCATTCATTGTTTTATCACTAAGTAATATCTAACTTATTATTTATTTAAAATAAATAAATAACTTTACATGGTTTAACTACAAAAAGTATGGAGTATATATGCAAATATATAATAGCACTTGTATAAGGATTCGTTGGTATATTCTTTTTGTAAAGTCTTTAGTTTTTATATTCAGTTTAAGTTGATAAAAATAATTGTAAAATTTAATAGAAGGTAGGGAGCCCCGGAGTCCGTGGAGCAACATTGTATAAAAAATTAAAATATTAAGAATTACAAAAAGTAAATAGTATGTAAAGCTACAGTGGCCGGCAAATATCTTGAGCAAAAAACAAAGAAGTTAGAAATAGCTTGGCACATGTCCATGTATGTCAAAATCTCCTGTTCAACCTTCGCTTCACCAAAGAGACCTACCAATCAACTTTTGCACGGATGACATTATTTTTCAAGATATTAGCTGGCTATTGTGTAAAGGCAAGTGTTACCAACTTTGTCTGTAACAATGGGAGCCCACACTCAATCAATTTTCAGAACCAAACTGATTGCCTCTTGTTTAATATTTTAGCACCGTTTTTTGTAAAGGTACAGCATTTATCAGAAGCAATTGGGAAAGGATTTAATTCAAAATTTATATCATGTCTGTCATCCTGACTGAAGTGTAGATGACACAGACAGAGTGTAGATCTCGAATTGAATCCGTACCGAATGGCTTGAGAATATAGAGGCAGATGGTATAGTCGTGCTGTTTCGGTGCTAGCAGACCAGTGAATTTGGGTCGCACTTACACTATCATACAAACAGTAGTGCCTTGATTATGAATGTTCATGATTCTGATTGTGATAGCATGCCAACCCGCTCATACCAACTTACTCGCACTGTGCGCATGATTACTATAATGGTCAAGAACATCCTGGTGGTGGTTTTTAGATACAAAATTTATTCAAATCAGATGGGGATCTCACTTGTTATGAGGTGTCTTGATATTAAAGTAAGCAGTTAACTATGTGTAAGGTATGTTCAACTTATAATCTACTCAACAAAATAGCAAACAACTAAGTTAACCTATCGACTTATGTATGTAAATAAATAACGAACGTAACCTTAGGACGACTGGAAAAAATTCGACAGCAAATAATAAAGCGCTTAATTAGAGATAAATCAGGGATCTTGGATGGGATTTCTGAAAAATAGCACGAAAATAAATTTGTGGACCGTTATTAATAATAATTACGTAACGCGTAAACAAACTGGGAAATAAGGGAGTAATAGGATTGTAAATATGAATATGATTACCGTCTATCGTAGAACGCTTCCAAATTACGCAAAGCTTTCTTGTAAAGGCTGCAAACTTTCTGAGAATGGGTTCGCAACCCGAGAAGTGGAACGCTCGCCATTTTTTGATTTTTGTTTTGAAAAAAAAAATTTTTACTGTGACATCTATCACGGTGACATTTGAATATATTTTTTTCCTCGTTTGATTTTTTTTTCTTTTTAGATAGCTAGGGTCATTAAAGCCATACCACCTTGTCTTTCGATATTTTTTTTAAATCGTTTTTTTGCCTCAGTAAATGTTTAAAAGCGGTGGAGACTTTACGACTAGGAGCTTCTATAGAGTTTTGGAAACAACACAAAAATACACGTTTCACGACATTATAATCCACAATTGATAGCCACAGCCAAAAGCAAGCATAGTAAATCACAGTCAACTCCAAGTCGTCTCAGTGAAGTGGCGAAAACTTTACTAGAGGTTTCTATAGTGTTTTGGAGACAACACGAAAAGTCACACACTCGTGCATGTTCACGAACACTTATCGAATAAAGTTCACCGTTTTTACACTCGAAATAAGACAAGTTGTGGAAAACAATACAATGATGCGACATGACTTCTTCACGTTCCCGCCAAAACTCCGACTTTTGATTTTAAAATGTTTGAATAGGTTTTATTCAACTAAATAATTATATTTTATGGTTTTATGGGCGAAAGAATTTTGTGGAAGTGTGGAGGCGAATGGCCACATTCGTGGTCCACTGAGTAAAAAAAGCCGCTTCTTTTGTTTTAGCTCTAGACATCTTGTCTATTTTATCTAATTAGCCTTGATTTAGCCTGATTCGGCATCTTTTGCCCAGTTTGAAGTACCTAGAAAAGATCGATCTTGGACGAAACAGATACTAGATCCATGAGATCGATGGTACTGGCTACCCGCCATATGGCGTACATACAACTCGTACTCAGCCCTGTATTCAGGCGTAGAGGGCGAAGAAGATGATGCCGGTGACGTCTGGCAGGCGTCTTTCCAACGCTTGCGAGTTGCGCAAAGAGTACAGAATAGAGTTGTGTCTGGGACCCTATTCCTGTGCGCTCGAGATTATCTCGGTCACTGTCTCTCTAATTTAGATTTTAATGGGAGTGAGAGTGACCGAGATAAAATGTCATTTCTCCGAATAGGGTCCGGTGCGGATGGGCCGACTCGAGGCCGTAGCGCCAACGTGAAAAAAAAACATGTCCCTAGCCGTAGTATTATTATTAAATGTTCTGTGTCCCCGGCACTAGAAACTTACTGCAATACCAAACTTAAACAAGTGACACGCGAGCGCAAAGCGTTTTTTCTTTCTCTTTTAAGTCGAGTGTTGATGAATAACATGTCGTGAAGTAATATGTGTGTTTCTTTCCAAATCTCCATAGAATCCTTTAGTAAAGTCTCCACCACTTTACTGGGGTATGACTTGGACTTGACCGTGACTTACTTTACTTGATTTAGACTATGACCGAGACTTGTTTTTCATGTGAAATACTTTACTTCACTTGAAATATTACAAAAATGTACACTGGCTAAATACACAACTCATGAAGACATAATTAAAGAGAAAAAAAACGTAGGTATAGCGGTGTGTGTTTGGTCTGACCCACATCTAGTTCTATTCATCTGTGGCCTGACCTGACATCGTGTGAAAGGGACAACTAGATTTGAATTTCACGGGAGCAAAAGAAACAAATCTTCCTTTCGGTCCCCTAGAAACTTATATATAGCCATCTCTTTCAAACGATGTCACGTCAGGCCATGTAGCGAGGCCTTAAATTAAAAGCAGACTGAATTTTTTTTATTTATTTATTTATTATATGACCAGACAGTTTTTTTTTCTGGTTTTAAAAACAGGGCCCCTATTCGGAGAAATGACATTTTATCTCGGTCACTGTCTCTCTAATTTAGAATTTAATGGGAGTGAGAGTGACCGAGATAAAATGTCATATCTCCGAATAGGGTCCCAGATCAGTAATAATTTTTAATTAATTTGAGTTATTTCATTAGTTTCAGAACTTCGGTTAACTCTATGATGAAATACAACAATATACCTACATTAGTAAAATCGTAATATTCAAAATTAATTTTATCCTACAGAATTCTCCTTATAAATAAATGTATCCTAATTTTTGTTGATTTACAATTAACATTTATAAATTATCAATTCCTTTGTTGCAAAATCGAAAAACCAAAATCTGACTTTTAACAGAATTAAAAATATTACATTCAATTTTATTACAAAGAATAAATGCGTTTTGTTCATCCACAGGGAAATAAATCATAAAACCTCTGATCATCCCCTATAGATACCGCATTACGGGACCTTTGTTCCGAAAGTTTTTTTACAGCCGGTAAAAAAAAGGTATAAGTATGGAACGTCGTCTTCGCCATGCATTCTTAGCTCTGTCCCGCTTACACGATTCGTACATGATGGCGCAGGCGGCGTTGATTTTGCCACTAAAGCGATCGACGAATAACAGTGCAAGATTTTCGTGCGCGTAGAACTTACTTTGCCATTGGTTGATCAAAGTTTCTCGAGCTACTAAAATTGGTCTACTGCGCAGGTACATCGGTATTATTTGTTTTGTAAAACTGTACCATGGGTGTTATTTATTTATTACTAGCTGTTACCCCCGACTTCGTTCGCGTGGCTCATAAAAATAAAAACCTATGTCCGTCTCCGACCCATAAGCTATATGTATGCAAAAATTCAGCTCAGCCGTGATAACGCGAGAAACACCCAGACAGAGAGACAAATAGACAGTTACTTTCAAATTTATAATATTAGTTAGGATACCTTATTCGTAGGTCCGATCTAAACTCTAACAATCTGCAATTGTGCAGTGTTATGCACCTGATTGGTTAAAATTTCTTAATGTGCGTAAGCCTACATAAGACGCGGTCCACAATAAATCAAAAACCGTTCCGTTCCATTTACTGATCTTGTTTAATATACTGTGGTTGTGTCGTCCCAAATCCGCGCGCCAGTAAAATCAGCCAGAAGTCGATTCTTGGTTCGTTCAAGCCGCGCTTAATTTCAGATCAATCAATACAATAGTGACGTATTCTTTTGTACTATTCATCATCATCATCAACAGCCTGCTATATTGGCCTCTTGCTGTCATTTACGTCAATTCTGTAGTGCCATTTTCTAATTATTGATTATTTTAGACATATTTGACAGGTTTAAAATGATGCCACCATTATTTTCACACATTCTAATGAAAAGAGATGCACATAAGTGCTGCATCACAGGATTTAAGTTTTGATGGTAGTACAACAGAATCGACACATTTATGTCCTAATATGTACTAATAACTAGTAGTTCGCGCCGAACTGAAACCTCGCGACCCCTATATCTTCACAACCCCTGGACCGATTCAGCTCATATTCGAACTTAAAAATTGTATTGAAATGAACTACTTGCCTACAAAATTTCATAAAAACCGGATCAACGGTTCGCAAGTTATCATCCAACAATAAACACACACACACATACAAACATACAATCATACAAATGCCGACTTGTCCCAGTAAACTCTGAGACCTACGCTTCGCTCGGTCAATTATTTTTGAAGAAAGGTACCCATCACACAAATAATTTTGCTCTAAAATTGTTACTTTCCGCTAATAATGAAATGAAACAGATAATTAAATTATGTATCTAGTTTAATCAGAGAATTATACAAAATAATCTTCGCCAGTCTATGATCATAACTCTAAATGATTCGATTATTCAATGGATCCTTGCCATGATCAAAAACGGCATCGTTAACGCTTCAGTTCTCCGCACACAATGATTAAAGTCCAATGTTACTGTGGATCAAGTAAACACGAATTACCCCCTATAGATACCGTATTACGAGAACTTCGGTCCGACACACAGTCATTGAAGTTTCGAGGAAATCGCGGGTTGCGGGGACTGAGACAAAGCTTTCCCGTTGGCTCTTTTAAGGTTACGCCTAGCAATAAACCAATGAAGTGATTTTTTAAAGATGTGTTTTGATTGATGCTTGGTGCGCTTCAATGGTTGGTAACAAAATTGCGCCAGATTAGCTAGTTTTTAACCACCTTCAAAATAGGAGGTTCTCAATTTGATTGTTTTTATATGTTTGTTACGAGATTACTCCGTCAATTATGAATTGATTTTGATGATTCCTTTTTTGTTCGGTAGGCAATACTTCTCATATAGTGGTCTCATATAAATATCGAAATTGATTATATATCGTCATTATGACATAGACATTTTCAGAATACAAAAAAAAAAAGCAAAAACTTTCTACCTGTCAATTCTATTGTCTTGAGCGAGGAATCTATAGAAGGTAATCTATGGCGTGTCGCAGCGCCGCTCGATGTTACGTTGTTGATCCAACTCCATATCCTCTAACCACACAATAATGTTCAAAGTCCATTGTTATTTCTATGGACCATTCAACATGATCACAAAAACATTATCCTAGTCGTTGCCCAGTCCTTCGTACACAATAAGGTTCAAGTCCACTGTTCTCACTGAGTTGCTTAGGTAGTCCAGTTTCAGTTGCCGCCCAGTTGCTGTCCGCGTCCCCAGTTGTGGCCGCCGAATATTGGGCGACCGGCGGTCGGCGCGCGCTGCGCCGTCGTCGGGACTGGACCGAACCCACCCATTTGACGAGTGTCCGGGAATATTTGTTTGCTGTCAAATGCAATATTTGGGTTATCAACTATTTAAAACAGGCAAAATGTAGCCTATAATACACCAAGGCAACAGGGGGAGGTTAAATATTTGGTACAGTTTTACACAACTAATAATTCCTCTCAATGTACCTGCGCATTAGACCAATTTAGTAGCGCGGGAAACTTCGATCTACCAATGGCAGAGTAGAGTACTATAAACGCGCGCTAAAATCTTGCGCTGTTATTGGTCTATCGATATCACGGCAAAATCGCGGCCATCTTGTATGAATCGTGTAAGTGGGAATCAGAATGCATGCAGAGCGCAAATGGTAGAGTATATATTGCTATATACTCTACCATTTGCGCTTGCGAATAAAGTTCAATATAGATTATTCAAACGTTCGGTTACTATCGGTAATCGGATTGCGCTTTTCTGCGCAAACGAAAACTGCCGATCGGAATGAATAGTTGTGTAAAACTGTATGTAGGTTATTAGTTAAGAGAGTATTTCGAAAGAAAGATAGCGCAGATGAAAACAGATGGATTTAGAGCCCGCTAGTCAAAAAACCAGATAATTGCTAATTACATCTAAACCAAAGAATCAATCGAAATTCTATGCCATGCAAACCTAGATATTATTATTACCTCACTATCGGTGTAATAATCACTTGGAACTCCTAGTGTATATTACACTAGAAGTTCCGAGCGCCACCGAAAATGTATGTAAATCGAGGTGATTTAATGTTTTTTTTTTTTTATCGAGTAATTGTCACGCAATCGTGTTTTCCCGCCATGCAATACTAGATGACAGAACCAAAAAAACATATCCCAAAATAAGATTTTTTATCTACGTAACTAATGAGGGTCACTATATAGAAAAACATTACCCTCTATCTTGGGCAATCCGGTAAAAATCATATTTTTATCAAAGTAGGCCGTTAAACATCCTGAATATTACGATAACATATGTCGCAATGTCATTTAAATCCTCTAAAATCTAAATCGACATCAATATCCAGGCCTTTCCAATAATAGGTACTAAGCACGTCCAGTTTTCTGATTGCTGAATAAGATTGGACGAAATATGACGTCCAAAATGTTTATTTTTATTTTAGTTAAGTAGATTAGAACTTAAATTACCCCGAAGTATGTTATGATAGACAGCAAAGCGCTGATTCATATGTAATTTAACACATCGTCTTTTTTCGTCCCTTTTTCTTGGTAACGGCAGCAGGTTTTCTTGGTAATGGCAGTAACTGTGGCAGACTGTGCCTTCATCTTGCTACGCTAGGAGAAATTAGATATGAACACTTACATGATAGCCGGCGGCGAGAGAAGGGCCGGGCCGCCGAACTCTTGGGGGTATTTGAACAGCAAAAAGAACGCAAGGTGTCCAATCAGAATGCCAATCAACTCCATTGCTCCACTGTAAATTAATTACAAGACTTCAATTATAAAAACTAAAATTAAGTAATGATTCTGAAAAGGGAACTGGATTTATAGAGACTAATTTTGCTATACTATGGTTTCTGTATGATGTATTCTTGCACGGGCACAGAAAATAAAATTTAATAGATATCTATATGTACCTATTTATTTTGTGACCTGCAGTTCAAGATTATTGCAGTATTGTTGGAATAGATATGTTGATGAGCGGGCTTGTTCTCTACAGTAAGGGCGTACTTCAGGCTATTGTATGTGTGCCTTAATTCGCCCATATGGGGTCCTTTTGGAATAGATGCTGATTTAGTTACATACCCCCCGCTGATGACGAGGTTGAACGCGAGCAGCACCCATGGTAGGTACATCGCTTTGAACCTGGTGCCGAACCAGAAGGAAACAATCACATCCTTGTTGAGTTGACACCACACGTATAGAACTGAGAGCACCATTGGGTCCATTAGTATCTGTGAAAGACAATTATACTTATCTTTTGGAGCATAACAAACTAGGGAAATATAGAAGAATCAGGAGGACTGGGAAGACTGATGACAACATTCTTAGAATGAAGGAGGTGAAAACGGCAGCAGAAAGACAGTAAAATTATAATTATTTATTTTATTTATTTATTTATTTAAAGCCATTTGTTCCGAACATTGGTAAGTAATGTATAATTTGTATTAAATTATTTTCACAAAATGTCCCTCTGCTCGGTGTGCCTTTTGGCATAGGCCTCCTCCAACTCTCTCCATTGACTGCGGTCTTCTGCCACTCTTGTCCAGTATGGCCCCAAGGTTAGTCTAATGTCGTCATCCCATCTTCGTATGGGACGTCCCTGTCTTCTAGTACCATCTCTTGGGTACCATAAAGTAGTTATCTTACTCCATTTGTTTGCTTTACAACGCAACATGTGTCCTGTCCATCCCCATTTCTGATGGTCAATGCGAAGGAGTATGTCGGCAACTTTTGTTTTTTGTCTTATTACTGCATTCGGAATTTTATCTTTTAATTTTATTCCCAGCATACTCCTCTCCATTGCCCTTTCGCATTTAACTAGTTTTTCTCTGTGTTTTTCAGTAAGAGACCAGGTTTCGCATCCATAAGTAATGCAGGGGAGAATACATGTATTAAATGTTTTCTTTTTGATGTGTGTGCATAATTCTTTACTTTTCATAATTTCTTTGAGAGCCCAAAACTTTTTCCAGCCACTAGCAATTCTTTTGTTTATCTCCTTAGACATCAAATCATTGGGAGCAATTATTTGTCCTAGATAAACATACTCATTTACGTATTGTAGCATATTACCGTCAATTTCTATATTGGCTTCTATGGAGTTAGTCATCATTTTTGTTTTATTGGCATTAATTTCCAGTCCGACTTCTTTACTCTTATCAGCGAGGGTTTGAGCCATAACTTGTAATTTTTTTGGGTCTTCTTCTAACAAGATTAGGTCGTCAGCAAATCTTAAATGGTTTAAGCAGGCACCGTTTATGTTGAGGCCATAGTTTTCCCAGTTTAAGTTTCTGAAGATATTTTCCAACACTGCAGTAAATAGTTTGGCAGACAAGGGATCGCCTTGCCGTACACCTCTGTTTATAGAAAATGGGTTGCCTTTCGATTCCAGCTTTATGCAGCTTTTACTTATACTGTATATGTTTTCTATGATATCAATGTAGGCACCGTCCACTTCTTGTTGCTTTAAGCTCGACCAGATGCTGCTGTGGTTCAAACTGTCAAATGCCTTGGAATAGTCGATAAAGGCTATGTATACAGGCTTCTGGTATTCATTGTATTTTTCCATAATTTGTTTGATAGTGTGAATATGGTCTATTGTACTATACTTTTTCCTAAATCCTGCCTGTTCCACAGGTTGGTTTTCATCTAGTGCTTTCGACATTTGATATGAGGCTTATTGGTCTGTAGTTGCCAATGTCATCTTTAGCTCCTTTCTTGTGCAAAAGAATAATGTGCGATTCTCCCCACTGGTTTGGTATCATACCTGAATAAAGAATCTCATTAAATAATTTTGTTAAAATGGGGCTTAATTCTTCGACAGTGCCTCTGATCAGCTCATTCAATACATTGTCGGGCCCAGGAGCTCTATCTAGTTTTTGAGAATTAATGGCTTTTCTTACTTCTGCTACAAGTATTGGTGAGACATCTTTATAACAGTGAATGGATGTGATATTGTCTGCCGTTTCTTGGTTAGCATCTCTACTAGAGTAAAGCATTTTGTAATAATCTGTAGCTAATTTCTGAATTTCCTTGCACTTGGTCGCTTGGTTGTTATGGTCATTTTTCAGCCTAGGGATCCACTCTTTTCCTTGATCACATAATTCCTTAAGAGCTTTTTTAGTTCCACCTGTCCGTTCTATCTTGTCTTCCAATATTTTAATCTGTTTTGCTTTTCTGTCTTTTCTCATGTTTTCTCGTATCTGTTTGCTTAGGCTGGAGATATTGTTTTGGTTTTCTTTTCTATTTTTTTTATCTGATAACAACATTTTTCTTTCTTCTAGCAATGCTATTCTAATTCTAATTCTAAATGGGGGCGATAGGACCTGCACTGACGTCCCGCTAGGGGTGTTTTGTGCATTAACCCCGCTGCCAGCCTACCCAAACCAGCCGAGCTCCTTAAAGTAACGGAGCACGGCCTTGGGTCGCTGGCATACCTGTTCCACTCCTGTCTCGTCAGATGCTATGCCATTGGAGTCTTGTTGTCGATATTCTTGAAGGAGTCCCGACCTTACTCGTATGTCCTCTGTGGCTTTGCAGTGCAGTAGCACATGCTCCACGGTCTCGCTCTCCTGTAGACAGCCCCGGCACAGGGGACTATCTGTGGCTCCAACTTTGTGCATATGATAGTTTAGCTCACAGTGTCCTGTGATAATACCTATCATTAGACGAAGGTCCGACCTAGTTAACTTTAGTAGTTTATTAGTCATTTTCCTATTTATCAATGGGTAAAACTCTTTTGCGTGTTTGCAACCTGTGATTTTATTCCATTGATTTTGCTGTTCTCGTTCTGTGTAGAGACTTAGCAAATTCCGTGTTTCCATAGCTGTTGGCTTACACAGTTCTGCCACATTTGCATTGATTTCCTTTTTCGTGCCTTCCTTGGCAAGTGAGTCTGCTTTGTTGTTGCCCTCACATTTGTCATGGCTTTTTGTCCACTGAACTGTGACTTTATACCTGTGTGCTAAATTTTGTAGAGCAGAGTGGCATTCTGTTACCACTCTCGACCTAGTTGTAGGTTTTCTGAGTGCATAGATGATGGCTGCACTGTCAGTAGTGAACGTAAGGTGTTCGACTCTGCCACCCACGTTACTTTCTGGATCTTTTGCGAGTACCGCTCTTGCTGCTAGCAGAAGGCCCATAGCCTCTGCCTGCAGTGCGGTTGTGGTCTTATTTAGGGCTGTCGACTCTGTGATTCCTAGCTCTGGTGAGTGGTAACCACATCCGGCTCCCTTATCGTTCTTTGCACCGTCAGTGAAAACATTGTATTTCTTACAAGTATTCACAATGTCTGTTTGCGTGGGTTGTTCCGTAACCAGTTCATAATTCTTGTTGTCCAAGTATGAACTGGCTACTCTGTCCGTGCCTTGACTTGCGTCAGGGACGATTTTCGTTGCTTTGTCTAAGATTCTACAGTGGGTTGTGATGGGTCCGTTGCCTCTCCACTGGTTTATAGACTTGATCCTTATTGCCGATGCCATCGCTTCCTGCTGTATGTGCAAGTGGAGTGGGGTCAGACCCAGAATTATATCCAGGGCGACGGATGGTGTAGACTTTGTGCATCCACTGATTAGTGAGCACGCCAGTCTTTGAGTTTTCTGTAGTTTGGTGACGGTAGTCACCAGGTTTGTTCTAGGCCACCATACTATGCTGCCGTAAGTGAGTACCGGCCTGACTATTACCGTGTACAGCCAGCGACATAGTTTGGGTTTCAGTCCCCAGTCTTTGCCTACGGCTCTGGTGCACTGCCATAGTATATTTGTGGCTTTGATGGTAACGTGGTCGAGTTGTTTTCCCCACAAGAGCTTACTATCCAACCATATACCAAGATATTTTACTTCCTTGCTAAGAGTTAACTCTGTACCGAACAGCGTGGGAAGTTTTAGGCGTGGTATTTTTGTTTTTCGCGTGAATAATACCATTTCTGTTTTCTGTGGGTTAACAGACAGGCTGTGGCATTCGCACCATTTCTCGACTATTCGGAGTGCCCTCTGCATTTTTTCACAAAGCGTTGACTCAAAAAGTCCCGATATCATGATTGCTAGATCGTCCGCATAAGCGATCGTAGTTATTCCATCCTTATTTAAGAGTTCGACTAGTTCGTTTACCACTATTACCCATAAAAGAGGAGAGACCACTCCTCCTTGTGGGCAGCCTTTCGTTACGATACAGCGCGACTCTTTTGATGATTCTATATTTGCTGCTCTGCTCGACAGCATTGTTGTGATCCATTCGTTCACTCTTTTGTCGACGTTGTGCTTCCCCAGCCCTTCTTCGATGCTGGTAAACGTCGTTTTGTCAAAAGCCCCCTCTATATCTATAAAGGTTACCAGGCATGACTGTTTATTTTCTATAGCTGATTCAATCTTGTGTACCACTTGGTGGAGTGCAGTTTCTGTTGATTTACCCGATTGATATGCGTGTTGATTTCTATGCACGGGATTTTCTTGCAGTGGTCCACTGCGGATATACTTATCACATAGTCTCTCCAGCGTCTTTAATAGAAAAGAGCTTAGGCTGATGGGCCTAAATGACTTTGGGTTTGTGTAGTCAGACTTACCTGGCTTAGGCAAAAATACTACTTTAACTTCTCTCCACGCTTTTGGTATGTATTTCCATGCGAGACATGCCCTGAATATGGCAGTGAGTTGATATCTTATCTGACTTACGCTCCAGTGTAAGAGCGCTGGAAAGATTTCATCCGTTCCCGCACTCTTGAAAGGTTGAAAGGTGCTGATCGCCCATAGTAAAGCTTCTTCTGTGACTATGGATGATGCGAAGTCCCAGTCTTCCTTGCAAGGTACGTGAAGGGTCTGAGTTTCCCACCCGCCTTCGTGTACGAGTCGGCAATCCGGAAAATGGGTTTGTAAAAGCAATTCAAACTGTTCTTGTTCCGACGTAGTATATGAACCATCTGGTTTTTTTAGAGTGCCTAATTTAGTTTGGGTATTATTAGATACCAGTTTCCTAAGCCTTGCTGTTTCGCTTTCTGATTGGATTGAGTTGCTGTACTTTTTCCATGAGCTCCTCTGGCTCTTGATGATTTCTACTTTTAGCTGATGTCGAGATTTTCTATATTCTTGCCAGTCCTCCTCCTGATTGGTATTTATTGCTCTGTTGAAGTGGTGTCTTGCTTTCTTCCTCAGTTTACTGAGTACCTTATTCCACCATCTGTCTTTTTTGTGCAGAATATTACTGCTCTCTGTTCTAAGTGGACAAGCACTCTCGTAGCTCTTTTTCAAGGTGCCTACAAGAGATACAACCATGTCCTCTACGTCGTTCGGAGTAAGCTCCGTGCCGGCTTCCACTTGTGGTGTGTTGCTTAGAGCTTCCTGTAGCTTTTCTGAGAAAAGAGATTTGTCAGTCTTTTTGGGGTTTCTGTAGGAGCGCGGTTTATACTCTCCCACCTGTAGGCTAAACCTGATCCTACGATGGTCTGAGCCAGAGTATTCATCCGTAGCCACCCTCCAGTCTCTAATGGTGTCGTTAATTTCGTTTGTGGCTAGTGTAATGTCCACGATAGTTTTTGCCCACGACGGCACGAACGTTGGTTCTGATCCACGGTTTAGAATGTTAAGATCATGCCTGAGGACAAAATCGAGTACATCCTTTCCCCTATCATTTGTGTCAGGGCTTCCCCAGACCGTGCAATGTGCGTTCGAGTCGCAGCCTACCACACATTCTACATTGTTCCTTGTGCAGAACTGCATTAGCTCTTCCACTTCTGGAGGAGGCGCTTCGAGCGTCCCGTCCATATATGCTGAGGCTAAGATTATGGAGCTGAGCCTGCCCCGCAGGCCTGTCTCCAATTTTATCACAGTTAGGTCGTCGGTACACAAATGTGTTACCAACGACGCTTTAAACGAGTTAGGTACGTATATGAAAGTTCGCGTTTTATTTTGCATGGGGGGAACGAAGACGTTGCCTCTTAGTGCTACGAAGTCGCTTACCTTTCCTTGATGTAAGTAGGGTTCCTGGACCAGTGCTATTGAGTTGGGTTGCTCTTCCAGGGTTCTACGCAGTGTGGCGGAGCCTGTGACGCTGTGTTGGAGGTTGGATTGGATAATTCCTATCTTGATTATATTTTTGTTAGCTACTGGGTTTTTTAATCCAGAGGCACAATCGGCTTGGGTTTTTTGGGTTTTGTTTTGATTATTTAAATTTTTTACGTGCTTATCCATTGTATAAAATCCAGCCTTACTCATCCAAGGAATGAACAGAGGGGGTGTCGTACCGCTCCGTGTCCATGATCGACAGAGGCGAGAGGATGGTCAGGCCCATTATATCGCCTGCAATGTCCTCCTCACCCCCGCCGTCCACTTCAAGAAGACGGTCTAACTCCTCCCTCGTCCATTCCTTGTCTTCCGGGGGTACTGTGTTGGCGCCGGCGTCGGCGAAGGCGGATGTGCTCGCACTGCTCGTTGCAGTGTTGGCATCACCCGCAGCCCCTACTTTTGCCTCCACGTTATCCCCGGTTTTAATGGTTTTAATTTTGACGTAGACCGATCCTGTCGTGTAGTGCAGTCGGAAGTCTACGCGTTTCAAACTGACCACATCCTCCGGTGGGACGCCCATCACCAGGATGTGGTTGTAAGTTTCGCCCCTCTGACGCACTAAGTGCTTGAAGATCGGCCATTCTACCACATTGACATTTTTGTTTAGCTCTGACAGGAACTCCCTCAGGATGAATGGCCATCTCTCGAGGTCCTCCCTGTCTTCACCAAAGTCCGGAACGTAGACTATTCCGGTATGATACCTAGGAAGTTCGCTCTCAGGGATCACTCTGAACCCTCCCGAGCCTTCCCACAGACTCGGCAGCTGCTCGACGGTCGACGCTAACCAAGCCAGTGTGAAATCGTCGCGAGGGGTCATCCTGAGACAACCGCGGGTGAGTCTAGGCAACTGCCAGAACAGCGGCAGTCTACGTTCTTCTTTAGGTTTCGCTCTATTCTCTTTGAAAAGCTGATATTGCGCTTTATCTACCGTTTTTCTGAGTAAGGTTGCTCGGAGCTCGTCCATCATGACACCACCTATGTCCTGTACCACCACACGATACAACTTGACCGCAGTGGCATATGACGACGGTGCTCCAGGCTCCCCTACTCGGTGTGCGTGTCCGTCGGTCCCACTCGGTCTAGCCGCAAACGCAGCGGTTCCACCCGCCAGACACACCTTCTTGTCTGCCGCGATAGACCCCGGCGATATCTGGTCGGAGCTCCGCTGACGTTTTGCACCCCGTGTGGTTTCCACCTCCGACCCCGAGTTATATCCGGCCTCTGTAGCAGCTTCAGCCCTATATGCCCTGGCTGAGGCACACACAGTCCCTTTTTGGCCCCAGCCCCCACCCGAGCCCCCGTAAGGGCCTGAGGGCGGCTGCGGCCTACTTGGGGATTGGGCCACGCCCTGGACTTTCGCAGCCTCAGCTTCCATCAGCTTGGTACTACCTGTATTCCTCGTTTCGAGGTTTCTATTGTTATCGGCTTTCGCCGTATCGGGCCCTAATAACTCCCGCTTCTGCGGCTCCGAGCCCTGTTCTCTGGCGAATGTTGCCCCCCCGCCGTGCGGCACACTATCCCTAGCAGGAAGGACCGCACAGGAGGGCGTCGCCTTTGAAACAGGGTCCTGAGCCCCATCGGCGATCGTGTTCTGCGGGATACGCGCCATGCAAGCTACAACTGCCGGCGCAAGAGCCGACAGGCTGGGCATCTGCAGGACGCCTTCCCGTGTTTGACGGTTAATCGCGTCTACCCTTTCCGCCTCTTTTTTAAGGAACGCGATTTGTTTTTTGCGGTGTTTTTTGGCACCGGTTATGTTCGGCAAGGAGGCGCTGTGCCCATAGGGCTTACTGCCTTCCTGCCCCCTACCTGACGCGGGCAACACAGCGCCAGAAGAGGCCTCCCGCTCGCGCTGACTGCGCCTTTTGGCCGAGTTGGGTCGCATCCCACGCGCTTTGTTCTTCTGCACCGGTCCATGGTCAGATGCAGTGACGGTAATCGCCGTTGCGGCCCCAGTAGCAGCAGCGGCCGACGAGGCCTGGGACTCCACCCCGCCGTCGCCTTCGGTCGCCAACTTCACACCCTCCGGCCCGGAAACCGAGGGGCGCCGGGTGCTAGCCGGGTCGCTCGGCAAAATACTTTCAATTTTAGTGTACTCCATATTTATTTAGTTAAGTTCTGTGGAACCAAGATATTTTATTAGTGGGCTCTAAGGAATGGGTGAAAGTAGATGCCCAGGCTACTTTCCCACCGGTATTTCGCATGCTGGTGGTGCAAGCAGCAGGTCGACCCGAGAAACACAAGGGAGACCTTACCCCTCCACCAAACACGCCGGCCACGGGCTGCCGTAAGGGGGTAACGGGGGCTTGGCATACCAAGGGATGATTTGAAATGCCAATGCCGTCTACCCCCCCAAGTGCCCTCACTCTTTCTCCGGGCTTGGGACCGGCACCGTACTAGCAATGCTATTGTTTTATCACTAAATTTGCTATTATTTCCTTTATGTACTGTAACTATTTGCCTTTGTGATAATTTCTTATTTAAATGTTCATATTTTTCCTGTAGACTGATGTTGGATTTGACTATTTCCAACATTGTTTCCAGAGATGATGAATCATAGTTTTTTGAGTCATATTTTGATGATGAAAATTATAAACCCTATCAATAAGTTTTTGTCATAGAACATATTTTTCCAGACAAGCTTTTTATAAATCCGTTATTGGTACTGTAAGCTGAACAAAATCAGTACAAACTCCACCAATCTACTGTTGGTTGCTGGGGAGTTCCATTTTCATCTGTCGGTCACCATCATCATTGGTAGTCTTTTTATAAAAGTCTTACTTACCGGCAAGCTAACCAGCAACCCAATAATAACGCTGCACAGCCAGTTAAACGCCAGCATGTAGAAGTAATCGGCCGGCTTCCCGGAAAACATGCCCTCCTCTAGCCGGGAAGAGTATGTGTACAGGAAGTAGCAGTTTATGAGGAAGTGAAACCCAGTGCCAGGGCTTATCGGGTAGAAGAATAGGGCTGTGAATGGTCGCCATATCTGGAAAAATTCAAAAGACGTAACAATGATGATTTACTTAAGATACGTTTTTCCTTTAAAATAGCACTTTGAATTCGGCTCGGCTGCAGTCTGTTAACAGCTCATTATAACCTAGTAACCAAGTCCCGCCAAAGAGTGTGAAAAATAAGAGAGTAAAAGAGATAGCTAAAATGAAATCTGTCTTAAAAGACAGATTTTGTGTGGCCATATTATGGGCGCTAAAATCATATCTCGAGTAAATTATCATTGGTACGTAAGCAAAACAACTATAGCTATAATTACCACAGTTAACAGATGTATGGTAACTTTCAGGTAACAGTTTGCAACTTATGGTAACTTTCAGGGATCTTCAGATAGTAAACTGACTGTATTAAAGCAGCTTCTAGACCAAATAAATTATTCTCTGGGTATGTAAATAATATTAACTAGATATGACATCATATCATACCATTATTATCATAAATGTGAAGTAAGTATTTAACTCATTTGTTTGTTGCTTCTTCTAAAGTAAATGATTGTACCCATTTTGTTGATTTACTTAACAGCATAACAGGATGGACATATTTTCGACACTAATTAGTAATTATCTACACTGCAGCTTTAATCAAACTGCAGATAATAAGTGCACATGTCCATCCTTGTAGCTTATTAATAGCCGCACAGCTATTGAAGTTTTTTGACGAGCCTCCTTGTTTAGCTGGTAGCTGGTGAAAATCGTCTACGACAATTCAATTTTTCTAAAGAGATTTTATGAGCAGAATCTCTTGTTTAATTTAATTTAAATATTTTTTTCACGTTTTAATGATGAATTTAAAATAATCTGCTCTGGGTATTCCATGGAACCCCTGACACAGGGAAACCTAGTATAGATGTAAGAAGGGCAGATTAGCTTTTAAAATAGTGCAAATGCAAGCAAGAACCACATGATAGCGTACATAATTGAAGACTGATTTTATGACTGCTATTTGAGACCAATATAACACTTTCTTATAAGATTGGCTAGCTAAATTGACTGGCACTATTTACAATATATGTACAAACTCACCTGAAACTGGTGTACGAATGGGTAATAATCCAGCATAAGATAACTGTAGCTCATGATACCAAATCTGCCCAATAAACTGAACCCCATTGTTAGGGCCAGCCAATACCGGGTGAAGAACGGTACACTGTAGAACCAGTCTTTGAATTCAGACATTTTTGAGCCTTTTTATATGTAAACAGAAGGGATAACAGTGACGACTTCTGTCGTAGAACACCAAGCGTATTTTTAATGTTTTTAACTTGTTTTTCCGATGCCTTGTCGAAAGCTTGTTACAATATAATGGACGATGATGAAAATGAACACCAAATGAACACAAATTCTGGCAAGTACACGTGTACTTTGAGAATTTGTCCAGAAAATTCAAGACAGACATCAGAATGATTTGTTATATTTTTTTGACATTTTTGTTTTTGACACTATTTAGTGCGGCCATGTCATATTTAAGATAAAAACCACAAAAATCGTACTTTCATTTCTGAGTTTTGAAATGTTGTATATTATTTTTATACAGCAATATTCCACCTCTATGTTCTAGGAAAATAGGGATTCGATCGGAGTAATAAATTGACCATTTACTAACAGCAGAAGCACAAAAATAATAAGAAAATTAATAAAAAAATAACTTTTGGTTCTTTATAGCAACATTTTCTAAGAGCTACGTTCCTTTTTACGTATAATTTTATGATTCGAAATATATTCACGTGTCTTTTCTACTTGAAATGGAACGTAATACAAAAGAAGGCACTTTTGTTGACACTGGCACTTTAATTGGTAATTGACATTGACAGTGAAGGCAAAATATAAATGATATATATACACACAAGATATATTTAGAATATTTTTGTTTTTCTTTTTCGGAATTTGATCAAAATGCGATTTCTTCTGCGAAGTTTTATATTAGGCTCTAATTTAACTTCCAGAACAAGCCTTATCCGCCTATCTTCTACCAGTAGCGATGCCCAAAAAAGTGAAAAGCCGGATGAGGTTCAGGAAGCAAAAAAAAGTAAGGTTATGTTTACATTTGGCTCTCCACCAATTTCTGTAATTCGATCTTGGAGGAAAAAAATAATAATTGCGATTAATAATGCGTACTTACTGAAATTGCTAAACACTTTAAAACATCCTATTTGAAAATTTGTGTAATTTATCCACAGATGTAGTGGTGGAAAAGTTTGGTCCAGTCACAACACTGAACATAGACCGTCAGAGGGTCCGGAACAGCCTCGACGAAGCTACATTGCGTGAAATGGCTGCTGCCCTCGACGCTTTCGAAAAGGACGAGCAGGCTAAGGTCCTGGTGTTCAACGGAGAGGGCGGCTCCTTCTGCTCCGGTTTTGACATTGATGAGATGGGTGAAAAGGGGTACAATGTTTTAAAAGATGCTTCGGTGAGTATAGAGAGCTGTTAATTAAACAGATCGTCATTCTAGACCCTGCTTCACTAGCGGGTTTACACATTGTACACATTGAAATACATACCTTATTCCTTTACGTCAAGTTTGATCAAAAGGAAAGAAGTAAGAGTGAAAAACATCAGAGCCTCGGTAATCCGAACACTGAAAATTACCCCCGTCGGATTCACTGAGCTTTCAGATTATAGTATGGAGCATCTATAACAAAGCATTTTTGAAATAAAGCAAAGGTTTTGCGTAATTTGGAATGTATTTTTATTCACGATATAACTTATTACAAATTACCGAGCGCTAATGAAAAACACAGATGTGGGGCAAAAATTGTTCGGATTATCGAGGCTCTGTTGTAGAATATAATTATTTAAAAAGCTTTTGGCTCATGCGTTGTTTGCCACAGATCAAACCTAACCTAACCTAGTGTTCAGGTTGGTGACCTATCTTTTACGTGTGAGCCGAGCGAGCGTAGCGAGCGTGTTGCGTTAGTAGCCAGGAAGCGGTAAAAAGTAACTGTAACATAATGTAGTTGTTTTGAACACTAGGTTATGCCTATGGATACCTGTAACACCAGGGCCGTCACAGATACGGTGCCGAGCTTTAAAGACTGTTAACAGCTCCTTTGAACATCCCCATGTTGTAGTTACTCGGACACACCACAGATGGAACCTCATTCCACAATATACGAAACATAACACATGATTATAGATAACTACCTGTAACACGCGACTGCATAGCTGTAACACACGTCTGCAAGGCCCTAAAAAAAAGTCGTCCATGACCGTCTAGGTTGCTTGAGTCAGCTTCAACATGTCGTCCCGTCAGCTTGGCTTGGTATCATCATCATCGACAACACCATCTACGTCACTGGAGCAGCTATGCCAGCGGCCCAGAGTCTCGTTCCGTTATTTCAAGGAGCTGGGTTGGCTCGGGTAGACGCTGGCAGGGGGAAAAGCACAATACACCCCATGCGGGACGTCAGTGCAGGACTTATCGCCCCCATCTCGAATAAGAATAAGACCGTCTCCAACCCTTAAGCTATATCTATGCAAAAATTCAGCTCGATCCGTTCAGTGATAACATGACAAACAACCAGACAGAGATACAGATAATAGTAGTTAGGAAGTTAGGATTTGTCCTAAGGTTACAGTTCCGCGCGAACTACTAATTTTAATGTTTAGTTTCTAATATAAATGTAATGTTTCGTTCCCAGCACCGTCTGGTGCGGAGGCCCCTATGTGACAAGGTAACGATAGCCGCGGTGACCGGGTACTGCGTGGCGGAGGGGTTCGAGCTGGCGCTGGCGTGCGATCTGCGAGTCATCGAGGACACGGCCGTGCTCGGCTGTCTCGGCAGGAGATTCGGTAATTGATACAGGAAATTAGTGGTCTCCAGTCAACATGTTAACTGTTCTGCGACATAGGCCGACCCACTGCCACTTCAGCTTGCTAATATCCTGAGCTATGTCAGTGACTTTGTTTCACAAGCGAATTACATCGTTCCGGAAATGCATTCCATTCGTGCCGCCAAAGGGTCCTCTTTTTGTTTACGCTGTTATCGTACCTAACAATGAAAAAGGCGTTGCCCCAAAATTAGGCGGTTGCCAAAATGCGTAAGATATGTCCTATCCTTTGAGCCTTTGACATGCCTAAGTCCGACTTAGTCTAAGTGATGCTTAGCTAAGTTTTATCTTTGTTGACTTTAGTGCAGACGGGCATTAGTGGAATCGACGCCAATGGTGACTAATTGTAACAATTTTTTTGGCGTTGTCAGTTTTCAGAAGTGGGAAGAAGGCTTGAAGGTTTGCTGATTTCCAGGGGTACTGCAGGGCTTATTTTTTTGGCGTTGTCAGTTTTCAGAAGTGGGGAGAAGGCTTGAAGGTTTGTTATTTTCCAGGGGTACCGCAGGGCCTGTACGGCGGGCGTCGCCTCACCTCGCTGATCGGTCTGTCGCGCGCGCTCGACCTCCTCACCACCGGCCGCCTCATCACGGGTGTGGAGGCCCAACAGATGGGGCTCGCGTGCAAACTCACCAGCACAGGAACCGGTAAATTTTCCACTCCACTAAAGGCCTCACCAACGTTATCACACATAAAATTGCGGCTGGCAGCCATTACCGAGATAAGTATATTTTCCTCTTATTTTCTCTAGCTTGTCTGCGGTCCGTAGTTGTCAGGTGTGTCGGGGATCTTAGCAGATCAGCAACCTTTAATTTGGACCCAATTTTTTTTTAATTCTAGTGTCAACCACTAAGCTTCACCTGCTCTTTCTCCCTATTTGAAGCCGCGTAATTTTTTTTTTTTTTTAATTATTTTGTTACATATTTTTTGGGAGAAATATAGTCGTGGTGTAAAGTGCTTAGCTATGATGCAAGGTTTATATATATATATTTTTTAATTTAATTCAAGTAAGCTGCCTTTAAGTTTTTTGTTGATTTAAAAATGACTTCATACAATCAAAGCCCAACAGCGTGAAATCCTTTTTTTCAGCTTTAGGTGAATCAGTAAAACTAGCCAAGTCGCTGGCGAAGTTCCCTCAGAGCGCTCTGATAATGGACAAGTTAGCGGCCGTCAACTCGCAACTGAACCCAAACAGTGAAGAGAGCATGCGAGACGAGGCCGTCATGACCAGCTTACTTGGAGCCGCCATCGAGGACATGAAGGAAGGGGTCGCCAAGTTCCAGAGAGGTATGAAGATTGACTATGGTCAAGGCTACGTCCTAAAACTGCGATCAGAACCGCAGGACGAGCAGCAGCGTCCTCTTAGTAAATGGTGACCATTCTGCCATGAGGCCATGAGTGGCCGCTATTTTTTTAGAAAAAACAAGATGGCGGACAGTAGGTATGCCGAAATCATTAAAGCCCATAGTCGCCCATGAATCTGCCGCCTTCTCAACTATTATTTAAGCAATTTCAACTAAATTCCTAAATTACAAAAATTAAATAACTAGACGCTGACAAAAGGCAAAAAAATTAAGGGGCAAATAATTAAGTTTGGAAAAGGTGCAAATCCGCCACTGAGTGGACGTTTAAAAACTGAAAAGAAAATGAAGACTGACCTTGGCCGATCTAGTAGTTTGCCTCGAACTGAGACCTCGCGATCTCTACAACTTTACGACCCTTGTTCGGCACATTTTGCTCATATACGAACTTAAAACGTGTATTGAAATGAACTACTTGCCTACAAAATTTCATGTAGACGGGATCAACAGTTCGCAATAGTTACTTCCCGTTGACCTAAAATCATGAAATTTGACAAGTAGCAAGGTCTTACAGCACAAGTAAAGGAATAAATCTGAAAATCACACTAATATTATAAAAATAAATAAATAAATATCTGGGACATTATTGCACACACGGTCATCTGACCCCAAACTAAGCAAAGCTTGTAATATGGCTGCCAGAGACTGATATACGTACATAGATATTTTTTAAATACATACTTATATAGATAATAACACCCAGACATAGAACAAACACAAATATTCATCACATAAATGTTTGTCCTAGATGGGAATCGAACCCACACCCCCAAGCACAGAACGTAGGTTCATTACCAACTGAGCCACCGGGGCAGTCAATAATAATTATAAATGCGATTAAAATTAAAAATACTATTACAAACTTGAATTTATAGTTGGAGAAATGACCGTGACTTATATCGACGTAAGGGAGTTTTTTTTTTTTTTTCTACAAAGTTTGTACGGAAGTTTCGTTGCGCGAGTCACACTCGCACTTGTCCGGATTTTTTTTATTCAATACTCAATCATTTATTGCGACATATATGGATACATCATCATCATCATCACCCAGAAGACGTCCACTTCTGAACATAAGCCTCCCCCTTAGAGCGCCACTCCGACCGACAACGTGCCACTTGCATCCACCGGTTGCTCGCGACTTCACAATGTCGTCGGTCCGCCTAGACATACATGCAGGTACACAGGTACATGCAGGTGTGCAGGAGAACCCAAAACATGTTATTTAAGACCTGCATGTGCAGGTCTTAAATAACATGTTTTGGGTTTAGTAATACATATGACCCTATTAGGGTATGACAGTTGGTGCGCAGCGGTCTAGTTGTAGATCGTCAAACTAATCTTTAAAAAATTCGTCTAGTGTTTAATAACATTTGGATTCTAGGATGCACTTTAGATTTTTAATCAAACAATTATCATTTTTTACATATTCTCTACATCTACATCATCTTCTACATCTGTTATTCATACATATCTTGATATTATTTTAAGGTGTCGGCAAACACGGTAAGTTCTACAAGCTAACGGATGTGCCGCTGAAGGACTGGGAGCTGGAAGACACATACGAGGAGGTCACCATAGAAATAGAGAAGAAGGATGGCAAGTCTTAAATCAGTTTTTATGTTGTTGGAAATAAGATTTGTTTTTGTTCAATACTGACCAAAGATAATATAACAAGTAGATCGCGCATATAGAAACATACTCTATAAATAAAAGTCACCGCGTCGGGCGCGAGACGAGGTGATAACACGCGTTTACTATTGGGTGTTTTAAAATTCATTCAAAAAACCCGCGCATCTGATTGGTCGGGCCGGATTTTTATTTCAAAATTACCTCATCATTTATTTTAAAAAGTTGAAATTAAGTTTTAAAATTATGCGGCTCAAAAAAAAAGGAACAAGGACTCTTTGAGCGTATTGTTTCCGTAAGCAGAGAATGGGTATGATTTTGGTATGATTAGTCTAGTTGCTATATTGTCTTAATTTGGTAATGACCAATGATAAGCCTCTTGAAGTATTGTGTTCCTGCAGTAGATTATGGGTGAAGTGTAAAATAGCATTTTCTCGTAATTGTTGTTCAACTTAGGTACTAGCTGCGACGCTAACGTTTCCTAGTCTTAGGTGTCGATTCTGTTGTACCCCTCTCTAAATTAGGTATGGCCAAAGTCGCGGGCCAAATTTTCGAACGTTCATGAAGTCGCGGGCCGAAAGGAGATGAGATTTGTTTGTGTTTCGCCAAAAAACTGTTTGTTATTCATAATAGATGACGCTGAATATCTCGTCTGAATTTTTTGTAGTTTCTACCGTGGACCACTTTTTTATTTAGTTTGGCTCTACATGGGCAGGGCATTTATCTCAAGTGCAGTTGTTCTTTTTTTTTTGTTGTCGACTGCTAATTATCCCGCGGGCCGGGAGTTGCCCGTACGTGCTCTAAATTAACTTAATTTGACAGAACTAAAATTATGGAGTTTTGGCGGGAACGTGAATACGTCATTTCGCGTCATTGTATTACTTTCCAAAATTTGTGTTATTTCGAGTGTTAATGTGTAAAAATTGTGATTTTTTATCCATTACGTGTTCGTGAACGTGCACAAGTGTTGGTGAATAGTATAATGTTGTGAAACGTATCTCTTCGTGTTGTTTCCAAAACTCCAAAGACACCTCTAGTAAAGTCTCCACCACTTTACTGGAGCATGATGTGACTTACTTTGCAGACTTATTTTAAAAGTGAAATATGACAATACTTGACACTGGCTAATACACAACGTGTGGAGCAAAAAAAGAAGAGAAAAAAAAAAACTTAAATTATCTGCGTCCCTTTTCATTTCAATATGCGAGACAAGAATGGCAATTATAGAACTTTTTAGTTTAGAAAATGGTTCGACAGAAGCGACGCCTGTTTTTTTAAAGTTAATTCTAGTTTGTAATGTATAATATTTTATGGTAGCTGCTAATATTTTATGGTAATAGTTTATGGTAGTTTTGCCTTCTACGATGCCAAAGTTTTTATTCTGTGTATTATTTTTGTAGTAGTAGGCCCGGAGAGTACCGCTCCTTTACCAGTTTTTCAACCGCCAAGCAATAATGTTCAAACATTACCAGATTGAAGTGCAATGTTTTCAGTGAAATTAATAAGCATAAAAAGATATAAAATCTCCATTTTCGGTAAGGTTTATTTTATTTTTCGGTGGTTTAGTAATTGAGGTGCATCGTTTCACTCATCGCGCGAAATTCAAATTTTCTTGCGTTTTTTGTCAATTACAGCTTAATTACTCGTCGTGGATTTATTGAAACCAATTTTGCGCCAATAAATAAGTTGTTTTAAAAACACGAGTAAAATGATCACCTAGATAACATTGGTTTAGCTACAAACTTCAATAAGCTGATTTTCATCTTGGTTTTTGGTTTAGTGGGAAATGTACTTATACTAGCATTCAACTTGAATTTTTGGTTGGTGTAATTTCTTGAAACAATATATTTATTATCGCAAAATTAGTTTTCATGAACCTACGATGAGTAATTAAGTTGTAATTGACATAAAACGCGAGAAAATATGAATTTCGCGCGATGAGTGAAACGTTGCACTTTAAGCTGTAATTGACAAAAAACGCAGGAAATTTTGTATTTCTCGCGATGAGTGAAACGTTGCACCTTAAGCTGTAATTGACAGAAAACGCAGGAAATTTTGTATTTCTCGCGATGAGTGAAACGTTGCACCTTAAGCTGTAATTGACAAAAAACGCTAGAAAATTTGAATTTCTCGCGATGAGTGAAACGTTGCACCTTAAGCTGTAATTGACAAAAAACGCTAGAAAATTTGAATTTCTCGCGATGAGCAAAACGCTGTACCTCAATACGGATGATGCCAACTTGAACACTTGTCAATCTTATATTTGCGTTATAATTTTGGTTATATTGCAAATAAGTTCTGTCAGTAACCCAGTTATGCACACTATACTCTACCTAATTGTTCGTAAATAAAACATTCGTGTTACATTAAAAATACTTTTATTATACCAAAAACTAGCCCCAGTTACTCGGGCTGGCGGCCCTGCTCCGCCTGGTACTTGTAGTGCAGGTCGGAGCAGTCCTCGTTGGAGATGTTGACCCAGCCGCTGTCGGTGATGTGGTAGACGCGGACGATGCCGCCGGAGTACGCGTCGCGGTGCGTCGCGTGGTAGATGGCGCGCCGCCCCAGCTCTGGGGGACACGTGGGCATATACAGGGTGGTCCCAGGGGGTCCAAAAGGGCCATGGCCCGGGGCGACAGGATGTGAATGGCGCAAGGATGCAATTTAAAAGTTATTGTTTTTAATTAATTTAATTTTAATTTATAAGGCGGCAGACCTTACAGGCCCCGGGCGCTGAATCTTAGAATACGCCACTGGGTTGTCCGAGCAATGACGAGAATCCGTTTTTTTTTTTTTTTATAGTGACTTTTGGACTTGGTAGTCTATGTCAGCCCCATCGTATCCTTATAAATTAGGCCTAATTGTTTTAAATATTAAAACGCTATGGTATAATAAGCCAACCAGGCAAACGAGTGGAACTGGAATCATTTAGGGCCTGGAGAAATGAATTCGCCAGTCTGTAAATCATCCTAGCTCCCTCGGAGTTAGGATCAGGTTCCTTATACCAAGGGCACAGATCACACCCTAGACTCTGCATTCAGGACGCTCGAAGCGCATCACGCATCAGTCTAAATACACTTATAACAAATTACTCTGATCGGTTGATTGTTAGGCGCGAGTAGGCGTAACCTTGAGATAGGCAATGAGAACGCTCGGCCGCACTCCCCGCGACCCGCGCCGCGTCTCACACTGACGTGACTTTTTGTAGGAACAACGAATCTCGTAATGCGGTATCTAGTGTGATCTGTGACCAAGGGCTACACGTAGTTTAGGAGTTATTTTTTTTAAAAATGATTTTCCAAATGAGCGGCTCAAAAATATTCTGACATTTTTTGGGTGGATTTTTCGAAGAGGGACGAAGCAAAATCTTAAAAACATACAAAAATCAAATAATAAGTTAATAAAGTCACATGCCGTGTTTTGAACTGCGGGCTTATCCTCTAACTTTGAAACTTTAGTGAGTTACTGCGAGAGCATGCCATCTCGCTCGTACGTAGTCGCACTATGCGCGGTCCCGCTCGCGCAATTCTCGCTATAGCTTTCAGAGTTACGGGATAAGCCCACTGCTATAGTTGAAATTCTGGGTGGCATTAAAGTGTTATCGGCAAGCGTAAGTTTTACCATTAGTCTAGCGACTTGCTCGTCTGGTCAGTAATTTAAAAAAAAGGTTGTTTCATTGGATTCCTGTTTATGTCCAGAGTGATATACAGGGTTATAAGGAAAGGGTGTGCCAAGCCGAAAAGGACTCATAATACTCATCATTATGAACAACTTTTACTATGGGATCAACCCTGAAATCGAGAAAAAAATATCAGTTCCAAATATCTGTTCCATAGTAAAATGTCATTAACACTCGACAAAATGTATGGAACAGCTGATTATTTTTCTCGATTTCAGGGTTGGTCTCATAGTAAAAGATGTTCACAATCATGAGTACTATGAGCCCCTTTCGGCTTAGCATACCCTTTCCTTATAACCCTGTATAGGCTACATTTTGCAGTTGGGTATTTTGTTTTTATTTTGATAAATACTAGACTTGTAAAACGATTACTTCAACGCCTCACCTTGAGCCTCCAAGTCGGTCAAGTCCCAGTGGTAGCCGGAGTCGAGCACTCCGAAGGCGTACACGGAGCCCGAGCCGACAGAGAAGACCTTGCCCGGCGTGCGCGTGCCGTCGTTGTCCACGTAGTACAGCTGGGCTCCCTGCCGACAACGGTACGGTGATGTAAGCTAACCATGACCATAGCTTAGTTACAACAACAGCTAACAACTACGCTCAAGTATTCTCTACTACAGCGGTTCGGCCACAAAGTATTTTGTGCCCACGTCTCTTGGGACCGCCTTGCGCCACGTCGGCCATTTTTTGTATCCCAGCCAAGCTAAACTGTCTAAACTGACAAAAATTATCAAATGTTCTTGAAGTGTTAGGAAATCACTAGTAAACGGGATGGAGTTGACGCCATATTGTGTATTCAGAGTGCCGCAAATGACGTGACTTGTAGCAGGTCCTCTTTTTTCTTTCGTCATTGATTACGCCGGACAGGCTATGCCACTAAAATGACATTTCTTTTTGTGCCGATTTGAAGTGCGTCTACGAATATACCTGGTACCAATAGCGTACCCAACGTGGTAATGCACAACGTAATTTTAAATAAAACAAATATAAAATTAAATAAATAACTAAATGATATTAATTTTCTGATTCTCAAAACACCTGAAAATATTGGGATACTTCAGTTATTATTGCCGAGAGGATAGTTATTTTAGAAATGTTTCCTGTAAGTACATCTCATATAGTTAATAATGTTACCCTTTTGTCGATGCCGGCGAGCATCATCCCCATGCTGATCCCCATGCCCTTGTAGTTGTAGACCATGTTGGCCATCAGCTTGCTGGCCGCCGCCACCGAGATGCGTTCCCTGTTCCGCAGCTCGTAGAGGCGGCACTGCTTGGCGAGCACGCGGTCCCAGTACACGCAGTCCGCGGCGCCGCCGGCGAGGGTGCCTGGCGGACGAATTTATTGGTTTTCTTAAAAGGATAACATACAACCGCACATTCTTCAAATCATTACCAGCTCTAGTGCAGAGCATAAGCCTCCTCTTTCGTGCCAATTTCTTCCAGGTGCCGCAAAATTTTTGATGTCACCTGCGCCTTCTCCGAGTTGGAGTTCCAGAGCTACGCTCACCATCACCTGGCCACCATTCCGTCAGAGACCTATTCCACATACCATCATCACATCTCTGTGACGTGATGCCTAGCATGGTACTCACCATGGGCCATTGTGCGACTCATGTACACATTCTTCGTATAGTATGTATTTAGATAATATTATACTAAAGCCATCTAACTCATAGTTCTCTTAAACTAGTGATAGTTAATATGCAGCTCGTGAATGTTATTGTATACTTTTTGATGAAAAAAATACTAGTACTTTTTGACTAAACATATAACATTACATACCTAGCCTTACAGTTTACAAAAAAAAAAATTGCTCACGTAGGCTACAGTAAATTTTACACCCCGTTTAACCTCCTTAGATATTCGTAAAATCCTGAGACATGCCTTTCTTTATTTTTTATGCTTATTACACAAACCGAATTACTACTTCATTACATATCACCAGGGGGTGTTAAAACGTTGCTAAAACGTCACGTGATTAATGGACGACCCCTTACCCAGTAAGTAGTCATTGATCTCCACAATTTTCTTCATGGACTGGGATCCAATGAACTGGCCGCCGGTGGCACGGGAGTCCACTGCTAGCAGCACACCACCCTGCACATCATTTTGATGAATTTGAATAACATAGTTCATTGTTTTCAATTTTAGCTTAGATAATGTGACACAATGGGCATGCATGCCCATGTCTGATTGACTGCCCCGGTGGCTCAGTTGGTAGTGAACCTACCTTCTGTGTTTGGGGGCGTGGGTTCGATTCCCACCTAGGACAAACATTCATGTGATGAATATTTGTGTTTGTTCTATGTCTGGGTGTTAATATCTATATAAGTATGTACTTAAAAATATCTATGTACGTATATCAGTCTCTGGCAGCCATATTACAAGCTTTGCTTAGTTTGGGGTCAGATGACCGTGTGTGCAAAAATGTCCCAGATATTAACTCTGAAGAGACCCAGGTAGTCTTATACTAGGAAACACTGAGACAGGGAGCACATTCCACTCCTTAGGAGCAACAAATTAAAAAGGGTTTTTGGAAATTTTGCATCAGGACTTTTTGAAAGTATTAACTTTATATTTTTTAAACTTATATGTCGTATATGTCTGCCTTTGTTTGACAGATTGTATCTCTCAGGAAACAAAGAAGCCAGCAGTTTATTCCACTACTTGGCTGTACGGATTAAAAACTAGGTATCAAAAGATTTTCAGCTATACAGTGATCGAAAACAGTTAAAAATGCAACTTTTGCTCAACACATTCCCAAAACGGATGCTGCATCTGATCGTTATTGGCGTTTGTAAGTTTGTTTTGCCACCTTAGGGCTATCCGAACACACAAAATAAAACTTGTTCCAAAAATAGTGCCAAGTCATTTAATGTTACTTGTGAAATGTTAAAAGATACAATGTAGTTTACTTTTTTGCATTTTCTGCATTTTAAACATAAAATTGAACTCACCTGGTAGCGAAATCCAAGAGTTGTGGTTCCATGATCAAACTGAATTTTGATAGCACGTCCCGTTTCGTCCTTTGAGTTAAACTTGGCTAAGGTCTCTACGGGCTGGAAAACAATTAGGTAAGAATGTAAAATCACATTTTCAGGGTAAATAACCGTATAATTAAGCAAAATAACCTTACGTTTGCGAACGGCGGCGTTGCTAGTTGGGCGCTGTGGACAAAATTCTGACTGAATCCAATCACGTCATCCTGGAAAGATGCAAGAGCATCTGCGGGCCGAATATTTACTTTCTCCGCCAAGCGGCACATGTCGACCAAAGCCATTTCTAATTATTCTCAGGGATAAAATAAAAACACAAAATTCAACAATTGAATGACAAGCGATTTCTCAAAAAACGCCGACGGAAGGTTCGCCGCTTTTGACAATTTGTCAATTTTGCCATTCTTGACAATGACAGTGACAAAAGAATAACACATTTTTTTTTTTGGCTCTACAAGTTGTGTATTTCGCCAGTGTCAAGTATTGTATTTGTAATATTAGAAGTGGAGTTTTGGCGGGAACGTGAAGAACTCATGTCGCGTCATTTTATTATTTTCCAAAACTTGTGTTATTTCGAGTGTTAATGTGTAAAAACGGTGAATTTCTACCCGTTAAGTGTTCGTGTACATGCACGAGTGTTGGTGAATGGTATAATGTCGTAAAACGTGAATTTTCGTGTTGTTTCCAAAACTCCATAGAAGGCTCTAGTAAAGTTTTCACCACTTTACTGGGGCATGACTTGGACTTGACCGTGACTTGCTTTGCTTGACTTTGACCGTGTCTATGACTTGTTTGATAATATCTAACAAAACTTGAGAATATATATGTATACTTGACACTGGCAAATGCATAAGACGTGCGACGCCAAAATCTTCTTAGGAGGAAAAAGAAAAAAAAAAAAAAAAATTAGAAGTAATGTCAAATATGTCACAATAATAAATAAAATAAGTCTCAGTCATAGTCTAAGTCAAGCAAAGTAAGTCACGGTCACGTCCACGTAATGCCCCAGTAAAGTGGTGGAGACTGTACTAGAGGTTTCTATGGAGTTTTGGAAACAACACGAAGTCACGTTTCACAATTCACCAACACTCGTGCACTTTCACGAACACTTATTCACCAGTTTTACAAATTAACACTCGACATAACACAAGTTTTGGAAAATAATACAATGTCGCGACATGAGTTCTTCACGCTCCCGCCAAAACTCAAAAATATTTTATTATGGCAATTATTGTTAATCTGAATGCTACCCGCCAATAGATGGCACTAATAATAAAATGAATAAATATATAATTCCGTAACGCCATCTTGTGTTGAATAGCAAAACCTGCTAAACTTAATTACCTCTTTAAGCTTAGTATCAACAATCAACTAAACCGCCGCGAGCACGAAAATCTTTTTGCCGTGCACTCAAAAAGATTGTATTCAAAGCAATCAGATTCTATCTCAGGCGTGACGACATCCAAAAGTTTTGCGGCAGCACCTGGACGAGATTGGCACAAAACAGGGTAGATTGACGAAAGAGGGAGGAGGCTTATGCTCTGCAGTGGGCTGAATAAGCTGCAAATAATGATGATTGATGATGTACTATTATATCAATGCAAGAATGTTTATATTGAAAAAAAGAGGCATTGCTAGCCGATTCCTAAATATACTACGTAGTACGTACGTTACGCTGTTGCTACTATCATTATAAGCTGCTTAGCCTAATAAATCGCTAATAAATAAATAGGTAGGTTCGACAACAAATTAGTACCTAGCTAGCCGGGCCATTTTCACGGAACCAAACCATGATTACAAAATTCAAAGAATCCAAGCGTACGGATAATCAATAGTTTTAGAGACCCTATGATTACAGTGACTCAGAGGGCACGGTCCCACTCGAAATATGTAGATAGGTGCATAAATAATTAAATAATTGGCAGGTGCTTTTTGTAAAGTTCGATTTCTTGGTCGTTTGTTAAGCTCTATTATTTTATTAAATAGTCTTACTATAGAGTAACAATACCTAACCAAATAGCGATAGCTACACAATACTAAAGGCTACATACAGCACTAGTTTCGGTAGCAAGCCAGAGCTCTAGCTTGCTAGCTTACAACACTAACTTGCGATCCTAACGTGTAAGTAAAACTACCCAAGTGTCACCCAGGCTAAGTGCTACCCTGCTTTTTCTAGACCCCTAACACACATGACAACCACGTACATCAGACCAACGAGAGGAAATTAGAGATAGGTAAATATTTATTTATTTCTCTTTCTCTATCGGTTGTTAGACAGCGGTCGGCGACAACCAGGTTGTTACTTGTTAATGCTACCTAATTTACCTACAACCTACCTAGGTATGTCTAAAACTGCGACGAGAAATACCGGAGGACGGGCAGCAGCGTCCTCTTAGTAAACAGTGAACATTCTGCGATCTCTAAGCTGCCTGCCAAGCGTGTGGATTATGGCAACCACTCCCCAATAATGGGAGTCCAGTAGTGGACGTCTAAGCGCTGATATATAAGTAGGACAATGATCTCCTTTCGGCTAGTATAGAGGGTTATACAGAAAGGGTATGCTAAGCCGACAGGGGCTCATAGTACTCATGATTGTGTACAACTTTTACTATGAGACGAACCATGAAATCGAGAAAAAAAACAGCTGTTCAATACATTTTGTCGAGTGTCATTGACATTTTTCTATGGAACCGCTGTTTTTTTCCTCGATTTCAGGGTTGATCCCATAGTAAAAGTTTGTTCATAATAAATAAATAAATAAATATCTGGGACATTATTGCACACACGGTCATCTGAGCCCAAACTAAGCAAAGCTTGTAATATGGCTGCCAGAGACTGATATACGTACATATATATTTTTAAATACATACTTATATATATATAGATATTAACACCAAGACAGAACAAACACAAATATTCATCACATGAATGTTTGTGCTAGATGGGAATCGAACCCACGCCCCCAAACACAGAAGTAGGTTCACTACCAACTGAGCTACCGGGGCAGTCAAAAATGATGAGCACCATGAATGAGCCCTTTTAGTTTAGCATACTCTTTCCTTATAACCCTGTATTAGGTCTGAACTTACATACCTACGGTGAAATACTTAAGCCCGCTTTAATACCTACACGTATAATTTGAAAGTTTAAAACCTTCGTCAAAACCCCGAAAGTCGTGGAACTAAACATAAGCAGCGTCACGACTCGTCGTTTGAGGCCCAAAGTGCACATTAACTGACCTAGCGCCCAAATGATACCTCCGACATGATACTTAATTGTTACTTAGCGGGAGATGGGTAGGAACAAAGATTGTTGGTGGAGTTTTGGCGGGAACGTGAAGAATTCATGTCGCGTCATTTTATTATTTTCCAAAACTTGTTATTTCGAGTGTTAATGTTTAAAAACGGTGAATTTCTACCCGTTAAGGTGCATCGTTTCACTCATCGCGCGAAATTCAAATTTTCTTGCGTTTTTTGTCAATTACAGCTTAATTACTCATCGTGGGTTTATTGAAACCAATTTTGCGCCAATAAATAAGTTGTTTTAAGAAATTACGGGTAAAATGATTACCTAGATAACATTGGTTTAGCTAAAAATTTCAATAAGCTGATTTTCATCTTGGTTTTTGGTTTAGTGGGAAATGTACTTATACTAGCTTTCAACTTGAATTTTTGATTGGTGTAATTTCTTGAAAAAAAATATTTATTATCGCAAAATTAGTTTTCATGAACCTACGATGAGTAATTAAGCTGTAATTGACATAAAACGCAAGAAAATTTGAATTTCGCGCGCTTAGTGAAACGTTGCACCTTAAGTGTTCGTGAACATGCACGAGTGTTGGTGAATGGTATAATGTTGTGAAACGTGAATTTTCATGTTGTTTCCAAAAATCCATAGAAGGCTCTAGTAAAGTTTTCACCACTATACTGGGCCCCTATTCGGAGAAATGACATTTTATCTCGGTCACTGTCTCTCTAATTTAGAATTTAATGGGAGTGAGAGTGACCGAGATAAAATGACATATCTCCGAATAGGGTCCCTGGGGCATGACTTGGACTTGACCGTGACTTGCTGTGCTCGACTTTGACCGTGACTATGACTTGTTTGAAATCTAACAAAACTTGAGAATATGTATGTATACTTGACACTGGCAAATGCATAAGACGTGCGACGCCAAAATCCTCTTAGGAGGAAAAAAAAAAAAAAGATTGTTGGATTTGTTTGTAGGTAAAATTTTATTTAAAAAAACTCGTTGTTAACACCGACTTCGTTCGCGTAGACCTACAGAAAAAAAGTAGCCAATGTCCGTCTCCTATGCAAAAATTCAGCTCGATGCGTTCAGCCGTGATAATGCGACAAGACAGAAAGACAGACTGGCAGATAAACAGTCAGACAGAGAGACATTCGCATTTATAATATTAGTTAGAATTAGGGTTAGGATATGTTCGAGAATTGTGTACCGAAAAATTATTTGAAAAATAATTATGTATTTCTGTTTTTACCCGACTGCCCAAGAAGGAGGACCTATGTAAGTATGTGCCTATAATACACCTGTAACCTAAACGGCTTGACCGATTTTGACGAGTGAGGCGTCTTTGAATTCCTCTTTACGACCAGAGTGACATAGGCTACATTTAGCAGTCGGGTATTTTGTTTTACTCTTAATAATAACACTTATTACCTACCCGCCTAGAAGGAGATTAGTGTGTTAACAGTATATGCACCTATTAGTATGAAGCCTCATTTGAGTGCCAGTCTCATTTCAGGCTAGGAGTGCTTACCTACCATCCTCAACCACTGAGTTTAATGCTTAGCCTGTCAAACAGAAAAAAAGTCTACATCATAGACGAAGATTGTAACTAATTTTACCATTGAGAGCTTTCTGGAAATCTCAAAAATCAACATACGACTTCATTATCTTACGTTCTTATGTAAAGCAAAGTATATTATTAATCATCATCATCACCATCATCATCACTGCTAAACAAAGACCACCTTTTAGACCGCCACGCTGAACGACAATTTGCAATTTGCATCCACTTTCACAATGTCATCAGTCCACCCTGTGGGAGGCCTACCTAAGCTGCGTCTTCCAGATCGTGGTCGCCATTTCGAGTGATGTGGCCTGCCCATTGCCACTTCATCTTGCAGACCCTGAAAGCTAGCTACGTCGGTGACTTTGGTTCTTCGGCAAATAACCTCATTCCGGATTTTATACCATAAATAAACTCCGTGTATAGCTAATATGAGAACACTACCTAATTTTAGCTATACTATACAATTTTACTGATCATATTAGCACCCGTATTAGTGCATACCTTAGTTCGATCCCGGTTAGGTTCCCATAGGAAACTGAATTAAGGCCGCTCTGTCACGCGATGGCACGACGTTCAAATTTTCTGGCAGTCGGCTAGTGTGACCATGGACTTCTTTAAAGTTTTATCCGAACTAATATTGAGAAAGTGAATTTGTCTCTCTGTCTCTCTGTCTGGATGTTTGTCGCGATTTCAGGCTAAACGGCTGAATGAACCTGAATTTTTTCATAGATAGACATAGCTTACTATTTTTTTCGGGAAAACGTAAGGTTTCTTTTTTAGATCCATGCGAATGAAGTCGCGGATAACTAGTGGATTCAAATTTCATGAGTTTTAGGCGCAGTTTTTGCCAAATAAAATGCCGCTCCGCTCCGATTCCTCTGACTTTTTAGCCTGGTGACTAGAAATTTTCGTTTTGTTTCAGTTTAATTTGACTAAAACTTAATTTTACGTTTTTTTTATCTCGATCTACTTTGTCAAATAATCTTAGAATATTTGTAATTTTATTATTTTAATTTAATAAAATCTTGGATCCGCGATTTTACCCGCTATCCAACAATAACGTTGTTTTTTGCTTTAGTATAAAAATATGTGACTTATGAAGTACTACTGGTGTTACTTGTGATAGAAGTATATGGCTTATGTATTTGTTTTCGGCTAAATGTTATTTGCTTATGTCAGTCCAGATTTTAAGCTACCTCATACCAAAATTCAATTAAATCCGTTCAGCCTTTACGTAGTTGATTGGGAACAAACACACTTACACACAACATATTCTCGCATGTATAATATTAGTAAATAAATAATTGTGATTATGATAATGCGAAAATGCGACTGGCACTGTAATGAAGCATCCCACTTACTGTAATAGCCGGCAAATATCTTGAAGTAACGTCTCGATCAATTTAGTGGGGCAGCTCCATCTGCCAGTATTTACAGTTAGCGGCAAACAACTTGAGCAATGACGTTATCTGCGCAGCGGTTGATTTTTAGGCCTGATTGGTGGAACGAAGGTTGCGCGAGGAGATTTCAACGTACTTGTACATGCTCCAAGTTTTTTCCCACTACGCCACATTTTGTTCAAGATGTTTGTCGGTCACTGGACTTGTTAGCTCCTTAAAATGTGCCGGAACCAAGGCAACACCAATCTCCGTTTGTAAGAGCAGCGCCGCCGGGCGTCGCGTAATGTCACGGCATTATACCGGCATTTTAATGGCACTCTATGCCTGTCTCAACTGTTTGACAGACAAATCGTTAGAATTATTGATTATTTTGCTGTAAGCTACACCTTTGGCCATATTGTATTGATAAAGCATATGTCAACATTTATCATAGACAATCAATCAATGAACGATTTCGGTAAGCTTGCTTATTAAGCAACTGACGATGGCATGGATCTGCTTCGTCTAAGGACGATGGTCTTCGGACGAGTGACTGCGAGTGGCATTAACTTACAATCATAAACCAAATAAACGAGGGCTTCATTATTATTAATTTATAATATTATTATTTATTAATTTTATTTCCTTCTTACTGCGAGCGCGATATGTTTCTTGTATATTTCCGCATTCTTTTACATCTAACCTCAATCAACACAGCAGTCACTCTCGCCTTCTTGCGCGCTTTGGCGCTTGTAGGTATTTATTATATGCAGGTGCGCTTCGCTAAAATTACTTTATTGCGACGTTGCGAGAGTATCTATTTATTTTTATCTCGGAGTTAGTTTTCTTGATTGTAAAAAATTGTTTGTTCTGTGCCTTACATTATTCTTATTGTATTTATTGCAAAATCCTTACGATTAACTGGCTAAATGCAATACTAAATGTTGTGTGGAGCTAAAATTTAAGAGAAATAAGAAGTTTAAAACGACTACTTCCAGTAGGTTTGTATGCACTTGTATACAATTATTTATGCTACATTTTAGTCGATCGAATAGACGTTTATGAAGCTTTAGATAAATCTCCGAGATAGATAAACCACAAGCGCTGGACGGGTCATTTTCATCATTAGACGAGCACAGACATACATGATTACCTCAAGATGGAAAGGGATAGAGTACGATGATGTTACGTGATGTGAAATACGGTGTAATGCTGCACTCCTTATTAATATTCAAAAATAAAGAATGTTCCTATTTCGCCTCAGGGGTGGGGTAGCTTACAGTAGGGAGGAGACATTTATTGTCGATTTTTGATACCGTATCGTATATTTGACTGGTAAATCGAACTGCCTATATTTTGATATAAAAAGTATAATCTTATCGTCCTCGTGGTGCTATCTTCTTGCAAAGTTTTATCAAAATCGGTTCAACCGTTTTGCTATGAAGGTATGATAAACGTTCTTTCGGTCTGTCCCTGTTTCCATATGTACTGACAAAAATATGAAAAGATAGAGTTGATTTTATAAGATAATGAGCGTACTCGAATACATGTACTTACTTACCCTGTTACTTATCCTATTTACTAAAATGCACAGTCCTACGGCAAGACTATCGATATCAAGTAGACGAGTATCGATAAAGCATGCATCGATGCTCATCACTAGCGCACGATGGTGAGCGATGGCACTATACGCGCCGCAGGCCCTTGTGCGCATCCCGCTCAATTTTTTTCTTATTGTACATACAGCTGGCAACAATGTCTCTTATTTACAACTCTTGGAACACAGTGTGATTAACGTACATTGAGTATCGATAAAGCATGCTTCTCTTCCCATCACTAGCCCGCAAAGGATACATATGACATAGGATACGCTGCTGGGTCGTGCGTGCCTCCCGCGCATTTTCCAACTGGCAACTATGTCTCATAATCAACTACCTACTTTTAAACGACCAGAAGACGTCCACTAGGATGAAGCTGCTGCCTGTCCTCCGGTGGTTCTGGGTGCAGTTTTAGGACATACCTACCCAGGTCCATGTTCACAAATCTTACAGTCTGTGCAAAAACAGAAGCGTCGTGGCATAATACTGACCTACCTAACTAGTAGCAACCATGTACTAGTGAGAACTGGCAAACATTTCTAGTCGTGATGGCAATGACAGAGCAGTGTTGTCAACGCAACAATTATACACCTTCCCATAGACAACACTACAAGACAACATAGACAACACGCCCTCAATTTCGCTTCTCTTTTTGCTCAGAACTCTAACACAGTGTGATCAACTTACATCGAGTATCGATAAAGCTTGTTGCATTACCCATCACTAGCGCGCGATGGTGAGCGATGGCAGTGGTCACGCCGCGGGCCCGTGCGCGCCTCCTGCTCATTTTCTAATTATACAACAGGCAACACTGCCTCGTGCCCACAACTCTTCACTTTTTGAGACAGCGCGACCTTCGTATCTGTGGAGGTGGCTAAAAAAATAACTTTCCTAAAAAAATAAACTAATCGATTATAATTTTCAGCTTCAATTATTCCGGCTAATAAAAGATCAATCGTTTATCTTATAACAAAAAATATTTTAACAAAATCATATAGCTTATACAGATTTAAAAAAAAAACATGTTCTTTAATTATTAAGTATAATATAACAGACATTTCTACGATAAAAAATAAACAAAATCAATTCCCAATATCAAAGCAAAAAATGTTTATTGATAACTGAAACAAATTATATAAATTTGCATTAAATAAATCTTAATAGAAGCTCATTACACACTTGAACTTTATACAAATTCTTGGGTGGAACTGAACTGTAACTCGTTGTCCTAGGTGAGCGATTGAAGGTGACAAGTAGCAATGCGACATGATGCGACAAAATACGACACAATATTATGTTTGCGTCTCGTCGCAAACAGACCACGTTTAGGTACTGCTACTAATTGATATTTTTGCATCGCTTCGCGTCACGTCGCGATGGCGCGTAGGACAATGCGGCTTACGGGAGCGCTAAGGGTGTCTATACATGGCCTGACCTGACATCGTGTGAAAGAGACAGCTAGACTTGAATTTAGCATTAAAAAAAAGCCTTACGCTTGCGGCTAGGGCGGCTAGGGGATCGCAGAACTCTCACCATTTACTAAAAGGATTTACTACTGCCTATCCTCCGGTGGTTCTTCTTATATTATAAATATCTTCAATTTATTATTAAACTGGACCCACTAAATGCATAAAGTAGGCCCCCGAATATTTTTCTGCAGCTAAGTGCACATTTATAAACACTTTCTAAGCCCGTGCCAGTAAGAACTTGATTAACACTTATAGAAATCTTATTTTATCAGCGTAAATCATCAAATTAACCGAATTAATTATGGCTGTCACAAGAACCACAGTATTTATCTCGTTAAAATCGAAATTGAACGACATTTTGATATTTAGCGCGTAGCTGTGGGCGCCATCTTATCCCAACATATTGTAATCTCTATAATCCATTACAGTGATTATAATGTTAATTATAGTTGTTCTAAGTAATTAATCACTTGATAGATTGAGATTTCTTTGCTTAAAGGTCAACTTTTGAAAGTTTTAGTAGCTTCGCCTGCGGTTCTCGCGTAGGATACTACTTTCGGATCGACTTCTATTTGTACATCCGTACAAATAGATCGCCGTATCAAAATTGGTACGGAATGTTAAAAAAAACCCGTTACATAAGGGTGTCTATACATGGCCTGACCTGACATCGTGTGAAAGGGACAGCTAGACTTGAATTTCACGGGACCAAAAGAAACAAACTATTAAGGTTATAGCTTCTCCCTTTCGCTCCCCCAGAAACTTATATACAGCCATCTATATCACATGATGTCAGGTCAGGCCATGTGTAGACACCCTTACATAAGGGTTACCAACGTAGATAGAAATAAATCGTATTCTCTGTACACATACAGTGATCGCAACGTCAGAAGTGCAGTGTATGCAAAGCAATTAGTAGTTTAATTACTCGTACAGATAGAGTAAAACAGAGAAAGTTCAAATTATGACTTTAGCAGAGTACTCGACAAGTGCGACGCCAAAAAGGGGAAAAAAGACATGCCACATACACATGCCGTTAGACCACTGACACAAACTTCCTTCCCGCCAAAACCTGCATGATGACATCAAAAAGCTCGCGCAAAGGACCATAGACAATTTTGCGCTCCAAAGATCGCAATCTGCTTGTCTGTGGACGGCCACGTGACTGCCGGCGGGTGGTCACGTGGCCATGTTTACTCTGTGTTCCCGTTATTAACTTCGGGGCTGATCATGGGGTGATATCTACTTGAAGGGCTCGTAAACTAATAAGGTCGGTTAGATCTAGGGTCAGTTGAAAAGTTGAGTGATGGTTGATTGGTTTGAAATATCAACTTTGTTAAGCCGCAAGATGAGCCCAAGTGTGTGCTTGGCTACAGAAAATTGACGGTGTTGCCAGTCGAGTACCAGAAATGATACCCTACCGCCATGCTATGGCTTACACAAGAAAATGTTGGCCCCATTACCACGTTGTATTGCAATGCTCACCTTTGTGCGAAATAGAGGCCAGCATTTTGGTCACGTGTTGCAATTGTTTTTAATTAAATAAAAGGAAATAAATCTAATCTCCAGAGCCGAACTGACCCGACACTGCACCGAGGACATCCCAGACATCAGCCTAGACGAGATTAGAATGGCTCTTAAGCAGCTTAAAAACAATAAGGCGCCGGGTGATGACGGAATAACGACTGAGCTTCTGAGAGCGGGTGGAAAACCGGTACTTTTAGTCCTCCAGAAGTTATTTAATTCCGTCATACTCGAGGGTAATACGCCAGAAGCATGGCAAAGGAGTGTGGTGGTGTTGTTCTTCAAAAAAGGTGATAACACCTTACTGAAGAATTATAGGCCCATCTCGCTCCTGAGCCATGTTTACAAGCTGTTTTCGAGAGTTATTACGAACCGTCTCGAACGCAGGTTTGATGACTTCCAGCCTCCCGAACAAGCCGGTTTCCGTAAAGGCTTTAGTACCATGGACCACATACACACGCTCCGCCAGATTATACAGAAAACCGAAGAGTATAATCGGCCATTATGCCTGGCGTTTGTGGACTATGAGAAAGCCTTCGATTCCATCGAGACCTGGGCGGTATTGCAGTCCCTTCAGCGATGTCATATCGACTATAGGTATATCGAGGTGATGAAGTGTTTGTATAGGAACGCCACCATGTCAATCCGGTTGCAGGACGAGAGCACGAAACCAATCCAATTGCAGAAAGGCGTGAGACAGGGAGACGTTATTTCTCCGAAACTGTTCACGAACGCATTGGAGGACGTTTTCAAGCTCTTGGACTGGAACGGATACGGCATCAACATTAATGGCGAATACATCACTCACCTTCGTTTTGCCGATGATATAGTAATCATGGCAGAGTCGCTAGAGGACCTCAATAACATGCTCAACGACCTCAGCAGCGTTTCTCAACAGGTGGGTCTTAAAATGAACATGGACAAGACGAAAATCATGTCAAATGCCCATGTTGTACCCGTACCGGTGGTCGTTGGGAACGATGCGCTCGAATTTGTTGACCATTATAACTACCTTGGACAGACTGTCCAGTTAGGTAAGTCCAACTTCGACAAAGAGGTCGCTCGAAGAATCCAACTCGGATGGGCAGCGTTCGGGAAATTGCGTAATATCTTCTCGTCCAAAATCCCGCAGTGCCTGAAGACAAGGGTCTTCAACCAATGTGTGTTGCCAGTGATGACATATGGAACTGTAACGTGGTCCTTGACTACTGGCCTTTTGGAGAAACTCAGAGTCACACAGCGGGCAATGGAGAGAGCTATGCTCGGAGTTTCTTTGCGCGATAAGATCCGGAACGAGGATATTCGTCGAAGAACCAAAGTCACCGATATAGCTCTCAGAGTTTGCAAGCTGAAGTGGCAATGGGCAGGCCACATCATTCGAAGAACCGATAACCGATGGGGAAGAAAGGTTCTTGAGTGGCGACCACGAACCGGAAGACGAAGCGTAGGCAGGCCTCCCACTAGGTGGACCGACGACATTGTGAAAGTCGCGGGCAACCGGTGGATGCAAGTGGCACATTGTCGGTCGGTGTGGCGGTCTAAGGGGGAGGCCTATGTTCAGCAGTGGACGTCTTCTGGCTGATAATGTAATGTAATGTAAATAAATCTAAACTGGTTATTAATTTTACGTTGGCTGAACGAAGTTCTCCACTGCCATGATAAAGATTTCAAAGTAAATATCAAAAGTTACGCGAGCGCCATCTCTTGACGATGAAACAACTAAACTGACAATGCCTAATGAAAAACTGCTCATAGTATTGATTCGTATTTGGTCGTGTTCCTTTTGGAACACCTTTTGGTGTTACTGGCCTTTTGGAGAAACTCAGAGTCACACAGCAGCCAATGGAGATACTCGTTTCTTTCCGCAATAAAATCCGGAACGGGGATATTCGGAAACTCAGAGTCACACAGCAGCCAATGGAGATACTCGTTTCTTTCCGCAATAAAATCCGGAACGGGGATATTCGGAAACTCAGAGTCACACAGCAGCCAATGGAGATACTCGTTTCTTTCCGCAATAAAATCCGGAACGGGGATATTCGCCTAAGAACCAGTCACGTGGTCGGTCGGTGTGGTGCTCTAAGGGGAGACCGATGTTCAGCGGTTGACGTCTTCTGGCTGATGTTGATGATGAATAATTTTGATAATCCGAAGTTCATTATGTAAAACAAACATCCCGCGTCGGCTAATAAAGCGGCAACAATGGACTCGGCTGCAGTGTGATCTTTAATGTCAACACTTTGAGTGACACTTGACGTTTTTGATCCAGCCGTGAAGTCGAGCGGAGTGTCGCTTGGATACGGCATCTGAGCGCAGTTGGGATGCTTTCGATTTTTTAATTTATTTTATTTATTATGAAATGGATTCTGGTTACTATCAAATTGATTTAAATCATAAAATTGATTTGATTTTTGATTGCATAATTTTATAGGTTTTTTTTTTAAATTTTAAACTCACTTATGTGACGAGAATGTCGCTCGCATGCGCACCGCGATTAATTTTTTTTGTTATGCAAGAACAGGAAACGGCTATACGATTATGTATACGTTTGTGGTCAAAGCAAGCATTCACGGCGTCTTATATATCGTCATTTTGTAACGAGCTCGCCTCGAATGATACATTACAAACACTGCAAGTCAGTCTCCGCCCTAAAATGTGCACACTGCGCAACTTCTTCAGCTAAAATCCGAGATCTCAAAAAGATTTGCGCGAAATGAAGTGCCATATCCAAAACCCACAACTTAGTTATACATTTTCGGCCAAATATGAGCAACACAGCTTCCCAAGTGTTGATTTTTGTTCTCAACTCGATGAAGAGGGATTTACATCCAATATTCACCCGTGTCTTTCCCATGGCTAATGAATATCATTCTCCAGGGAAATGAAGCTACGTGAAGCTGCCAGTTACCCTGTTTAAGCCAGTTATCCTGGGTAGCTACGTAAGCCAGTTACCCTGAACTTGGGTCGAAGTAATCTGGTTAGGTGTGCGGTGCATACAAATTTTTGGCTGAGTTTTGGATGTCATGAGACGAAATAACTTTGTCTCCGATTGCCCATGAGAAAATGTTGGTAGTTACCGATTATAGCTCGATGGTTGGTACATTTGGATCACACGCCGCAGGGTGTTGGTTCAAATCCAAACAAAGTTCTTAAACTATCAGTGAAATATAACATCGTGAGGAAATCGTAGCATGGTGGTCTTACTACTCGGCCGGCCAGCTACCACCCTCGAGTTGAAGATCTGTCGCCAAGCAATTAATATTTTTTATCAAAGTAGGCCGTTAACTTTGCAGAAGTTCTCTGTTCCTTACGGTAGTGTTCTAGATAAAAATACCCATAATGATAACTGACAGGTTTTTATGTTTGACAGCTTTAGACATTCGATATTTGAAATTGTTTAGCTGTCGCTCTATTTATCATGCGTGCGATAGAGTGAGTTACTGAATTTTCCTAACTTTTCGAGTTGCAGGGGTAGTCTGTTATCACCCCCTAAATCTTAAACTATAATCTATGCGACTATGGTACAACACAAAAAAAATATCTAATGACAACTATTTTCGACGCAAAAAAAATATTGCGAAATTAAAAAAAAAAAACCAAACATTCAAGCATAGTTTTCACGGTGTACACACATAAAAAATCATCGAAATTGGGTAACATTTAGGGGTGGGTATCAGTCTACGAAGAAATCCCCTTCGCAGGGGATGGTCTAAGGGGATATCAGGAGTAAGCTCGCTTTTTGTATGGACTAGACGGCGGTATACTCCATTCTTAAACAAAGGGATTCTTATCCATTCTTATTCTTATTTTTTTTTTCTTGTTCACTTCTAAGGGTACAGATCCCGTAACAATATAAAATAATAATATAAGTTTCCAAATTACAGTCCCAAGATAAAAGCCCCAAATACAAAAGTAAGACTATTAAAACGTGCCAAACCAGCATTATTACGAATCTGCATAACTGCGTTATCCTGCGGTATTGTCGCGGGTTCGATTCCCGGTGGGGCACCTAACTTACCACTAAAATTTACTACGCAACTTTCAGTACACAACTAAATTTCGCTTTTAAAATCATTCTATTAGAGTAGACAATCGTAAAAAGATGATACAATAAGATTGACTACGTAACTTTACTCAAAAATCAAGCTAAATTCGCTTTTAACAGCTCTCAATTAAAGTTGACGATTGCAAGAAAGTTACGAGATGATGAGCCGTTTTGAGAGGCAAAGATAATATGTCACCCTTACAGTTATTATATGCAAATAACATGAATAATGTAGGGTTGCCCCTGCGCGTGTTTTATCTACTTATCTGTGAAATGGCTCAATTAGTGATGCGTGGGGACCCTAGCGGTTTGAGCGTTGTAGATCGCTTAGGGATGGACAGTGTGACCACGTTGGGAAGGACATCTAATGTTTATCAATGATGATCGCTAAAATGTTAAGTTGCTTAAAGTTTCTTTATGTACGCCCTATTTTTTTTTTCCCGCTGCACTCCTTCGCACGCAACTGCATCGTACCGCGCGTGATGTCACAGAATACCCCAACAGAATACCAGCGCTGGTTGTTTACAGCTGGCTTATGCTGAGTTGGGCCGGTTTCGTGACAAATATAAAGGTACACTGTATATTTAATTTATTATTATGTTTCTTTTGTGTGTCTGTATTTTTTGTTACGAAATAAATATTTCTGTATTTCTGTATTTTCTGTTGATTGATAAACTTCCCCAAAAAGGCAGAAACATTCGGCACTTAATTCTAAACAAGAATTTCGAATTTGGGCAAAATCGGTCAAGAGGTTGTCAAGGTCGTGAGGTCTCAGTTTCGATCGGTCTGAGACCTCACGACTTTATGTATGTATTGACCGATTCTGAGACGTGACACGACTACTTCACGTTCCCGCCAAAACTCCAAAATACAGATAGTTTCTAATTATCCCGGTCAACATTTTCAAACGCTAGGGTTGGCAGGGCATGCAAATATCTCGTATCTTAGCCATGGAATATGCTAAATGATTTATAGAGATGCTATCATCTGAAGGGTGATGGACTTGTTTGAATAGATGATTATTGTAATATTTGATGCGAATTTCATGTACTAATAGGAAAATGACAAATAAAACTATTCGATGTTTTGTTTTTAGGTTCACGTTAACAAGAGCAAATTAATATATGAAAAATAAATAAAATACTTACCCCCGAATACTGAAACGTTTCTTAACATTAACGACAGATTAAGTCTATTGCTGTCTTTGTCATTTGCCTAGTGCCAGACAAAGGCAGTATTAGAATTAATCTGTTGTCAAAGTTAACAAACGTTTCAGTATTCGGGGGTATAACACGTAACGAGTAACACGAAGAACACACGAGTACGAAAAAAATATTTACCTCTCTCTGCATCAGCCTTTAAACATCCCACTGCTGGGATATCGGCCTACCCTCGAAGAGTGATTGTGCCATATCCACCACGCTGGCCCAGTGCGGGTTGGCGGATTCACATACGCCATCGAACTTCTTTACCAAAGAATTCGTTGGTACGGGCCCGCCCGGGTTCGAACCCACATCGCAACTAATATGAGGCGAGCGTGCTCCTACCAAGCTACCACGATTTGAAGCCCTTAAAATTAATTCATAGAAGGTCCTGCATAATGTTCGTCTACTTTGATGTGATACAGTTGTTTTTTTATAATTATTGATAATTAAAATTATGCAATTAAAACGTTCATCATTATCATCACTAGCCAGAAGACGGCCACTGCTGAACATTGCTGCGCGATAATCCCCACGCTTGGCAGCTGACTTGGGGATTGTAGAACGCCCAGTGTTTACTAAGACGCTGATAGCCGTCCTTCGGTGGTTCTGTTCGCAGTTTAGGACATACCCGGATCATAATTAAAACTAGGTACTTAAAATATTTTTTTACTATTTACAAATTAAAGGTATTTTTAAAATATACGCCGATCTAAAAAAGTTCAGTTCAAGAACTTAAAATTTAATAATCACGAAACTTTACAAATACATACATACATTCTCTGAACTTTGTGTCATTTTAATAAATAGTTAAAATAGCAAAATGACAATTTAATAATTATGTTCTAGGCGTCATAATATTAATTTTTAGTGCCATCATTCATAAAAAAGGGTGGATAGTTTGAATTTAAAGCTATAAAAACTCCAATTAGCGGTACAAATTAAAAAAAATAAAAACATTTGGATCTAGCTTTTGGGTCACACACATTTACAGCCATTAGCGACCCCACAAAAACTATTAAAACCTCTAATTTTTATAGATAAAAAAACAAAACCAAATAAATCATGAAAAAAGCAAACATAACTATTAATATCTCTATCCTTATATTTAACGCGACGATAATTACAGTCCAGAGGAACTGGCCGAAAACAGAGCCGAAAATTTAAGAAAAAATGTAAAGAAAAAATAACTTGGAGTTTACGTTCGAAATTCAAAATTAAAAGTGTCGGCTCGCTCGAAAATCCGGCCTGTATCATTATGTTTGCATTAGTTTGTTCTTATTGGGATGAAAGGTTAAGTTTGGGTCACGACTTGTACCAATTAGGGGTGATTAGAGGTTGTAATTTATTGAGTGTGTTTTGTTTGGTTGTAACGCCGCGGCGCGCTTTGTGTCGTGGCGCCAAAATATTTTCTTTTTACAGTGTTGATTTGCGAAGGCAGCTTCTTGGAATTCGCCTTTGGGTGATCGACTAGCTTCAAACTTAAGTTTTTTTTTAAATTTTTACTATGACTATATTTCATCATTGACTTTGACAATCGAATATCACTGTTTATTGATGCAAAAAAAGCTAACATCTATTTTACAAAGCTCGCAATGATTTTTGCATATTTAATATATATTTAAATATGCAAAAATGGATGAGCTACTGTTTCTTGTATCACTATGAAAAAGCCTACATGATTGTTTGTCTATTTTTTACCTTTTCAATTAGTTACCTTCCCCTTCTTTTCTCTTTTATTCCAATTTATTTAATGGACATTATATAATGAATACACTCAAGAAAGTCCCAATATATATACCAACACTGTAGAAATATACTAAACAAAAAGAATAAATAAAATAAAATAAAATAAAATAGCCTTTATTTCCCTTTTGATTAATATACGAAACAATTTTTTTTTTTTTTTTTTTTTTTTTTTTTTTTCAAATTATTATTTTTATATTTACTTAGTTACATTATTTATATACTTGTCTAGGGCACCCAAACTTGGGTGAAGGCCTCCTCCATGCCTTGCCATCCTTGGCGGTCTTGCGCTAGACGGGTCCAGGTTGAACCTGCAACCTCAACGACGTCGTCGCACCATCTTCTCCGAGGTCGTCCCCTTTTCCGTACCTTGTCTCTTGGATGCCAGTGAACGATGCGTTCGCTCCATCTGCAGTCTGATGCTCGGGCGAGATGGCCAGCCCACTTCCATTTGAGCCGACATAGCATCTTCACTGCGTCCAATATCTTGGTCTTCTTTCTAATGTCCACATTCTTGACCTTATCTTGAAGTTTAAGGCCCAGCATCGAACGCTCTGCTGATCTTTGAAACGTGGATAATTTCTTTACCAGCTTTTTCGTTAGTGCCCATGTTTGACAACCATAGAGCAAAGATGGCAGTATGGTATTATCCATCAGGCGTTTTTTAAGATGAATGGGTAACTTACTCTTAAATACATCTTTGTTAGCCCAGTATTTTTTCCACGAGGTTGCTATTCTCCGGTCTATTTCCTTAGCGGTAGCATCTTCGAATGAGATCAGTTGACCTAGATATATGTATTCGTTAACGTACTGTATGTTAGCAGTGTTTAGATTGATAGGTATTTTATCTCCACTAGTCATGATTTTGGTCTTAGATAAGTTCATGTGGAGGCCTATATTCCTGCTTTCTGCGTCTAGGGTTGTAAGCATATATTGTAGGTCTTTGTGGTTTTCTGATAAAATCACTATGTCGTCAGCAAAACGAAGATGTGTCAACCGTTCTCCATTGATGTTGAGGCCATAATTTGACCAGTCAAGCTTTCGGAACATCGATTCTAGGATGGCTGTAAACATTTTCGGGGATATAGGGTCTCCTTGTTTTACTCCTCGTTTGATGTCAAATAGAGGGCCGATCGATTCAGTTTTTATTTTAGCCTTGCAGTTGTTGTATATTGCTCTCAAGATTGCGATATACTTTTCTTGTATGCCCTGTTCTCGTAAACTCACCCAGAGGTACTTATGAGAGATAGAATCAAAAGCCTTGATGTAGTCGACGAATGCTAAGTAGATCGTTTTCTTGTGTTCGTTACATCGCTCTATACACTGAGTCAAGGTAAATATGTGATCCACAGTCGAATAGCCTTTTCTAAACCCAGCTTGTTCCCGAGGCTGCTGTTCGTCTAAGGCTTTAGTAATACGGAACAGTGTTACTGATGAGAACAGTTTGTAGAGCGTCGGTAATAAGCTTATAGGCCTGTAGTTATCCATCAAATTTGGATCGCCCTTTTTGTACAGCAGTGTAATAACTGAGTGTTGCCAGTCTTCAGGAATCATTTCATTATCGATAATTTTATTGAAAAGTTTTGTCAGCTGTGGCGCTAAAGGCTCTAACATAGCAATAATTGTATCCGTCGATATTCCGTCTTCTCCGGGTGATTTATTTTTCTTCATGCTACTCATGCCACGTACTAACTCCTCAGTAAGAAAGATAGGAACAGCAGAGGCTTTCGTGTAAGGTTCATTATCTGTTTCTTGGCTAGAGTATAAAGATGCGTAGAACTTTGTAGCCGCCTTTAATATGTCTCTCCTGTTAGTAGCCTTTTCACCAAAAAGAATACTATACTAAATAAGCATCTCAGGTCATAGTTGAACAGATCTCTGGCTGCGTCAGAGCTAGTACCTTCCCTCATAATAAGCTTTCTTCCTTGCGCATTTTCAATTTAAGTATTGCAGATAAATAATCACTGAGCGGTAAAAAAAAGTATAGATAACAGATATAGAAAGATAATAGTCAGTTATCTTTAAGATAACAACGCCAATGTTTTTAAGCCATTTTTTATTTTAACATATAATATAACGAGGAAGAAAAACTCATAATTGTCGACATTTTCCCTTCTTTTTCGCCAAAATAATAACAAGAAAATTGCTATTTATAAAACATTGGTAGTGGTGTTATATTTTTTTTTTTAATTGGCTCTGTGAAAGTGACAGCTGTGGCCGAGACTGTGGCTAGCTAGATTACAAATTTCACCTATCACCTAGTCACGTAGTCACACTTTTTGACGTCATTCTCAATATATCTACTTACATACAGCATGACCGCGCTAATCGTCAATCGATAACGATCGAGTAACGGCCCGTCCGGCCCGTCGGGGCCGCAATTATCGGCCGTATTATTATTAGACATTAGGTACAATAATATTAGTGAGCGCGTGCGTTGCCTGAAGCAGTTTTGATGCGCGGGACAGTTTTTTCAATGCAGATAATATTACAAATCTTCTATTACAAGACTTGTAAATTGTATGTCATACCTACTTACGCGTAAAAAATTGGAAATGACACTTCGACGGATAACGTGTTAGCGTGTTAGCTAGCACTAAAGCCACGCCCACTTTTCGTGTTAGTAACATGTTAGTGTGCTAGCTAACATGAAAACATGCCGCAGTGGCACTGCCAGTGACATTGTGAATGCAATATGATAAGAATACGAATTTTGTTTATTGCAACTTTGTACAAACTGCCAGCAGCGTGTTTTATATGGCCTAATGCCCTTCGAGGGTAGGCCGATATCCCATCAGTGGGATGATTAAAGGCAGAGTGTACAATTAACTTTACATTTTACTTAAAGTTCTAAATAAATAAAAAAAAGGAAATTATCACGTTTTTTATGGTAAATGGTTCACGAGACGTGCACGTCCCTTACCTTATGTTATAAGCGTCACATCATCAGCCAAAAGACGTCCACTGCTGAACATCATAGCATAAGCGTCACGCTTACCCATAACAGTTCAGTGTCAAAATGTTAAACTTCAACAGTTCAAAACCACGTGCGGCAATACACATGCAGCGTTCGTCACCCTGAGATATTAGATATTAAATCTCTTTAGGCGCAGTAATTTCATTTATAACATTGCCCTTCAATCCGGAACATAGTAATGTTTACACACTACAGCTTTGCGGTTGAGTAACTGCCAAAAGTGTGGTTCTTCCCCAGGCGGACTCTGCAAAAGAGTCCTACCACTACAAATTGTAGCGCAAAGCTACAAGACTACAAGTCCATCAAGTTCTCAACAGTAAACCTGTGAAATAGTTTGTTAAAACCGACCCTTGATGGTTTCAGTTTACGACAGTCGTAAAATTTGGCTGAGAGTGCACGAGGTGTATGCCGGTCGGCATTTAGACCAAATTATCGATATGCTTCGTTAATTCTTTAAAGAGTAGGTACAGAGGAGAAAAAAATACATTGCATATTGTTAGAGTTACTTACCCGAAGGGCACACTTCTAAAAATACCCGACTGATTTGGGCTGCAGCCGGCTTATGTGGGATTATACCCACTAAAACCCCGGTGGCCTGCCTTGGTGCTTGAAGGAGGTTCCTGGATCTCCAAGGGAACGCGCCTATCCCGGTGGCTCCCCTTATTTATCCCGGGATAAATATAATATATAATATTTATATACGAGCTGTCCTGAACACCTCCGCCTAAGAAAACGTCAGCCACTCGACGCTGTCGTCCTCCTCGGGCTGGTTTACGTAGATGGCTACCCCACGTCTAGCCACCACCGAGCCCAGAGGTCCCTTATTAGAAGGGCAGATCGATGCCGTATTCTAGTGCCCCGGCATTAGAGCGAGAGCCCAGCTATCTACTCTTCTTGCAAAAACCCGTCACGGCTATGATAATTTATATACGTTTTTCTATTTGTGCACGACACAAAAAATAGAGTATATGGCCGTTACAGTAATTTTCCTAGACTGGTCTGGAATATTGTCAAATATTTTATAAAAAACTTCTCAGCGTATCCTAACTAATATTACAATGAGGCGTTTAAAAAAACAGAAATCCTGGTTATAACAGTACCCAATAGATAGCGTTAGATGTACCTTGAGTTTTTTCTGTCACTGTCAAGACATGAAAGACAAAAAAATGTACATGTGCCTTTTTTTTCTCGTGTTTTTTTGGCTCGACATGTGTATTTAGACAATTTCAAGTAACGTAACTATGTTTTTGACTTCATTTGAAATATTACAATAGTTGACACCGGCTAAATAGACAACGTGTGGAGCCAAAATTTACGATTTAAAAAATAAACATAAAATATTTCGACAGAAATGACAATGACAGGTAAAACGATAGGTCTGTTACGCCATCTAGTAAGTATTTTAGAACTACTTTTTTTTTTTTTGAAAAACGCCTCATTCAGAGGAATATAGTCGCAGTCGTATCAGGACCAGTAAAGCTTCGAGGTATAAGAATGAGGTGTGAATAATTTCGTCTCGAGGAAAAAACATTTCTTGCGCGATTTAGAACTCTCTACGTTACAACTATCAGTCTATACAAAACGTCAAATGCACAAAATGGCCAACTAGCGCCATCTAGCGAATTATAGGAACTAACTTTGTTTCTCTGTGTGAATGTTTGTCGCGTTATCACGACTAACGCATCTTGATTACATTTGATAAGGAGTTACTGTATAACACAAAGACGGACATAGGATACTTTTTAATGTCCACGCAAACGAAGTCGCGGGTAACAAACTAGCTAACCATATTTTCATCGGGTTTTTTAGCGGTTTGAACATTAGTTGACTAAATATGTAAGCGCCATCTAGTTTTATGTTTTTTTTCGGGGTACACTTTATTGTATGAGATTGTCATTCTTCTCGTATAATTTTCTGGTACTAGTCACAACATAAACTACCTAATAATATAATAACTGTCTCCTAGCCACATAGTATTTAGTTGCCCACGCGCACGCTTTTCGAGCATCCTGTTAGATGCGACGATGAGATAAATGTTATTTATTATCTTAATTGCTTGCCAGTGAGCTTTCTTAATATCGCCACGCTTAGGAGTTTACCCGGAATTACGGGAAATTAAAAAAAAAAAACTATGTTGGTATGCAATATTTTGCTATGAATTAGGGTAATTCCTCTTTTTGCCTGGAGTGAAATAGGCGACATTATGCAATCGGGTTGTTTTATAAATAATATCTAATACTTGTTCATTTATACATAAAGATTAGGTAACATAAAGGCTGTCACTGAGCAACACTGTTTACTTCTAAACACTGCCTTTAAATGATTTATCTCTCGCAGCCTGTGATTAAACAATTATTATTTACAAACCACAGTTATTGGTATTTAATCTGTGGTACGATTTCCGGAGTTTGATGCCCTATCTCTAATAATTTACATCTATATGATTCACCTACATGAAACAGTTAAGTCATAGCTAATTTAGATTTTGTGATGGGTATTACAGACATAGTGTATATGTATATACAGTGGCGCAAGTGCCTATTGAAAAAGAACATATGAAACGTGTACTAGAAATAATGGCGGCTTTCGCTGTCTTGCTCTATCGATGGCTTGACTGTATCGCTCTATCTCTATCGGTATTCAGTTCTAGTACATGTTTCATAACCGCCTTTTTTAATTTTTTCTATGAAACTCCCATCTCTTAAACGTAGTAATCGTAGTGATGATTCTCTTTGGTTTTGTAATTCCTTATTGCCTACATTGTAGTTAAAAGTTTTTGCGGATAAAAAAACAAATTAGTTTCTTAAATTGATCTATACAGGGTTATACGGAAAGGGTATGATAAGCTTGTGAACAACTATTCAAGGTGCAATGTTTCACTCAGCGCGGCAAATTCAAATTTTCTTGCGTTTTTTGTCAATTACAGCTTAATTACTCATCGTGGGTTCATGAAAACGAATTTTGCGACAATAGATAGGTCGTATCAAGAAATTACGGGTAAAATGATCACCTAGATAATATTGGTTTAACTACGAATCTCAATAAGCTAATTTTTATCTTGGTTTTTGGTTTAGTTAGAAGTGTACTTACGTTGATTTTTGGTTTAGTGTAATTTCTTGATACAACCTATTTAAAAAATTCGCAAAATTCATTTTCATGATTACACGGTGAGTAATTAAGTTGTAATTGACAAAAAACGCAAGAAAATTTGAATTTGCCGCGCTAAGCAAAACGTTGCACCTTAAATCCCTCACAAAATCAAAATTAGCTATAACTTGACTGTGTTATCTAGGTAAATCATAGAGATGTAAATTATTAGAGATAGGACATCAAACTCCGGAAATCGTACCACAAATTAAATACCATTCCCCGTATTTTCATAATCTAAAATAACAATAGAGGACGAGAAATTTCGAGCAATCCCCGTTACCCTACTGCAAAACCGCGTGGAAAACTGCAGGGCGTATGATATTATTATTCAAATAATATTGTAAAAGACCGCAGTGCGTGTGTTGATTAGCAAAATCAACGAGATATGCGTTCGGAGCTCGAAGGGAGTGACGACACGTAGGTACTTACTCTCGGGTTCATTAGACGCAACATTGAAACTGCTGGTGCTTGTAAAAGCTTGTCAGGAAAAAAACACAAAAACTTATTATTTTGAAATACTATGCTATGCCATACTTGAAAATATTTAAACTTGATACTGCCTAAATACACTATGTAGGAGCCATAACGCAAGTAAAAAAAATTAACAACGCTGTGACTTTCACGGAAACATGAACTCTGTTACACGCTGGTTCTTTTTTGCTACAGCCATGGGTAGATATTAATAAAATACCCATTGTTTGCACCCCTTATCTTCTTTGTGGCGGGGCGAGGGTGGTATCGAGATACAGGTTTGATTTGTTAAATGTCTTTTTCGGAAGACATTCACAATTTCACCTAGTATACAAATGATACTTTTTTCCTTTTTTTATGGCTCCACACGTTGTGTATTTAGCTAGTGCCAAGTATTGTAATATTTCAAGTGAATATTTCACAATTAAAACAAGTCTCTGTCATAGTCTAAGTCACGGTCAAGCCCACGTCATGCGGTGGAGACTTTAGAGGTTTCAATGGAGTTTTGGAAACAAAACGAAGACTCAGTTTTCAATCTATTTAGTACTTGTACTTTTGTTCTTTTTTTATACTCAATTTAAAAACTTTCTCTGCTTTTTTACACAACTGCCGAGGAAGGAGGGTTATGTTTGTCGGGTGTGTGTAGTGAAATATCTCTACGGCTTATAAGTTTTAGACAAAAAACGAGAATAAGGGAAATAGGTAAGTACAGATTTAATTTTAAGTCTATTGAGATGTCCTAGTCAAGTCCTGTTGACTAGTCCTGTGTAGAGTGGAAGCCTTAGTGAGTTCTTCAAGGTTTCGATACCGGGGCATCAGGAGGCAGTACGGGTCCCTCGGAAGAAAGAAGTGGAGTTCTCAACACCATTTCACCTGGAGGCAGGACAAGTCCCTCGGAAGAAGGTGTGTCACCAGGACACTAGATTGCACCAAGTAGCACAGGTCCAGCACGTCTAAAACAAGGAGTTGTAACCACTGCCAGAGGTCAAGGTTTTCTTTGTTCTTCATACTATGAGAACCATTAGGGGTTTACCTCTTCAGCTTGATAACACTATGGAGCAACTTTGTCCTGAGTAGTTATACAATCAGAAACCAAAATTAGACTGCCGCGTCTGCCATGAAACGGCCTAAAGGTCCGATAAATTGATAATTTTGACAAACATCAATTTAAGATATTGATTTGTTTATATTTTTTTTTTTAAGAAAAAACATATCCTATAAATAAAAAATAGACCGTAGGAAAAGTGATGTCCTATAAAGTATGTGAGATATGTTTCCAGTGGTCCCATTTATTTACCTCCTAGTGTAGCCTAGTCGGCTTGACCGAGTTTGACGGATGACTTAATGAGGTGTTATCGATTCCTCTTTAATCGCCTATGTCTCTAAATAGGCTATATTTTGCAGTCGGGTATTTTTTCTGTTATTAGTATTATTAATTTGTGCGTATTTCACTAAGCCTGTTCACTGGCACACGAGTTGAATTAAAATCTATTGTTTTATCAACTCCTGCTGAGGTGCAACCGTCTCATTTCCCGCGCTGTCAGATTCAAGTTTTTTCTTTTTAAAGCGAACTTTTTATTTTTAATTGGAACATATTCGGCCAGTGTTGAGCACTGCGGAGTTTTTAAAACTTGGGGTTGTTTTAGGGGGCCGCGTAGCCTCAAGGTATTTGCGTTCGAGAGGCATATTGGAGTAAGACAATCTGGCCCCCTGTAATAACTTGGCAACAATGGTGGATGAATGTTGCGTTTTATGAAGCCATTGTGAGTTTAGCAATAATAATAGTCGATGAGATACAGTGCAACCAACTTATCTGAAGCTGATTGAGGGATCCACTAATATGTATTTTTGTTTTGTATGATAGGCTTTTGTAAATTTTAGTTTTTTGTTTGGGGATGTCTACCTCTACAGATATTAAGTTGATACAATGTAAAAAAAAAGTATACTTTTCAAGTAACGCACAAAGTTTAGTGAAAATTAGGCGCCTATTCTCTTATCGCTACATATGCGCTGACAAAACGTCACAGGGTCTCCACTACACTACTGCAGAAGAAAAGGGATATACTGCGAAATGTGCATTGTGCGAAAAGGACATTTTGCGATAGGAACATTCTGAGAAAAAGATATATTGTGAAATGGACATGTTGAGAAAGGGACATTAAGCGAAAGGGACATTGTGCGGGGACGTTTTGCGTGCAGTAGACATTAGGAAAGGGATATTCTGCTACGGAGCCCTTAAATCTACCTAAAGTCCATGGTTTCCAAGTGGGCAAGTACCAGGGCTGTAGACATACTAGGAGGCGGGAGTAAAATATAGGCACTATTACTAGCGGGAGTGGGAGGTGGTCAGCGGCCCGCGGCGGTCACGATCTAAAGCTGCACATACACGCAGTTGACAGAAATGAAACAAAAAAATGTTTTTCTTACTTACAGTAGTGTTTATAGATAATAAAATACTTTTCCTTTTTACCCGACTACCCAAGAAGAAGGTTACGTTTTTGGGGCGTATGTATAGTCTTATTATGTAAGTATGTCTATTTTTTCTGTTTGTGTGTTACATATTCCTTTATAAGGGAATACCCCGTCCCTTACCTCTTCCTAATAAATCTTATCCGTGCTTAGGTTGCCTGGAAGAGATCGCTTTAAGCGATAAGGCCGCCAATTATTACACTAGTTTTTAAGTAGATTTTAGTATTCTGGTGTCTGGTTATCTATCTATCTATCTATGTAAGTATGTATGTTTGTGTGGTCCTATAAATTACTTCCTCTGTAGCCTAAAGCGGCTTGACCGATTTTGACGAGTGAGGTGTCATTACATTCCTCTAAGCCTGGAGTGATATAGGCTACATTTTGCAGTCGGGTATTTTGTTTTTCATTTAGCCCATGACACTCCGGACTAAAACCAATTACACTTCACTCGTCAAAATCGGTCAAGCCGTTTAGGCTACAGAGGAGGTAATATAGGAATAAACAAACATAAATACTTCCAAACATACTTATTACTCACATACTTTACACACAAACCCCTAAAACATTACCCTCCTTGGGCAGCCGAGTAAAAATGACGAGATTTACAAAAAAAAACTAGGTAATATCACGTATTTTAACCCCCTCAAGGGATGAATTTACAAAAATCCTTGCTTAGTGTTTGTATGTGGTGTATAATTATGTATGCTGCGCCACACTAATATTATAAATGCAAAAGTTTGTGCGTGAGTGTGTAAGTAAGTGTGTTTGTTCCCGTTCAACTCTGTAACGGCTGAACAGATTTGGATGAAATTTGATATGGAGCAGCATCCTTCTTTTAGCTTTTTTTCAGCTTTTTATCCCGGAAAAATATTCGGTTTCTATAGAACAGCGGGTGAAACCGCAGGGTGCTGCTAGTAATTATATCCGACACTTAACATCAGGTGAATTGTGGTAAAACATCTAGCCTGTCAACCATTAAAATAACTGCCCGGCTGGGAATCGAACTGGGAACCATCGTGCTCATAAGGCAGACGCAGTACCAACTAAGCCGCGAGAGCGTCAAGGTGTCATGTCGGTCGGTCGCGGGGAGCATGACTATAGATGCGTAGTTATATAGGAATGGTCAGAGGCTGGAGGCGGTCACGATCTAAACCTGCATGGTGATGTGATACGGACGTCTTTTTAATAGTTGACAGGCTAGATATTTGACCACAGCTCTGATGTTAAGTGTTGGTGTGAACAAAGCACGCTAAGCTGGGAATGGAAAGGAAACTGAAAGAAAATACATTTTTTTTTTTACTCGTTGACGAGACGAGCAAGTCGCTCACCTGATGTGAAGTGTCACGCTTGCCCATAACAGTTCAGTGCGACCCAGAATTTTGAACTTCAACAGTTCAAAACTATTCACGGCAATGCACCGCGCTCGTCACCCTGAGATGTTAGATGTAAAATCTCTATATGCCCAGTAATTACGCTGGAAACATTGCCCTTCAATCCGGAACACAGTAATGCTTGCACACTGCTGCTTGGCGGTTGAATAACTGGCAAACTAACTAACTAATAATAACTACTAAGCGGGAAGCATTTGGTGACCAGCACTGCTGATCAAGAAGAAATACAGAGCTTGAAGCTTGAGCTCTGCATAAGAACAACGTGAACTTCTTGAATCGGCAGAGTCATCATCATCATCACCATCAGCCATAAGACGTCCACTGCTGAACATAGGCCTCCCCCTTAGACCGCTACACCGACCGACAGCGGGCCATCTGAATCCACTTGGCACTTGTCATTGAATCGGCAGAGTAGACCCCCAAATTTGCGGCAAATTTTTACTAGAAACATTTGAGCGAGCATTGAATACTACTCTACCACCAATATTTGTCCATCCATCACGATGTTTTCTTCATCGAAAGTTCAAGGAAGCTCAATTGATGTACCTGGAAAAATCAGCAACTTATTCAGTCGAATTGTTCCCTCTACGCCGGTTCCCATAATGTCGCTTACACCAGTCCCACTACGCCGCGCGCCTCTAAGGCAGTCCCATAACGTCCCTCGTTCACTTAAGGGGTCATCCTTTCGCAGAAAACGCTGGAAACATGAATTTTGTGCTTTTATTAAGGAGCCAGATGTCCACTGTAGAGCACAAGCCTCCTATCTTTCGCCAATCTTCCCTGTTTTCTGCCAGTCCAGGAGCTGCCTTAAAAATGTTTAATATCGCCACGTCTTCGCTGTAACGGTCTTCTTGAGCTACGCTTACCATCACACGGCCCCCTTTATTTAGAGGCCTACTCTTCCTACCATCATCACACGACTTCGTTCGCGTGGACCACTAAAAAAAGTAGCATATGTCCGTCTTCTACCCTTAAGCTATATCTATGCAAAAATTCAGGTCGATCCGCTCAGCCGTTTAGCGGTGATATCGCGACAAACACCCAGACAGAGAGACAGATAGACAGATATACACATAGACAGAGAGACAGAGTTACATTCGCATTTATAATATTAGTCAGGATTAGGATGTCAAAACCCCTTTCTTATTTGGCTCCTGTATAAGTGTAGCGATCTGATAGATTTTTTAAAAATAAGATGACGGACCCAATTCGTTAACCCCAAACAGCTGAAATAAGTAACCACTATACAGATTTTAATTTCAAAAAAAATGCATTTGGTTTTCGTTTAGCACAAGAGCGAGGTGGCGCAGCATAATGCCTATTGTACTCGGCCGCGGGATAAGGAAGGCCTCGGATGAAAACGACGATAGCAATAACTAATAATTATCTACAATTTTACCAGAAGGAGCAGCTTAGTTCATTTGACCATGTTCGGACACGAAACAAAACAATACCGGACAAATAAAGGCAAGTGCTCGCAACCGCTGTAAAAATGATTTACACCATGAACGCGGCCGCGCGCGGCGCGCGACTGCCCGCTCGCGTGCCGGTAATTGCGGAGCGTTCCTTTTTTGAATAACTATCACGACTTTTTCGCTCCATTTTACTTTTTTTCTGGACATTCCAGGCGTACTGGCAGGCAATTTGGTCGCGTTCGGTTATTTCAAGCATTTTAGGGTTGGGATAACAAGAGGCTTTGTTTCGTCTTTAGTGAAACCAAGAAAACCGTTCGGCTTTTTGTTATAGGCTTGTTCTTTATGTTGCCCATGCTATGTTAGATCAGTGAGCTTATCAATAATTTTTGTTGTGGATCACAATACATATAGTTTTGTCATCATCACTCCTATTTTCATTTTATTGATCGAGCGAAGCGAAGGTCTCAGAGTTCACTGCGACAAATCGGCATTTGTATGTATGTTCGTATGTTTGTGTGTATATTTGTCCGAAGATAACTTGCGAACCGTAGCTCCGATCTTCATGAAGTATTGTAGGCAGGTAGTTCATTTCAATACAATTTTTAAGTTCGAATACGAGCTGAATCGGTCCAGGGGTTGTGAAGATATAGGGGTTGAGAGGTCTCAGTTCGCCGCGAACTACTAGTATTAATCATTTTACTGATATTACTTACTAATGCAGAAATATTCATAGCAAGTAGCGTTTTTCTCCGTACCATTACGAATGAGTTGGCTTGGGTTTCAACTTCAAGTCAAGCAGAAATTTTGACGATCATGTCGCAGCTTAAAGTACTAGGAACATGTTACGTCCTTATCAGTACTAAAATCGGGTTACACATCTTTCTATGAACATTGACAACCTTAGTATAAAATTGCTCTATGCTACTTACTAAGCTCGCAGGGAACCAACATTTCATTGTTAGACTTTTCTGCGAAAGACATCACATCAAAAAGGTAATTTTATAGACTTTAGATTAATTATAACTAATAGTTCGCGGCGAACTGAGATTTCGCGACCTCTATATCTTCACAACCCCTGGACCGATTCAGCTCATATTCGGACTTAAAAATTGTATTGAAATGAACTGCCTACAAAATTTCATGAAGATCGGATCAACGGTTCGCAAGTTATCATCGGACAAATATACACACAAACAAATACAAATAAAACATACATACAAATGCCGATTTGTCCCAGTAAACTCTGAGACCTTCGCTTCGCTCGGTCAAAAACAAGATTAGGACTAGGCTACTTCGACATCTTTTCGCATCACTATAGACAGTGTTTTCAAGCGATCTTTGTCTCAAATCCATGCCTCAGTAGGTCGATTACGGTGATTTTTCGAATTTCGAACATGTTGTTTTCTTTTTGGAGCAAAAGTTTTTTTTTTGTATTAAGTATAAAGGTTACATTGTTATAATGCCAGAACCAAAGAGCTGGATATGAAATGAATCTACCTATAGAATCAACAGAAGAAAAGTAAACAAGGTTCCTGTTAACAATTCCTGTTATGAAAACCTATTGAGTTTATCTATCAAAGTGGATAAGTTTTGGGTTAAGATTTGTAATAACAGAATCTTACCCTTAAACTTTGAAGTAGGTATCATCATCTATCTATAAATATAAAAGAACTAGTAATTTTCTAGGAATCAACGAACAGATCAAACCGCTCGTGATAAAGACGTGAAATTTGAACCCAATACTCCTCAAATGGTCCAGGTGAATATTATGAACGGATTTTGCGAAAAACCACCTCTAAAGGAGTAAAATGGACCCCCAAAGTTTGTAGGGAAATAAAATATTTATTCATACCTAAGCCAATGAAACTCGATTGGTGTACTAAGCTAGTTTGGTATTATACACGAGTCCTTCCGCCCAAAAAGCTGCCTAGCAGCAAAAAGCTAGGTTTTAGTGATAAGACCTCTTCCCCTTTTACCCAAGCAGCTCATTCCTAAATCATTCGCTTCTTGCACCTTGGACACTTTTTGTTTTTATAATCTGTTTAACGGAATAGATTGAATAAGTCTCAGGAACTTCTAACGGTAGCTTTGGCGGGAACGTGAAGAAGTCATGTCGCATCATTGTAAGTATGTTTTGCCAAAACTTGTGTGTTGTTTTGTTTTGTTAATTCGAGTGTTAATGTGTAAAAAAGGTGGATTTTTATTCATTATGTGCTCGTGAACGTGCGTGATAAAAAAGTCGTGGTAGCTCAGTGGGAGAACGCTCGCCTCACATTCGTGGGGTAGCGGGCTCGGACCCGGACGGGCCCGTACCAATGAGTTCTTTGGAACTTACTTACGGATATACCACTGGCTTTACGGTGAAGGAATACATCGTGAGGAAAACTTCCTTTATTTCCGGAGAAGAAATTCGATGGCGTATGTGAATCCGCCAACCCGCACTGGGCCAGCGTGGTGGATATGGCCTAATCACACTTCGAGGCTGATATCCCAGCAGTGGGATGCTTAAATGTTTAAAGGCTGATATAGTAGAAGAACGTGCGTGAGTGTTGGTGAATACTATAATGTTGTGAAACGCGACTCTCCGTGTTATTTCAAAACTCCATAGAAACCCCCAGTAAAATGTCCACCACTTTACTGGGCATGACTTGGATCTATGTTACCCATTAACGAGCAAATAATGAATTGAAAGTAATAGAACAGCATAAAAAAACCTAATAATTTACAGTGGAGATAATAAGTAAATGGACGTAATTTTTATCTCTATTTCAAATTGTTATTCTATTACAACAAATAGCTTTTTTGAAGATCAAAGACAGATTTAAAACGATGTCTAAATAATATTACAAAATAATTCTTGATGAGTAGTGTTGTGCTTCAGAATTATCGATAGACTTTTATTGCGATTCTTTTACTATGACTTTCATCGGCTACTACCAAAAATCTTCTTAATTCTATAACTATACAGAATCTATAATATTCTATGACTTTGCAGTCATAGAATGGCTAAAGTCAACGTGTACTGGCGATTTCTACGTAGAGAGAGAAGTCTCGCGGCAATATTTGAATCTAACTTACGATGTCAATTTCATTTTCTGTTTGTAAGAGTATGTGTAATTGTATTTGCTAAAACAAAAAAATCGAATCTATCCTATAATAAAGTAATAATAATTCTATAATCCTATATAGTTTTTAAATTGAATTTTTGGGGAGTCTGAAATAGTACACTTTAGTAAATTAGCAATATTCCGTCGTCGCATGACTCATGATGAATATACATTCCATGACCAACCTTCATACCTCACATGATTTCTACCTAATTCTAATAAAGTTTGAAGAAGGCTGTTGTGAGAAATATCAAATAACAGAAGTTATTACATTACATTATCAGCCAGAAGACGTCCACTGCTGAACATAGGCCTCCCCCTTAGACCGCCACACCGACCGACAATGTGCCACTTGCATCCACCGGTTGCCCGCGACTTTCACAATGTCGTCGGTCCACCTAGTGGGAGGCCTGCCTACGCTTCCGGTTCGTGGTCGCCACTCAAGAAGAAGTCACTCAGAAGTTATTGTAGATATTTAATCCTACACAAAATGATTCTCTTCTTCATCTATGTTCGGGTTATCACATTGATGGTATACGATATGTATTTGACGTCGAAAAGCTTTTCGGCAGCGATCACTAAGTATAATTATGATTAATTAAAGAAATATAATTTAAAAGAAACTTTTTTTTTCAAAAAGTCGCTGTACAACGCGCAGAATTGAGCACATCCCTAGTATTAAAAAATAAATCCCCATTGCATTGTGGGGTTGCGAGCTAATCAAGAGGTTGTTTAACGAAGTTCGTCGGGAATCGACCGTGGTGATGGCAACTTTAGGGTTCATTACTTTTGCCTATTTCAAGGGGGACAAATAATCGGCGACAAATTGTTTTTTTTTTAAATCTTTTAGTTCGGTTTAAGTTTATTATTTATCTCTTAGCTTAGGTATTTGTTTGTACAGTTCTAACTTTAATGTTTGTAAACTTTTGGATAATCAGTACATTTTTTAGTCGATATGTACAAAGTTTTATATTTCTGCAGGCTTAGGTAATTGTAATTTTTAAGATTACGGGTAATTTAGACATTCTATTAGATAATCTTCTTATTTAGAAAAGCTCATAGAGATAATAATAATAATAATAAATATCTGGGACATTTTTGCACACACGGTCATCTGACCCCAAACTAAGCAAAGCTTGTAATATGGCTGCCAGAGACTGATATACGTACATAGATATTTAAATACATACTTATATAGATATTAACACCCAGATATAGAACAAACACAAATATTCATCACAGGAATGTTTGTCTTAGGTGGGAATCGAACCCACGCTCCCAAACACAGAAGGTAGGTTCACTACCAACTGAGCCACCGGGGCCGTCACAGTAAGTTCTTACAATACGTAATGAAATTGTACCAAAAAACTAGATCTTCGAAAGAAAACGCAAAGTGCAGAGTGTAACTAAAAAACTACGGGGCGTACCGTTGTAAAATATCTTTTAGAAAGCTGCCAACCATAAACTAAAACTTTTTTTAAAATTGTTATTTACTTCACTTCAATCAACCCCAGCACTTAAGTAATGAAAGATCCGAATAATCCCGATTCCATTCGATGCACCTCTCGATGTAAACCTAGTATACATTCATCTATGATGTAAACAAGCCTCGGGCAAGGGACCGGGACATGTATATCGAATTCGCAATACGGATTTAAATTTCGAAACTAGAGCCTTTTGCTATTCAAAAATGAATCTGGTAATTTTTTTTTGTGGGAAAATAAGAAAAAAGGTTTCGTCGATAAGGTTTTTTTTTCGTTGGGAATTAAAAAAGCACACAGCAATTCACCTCGCAATGCGACTTTTGTAGTGATCAAACAACGTTTTGGAGTTTTGGCGGGAACGTGAAGAATTCATGTCGCGTCATTTTATTATTTTCCAAAACTTGTGTTATTTTGAGTGTAAATGTGTAAAAACGGTGAAATTTTACCCGTTAAGTGATCGTGAACATGCACGAGTGTTGGTGAATGGTATTATGTCGTGAAATGTGAACTTTCGCGTTGTTTCCAAAACTCCATAGAAGGCTCTAGTAAAATTTTCACCACTTTACTGGGACATAACTTGGACTTGACCGTGACTTGCTTTGCTCGCCTTTGACCGTGACTATGACTTGTTTGATAATATCTAACAAAACTTGAGAATATAATTATATGTATACTTGACACTGGCAAATGCATAAGACGTGCGACGCCAAAATCCTCTTAGGAGAAAGATTAAAAACAACGTTTTCTTGTCTACCTGTTCATTTATTTCTTTACCTGTCCGGTTTAAATGTAATCGATTTTAAACTTACTTCCCGATGAGCTTAAATACGACAATATTGCGTTTTGAAAACGTGGTACCAATTACGTTTTTAAATGTGATACCTAGGACTGTTATTTCTAATGTTCGTTTCTTTTATTTAAAATAATAAGTCGTTGATAAAAAATGTAAATGATTTGTCAATCAATTAAAATATTACTACTAAATAAATGAACTTTTTTGTCAGTAGGATTTTAAAGGTCCGTCCAAACGAGGTTGCAGTCAGTAGCGTTGTGCCGCGCGGCAGGACGTCGCCGCCCGCAGAGAGTTGCGGTTAACAACGATGTTCAAGTTAAAAATATATTGGTGGCTCGGTTATTCAATAACATTATGATGTTTTAAAATGCGATAGTATGACACGCCACGACGTGGCATTGTATTTCGATAAAGTTCTTTTGACACAAATTATGTAGGAGGTTAAAGTATTAACGGGTAACTAACTAAAGTTAGTAGCTAAGTTAAGTAGTAACTAAAGGGCAGTATAGCGCTATCTTTTACTCGAAATTTACTAATTCAGATATTAGCTCAACACTTTCTTAATTTAAGAAATACGGAGCGTTTATTTAAAAAAAAAACACTCTTTATAATGTCGATGCTTTAAAGCTATTTTTATGTTAACATTGTCTATTTTGACGAAGAAGAAGAAGAAAAATTTTTTTTTTTAGTTTTCTTACCACTATTCCGCAAACTATTTTTTTACAAATTGACAATGTATTCTACAAGAACCGAGTGTTTAAAAGTGCGCAAGAGATAGCGAGTAAAAAGTTTTCTAAAAAAAACAACCTTTACATTAATTTTGATTTACTCAATAATTTTATATAAAAAAAACTGAACTCATGCTGTGTTTACTCCATTTCAGTGCTGTTAAAACAATGGCTAGGCTCGTACGTGCCATTCTCTTCTCAATTAACACTGTCCTGAATAAGGTATTGGGGGACAGGTGATGCAAGATGTTGTCAAAAAAACTTGACATAATTAAGTACTTTTTTCTTGAGTCCAATAAATACAAGTACCATGATAATAGGAATACTTTAAAGCGTGTAATATACGTACCTATGTTAAATTTTAAATACATGTTAACATTTTCTAATATATAAAATTTTGCAAGAAAAATTGGAAAATCCTCGTCCATCAAAATTTGTCAAATATTACTATTAATATTATTATTAGTAATTAACTAATTTGCAAAAATCGATTGCTGGCAAGAGAGCGCGTATTTTTTTATGGTAGCGTTAAATAAACCCATACAAAAAACAACGATCCGTTTCTCTGTTGCCACTTGAAAGAATAAACGATCACCCAAAATGTTCCCATTCTGTGACTGTTCAGCATTTTTTTAGTATTAGGGAGACGTACACAAATATAGGTACAAGACAAATGGTCGTTATATGCTATTTTTAGAGTAACAACAATCTCCAACTTGGACCAAAAGCCGAGATTAAAACTCGTCTCGAAAAAAATATCGAACTTCGAGATTTCTTCTTCCCAACGCTAACGAGATATTCTCGATGGCTAGCGTGCGAGATGCATCGAGTGGTCGGAGGGAATCGAGACGAAAGACAGTCGAGATTGGAATCTCTAAATCGACATCAATTTGTCATATCTCTGAATAGGGATCCAGAGTCCGTTCCGTGGAGTCCTTATTACGACGAGTGCTAAGATCAGCCGCCGGCGCTGCGCGACAACGAACCGTATCGCCGCGCCACAAGGTTCACGGTCGCGCAGCGTCCGTGGCTGAACCTAACAATCATTGCAATAAGGAAGTCTGTATTATTATAGCCTCTTAGCTTCACCATCATCGGAAGAAGCCAAGACTCTAAAAAGATTGTACTTGTTTCTCTTCGGAGGGACAAGGGCGTAGTTTTTAAGGTATATAGGCTCTTACGTCAACTAAACTCGCTCCAACCGAACCCGCGGGATCAGTTTTTATGTTACTAGCTGTTACTCGCGACTTCGTTCGCGTGGACTAATAAAAAAAGCATCTTAGTTCGTCTTCTACCCTTAAGCTATATCTATGCATAATTTCAGCTCGATCCGTTCAGCCGTTTAGCCGTGATATCGCGATACACACCCAGACAGAGAGACAGAGATACTTTCGAATTTATAATAAGAAGTTATTATAATAGGAGTGGCATGGACGAATATCAACAAAATTAATAAAATAAATAAAAACAGTCTGTGGTATTTGTGTCTGGCTCATTTTGTGCACCGCCGTCCACACCCGCATGCGCGTGCAATCACCGATCGACCCTCGTACGAGTCTAGTACGCACAGGGAGCTCGCTGTACGAGTCACGAATGTATGAACGGTCCAGTTACAAGTATTTAATTATTGTGTTTGTTATTTAGTACCATTTACATAATAAATTATAATAAAATAAATAATAAAATTATTTACATAATAAAATATTATTCTATATTTCTATATTTATTAATAGGTAGTTTTACTTTTCTAGTATGTAGGCAACAATACTGTTTGCAACACCCTATAACAGGGTATAATGTGTAATTTAGTACATTCTGAAAAATGTTACCATTACGCATTATGTGGCAATGTATACTTAAATGAATAACTCTTTTGGGCTGAAAGCTACGAATCATTAATCTTATCTATTCTAAATACTATTATAATTTAGAGAAATATAGCCGCAGTCGTAAGCAATAAAGCTTCGAGATATAAAAATGAATAATTATGTTCATCTGGAGGGAAAAACTTCGCGCGATCAGAACTCCCTGCATTACATCTGTCAGTCCATACAAAACGTAGCGAACTATAGGAAGTAGCTTTGCCCCTGTCTGGATGTTTGTCGCGATATTACGGCTAAACGGCTGATCGGATCTTGACAAAATTTGATAAGGAGTTACTGTATACCACAATGACGGACGTAGGATACTTTTTTTACGTCCACGCGAACGAAGTCGCGCGTAGCAACTAACAAAAAATATTTTGAAATCAACTAAATTTACAAAAAACCTACCCAAAATAAACACCGCAACTCGGTGGTGTGCTACTGTGCCTGATGGAAGTCCCTGGTATATCCATAGGAACACACCCCCGAGCTCGTTGCCTCGGGTAACACTCCCGGTAAATGCTAGGAGTATATTCTTTCCTTCTCTACTCTCCATGTACATGTCATTCTTCAAATTTATCGTTGCAGAAAAAAAAACTGTTGTATATCTGTTCGTTACCGGTCACATAGTTTTGGAGCTAATCAGTAATTATCACAGATTTATGACTAAGTAATTATGCATGCGCATTTTAGAGTATCTACGATGTATGTCAATAACAAAAAAATAATAGTAGTTCCAGCGGTTATGAGTGGAATATCTTATTTTCGCCGGCACTAGCCGGAGGCACACCATCTGTCAAAGTTTTAAGATTTCCGACAAGTAGGTGAGTAGTGATGGGATATAGCACAGACAAAAAGTATCGATAATATGTACACACATTAAAATAATGGATCTTGTGCAAAAAAGTTTGATAAATTAATCCATACAATGAACAAAATCCTATTTCTCTCTTTCTCTCTCGTTTTCATCGTAAGTTATCTCGTCAGCCAAAAATTGGAAGATTTATTTCAACGCTTCATTAGGATGCCATGGAACAAATAAAGACATGGACAACTAATCTCATTGTCCGGAATTGATCTTGAGACCTCCTGCTCATAAGGCAGAGGTACTGCCAATACGACAGCAGTACATAAAATGGGAAATTATTTGGTATCTATACACTACTGGCAATCCATCGTCATCTCAGCAAAGTTTTATCTATCGTGCTGCACGAAAAGCTGCTCTAAGCTGGCAATATTCAATAGCCGATGTTTTCAATAAAATGTTTCAAGCTTGTATTTCCACAATCGCTTCCAGAGCCTAGCCGAATGCGAGCCTGTGGACGAGTTAAACAATGGGTTGGTGGAAACTGTCCAAGCAGTGGAGTCCAAGTTCTTTAAGACCCCACGCCGGAAAAAACCTCAAAAGCTCTCAGACAGATTATTATTAGTATTTAACCCTAGCTCTCTAAAAAAAAAAGAGAATGCAACATTATGTTATTTGAAATTAGCGCAATTATAAATCATAATCCATCACAGTCAACTTACACTAATAATAAATACCGATATTTATATATCGATACTTGTAATCAATGTCAAGTTATTATGTCTCTTACGATTTACATCCATAATTTAAAAAAGTATCGACAATAAGTATCGATATTTAAATATCGATAATTATTATTTATGTAAGCGAGGAGAATTGTCGCAGCACTATAAATCTCGACTTCCAATACCAACCTAGTAAATAATTCATAGTGTTGTTTTTTACCCATCAGCCACGGTACAGTGCTGCCAGATGGCGCTGTTTGAGCAACATTCCCGTCAAATGGTCTGGAGTGTTGGACTGATACTTCAGGGGGAGTGATTTAAACCGAGGAAGAATGTTTTGACATTATCTTTATCGATATCTTTCGCACTCAAATAAACTAGTGGTTCTCCCCGAACTGGGACCTCAAAGACTTCATAGCTTTACAACCGAAAAAAGAGGCCAAAGGCCTTAAGAGTGTGTGTGCCATAATTCCCACGCTTGAAAGGCAGGTTGCGGATCGCAGAACGCTCACCATTTACTAAGAGAACGCTCCCGTCCACCGGTGCTTCAGATTCGGTGATTTCAGGACATACCCGAGTCTATCTTTGTCTAACGTGTTTGAATTACGTATTCTTGAAGTATTCCGCTCATGTTTATGGACGCTGGTGACATAGGCCGGTATCACTCATCTACGACCCCATATTACCATACCTGGCGTATTTTATTAAACCACGGATCAAATATTTATTTAGTAACTTAAATAACATTACATAGTAAATAAATTAAAATAAACCCTAATTAAAAATAAATCATAAATATATATACAACTTAAAACTAGCCCTAATGTAATAAACTGCTACCAGCAGGCATCGTACCCAAAATTCTGGCCGAATTGCTGCGTTGAATAGCGATTGCGATTCTTTGAGCAAGGTAGAGGCCAGCATTTTGGTCACGAGATGCTTCGACAAGACGTGATGATAGTACTTTATATATTTAAAAATATATATTAAATTATGTCGATACGTATACTCACATCGGATGTTCAATTAAACCGCATTGCGGTGCAGATCGCAGCGTGAGATAGTAGCGTGAGCACGTGTACCGCGCTGTAAGCAATTTGTCGTAAATAATCTTATATTATTTACAGATTTTATATTTTTTACACTATTTAAAACTCGCGTGCAAACCACCATGTACACCTGTATATTCTATTTTATTTTATTTCACCTAAGAATATATAAATAGGACCAATACAGAAGAGTCAATCTGATATGATGACGATAATGTAGTGGTAGGACTTTTGCAGAGTCCAACTGCGTAAATACCACTAGCCAGTTATTTGACCGCAAGCATTACTGTTTTCCGGATGAAGTGTAACGTTTCCAGCGAAATTAAAGACACAAAGAGATTTAAAAACTAATATAAGAATAAGGCGCGTAGCGCGATCAAGATAGATAGATAGATTCACTCTTGAATGTTCACACAAAATTTTATATAAATTAAAAACAGGCTTAAAAACTAGTGTAACAACCGGCGGCCTTATCGCTGAAAGCGATCTCTTCCAGGCAACCATAGGATGGAGAGTATTAATAGAAGAGGTAGAAGACGGGGTGTGCAATGATGGAGATTATGAAGAAGAAAGAATGCGAGAGTGAACGCTCTGTCACTATCACTTTTAAAGTTGAGAGTGGGGGCTGGCCAGGCGAGTACTAGTATACTCTCATTATCAGCAACAACAGCCTGGAGACGTCCCTTGTCTTCAGGCACTGCGGGAATTTGGACGAGAACATTTTAAAGTAAAAGTTTTCAGTATTATCGCCATGCTATGGTTTTTCACGATATTTTCCTTCACCGGTAGCTTCAGATAATTGGGGTACTGCGGCACCTCATACCATATGTAGCTCGGATCACGGTGCGAATCGCCCAAATGCTCTAAATTAATTGGCTCTTGTTAGAATTTGAACAATGACGTGCGACCCGAACGCGTTAGGCGATATTCACACTGCTCCGTGCCACGCGCGGGGGCCGTCTTTTTTAACGTTGTACCGAATTATCTTAGTTTGTATAGAAAACAAACGCGGTACAGCACACCGAAAATGCCTCACGGAGCTGCGCGCTTGGCTCTACAGCCTACATCCCGCGCACAGTCGCGTGGCACGAAGCAGTGTGAAAATCGCCTTATCCTCTTATCATTGCTAAGCTGTTGTTTTCAACGTAACTAACACACAGACAAGTTTCAGATATTAATGTGATCTGTGTCCATAAGTAATTAAATTACCTTGTAGTTACGTGTTGCGGCGGTGTATATCAGCGGGCGCGGCGGGGGGCAGAGCTTGTATAGCAAGGATTATAAACATAGATTTGTCAGGCGATGGCGGAATGTATTGAGAGAACTTTTTTTATTAATTGAATATGGAAAGTAGCAGACGAGCAACCTGCTCATCTGCTCGATGTGACATTATTTATTCAATGTCTGGTAGAAAACGCCACGCTTGCTTATAACGTTGAGATCACAGAATTCTCCCTATAAATGTTTAGGTAGAGATTTCTCGTCAAAGCAAAGTAAACAAGTCAGAAAAAAACAGCAAAATGTGGTATATGACGATCGCGGACATAAAGAGACACTATTTTGGTCCAGCAAGTAAAGAAACCAAAGGGCGTAGATACAGCTGTAAGCTGATCAGAGTCTGTGCTAATGTCGGAGGACAAAATAGAAAATACACACAAGAAAAGAAAAAAAAAACAATGCGTGTCTTCTGAGGATCGACTCGGGCTGAGTTCCGAAGATTGTACTCTAAACTAAGTCTTTAGTATGTGTTAGCACTGAGAGGTGATCTTTGAAACCGTTTAAACAGATGTCTCGTCTTGCAAGCAACGCTAGATGGAATGTTTACGAACTTGTTCTAAAGTCTAAAGAGTATTAGAAAAGGAGGCTCGTATGCGGAACAATACACTTTTGCGCGCAGAGGGCCAACACTAATGACTGTTGAATATTTTAGCGGACGGCGCAACTCGCGCTGACATCTGTGCTGGAGGTATGTTGTTAGATTCAAGGAGGTTTGTATAAAATAGTGTTAGATGAACTAAATACACAAATAAATTGAAGCCAATATTCCAAAAAAGAATATTACTATCCGTTAATAAAAGTTCGGCTCAAGTTTTGTCATGCATGAGTAATATACGTGAAGCTATACGTTTCTGGAGGAGTGTAAGGAAGAAACAATACCTTAATAGAACCTTAATAGTTTGTTTCTTTTGCTCCCGTGAAATTCAAGTCTAGCTGTCCCTTTCACACGGTGTCAGGTCAGGCCATGTAGTGAGGCCTTTAAGACGAGATGCCTGCGCAAAGCTGAAGAAGAAAAAAACATGCGTGACTTCGGTCCAAGAGACCGGTTTATTTAAGGAAGCTGATGGCATAAGCTGGATTTGGTAATGCCATATCATGCAATACTAAAACCGGAAAAAGAAACAGTATCACGTTCTGTGATCGCTTTTCAAAGTAAATACAACCTTATTCGTAGACCACGATAAAATAAAAAAGCAAAATGTAAGCATCAGTCTATTTCAAAAGCCGAACGCAGCATCGCTATGTTGGCAACGCAGCGTGCATTCACAGCACGGGGCGCGAAAATTATAACCTCAGCGGCAACTCTGCAACCTACACAAATCAATTTGCACCGTTACCGATGTAATGCCGACGGCACACAAGGTCTCCGTTTACACCAAGATCAATCTCTGTTTTTTTTGTATCTTCGATTTTTGTCCTTTCTGACTTGAAAATACTGGATTAAAATTCAAGTCTCGTAAAGTTTTATATCCAGGGCTTTTCGTAACTTCGATAAGTCTTCGGAGAGGTGAAGAACCTTTCAAAAATGAATTATTCAAAAACAAATAAAACATGTGCGAACGATTTTTTTCTTGGTGCAAGAGTGTCAAAGTGTAGCACCGGCATAAACGGCGCACGCGCAAAACACTGCTTTTTGTGTTGCCAGCTTGCTTATAACTTCATTAGCATTTAGTTATTGACTGTAATCATTGGGTTCGTAATGTTGGTCATTATTTTTCTAAGTTTATTTTGCTGGGTGTGTAATTGGCGGGAAAATAGTATCTGAGGACTTTAGAATCATATTTCTTGTCAGGAACTTAAAATAAATAATAGTACAGGCACAATTCAATTCATCTGTTCTCAAATATGGGTGCAAAAGTGTAAACTTCTGAATTTCAACTAGGTTGGTACAAAATATAGGTACGTAATAACAATATTCCCGAGATGAAAATTAAATAAGCGTTGTCGCTACACCACAATAAAGTTTTTTTTTTTCCATCGCGCAACGCGTGCGAGAAGGACAGTGATCATGATAGCTTGCGTATTCAATAGAGTGGATGTCCCGACACTACAGAAAATATTTTTAGCCATAAAAATTACATCTACCACTGCCATGCTTCTGTTATATTTTTTTCAATAAAGTAAAAAAAAACGTAGGAGCACGGCAAAGATATATACATTTTAGGCAATTGAGGCATTTGAGCTTTGGCGGGAACGTGAAGAATTCATGTCGCGTCATTTTAATCTTTTTCAAAATTTGTGTTATTTCGAGTGTTAATGTGTAAAAAAGGTGAATTTTTACCCGTTGGCAAATTAGCTCGGTATAATATGATTTTACCTAAAAATGATCCCTTATTTTCTCCGCAAGGACTTACAGAATATATGACAGCAGCCAGGGTCTATAATCCCACAAAGGTATGTCACTAGCATGCTGGGGGACTTGGACTTCTTTTGATCTCCAGTTGAACCCTAGCGGGTACCTGTACTACGCATATATATACTTAAGTGTTTTAATCATTTGAGAGCTATATTTATTAATTCATTTATTCCGCATTTAAAAAAAAAATGCTATGACACATTGGCAGTGGTATTCTAGAGATAATGGCTTACGCTTGATTGAATGAATGTGACTTATCTTTGGAGTTAACTGTTTTTTTTTAAATTCCCCTCTGTGTCTTGTCTATAAAGCGTTGCTCTCTCTTATATATAATTATATGCCCCGACTGGGCTATCATTACGGTTACAGGATTTAGTATGGAGGACCCGAACATAATTCGTAACATAAATATTAAATTGTGATTGGTATAATTTGCTGACGCGGAATCAATATTAGTTTAAATTAAACAGTCCGGAAACAGTCCGTAAAAATTATGTTTGATACATTATCATCGCCGACAACTCGCTGCCGTGCTTACGATCGTCATCTGAAATAGACTCTAACATAGCATAAATAGAGATGATATTGTAAAATGTAAAATTTGAGTCCGGATACGTATATTTTTTAAATGTTGTATATTAATATGAGAAGTCGGTTATACAATTATGTACTGAGAAAATAATCTTTTTATTAATTACTTCCGGGTCAAACGCTAAATTGTTTGGGCTAAGGTGCATGTCAAAGGAAACCCCAATTTTTAATTTTAATGCAGATTGCATTGCAATTAAGGTGCTTTAGATATTTTTTTGCTTGAACGGTCACCTTGTTTTTGACCAAATTTGAGCATTTCTTTGTATGTTAGTGTGTATATTTGTCCGATGATAACTTGCGAACCATTGATCCGATCTTCATGAAATTTTGTATTGTAAGTTCGAATATGAGCTGAATTGGTCCAGGGGTTGTGAAGATATAGGGGTCGCGAGGTGTCTCAGTTCGCCGCGAACTACTAGTAATATTAATCCCAGAGCGACATAAATCGCATTTTATGGCTATACTTATCAGAAACTTGTTGTCGAGATACAAAAAAAGCGTGAAACGTAATCTTCGTGGTAAAATTTGCAGGTTCAACATTGAATCATCAGGTAGTAAGTATTCAATGAGTAATGCGTGAAAATTACATTCAAATTTGTAATGCAATGTTGAAACGAATCGGTGGATCGAATCGAAAGAGACACTGAGATATTTCTATCGCATATTTTTAAATTTAGTAATTTTGATGTTAGAAGAACACTTGATCAAACACCGAAAATACAATTAACCATAAACTGAACAATAATGAAACATCGGGCAGTGTAATGGCAGCCTTATCGCCTAAAGCGATTTCTTCGAGACAACCTTGGAATGGACAGAATTTTGAAATTTGAGATGTCATTGAGCGGACAAAAACAGGTTACTCTAAAAAAATAATGCAGTTTTTAAAGCGAGTATGTAGATATTTTAAATTTTGGCGAACGAAACAGAAAAACGATTTTTAAGAGTTTTTCTCATTATTCTTTGTTTTGAAATATTGCTTTAAAATAAAGCAAATACTGTAAAGATGACTGTTTTTTTATTTATATTTATGGTTGTTATTTATTTTTTTGCGAAATTGTCTAAATCCGCAGTGAGCCTTCCAACGGTCTAAGCATTAAAAAAATATAAAAAAACTATAAATACACCTTATTACATATTGAAAATACAAATTGAACTTATTAAACACAAACAAAAAACAAAGTTAAAATAAATTTAAACTACTATCTGCGACCCGCGGTTTCACCCGCTATTCTACAGGAACGGTTAAAATATTCAGGATAAAAAGCGCATGTGTTATTCCAAATTTCATCCAAATCTATTCAGCCGTTACAGAGTTGAACGGGAACAAACACACTTACATACTTACACACAAACTTTCGCATTTATAATATTAGTGTGATTTACAGATAAAAACAAAGCTCAGCGGGATTATCCTCTAACTTTGAAACGTTCGATTGCAAGAGCATGCCATCCCGCTCGCACCAACTTAGTCACACTATGCGCGGTCTTGCTCGCGCACTATCACTTTCAGAGTAGCGGGATAAGCCTCAGGTCTAATGTATAAATAATTAATCGATACAAGTATTATTATATATTATTAGTATCATGAAAATATATACAAAAAGACTCGACTGCAAAAATACTAAAATCTGTTACCACTGCTAAACCCCGCTAAAACAGAATTCTCCGAAGGTTGTCTGGAAGAGATCGCTCTTAGTGATAAGCCTGTCTTATTGTGCCTATCTCTAATGTATTTTTCTTGTTATGTCCTTTTGTGGTGTCAATAAAGTGTATTTGTGTATTGTATTGTAATTCTGTATGCTTCAAAGTTCAAAGATAATCGTTTCTTCAAACAATTTTTTTATGTAACCGTCCAGTCCAGTCCAGTCTGACCAGTCGCTCGGCTGAAGGTAAGCGTCACGCTTGGATATACCAGTTCAATAATGCCTAGAATTTTAAACTTTACCTGGGACCCTATTCGGAGATATGACATTTTATCTCGGTCACTCTCACTCCCATTAAAATCTAAATTAGAGAGACAGTGACCGAGATAAAATGTCATTTCTCCGAATAGGGGCCCAGTACACAACACTGCGTGGCGTTGTCCTGAGCTTGAAACTGTTTTTTATTCCCCGAAATAAATGTTAATTTATTTCTAGGGGCCGAAAATTCACATTATACTTTCAATAAGTACTTCAAGAAAAAGGACAAGACCAAATAAACTCGATATCTAATACAGATTGAAAAAAAACAAAAATCTGTTTTAAAAACAAACTGAAGAGTACAAGATAAAGATTGTGAACATATAAAGGACAGTGCACACTTGAGGTAGATTTTTTTTAATGTTTGAGTGATTTTACTACAAACTTGCCAGGTGTTAAGTGACTGTGGTGTGGTCGAGATTAATAAACACATGTAGTCTGGAAAGGCAACAGGGTCTCAAGTGAGTCCGCTGGAACACCCCGCAGATTTTAAACTCGAGGGTAGTAGCTAGCCAGCCGTGTACTTGAAAGTATTACCATGCAACGGCTTTCTTAATCGATAGCTCAAGCTCGTTGTTGGGATTTGAACCCACGTCCTGCAGCGTGCGATCCGAACGCGCCACCCAATCAGCTATAATCGCTATAGTTTTTAATACAAGCTTTCATTAAACTTGCAATATTTGTATGTATGTTCGGGTTAAAACTTGCAACAGAATTTTAGAACAGTTCCCCTTGTTCAATTGTCTTAAAATTTTGCATGCCTGTGAAGTTCCGCTGACAATACAATAATATGAGAACTAGCTCATCTAATGATGGAGACGGAGGGTGGAAAATGGAGCTCAGTAACTAACAGTGGATTGATGGAGTTCGGGCAAATTTTCATCAGCTTACAGTAACAATATCGGATTTTATAAAAGCTCGCCTGGAAAATAATATTTTTCAAGAAAAAAAATTTTTTTTTTATATGCTGGGAAAAATAAAATAAAATATAAATTAAAATTTAATCGAGCACCGCGTTCGAAGTCGTGGGCATCAGCTAGTAATGTCAATACTAAAATTGCTATACAAAAGAAAAGAGTTCAACGCATGCGCTTTGCTACGGTCTACGGCCGTCGGCTACGCTCCGTAGCGTATATTTTTTTACCTATTTTTACCCGGCTGCCAAAGAAGGAGGGTAATGTTTTTGGGGTGTATGTAAATATGAAACTATATAACTAGCGTAAGCAGCTTGACCGATTTTGACGAGTGAGGTGTCGTTGGATTCATTATGCCCTGTGTCATAGGGTACATTTTGCAGACGTGTTTTTTATTTCTCTTTTAATAATAAAGCTGTTATACATGTTATTGACCGCGCGAAGTCAAATCTAAGTCTAGGGAAAGTATGTCTGTTGGACGATAACTTTGATTTGATAATTACGAGATTTTTTGGTAAGCAGATCATGCCAATACTTTTGCAATGTTGACTTTGAGCGCAATCGGTCTTGTAAAGATATAGGGATAGCGAGATCGCAGTTCAGAACAAACATATCGAATAAAATAAAATAAAACATTAAATCTAGTAAAAATGAATTTCTGAATTAAAAAAAAAACATTCGTACCATATCCGCGCGTTTGTTGGGTTTATTAAAGTGTACCCTAGCCCTTACTTGAGGAAACCAAATAATTTATCCAAGACGACTTTGTCAGGTAAATTATTTTTCGTGTTTCACAAACATTCTCATTTTGTTCGTTTCTTGTTTGTTTAGCTTCTGTTCGTAGAAATAATAAGGAAGAAATTGGATTCGTTTTTTTGTTATTGATTGCTTAATTAGGATACATATCTGGAACGGAAATGAATAATAATATAATTCAAAACCATTCGCGGCAATGTCTCAGAGATATCAGATATTAAATCTGTTAGTGCCCGTTAATTACGCTGGAAGCATTGCTCTTTACTCCGGAACACACTACTGCTCGGCGGTTGAATAACTGGTCCCCAGCCAGACACTGCAGAAGAGCCTTATCACTACTAAAAGGTCAAAATGTCAAAACTTAATTGTATGAACAAGGTGAAACCCTTTTTTTTTTTAAATATAGAATTAAACAAATGACGCTTACGCGGCTTACGTTTTGTTTCCCGTGTCAAAACGGTTAAATTTTTCCCATCTGAATTTCGAATCTTTGTACCCACAATACCAGTAGGTACACAATACTTCATAGACCCATGTCTACCTTAATCACTACCAAAACATTCACAAAGAGGCAAATAGGTAGGTGTAGTCACAAATTCCAACAAAGCCCTGGCTGACAGCAATTCCGTTTTAGAGCTTTAATCCCGAGTACGAATAAAAGGCATATTTCGTTCGCCGACGCTCGCAAAATTGTCATCGCAAATAGCTTTTGCCTCCAGCGACAAAACTTACCAAGCGTAAAAAGTTGTAACTACAAAATTCTGCTACAGAAATTAACACCTTGTTACTTCCCCGTTTCGGTATAAGAATCTGTGCGAAAACGTTTCCACAGTAATGTAACAATGAAAACGCCAGCATTGCACACGTAAACACAATTCCCGGAACCGCTTCTCGCTTTATAGATTTAACGGCTAAAAGAATAAGGTTCAAAGTCATGTGAAAGCGAAATCTGAACTTGAAAATCGTCGCCAGCCTGACGCTCGATATCAAATAAACATGATTATGGTACTGTAATGCCTGAAGCGACGAAGGAAAGCGCAAACAAAAGTGATCTCTACGTCAGAGAACTTAGGATGAAATTTGTTTAAGTAATTTGTGTAACAAAGATTTTTGCCGGGGGAAGAGACAGGGATAGAAGTATAGGGGTAGTGTGATGAGTGAGAAGGAGGACGATATAGCTCGGAGCACTGTGATTGGTCAGGAAGGCCGCAGGCTGTGAACAGTAGCCCGCCCTATGTCTACTGTAAACGGTTACGGTCCTCGTGGATAAGGTAGGATCTAGGATATGACAATTTTATCATCAATACAGCACAGCACCGATCCAGATGGCACCAAGGGAGAAGTCTATATATGTGTATGAAGTCTATATGGTCAGCTTTTCAATGTGTTGCTTTTTTGTTCGTAAAAGAAAACTTCGTGTATATTTTTGTTAGTAACTCTTCGTATGCTAGTAGTTCGTGCCGAACTGTGACCTCGCGATCCCTAAACAGGAACCATAGTACAACATACAGAACGAACCCCCCATCGTACCAATGCCACTGGCCGGTGGAGGAATACATCGTGGGGAAACCTGCATATTTCCGGAGAAGAAATTCGATGGGTTATGTGAATCCGCCAGCCCGCAATGACCCAGCGTGGAGGATATGGCCTAGTCACCCTTCGAGAGTAAGCCGATATCTCAGCAGTGGGATGCTTATAGGGTGATGCAGAAAAATAAACCGTAAAATCCACAGATGTCAGCTACGGCAGTGCCCGGCGCGCCGGCCGCGGGCGACACCGGGCAACTTTCCCGTCGCTCCGGGCCCCGCCCCGGGAAATGGGGAAACGTGCCGTGCTTGTGTGTGTAGCTGTACGCGTTGTGTATGCGTGTGTCGGGAAACTTCTCTCTTGTACTGCAACGGAATATTATCTGTATAAGCTACCTACTGTTATCTTTCTAAAGTAGTTTTAGGAGATGTTAGATATGATAATGGAAAAGAATATTATTTAACAAACTTGTATCAAATGTACCTATAAAAACTAGTTTTTGAGACAAGTTCACCCGATACTAACTCGAAGTTTACTCGATTCTTCGTCGATACCATAAAAAACTGGAATACGTTTCCATCGAAAATATTTCCGAGTTCATTGAAAACACAGAGACGAGGACAACTCACAGCAAGACCAAGAACAGACAATTCTGGGTGGCACTGAACTGTTATGGGCAAGCGTGACGCTTAACATCAGGTGAGCGACTTGCTCGTCTCGTCACCGAGAAACAAAAAAAAGAAGATATAACTAAATTCATCTTTCAAACATCTGCCCGGCCGGAATCGAACTCGAAGAAGCCAGAATCCTCATCATGGTACCCTTATAACTCTGGAACCCTTGAAGCACTGGTTCCAAAACTCGGAATTTCGTCACGACTAATTAACGACTAATTATTGGAATTGAAACCAAGTCGATAGCCCCTACCGTTTTCTCCCACACGAGTGAACCCTATGTATAACTTCGGAAATATGATGCGACTAATTATGGGACTTTGGTGACCAATTGCGAATAATTCATGATTAATATAATAATTATTGGCTGTTTCAAAACTGATTTTCATGATTATTTCAGAGATGAGGATTCTGGTGTGAAGGTCATGACCCGTCTAGCATCTGAGCGAGCAATGCTTCGCTCGCCTTCCGTTCGTCCTGTCAAATCACATTACACAACAGTACCACACTTATACGTATTATAAATGCGAGAGTGTCTGTAAGTGTTGTTGTTCCCGCTCGACTTCGTAACGACTGAACAATTTGGATGAAATTTGGTATAGAGGTAGCGTATACCCTGGATTAACACCAAGGCTTTAGTTACTCTTTATCCCGGAAAAAATAGGATTACTGTAGGATCGCGGGTGAAACCGCGGGGCTTAGCTACTACCAGCCAAGCCCCGCGGTGTCCATAAAAACGAATTTTCTAACAACTTAATTGAATTGATTACAAATTGTCTTCTCGAAAAGCCAATTTCATAAATTAAGAAGTCTTGCTTTATATTTAAGTTTCCAAAAAAATTGACACAATAAGACAGCGCTACAGTGTGTTAGTTTGCATTTATGTCAGATCATACAATTTGTGTTTTATCACATCTGACATAAAATTAACGCTCCACACACATACATATTCATATTTATTTATTAGTAGCCAATGGTTATACAATTATACATCACAAGTTACATTAGGTCGGTAAAACTCCACACGAAAATCAATATTACAAAAAAAAAAACTTAGTCAATTAATAGAAAGTAAGCAAGAAAGAAAATTATTTTATTTTATTTTACAACAACATTAACATTAAATAAATTGAATTTTAATAAATTGATTAATACGGTAACTCCCATTATGTTCTATGGGACTGTGTCATAGAACAGTTAAAACTTTTTTAACCCAGTAGTTCAATGGTTAAAGAACGATTAATGAAAACTGGCCCGTGTTAAGTTAACAAATAATAAAACTTACAAAAAAAAAACTAGTATTTAATTAATAACTATGTCATATACATAATTATTAAAAACTATATCAAAATAAAAAAAATACAGCTTTGGTCTCTCCACTATTTTAAATTCATCATTCAGACGCTTCCCGTAGGTAATCAAATGCGGGACCTCCTATTTTTAAGGCAGACGCACTACCAGCCAGCCAGCCAGGAGACTCGACATGTACCTAACTAGCATACCCGCATGGATTCGTTCGCATAGGCTACAGTAAATAAACCTCTTCAGGGCTTGATTTTCGAAAAATCCCGAATATCTTTCGTTTTTTAAATATATAGTACACAAACCGAGTTTCATTGGCTTAGCATGAAAAAAGTTTTTGTTTCCGTACAAAATTTGGGGGTTCATTTTACCCGTTTAGGGATGGAATTCCACAAAATGCATTTTCTACTGTCCACCAAGACCATTTAAGGTCCACATTTCACGTCTCTATCATAAGCGGCGTGGTCTGTACATTGATTCCTAGAAAAGATCTTGTTGTTATATATTATACTAGCTTTTACCCGCAAATTCGTTCGCATGGACTTAAGAAAGTATCCTATGTCCGTCTTTATGATATACTGTAACTCCTAATCAAATTTTATCAAAATCCGTTGAGCCGTAATAACGCGACAAACATCCAGACATAGAGACAAAGCTACTTCCTATAGTTCGATAGATGGCGTTGATCTGTTTTTGTGCATTTTTTGGCGTTTTGTATGGACTGACAGTTTTAATGTAGGGAGTTCTGATTCGCGCAAGCGAAGTTTTTTCCTCGAAGCTTTATTCGTCCTGATACGACTATATTCCTCTGAATTATAATATTAGTGAGGATTAGGATAGATAGATAGATAAATAAACTCTTTATTGTTCACACCAGATCGTACATAGCTAGGACAGAAAACAAAACATTTTAACTAGTGTAACAAATGGCGGCCTTATCGCTGAAAGCGATCTCTTCCAGGCAACCTTGGGATGGAAAGGATTGTAGAAGTTGTAAATGACGGGGTGGATGACGGGATGACGGGGTAGTATAGATAAATAGCTGATAAACCGATGAATAAAATAAGATTTTTCAACCGAAAAAAAAGTTCCTTTAGAATTTTCCAAACAAATGAAACCACAAACGGAAGCTAGTGTAAGAAACGCCCAAAGAATAATCATCTTGTAATCTCATTATCAAATGTTTGGTGGAAATAAATGGTAGAAGCACAAAAGTCCCTAATTATTTAAGCAATTCCCGGTGGGGGAACTGTTTTCCCTCCTCCCACCCGGCGGTGAAAGATGGGGTAGCTACCCCTATCGTAATTATTTTTCTTGAAACTTTTCCTTGTAACGAATTTGTTTCTTTGATAAAAAAATATTGATGAAAGATTAGTGTGGATAAGACCAGGGAATAATTCCGCTTCTAAGTTTATTTATTTATTTATTTATTTATTATTAAAACAATACACTATCATTACAGGAGATTCCCTAATACAATAGAGTAGCTAAGATATTAAATTAAATGTATATAAATTATGTCATCAATATAAAAACTTACATATTTCAGTCGAAATAAAAATAATTGGACACGGCAAATTTTCCGTTTCGATTATTTGTCCTACATAAAACAACATATACAACATTACTATTAGTACACACGGGATATTTACCACGGTTATTATTTACAACGGGAACTCAACAAAAATAATAACTGTGGTAAATATCCCGTGAGTACTAATAGTAATGTTGTAAACCACCACGAAAGTCTAAAACAGTATATACAACCATATCAGAGACATTCTCAGTGAGCAGAGGGGCCTAATCATTTTGGTTGGCAACTCAATCTGTAAAAACTTTACTTTAGCCGAAACACTGGATGGCCATGTATAGTCATGACTAGATGCAGAGTAATGGCATAAATTAAAATGCGGGCTATGAAAGTTGCTTAATGGCAAAACGAAGTCATTCCATTTCTCACGGCCAGTTAGTATAGCATTTCATCATCATCATCAGCTGGAAGACGTCCACTGCTTAACATAGGCCTTCCTCTTAGAGCGCCACACCGACTAACAACGTGCCACTTTTTTTTTTATGTTACTCGGTGACGAGACGAGCAAGTCGCTCACCTGATGTTAAGCGTCACGCTTACCCATAACAGTTCGGTGCAACCCAGAATTTTGAACTTCAACAGTTCAAAACTATGCGCGGCAATGCACTGCGCTCGTCACCCTGAGATGTTAGATGTTAAATCTCTGTATGCCCAGTAATTACTATTACTAATTACTGGAAACATTGCCCTTCAATCCGGAACACAGTAATTCTTGCACACTACTGCTGCTGCTATGCTTGGCGGTTGAAACTTGCATCCACCTTTTGATATAGTCAAGGAAATTTGGAATGTATTATTTTCCAGGATATTTTGTATTCCCAGTTGGAAAAATATAGTATCACAGTGTCTTATCCCTAGTATTCTGCCGTCGCCAAGATCCCTTGTTATTAAGAAGTTTAATCGTAACAAATACATCTTCTGAGGTTTCCCAGAAAAAGTTCCATAATGTTATGTAGAGGGAGGGATGTTTTTTTCATAAACAAGAATAAATACATAGCCATTTTTTCGTATTGTATTATGTAATTATACGCCATTTTTTGTTAAGGCTTACATTTTTTTTTAAATTTAATATTAGGAAAGAAAACTTATTATCCACTTACTTATCCTTATTACGTACTTTTAAGAAATACTAATTTTAGGACTACAAATTTAGCCGAGTCTGAAGAAATCAATGAAAAAGCTAGTTATTTTTTCTTTTTTCTTGTGATATCGTGACGAGGCAAGCAAGGAGTTTAAATGACGTTAAGCGTCACGCTTGCCCATAACAGTTCAGTGCCACCCAGAATTTTGAACTTCAACAGTTCAAAACCATGGGCGGCAATGCACTGCGCTCGTCACCCTGAGATAATAGATGTTAGATTCTTTAACCAGTAATTACGCTGGAAGCATTGCCTTTCAATCCGGAACACAGTAATGTTTGCACACTACTGCTTGGCGGTTGAATAACTAGCAAAGATGCCGACTCTGCAGATGAGACCTACCAGTATTACTTGAAACCATAGTTATTCTACACAAAAATAAAAATGTAAAAGAAAGTTTTTTTTTTTTCTTTTTTTTTTAAAGTGCTTTTTCGCTTTGCGAAAAAAGAAAGTTCAAAAATGTATTATTGACATGAAATTATTGTATGCTAACCCCCGAATACTGAAACGTTGACAAAGTTAACTTTGACGACAGATTAAGTCTATCGCTTTCTTTGTCATTTGCTTAGTTTCAGACAAAGGCAGTATTCGAATTAATCTGTTGTCAAATTTAACAAACGTTTCAGTATCGGGGGTGTGTGTATTGTATCTCGCTTTGAAGGTGTGTGTGTTATGGATAGTGCTTATTTATTATTCACATATAGAAATGTTGAGGATTTAAATCCTTTACATCTATCTAATATACATACAGTTTCCGGGCGAGTTGAATGCAGTCATGGCCCTTCAAAAGATTTAGAAAGCTCAGCATTCAACTTGCGCGCAAACTATACGTACAGTAATATAATTATTAATTTCATAATTCTCGCTATCACTTTCTCTCCGAGTGTTTTCCTTTCTCCATCGTCAAAATGAAAATAACCTGCATATTGCTATAAAACATTGGCAATCATATTCTAAAGATATTCAATGATCAATTATTTTTCCTCTTTGTATTTTGTATATTAGAAAATGTTAAAAAAGTCATGTCGCGTCATTGTATAATTTTCCAAAACTAGTGTTATTTCTGTAAAAATAGTAGATTTTTATCCATTATGTGTTCGTGAACCTGCACGAGTGTTGGTGAATGGTATATTATTGTGAAACGTTACTCTTCGTCTTGTGTCCAAAACTCCATAGAAACCTCCAGTAAAGTGTCCACCACTTTATTACTGGGGCTGACGTGGACTTGACCGTGACTTACTTTTCTTGGCTTAGACTATGACTGAGACTTATTTAATTGTGAAATATTTGACTTCACTTGAAATATTACAATACTTGACACTGGCTATATATACAACGTGTGGAGACAAAACGTAATAGGAAAAAAAAGAGTCCAAAAAGAAAAACTTTTCCTAACCTCTTTTCCCGAAATCCGATTTACCCTCAAAAGTGAGAAAAGCAAACTAAGTAATAAACTAGTGTCGCCACCTGGCGTGGCGGAAGTGTGCTTATTGGCGGAAGTACCGGACCGGATATAGCAATTTACACGGTTGCGCCCGCTTTGTTGGTATCCGGAGCGGAAATGGGTTTTGTGTGGGCTTAGGAGGTAGTTTAGTGTTTTATCGAGTTGTTTAGAGTTCTCGTAATAGCCATTATTAAATAAAGCTGTCCGTTAATAGAAACGATGAATAAAAAAATATATACTATCCTAATCCTAACTAATATTATAAAATTTTTATTTTCCTATTATATACATATTTACAATAAAATATAACAAACTACCTACCTACTTAAAATTAAAACAACTTAAATTATTTACAAAAATAAATAACAAAAACTTAGTCTACAAGCCCCTTGGTGGAAAGTGGCCAGTGAAAGTGGAAAGTTTATTAAAAATAAATAAATATTGGAGGAAATGCGAAAATAACTCTGTCTCTCTGTCTTGTTTGTCGCATTTTCAAGGTTATACGGCTGAACGGATCGACCTGAATTTTTGCATATATTATAGCTTAAGGGTCAGACACGTCCGTGTTTACTACTACTTTTTACGGCTACTTTTTTTGTAGGTCCTCGCGGACGAAGTAGCGGGAATCAGTTAGTAATGTATAAACTAATCCTAACTTATATTATAAATGATAAACTTTGTCTGTCTGTCTAGGTGTTTGTCGAGTTTTCACGGCTAAACAGCTGAACGGATCGAGCTGAATTTTTTCATTTATATAGCTGAAGGATATGGGACGAATCGTGATGACGAATAGCTAAGACATCTTCGCTATACAGAGTGTGCCGTAATGAATGGATAACCCTTTACCTGCGGATGGGGGACATCATTACTGTTCAGAAAATTAAAATTTGTAGTCAGTAAAAGTGTCAAGATTTTCGAGTTATAAAACATTTAAATAATCTTTTTAAATAAAATTTGAATCTAAAATTACCAAAGACTCTAACAGTAAGACAAGAAAAAACAAAAAAGCTTTTGACGCTCAGTTTTTGCAAATTTTCTGGACTGTCCCCCTCCAGCAGGTAACGGGACCATTAATTACGACGCGCCCTGTATATCCTTACTATAATAGGTAGTCTAGTCGACCGTAGGCCACATTAAGGGCCCCCAAATTTCCTTTAAAAGCGAGGTGCTCCGAGTTTCGCATGTGCAGTGCTGCCAACATTAAAATGCAAACTAATTGATCCCATTCCCTTTGTCTCGGGGCGGTCATGCAGTAGGTAACACGACGCGCCGCGAGCCCCGCGAGCTAACTTACTGGCTATACGATACTTAAACGCTAATTTAGCTTTACTTGAAAACGCCAATTTAAGTCTTGTGCGTAATTTGGATGAGTTACGCGAATCTTATGGAATTTTACGAGAAATTTCACGATTGTTTTGGAATGAAGATTGTTATTATGGTTCTCAAAGGTTTTTTGAAAGCGAAGCCTTTTAGAGGTTAGTTGGTTAAAAGACGCGCCGACTAGCCTTGTGGCTCAGTGGACGGATTTCCACCGTCTGAGCTGTAGGTTTTGGGTTCGGTTCCCACCCAGGACAAACATTTGTTTGATGTGCATGGATGTTTGTTCTTTGTCTCTCTTCTTTCTTCTTCTCGCGCAGCTAGTATATTATAAATGCTAAAGTTTGTGTGTAAGTATGTAAGTATGGTATGGAGGTAGCTTACACCCTGGATTAAATAGGCTACTTTTTATCCCGGAACAATACCCTATAAGTGTGACGCGTTTTTTTCCAGATTTAAATTATGCGTGATGGGAGATTAAAAAAACAAAAAAAATACTTAATTCTCGTCCGTCAACTATACAGGGTTATAAGGAAAGGGTACGCTAAGCCGAAAATGGTTCATAGTACAGCTGATATTTTTTTCGCGATTTCAGGGTTGGTCCCATACTAAAATGTATTCATAATAATGAGTACTAAGAGCCCTTTCCGGGTTATACCCTTTCCTTATAACCCTGTATAAACGAGAGTTTCTTTAAAACTTTTGTAATGTTATCACAAATGGACGATAAATTCAATTTTTGGAAATTGACCGTGATTTTAAATTCAAATTCAATTTACTTAGCCTGTGGGTGTGGGTTACAAAGTTGATATATGTGTACGAAGTACAAGTTCTTCAGATCCCACTTTGTCAGCATTGTTTAAGTCAAGGTAAAGCTGTACAAGCCATGGACTAGGTTAGTTAAACTTGAGAAACAGGGCCGTCACGCCAAAATATTAATGTACAATAAATTACCAAATTCTATAACCGATCTAAATCATAGCAAATTTAAACAGATTCTTTAACATTTCTTTGAAAATAATCCTTTCTATATATTAAGTGAATATATGTCAATGAAATTCACGGAATCCTCATTTTTGTGTAATGAACAAACGGAGTAAGCATACCTACCTCTCACGATATTATCAAATTGTTTAAATTATTGATTAGTTGCCTAATTTAACTCTAAACATAGTTTAATTTGTAAAAGTGACTTGCCTGGAATATTCAATGTTATTTATGGCTGATAAATATTTCTGATTTATATCTTTCAGAAAGTGAAAATGCGCGAAGAAAACATCCGTAGCCACGATTAAGGTGCAACGTTTCGCCCAGCGCGCGAAATTCAAATTTTCTTGCGTTTTTTTGTCAGTTGCAGCGAACTCATCGTAGGTTCATGAAAACTAATTTTGCGACAATAAATAAGTCATATTAAAAAATGACACCAACCAAAAATTCAAGTTGAAAGCTAGTATAAGTATATTTCTCACTAAACCAAAAACCAAGATGAAAATCAGCTTATTGAGATTTGTAGCTAAACCAATGTTATCTAGGTGATCAATTTACCCGTAATTTCTTAAAACAACTTATTTATTGTCGCAAACTTGGATTCAATAAATCCACGATAAGTAACTAAACTGTAATTGACAAAAAACGCAAGAAAATTTGAATTTCGCGCGATGAGCGAAACGTTGCACCTTAAGAGACTTTACATGTTGCGTATATTCATAAAACTTTTCCTAAAATCAGATCATCACAAGCGTGTCTGGAATCCCGAAACGATGCATTTCGTGCTTTCGAGTTTCGCCGTTTGGCCTTAGGCCCGGGTATCCATTCCACAATTAGATGACGAACGAAGTGGACGTGTGAACCCGGGGAGGTCACGATATATCGTGACATGCGTAGGTACTACCAATTTGGATTGTTTTAAGAATTTTAAGTTGATGAGAACTGCTGATTTGAGTCTGTATTACTTCATTAGGTTTTTTTATTGAATTATTTGTTCACACGGTTATTTTGGACTTTTTTTATTTTATTAATTTGTTTACCTGCGCTTCAACCCACACTCCAAACCAAGACTATAAATGCAAGACTGACTCTCTGTTATAGTTTCTCCACTAGTCGGCTAAGCCCCTTTTGATGAAATCCGTTAAAATCTTTACACCTTTGTTCAGCAGTGGACGAGTCTTCTGGCTGATGATTTTTAACGTAGAAATTAATATTCATCGTCATCATCATCAGCCGGAACACGTCCACTGCTGAACATAGGCCTCCCCCTTAGGCCGCCACAACGACCGACAACTTGCCACTTGCATCCACCTGTTGCCCGCGACTTTCACCATGTCGTCGATCCGCCTTGTGGGAGGCCTGCCTGCGCTGTCTTCCAGTTCATAGTCGCCACTCAAGAACTTTTCCCCCCCACCGGTTACCGGTTCTTCGAGCGATGTGACCTGCCCATTGCCACTTCAGCGTGCAAACCCGCTATGCCAGTATGAGCTATGTCGGTGACTTTGGTTCTTCGGCGAATATCCTCGTTCCGGATTTTATCGCACAAAGACACTCCGACCCATATAAAAAAAATATACACCTCTATAAATCAAAACTAAGTACTTAGTTATAAATACAATAATATTAAAACAACAGTAGTTACAGCAATCAAATAAATAACACCGTATTTAATAAGTAGGTAGGTTATGCAAACGAACTGCGACCTTTGCGAGTCATGACCGACCGTTGTCGTTCAACAAACAGTGTTGATATATGATTAATAACCAGTGATTAGCGCTTGTATGCATAAACAGAATGCGTGTCAGGTACAGGGCCCATACCGTGAGGTGATCGTACGAACAATGATGCGATTTCGTCACATACACAATTATATACTCTTACTCTTACTCTTTACATTTAGAGTGTCCTAATTGAAGCAAGTCATTGTGCGAGCTTACTCTTACTCTTTACATTTAGAGTGTCCTAATTGAAGCAAGTCATTGTACGAGCTTACTCTTACTCTTTACATTTAGAGTGTCCTAATTGAAGCAAGTCATTGTGCGAGCTTACTCTTACTCTTTACATTTAGAGTGTCCTAATTGAAGCAAGTCATTGTGCGAGCTTACTCTTACTCTTTACATTTAGAGTGTCCTAATTGAAGCAAGTCATTGTGCGAGCTTACTCTTACTCTTTACATTTAGAGTGTCCTAATTGAAGCAAGTCATTGTGCGAGCTTACTCTTACTCTTTACATTTAGAGTGTCCTAATTGAAGCAAGTCATTGTGCGAGCTTACTCTTACTCTTTACATTTAGAGTGTCCTAATTGAAGCAAGTCATTGCACGAGCTAACTCTTTACATTTAGAGTGTCCTAATTGAAGCAAGTCATTGCGCGAGCACAGGTAATGCTTAATAACGATCGTAAGATTGGTTTGATCGTGCAATCAAACAAACCTCTTTTGAGTCTCCTAATTGGTGAGTTGTATCTTCTTTTTTCGATATCATTTGCGATTTTCAAAGCAATATTGCCCGAAAGCAAAAACTGTGCATCTCTGTAAACAGCCATTGTTGAAGCGGCACCGCTTCGTTGGCGGCGCGACGGTGCGCGACTATCCGATCTATTAGGACACCTATGAAGGTATTAAGTTGCCTTAAACTAATTATCTTCAAATTTATTTATAAGAATTTACTCCTTAAGCCTTGGACTTAAGATTGGTTTGATCGTGCAATCAAAGCTACAAACCTCTTTTGAGTCTCCTAATTGGGGAGTTGTATCTTCTTTTTTCGATATCATTTGCGATTTTCAAAGCAATATTGCCCGAAAACAAAAACTGTGCGACTGCGTGAACGACTTCCAGCGGTGATACGTGACGGATGTGCGGCAATGCAGCGAGATGGAGCGGAAACTGCGCTGGGTCTGGGCGGAGCTGCCAGAACCTACACCTCCGCCCAAAGTGTCCCTTCGAGTGCTCACTCCGAGTATATTTAACAAGTCTCAGTCATAGTTAAACTTAAGCAACAATGTAAGTCCCGGTTAATTCCAATCCAAGTCATGGCCCAGAAACGAGGTGGAAAATATACTAGAGGGTTCTATTGAATGTTTTGGGAACAACACGAAAAGTCACGTTTCAAGACATAAAACTATTCACTAACACTCGTACACGTTCCCGAACACTTAATGAATAAAACTCCGTTTTTTACACATTGGAAAATAATTCAGTGACGCGCATTGACTTTTTCACGTTTCTGCCAAAACTCGATAATTTACTTGTTATACTTAATCATATTTTCAAATAAATTATAACTGGCCATGCGTAAGTGCGTTTAGTGAGTGAACGGTGGAATTGCGTGCTTAAGTGCGTTTAGTGAGTGAACGGTGGAATTGCGTGCTTAAGTGCGCTTAGTGAGTGAACGGTGGAATTGCGTGCTTAAGTGCGCTTAGTGAGTGAACGGTGGAATTGCGTGCTTAAGTGCGCTTAGTGAGTGAACGGTGGAATTGCGTGCTTAAGTGCGCTTAGTGAGTGAACGGTGGAATTGCGTGCTTAAGTGCGCTTAGTGAGTGAACGGTGGACGGGTTTAAGCTATCGCTGTCTTTTAGTACATAGAAACACAAGACAGAGATAACATGAATTATAGTGCTGACAAATCAGTCAGATCTTAGTTCTCTATACAAACTTAGACGAGACCGTAGCGGGTGCCGATTTAAAACAAGTTGCAAGTGTCGCTAGTGTACGTTTTTCTTCGCGGCTTTAATCTGTAAACTCGTTTGACAGAACTAAAATGCATGCTATTTCTTGTGTTTCTATTAGTAAAAGACAGCAACAGCACTAAGTTTGGTTTAGCGGGAATCGACGCCATTGTCTTTCATGCTCACCTGGTTTGAAAATGTGGTTCCTTGAACTTCCCCAAGCGACCTCTGCACAAGAGTCCTATCCAATCTTATCTTTACACATGTGATCGGGATTTGTGGAATAACATTTTAATAACACAGTCCTTGAGCGTTGGAGCAACCTGCTCGATCCGTATTCAGATTATTCCGTTCGTACCGGCAGCTGCGGCCGCGCATCGCCGCGGGCAAGCGCGGTATATGCCTCTACGTGGAGTTTATCGAAATATCATAATGCTGCTTTATGACTGCATGGGCTTTGAAAAAAGGAATAATAAGGCATATTGGAGGATTTTAAAAGGTTTAAAGACACTGACTCATTTGCGTCGATTCTGTTGTGCCATTTTCTAGACTAAACTAAATAAGACAGTTCTAAAATTATTGCCATCCTTTTCTCCAATGTTGAAATATAAAGAGACGCAGATAATTTTAGTCCTGTCAGATTAGGTTAGTGAGTGGTGAAACAGATTCAACACCAATGACATATATTATATATGACTTCGTAAAGATCGGGCGAATATGATTTTATTTTTAGTGAAAATAATTGACTGGACGAGTATGTCTCAAGCCTGATGGTATGCGTCATGTTTGCACATAACAGTTCAATACCATCCAAGATTTTGAACTATAGCAGTTCAAAACACTGCGTGGCATTGTCATGTCCATTCTTGAGATATTACTCATTATATGTTAAATCCTTTATAATCATTACCATTCAATCCGGAACGCAGTAATGCTTGCACACTACTGCTTGGCGGTTGAATAGCTGGTAAAGTTGTGGTACTTCCCCAGGCGGACTCTGCAAAAGTGTCCTACCACATTCATTTGGTGCGTACAAGTATACTACGCACCATTGTGAACTCAGTCGAAGGTGACCCGCGCTAGCGAGCGAACGTCACGAGTCGCACCTCTCCCAACAGCCTCTCACACACGCAAATGCACATCTCACATGTATAGGTACGCTGCAATGCGACGCAGTCAGTAGAGATTTCAATGGACAGCACTTGTCTATACAAAGTACCAGTAGCAGTAAGTAAGTAGTGTTTGTGTCCAAATATAATGGACAGAAACACTGATCGGATCACCATTTCTTCTCTAGAGATAATATCGATTTACTGACAGAACTGATGGACTCATCAGTTTGAAGTCACTCAACGAGCAATGGACCGCGCTGTGCAAAAATTCTTTGAAAAAATTAAATCCCAACCGAAAAGAAACCATAGTACCTAGATATTTGCCGCAGTAGTTATGCTAAAAGTCACTGATTGCGCCCAATAGAATCCACTCTCAGGATCATCGCAGCGCATCACACATCGTTCAAAATGTAAAATGTAATGGTAATCGTGATTGGTATGATAAATGAGGTTTTGTCTCATGTGCCGCCACATTTATCGGCTTTACATACCTATACTTTTTCTAAGGTGTGGTCATAGGTGGTAAACACATAACTTGGAAAAGGAAACTCTAAAAAAAACTCGTGATGAGGTATCTATTAGCGGATAATCTGTGCTAGGGGTACTCTCTAGCCTGTAGGTACACTCGCTAGTCCCGTGGCATCTCATTACACTTGCGCGTTTATTTTTGTTCCCCGTCTCCGGTCGCTGGTCGGCAATGGGCAGGAGCCGCAGGCGCGGATATTTTCAAAATAATAATTAAAGAGGATACATTTATTATGAACGAGTAATGCAGAGATAAGGCAGGACAGGATGCTCTGTTTTGTGGGAGCTTTCGAGAGGTTGTAGTGTGTTTTAACTATTTTGTTTTAGATCGTAGAGTGTGATGGTTTTTTCTACCTCAATTTCTGTCTCCACACATTTCGTCTCCGTTTTAGGACGTTCGACGGTCGCAGTTTTTTTTTAGGTCATACGGGTATGACCTAAAGCTTCGACCAAAAAAAAACTATTGGAGGACGAGCAACAGCGTCCTCTTAGTAAACGGTGTTCTGCTATCTCCAAGACTCTGCCAAGCTAGGGGAAAAGATAACCCCTTCTTCATGATATTGATAAATCTAACGTTCAGCTACCTTTTTTTTTGTATAAATTTCTTGCCAACCTCTTCCCTAATTTACTAAATTGAAAACACAGCCTGTATAACGCCGGCATATAGTCCCGAATGCACAGGGTGCGTTCATTACAGCGCGGCAGCTGCGCCTGCGACGCCGCGGGCAGATGCTATATGCCTTCGTGCCTTGATTGTGGTCTTTTCAGACTACATAGTATAACACATTACCAACCTTTGCATCATACCATAAATATTTTTTTTAATAAAATATATAACAGAGCGATATGTTTCACCGGAAGACGTAGCTTAGGTAGGTCTACCACTAGTCAGGACAGTGACTGAAATTATTAATTTATTATTTATGTCTGAGACTTGTTTTTATTTTTAAATAATTATGTTTATATCTACCCTTATGTTTTTTTTTTAATTTTTTAATTTTTCCTTGGAATAAGCAAGCATTTTATTTTTGTTTACCTTTTAAGTGTATTTTAAGGAAGAGCCTGGAGCCACGACATAGGCCACCCTAGTGTGGGCTTCAGTGCACACCGATAGAAATCTTGTTATGTTTATTTTTTTTCCTTCTCATTTGTAACATCGGTATCTTGTGTCTAGTTTCTAAGTTTTTCCTAGAAATCCTAGTATTTTAAAATAAACTTTACTTTCTTAACTTGATTATCAAAACTTGACACTGGCTAAATACGGTATGTGTAGAGCCAAAACATAAGGAAACTGACTAAACTGTGGAGCCAAAACATAAGGAAAAAAAAATGTTTGATGCAATGAGGCGTTTTCAAAAAAAAATAAATCCTTGTTATAAAAGTACCCAATAGATGGCGTTAGATGTACCTTGAGTTTTTTCTGTCACTGTCAAGACATGAAAGGCAAAAAAATGTACGTGTGCCTTTTGTTTTCTCGTGTTTTTTGGCTCGACATGTGCATTTAGACAATTTCAAGTAATGTAACTATGTATTTGACTTCATTTGAAATATTACAGTAGTTGACACTGGCTAAATACACAACGTGTGGAGCCAAAATTTACGATTTAAGAAATAAACATAAAACATTTCGACAGAAATGACAATGACAGGTAAAACGGTAGGTCTGTTACGCCATCTAGTAAGTATTTTAGAACTACTTTTTTTTTTTGGAAAACACCTCATTGATGATAGCGTAGTATGAAAAGAGTTTAATATAACCTGTTCAGTACATACCTACTTCAAGTGAAGGACAAGGAAGGCGTTTATTCAGAGAGCTAAAGCTTCAAATACAATGGTAGAAATAGTATGTAACTCACACACGAACGCTTGAGGGGGGAAATTTCATTTTTTCATATATAACATTGGACTTTGAAAAGAAGCTAAAGAATGCTTGTAGCAGCTGCCGAAATGCTATTTAATATACATAATTATACTAGTAGTTTGCGCTGAACTGAGACCGCGCGACGCTATTCTGACAGGTTTTCTTTTCTTTCGTTTCTTATAAAGGACTAAGGTTGCCTGGAAGAGATCGCCATTATCTTATCGAGATCGATAAGGCCGCCAATTGTTACACAAATTTTAAGTAGATTTATGTATTATGCATGTAGTTTCTGGTGTGAACAATAAAGAGTTACCTATCTGTTTTAGGTTATCTGGGTCAATTCTTTAAGGTGCAACGTTTCGCTCAGGGCGCGAAATTCAAATGTTCTTGCGTTTATGTCAATTACAGCTCATTGTAGGTTCATGAAAACTAATTTTGCGATAATAAATAGATTGTTTCAAGAAATTACACCAACCAGAAATTCAAGATATAAGCTAGTATAAGTACATTTGTCACTAAACCAAAAACCAAGATGAGAATCAGCTTATTGAAATTTTGTAGCTAAACCAATGTTATCTAGGTGATCATTTTACTCGTGATTTCTTAAAACAACTTATTTATTGGCGCAAAAATCGTTTCAATAAATCCACGATGAGCTGTAATTGACAAAAAACGCAAGAAAATTTGAATTTCGCGCGATGAGTGAAACGTTGCACCTTAAGTAGTCTGCGTCAGCCTTTAAATATTCCACTGGGATATCGGCCTACCCTGTAATGATTAGGCCAAATACGGCATCGAATTTCTTCTCCAGAAATATGCAGGTTTTCTCCCGACTTTTGCTTCACCGAAAAGCCAGTGGTAAATCCGTACGTAAGTTGCTAAGAAAGTTCCGCCCGGGTTCGAACCAGAGACCCCGCGAATGTGAGGCGAGCGTGCTCCCACTGAGCTACCATGCACAGCTAATAGTAACTAGTAGTTCAGGCCGAACTGAGACCTCGCGACCCCTAAATGTTCACAACCCCTGGACCGATTCAGCTCATATTCGAACTTAAAAATTGTATTGAAATGAACTGCTTGCCTACAAAATTACATGAAGATCGGATCAACGGTTCGCAAGTTATCATCGGACATATATACACACAAACATACAAACATACATACAAATGCCGATTTGTCCCAGTAAACTCTGAGACTTTCGCTTCGCTCGGTCAATAATAATTGTTAAATGTGATAGTTTGGTCTAATATCATAGTGTCGGCATGCAATACAACTACGTCATTTCGTCGCACCGCGTCGCACAATACCGGACAAACATACGAGAGGGAAAGGAAGGGTGCCTAACCCTTCCGAAATACATAGAATAAGGATTCTTTAGAACTGACGTGTCTCTCGCTTTAATAAAACAGCCAAAAGTAATATTTTTTTTTCTCCTAAGAGGATTTTGGCGTCGCACGTCTTATGCATTTGCCAGTGTCAAGTATACATATATATTTTCAAGTTTTGTCAAACAAGTCATAGTCGCAGTCAAATGCGAGGAAAGCAAGTCACAGTCAAGTCCAAGTCATGCCCCAGTAAAGTGGTGAAAACTTTACTAGAGCCTTCTATGGAGTTTTGGAAACAACATGAAAATTCACGTTTCACGACATTATACCATTCACGGGTAAAAATTCACCGTTCTTACACATTAACACTCGAAATAACACAAGTTTTGGAAAATAATAAAATGACGCGACATGAATTCTTCACATTCCCGCCAAAACTCCAAAGAAGAGTTTTTCTTGGGGAGCTAGTTATCGGGAAAAACCGACTCCGGTGTTTTCAAAAGTCCACTAACACAGTCAAGTCACGTTAAACCTAAAACGGCGAAAAGTTCCTTCTGGGAAGTTACTTTTCGGGAAAAAACGACTCCGGTGTTTTTAAAAGTTGATTAACACAGCCAAGTCACGTTAAGCCGAATCACAGTTCATTAGAGTAAGCCAGATCGGGTAGGTTATAAGTTGAGGTAATGAATAATCAGATAAATTTGTTCTCTGATTATATTACATTAAAGAAAAGAAAGTGTCGAACAACTGTCCAGCGATAGCCATTAAACCCCGGGCTCTCGTGCATGTATACAAATCAAGCGCTGTGTTTGAATTAGCCGATCCTGGCTTCAAATATGTTTTCCAGTATATGCCTTAATATGCCAATAAATTCTATGAATCGCATAATTTTCAACTAAATAATATGCTATCTAGACGATGTTTAGATGATAAATATGTATTTTACATGTAATTATTATGATCAATTTTTGTGCATTTTTGACGTTTTTTAGGACAGTAGAAATGTCGGGAGTTCTGAATCGCGCAAGCGATATTTTTTCCTCGAGACGAACGTATCCATTTTTATACCTCGCTTTATTGGACATGATACGACTGCGGCTATGCGCTGCATGACTGCTATGACTGCGCTGAATTACAATATTTGTTAGGATTAGGATTGGGATATTAGTAAGAAAATGTCAAATGAACATGGAGGGACATGGAAACCAACTCAAGAGCCGGATGACTCTCAATATCTCGTTTGCACTTTTTCAACATTTAAAACATTTTATCAACATCATATACCTTCGCTTAAATTCATATTATTTTTGAAAGATAGTTGCAATAATGTAGCTAATAAGAAGGCTGTCAGGTTATTTTATGAAAATGGTACACATAATTGAACGCAAACTTCGAAGAGGAAGCTTAGTGAGCTTCTGCACGTTCAAAACTCTACCATACCATAACAGAGTGTATATCAGTCTAACCCTTCCGCATCGAGGGCTCCGATCAATAGAGGCTGCGGTCGCAATCATTCACTCATTTCATTCATTCGTTCTGTCAGAGATCTCTGTTCGGTTAATCACTCATAACTCTTAGACTATGACTGGGACTCGTTTTTGTTGTGAAATATTATGCTTCACTTGATAAATTACTAAATTTGGCATTGTCAAAACCACGTCAGTTTTTCTTAGTATAATACCCAATTCGTTCTATGCCGTTATTTTTCCCAGTTCGTTCAATGTTTATTCTCAATTGGTAAAAAAAAAAGGTTCATAGGTCCTCTTTGGTTTAATATTATATTTATTCTAAATTCTAATTTTAAATTCCTAATTTGTAAAACGATAGATACCGTTTGATAAAAGATACCTATTATTATATGTGCTAAAAAAGTGAAAAAAACTATATTGTAAAGTTTTTTTTTAATATTTATATTTGTCAGAACTCTGTCATTTATGAACCGATTTGGAAAACTCTTTTTTATTTGAATGGGTATAATTCCAGATTGGTCCCAAGTTTATCAAAATCCAGTTTATATAGTTGGATCCATGGGGAATTGTGGGAACTTCTCAAATATTATAGGCATACATATAGCGATTTTGGAATTTTTATCAAGTCAAGCATATGCATTCAGAAAGTATAATTTGGAATAAATGGAACTGATGAATGGCCACAGATGGCCACTGGAACTCCACAATGGCACGTATTTCACGGGTGCCAAGAACACCTCCATAGTGCGTTTTTTTCTGAGCATTTTGTTGTGAAGTTGGTTTATTTGTTATTAAAAAAACAGTCGACTTGAGAACTTTGAGAACCTCTTTTTTTTTTAATGTCCGTTAATTATATCAGTAAAGTACACATTATAGATGTCATACAGTGCATATACATTAAAAAAAAAATGATCTTATATTCCAACTTTATATTTAATTAGCTGCGCCCCGTGGTCTCACCCGCTATTCTACAGAAACCGAATATTTTTCCGGGATAAAAGTAGCCTATGTGTTAATCAGGGTGTAAGCTATCGCCATATCAAATTTAATTCAAATCCGTTCAGCCGTTACAGAGTTGAACGGGCACAAACACACTTACACACAAACTTTCGCATTTATAATATTAGTATGATTAATAAAGGCCACAGAAGAGAGAAGTAAAGTAAATTTTTTTCCTCTTCTGTGATATAGGCACTTGCCCGTTGTAAAAAAAAAAATACTTTTGTTCGCACATGATACAGGTTAGGGTTGAAGTCTACTGCCCATCATTTATTTAGATCTAAGTAAGTATGTAAAACTAGAGGTGATTGAAAGGAATCCAATGGATAGATTCAATCCATACCCCAATGAGCTCCCAAACAATCGATCGGTAACCATGGCAACGGACCTGCAGGATCCTACCTACCGATGTCGCCCCACAATTTGCCTACAATCGGCAATGTAGGAATGTTGAAAACTCGAAAATCACATCACATTAATATTATAAATGCGAAAGTTTGTGTGCAAGTGCGTAGTTTATTTGATGACACACAACTCCATAATGGCGGAACGGATTTGGATAAAATTTGGTATGGCTATTTATTTATTTATCAATTATTTTCCACTGGGTGGGCATTACAGGTTACCCCAATTCGCCCACCCATGGACCCATATTCTAAGCTTAAAACTAACTTAAAACAGTTATACAACATTCAAATAATAATTTAAAGAAAAAGCATACCCTGGAATCACAGAATTCTTTAAGTACTATGTGTGTCGGAAAAAAATACGTTTTCTATAAAACAGCTGGTAAAACCGCATGGCGTTGCTAGTATTTTAATACATAAATCCACATGACTGCCTCAGAAGGAATGAAGAATACCTGGTAAATATAGTTTTTTTCCCACTTATATTTCGGCTCCACCCATAGTGTATTTAGCCAGTGTCAGGTTTAGTATATTTTTGAAAAATATTTCATCATCATCATCAGCCAGCAGACGTCCAGACGAAAGACGTCTTTAAGAATGACGATTAGGTGATCTATGTTCCAACTCGTAACGCAAATGAACTCAAACTTCAACTCAACTTCAAACTCCGTGGAATTCGCATGGAATGGTATTCTTTATGGCACAAACGATACCATTCCATGCGAATTCCACGGACCTAACTTGACGTAGCCGCGTTACGAGGCCGAACACAGAGAATAATGGCCCGGAGTTTTGGTGGGCACGCGAAGAAGTCATGTCGCGTCATTCTATTATTTTCCAAAACTTGTGTTATATCGAGTGTTGATGTATAAAAAAAGGTGGATTTTTATCCATTAAGTGTTCGTGAACGTGCGCGAGTGTTGGTGAATAGTTGGTGTTGTGAAACGTGACTCTGAGTGTTGTTTCCGAAACTCCATAGAAACCTCTAGTGAAGTCTCCACCACTTTACTGGGGCATGACGTGGACTTGACCGTGACTTGCTTTGCTTGACTTAGACTATGACTGAGACTTATTTTAATCGTGACATATTTTACATCACATGAAATATTATAATACTTGACACTGGCTAAATACACAACGTGTGGAGCCAAAACATAAAGGAAAAAAATAATAATAATGGCCCAGGGACCCTATTCCTGTTCGCTAGAGATTATCTCGGTCACTGTCTCTCTAATTTAGAATTTAATGGGAGTGAGAGTGACCGAGATAATCTCGAGCGCACAGGAATAGGGTCCCAGGATTGACGTCGCCATAAGTAAATCACTCACGGTAGTTACCTCCAGAAATGAAAAGTGCAAGGTGTAACGAACTAGATTAACTAAACTCGATTCCCGTCGTCGCGGCTCAGTGGCGGCTTAACTCAGTTTTGATAGATCAAAATCACGTTAAGGCACTATTAACAGCTACAAAATTAATTATTGGGCTTAAGAATACAGTATACCGTCATACAAAAGACGCCAACTGTTTCCCACCCCTGAATGTTATCCGATTTCGATGATTTTTGTATATGTTACTAGCTGCGCCCGCGGTTTCACCCGCTATCCTACAAGAACGGTTCATTTCTTCGGGATAAAAGTAACCTATGAGTTAATCCAGGGTATAAGCTATCGGTATATGTCGGGTATATGTACTCATTATGGGTTTCGAGAGAAAGATGAAAAGAGACGGCTTTAGCGCGCACTAGTCAATAAGCCAGATAATTGCTAATTACATCTAAACCAGAAAATCAATCAAAATTCTGTTCGATGCAAACCTAGATATTATTATTACCTCACCATTTGTATAATAATAACTTGACTATACACTAGGGGTTCCGAGCACCACCGAAAAATGTATGTAAATTAAGGTCTTTTCAATGATTTTTTTATCGAGAAAATGTCATGTAATCTTGTTTTCCCTCAATGCAATACTATAGATGACAAAACCAAAAAAATACATATTTAACTCAAAATAAGATTTTTAATTGTGGAGGTGGAGTAAGGCTGTGACAGAGTGGTGGCCGAGGCAAGGTAGGCGGAGCGTTGGTCGTCCAGCTGCGAGATGGGTCGACGATATCGTCACCATCGCGGGTTGAAACTGGACTAGATTAGCACAGCACCGAGGCAGATGGCATAGCAAGAGAGAAGCCTATACCCAGCGGTGGGATAAAGAACGATGTGGATGATGATGATGAAGATTTTTAATCTAACTAACTATTGAGTGCTAATTAGAAAAATCACATTTTTATCAAATTATGCCGTTAACGTGTAACGGTACTCTCGAAGTATTAAAACCAAATCCAGTCAAATAGTTACCGTTTTACGTTTATACAGCTATCGATAAAAGGGAGGACAGACTGGATACTTTTATCAGGAAAAAAGGTCGAACTGCACTGCCTTAGGCCAGGGAATGATACAGTACCCACTTACCATCATCCATTGTCCAGAGTAACAGTTGAACGTGCGCCATTCAAAGGTAATGTCCTACAGTTGCATTGTGCACCAATTTTCTTCGGTACAGTGGAACGTAATAGCCTAAAGATTAGTGTATACCACCGTCTTCTCCATACAAACAGCGCCAACTGTTTCCCACCCCTGAATGTTATCCGATTTCGATGAGTTTTTATATGTTATCTACAACGTGGAAAACTACGCTTATGAGTTTGATTTTTTTGGATGATTTCGGCGTCACACGCCCAGTTCATTTGCCAGCTTTAAATAATACAGTATTTTCATATTTTTTTTTGTAAATATCGTTTCTATTTACATTAAATGTCAAGGAAAGTAAGTCACGGTCAAGTCGAGCCATGTCCAAGTAATGTTCTGGAGACTAGTACAGCTGCTACAGAGTTACTGAAAAAATAAAGAATAAACTTCATATGGTTCACACTCACCCATAATTACTCACTAAAACTCGAAAACACAAGTTTTGGAAAATAGTACAATGAGGTGACTCGAGTTTTTCATGTTGGTGCCAAAACTCCAGAACGTCGACTTTGACAAGATCCACAGATTTCTTCATTTTTTTTAACGTTTTGTTCGAACTGTAGTAGGTACAAAAGTTAAAAGTAAATTTATCTATCTATTCTATGTTTTAAGTGCGGTTAATGCAAGCGGGCGGCAAGTTGCGAGGCCACGCCTGCGCTCGCGCATGGTTGGCAGGCGCTAAGACTTAACAACGCTCTCGGTACTTAATAATAGTATAAGAAGTATTTACAGTAAATAGTAATTTTAAAAATATAGAACAGACACAGACTGTACCACGAAGATGCGCCCCCTTTTTTTCTCTGATAACCCGATACTAGCATAAGATCAAAGCGATCGAAAATGTATATGTGAATGATGAATTAAAATATCCCTTTCTTTTCATAACAGAAATATGCAGTGAAAATGGACATTCACAAAATGCATTTAATATACTAAAGACTGTAACCAAGAAAATCCTTTTTTTTCTTAGCAGACTTTGGCATCGCATGTCTTGTGAAAAGAATCTTTAGAAAAAAAGACTATCATTTTCTAACCACAGATTGACAAAAGCAAGAAGTGTCAACAGACTTGGAAGACAGTCAAAGGGTGAGTTTATGAAGCTGGCAACCCTAGCGTGAGATCAAAGCGATGCGTGGGGTGCCGCTCAATATGCCGGCGCAGTGATGCGGCGAGCAGCAGCAGAGATGTACATATAATCTAGGAGATGTTTGTAATTATATCGATAGAAATAATATTCTGTCCAATTTTAAGGTGTCTCCACATGAGCCTGATCTGGTTTTTGTGGAGAGGATAGTTAGACACATTTCAATGGAGTAAATGAAGCAACCTATTAAGGTCATAGCTTGTCTCTTTTGCTCCCATGAAATTCATATTTAGCTATATCTTTCCGATGATATGATCAGGTAATGTAGCACTTATGTAAGTGCTACAAGCTGTAAGTGCTTATGTATTTAAAAAATAGGCTTTGGTGCAGACTGCAGATAGACTTCGAATAAGATAAAACAAATAAAATTTTACGACATAAAAATAAGAAAGGTAGTTCCAGAATAAACGCCTTTACCTTATAATAATATGTACTCAGTAGATATAAACCTTTTAACACTTAATACGAATTACAAAGCACATTTATTTTTGATTTCACAGACTCGAACCAAACACATAAAAAAAAAAAAGAATCCAAGAAAATTTGGTTGATTTGAACTTTAGTTGCGCCTAAGATTGTATGAGCCCCTAATGCTTAAAATGCTATATACATATTAGGTACTACACACGTTGTAAGAAGCAATTGTAGAATTCGCAAATTGTCGATATTTTACATTCCAGGGACATCACTATCCAAATGCATTCTAATGTGAATTTGTTTTTAATCGAGTACAAATTGGGCGCGAAATGAGACCGCGGCCCTCGCTTAGTCAGCGATAGCCATAATCAAATGTATGCGCATTTACAATTACTCTACAAATTATTCTTTTAATTTAGAAAATAATATGAGACCGATGATAAGTGAATACTCAATACTTTCCCTCGCAAACAAAAAAATACCTAATCAAGAAACTTTTTTTTTGTTTTGTTTTATATTTTGGCTTCACAAATTTATTTAGCCAGTGTCAAGTTTAGTTTTTTTTTTAAGGCGTTGTATTGTGTATTTTTGTGGCCACGCTAACCAAGCTACTTTATGTTTTCTCAAACCCTGAAATGTTCTAAATAAGAAAACATTTTCATTCATTGTTCCACAAATTCCCTCCTAAATCTGACAGATCAATTACTTTCTTTTTTATGTGACATTTGGTCAAATTGCCAGTATGTTATGGTTCTGCCAACATTAACTTTATTTTCATTTCAATCTGAATTATATTCTGGACATAGGGTCTATTTTCCATAGCACCAGTTAACATTTAAGTTTGTTAAAAAGAGTTCTTTCCACGTCTCATTTCGTGGTTAATATGCCGTGTAAATGAGTTCTTTATCATGGCGTGTTTTAAACACTGTTTATTTAGTTCCGGATGATATGTGGAGGGTGAATAAATTATTTTATTTGAATAAAGCATTGGTCGAAATCATTCATAATAGAGCATTTTTCTCGCGCATTTAGATTTATAAAGATTTCGCTAGTAGTACTACTGTACTCCTTCAATTTAACTCATTATTTTCTTGTTTACCTACATAAGTATTCCCTCAAAAAAAAAAAAACCGAAGTGCGAGTCTGACTCGCGCTCCGTAGCTACCTTACGTACTATAAAAACATCAAGCTCAGATTATTTGTTTGATCATAAAAACCTATCACAGTCCGAGTTACTTGAAAAGCCTTTTATGGACTTCTATATACAAACACATAAAAACATTTTACACTACTCGGCTCACACACCTGCCGAGAAAATCACGCCTACAATGCTCACTGAACATACAAATATTGAAACATTTTAAGTCATAAAACTCTATGTGCACGGACCGTAAGGAGGAACAGGATCTCCTTTTGCCTGCAAAATTTTCCTGCAGTTCGCAATTGCTATCATAGAGAAATGAATATAGATGGGAAAACTTTTATTAGTCATAATAATTGCCTATTTATAAACCTATCTAGAAAGAAAGCTGTTGACTCACTGTCAACAATTTTCTTTCTATGACTGATGACTATGACTGAGAATGGCTTTGATTATGATTTTATGAAATACTTGCTGTTACCCGCGACTTCGTTCGCGTGGACCTACAAAAAGAAAAGAGTAGCCTAGTCCGTCTCCGATCCTAATAAGCATAAAGCTAATCCTTATGCATATGCAAAAATTCAGGTCGATCCGTTCAGCCGTTTAGCCATGATAATGTGACAAACACCCAGACAGAGAGAAGAGTTACTTTGGCATTTATAATATTAGTTAGGATTGGGGTTACACTACATGTCTTGAAATATAACTTAACTTGATTAAATACATTTTGTGTGTGCAGCCAAAACATAAATAAATAAAAGACAGTTTTCAGAGTACATTTTATACCTAGTTTACCTAATTTGCAGTTTATATTTTAACATCTTACCTTTTTTACAATATAGTTGAAATTTAATTTTAATTACGTTATTTTTTTTAATGTTTTATTTTTGAAACCGATTGCCATGCTCCCCATTGGAATAGCTTTGAACATTAATACTGCTTCTGTGCCTATATTTCCTACGTAATAATAATACACTTTCGTGCTGTTAATAAATAATTTTTGTAACGTATCTATAGGGTCGTACAAAATTAAAAAAACTTGGTCTACGAAGATGCTACGAACTGCTACGTCACTTGGTAGATCACTCTGGACCAAGGGTTATCAACTATAGCGGATGGGCCACAGAACAGAGTATTGTTTTCTCACGTCACTTCTGACCGCCTTGCGGCACGTCAGCCATATTTTGAATCCCAGTCAAGCTAGTACGTTAGCTGTCAAATACTCAAATAGCTGTCAAATGTTTTTGAAGTGTTAGGAAATCACTAGCGAAAGAGGTGGAGTTGACGCCATATTGTGTATTCAAAGTTCCGCAAATGACGTGATTTGTAACAGGTCCTCTTTTTTCTTTCGTCTTTGCTCCGAGTCGCTGATATAGCTTTCAGTGTATGCAAGCTGAAATGGCAATAGGCAGGCCACATCACTCGAGGAAGCGATAACCGGTGGGGAAGAAAGGTTCTTGAGTGGCGACCACGAACCGAAAAACGCAGCGAAGGTAGGCCTCCCACTAGGTGGACCGACGATATTTTGAAAGTCGCGGGTAACCGGTGGATGCAAGTGGCCCGTTGTCGGCCGGTGTGTTACTCGAAGGGGGAGGCATATGTTCAACAGTGGACGTCTTATGGCTGATGATGATGATGATTGCTCTGGGCCGAATCTTTAGATAGGCAAAGTCAAGTCAACGGCAGATATATTGCTCAGCAAAACAAGTTAGGTGTTTGTTTTTTAAGATTTTTGAAACGACTTATACATACCTTAGCTATTCTTTGCCGCATTTGAGCCGTAGTAGCAGATCGTAAGCCTAGCGTGGCCGCGAGCGGTCACGGCGCTTGCCTTTCTGCGCAGCACCCGCCACACACACATGCATAATACATAAAACATAAAAACATAAAACATAATTTATTTCATAAACATAAAACTAAGGTTAAATGCAAGTGATAGTTCTGCCTTTTGCGTTAGTTAGAAACTGTGTTGCAACAGGCAGCTTCTTCCAAAGGTATGTGGTTAATAGTGAGTAAGTTTTATACAATGAATTATTTTAGACTGAGGGTATACAATAATAGGTTCTGTTGAAATATAACATTTAACGTGAATTTTTCTATGTCAATACGTACAGTATGTTATGTACACTAAAGTGTAGTATTAGAAAAATTTAGTTCACTAAAGCAGGTCTATCTCAAAGCGAGCGCGCGTAGACAGATACATCAATAGACGGCTGGGTACATGTCTCTTTCGCACAGAAAAAAAGGATTATGGTGCAACGTTTCGGTCATAGCGCGAAATTCAAATTTTCTTGCGTTTTTTGTCAATTACTGCTTAATTACTCATCGTGGATTTATTGAAACCAATTTTGCGCCAATAAATACGTTGTTTTAAGAAATTACGGGTAAAATGATCACTTATATAACATTGGCTTAGCTACAAATCTCAATAAGCTGATTTTCATCTTGGTTTATGGTTTAGTGAGAAACGTACTTATACTAGCTTACAATTTGAATTTTTGGTTGGTGTAATTTCTTGAAACAGTCTATTTATTATCGCAAAATTAGTTTTCATGAATCTACGATGAGTAATTCAGCTGTAATTGACAAAAAACGCAAGAAAATTTGAATTTCGCGCGCTGAGCGAAACGTTGCACCTTAAAAATTAAGTATTACTCATGAAGAAAAAGGACAAAGTTATAATATTTCTGTCCCGTAGCGTATATTCAGTTTTTTTTCCAGGGCAGGCTATTATAACTGCATTTTGATTGGTCGAAACTGGAAATGGTAATTGTGATTGGTTAATATATTTGATGCTTTGTCTCATGTGCACGCCGCCAATACTAACCGTCGGTCGTTCTATACTTGTACTTTTTCTAAATTTAAGTCATTTATTCATTCATAAATTTTAGGTCACTAAGATTTTTAAGGTCATCATCATAATCATCAGCCAGTAGACGTCTACTGCTGAACAAATGGCCTTCTCTTATGGCGCCACGCTGAATGACAATGAATTGCATCCACCGGTTGCCCGCGACTTTCACCATGTCGTCAATCCACTTAATAGAATATATATCTTTTTTAACAATAAAAACCAAATATCGGGGTTATTGTTTGCCGTACTCGGGGCGTACAGTTAAGTAGTGGCGGATCGTAAGCGAGCGAGCCCGCGGGAGATCACGGCGACCATCTTTCTACGCATCACCTTTTATTTCAATACTCAATACTCAATACTCAATACATTTATTGCAAACATTATGTGGATTACATGCAGATCTTAACTAGCATATTTTAAATAGGTAAATCATAATGACCCTGATTGGGTATGGCAATATCGTGCGGAGCGGGTCAATCTATTCCATAAATGTCTTATCTTTTAAAAAATTCGTCTAGGGTATAGTAGGATTTCGCGAGTAATACACTTTTTAGGGCTTTAGCAAATTTGAACTCTTCTTTGTACCCCATGTACAAAAGAAAATATCCTTACCGTATTCTATACAAAAAATATATAAAGCAGAGAAAAATACATAGACCATTTGAGGAGTATTGGGTTCAAATTTCACGTCTCTATCATATTCGGCTTAGTCTGTGCGTGAATTCTTAGAAAAGGGTTTGTTCTTTTTATATAACAGTTGAGTCGAGACATCAGTCCCTTGTATTATTAGGTAGGTATTATATCCTTATCCTTAATATTTCCAAGTGGCAGGCTTAGCTGGCCGGTAATGGCCGCGTCCAATAGTCCGCAGTAGGGCTCCGGAGCCGCGGGCCGTCACGACCTTGCTTTGCCATCGAAACGAAAAATACGATAAGTGCATATTACACTTTTACAAATACACAAGCTACTTTAAAAACTGTGACTGACAACGTGCAGCTTAAACTGTGAAAACAAATATCCATGGAATTTTTACCCTACTTTTATGATAGCAGAGTAGGTTTTACCCCACTGCCTATAAAAAGGAAATATATGTATAGATTTGTATGTTTGCGTGTTCCTTTCCTGTAGCACCATTTTACCTCTTCAGGGTTTGATTTACGAAAAATCCTGAGATATGCATTTCTTTATTTCTTACTAGCTGCGCCCCCGCGGTTTCACCCGCTATTTTACAGAAACCGAATATTTTTCCGGGATAAAAAGTATTATTCCAGGGAATAAGCTACCTCCATACCAAATTTAATCCAAATCCGATCAGCCGTTACAGAGTTGAACGGGAAGACACATACTTACATACTTACACACAAACTTTCGCTTTTATTATATTTGTGTGATATCGGATATTTATCGAACCCTGGTAATAATAATAATAATAATACTTTTTATTTCAGGCACATTTGTCCCATATCTTATCTTATGTAATGATTGCTATCTCAACATAACAGTCATATTCTGGTATCTTATCAGGTAAGAGTTTCTGCAGCAGGGGTTTATTATACAATCCTACATCTAAATCACTACAACCAACAATTAGAAAACCGCCGATCGTCTATCTAAACCCCGAAATCTTCTCGATCATTATTATTATCCAGAATAAATCCACTATGACAAGACCGCATATATGCTTTATTACCACAGACTATAGACTTGACACCGACAGCAAAGTATTCAAATTTGAACTCTATTTCAAATGTAAAGGTTACTCGGGACTGATCTCATTTTTGTGAAAAAGATAGCTAGACACACATTTCATTGGGGTACATGAAACAGACTACTGCGGGCGTAGTTGTTTCTGTTACTCCCGTGAAAATTATAACTAGCTATCCTTTTCCAAAATAGATCAGGCATCAAACAACGTCGCGTGGAATATGTCAAACGCGTAAACTCAGTGTGTCATTCGAATTTCTGCTCTATTTCGATAGTGGTTATATTCGTAGTTAAAAGGTTCAAATTTAGTCTGATCTGCGTCGGCTGTTTTATTCATTATAGCACAAAATAAACAGTTCCAGAAGGCCACATTTATGACACGTGCGATTCCAGGCGCACGCACACATACTCGTAGGCGCATACGTACGATGTTCTCGGATCATGTCGTTTGAACTGTCGTAGACGCGTGATCCGGCTCTAAATATTGTTGTAAAACTACATGCGTCTGAGCAAGTTTATAACAACACTTGTTCACACGGAAGTTCAGAAAACACAGAGAAACATTTCAATATTTATTAACTATCGAGGTTAACATTACAGCATACGCTATGTAACTGGATGACGAGACGAGCAAATCGCTTGCATGTTGATAAGCGTCACGTTTGCACGTAACAGTTCAGTGCTATCTAGAATTTTGAACTTCAACAGTTCAAAATGTGCGGCAATGCACTGCTCTTGGTACCCTGAGATTTATATTTATTAGACACTAGCTGATGATAACTCGGCCTTGGGCCTCGCTAAACTCTTCATACAAACCTTGTCCTCAAAATCGATCCAGCCATTCTCAAGTTACAGCGTGACCAGGAAAAATAGGGGTTCATTTTTATATATATAGATTAAATCTCTTTATGCTCAGTAATTTCGCTGGAAACATTGCCCGTCAATCCTGAGCACATTAATGTTTGCACACTACTACATGGTGGTTGAATTACTGGCAAAAGTATAGAACTTCCCAAGGCGGAATCTGCAAAAGAGTCCTACCAGCACACGCATCTTCAGCACTTTACAATGCACACGTATATGTAACCTATGTTACATATACGTGTGCATTGTAAAGTGTATACTCTCTGCGCCTATGTGCAGAGAGTATACGTATAAAGGAGCCGGCCCTCTGCGCCTATCTATTGTTATGATTATAGTGCCACATCGAATCCTGTCATTAGTTATATTAGATTTGTAGATAAAAACCCGATAGCTCGGTGATTATAGTCGGTGAACATAATTTAGGGGTCGCGGGATCCCCTTATTTTTTACGCTTTGTCGATAAGTCTTTTGGTTTTTGGCGGGTGTTTTATAAGGAAATAAGGCTGTAATGATGGTCGTTGGGTAAAGCATTTTTTTTTGGCACTGGATGAATGCGTAAACAGTGCTATACTATTATACGTATTGACAATTCGATCTGTTTGACTTCTGTTGGTACTTTAAAAAGTGTCTCAGAGTTTTGGCGTCAATTACGCGGGTTGAAATGAGAAGGGATCAGCCCAGATGAAGCTTGACGTATAGGAGATGCTTACATCTGTTTACACCAAAAACACAAGTATAAAAAATTCCATACAATATTAAAAATAACCTTTTTGGTGAATGTATGAAAATAATTAAAGCTACTGCGAGAGGTTTTTGTTTACATAAAAATAAAATGTGCCTATTTTAGAAAAGCCAATACGAATAATAAATACCTTTTTTTTTAAATCTATCACTTGGAGTTTTAGCGGGAACGTGAAGAAGTCATGTAGCGTCATTGTATTATTTTTCAATACTTGTGTTAATAAAAATGGTGGTATTTTATTCATTGAGTATTCGTGAACATGCACAAGTTTGGTATTGGTGAATATTATAATGCCGTGAAACATGACTTTTCGTCTTGTTTCCAAAACTCCATAGAAACCTCAGTAAAGTTTTCACCACTTTACGCGGGCACGACTGTGATATACTTTGTTTGAATTAGACTATGACTGAGACTTGTTTCAATTGTGAAATGTTTTACTTAACTTGAAATATTACAAAACTTGACACTAGCTAAAAACACAAAGTGTGAAGCCAAAATTTGAGAGAAAAAAGAAACTCCTTTTTATTTAACACTTCAAAATGCGTGACAAAATTCAAGCAGTATTCATCAATCAATGGTGGCTGTTCTGCTTCCGCAGGAGCAACGCAGCGGGACTGCAGCGGCGCCCAGCGGGGGAGAGCGCGCAACTCATTTGCGTACGACCGAGTGTTATCGATTGTTTTTTTTTAAAATTGGTTTAGTAAAACTTGAGGTTAAGCCGTGGTAAATAAATATTAAGCCGTGATTAATAAATACAGACGTTTTTATGGGTCTAGCTTAAGAAGCAAATACTCGCAATGTTTTGTGACCTTAGTACACTTAACTGCTCTAAATAAGAAGTTTAACTGAAAAAAATATGGTTTTTGTCAAAGACATAAATTATAAGGAGAATTCTGTGGTTTTTGTATACCGTGCTTATTAATTATGCAGATTAAAGATCTTATTTGTAGATATAAATTTTATCGTCTTGCTTAACGAGAAACATAAAATCACAATAAAAAAAATATTTTCTAAATCGTTTTATACGTATAGGTATAAATGTTCGGAGTTCTGAGGTAACAAACATTTAAAAAACAATTGAGGATCTCTTTATCGGAAGTCGGTTAAAAAAACAATGACACGGCATGTCATTACCTTGGCTTGATATTTTAAAAAGAACTGCAAAAATAAAATGGCGCGCTATTATGCAGATCTACATCCGTCCATAACGCACGGCAGAGTCGCATGTAGCCAGTATCGATTATGCTAATTCGATTGAGAAACCACAGGTGCAGGACGCATCCCTACACTATCATTATGAACGCTATATTATAATAATAATTACATAAAAGTTAAAGTTAATTTTGACCATAGACATTACGATGTTTTAATTTTGAAAAAACCTCATCTTTTGTCCGACTTTTTTTTTTATCTTTGGCAAAATAAACTTCGCTGGTATCGATATTTGCTTAAACTAGCTTACCCACACGGATTCCCTCGCATAAGATACAGTAAATTGAATACCTCTTTATATCTCTTTAGGGGTTGATTTTCAAAATTCCCGAGACATGCCTTTTTATTTTTTGTGTTACACAAACCGAGTTTCATTGGCATGAAAAAAGATTTATTTCCATACAAACTTTGGGGGTCAATTACACCCCTTATAGATGAAATTAAGCACAACTCGTTCTTATTGTTGTAGTCTAGACAATTTGAGGAGTATTGGGTTAAAATTTCACGTTTATATCATAAGCTTTTTGGTCTGTGTGTTGATTACCAGAAAAGGGCTTGTTCTTCTAAGGGTCATCTAGAAGCCAAGAGATGCAACTGAAATTTTTGGTCAAAATTGGCTTTTATGTTTTTTTTAAAAAACAGCAAAATTCTAACTGCGTTGTATCTTGTTAAAATTACATGAAAACCTACATATGCTTATGGACGCAATAAACAAAAACGCGTTTTTCTTTTTAATTATCTCGAAACTTATAAAATAATGTAAGTTAGATTACTTGGCTTCTACACTATCCATAGATTTGTCCATAGATAGATGACAATGTGTAGCATCACTCAAAAAACCATACTTTTCATGTTCAATTTAGAAGCAGTTGTTTTTGTATCGCCCGTGTTTCTCTAGAATATTTATTTAAAACATCAAAGAATTCTTTTGAAATCGGACCAAATTGTGTGGCGAATGAGATTTGGCGCCTATTCCCTCCAACTCGCACCCTCATATCGAACTCGTGGCGGGAAATCGTATCACACGGATTACTTTCGAAGCCCGCGTTCGAATTTCAAATTCAAATTGAGCTGGCAGGTGGCGCGAGGATGCACATTGCCGCGAAAATCATCAGTGATTTCTTTTTAAATTGAATCTTTGACTGCGTTCGACAGTAATTTTTAAGACTTGTGTGTTTTACAATAACTTAATATCACAAAACATGAAGCGAAGTAAGAATAATTACAATAAGTATCCACAATTAATTACTATCCACAATGTAGAAATACTTGTTAAAATTTTACACACATTGAAATTACTTTTAAAATGATTACGGCTTACCAGATTAGGTATACATACATACATAGTGTTTAGGAAGAGTCAAAAAAAAGCTCTGAAGCAAAACATCGTTGCATATGATTAACTCGGTCAATGATGACGTGTCACAACATGAACTTGACGGATTTTTATTCAAAAGCTCTCATTCAACCACTACAGGATAAGTAAGTACCTATCATCACACTATCACTTTCACCCCCCAAAATACATAATATCTCCTACCCACGTTAATTATACGCCACTCGTCGTAACAAGCTAATGCGACCTGTCAAAATTAATAAAATATATCAAGTGTCAACACGTGTCTATACTTTTTTTCGGCCAGTATTTTTTTACGAAGCATTATTTTTTTTCTTTTGCAACCAGCCAGCAACCAGCCACCAATAAGCTATAATGGGTGGCGCGTGGCTTCTCAAGAGCGCATTGTCTATGGACTCTATGGTATTGTTTGACCACCCCCGTGGCGTATATTTCAATGAATAAATCTGTAAAGCCGGGTGAGGAGCCACCATCGTTTTTTCGATACAAAACTGGTGGCATCCCGTGAAAATGTTTAGTTCTATCAAATGGCCACCTCTACAGAAAATTTGGTCGCATTGTATAGCTCGATACGTTAATAGGTTGATTTTTAACAGTGTAGTTTTAATTAAGATGATAGAATTTTATGATGGATTGAAAGGGAATAGCGATGATATATTTTGTAGCAATAATAATTAACAGGACACAAAAACTAAGCATTATTATGAATTAAAACATTGAATATGGAATAGAGTTTTTTTTATTATATTTTGGCTCCACACATATTATGTATATGTATTTAGCCAGTGTCAAGTTTTGTAATATTAGAAGTGAAGTGATATTGCACAATAAAATAAGCCTTAGTCATAGTCTAAGTCACGGTAAACTAAGTCATGCCCCAGTAAAGTGGTGGAGACTTTACTAAGGGTTTCTAAGGACTCTAATTCACCAGGACTCGTACACGTTCACGGAATGTCCACCGTTTTTACATTAACACTCGAAAAAAACACATGTTTTGGTAAATAATACAATGACGCGACATTACTTCTTCATGTTCCCGCCAAAACTCTGCAGATTTTACTGTAGACAATACTTGAAATGAGAAACTCTGAGCTTTCATACTCCATTCCATTTTCAAATTTTCAAAAACGTTCTATTAAGTCACGGAATGTTTTGAAAATGGGAACTGTAAGCGAGCCAGAATCTCAATTGGTTATTTAGATGGCGGCATGTCTGGCTCGCGTGTCGGGTCGGCCGCTTGGCGGACGGCGATCAATCAGTCAAATTATATTGTCTAACAGATTGCTCTAAATCGGCCGATCTCATTGTGACGAGCGCTTAAATTGATGTAATCGATGTGCTGTACGGTTTATAGGCTACTAGCTGCGCCCCGCGGTTTCACCCCCCATTCTACAGAAACGGTTATTTGTTCAGGATAAAAAGTAAGAACCTCCATAAAAGAAGCTCCATACCTCCATACCAAATTTCATCCAAATCCGCTCGGCCGTTACAGAGTTGAACGGGAACAAACACACTTACATACTTACACACTTACAAACTTTCGCATCACACTAATATTATAAATGCGAAAGTTTATGTGTAAATATGTAAGTAGGTACGTATGTAAGTGTGTTTGTTCCCGTTCAACTCTCTAACAGCCGAACGGATTTGGATGAAATTTGGTATGGAAGTAGGTTTTTCCCTGGATTAGCACATAGGCTAAACAAGAATTGAATTGACTCAGGATGCCATTTTGGTGCGTGAGGCGCGAGTGCTGGCGAGCGAGCCACAGGGCCTATAGATAGATAGATTAACTCTTTATTGTTCACACAAAAATTTTACATTATTTATAAACAGACTTTAAAAAGTAGTGTAACAACTGGCGTTGCACCTATTAAGGTGCAACGTTTCGCTCATCGCGCGAAATTCAAATTTTCTTGCGTTTTTTGTTAATTACCGCTTAATTACTCATCGTGGATTTATTGAAATCAATTTTGCGCCAATAAATAAGTTGTTCTAAGAAATTACGGGTAAAATGATCACCTAGATAACATTGGTTTAGCTACAAATCTCAATAAGCTGATTTTCATCTTGGTTTTTGGTTTAGCGAAAAATGTACCTACACTAGCTTTCAAATTGAATTTTCGGTTGGTGTAATGTCTTGAAACAATCTATTTATTATCGCAAAATTAGTTTTCATGGATCTACGATGAGTAATTAAGCTGTAATTGACAAAAAACACAACAAAATTTGAATTTCGCGCGCTGAGCGAAACAATGCACGTTAATTAAAGAATTTCTTTACAAAAGATTTACACATGTTACTGTGACGTGGGATGGCCAAATTCAGGAAAACCCCGAGTATGTTAGGTACCAACCGCAACACAAAATATAATTTATTTATGTCCGCACCACGCTACTACAATAGAGGAATATTTTCTATGATGCGAACTATGTGAAATGAAGTATACAAGTGCCGCGCAGCAAGTTTTAGTAATTTATGATAATTTGAAGATTAACGGCATAGACTCCTTGTGAGAAACGAAAAAAAAACTTGAAGACCTTTTACACTGGTATTTGAAAATGTTAACAATTTAAAATGATTTAGTCTAAAATTATGATTTATAACAAAATCAAAGCAGGATCGTAGTAAGGATATTTTTCAGGGGTTGTTTTTATACAATACTATATAACTTTATTAAACACCGGAAATTTAACTGTAAAATTAAACAATAATTAAATATCCGGCAGTATAATGGGCAGCCTTATCGCCTAAAGCGATTTCTTCCAGGCAACCTTATCATAACCTTTTCCAGGTTATGATATCAATTAAACATTATTTACTTATAGATATATGAACATTTTTTTATAGTTATAATATCAAGCCATATTCTAACCTTGTCCAAATAATGCAAGGTTTTTTAGATGTTTTTACTTTGACACCTGAAATATTTCGAAGCATCATAATGCTTACAGTAAAATCCGATTATAGCGACCTCAACGATATATATTTTTTTATAATTATAAATTACCTAGTATAATCTAGATTTTTAATATTTTCGTTTAAGTGTTCTGTCGTTTTTAATCAATTATTCCTGTATTCATATAAATTTATTGCATTTGGATGTTTTATCTTATTTTTCAATATGATATCCTAGTGTCTAGAGAATAAAAATCACACATAATAATAAATTAAGCAATAAAATAAAATGTGCTATAATATTGTACCCAAGTTACATAATCATAACATAATCTTAATTCTGTTTTTATTTTTTGTGTTCCCCTGTCTCTCTAGCCACCGTCCTTAGTACGTCCACAATCATCAAATGCAGGTAATAGGATCTGAGGATCAACATTGATTTATTACAATCATATTCGCAATGGACTTGATTTCGTAAAATCAACTCGGTCTATAAAACGTGGTAGTAATGAGCCGTTTTCAAAAAAAAATATAGTTCTAAAATACTTACTAGATGGCGTAATAGTCCTATCGTTTTAGCTGTCATTGTCATTTCTGTCGAAATATTTTATGTTTATTTTTTAAATCGTAAATTTTGGCTCCACACGTTGTGTATTTAGCCAGTGTCAATTATTGTAATATTTCAAATGAAGCCAAATACATAGTTACATTACTTGAAATTGTCTAAATATACATGTGGAGCCAAAAACACGAGAAAAAAAAAGGCACACGTAATTTTTTTTGTCTTTCATGTCTTGACAGTGACAGAAAAACCTCAAGGTACATCTAACGCCATCTATTGGGTACTTTTATTACTAGGTTTTTGGAAAACGCATCATTTCTAAAGGCCTCGCTACATGGCCTGACCTGACACCGTGTGAAAGGGACAGCTAGACTTGAATTAACGGGAGCAAAAGCAACAAAGTATTAATGTTATAGCTTCTCCTTTTCGCTCCCCCAGAAACTTATATATAGCTATATCTATCACACGATGTCAGGTCAGGCCATGTAGCGGGGCCTTAAACATCATAATGTAGCAAATATCGAATGCACGTCGCTTTGTTTTTTTTTCTTTATTATATTTTGGCTCCACAGACAGTGTTTAGGCAATCATGTCGTGTAATATTTTAAGTGAAGTATATAAGTCACAATAAACACAAGTTCCAGTCATCATCATCATCATCATCATCATCAGCCATAAGACGTCCAAAGCTGAAAATAGGCCTCTCCCCCTTAGAGCGCCACACCGAGCGACAACGGGCCACTTGCATCCACCGGTTGCCCGCGACTTTCACAATGTCGTGGTCCACCTAGTGGGAGGCCTACCTACGCTGAGTCTTCCGGTTCAAGGTCGCCACTCAAGAACCTTCCAGTCATAGTCTGAAGCAGTGACGATTTAGGGTGGCTGGACCCAACAATTATCTCGCTAAAGATGCTATGTTCCGGGCACTGTGCTATCTACAAGATTTTGTGTTAGTACTGACCCACAAACAGAATCAAATACTACGGTCTACAGTCCCTTGCAGCTGGAAAAATTGGAGCTTCGAAGTCAACTCACTAAAAAAAAATACGGAGTTTTATGCCCCAAGTAAATCAAAATAAATAAGGTACTTCCTGTTGACCTAGAATCATGAAATTTGGATAGAAGCAAGTTCTTTAAAGCACAAGTCAAGGAATAATACTGAAAATCATTAATTTACAGTTATATCACAGTAATAACTTATTTTTGCAGTTGAAGAAATGGTCGTGACATATACTCGACGTCTGGGTTTTTTTTTTAAACTGTAAAGTAAAGTTTGTACGGAAACCTCGTTGCGCGATTCAGAATCGCACTTATCCGGTTTTTTATCATGTGGGACTGTCCCCCGAATACTGAAACGCTTGTTAACTTTGACGACAGATTAAGTCTATTGCTGCCTTTGTCATTTGCTTAGTGTCAGACAAAGGCAGTATTAGAATTAATCTGTTGTCAAAGTTTTGCTGCCTTTGTCATTTGCTTAGTGTCAGACAAAGGCAGTATTAGAATTAATCTGTTGTCAAAGTTAACAAACGTTACAGTATTCGGGGGTGTAGCATTGATTTCTATTTCTAGTAAGTACGCGTTTTATACGCGTTAGTGGAGTGTTACATCGAAAACTCGAAAAGTGGCTGACTCCAGATATTCATCTCAACCTCCTTGATACATCAAAAATCACAAAAATCAAATCGAGACCTCTTCAGTCTGGCCATTATCAGATTAGTTGTTACGAGGTCGAATTATAATAATTTGAGCACGATTCAAGTTGAACACTTCGTTTTGTGTAAACGTAGTACAGCCGTTTGTGATGAATTGTGATTGATTGTGGTGTTTTGGGTGGCTGTGAGATATGAGTCGAGAATTTGATGCTATTTTTATATAAAAACATTTTTTTTATTACATCTAAATGTGTTTTTTTTTTGTAGTAAAAATAATAAGACGAGTAAATAGTTTACGTAACAGTCATACGATTTGTATAATTGATTAATTTTATAGAGCAAAAAAAAAAACAAAAAAAAAATACAGCTAGAGCAATTAAGAGGATAAGAACAAATGTTTTATTTATTTATTTTTTATGTTACTTGGTGACGAGACGAGCAAGTCGCTCACCTGATGTTAAGCTTCACGCTTGCCCATAACAGTTCAGTGCCACCCAGAATTTTGAACCTCAACAGTTCAAAACCATGCGCGGCAATGCACTGCGCTCGTCACCCTGAGATATTAGATGTTAAATCTCTGTGCCCAGTAATTACGCTGGAAGCATTGCCCTTCAATCCGGAACACAGTAATGTTTGCACACTACTGCTTGGCGGTTGAATAACTGACAAAGGTGTGGTACTTCCCCAGGCGGACTCTGCAAGAGAGCCCTACCACTACCATTTGATGCTATATTTTGATATAAAAACTTTTTTTTTTATAAACGTAAAAATATTTTTTGTGGTAAAAGTGATAAGACGAGTAAATAGTTTACGTAACAGTCATACGATTTGTATTTGTAATTAATTTAAAAAACGCACAAAAACAGCCACAGCAATTAAGAGGATAAGAACAAATGATATTTTACTGAAGATAGGTTTTTACCGTCAAAATGGCGCTTTAAATTCGGGTCCGGTGCCGTTCGTTTGCAGCTCAATGTAACCGAGCAACCAAGTTTCGCCAAAAAGTGCCAAGTAGATGCGTAAAGTAAGAGAGTAAAAGAGATAGCTGTAATGAAATATCTTTCTAAAAAGACAAATTTCAAGGGCGCTAAACTAGCTCTATTTATATCATTGATTAGAATATGGTAATTTTTCCTAACATCTTCGTCCTTTGAGCACAAATCAGTAAGTGTTTATTGCAACAGGAGGTTCGCCATCTCGAATCATTAATTTATCGGTAGATACACTCTCGAAAACAAGACAAAAAACGAAATTAAAAAATTACCATAATTAGCAAAATTCAGTATGTACCACAAAACTATTTAGATAATTATTATAGTACAGTTACTCCTGTTAAACCCGAAAATTTTATTTAAAAAAAAAAAATAAAAATAAAATATGTATCGGTAATTAGTTCATTTTTCAAAGTCAGCATCGAAAAATAGTAGACTGTTTGCCTCGGGAGCAAACAACTAGTGTTTCTTTGAATCTAGAGCGGAGCGAAGTAGAATCCTGAGCGCAGCGACGGATTCAAAGCACGGCCCTTTAAAATATTGCTGATTGATCTCCTTGGTGATTAGAAATTTTACTAACAATATCCAAATTCCAAACTCAAAACACTTTTACTCCCTCGGGATTAAAGAGCTATTTTAGACAAATTTTTATTTTAGGCTATTTCTATTCTAAAAAACTTTAAAATAGTTATCGATATCTAATTTAATTTTCAAACCCGATATTTTAAGAGAATATTGTTTTAAAAAGCTATCGATACATAGCTCCTTATTCGAAGCAGCGTCTCGTAAAAAAAAGCTTAAAATAGTTATCGATACTTAATCTATTTTTACAGCCAATATCTTGAAAGTGATAGTAGTAAAAAGTTATCGGTACTTACAAAAACCGTAACAAGAATTGTCGTCTCATCTAACATTATGTATTTGTCGTATAATTTTATAATGGTAAGTGTAGGGTGCCCTAATGTCGCTTACATCATTAACATGTGATGACTAGGACGCAGTGTAAGTATGTCACAGTAGATATACTTGAAATAAAACCTCAGAACCTCGGGTCGACTCTCTGGTAGATGGTTGTATAAGTGAACAACACTCACATATAAAGATTTTACAGACTTAGCAAGGGTGTGAGCAGCTTGCAGATTGGTCTCATTTTTATCAAAATCCAGTTCTGCAATAAAGAAATATTGATAATTTCATCAACAAGTGAAGCATTTGCATTCAGAAAGTATCATTTGCTGAAGTGGAACTGAAAAAAGACCACTGATGGCCACCGGAACTCCGTAATGATAAGTGTTTCACGGGTGGCGCCAATAACATCTCGCTAGTGCATTTTTTCACAGTATTTTGTAGACGTCGGTTTTTCTTTGTTAAAATTATCATACAATACAATACAATATAGCTTTATTATACACCAAAAAGACAAACTTAAAAATTAATGAACAATAATATTTTTAAAACGGTAGTATAATGGGCGGCCTTATCGCCTAAAGCGATGTAAATCGATGATGTGTTTATCGTGTAAGTTTATCTACTGTACGTACCTATGTTTTCTATGACTCGGGTTCTTCATAATGGCTTCGGCTCGGGCGATACTGATCTCTAAAGTGGTGTTTCGCATAAACAACGCATTAAGAATGTTTCATAATTAGATATAATTATCTAAATCTGTTAGAACGCTTCTCTGAAGAATGTAGCGCTTCTTCGATAGATCACCCAGATTCCGCACTGTAGACCACGCAATTATTGTTGACCGAGCGAAGCGAAGGTCTCAGAATTTACTGGGACAAATCGGCATTTGTATGTATGTTTGTGTGTATATTTGTCCGATGATAACTTGCGAACCGTTGATCCGAGCTTCATGAAATTTTGTAGGCAAGTAGTTCATTTCAATACAATTTTCAAGTTCGAATATGAGCTGAATCGGTCCAGGAGTTGTGATGATATAGGGGTCGCGAGGTCTCAGTTCGCTGCGAACCACTAGTTTAATTTGACTAAGGAGGATTTCTGCTTTCTGAGATGTACGTTGAGGGTTCGATTCCCACCCAGGAGAAACATTTGTGTGATGAACATGGATGTTTGTTCTTTGTCTGGGTGTTTATATGGATTAACAAAAAAAAAGTATTTATGTATTGTATCAGTTATCTGGTTTCCATAGTACAAGCTTGCATAGTTTGGGGCTAGATGTCACTGTGTGTAAAAAATGTCCACTAATATTTATTATTTATTTTTATTAATAGCTTCAGACCCGGAAATATTTAATAACAAGATTATTATTATTAGCGAGTAGGCGTAATCTTGAAATAGCTAATGAGTTCGCTTGGTCGCTGTCCCCGCAACCCGCACTTACCTCCATCTTTTGTAAGTTTTTGTCGGAACAACGGCCTCGTAATGCGGCATCTATATAATATAATCTGTGACTTCTCAGGAGCGACATTTTTAATAGACATTTTTTTTATATATAAAAGTGTTGTAAAACTTTTTTCTATCTTCTATCTATTTTACATTTTCAAATGAAGGATGTTTTTATGTTTTGTACTCTGACAACAAGTAGTGGGCTTAATATTGTTCTATTTAGATAATTTGTAGACCTTCAATGGTCTCCGGGTAAAAAGGCAACTGTTCGGCTAAGAAAAAAAAGCAACTGCGACGTCCTCACCATCGAACCCACTAGTGGGGATGTCGGGAATCAAATGCCCATCGTCCCGCTGAGTTTTTAGTAGCGGGACGATAGGAATTTAAATTATCAACGTCGCCACTGACAAAGTTAGTGGCAGGTTAAGCAAGGTTGGTGGAGCAAGTTGCTCGCCTAATGCAACCCATGTCCATTGAGTTTATCCTAAGTAATTTTTCTGGAAACTTTTCACTTCAATCCACACAGTTCAGTAATCAGTCAGAGAAAGGCTATACTTTAATACTTGCCTAGGCGGAATTCGCCAAGCTGTACTACTGGATCCCCGGAATGTTTGCACACTACTGCTTGGCGGCTGAATAACTGACAAAGGTGTGCTACTTTTCAATGCGGAGTCTGCGAAAGTGTACAACGATGAAAATCTGTAATCAGTATTGTGTCTAGTATATACAGGGTAACTTTTAAAGTGGTGAGCAAATTTTTTATCACGAAATCAGTATCGTTAATAGAATATATTTAATCAATAAAAAAATATTTTTTTTTATCGTTTATTAATTTATTGACCACGAAATATCGGAAAACCTATGATACAATAATCACCTGCCTATTTCTAGCTGTAGAGAGCGAGAAGAAGCGATGTAGGTACCTACACGTATCGTAAGTATTTGTAGTACAGTCACGAATAGAGTGACCATGACTACAGCTCTTGCTGTAGCTACTTTCAATTGAACTTATTTCTATAATTTTGTACCAAGGTGGGTTAAACCAAATAATACGTACCTATCCTTTATTTTTCAATAATCTTTAAGTACACAAAACATGCGCGCTGCTTATAAAGTTACCCTGTATAGGTAATCACAGTAGCCATAAACAAATTCCAAAGAAAATAACCTAAAAAACAGAACACGTCACAAATCAAAATTACCTACAAAATTATTCTCAGAAGGCGTATAATTTAGGAAATATTCGAGGCATTTCACCCATAGTTATAACAATTACTGTGGCATGTCAGATGGGACAATATCAGGCACGCGAGGTAATAGGTAACAATAATAGGGAATTATGGCCTGAGTCCTTAATTGACCATCTATCTTTTTAGTCTATGAATCGGATGGAATTCAAATTAGGCAATTTTGTCTAACATCATTTTCAGTCTGCGGCTGTGGTCGCTCATCACTCAGCTTGTCTACGGCCTATTTTGAAAAAATATATGACTTTTTATTCAGTGTACCTTATTAGTTATGCAGATTAAAAATCTTATATTGAGGTTTTTTTTGTGTAATATCGTGAAGAGGAAATATGTTTACATGCCATTTTTATTAAAAAAAAAGGAACTTGGAATAAATACTGAAAACCCTTTCATTGACAGAAACGAGCGGGAAAACGATAGGTTTTTTTTTCATGATAAGCCGGAAACCCTTCCTGTAAGGCGTATCACACACCAAGACACATTTGTGTGCATTAAGACATTTGACGACAGGGTGACACTAATATTATAAATGCGAAAGTTTGTAAGTATGTAAGTGTGTTTGTTCTCTTTCTACTCTGTAACGGCTGAACGGACTTACGCTGAACGGAAAACCGGTGACGTCACTCAACGTGATCAGATCAACGGTTCGCAAGTTGTCATCGGACAAATATACATACAAACATACATACAAATGCCGATTTGCTCCAGTAAACTCTGACACCTTCGCTTCGCTCGGTCAATTAGTTACGATTAGTTAGAATAAAGCACGCAAGGCACAAATTAATAGAGTTAATATTATCTATTCTATGGCAGTAATAGGTAGAAAATACAACATTACCACAGAACATATAATGATATTACACATTACATTTTCAGCCATAAGACGTCCACTGCTGAACATAGGCCTCCCCCTTAGACCGCCACACCGACCGACAACGTGCCACTTGCATCACCACTTCCATCCATTGCCCGCGACTTTCACAATGTCGTAAGTCCGGACTTACAGTTACCATTTTAGTGTTTGATGTTTTGATGACTGCAATTTCCATTAAAATGTTAGTAAATTATCAAAATGTATGTAGGAAGGTAACTACAGAGGTTTGACGGGAACGCGAAGAATCATTTGTTCGTATGTTGGTACTCGCGTACAGATCGTATTTTTCAACGAATCTTGACGAAAGTTGGTACTTATACATATACACGTTGTACATTTTTTTTTGTCGTAGCCGATTTTTAATTGGATAGGTATTTAAATTAATAATCGTACGGTAGGTAAAGCTAAAATGCAGTTTGTTGCGGCGCCATTTACCGGCCGATTTTGATAATATGTGGCAGAAACATTTGGGACTTAATTATAAACAAACAGAAAGAACAAACGACCAAAGGGCTGGTGCTTACCTCGGCCAGAGAATTAGCATTGCTATTCAACGAGGTAACGTCACCAGCCTTTTGGGTACCCTGCCCGCGGATACTGACCTGAGCTCTGTTTTTTATCTATAATTAATTTATTATAAACAAGAATATCAAATATTATCAAAATCAGTCAAAAATATGGTCGTGAGGAAAAATTTAGATTGTGCAAAAAAATTTGTGTTCGCGAGTTCTACCGCTCTCTCTCTCTCTCTCTCTCTCTCTCTAATTATTCTATATATCTAATATCTCTCATTCATTTTCCTAAGCTTATTATATCGAGTGTTAATGCGTAGAAACGGTGAATTTATATCCGTTAAGGGCTCGTGATCGTGCATGGGTGTGAATAGTATAATGTCGTGAAACGTGACATTTCGTATTGCTTCCAAAACTCCATAGAAGCTCCCATTACCTTTCCAACCACTTTGCTGAAACATGACTTGGACTAGCCAATTACTCGAACTGCTGATCCAATTGTGGCGGGAAACAGGTGGCACTTTTTGTATGGACATGTAGGTATACCCCATCTTCAACGAAACGAAACCTAAGGGAAAAGGCGATTTTGTTCGAAATCAGACCAGCATTTTCGTCTGGCGGGTTCTTTAAGCAACTGCGTAAACAAAACTGACAAGCCAAAACGTCAAAAAAAAAGACTATTCCATCTGTCACTTGCCGCCATTAGAAGAAAAAATCACAACGTAAGCAACGAAGTGCCACGAAAATTTCTATAAATTAAAGAAAAAACAGCGAACGACGAGGACCCAAAGGTAGCGTCCCGAACACGGATGTTAACTTTGCCATCTTTCTTCGCAAAAGGTTTCTCGACAGATTTCCTAAATTCCCTACCAAAACTTCCTAAGCTTAGAAGCGTCACAAAAATTCACTCTAATCGCAATTTAATTGGCCGCAATTTAAATAAAAAGAGCATTCAAAATTCGAATGAAAGAAAAATAAATCATAGATTCCAAATTCAAAATCGACGTAACGGAACAGATTATATAATAATAATTGCTGGTAACGGGACTCCGCGCATGACAAATCGAGCGGCTAAAACAAAAAGTGCATAACTCTAAAAAGTTGAATTTATCAAATGCATCTGACACTTTAGTAACTTTTAATAATTTTTAATCGATGGCACTAAGGTCGGGTCACCGTGGTGAATCAGACACAAATGAGTTGCTAATGCGTTTCAATCTTTTGACTTTTTATCAGTAGTCTAAGATTCGAATCGGCGGATTTGTTAGAAATAAAAGATGGGTGTTAAGTTGTATTACCGTGAATTTATAACTGTTTTTTTTTTAATTCGATTATAACGATTTCGTTTTAATGACGTAATTTTAAAATTGGTATTTCGCTCTTAAAACTTATTAATGGATTAGGGATGTATCTACCTACATATTTCAGCACTAACAAATACCGTAGAATTAAATGTCAAAATTAAATGACAGATGTCAAACCAATTGTGTGGTCCACTCTGGAACGTTGCGGTGGCAACATTGACAATTTTCAACTTACACCAAATAAATTGCCAAGTAATACGTAGTAATTTTCTTTATTTTTTCAAAATAATACTTAATCATTTGCCAAATATTTTAAAATTAATTTTGTGTGGAAACGCTCGGTTTTATTTTTAATAACTGCCCCGGGTGCAGACATTTGGTCGGCGGTGAAAACTTTTCAGATAGACTCTCGTTATATCGAAAAAGTTGTCGTAACACCCTTTGTTTTTCAATAAACAACCAAATGTTGCTGTAATGACGGGTTCTTTTTATTTCGTTTTAAGTGTTTAATTGCTTTTAAATTGTATTTCACATTAGATATTGAATGCGAAGATACACGTTATCTTTGCTAGTCACTGAATTAAAACCAACGCATCTGACTGACGCTCCGATGTAAGTACACATAAAATAGGTAGGTAAGTATGTAATATTAATATATATATGATAGATAGATAGATAGATAGATAACTCTTTATTGTTCACACCAGAAATTACATGCATAATACAAAAATCTACTTAAAACTAGTGTAACAATTGGCGGCCTTATCGCTTAAAGCGATCTCTTCCAGGTGTGGTATATGATGTGGTATATTAATTTCTAAGCGCTGGGTAGGTACGCCTATGAGTTTTTGATACCTAAAGTGTTTCAAAAACCGCTACGTTTCATGAATTATGTGAATAAAAGCCCAAATCAGGATATGCCTATCCAACAATAATAATTTTTTTTTTTAGAAAATGCGAGGAAAATAACAATATATGAAAAACCGTGAAGCGCAACTAGTTTTAGGTATCTACATGAATATAATAACATTTTAGTGTAGGAAAGTTACAGTTACATATCCTTTCCTTATAAACCTGTATAGACCTTATCAGAATACTTTAATTAATATTAATAGTTTTATTACGCAGCTTATCTGTAACTGTTTTAGACTTTCGTGGTGGTTTACAACATTACTATTAGTACTCACGGGATATTTACCACGGTTATTATTTTCGTTGAGTTCCCGATATTTCGACACAGTTACATGCGCAACAAAAACAAATACAAATATCGGGAACTCAACAAAAATAATAACTGTGGTAAATATCCCGTGAGTACTAATAGTAATGTTGTAAACCACCACGAAAGTCTAAAACAGTTACAGATAAGCTGCGTAATAAAACTATTAATATTAATTAAAGTATTCTGATAAGGTCTATTCAGGTTTATAAGGAAAGGAAGATATGCCAAGTCGAAAAGAGCTTATAGTACACAACATAATGAACAACTTTTACTATGAGACCAACCCTGAAATCGAGAGCAAAAACAGCTGTTCCATATAAAAATGTCAGTGGCACTCGACAAAATGTACGGAACAGCTGACGTTTGTTTCTTGATTTCAGGGTTGGTGCCATAGTAAAAGTTGTTCACAATCATGAGTATTATGAGCCCATTTCCGCTTATCATAACCCTTTCCTTATAACCCTGCATACCTGCATTTTCAGTAGCATGACACATTTCATTTTACATAGCATCAATTAATAATACTGTTTGGTTATTACCTATACCCCTTTCATTTTTAAACTATCGCTTTAAATCAAATCAATGTATTTTTCTAATGTAGTTGTATTTTTAGTAAAATAGTTTTGTCCATTTTTTGCGAACTGCAAATCCAATAGCTACTAAAAACACAAAAACCTTATACAATCAATCGCCTATCAATATCTGAATTGTAGAGCTTGGATTAAAAAAACAATAAGTCTTTTCTATTATTTTCGATAAAAAGATACTCCATTGAAGAGTTCGAGAGCAAACAGGTACACTACCAACAGAATAAGTAAAGGCAGCGGAACAAATTCAAAACTGACACCAAAAAGCCTGTCCAAATACCCACAAAAACGAACAAAACCAGAATATGTCCATGCGCCCGCGCAAATCCGACACAACATTCACAAACAAGCCAACTATTCAAACATGGAACATCACGTTAAACTGCTCACTTAACCCTACAATGGCCATAAAGAATTACAATTAATCGCTTCGTCGAGAAATGCCACCGCCGCTAAAAAAACGTCAAAATATTGTCCGCGGATGCGACACGATCCCAGTGGGGGCGACTAGCGAGCCAATGGGGAGACGCGTTAGGAGCCGGCTACCGCTTTTTGCCCAATGGCGGTCCCCGGGGCGGAGCCTGGAGCTACGCGCTTTGTTTCGCCCCCAGCTAAAACCTTTTCGCCTGCAGTCGTTTACAGATAAGCCCGCGGGATGGTCGAATATTATTACGTTTCGTGTATGATTGTGTGATCTACGCGCTGCCGCGGGCGTCGATCGATGATGTACTCGGACAAGTGCGTTACTTCCCGTGTCACGTTGTGATATGAACCCTAGTGCGTTTCTGTGATATGATTGCCTTACTATAGATAGATTAATTGAAGGCATGAACCTGTATATGCAGTGCCATCGTGAGGTATGGTGTTCTTCATTTCTCTAGAGTAAGGTGCCCGTTCCAGATAGAATCACCGTTCCAGCCTGAGGGCTAGAACTAGACCAGGAGTGTACTATACATTCTTACCTATAGCACAGTCAGCTGTTATCATTTATAGCTGAAGAAGCGAGAAATTACTTTTTAGTTTATGTTTTTCGTATATTTTAGTTGATGTTTATATGTCAGTCCAGATGTGCTTTTGCATAAAATATTATACTTACAATTCTAGATCAACATTTAATTTAAAAAATTGAGACAAATAATGGAACTTTGATGAAGAAAATGATGTTGTTAGACTTTTTATGTAGTCTTTTGTACAAACTTAAGTAATCCTAATCTTTAAACATGAAAAAAAAATGCATTTTAAGTCGCACATAAATTACATTAATAAAAATGTAGTCAGCTTTCCAATTTAGGGTTAAACAGAGGTCAGTTTTTTATAACTAGGCTCTAATTTAATAATCGCCGTGAAAAACTGCAAATGCTGAAAAAAATTGAAATTTGATATATATAAAATTGAAATGAATTTTGTATAATTTAAAATGCATAAAATATGCATGTATAAAAACATAAATGCTTAGTAACTACCAATACTTAGCAACCACAAATGCACAATGAAAAAATATATATATATATATATTTCAAACGTTACAAATGATACAACACATTTAATTTGTACTTATTTGAACACGAAAACCATTTGTAAAACAAAAACCACCATTTAAAATTAAAAGACAAGGTCTAAAGCTGCCACTTTTAAAACATTCCTCAAAAGGATAATAACAGAGTCCGGGGTCTTCTCTAAGTTATACTTAAGCTTTGTATAAGTTATACTTAATTTTTATTCTTAGTTATACTTTTGAACTTATAATTGGCGGTCCTCAGCACTAATTATAGGTGAGACAACCATTACCTATTCGATTTATTCGTATTCAGTTCTGTAAATGGCTTAAAAAATATTTTGTTTGAATCATTAATTTCCGTTTTAAAATAAATATTAGGTTAGTGCTGGTTATTGAAAAGAAATTTGTTATTATAATTTATTTAAGACGCAGTTCGATCACTATTTGAAATGAGTTTTTCATGCTCAAAGCTCTTGGTTTTAAGTTGAAAATCTCATATCGGATTTGGTATAAAAACGGGATATATATATATTTTTTTGCTTTTTTGTCGATTATCCGATATACAAATTAAATAAAAAAACTAGCTGGTTCGCTATATAAAGCACTATCCATGCTATTGAATTTGTAAAATAAAATGTGTTGTTACCGCTGAAAATTCAGAGCAGTTCGTTTCATGCAGAAGGTCTTTTCAGGGGGTCATTTTGCGTTTTTTTTAATTTTATTCGATTTAACAGTATTTCAGTTTTATTTTCTACCTGCAGTATTTTTTGCACCTGATTATCTAATCTCGTCACTTCTAACTAGGCGCTAAATATATAACTTTGATGTTTTTGTGTTTAGACCGCGCTTTAGTTTTTTTTAACATAATTTGCATATTTTTGTATTGATACGGCGGAGCGACAGTACATAAGTACTGCTAGAAAACTTTCAATTGTCGTATTTCATGTTTTAACGAAAATATTGAAGCGGTTTTTGGTATCATTGTGTTCTACCTGTACAAATAATATTATCTACTTTGATCTTCAAAATGCAATAAAATTTATTTAAACTAAATTATTCACTAATACAAACTGACTAAATAAAAAAACTTTTTTTACATTGAAGTTATGGTGCTTTGTTTTCATCGCGACAATAGATAGATATTTTTTTAGGTATTCCCGTTGCATAACTCAATTAAAAAATGTTAAAACAGATAATTGTCAAAACTTTATAATTATTACCGCCGACGCGTTCTGTACCAAATCAGACAGATACCGAGAAAAAGTTATGTCACAAAAAGTATGTCCATAATTGCTACCAGCCGGCTTATCCTCTAACTTTGAAACGTTCGTGATTCTGATTGCGAGAGCATGCCATCCAGCTCGTACCAATTTAGTCGCACTATGGCCTGTCCCACTCGCACTATCACTATCGCTTTCAGAGTTACGGGATAAGCCCACTGCACCACCTGAGGACGGGCAGCACCGTCCGTAAATGAGCGTTCTAAGGGTGTCTACACATGGCCCGACCTGACATCGTGTGAAAGGGACAGCTAGATTTCAATTTCACGGGAGCAAAAGAAACAAAATATTAAGTTTATAGCTTCTCCTTTTCGCTCCCCTAGAAACTTTTACATAGCCATCTCTTTCCAAGGATGTCAAGTCGCCATGCACGCCAAGCCAAGCGCGGGATGACTCCATCCCCCGTCTTTTCTGTTCAGAATAAATCAGAGAATTGCTTATTACTTACAAAAAAAAAAAAACAATCAAAACTCTGTTCTACGCTAACCTAGTCATTATTGACCGAGCGAAGCGAAGGTCTCGGAGTTTATTGGGACAAATCGGCATTTGTATGTATGTTTGTATGTTTGTGTGTATATTTGTCCGATGATAACTTGCGAACCCTTGATCCGATCTTCATGAAATTTTGTAGGCAAGTAGCTCATTTCAATACAATTTTATGTTCGAATATGAGTTGAATCGGTCCAGGGGCTGTGAAGATATAGGGGTCGCGAGGTCTCAGTTCGCCGCGAACTACTAGTTATTATGTCACTATTAGTGAAATAATCACTTGAATATACAATAGGCGTTCGGAGCGCCACCGAAAAATGTGTGTAAATCGAGGTCTTTTCAATGATTTTTTTTATCGAGAAAATGTCATGTAATCTTGTTTTCCTTCTTAACTGCTAGACGATAGAAGCAAAAACATATACCTCAAAACAAGTTATATCATTAAACGAAAAACAAAATACCCGACTGCAAAATGTTAGCTTAGGAAACTCCGGACGTAAAGAGGAATCTAACGATATCTCGCTTGCCAAAATCGGTCAAGCCGTTTAGGGTACAGGAAATCTTATAAGAACACACAAACATACTCACATTTCTACTTACATACACCCCAAAAACATTACCCTCCTTCTTGAGCAATCGGATTGCAAGATTTTATCTAAGTACATAGCTAATGAGGTGCACTGAACAGTATATATTTTTTTTTTTTCATTTTGGCTTCAACCGACTTTTTGGAGCCAACGAGAAAAAAATTGGCCCACAGACCGACGGGCGGCGGCACGGCGTCTGTACGGCGTACTACCTCGCGAACGCGGACTTTACTTCCCAAAGTCGTGGACACATCATTATCATCAAATACAAATAAAATACAAATACAAATAAATTTATTGGGCATAACAAAGATTGTACAAAAAATAAACATGAACCCATTAGCTCCGAACTAGTATACACTGTATTTCATCGCATGCAATTTTAGTTTTAAAAAAACATTAGTATGACTGTGCCCTGCATTTACATGCAACATCACCTTCAGCTAGAAGACGTCCAATGCTTAAGAATACAGTATACCGCCGTCTTGTCCATACAAACAGGGTCGTCTGATACCCACCCCTAAATGTTATCCGATTTCGATGTTTTTTTAATCTCTTAAAAAAAAGATTAGTTTTTCACGATGTAGATCATCGTGAAAAACTAATCTTTTTTTTAACGTTAGTTTGTTTTTTTAATTTCGCAATATCTTCGTCGTTATAGGCAATTAAAGTGACAAATTTTATTTCGTCGAAAATACGACGAAAAAAAATGTAGTTGTTATTAGAATACCATGCATAAACATTTTTAAAAAAATGAAACATTGCGGCATAGATTATAGTTTATCCAAGCCATTAACACCAAAACAAAAAGATTTGTTAAGATTTAGGGGGTGATACCAGACTATCCCGAAACGCTAATTTCATCAAAAAGTTATAGGAAAATTCATTAGCTCTCTCTCTATTGCACGCACGAGAAACAGAGCGACAGCTACACAATTCAAATATCGAACACGCCAAAACCTCGCGGCAGGACTATCCTCTTAACAAAGGACGGAGGAGGAAGGTCTTATGGCTAACTCCACTTTTCTAGGGCCTTATAAAAGTCACAGAACGCTCGCCGCTTCCTAAAAAATGCTGCTGCTCGTCCTCCGGTGTTTGTGGTCGCAGTTTTAGGACATACCCGAAATCATTGTCATACTCAAAATCATTTTTAATGGAAGAAACGTTGAAACGTGGAAGAAGACTGATGAAAGTTATTTTTTGCTGCAAGTCGAAGTTGTATTTGTAAAACACCGCATTAGTTTTTGTAAAGTGACAATTATCACAGAAATAATGTCCAAAAAACTCAATTACCAAATTAATTTTCTTTCCAACAAAAGAAAACAACATCACAAATGAAAATAATAAACCCTCGAAATGAAAAGAATTATTTCTTAAACCACCGAGATCCCATTAAAGCGCTGTCATCGTCCGTTGATAAGATTTAAATTAGGAACACAATAAAGCTCCTGTCAAATCCGCCATTAATTTCGAATCTCAAATTTTGAATTTGGAACGGGAGCGGTGTTGCCAAAGCGAGGACCTTTTTGGCCAGTGCTACGCTTGTGTTATGACGCGCGAGGTATTGAATGAATGAATAATGCTTATTAATTTATAACGAATTAATTCGAAATCGGAATGTGCCTCGGATATTATGAAGCTGGTTATATTTAATGTTTAAAATAATTAATTACCGTCTTAAGACCTTGTTTGCTGTCTACTAGACTCAGCCATTTCCTGCTGTACTGAAAACTGGATGCCAAAGCGTTGAAAATCGAGCTCACCATCAGCCATCGCCTTCCTTATGCCATCGCTGAGCCTTTCTCTTGCTATACCACTAGCCTCGGTGCTGTGCCAATCTAGTTCAGGTACTGATATATATATATATATATATATATCAGTATATGTATATATATATATATATATATATATATATATACCCGCGACGATATCGTCAACCCATCTCGCAGCTGGACGACCAACGCTCCGCTTACCCTGCCTCGGCCAACCCTCTGTCACAACCTTACTCCAGAGCTTTGGCGGGAACGTGAACAAGTCATATCGCGTCATTGTAACTTGTGCAATATCGAGCGTGGTAAAAATGGTGTTTTTTTTTCGTTATAAGTGTTTGTGAACGTGGACGAGCGTTGGTGAATAGTATAATGCGTGACTTTTCGAGTTGTTTCCAGAACTCCATAGAAGCCTCCACCACTTTACTCTAAAAGTCTGCCCCACTTTGCTACACCTTGAGAAATTAGATGTTACATTATTTTATAAGCTAGTGACAACTTTCCTCCATTTGGTGGAGACATTTGCCCAGCAGTGGGTTCTAATAGGTAAAGAAAAGTGATAAGCTACTCTCCTTAGACCAATTAAAATGTGTCTAAGTAATTATCTCAGGGAGTTGAACTTACATACAAACTTTCGGATTTATATTAGTGTGACGACAGCCTGATATCACAATATTATGTACCTACTAGTTGCTACACGCGACTACGTTCGCGTGGACTCAAAAAAATGTATCCTATGTGCGTCTTTCTGATATACAGTAACTCCTTATCACATTTTATCAAGATCCGTTCAGCCAAATTTACTTCCTTAGTTCGGGAGATGGCGTTGATCTATTTTTGTGCATTTTTTGACGTTTTGTTTGGACTGACAGTTGTAACGTAGGGAGTTCTGAATCGCGCAATCGAAGTTTTTTCTCTCGAAGCGAACTTATTCGTTTTTACACCTCAAAGCTTTTTTGGTCCTGATACGACTGCGGCTGCTGCGGAATTATAATATTAGTTAGGATCCTACCTACTTATTGAGCTTATAACATTCTCTAGACTTCTTCATAATTCACTGAATGTAGATATATGTATATGTGCATATGTAGGTTGGTATAACACAATACAAATTAACGCCATAAATTAAGCCATTAATGACTTAAATTGCTGCCAAATTGTGAATTAATTGCACATGAACTGGCAATAATTAAAACAATCTCTCATTTAACGACACTATTGTAATAAAGCTCAGTTTAAACCGGCAAGAACTTTCCACAATTTATTGAACATATTACTTGCAGCAAGTAGTTTAGTTCACAGACCTTTTCTTATTACAGAGTCTGCAGTATTTTTCCCAAATTTTAAATATGTAGCTCCCCACTAGGATTTCTTGTGTCTAGGATGCTGTGGACCAAACGCAAAGATACGAACACGGACAACTAACTGTCAGACCCCGAGCAGTAATGTTAATATCCAACCGGGAATCGAACCCAAAAACCCTCCTGTGAAGCAGACGCGCTTTTAATTAAGCCGAGATGATCTTCAACTAATTATATTACTGCGCATGTACCCATGTTGATAAATGTATGTGCTTCGATAGAAAAATCTACGAACAGTCGAACAAAAAATATCATATTGTGCACATTGTGTACTGTACTGTACCTATTGAAAAAAAATGTGGAGCGCGTCTTAAACACCTACCTACCCATACAAGCAGACTTTGATCATTTTCAAAGTATAAAAAATTTAAATGAACGAATTGAAGATATCGTGCGACAAATATACACACAAACATATTTACAAAAAGTTATCTTGTTCCCTTGGAATCTAAGACGTTCGTTTCGCTCGGTCAATAAAACACAAAACTCGCAGATCTGAGCGAGTTACTTGCACAAGTTCAGTGTAGTTTGCTACTTTCATTCTTCCTTTAAATTTTGTCAAAAGAATTTAATGACATGTCACTTGAGCACCGCCCACAAGCAATTTATAATGATCTACATTTAAATAAGAAACCTAATTGGCTCTTTCAAAATTTGTTTTTCAATAAACATTGCCGATATCATATTTTTAATAAGCAATAACAATAAAGGTACGGGCAACACAGTTTTTCTTTTTTTTAATAGGTAATATGAGTAAAGGTACGGGCAACAGAAATTTTCTCTTTTTTTTTCATAGCGTATGGCACGGGCAGCCAAATGAGTGCGTCGTTCTTTTTTAATATTTTGATTTAGTACCAATGAATTGTGAACAGCAGTTAATGAGTTGATCGGTGTCGCAACTACGATTGTTTTTATTTTACGCCATGGCCAGTAACAGTCATAATTCTCAGTTAGAGATCTGAAGTTTTATAATTCGGATCATTAAAACAGAAATCGGTTTATTTTTTAATTCGAATTTATTTTTAATGGCATCGCACAACCAGTGTATTGTGCCAATACCGTGTTTAAACTTGTTTATTTTAATGGGGCTCTATATTATTTTAAATTGCCGGCCAGTTCGGCTTTCAAATCTCATTTGCTGGGTTATTTCTTTTGGAACATAAAACGAACTTAAAATCAACAATGCGTTGCGTAAAGGCTACAGTCATATTTCATAGTCCGCTTTTTCTAATGGAACATTTGTTATAGCAAATACGAGGCTATTGTATAGGGGTCAGAGATGAGCCGTTCAGCCACGGCGATAGCTTTTCTAAGCCATAACTGGAATTTATACCCGACATTATTCATGCTATCCCGTCCAGTTGTTTTCCTCTAATTAGAATCCATTCAAGCGTGCCCCATTAAACCTCGTTTAAATTAAAATTGGAATAACTTACTAACTAGACGTATAAATCACGTACAGGAACACAATAAAATATATTGTCCATCGAGAGGATACGTTCGAACACTAAATAATTAACAACAATACCTTCGCGGAGTAATTAAAATAAACTCATTTTCTTACTGGCCAGTTTTATGAATGAATACAGTATAGTTTTTTGTTTTGTTTCTGGCAACATTTCTCATTCTACGTACTGACAGTTCGGTTGACGGCGCGGGTGCGGCGTTCTTTTTTTGAAGCGCGACCTCTCGCAGCGGGGTCCCGCATCCGTTGGCGCTCGAATTATATCGTTTTAATTTTGGAATCGGCACCACAATTAGACTAATAATTCACGTCGATTTCGAATAATTTGTTAATTCTGTCTGTGTTTTAGTTCAAATTCTTTACTATTCTAGCTTTAATTTTTTCTCGGTGATAATGAAGTCCTGGCCAAGTCAGTTGCTGGTTTTCAAATTATTTATAGTGTCGCTAATTCAATAAATTATTCATTTTACAATACTAAAAAGAATTGAAGAATATTTCGAAGTTGCATTTTGCGACTTCCACTCGCCTCTTACGTCAACATAACGTCAATTCGAATTTTTACCCGAATGCCCAAGAAGAAGGTTGATGTTTTTGGGTTGTATATAAATAAGTATGTGAGAATATAAGATGTTTGTGTGTTCTTATAGCACCTCAAGTAGCCTAAGTGACTTGACTGAATTTGACCAAAAGGTGTCCTTGGACTCCTCTTTACGTCCGAAGTGACATATAGCAAAATGTAGTGATATTTTGATTTTCTTTTAATGGTATGTCATATCAGATTGCTTTGAAGACACCGCTTTTACCAATACCGCCACCAGTCGTTACCTTTTTTATATGTATGTAAAACTTGGCGTGAACAATTAAAAAAAATTCTAACCATCTATCATTCTTGTGTTTGTATCTGTAACTATAAGTAGGAAGGTACCTTAAAGTTGCACGAATTATTTTCAAGTTCACATAATTCTTAAAACTCACAAAATGAATTTCCAAGAGTCGTATTTTCTGCATTCGTCCAAACTCTCTCACGCTAAACAGCCGAATCACCATCTCCCACGAGTTAGTTGATTTCTTATTTCTGGCAACATCGGATTGTGATGAGCAAATCGGCCTGCGTAATTACAACCTTCACGGTGGAATTTAGGAGAGAAAAATTAAAAAGAAATTGGCGGAATGGCTCACGCCGCGTGCACAGTAGCAATAACGTGCAATTTAAATGTTTCAAATTTCGAACGTAGTATTTTTTATTGAAGGCTTTGCACGCATGCAGATAGCATGGAATACACGGATTATGACTTTATTGTGTGATATAGATACCTATGTACATATCGAAAAAAAAAAGTTCTAAAAAAGAAAGTCATTGGATTTTCAATTTTTTTTTTACTTACTACTTTTGATAGTCCGATTTTCAAGTTTCGGAAAATCTATGTAATCAACTGCAGTTCTGTCTCTGCCGGCGACAAGATATTTTAAACAATATTTACGCTGTTCATTTAAAAATGAGCATAATGAGACCACTTAAAGTGGCTACACATGACCTGACCTGAAATCATGTGAAAGAGATGACTATAATATATGAGTTTATGGAGAGTGAAAGGGAGAAGCTATAATCTTAATAGTTTGTTTCTTTTGTTCCCGTCAAATTCAAGTCTAGCTGTCCATTTCGCACGATGTCAGGTCAGGTCATGTAGCGAGGCCTTTAGCTGCCCAGCTATTCGATGACACTGACATTCGAATTTGTTATTAAAACCGTATTCTTTTTCTTTCCAAAAAAAAACTTAAAATAATGACATTTGATTTCAAATTTGGAATGTATACTTACCTTTTTCGTTGTTGCGTCCTCCGATGGTCCCCGTGTTGCCTATCACGTCCGTCATAATAAGGCCACTTTTAGTCTGACCAGTGGAAGATAGTGGTTAGAACACAAGCCCGGTGGGTTATTTGACGTGATTGTTAGCGTGCCTTTGTGATCATTTTTGAACGTATTTTTTTGAATTCCTTTTTACACGACTGCTGAAAACGAACGGTTATTCCAGAATTCATTTCGAAACAACAATGTTATGAATGCGCATTTGACGAGTCAAATTTATTATACATAGGTCATAATACATTCTAAAATATACAGGTAAAACAGACCCTGATATCACTCAAACAGGCTTCACTTTTAAGTGAACAGAATTACAAATGAATACAGTTTAAGTATGCCAGCGTAATATGTTGACGGCAAAATGAGCCCAAAGTAAGTTTTCAATTTTTTTTTTCGATAGAACCATAAAAATGCGCTTCTATCCTGAAATATCTTCATTGCTTATATTATACCTATGAGTCCACAACGATGTGGTCAATTTCAAATTTAAAAATTGTATTGAAATTAATTACCATTTCAATTCATTTTTTAAGTTCGAATATGAGCAAAATCGGTCCAGAGGTTGTTAAGTTATAGGTTAACAAACAAGTTTCAAGTCAATCGGACAAAATATAGTGGTTGAAAAATGGTTTGTAAAATTTGACCCTAACAAAGAGTGTCTGCTTGTCCATACAAAAAGCGCCAAATGTTTGTCACCCCTAAATGTTACCCGATTTCGTATTTAAAAAAAATATATAAATATATGTTATCTATGTTACAGTAAATACTCGTCATAACCGGTCAAAACCACTTTTACTGTGAGTAATATGAAAACTCTCTCTATCCCACGCATGGGGAACAAAGCGACAACAATACAATTTTCAACTACCAATTGCGCCAAAACATCACGACAGGTCGTCCCTCTTAAAAAATAAAATCTTGTAAAAGTATCGCAAGTTTTTAAGGAAAATGCGTACCAGGTCCGTGAGTTAGTCCAATTCGACCCCTGGTCTGAACCTTAATTAAAAAGCCCATAAAGCTCGGCAAGCTGTAACCTCCCGGTCGTGACTGCAGTATCGAGCAGGTTACTGCCGTATTACGACCGAGTAATTCGGTAACATAATCATTGGAGGCGTTACAGGGTCAAAGGTTATAAAAGTGTTGAAGAAATTACTTGTTTAGATTTATTGAGCGAAAGAAAAATAATGTTGATACTAGTTAGTTTATTAGAAGTAAGAACACTTTAGGGTATTGAAAAATTTAATTGACCGAGCGAAGCGAAGGTCTCAGAGTTTACTGGGACAAATCGGCATTTGTATGTATGTTTGTATGTTTGTATGTTTGTGTGTATATTTGTCCGATGATAACTTGCGAACCGTTGATCCGATCTTCATGAAATTTTGTAGGAAAGTAGTTCATTTCAATACAATTTTTAAGTTCGAATATGAGCTTAATCGGTCAAGGAGTTGTGAAGATATAGGGAACGCGAGGTCTCAGTTCGGCGCGAACTACTAGTTATACAATATTACTTATATTACTTAGAAGATATTATTAAAAAACAAAATCATAGAAGCATAGTTATTCAGTGTGTAGAAAAACTATGCTTCTATGTTTTGTTTTTTTTTTTAAATTTCGTAATATTTGTTATAGGTACTTAAGGTGACATTTTTTTAAAAGCAAACTCATTCGTTATGCTACGAAGAAAAAACGCGATTTGTTATGAATATTTCTGCATTAACAATATCAGTAAAGTTATTAGTTTTTATATAATATTTTATTTGAAAACACGCTAGAACCTAAAAAGATGGCGTTGAAAACATAATTTTTGGAAACATATTTTTTACGTCTCAATTTGAACTTAACCATAAATAGCGGACATAATACTAATACTATGTTTCTATAATAACCGTATTTTCATCGGCTTTTATAGCGGTTTGGACATTATCTGACTAACCCCCGAATACTGAAATGTTCGTTAACTTTGACAACAGATTAATTCTAATACTGCCTTTGTGTGGCACTAAGCAAATGACAAAGGCAGCAATAGACTTAAACTGTCGCCAAAGTTAACAAAAGTTTCAGTATTCGCGGGTAAATACCACAGAATTCTCCCTATTTTGATAAATACGTATTTAGCCAGCGCCATCTAGATTTAAGCTGATTTTACGGGAGTACACTTTTTTGTATGAGATTGTTATTCTTCTCATGTAGATTTTCTTTGTTAATAGTCAGTCATTTACAGAATATGTATTTTTACTAATATTAAATTTCCATTTAAATTCTCATAATGGTGAACTTAGTTACCTCGGTTACTCTCACTCTCAAATTAGAAACGTCTTATGGGAGAGGCAGTGACGGAGAAAATCTCGACCACACCAGAGTAACCCCCTTTAACCTCTGTTGAACTATTAAAGATGTTACTGTTAAAGATTCATTCATTATAAAAAATAACGATTTAAAGAGAGAGATGTAAAACAAAGAGAGACAGAAAAAGTCTATTAACATAATTGATGGTTGTAAATCTAGAGGTGTCATGTCTTCCGGTAAAAAAATTAAGAGTTAATGTCGATGGCAAGATAAAAAAAAAAGAGTTGTCGATGGTTGAAGTATGAGCCATAACCAATAAAAGGACTTGAAAATGGTTTTTAACTTTTTTTTAATTTTTTCTCGCCACAAAGACAGACCGCTCTAATTATTTTTTTAATTACTAGAGTATACGATGACAGCTGAGTTTTTGGCTAATGTATTGTTGAACATTATTCATTCTGTTTCGTTCTTCACAGAAACAGGTTTTGGATTGTTATCGTAAGTATTAGAAAGTTGAAGAATATTAAAAAAACAGAAATAGGCTTAAGAGGGTATATCGAGCGAGATAGCTATACACATGCACTTTCGCGCACAGATGAAAAGAGATACCTGCGCGCTAGTCAAAAAACCAGATAATGTTTTTTTTTTATGTTTGCTACCTCGGAACTTCTTTATTTATAAACAAATTTGGAAAACCCTTTTTTTTTAAAAAAAAGATAAGTACTTCCAGATTGGTCCTATTTTTATCAAAATGCATCATGATATCTTTTTATCCAGTTCTTTCGGGAAAATCCTGACAAGACAGAAAATGGGTAGCTGGTAGTAAATCTAACTGGAAGAGATCGCTTTTAGCGATAAGGCCGCCACTTGTGGCACTAGCTTAAGTATAAGATAGTTTTGTACGTGTATTCTTTTTATTTTTGGTGTACACAATAAAGAGTTTCTATCTATCTAACAAATAAAATTATTATTTATTTATTTATTTATTTAATAGACACCAACATGATGTACGTCATCGTAACAAAGAAGAAACAAAGAACAAAGAAGGAGGCAAGCAATGGAAACAGGCTAAACGTCACCACAATTATAGGTGCAGAATACATGAAATTAAGAAGCGAGTTTTACTTAAATAATAACAGTCAACGTCTTAAAAATAAATCCTTATAAGTATACATAGTAAAGTGTGAATAAAGAAAGTCACAGAAAAATTACTCATTGTTAATACTAAAAAAATTACTGCAAATCGATAATTTAGACTTACCTGCGCCGCCAGAAAACAGGTCAATGTCTATAAAAATAACAAATAAAAACCAACTGCAAAATGTAGCCTGTATGTCACATCGGATATTAGGAGGAACCCAAGGACACCTCAGTAGACAAAATCGGTTAATTTTAGCCTACAGGAGGTAAATACACCCCAAAAGCGTTATCCTTCTTCTCGGGCAGTCGGGTCAAAACAACACTTTTTATATCTAAATCTATCTTTTTAATCTTCATAAACTCGCTATCTGGTTAATAACCACCGAAACTCGAAAAATGATTAAGTTACCGATTACCCTTACCACGCCTCATCGTAACTCCGGGAGTCGCTTGCGCCAGTCGCTCGCACCAGTGCGCGTGCCAGCGCCTGGTCCAGTCACGACCTCGTACTAAACGAATTTGGGGTCCTATTCTGGCGCTATACGAAAAAAGCACATAGTATCATAATCGATAAATACAGGGTTATAAGGAAAGGGTATGCTAAGCCGAAAAGGGCTTATAGTACTCATCATTACGAATAACTTTTACTATGGGACCAACCCTGAAATCGAGAAAAAAATATCAGCTGTTCCATAGAAAAATGTCAATGATACTCGACAAAATGTATGGAACAGCTGATAATTTTTTCGCTATTTCAGGGTTGGTCCCATAGTAAAAGTTGTTCACAATCATGAGTAGTATCAGCTCCTTTCGGCTTAGCATACCCTTTCCTTATAACCCTGTATCGTGTAATAACCACTGCAGGCTTAGTATGCGCGCCGGATAAAATGTTGACCACAATTTTTATCCCGCGAGAACGAGACAGACGTATCCACATTCTAGCTTTGTCACGTTGACGCGAAGGCAAAACGGGTGTACAAAACTTTATCCCGGCGCCCGTGCTTGGCCCGTAGAAGAGAAAATTGACTATCTTTCTCTTTTCTGTGGTAATAACCGTTGAATCTAGAGATATTACAGCACGGACGATGGATGGACTTTGTTTCTGTCCAGTCACTACTGCAGGGCTAGTATGCACACCGCTACAAAATCTTTTTGTTATGCAAGAACTGGACACCGCTACGATTATACGTTTGTCTCATTTTTCACGACATGAAGAGAAGAGAAGATTTAGTCGCGGTAAGCATGCTAGCTCTGCTGAAGTCTTATATCTATCTCAATACAGTGATAGGTGACAGAAATAGCATATTTGGATTGCATGTATACGTCTCGCACTTTTCACAGACTGCGAGCGACTAAAGCAAAGTGAGTGCCAGTGCTCACTTTAAAGTCTTCAAAATCCTCTTACTTGGGCCCGTCCATTCATTTTACTTTAGTCGAAGCTTGAATATACACTAGGAGTGAATATACACTAGATCTAGTGACTACAAATCTTTTTCAATGTTTTTTTTAATCGAGGAAACGTTATGGAATCTTGTTAACCCTCTTGGCTATTCTAGACGATAGAACCAAAAAACATATATTATCCCAACCTTAGAAAACTATCCGAACATATTATGATCTCTAATCTATATAAGAATATAATATAATCTAATATATCTAATCTAATATATATAATATATAATCTACATACTTAATTAACTATTAAGTTGTGCGGAATAGAAAAAAAATATTTTTTCAATTTGTCTTCTTACGGGTAGTAACAGAATCATTTGACTTAAAATATCACATCAGATATCGCATACCGTAAGAATAAGGACTCTGGTAATATAATTTTACAACTCATCCGAAGCGAGGCGCAATTTAATTGAAAGGTAATTGAACGGTTGTATAAGCTTGCATTTATAAAAACAGCGTTTAACTTCTGAACACTTTTAGTACTACATAATTACAATACTATTTTATCTACCAGCTTTCTAGAAGAAATAAATTGTAAATATTTTTTTGTAGAAATATATTTTTTTTCAGACAAGCTTTTATAAAATCCATTATTGGTGCCTATATACTGTTATCTGATCAAAATGAGTCCAAGCTTCTTCAATCTACTGTCTCAGATCAGGACCCCTATTCTCAAAATGATTCAATATCATCTCGAAAAAAATTCGAACTTCGAGATTTCCTATTCTCAACGCTATCTTTCGAGATATTCTCGATGGCTAGCGTTCGAGATACATCGAGTGGTCGGAGACAAACGAGACGAGAGACGATCGAGATTGGAATCTCGGAATCGACACCAATTTGTCATATCTCAGAATAGAGGCACAGGGACCCTATTCCTGTGCGCTCGAGATTATCACAGGCACTGTCTCTCTAATTTAGAATTTAATGGGAGTGAGAGTGACCGAGATAATCTCGAGCCCACAGGAATAGGGTCCCAGATCATCAGATCAGCTCGCTCTCATAATATTGTATTGTCATCGGAAACTGACATGTATGCAAAATTTCAACTCAATTGAACAAGGGGAACTGTTCTAAAATACAGTTGCAAGATTTGACCTTAACATACATACTTACTACATACATACATTTCTAGTTAAATAAATCTTTTAAAAACAAACTAGTTTAAACAATAAAATTATGAAAATCGTTCGTTTGTTGAAAAGCACGAAGCCGAAAAGAAAAAGATGCTATACTCTACACTTTTTTTTCTCTCTCTTATATTTTGGCTCCACACACGGTATTAAACCAGTGTCAAGTTACGTAATTATTATAAGTGGAGCTAAATATTTCATAACTAAAACAAGTCATAGTCAAGCAAAGTAAGTGACGGTCAAGCCCAAGTCATGCACCAGTAAAGCGGCAGAGACGTGACTAGAGGTTTTTATGGAGTTTTGGAAACAACCGGAAAAGTGAAGTTTCACGACATTATACTATTCACCAACACTCGTGCACGTTTACGAACACTTGATGAATGACAATTCAGCGAGTTTACTCATTAACACTTGAAATAAAAATTTGGAAAATAATACAATGACGTGACATGACTTCTTCACGTTCCCGCCAAAAACTTTGTTGTAACTTTTCTTAGTTTTTAATCAACGTACTGGCCAGTTAAGCGTCAGTCATACAATCTGAAGGGGCGGGGCTGCGTGATGGATGCGCACGCGCCGCGTCCTACGTCTTGCAAGCAAGTTCCTAAAAGTTGAACCCACAGATACCGGGTGACTTTTTTACCGCAAAAAAACGTTTGTTTTAGCGGGAACGTGAAGCAGTAAGTCATATCGGGTCATTGTATTATTTTCAAAAACTTTTATTTCGAGTGTTAAAGTGTAAAAACGGTGAATTGTCATTCATCAAGTATTCGTAAACGTGCAAGAGTGTTGGTGAATAGTATAATGTCTCTCTGTCTTGATGTTTGCCCCGTTATTACGGCTAAACGGCTGAATCTTGATAAAATTTGATAAGGAGTTACTGTATATCACAAAGACGGGCATAGGATACTTTTTTTTTATGTCCACGCGAACGAAGTTGCGTGTAACAACTAGTATTAAAATATAATAAGCACACATAATACAAATTTGTACCATTTTTGTCACAAAACCGATCCCAACTCAGCATAATGCTGATTGTAAACACACAGCGCTGGTATTCTGTTGGGACCGGCGGGTCCTTTACACCCATGCTTTTAAACCACAGTTTTATACCGAAGTTCTAGACTAAGCGGCTTCGCCCCGAATACTGAAACGTTTGTTAACTTTGACGACAGATTAAGTCTATTACTGCCTTTGCCATTTGCTTAGTGTCAGACAGAGGCAGTATTAGAATTAATCTGTTGTCAAAGTTTTGCTGCCTTTGTCATTTGCTTAGTGTCAGACAAAGGCAGTATTAGAATTAATCTGTTGTCAAAGTTAACGAACGTTTCAGACTCGGGGGTTAGTCTATGCTTTGTCATTCAATCAGTCATTAGAATTTTATGTAGTGACAAAGATTCAAATATTAAGATTATATAGCATAGGGTAATTTCAAAACCCCATTTCACCCTTTCAGGGGTTGAATTTCGAAATGCCTTTGTTTATTTTTTGTGCTTATTACACACATCGAGTTTCATTGGCGTAGTATGAAAAAATATTTTATTTCCATACAAACTTTGGGGGTCCATTTCACCCCTGCTGAGGTGGAGTTTCGCAAAATCCGGTCTTATCATCTAGATCGTTTCAGTCATATTGGGTCCAAATTTAACGTCTCTATCATAAACGGTTTAGTCTGTGAGTTCATTCCTAGAAGAAGGCTTGTCATTTTCTGTGTCATTATATAGATAGTTCATTATCAGCCAGAAGACGTCCACTGCTGAACATAGGCCTCCCCCTTAGACCGCTACACCGACCGACAATGTGCCACTTGCATCCACCGGTTGCCCGCGACTTTCACAATGTCGTCGGTCCACCTAGTGGGAGGCCTGCCTACGCTTCGTCTTCCGGTTCGTGGTCGCCACTCAAGAACCTTTCTTCCCCATCGGTTATCGGTTCTTCGAGTGATGTGGCCTGCCCATTGCCACTTCAGCTTGCAAACAATAAGATATTTAGATAGATAGATAGTGATAAGCTATATTTTATAGTCGGGTTTTTTATTTTAATAATACTTGTTTACTCGTCTTGTTACGGTACCCTAAAAAGCATATTGATGATTTGATAAAGTAATTATTGCCAAAATTTTTGGGGCCCTCGTTGATTTTTTTGTTTTTATTTCTCTAATATGAACAGTCACCACAGATAATATCTATCACACTCCAATTATTTTGTTACTATATTATTTTTAATAGAGGATAAATTTAATGCCAGACATCGAAATTAAAACATTTCTAACGAATCTTAATAGCGTCAGTAAATACGTTATTTTTTTACAAATCGATATTTCATAATCGCATCCGAAATATTCGTTCAAAAATTAATCTAAATAATTCAATGGCTTGCCATCAAAACTACTGGCATGTTGAATTAAAAAATAAAACAAATCACTGGCAATTTAAAAAGCACCTGAATTTAAAAAGAGAACACGGTCTTGGAATGTTGAAATGAACTCGCTACCACTTTGGAATACGCATAGAGAATTCCTCCCAGCGAATATGTATTTTAACTCAATAACAAAAGGATCAATTTTCTATTGCATTTGAATGGAAACTTTTTGTAAGAATTTCAGTTTTAATTTAACTTCCGTTCTAAGTTTGAATATCGATTTAAAACTAATTTACACGCAAATGAGCAAAGTTGTATGTATCAATTACACGTTCATTGACGTCTCTTGTTGCTTTCTCTATCTTGACATAAATGACAGCACTAAAACTATTTGCATCTCTTTTCATTTGAATATCTCAGAAAACGATAGCAACAATTTTAGATCTGTAAAACTTAGTTTAGAAATCTATAAATACATTTAAAAACAAGCTAAACCGTTGTAAAGTTTCAACACTGATATAGGCGCATTAGCCTATGCTGCTCGCCTATAAAAAAAAAAAAAAACAGAATCAACGTCATTGTCTTGCTTATTATTGATATTACAAATATTGTAGTAGCTCAAATAAAAATTACTTTAATTAGCTTTGTAAAATGTAAAAATTTGAATATCCTTCTTAAAATCGTAATGCACAGTTTCACCCACGCAAACGCACGATACGTCTCCTCAATAGAGTGTAAGTGTGGAGTGTTCTGCTGATCTGTAGTATGCATGTGTGATTTTGGAATAACACGCCCATAAAATGAACATTGCAAAATTTATTACAAAAAAGGGAAGTCCGCCTTCGTATATTGAATCAGCTTCACGTTCCGTTCTATTTTTTAAACTGTTTATAGCAACCTCCATGTTAGACGGGTAAAATTAAAAACATTAAAATAATCACTGGCCGGCACAAAAACAAAATTAGAGATTACACGAGACATTTGCCTTTTAAAAATAATAGCCCACAGTGTTTATTGACAGGTAATATGGACTTGTACGCAATCATTACAAGTTTTGATGCGAGAGTTTCTAGGCGCTACATACCCGTGGCAGAATGGCGGCGGCCTGGCCCGTGCCATGCCTCAGGCATCTCGTGTCCAGTTTAAAAAAAAAATAACTAAAAAAGTTAACTTTCTTCCGCTCCAAATTGAACTTTAACTTTCGAACGCTTCAGTCGAAACTGGCGGGAACTGTTTTGTTTTTAATTCTTTTTTTTATGGCTACAGACATGAAGAATTTTATGCCTCATTGTGGAGTACAAAGTTTGAGAGTTATCATTATGTGTTTTTTTGGGGTTTTGAAAAAGATGATTAATTAGTTTGCTCCGCGAAATAGTTGTAGTATGGCGCGTGGATTATCTACAACGCAATTATTCAGCTATAAATATAAAATATGGGTAGTAAAGCTTGCAGAAAAATTAACAATTAGTACACGAACTTGAATTTGAACTTTTTTTCGTTACGTACCTAGTTAAGGTGCAAAGTTTCGTTCGTCGCGCGAAATTCAAGTTTTCTTGCGTTTTTTGTCAATTACAGCTTAATTACTCATCGTGGATTTATTGAAGCCAATTTTGCGCCAATAAATAAGTTGTTTTAAGAAATTACGGGTAAAATGATCACTTAGATAACATTGGTTTAGCTACAAATCTCAATAAGCTGATTTTCATCTTGGTTTTAGGTTTAGTGAGAATTGAATTTTGGTTGGAGTAATTTCTTGAAACAGTCTATTTAATTTTATTATCGCAAAATTAGTTTTCATGAACCTACGATGAGTAATTAAGCTGTAATTGACAAAAAACGCAAGAAAATTTGAGTTTTGCGCGCTGAGCGAAACGTTGCACCTTAAGTATTATATTTACCATTCTTCCAGAATTGAGAGTCTGTTTCAATTAACTTGCACTCTCATATTTTAAATGGCACTTTAACACCTATGAGACGTTCGGTATTTTCGTTCGTTATTGACCAATAAAGCTACGAGGTATAAAAATGAATACGTTCGTCTCGCGAAAAAAACTTCGCTTGCACGATCCAGAGCTCCCTACATTACAACTGTCAGTCCATTAAAATGGTAAAAAAATGCACAAAAATGGATCAACGCCATCTAGCGATATAGGAAGTAACTTTGTCTCTCTATCTGGGACCCTATTCCTGTGCGCTCGAGATTGTCTTGGTCACTCTCACTCCCATTAAATTCTACATTAGAGAGACAGTGATCGAGATAATCTCGAGCGCACAGGAATAGGGTCCCTGGATGTTTGTTATACGTTATCACGGCTAAACGGCTGAACGGATTTTAATAAAATTTGATAACTGAGCTACTGTATATCATAGAGACGGACATAGGATAGGATACTATTTTTATGTCCACGCGAACGAAGTCGCGGGTAACAACTAGTTGTAAATATATTAATTAAAAATATAAATTAATTTTGGTCAATATTACGAAAAAAAATACTAAAATAAGGTTATTTTAGTGTTTTTTTTTATCCATTAACGAATCTGTCTATTCAATTCAATTCATTTATTCGGACCCTGGGCTAGCACAACACTTGGTAACGTCAAATACACAGTTTTCATATGAAATTAATTAAATATTAATTAAACATTTTTTATAGCGGCTTCATAATGTCTATCATAAGTTTATTCTTGAAATAAAAAACGTAAACTAGCTAGAAAAAGCCCAAACCTCTTCAAAGAAAGGGTTATGTCGTTACTCCATTCCAAAGGTTACCCCGGTCTCGGTAATACCTCCAATTTCTGGAACCGAGATTGGCTCCAGTCACGCTATGTGATGGACCGGCCGGATTACCAGGTTTGGGATTATCCACTGATTTTGGAGAATTTTGAACAATCATTTCGTGAGTTGAAATATGCTGCATTTTAGGGTATCGTACTGAGTGAAACCCTATTGCAAAGCCAACGCCAACGCTAACAAATTTTTTTTATTCTTTATTTCTCTCTTTCCTCCTAAGAGGATTTTGGCGTCGCACGTCTTATGCATTTGCCAGTGTCAAGTATACTTAAATATTTTCAAGTTTTGTTAAATAATATCAAACAAGTCATAGTCACAGTCAAAGGTGAGCATAGCAAGTCACGGTCAAGTCCAAGTCATGCCCCAGTAAAGTGGTAATAACTTTACTAGAACCTTCTAAGTATGAAGTTTTGGAAACAACACGAAAATTCACTTTTCACGACATTATACCATTCACCAACACTCGTGCATGTTCACGAACACTGAACTGGTAAAAATTCACAGTTTTTACACATTAACACTCGAAATAGCACAAGTTTTGGAAAATAATAAAATGCCGCGACATGATTTCTTCTCGTTCCCGCCAAAACTCCTTTTTTGTTTTTTTAACTGTAGATGCTCCCCACACACGTCAGGGATATTTATTCATTTATTTTCTAACATACAGCTATCATTAAAGGTTACCTAATGCGATAGCGAAGCAAAATTTTAGTTCGTTAAGTATAGCATAACACCCATAACGCTATCTTCGTAAATTGTTATTAATTATCTATAAAATATTATATAAAAATATATAAAATAAATGCAGTTTTCTGGTTTAAATCTATTCGGCCAGTTTAAATCGACGTTTGAAAATCAAATATAATCACACTAATATTATATATGCGAAAGTTTGTGTGTAAGTGTGTTTGTTCTCGTTCAACTCGGTAACGGCTAAACGGATTTGGATGAAATGTTGTATGGAGGTAGCTTAACATAACACATAGGGTAAAAAAATCCTGTAGAATAGCGGGTAAAAACCGCGGGTGTAGCTAGTTTATAATAATTTCAAATTTGTTTTCCTTTTGGTTTTTAATAAGTTTCAATTCGTATGTTCAGTTCAGTAATACTATATTAGTAAATATGTCTTAATATTTGTAATATTTAAGATAAATATTAAATAAATAATGACAATGTGTAAATAAGTGTACTTAGGTAGATTTTTTGCGTATTTTCTGTTTTCTTTTACTATTTATACGATTTTTAAAAGCCCACGCCGTCTGTGTGTTCATCTTTAAAAGTTCAATCGTAATTACATGTATTTATAGAGGGAAAAGAAGATTACGTGACATTTTCTCGACAAAAGAAAATATTGATAAGACCTCGATTTACACACACTTTTCGCTGGAAAAAAAATATCTGGCTATTAATTATCTGATTCTTTGACTTTATATTGATAAGACCTCGATTTACACACACTTTTCGCTGGAAAAAAAATATCTGGCTATTAATTATCTGATTCTTTGACTTTATATTGATAAGACCTCGATTTACACACACTTTTCGCTGGAAAAAAAAATATCTGGCTATTAATTATCTAATTCTTTGACTTTATATTGATAAGACCTCGATTTACACACACTTTTCGCTGGAAAAAAAATATCTGGCTATTAATTATCTGATTCTTTGACTTTATATTGATAAGACCTCGATTTACACACACTTTTCGCTGGAAAAAAAAATATCTGGCTATTAATTATCTGATTCTTTGACTTTATATTGATAAGACCTCGATTTACACACACTTTTCGCTGGAAAAAAAAAATCTGGCTATTAATTATCTGATTCTTTGACTTTATATTGATAAGACCTCGATTTACACACACTTTTCGCTGGAAAAAAAAATATCTGGCTATTAATTATCTGATTCTTTGACTTTATATTGATAAGACCTCGATTTACACACACTTTTCGCTGGAAAAAAAAAATCTGGCTATTAATTATCTGATTCTTTGACTTTATATTGATAAGACCTCGATTTACACACACTTTTCGCTGGAAAAAAATATCTGGCTATTAATTATCTGATTCTTTGACTTTATATTGATAAGACCTCGACTTACACACACTTTTCGCTGGAAAAAAAAATATCTGGCTATTAATTATCTGATTCTTTGACTTTATATTGATAAGACCTCGATTTACACACACTTTTCGCTGGAAAAAAATATATCTGGCTATTAATTATCTGATTCTTTGACTAGCGCACGCTAAAGCCTCCTTAAAAACTTAAGGGCTTAAGCTTTTAAGCCCTCTTTAAATAGCCTCGACGTCCAAATACGTCGTATCTTTCCATAGAATTAGAGTAATCGTAGAAGACCCAGCATTCATATCTGGGCCGTTAATAGACGTCGATTAGCCTGTCACTATGACGTAATCTAAATCTATAAATCAATACACGCCTACAATGAAAATTAAGTGGCTCATTCTGGTGCGTTCGAGATTATCTCTATCACGGTTAGTGCCCCTCGGTTGGCGCAGTTTCATCATCACAAAGTCAAGTGTTAATTAGCTAATTTCCGATCAGTACTTGAGGCCCGTCTTCCCTGATTCACGCTATCTTCGCATTTTATCAACTTTTTTCATTATAAAAATTAATTAGTTGTTATTAAAAAAAAACACTCAGCTTCTTTAGATTAACTGTGTCAATGTTATAAAGCAAAAAAATAAATAAAAACTTATTTATTTTCGAAAATATAAATAAATTCGAAAAAAAAATTTTTTTTTTTCCTTCTACTTCGTCAAAATAGAAAATATTAACATAGAATAGCTTTAAAATATTGACATTAACATTCTAAAGAAACTGAGCTGCACGTAAGCTTAAGAAACAGTTTTTTTTTAATTTACTCTCTATATTTTTTTTATTAAAAAATCTTAAAAATTTGCGAACGTGATAGCTGAATTAGGGAAGCGGGCTCTTAAGAGGCTATTTCGAGAAAAAGATACCTTGCGCTATATACACTTTCGCGCGATATTATTAAAAAAATCGCGCGATATTGATATAATTTATTAAAAAATCAGATAAATTCTAACTACAACAAACCAGAGACAATCAGTCGAAATTCTATGCTTTCTATGCTTAATAATCACTTGAATTATAAACTATGGGTTTCGAGCGCCAGCGAAAAATGTGTGTAAGTCGAGGTGTTTTAATTTTTAATAATTTTTTTTTTTGGGAATTTGTTTTGTAACATATTTTTCACTATACTAGACGATACAACAAAAAGAAAACATTATATCCCAAAATAAGATTTTTTTGATTTACATAACGCACTGAATAGTTTTTTTTTTTTTTTTAATGAAGTTTTTTTTTTGTTCATGTGGTCAGCGCTACTCGAACTAGTACTACAGTTACTTGCCACTACTACTTGACCGCCGAGTAGCTTACTTGGGACTTTACATGGAGGTGATGAAAGAGTTCCTTGAAAACTACTCTCATGACATTTCTAACCATAAGGAGCTGGTGTCGATTCTGTTGTACCACTCTCGAAAACAATCTTACTTGGCAGAACTATAGCCATATGCACCTCTTCAATATGTGAACAAAATAATTGTATAGCCCTTTTTCTTGGGCTGTAGGGTAAATAATATTACTAGTATGTGATGACGTCGATTGTGATCAAAATACGATAAAGTAGTCAATTTATAACAACAGTATTGGCCGCAATTCCACCGTGCACTAACTAAACTTAATTAAGCTATCGCTGTCTTTTACTAAATAGGAACACAAGATAGAGATGGCATGAATTATAGTGCTGTCAAATTAGTCAGATCCTAGTTCTCCATACAAACTTAGACGAGACCGTAGCGGGTGCCGATTTAAAACGAGTTGCAAGTGTCGCTAGTGTACGTTTTTCTTCGCGGCTTTAATCGGTAAACTCGTTTGACAGAACTAAAATGCGTGCTATCTTTTTCTTGTGTTTCTATTAGTAAAAGACAGCAATAGCACTAAGTTTGGTTTAGCGGGAATTTATGTCAAATAGGTGTTTCTGTAGGCAATAAGCATTTAAAAATTACCTTTGCGATCTCTTCGCGAAGTGGTGCGAAGGTCAAATAGGTACTATGTATGGGCATGACATTTTCAAAAATTAATCCAAGCCATCGTCGTTCACTTTTGTTTTGTCTGTATCACTAAGTAAGTGTTTTGTTTTGTTCTAGGTAAGCTGTGAGAAGATTATTTATAAAATAACAAACGGAAAAATATTTTTATGATACAAAAAGATGACTTTTCGGTGTGTTCCTACATTTCAAGCAGTATCGAACGACAGTAGCGCCACCTGGGTAAGTTTACAGTAACGACATATAGTTCTTCTAGTCGATCATAGATGACGCTCCTTCCAACTTTTTGTGTATTTTTTTTTTGTTTTCTTAAAGTAAATGAGAATCTATTTTCCTAATAACAAAAACAAAAGCGCAGAAGATATTTTAATGAAATAATTTCCTGATAATTTTTTTTTTTTTTGTTTATGAATGTTTTTAAAAAGCGCCATCTATGATGTACCCTAAACACTTGATTGAAACCTTACTCTTAACATGCTTTTGCTACTGAACGGTAGATGTCACGTGTAGTCCTTTTTTAATGTTGTCCAGTTTATTATTTTTACACGATTTTTTTTAGTTTTATACGAATCCAAAAAAACATCGAATACTTACCGAAAACGACAGATTCGAAGGAAGTATTCTTACACAATCGAGTAATGAGTCGAACAAGTCACTCGACATAATGATAAACACTTTGTCTTGCAACGTAGTGATTATACTACATGATAACCATCGGTAGTAAGTAATGAGATTTTTGCTGTAGTGGTACCTACTTACTTGCAGAAAAAAGAATCAGCAGTTCTTTTTGCAGCGTTGGCAACACCATGATACTAAAAAGAAACGGTTGGGTAAACGGTCATATATTTAGTGTCTAAGTATATGGTTATAACTAAACTGCAGTTTTTATTTTTTTGCGTAAATACTTAAATTTCGGGGCTCTTCTTCAACCCCCGCATTTTAAAAAAATAATATAAACAAATATAAACTTGGCGATACAAATCTCGAGTCACGAGATATATCAAAATACTAGCTTGTATAGCTTTGTTTGCAAAAGCTATACAGTAAATTAAACGCCATATTTCACCTCTACAGGGGTTAATTTTCGAAAAATCCTGAGACATCCCTTTCTTTAAGTTACGCATGAAAATCAAATCATTATTACAAATATTGGGTTCAAATTTTCACGCCTCTATCATTCTATTGTTTTCAACGTAACATAGACAAAAGAACAAGCTCGTTTCTAGGAATTGATGCACAGACCAAACCGGGATATCTCTTCAGGGGTTAACTTTTGAATAATCCTAAGACTTTATTTATTTTTATGCTTAGTACATAAACGGACTTTTATTCGCTTAGCATGAAAACAGATTTTATTTCCATGCAAACTTTGGGGGCAAAATCGGCAAAATCCGTTCTTATTTACTGGAGTATTGGGTTTAAATTTCGCATCTCTATCATAAAAGGTTTGCTCTTTGTAGAAAGGGGCTTTTTATTTTATATTTTAACAATATTTAATTTTAATTATTTCATTGTTATCATAAACAATTTCAATGTTTAATGCAAACTATAATATATTATAATCTAAACTTATATATAATACAATACAATATTTTATTTATAACTCCATAGTTACATGTCAAAATCAAAATTGTTTAAAATAAAAATAATCATTGTATAATTTCTTAAAAATTGTCTAAAATTAATCTGACTTTAAAAAGTAACAAATACATTTTAAAATAATTCTGGGAGCTTCATATATTCGTTATTATTGTAAAATAATTGTTCATGAAGCCAGTGTCTCAGTCTTATCTTAAAAACGGCGAGGGAAGGTGCGTCACGCACATATATAGAAACCAAAACGAAAACTAGAAACAAAATTAAAATATATACTTAAATAAATTAAATCTAAAATATAATATAATTAATTTTATATTTATATAATTTTATAGATTTTTTTTTATGGTACACAGTGACGAGACAATTCGCTCACCTGATGTTAAGCGTCACGCTTGCCCATAACAGTTCAGTGCCACCCAGAATTTGAACTTCAACAGTTCATAACCATGCGCGGCAGCGCATTGCGCTCGTCACCCTGAGATATTAGATATTAAATCTCTGTATGCCCAGTAATTACGCTGGAAACATTACCCTTCAATCCGGGACACAGTAATGTTTCCACACTACTGCTTGGCGGTTGAATAACTGGCAAAAGTGTGGTACTTCCCCAGGCGGACTCTGCAGAAGAGCCCTACTACTACTAAAAAACAGATAGATAGACAGGTAGATTTGGCAACAACAAAAGACGTATAGCCTTAGTATGGAAGCGTTGTTAAAAACGTCACTGCCTAATTCCCACGCATGTTATTCGACGAGTATGTTTGCTCAGTCGAGTCGTCGGAGCCACTGACTCATGAAGTAGACTTGTTGACATGTCAACGAGTAAAAGTTGACCCTCTGTCACACCTCTGGTTTTAGGTCAATATGGCACGTACGTAGGTAGTGAGTAGTGACCACAGACATTGTGGTAGTGACATTACTAATAAGTATTCTTTGTAACTCTTATATTTTGGCTCCACACACAGTGACTCAGTGTGCTTTATAAACTAGTAGTTCGCGCCGAACTGAGACCTCGGACCGCGGTCCCTATATCTTCACAACCCCCGGACCGATTCAGCTCATATTTGAACTTAAAAATTGTGTTAAAATGAACTACTTGCCTACAAAATTTCATGAAGATCGGATCAACGGTTCGCAAGTTATCGACGGACAAATATACTCACAAACATACAAACATACATACAAATGCCGATTTGTCCCAGTAAACTCTGAGACCTTCGCTTCGCTCGGTCAATAACTCAAAACCTCTTCCGGCTCCTTCCCTACAAATACTTAACCACTTTTGTTTCATGACATATACTTATGACATTTTTTTTAAATAAGACTATTAAATTCAAGGATAACGATAACATTCACATCGAAATCTGTCTAGGCGATCAGGAGTCTTAAGATAGAATTAAGAAAGTCACAAACAAACATACGTACTAGAAACAATAACAAGCCAAAAACAAGCCCCAAAGACATATTACTCCTTTTTTGGACAGTCGTGTAAAAAGACATCAACACGTTCTCTAGCTACGCGCTACGAGCTATAGCTACGACTCGTAGCAAGCTAATATTTTTAATTAAAACTGTAATAACTGTGAATAGTATAATATCGTGGGACGTGACTTTTCGTATTTTTTCCAAAACTCCATAGAAACCTCTAGTAAAGTCTCCACAACTTTGCTGGGGCATGACTTAGACTTGATCGTGACTTACTTTGCTAGACTTAGACTATGAAAGACTTTGTTTCAATTGTTAAATATTTTACTTCATTTGAAATAGTACAAAACTACACTGACTAAATACACTATGTGTGGAGTCAAAATATTAAAAAAAAAAACAAAATTGAAATATGATCAAAGAGAATAATCATCACTACGTTTACACGTTTAAATACAGAGAAAAAGCTCCATATAGAAAAATGAAAAAAAGGCCATTGTATGAAACATGTACTAGAACTGAATACCGATAGAGCAAGACTGCGATAGCCGCCATTATTTCTCGTACACGTTTCATACATGTTCAAATTTTCTTTTTTTTTTACTATGCAATTGCGCCAGACTGAATGTGATTTTGAATTAACTAGTTATTTTTTTCTATGGCTATCGTTATCCTTAAATCTAATCTTTAAAAAATCGAACCTGAAACAAATCTTGATAAAAGACATCACTACATAATTATATTCCGCGACACAGTTCTATGAATTTCGTAAGGAAACATTTCACAAATGACATGTACAAGCACGTCATCTTACGCACACATCCATACACAATCGTATTTCTGTACGGACAAACTGATGTACATCCAATAGCAAAAGTGATTGGTCGATTGTCAGTAAATTAAATTAACAAGTTTCAAATCCCCGACACAACTATAACAGAGCTGATCATCTTCAAACGGCTGAACAGACTTTTTTAAATCATAGCTAAGAACATTATCGATCAAGTCATCGGGCTTATCCTCCAACTTAGAAAAGTTCGTGATTCTGATTGCGAGAGCATGCCATCTCGCTCGTACCAACTTAGTCGCACTATGTGCCACATGTTTCAAATAATTTTACCGAATCAAAATCGGTCCATCCGTTTGGAAGCTACAATGCGACAGACAGATTCACAGACACATACGATGAATTTTATCTAGTTTTTTTCCTTCTCTTTCGGTCGACTAGTTACTGAGTTGAGTGGAACAATTAAAACTTACGCACTTACATACTCAAACACTTCATTACTGCAGACAGACATAAAAAAGCAAGCAAGAAATGGTAAGAATTAACTAATAATGATATAAAAGGTTATGCAATACCCCAAGCATCACAATCATTATTTTAATTTTCTTTTGAAAAAGTTTATTTCGAGACTCAAACCCACGCTCTTGGCTTTAAATCTCAGAACTACGTCATCAACCTTTCAATTTTATCGCCGACTGTACCACTCACACATGCATAAGTGTAATCAAACTGGATATGAAAGGTACGATGATATAGATCCAAGCCGCAAGAAGCTTTTTAAGCTTACGTGAACAGTATACGCAAAAACGTCAGAGTATTTCTACAAAAATATATTGTTTTAATATTTTTAATATTAATTAAATATGATTATTTTTACTAAAACTGTACGTTACAGTAAACAGTACTCTACATCACAGTAAATTACAATAGTGGTGAGTTATTTTTTCCTATACTGAAAAAGCTTTAGCATTGTCATTACGATATGTAGGGCACAATTTTAAGACTCCAATCTACAACTCTTAATTACTTATCTGGAAGAGTACTTTTCATCGAAAGTGAATGTGTTATGTACAGTGCGTTTTTTTGTATATCTAATTATGTAAAAGAAACGGAGGACAAACAACCAATGATTTGAAAATAGTTGTTAAAAAAGTGAAATGTTTTAAAATGTGAAATACTCTAAGCCAAATTAAAGAAACTTGATACATCGAAAAATTCAGAATATGAAGATCGAATAAAATCAACTCAAACGGAAAATTCGAAAAAGTCACAATAATGTAAAGATTTTGTCTTTAAACGTAAAGTAAATCTGATAAGTCCGGTACTAAAAGTATTCTAAAATTGCAACGGTGCAAACCGTTGTAATTTTAGAATGGCATTTTATCGATGGACAACTTTTTCATTTTTTTCTTCTACAAAATGCATTTATCGATTTTAAATGTTAAAGTTGTCGATCGATTATAACCATATTTGCAGTGCTGGTGTAAGAAATATAACAATTTTTTCGCATATACTACATCCCCCATCTTTATCATATCTGTGGCTGAGGCCCGCAGGCTGCGCGCGCACTCCGCTACATGTGATAGCCGCGAGCGACGCACGCGGCCCGCGCAACAACACGCGGGAAATTCGTATTTCGAACGAACAATTTTTTTAATTTTCGATTAGTGTTTGAACAACTTATTTATTTTTCATATGAAAAAAAATATGCGTGAGTGTAATAACCCAATTTAAACGCGGTAATTTCGATGTTGAAAATAATTGAGTTAGATTTAATTGAGAATTTAGTCGATCAAAAACTGAACTTAAAACTACCGTTATTGAATAATCTATGTTTTTTTTAAACGAATATTACTTATGTTGTGTTTGAAGAACTAACTTTTTCATTAGTGTTTTAATTAAGTGTCAAGTGCGTGATGTGAATTGAACTGCGTGGTATTGTTTCTAGTGTTTTTTAGTAAAGCCTCTTGCATTGAAATATTATAAGAACGGAAAGTGCCATAGCTCCAAAACTATTTTAACAAAGTCATTAAACTTAAACTCGGTATCGAAGATAATCACATATTGAACCAACATCCTCCATAACCAATAATAACGTATAAAACAATAACATCAATTGAAAGAACGAGACAACGCCATACCACAGAGAGAGACAGTCGCAAAATCGATAGATTTCTCATACGAATTGTAATTCGAATAATAGGTATAGGTTCATGATACTTACCCAACCTTTGCACCAAGCATAGATATTGGCCAGTATAAGTTGAGCTGTACCAAAACTGAGTCACGAATAAACTGGAGTTCAAATAATGCAGGTCCCTATAACCAATATAACTATGGTCCGGGATAGCGGTCATTTCTCGAGATAATGATCTATCGATGATTTGGTCGTGTTAAATCGACAATAGAAAGATAACCTCTGGTCGGTACACAATGCGACCAATTAGAAAGCGCCGTTTTGATTCCAAAATCACTTGTTAGGAACCGCATCGTAATCGGTTAAGTACTTCAGATATAAATATTTATATAATATATGAAATAATTTGAATAATTCTTTGAAATACATGTAAAGCTTACTTTGATGTATTAGATAGTATACAAACATTTTAAATATAAGGAATATTTAAAAAAATTAAAAATAATACATTTTTAATTTAAAATGACTAAAATGAACGGAATCAATCTCCAAGAGATGACCGAACAAAATTTGACAGCTGACGATATATTCAACGAAAATTTCCACACTAAAAGGAAAAAAGTCGAATACACTTCCACGATCGATGAAGCAAAGAAATCGATAATGATCGAGTTAGCGTCCGACAAGTTCGGAAACAACAACAAATATAACGAAAAGGATTCACCTCAAGATCTGAAACTAAAATCGAAATTCGATGACGAGTACGATATCAACAAAATCGTAGAATCGAATATTATAATCGACAAATCAGACGTCATTCGATTAGAACTAAGACATTCTGTGAATGGGGACTACAAAAATGGTGAAGTGGTTGACGACGGAACATCGATTGAAAATGATTCGAATGATTTTTCGATTACGAATAGTGATGTCAGGATTGATGGAGAAGGGAATGGAAATGAAGACCAGGAAAACCACGTGAGTACTTTTTAATGTTGCTAAAAAAAAACGGCTAAAAATATTTTTATCAAACATAGCTACGAATGTAATGAAATCTGCATTCAAACAGCAACAATATCTATACACACACACATAAGCTTCAAACGTATAACACCCCTCTATTTCGGTTAAAAGTCAAACTAACCATATAAGTAAAACAATTGAAATATTGTAAAATAGGTATAGTTAAAAGAAGAACAGAAAATCGACTGCGAAATATAGCCTAAAACACTACATATAAAGGAATCCAACGACACCTCACTCGTCAAAATCCGTCAAGCCGCTCAGACTACAGGAAGTAATAATATGAACACACGTTGAGCAACTCGGTACCGGCCCGAACGGCCCAGATCGGCCTGAGGCCTAAGCGGTGCTCTTAAGGAACACATACATACTTACATAAATATTAAATCCAAAAAATATTACTCGCCTTCTTGGGCTATCGGGTGCCAACAAAAAAGACATAAACCAAAACAAAAGACAATATGTATATGGCAGAAGCATAGTCGTAGGTAAAGGCCTCGGAACATAGCCTGACCTGACATCGTTTGAAAGAGATGACTATATAAGTTTCTGGGAGAGCGACAGGGAGAAGCCATAACCTTAATAGTTTGGTTCTTTTGCTCCCGTGAAATTCAAATCTAGCTGTCCCTTTCACACGATGACATGTTAGGCCATGTATAGACACCCTAAGAGTTGTAAGGGCGCAACAAAAAGATTTCATGTATTAATTATAAAATACTGTAATTTTATGTATTAGTATGTATTACATTTATAAATCGTTGAAAAACTCTAGTTAAAATTTGTTTGGTGTAACGAAAATTGGGTCCACATAATACGCATGGCTGGTTATGGTTAATCTCACGTCCAAAATCTAAAATTAATCCATGATGCGTAAACTATTGCTATAGAAATTTCGATTAAATCAGTTACTTTAGACTTTCTCCATCAGTTCTGATATTATCTTATTGGTTTCACGGATTTATTCTTTCCTAGTATACTGGGCATACAGAGATTTAACATCTAATATCTCATGAAACGAGCGCAGTGCATTGCCGCTCATGGTTTTGGGCTGTTGAAGTACAAAATTCTGGGTGACACTGAATTGTTATGGGCAGGCGTGAAGCTTAACATCAGGAGAGCGACAAGGTCATCTTGTCTCCAGGACAAATAAAAAAAAAAGTCTTTAAAAAATGATTGTATAATCCAACAACACAAAAAGAGTCTTCACTTTTCACCTCGGGTTATGGCCTCGCTACATCGTCTGACCTGACATCGTTTGAAAGAGATGGCCATATAAGTTTCTGGGGGAGCGAAAGGGAGAAGCTAACCTTAATAGTTTGTTTCTTTTGCTCCCATGAAATTCAAATTTAGCTGTCCCTTTCACACGATGTCAGGTCAGGCTGTATAGACACCCTTATTCCGAGCTGAAAAAAGGACACTAATTATTAAGGTAATCAAAAGAGATGGCTTTACTTTATTTCAATTTGTTCACCCTGGTGATATCACCCAGGTGAACATAGTAGAATAAACCGGTGACAAGGTTCTCCCCCACATCTTGCACACCTGAATACCCAAAACATCCGGTTCTGGCGATGTTTTCTCGTTTCTTGCAAGACGTGGAAAGTCTCTCTCCCGAAGGCATTTCTGCAGGTCATAGAGGGCTTTCAAAAGCGGACCTTCAGACTCATTATAAAAGCAAGATGCCTTAACAAACAAGATACCTAAAGTACACCATGACTTACAAGCAGTTTATCTAAAAAGCAAGATGCCTAAGAAGGAAGCGTACCTAAAATGTACCATGACTAACAAGCAGGATTCCTGAAATGTACCATGACAAGACAAGCAGAATGAGTCGAATTTGTACCGATGGCGATGCTTTCGCGTCGGGAGTATCCTAGCTTATTTGGTTGTTCATCTACGTCATGAGCAGGAGATCCGAGGTTCTTTTCTCGTTCGAGGATGATGAATTAAAATATCTACTCTGAGTCTGGGTATCATTGTGTGTGTTCCTATGGCAACCCAGTTTTTTTTTAAACGCTATGAGGAGCGTTAAATCAGTCCTCTCCGCGCTGGCAACGCATTTACAACCTTATTTTTGTAAATGCATCGTGTTGTTTGTCAACGACTTTATCTGTTTTTTTACCATTGTCTCTTTTTTGCTTCAGTTTGGTATTAATCATCATCATCATCGATCAGGTGTTCATAGGCGGTGGTTTGGTTACCACCAGGCCTACTTGTTTGCCGCATTTTTTATTTAAAAAAATGTGTATTTTTTTGCATTACAGCCGCTCTGTCAAAGTTTAACGACGGTTAGGACATTACTGCCACTGTGAACGTCTCAAGGACTCGAATCGAGTATGTGTGTGGCCCTGCGAACAGATTAAATAATAGTTACTTCGTAACTGGCCCCAGTATGTCTGATGCAAAAGCTGCTGACATTCACAACTGGGACATGCAGTATTAAAATAATGATGTGTTATTTTTATTTTTTACGAACTTGTACCTTTTTTTCTCTTTTATTTTGGCTCCATATTTATTTTATTTAAAGACAGTTTCAATTGTTGGTTTATTATAAGTGAAGTAATCAAGTAAAATATTTCACTGTTAAAACAAATCTCAGTCATACCCTAAGTCAAGCAAAGTATGTCACGATCAAGTCCAAGTGTATAGGTTATTCTAGAGGTTTCTATGTAGTTTCGAAATAAAAACAAAACGAAAAAACACGTTCCACGACATTATACTATTCACAAGCGCTCTTGCACGTTCTTAAGCATTCATCGATATTCACATACGCCATCGAATTTCTTCTCAGAAATATGCAGGTTTTCTCACGATGTTTTCCTTCACCGAAAAGCCAGTGGTATTGGTTTGGGCCCGCCCGAGTTCCAACCCGCTACCCCACGAATGTGAGGTGAGCGTGCTCCCACTGAGCTAACACGACGCGACCACACCATCACAAACACTAATGAATAAAAATCCACCGCTCTTACACATTAACCCTCGAAATAACACAAGTTTTAGAAAATGACGCAATACGACATCTTAACGTTCCCGCCAAAAACTCATTGATTATCTTTTAATTTGTATACTTACCGTGGTAAGAAACACAGAAACCATTTTTTTTTTTAATTATCTTTCTCTTTTCTATGTTAGAGACAGAAATGTTAGTTCTCGTTTCCTATGTTATTTCTTTCTTCATAATATTTAAAAAAATGTTTCATGTTACTGAGATCAGCACACTATAAATATATGTACTGTATATGAAGCTACTAGCTGCGCACCGCGGTTTCACCCGCTATTCTACAGGAATGGTAAATTTTTTTCGGGAAAAAGTAGCTTATGTGATAATCCAGGGAACAAGGTACCTCCATACCAAATTTCATCCAAATCCCTGCAGCTGTTACAGAGTTGAACGGTAACAAACACACTTACATACCTACATACTTACTTGCACACAAATTTTTGGATTTATAATATTAGTGTGATGTGATTTTCTGATCTTTCAATGTTATCGGGATATCTTTATCTGTTTCGGTGTGACGAACAGAGACCCAACACTTTTGTTGCATGTATTACGTCTATACTTTAAAAGTTAACCTCGCTTTGCAAGTTGGCTGATATAATCTATGACTTGATATGTTTCTCGATACCTTACGAAGTTTAAAACGCGGTCCTTTCATGTCGCCGCCAAAATTACAGAGAATCTTACCTTGAAATTACATAACCGTGCATGACAGTGCTGGGCTTTTTGGTAGGGGAACTTGTGTAAAAACATGCGATTCCTGACCTACATGATTTTCCTTGAGGCTATTTCGAGAAAAGGATAGCGTTATATACTATCGCAGCTAGATGAAGAGATGGCTTTAGCGCGCACTAGTAAAAAAACCGATAATTGCTATTACATTTGAACCAAGAAATCAATCGAAATTCTGTTCAATGCGATCCTAGGTGTTATTATTACCTCACTATTAGTGTAATAATCGCTTGAATATACACTAGGGGTTCCGAGCGACAGTGAAAAAATGTGTGTAAATCGTAAGCCTTTCAATGTTTATTTTTATCGAGAATATGTTATGTAATCATGTTTTATAGTCTATCTAGACGATAGTACCAAAAAACATAAATAGCACAAAATAAGATTTTTATTCTACATAACTAAATGAGATGCATTGAGTAGAAAACTCGTGTTTTTCAAAATAGTTACTCATTTTGTTTTAATAAAACGGGAATACTCACGTTAAATTGAGTTGGTTATCCCGACTAAGTATTGTTTCGATCACATTCGGTGACCTTTATCAAGGAATGCCAAGCGTGAAACACAAGGTCGAGCGCGTGTCACGCTATATTACAGCCGAAATATTATCGTAATAGCCGACTCAATTAAACGTGAGTATTCCCGTTTTATTAAAACAAAATGTGTCAAAATCACGTCAGTTTTCATAGTAAAATATTTTCTTATTCATTTTACTTATTTACCGTATTTCTAATTTATTCCTACAAGACTGTGCAAGAAAAGTTAGTAATATGTTTTGGGATGTATCTCTCGTTACTCTAACCTACAGTATGTAAGATTTATGTAAATATGTATGTTATTGTGCAGTTCCAATATTACCTGTAGCCCAAAATGCTTGACCTATTTTGAAGATTGCGGTGGAATTCCCTTTTATGCCTGGATTAACATAGGTCACAATTTGCAGTCGGGTTTTGGATTTCTTTGCCCTGATGGCCGGCAATGATTTTTGAGCTGTCAAATTTAGTTTAATAAGAAAATGGTACAACGATACGACCTCTTATGATACTCTTTTGATACACCACTAAAAATGCTTATATTTTTAATAGTAGTAAACTGCTTATAACAGTTTACAGTAGTTATAAGCAGTAAAGTACTTATATTTCTATCAACAGTAAACCCTTGGCGATATACAGATGTCAGCGATAACTATCAACTAACTATCCAGCTCGTCGTAATTTGCGTGACTCGTACACATTATACACCCACTCAAAATATAAATAGTAAGCCCTTAGCGCCGTGCAGACGTCAGCGGTAACTATCAACTAACTGTCCAGCTCATGTCATTTGCGTCACTAGTAGCTTCAGAGTTTATTCACCTCGACAATAAGTTAAATGTGTCAAGCAGCCAGGCCGGCTCAGTTTTTGCTTCATTCGCTGCCAGTATAAGATGGCCCCTGTCAAAACAGTCGAAATAATTAAGGTTGGAGTAACCTGTGCTTAACTAAATTGTAACAATCATGTAGAGCTCGTTTTCACCCGACTGCCTAAGAAAGGAGGGTAATGTTTTCCGAATGTGTGTTAAGTATATGTGAAGTCTCAGCGGCGTGACCGTTTTTGATATGTGAAGCATTATAATTATGTAGATGCGTCTCAATTTCCGAAGTGAAAAAGGTGAGATTTTTTTTATTAGTCGGGTAAAAATAGATAAGTACTTTCTTGGGCAGTCAGTTAAAAATAGATAAGTAAAGTCCTTTCTTAGGCTGTTGGGTAAAAAAAAAATGAAAGTCCTTTCTTAGGCATCAGGTAAAAATAAGTGATGAGTCCTTTATTTGGCGGTCGGGTATAAATAGATAAGTAAAGTCTTTTCTTAGATAGTCGGGTAAAAACAAATAAGTCCTTTCTTACAGGATCTGGTAAAAATAGATAAGTCTTTTCATAGGCAGTCGGGAAAAATAGATAAGCCCTTTCTTGGGCAGGCAGGGCAAATTTATTTACGTTTTAATTTTAGGCAGTCAGGTAAAAATATATAAGTTGCTTTTACAACGGACTAGGCATGCGTTTGTCCACAATCAGACCTGATGGGAAGCGCAGATGTGGCCGAAGATGTAGCACGCTTACCTAGGAAACCAATTCCTTGCTTGGGCAATCAAATAACAAGTAATAATGTTACATTATCAGCCAGAAGACGTCCACTGCTGAACATAGGCCTCCCCCTTAGAACGCCACACCGACTGACAACGAGTCACTTGCATCCAACGGTTGCCCGCGACTTTTACAATGTCGTCGGTCCACCTAGTGGGAGGCCTGCCTACGCTTCGTCTTCCGATTCGTGGCTACCATTCAAGAACCTTTCTTCCCCATCCCATTCTTGACATAATCTTCCATAACAGTGAAAAAAAAAACGATTGCAAAATATAAGCCTATGTCACTCCGTATATAAAGAGAAATCCAATCCAACGACACCTCACTCGTCAAAATCGGTCAAGCCTTTCAATATACAGGAACTAATACAGAAACTCAAACATACACCCCAAAAACATTACCCTCTTTTAGCAGTCGGGTAAAATAAATAAGTAAAGCAATTTTGAAAAATCTATAAACGATTTAATTCTTAAATCGTCTAGCGGACTGGCTGCTCTGATTAGTAGTTTTATTGCCAGTGTTTATGACTTATAATTCGCAATGTTTATAGAGCAAGTCGTTACAACTTTCCAATTGCCATGCCATTAAAGATCATGTGGAGTAGTGTTACCATTTTTTATACATGGGAGCTAAACGTGGAGTTTTGACGGGAACGTGTAGAAGTCATGGCGCGTCATCTTGTCATTTTCCAAAACTTGTGTTATTTCAAGTGTTAATGTGGTGATTTTTTATCCAGTAAGCGTTCGTGAATGTACACTAGTGTTGGAAATGTCGTGACACGTGACTCTTCGTGTTGTTTTCAAAACGTAACCTTTACCTGTTTAGAAAGTCCACCACTTTACTGGAGCACGACTTGGACTTGACCGCGACTTACTTTGCTTGACTTAGACAATGACCAAGACTCGTTTTAATTGTGAAATATTTTAATTGACTTGTGCATTATTACAAAATCCTAATCCTAACTAATATTATAAATGCGAAAGTAACTCTGTCTATCTCTCTCTCTGTTTGGGTGTTTTTCGCGTTATAACGGCCAAACGGCTGAACAGATCGACTTGATTTTTTGCATGGTCGAGACGGACATAGGCTACTTTTTTTTATAGGTCCACGCGACCGAAGTCGCGGGTAACAGCTAGTAGTTAATATGTACACTATATAACCTATAAAACTTTCTGGTTACGAAAACAGCTTGTTTAAAAATTGTTATGTACTTAAATAATTATATATTTATAAATAACTAGCTGATAGCTGATAGCTGGCGCTCTAAGGGGGAGGCCTATGTTCAGCAGTGGACGTCTTATGGCTGATGAAGAACTAGCTGATAATTTTTTCATCCCCTCTTTACATAAGTACAGCAGGTAAGTAAAGTCCCATCATATGGGTTGTCGTTGAAATTTTGGAAGAATAAAAAAATCCCAATTTTATACCAGAGGGATGGCTCCATATAAACTAGGAATAATAAAAAATCGGCGGTCCCCCACTTTTAGGGTATAATTGATACCATTTTTATTTATCGGATGTACTGCTTGCGAAATATAGGCCGTCAAAGTAGCTTGAAATATGTACCCCCTGGCCATTTCTAAACTATGCATCTCAGAAACTTATAATCTTCGTTGATAGATCTTAGAAAAAACTTTTTTTTAAGGTATTTTGTTCAGCCAGTGATAATAGCTTTTTGAGATACGCTAAAAAACGTTTAAATACTTCAAACGTCCTTCGCGTCTAAGGAACCCTACTAAACATAGCCTGACATGCTCTTTGACAAGTTATTATTGTTTCAATAAATAACTAGCTATTTCAATTTGTCGCGATATTTTGTAGAGTTAATCCTCGCAAACGGCGTTCGAATCGTTACAGTTTCATGGATTTTTACAAAATGAGAAAGCATTTTACAATTTGCCTACGTCGTCGTCCAAACGGACGACGACGTAGGCAAATTGTTGTAAACACAAACGCTCGCTCGTTTGTTAACGAATCATCATCAAAATTCCGAATCATATAAAATGCCGACGACATAATATAAACCTTCCGGGTAAAATTATCTAGCTTATGATGAAAACCACATCAAAATCCGTTGCGTGGTTTAAAAGTTAGCTTATATAAAGACAGACGCGGATAACGACTTTATTTTATACTATGTACAGAATAGTATATAGATTATAATTATAGTCAACTAGCTTTTACCCGTGACTTCGTTCGCGTGGATCTAAAAAAAGTAGCATAAGTCCGTCTCTGACCCTAAGCTATATCTATGCAAAAATGTAGGTCGATCCTTTCAGCTGTTTAGCCGTGAAAACGCGACAAACACTCAGACAGAGAGACAGAAAGACAGATAGACAGAGAGACAAAGAAACAGAGTTACTTTCAGATTCATAATATTAGTTAGGATTAGGATATTCAGTGCATGAGTTCGATAGATTATCGCAACTGCGCGACCTCTGACCTAACAATCATCGCAATAAGCATTTCACGACACGGGCCCAGGAACACCGGGCTTATCCTCTAACTTTGAAACGTTCGTGATTCTGATTGCGAGAGCATGCCATCTTGCTCGTACCAACTTAGTCGCACTATTCGCGGTCCCGCTCGCGCAACTCTCGCTATCGCTTGCAGAGGTACGGGATAAGCCCACAGATCATCGAATCCACCTGCGGGAGCAACACCACATTTTCTAACTACGCTAAATTCACTTATCAATACAAAATAACCCGACAGTTCAGTTTACGAGCTACTATAAACCAGGGGTCAAGTTATGATGGTCATCTCGCAGTATTTAGAGGCACGCCCACGTTCGACTCTGCGATGTACGTTTCACAATAGCCGAGGCAAACTATTTGTTTTCGATGACAACTGATATATGATGGCACAGTTTTAATATGCAAAGTGGATGGTAGGCTGCAAGACCAATGAAATTTAGGAAGAAAGCTTGGAAAAAATACAGATAGGCTTGGTAAAGGTTTAAAACAAGAAGGCATCGCAGAAAACATCATTTACTTAGGAAACCTTTTCAGATGATTTAAACAGCAGTCAGTCAGGAGTTCCTGGAGCTTTCCTGGTGGAATCGGCCAATAGTTTTGTACGTGTACTTTTATGAACAGACCCCGGCAAAAAACGGCATAGTTGACGCATGTAGGTACGTTGAAATCTTCGCTCCGCTAAAGAGACCTAAAAATTGACTATTGAATAGATGACATCATTTTTCAAGATATTTGCCAGATATTTTAGATAGGGTGAATTTCCAAAAACTGTATATAAAATAACAAAACAAGAATTGCTTACTGTCGTTTTAAAAAAAAGAGCCGGTTTGACTCTAATTTTTATGTTATAATAGAGATCTATTATAACAAAAGAAATATTCATTTTTTTTTTTCGAAAGAGATCTTGATGGAAGGGCTGAAATCGTAACGAATCGAATGAATCGATTTAAATGTTATAGGCAAGCGTGACGCTTACCATCTGGCGAGCGGCTTGCTCCTTTTGTTATCTTATCATAAACAAGCCCAACAATACTTATCAAAATTTAAATTTAACTAGTGATTTTATATCTTCAATCATATGAAAATGCACGAGCAAGAGAATTGTGGACGCGACTAGGCCCACTGACGTTACCAGCCTTTGCTTGGTAGTATAACTAGGTGGTTCCTATCATAAATACCGCAAAGCAACTATTATAAGAGTTAGAATAATATTCGAGCAGTCCATTCCGTCTGTCCATTGTGTTTTTTCACATATCTATTTGATAGATAGCAGTAAACGACCAACCAACTTATCTGTAGTTGAATGGGGGAGCTGCTATCGTGTTTTTGAGGATTTTCATGAGTCTCCTGTGGAAATTTTTTGTTAGTCGAGTTGGCCAGCGGTACATTTAAGTTTGTCGGGCTGTATCGGTAGCTTTCTGTGACAATAGAGCTGATTGCCCTGCCTTCTTGTGATGTTTTATATGTGGATGAAAAAATGTGATGAGAAATTATAATGATTGCTTATTTAATAGTTAGTAGGAAATATCAAGTAAAGAAAAACAGAATACCCGACTACAAAATGTAGCCATGTACTCAAGACACAGCTGTGTTGCCTAGTTTGGGGCCCGGTGCCAAAACTCGTAAACTGATTTCTTAGGCATAATATCTTGTCATGGTTATTTCCTCAGATCAGAGAAACAAGGTTTGTTGTTTCAACAACCTTGTTTCTCTGATCTGAGGTTATTTCTCTGCGCGTGAACCTGGAATAAGGTTACTTACTAATAATCAGGTCATGGTACGGGTTCTGCACTTATGATTGGCCAGCCCGAACAGCGCGATCTAATTGACGAGAGTATGCTATTTTGCGCGAAATATTTTTTGTGGGTGGAATGTGTACGAGCTGTCAACTGGTTATTTGGGCTGTGGCCAAACCGTTGGTCTCTTAGCGTCAGGCAAGTTGGTGGTCAAATGCAAATAAATAAAAAAGATAGAAGTCCATCACGTCTGTTTTTGTAATATAAAATATGAGCACTTAGATATAAAAATGATTACGAAAGGCAGACTTTCAAAAATGTATCAAATATCAATGAAGTATATTCGGCGGCTTTAGAGTCATTTCGGCAATTAGTTTGGATAGATTTATGACTCTCTGGCGACCTAGTTCTACTTACACACAGTTATGTAAATTAAAATATCTATTAGGGTGTTTATTCACTGTGCCGATCCGATCCGATTCAATGAAGTTATGATTCGAATGGCACTACGATCAAATCTAAGCGATACCATAACTATTGATTAGTCTTTTAAAATTATTTTGTAGGTACTTACCCCTAACGCAGCGATTCAGTGGCATCTTTTAAATGACACTTCCAAAATATTTAGGTACACATTTTGTTAGTTAAAAAAATCTCAAGGGAAATAGGTATAGGTTTATGTAGTGGTAGGGCTCTCTTGCAGAGTCCGCCTGGGGAAGTACCACACCTTTGCCAGCTGTTATGGGCAAGCGTGACGCTTAACACCAGGTGAGCGACTTGCTCGTCTCGTCACCGAGTAACATTAAAAAAAAAGTATTTTTTTAAAATAGGTTTCACATAATTATATTTTAACTTGATTGACAGTTATAAGAGTTCTGATTCTCATTTGCCCGGAACCACTAATCAAATATGTGCTTTCCAATGATTTTGAGGCTGAGAAAGTCTTCTGTTTGATGGATTCTGTACAGAATTTTTATTCCAAGTTATTCTTGGAAGTGTTTTATGATAATTGTGGCAATTAGAAAACATGTTTTGGGTCTATATCTTAAAAAATATCTCTACATTTCTAACAGTATTGTAGACAATATTTAGATCTAAGAGAATTATGCATGTATGGTAGTTATCGATCGACGAATTTGACGACAATAGACAAGATTCTTTTTGTGGGTAGCAACATTAGTTTGCGGTGTTGAAACAGTTTTTAACCAAGTCCATCCTACGAAAAATCAAACTCAGCCGATCCGATCCAATGTAGTGTGTACCAAGCCTTACGATCCGCTCAGAGAAGTCTATTGTCGTTGTCGCACAGGTTTTATCTATTAATTGGCGAACAGATCCGTGTCGTAACAGTTTCAAGTTGTGACTAATTGCAGGCCTAACCCTGAATGGCACTGGTAATGTGTGAAATGGATCAAAAGAAGTTTTTTTGCTTTAAACTCAGATATATATTTTATTTGTGACTGGCCGCGGTTTATGTAAGCGGTGCCGTTTAGCCTTCTTTCTGGCAGGCTTACGGGACGTGAGTCGTGACTTAGGCTCTGCCTACCTGTCAGCTATTAGACGTCCACAGCTGGACGAATCCTCTCCAATATTGGGGGTTTCCATAATTCCCACGCTTGGCAGGCGGCTTGGGGATTGCAGAATGTTCACCGTTTACAAAGAGGACGCTGCTGTCCGTCCTCCGGTGGTTCTGGTCGCAGTTTTAGGACATAGGACATAACCGAGTCCAAATGACCTAAAACAACAAAAAAATAACACATCTTCAAAACTTTTGTAATCTTATCATAAACAGATACTTTTTGGAAATTCACACGGACAAAGAGATTTTATATAATATATATATAATCATATCAATCAATATAGATCTTATACAAAATAATGTAAAAAGGCGCGAGCGAAACAAACATTAGCCGATATATATTAATTTTGTTTTAATAACCTGACATTTAATTAAAATTACTTTATAATTTGTTGTAATCGTAATATTCCTGTTAATCGGCAATCTATCTTAATTCCCTATAGACTCCAAAACGGCTAGACCGATTTTGATGAAGTCCTGTGAAGTTTGTTACCCATGCGAAGCCGGGGCGAGTCGCAAGTAATATATAAAAGGTGGCGCATGTATGTTATTACTTTCCCTATAGACTCCAAAACGGCTGGACCGATTTTGATGAAATTTTCAGCGAAATATCAGGTTGATCCTGTGAAGATCGTGCAAAGCCGGTAAGGGTCGCAAGTTTTTAATTACATTCATTTTTTACCTTAAAATTCATATATATTCATTTGTACACTGGTTTTTGACTCTGGTGTGTAATGTTTGAGAATGAATGAATTGAAATGGAATTGTCGGTCTCTAGCCGCAGCTTTCGCAGACCTCATGTTTCGTCAGTGTCGTTACATACATACATTCATAATACCCGTTTATACATATAGAAAGTTGCTCCCAAATCCGACTTGTCAACATTACTCAATACAATACTACGTACCTATAGTTGGCGCAAATGTGAAACAACATGATTCTCGTTTTTGCGGTTGTTGACTACATTTAAAATGGTCTACGAACGAACGTAACGTATGTGTTTATACGAACTGGAAGATGAAGCGTAGGCAGGCCTCCCACTAGGTGGACCGACGACATTGTGAAAGTCGCGGGCAACCGGTGGATGTAAGTGGCACATTGTCGGTCGGTGTGGCGGTCTAAGGGGGAGGCCTATGTTCAGAAGTGGACGTCTGAATGTAAAATAGTAAATAAGTTGGTACGAGCGGGATGGCATGCTCTCGCAATCAGAATCACGAACGTTTCAAAGTTAGAGGATAAGACCCATGATCTAGGCCCCAGTTTTTTTTTTTTTTTTGAACACCTATATTTTTCTCCACCTTTAACAAAATGGTCCGTCGATGAAAATTTAAGACATGCATTCTGATGATTGATTATTATTAGCTTGCTTAGTTTAGGGCTAGATGGCGCTGTGTCAGAAACGTCCACCAATATTTATTTATTTATTTATTATGGAGAGGTTTTTTTTCCATCATTCCCATCAGTACGAACAACTAGTAAACAACAAAAAATATCTTCTATTTTTAATTTTAAATGGAATTAATGGCAAATAAGCGACGGGCCATGTGATGGTAAGTCACCGCCGCCTAAGGAGACCTCCAATACTCAAGGTATTTATCAATCTTATTTTTCCTTTGAAATTTCTTTAATACAGTTTTGATCTGGGACCCTATTCCTGTGCGCTCGAGATTATCTCGGTCACTGTCTCTCTAATTTAGAATTTAATGGGAGTGAGAGTGACCGAGATAAAATGTCATTTCTCCGAATAGGGTCCCTGGTATGATGGAAAATCACACATTGTCTTCAAATACTTGTAACAGCGCTAATAAAATAAAGGTGTCATCGTTTTAAGTGGTAAATGTCATTACTAATTCTATGGTGTGTGATTAAACACTACCTAATACCGCCCACACTGCGAACTGACCACCTGAGAATCAATCACAGCTTCCACGAAAATAACGGACCGGGCACGCCTTAGCAATCCGACCAATTTACCTGTGCAGCTCGCCAAATGACCGAACTAAAAAAATCTGCGAGCGGCTGTCACTTTTGTTGAGAAAAGTCGATGGTGCATCCCCTCTCAACTTAAAATTTAAGTTGGTCGTCTTTACTTTCATGCGCTTTCGTCCAGCGTTCCTTTTTCGAAATATTTTCGTAATTAACAACTTTTTTTTGTTGTCTTGTGCCAGTAAGAATGTTTTGGAACGCGAATCATTTCCGAGAAATGAAATGAGCTTCCGACCTCGATACGGTGACCTTTGAAGTACAAACATTATGACAAACATTTTGTTGCAACAAAATCGCAAAATTTTGTAAATGCGACCGTACAGGGAGGTGCCAGCGACCATACAGGGGGGTCTAACTAAACCAGCATACCTGTGCCGTTGTGATGAGATGCATGAGCACAAAACAATTTGATCAGAATCGATTGAACTACATTATGTATCGCTTCAGCCACTCTATCAATTGTAAACGCAAACCGTTATACTTACATGGTACCTACTTACTGTTCTAATATATCAGAACTAGCTTGCCCGCGCGGCTTCGCTAGAAAAAGCTATGTAAATTAAACACAATACTTCACCTCTAGTAGTAGACCTTTAATATTTATATTTCACCTTTTCTCTTTCTTTTTTATTTTCTATTTTTTTCTTTTTTTTTAGGGGTTGACTTTTGAAAAACCCTGATGTGCCTTTCTTTATTTTTGTATGTACAGCTGACAGCCTGTCAATGATATTTTACTGAAGATATTTTACGGTTCTAAAAGGTTTTTACGTTTAAAATGACGCTTTGAACTCGGCTTCGCTGCAGTCTGTTTACTGCCGCCAAAGAGCGCGAAAGAAGATGCGAAAGTTAGAGAGTAAAAGTAAAAGAGATAGCTCGCATGAAATCTGTCCGAAAAGACAGATTTGCGAGGGTCATTTTAAGAGCGCTAAAATCGTATCTCCAGTGAAATATGACTGGCAGTTGTACACAAGCCAAGTTTCACTACCTAAGCGTGAAGAAGGTTTTTATTTCCATACAAACTTTTTTGGGGTCGATTTTACCCCTTTGGAGGGAGAATTCAGCAAAAACTGTTCTTATTCTTATTGTTCATCTAGATCATTTGAGGAATGTTGGGTTAACATTTCACGTCTTTATCATAAGCGGGTTGGTCTGTGTGTTAATTCCTAAAAAGGCTTGTTCTTATATATATATATATATATAAAAGAGTATATAATAAGTAATATATAGTAATATATATATATATATATATTAATATATATTATAGATAGATATAGAATAGGCATAGCTAAAAGTGTTGGTTATGTCCTAAAACTGTGAACAGAACCATCGTCATAATTCAAGTCGTAAAAAAGTTGTGGTAGCTCAGTGGGAGAACGCTCGCCTCAGATTCGTGAGGTAGCGGTTTCGAACCCGGGCGTGCCCGTACCAATGAGTTCTTTGGAACTTACGTACGTTTTACGGTGAAGGAAAACATCGTGAGGAAACCTGCATGTTTCCGGAGAAGAAATTCGATGGCGTATGTGAATCCGCCAACCCGCACTGGGCCAGCGTGGTGGATATGGCCTGATCACCCTTCGAGGGTAGGCTGATATCCCAGCAGTGGGGTGTTTAAAGGCTGATATATATAGATTGTTTTCAAGTGTCATAAAATATGCCAATGCACCGCAGCATTTGTCAATCGAAGCTGCTGATGTTTTAAAACGAATGGTGAATACAGTCGTCAAAAGTAGACAAGACACTAACAATGCCCCGGGTATTGGAGGTGTCCATAGGCGGCGGTGACCACCAATTAAGTAAGTTTAAGTATAGATAATAGATAGTATAAGTAAGATAGTAGTAGATAGTATAGTAGTATAGATATTGTTTGAATAATATTTTTAAGTGAAGTTAATATAGCTAAAAAGTAGTTGATTGTTTCAGGCGTAACTGTGCGAAAGTTCATGTTCAAACTGTGTCTAAAATCACCAATCTGTAGTGTCTTTCCGCTGCAACGTCGCGTCCTGTATAATTGGAATAACAATTGATCCTTATTACAATTGTACAGGACCCGATATTGCAGCGAAAAGACACTACAGATTGGTTATTTTAGACACAGATTGCTTAAAAGTTCAACTACATTTTAATTCGATAAAAATATAAATTAATATGTAAAAATATATCTCGATTTCTTCCGAATTTTTCGCAATTTGAAATTGGTCTCGATGGATTAATAATTCTTACTTTATCCATTCAAAATTCCCCAAATCACATAGACGAACGTCATTAGACAAATAGAATTCATATTTCCGGTTGACAGGCTGGCAACATTTGGCACCCCGCCATCTTGCCTCGGGCGATACGGCCAATAGGCGTGCGTTCTTTATTCAAAAACTTTTAACACAATTAATTTATATTTTTTATTTTTCTTGCCATTCAGACACTTATATTATACATTATTCAACAGTAATTGGACAGTGCTTGAAAAGAATTGGAGTGTCATTAAAAGGTCAGTTTTTTGTCGCCTTATTTGGAAGGTTTATTGAAGTTTTTTATTATGTAAGTATATGCGAAACTTTTTACATTGTACCTACTAACCTTTTTAGAGTTAGCATGTAGGTAAAACAAACTTGTAGCATTGATAATTAATTTCTTCGTATTATTATCTGCATTTTTTTTTCGAGTTTAGTTTAGGTGATGCTTAGCTAAGTTTTATCTTTGTCGACTTTGTGCAGACGGGCATTAGCCATATCAAAGGAAAGGTCATGTCTTACGCTTTTAGGCAACCTCTTAAGTTTGGTGCAACGCATTTTTCATAGTTAGTACGTCCTAGAGAGTTAAGTATGAACTTTGGAGCTGTCAAAGTTTAGTGCAGACCGGCATAAGAAAGGTGTTATAAGACACGTTTTTAGAGTTTACCTAGAAGTTTAAGGTACATTTAAATTACTTATCCTGAGGCTAGATTGTAATATTTTTAATAAGGTATCCTCTTGCTGCGTTTCTTAACAAATATAAAAGGAATTACTAATTAATAAAATATTTGGATATCAAATTAAATTAATGAATTATCTAAATATATTTTTTCAAACGCCAGTTCCATATTCATCAATCGTTAGTTGCAACTTACATGTAAGTGACACAATATACCTACATAATATAGACCGAAAGGCCTCGGGCTACGTCACTTGAAGGGTCGCCAAATGTCGGATATTGGCAACACTCACGAATTTGCACTTAATTTCTTGCTTATAGATCTTTAAGTTTTACGATATTGGTACTATAAAGAAGTTCCTCTAGGTAATTTTGTTATATCTAAGTACCACACTACACCTAATACAGGAATAAAATTATATACATCTCTTTTCATTTCAACATTTAGGAAAATAATGACATCATTGTAAGAGCTATTTTTAAACACTGTGCAGAGCTTTTCAAGACAAACCTCGGGATTCTGAAACGGTTGTTAACTTTGACAACAGATAGAGTCTATTACTGTCTTTGTCATTTGCTTAGTGCCAGACAAAGGCAGCATTATAATTAATATGTTGTGAAACTTAACAAACGTTTCAGAATCCCGAGGTAAGTATTTGAAAATATTAAGTGTCACTTTGCAATCTTTATGTTCGATTATCTCCATAACGTGAGACTTTAGGACATTATGTTGTCTGACATTTTTTGTTCGTCTATATGTCCTAAATTCAAATATACCATTAATTTGCGACGTGATTTTGAAAAAAATATGGCTGTTGGCGGAAATTAAGTATTTTGTGATAAAAAAGTGATCAGACCTATATCGTTTTTCACATTTTATAACCTGTACCTTCTCAGTGTTTCTGGTCTCCTGGTACTTTATACTGTAGAAACAGAAAAGTGTTAAGGTTAGGGAAGCGAATTCCTATCCTTAATACTAATGTGAAGGTCAGGAAATTTTCTTCCTAACCGCCACACCAGTGTGACAGAGCAGTGTGAAGGTTCGGTCACGGGAAATGCAAATATCCATACAGAAAAAATCCTTTGAAATTTAGTTTAGTTTAGAAAATGTTACATCAGAATCAACTCCTACTAGTATGTAGGCCATACGCTTCTCATAAGCAAAAGTGGTGGCGCCGCTCCGCAACACGTCGTGTGGCATCACCCTAACATCAGTACATATAATAATTAAGTAACGTTACGATGTGTCGTCATACAATGTGGAAATGTAACGTACTCATATAAAAATTACAATGTCAGTCAGTACGGCCGAGTGATCGCCAATAGCGGAGCTGTGCTTTATTGCTAGTTAAAGGGTGGGGCTGAGTGCTACTACGAGTTCTCGAAGGTTATAATGCGGCCATTTAATTGTGAAGAGTTGAGTGGAGGAGTTCTGAAGAACACCGATAGCCTTCAACAAAAAATAATGAATTGTTCGCCTCGAACTGGAACCTCGCGACACCTTAATCTTACAACCTCTGACTGACTTTGCTCATAATTTGTACGATTAGCATTTTCGTAGACTGATGCCCGTCTGCACTAAACTTTGAAAGCTCCCAAGTTAAGGTGCAACGTTTCGCTCAGCGCGCGAAATTCAAATTTTCTTGCGTTTTTTGTCAATTACAGATTAATAACTTATCGTAGATTCATGAAAACTAATTTTGCGATAATAAATAGATTGTTTCGAGAAATTACACTAATCAAAAATTCAAGTTGAAAGCTAGTATAAGTGCATTTCTCAGTAAACCCAAAACCAAGATGAAAATCAGCTTATTGAGATTTGTAGCTAAACCAATGTTATCTAGGTGATCATTTTACCCGTAATTTCTTAAAACAACTTATTGATGGGCGCAAAATTGGTTTCAATAAATCCACGATGAGTAATTAAGCTGTAACTGACAAAAAACGCAAGAAAATTTGAATTTCGCGCGATGAGTGAAACGTTGCACCTTAGCTCTCTATGACGTACCCAACAGTGAAAATACGTTACACCAAACTTAGGAGGATTGCATAAATGCGTAAGATATGTCGTAACTTTAAGACACCGACTTTGCATGTCATAATGCTAAGCAAGCGCTTAACAAGAGTCAGTGGAGTTTTGGCGGGAACGTGAAGAAATCAAGTCGCGTCATTTTATTATTTTCCAAAACTTGTGTTATTTCGAGTGTTAATGTGTAAAAACGGTGAATTTTTACTGAATATGCACGAGTGTTAGTGAATGGTATAATGTCGTGTAACGTGAATTTTCGTGTTGTTTCCAAAACTCCATAGAAGGCTCTAGTAAAGTTTTTACCTCTTTTTTTGCTTTGCTCACCTTTGACTGTGACTATGACTTGTTTGATTATATTTAGCAAAACTTGAAAATATATAAGTATACTTGACACTGGCAAATGCATAAGGGTGTCTACACATGGCCTGACCTGACAGCATGTAAAAGCGACAGCTAGATTTGAATTTCACGGGAGCAAAAGAAACAAACTATTAAGGTTATAGCTTCTCCCTTTTGCTCCCCCAGAAACTTATATATAGCCATCTCTTTCAAACGACGTCAGGTCAGGCCATGTAGCGAGGCTTTAAGCGTGCGACGCCAAAATCGTCTTAGAAGGAAAGAATAAAAAAAAAGTTCAGTGTCATGGATTTAGCATTCTTTCGTCCAAGGTCAGTGTCAAACAAAACTGTCTGTCATAGGTACCATAGATGTACCATTCTTTCATTAATTTCATTCAAACGTCAGTTGTTTGAGTCAATTAATTTAAAATTTTTAATTTTTTTATTTACATTCAAAATGAAAAAATCTAGTACTTACCACTTAGTTTTTTTAAGTTTATCCAGATTAACTGTCTACTAACTGTCGAAGCATAATTATAAATACTTTCTTATTTAATTTCTCATATAAGCGAAATTGTTATTTCTTTTTGAGAAAATAAATTCTTTAACCCGAATTAACGCAAACTGGTTGGTGCAAAGGAAGTTGATGCCTAAGTCCGACTTAGTTTAGGTGAAAAGGCTAGAAAAGGCCTAAGAAAAAAAAAGTTTCTCATTTTAACATATTAGGATTTGTTTTCCATTACATGCTCCCACTGGCGACAGCTAGGAAGTATTAGTATGAAACGTTATTTGTTGATCGAGAAACGATCGAGTTCCAGTAGTATTGCAAAATGACACATCCCTGCCTTAGGGCGGTGCGCCGCCCTCCGGCAGTCTGCCTCGAGCACGCGCCGCGATCGCTCGATTATTCGCACGTGTCGATTATTCACATCATTCGACAAAAAACGAAAGTTGAATAACCAAGATTTTTTGACATTTTAACAGATAGTTTAAACGTTTCTTTTTTTTATTATTTAATAGTAGGTATTTTGACTACTGATTTCGTCAATCGATTCACTTAATCCTACATTGGGAACGGTTCTTTAAGAACCGATTAAAGATATGATAAAAGTAATTACATTGCGATGAACACGAATGCCGCACGTGCCTTTTTAATGAGTATTTTTTTTATGAGATACGTACATTTATTATTTTTCTAATTGCTGCCTACGTTGTAAAGCATAGTCAGAAAAGTACATTTCGGCAAATATCTTTAAGAAATCCCTCATAAACAATAAATTACTTGCATCAAAGAATTTTCAATCAATCAAAAACGAAATCAAACTATTTACTAATTGAAAGTAATCGATAGCTAATCGATTCTTAAAAAAGCCCAATCGTTCACCAAAACTATTTTAATCAAATCTTAATGAAGCACGTATAAAATCTATAAAGTTAATTTGTTAAAATTTTACTTAATTTGGATTAATAAATGCCCCGTTAACTTATACTTTATGTTTAAGCTTTTAACTAACTGCTGGTCTCGATTAATTTCTCTATTTAACAATAAAGTTTTTAATTTGCCGCGGAGAATTGGTTTTATCGATTAGTTCGCGAACTTTAAGATAGAGATGGGTCAATTAGTTTTATCAGTGAAATTACGCCGTCCTTTTGACCTTCGATAAATCAAATACCAAGTATTCGTGCACCTAATTCAGTAGAGTTGTACCAGACTTGTATTTTGGCTATCATTCAAAATTTATTCGTCCATCAACAAATTACTACTACTATAAACAATTTAAATAATTTTATCTACATCATAAACAAAAATAAAATTATAATAAGCTATCAAAGTTCTTTAAACTATATCAAGAATACTTACAAACTGTTATTTATAAAATGAATGTTTTCTGATACAAACATTTAATCTTCATAATAAACTATCGATACAAAATAATCACTACTAGTATAATAAATAAAAATTCCGGTAGTCACTAGTCAGCCGGCCATCGAGCCCAAGACACCAATTTAAAAAGTAATCACTAACCGATTGTGGTTCGAAACGTCCGCCTTTTAAGGGACCGGTAATTTTTTTTAATCGGTACATCGGACATTTACATATTGTTTTTTGTACTTTCACCTCACTAGACTATCGTACATTTTGTATCGGTAACCGATTAAATTATATTAATCGATTCAATATTTCGTTAAACGTATCGATTGGAAATAGATCAATCAATTTTAAATAATTACTTTTAATTATTTTTTCAGTGGTTGTTAATGTGTTATCTGTCGGTTTTGGGTAAAGATGTAATGTGAGAAGTTAATTCGATGTGACAGTGACAAGTAATTTTTTTTAATTAATAAAGTGTGTGAAAAAAGTGGCGCTGGCGTACGTAGACTTATCAAGCGTGATCGAGGTGCAGGTAATTATATAGTGGTTTAATTCCATAATAAATAGGATTGGTATATAATGTTAAATTCCACTGTACTACAAAATCCAACAAATGCAAAATAGGATCCTCTTCGGCGGGGAATCGAACCCCGGTCTCCCGCGTGACAGGCGGGGATACTGACCACTATACTACCGAAGACTTACATGGAGGCTCGAAATTATAGTACTGTCTGCGTCAGCTACAGACAATAAGACTACAATATAGATAACAATCATGCTCACCTTGATAATGAATAATTATGCATAAACGCCTGATAAGATAATCTGTTCTATAAAAATAAATGTTCGGACACACATTTTTCTCTGCTCAATAACAATTTAAATTTAAAGTTGATAGATTATTTTACAACAAGCATTAAGAATAGAGTACACCGTCGACTCGTCCATACAAAAAGCGTAGTCTGATAGCCACCCTTAAAAGTTCCCCCAATTTTGATGATTTTCATATGTTCATTCTCCGTGAAAAACTATGCTTGCGTGCTCGTTTTTTTTTTTAATTTCGCTATATCTTCTTTGTGTCACTGAAAGTGACAATATTTTTGCGTCGAAAATACGACGAAGAAAAGTAGTTGTTGTTAGAATACCATAAACATTTTTTGAAAAAACAAAACATAGTGGCATAGTTTATAGTTTATCCAAGCCATTGACACCAAAAACAAAAAAAAATTGTTTACATTTAGGGGGTGATAACAGACTACCCCCGAAACGCTAATTTCATCAATAAGTTAGGAAAAATCACTAACTCTCTCTATCGCACGCACGAGAAACAGAGCGACAGCTGTACAAATTCAAATATCGAATGCGCCAAAATCTCGCGGAAGGACTATCCTCTTAATTTTATACTTATTAAATAATAAGTTTTTATGGAAAAAAAATATGTTTTCGCAGACGAGCTTTTATAAAATCCGTTATTGGTTCTGTAGGCTGATCAAAATGAGTCCAACTCCAATCAATCTACAGTTAGTTACAGAGTTCAGTTTTCCACCCTCCAGTTCATCCAGTTTTCCAGCATATTCACGGAATGAAAAACTATAATACATCACTCTATTTTCATAATGCACTCAATTTCTTTTCAGCCATTCTCTCCCATTTCTCATTTCATTTTCTGCCACATCACTATTAGTACTCCCGGGATATTTACCACGATTTTAATTTTTGTTGAGTTCCTGATATTTCGGCACACAGTTTTTTTAATTTTTTTTATGCCATAGGTGGCAAACAAGCAGACAGGCCGCCTGATGGTAAGCGACTGTCGCCTATGGATACCTGTAACACCAAGACACAGTCAAACAGTTACAGTTACATGCGCCATGTTCACGGTTAGACACCACCAAGAAAGTCTAAAACAGTGTCATTTTCTGCCATTTAAATAGCGGAATAAAAAAAAAAAGGTTGCCACGAATTACTTTTATTAACATAACCAAACAAAAATACACTACCCATAAAGATATTTAACATTTAATATCTCAGAGAAACGTTCGCAGGATCGTCTCTCTGATCTATAGTTCAGTTCTGGGTGGCATCGAGCTGTTATGGGCAAGCGTGACGCTTACCATGAGACGTATGACTTGCTCGTATCCTCACTCAGCATCATTAAAAAACCTATACTGGAGACCTATCATGAAGACTTCGTCATTCAGAATATGTATTTAACTCCAATTTTGAAAAAAAAAATAGATGTGCCTTTTCCTCTTAGCACGGAAGTATAGCGAAAGCACTATCAGTAGGCAGATCCGCACGTGCAAAAGCTATTCAGGTTAGATACAGTCATGTATCTATAAAACAGAGATGTTATCTTTTCATATCTTCAATCTATAGATCTCAAAAGCGTCTATAGACACAATTAGAAAGCAAATTAGGAACAAATTACATGTATTTTTTGTCCGACAATGATAAATTAAAGTCGGAGCTTCGTTTATTTAGATTAATTGGCTATTTACAAGTGCGTGTCAAAATATGAGATAAAATAATTGAAAAAAGGCTGCTTGAACTTCATTAGCCATATAAACATAAATCGACATCTTTTGCGGCCTTTTGAAAAGGACAGCTAAACATACACTTGATTGGAGTGAATGAAACAAACTACTGCGGTCATAGATTGTTCTAGCTGTTGTTCTAGATTTTTCTAGCTATTATTATTTTTTAAATGTTTTGTTTTTCTTGTATGGGTAAAATTTAACCTGAAATAAATGATTTTGAATTTAAATTTTGAATATTCTTTCCATATCATATCCTTGCAAGTCTTTGATCCTCAATGTAGGCCTTTTGAAAAGGGTAACTAAACATATAATCCCATGAAAAACATAATCTAGCTAAATTTAGAAAAAAAAACAGTTTAGGACCGGGAAAGAAGAAGAGAGAAGTAAACCGATTTTTAATTTTTTTACTTAGATAAGTTAAAGTTATTTTAATCGGTTTTTTTAATTTAATTCATCAAATTAAAAGATACAAAACAAAAGTCTTAAAATTAGTACTTAAATTAAATTAATACTAGTCTTAGTACTTTAAATTAGTAGTAGTCCCAACAAATACTTGTTGAAAATTAGTTTAATTAATTAGTTATGAGGGAGCAGATGAACATACATACATACATAACGGTCAAAATCATAACCCACCGTTTTGTTTCGCGTATTCGGGTAAAAAGAAAATTTAAAATATCACACACACTTTTGTTGTGCAACGTTAGATAGATAGATAACTCTTTATTGTTCACACCAGAAATTACATGCATAATACAAAAATATATAATAATAATAATACAACGTTATATCACCATCATCAGCGAGAAAACGTCCACTGTTAAAAAAAGCCCTTATTAAAGCCCTCGTTTTATTCCACGTTCGACTCGCTCCTTGGAGATGACCGAACGCTCAACGTACGCTTCTGCCCGTCCTCTGTAAATCCGTGATCCGTGTTCCGGATCTCCGTGATCTCTCTGTGGTCGGTACTTCATGACTGAAGATCGTGATCAGTAGCACGTCTTTGCTGTACTGGAGTGGACGGCTTGTCTCCAGCGCTTCCTGTTAGCAGCCATCTGCACCACAGTAATGTAATTTTCCCCTCTCGGAGCTGGTCATTCCATCTACTTGGAGATCTACCGCGTGTTCTCTTCCCCTACACGTTTCCCACGATGACCAGCATATCAAGGCTTTCGAGTAAGTGCCTCGCTATTATGGCCGAAGTAGGAGAGTATACTGCGGTGACAAATCGTAGAAATCCTGTCTTTATGTTTAGTTGCGTAAGAATTGATACATTGGTGCGTTTCGCAGTCCACGGTATCCGTAGCATTCGCTTCCAGCACCACATCTCGAATACATCAATCCTTTTTCTCTCTCTTGCTAAGGTGGTCTATGAATAAAGGGAAGACCAAGGCTCCAACTATCATATAATATCTTCGTCAGCCATGATATGCCTCGGCTCTTCCAAATGTGCACTGGTCGTGATATAATATACCTATTTGCATATCTTGCAACCAACTAACGGTAATCAGCTACCCAATTTTAACAAAAACTAAACCATAGAACATCTAAAATGCTAATTGGACAAAACTGATGTAGATAGCATTACATTCGATAAAGATTCGATCATTACATTATATTCCTATGAAACATACCTACAGTTCATTAATATACTACGCTTGTACGACTCTGGCACAGTATAAAAATATATTTTTATTATGTTTACTATTATACTAGTAGTTCGCGCCGAGCTGAGACCTCGCGACCCCTATATCTTCACAACCCCTGGACCGATTCAGCTCATATTCGAACTTAAAAATTGTATTGAAATGAACTACTTGCCTATAAAATTTCATGAAGATCGGATCAACGGTTCGCAAGTTATATATCAAACATACAAACATACACACAGATGCCGATTTGTCCCAGTAAACTCTGAGACCTTCGCTTCGCTCGGTCAAAAATAGTTAAGTGGATAGAGGACACAGATGTTTTTATTATAAATGTGTTCGTCAATTATCCTATCTTAGTCGAATGGTTCGAGTATTTTCTCAAAAAAAAACAAACTAATGTATTTCTTCCGTAAAGAATAGAACCAAACTTGCACTAAAGCCGCATTTTCAAATATAAACAAATATAAACAATAATCCAAATCTCTTTATAAATCACAAATTTTTAAAAAAAATGCAATCGAATTGAGAAACTCTTTTTGGAAGTCTCTTTAAGTTGGTAAAAAAATATTTTATGTTAGCATTTTTGCCGTGCCTGAGGATATGATATTGACCACGTGGTCCCCCGCCCCAGCTCACGTCGCTCACGTTCCCGCCGCCGGTGTGGCCAAAACGCGGCCTTACATTGCGATAAGTCAATATATACCCACTTCACCAAGAGGCTTCAAATCTTGACAATGAAAAATACACAATGATATTATTAGACGTCGGTGGGTGAAAGCTATAAGCTATTGTCCGCGGGTCAGTCCGGGTCACGGCAATAGATGGCGATAGTAGCTACCATTGGAAATACATTGTTTATTGAGTTGACCTGTTTTTGAAGAGACAATCAACGTTTGATTTGTGGTTTCAACGTGAATAAAAAATTAAAAATAAGTTCCTCCAAACGTCGTAACGAAACCCAACTTTGTAAATTTGTTTCTTATAATCCCTACTAATATTATAAATGCGAAAGTGTGTTTGTTGGTCTGTTTGTTCCTCTTTTACACAGCAACAGAGCGACGGATCAAACTAACTTTTTGCATGAATATATAAACAGAGTCATAAGAAAAGAGCTAAGCCCTAAGCCGAAAAGGGCTCACAGTACTCATGATTATGAATAACTTTTACTATGGGACCAAGCCTGAAATCGATAAATAAAAATCTACTGTTCCATACATTTTGTCGAGTGTTATTAAGGTTTTTTTCTCTCTCTTGATTTCAGGGTTGGTCCCATAGTTAAAGTTGTTCAAATGTACTATGAGCCCTTTTCGGCTTAGCATACCCTTTCCTTATAACCCAGTAGTTTGAGGGTCGGAGAGGGACATAGGCTTTTTATCCATTTTAATTTTGCGCACGGTCATCTGACCCCAAACTATGCAAAGCAGAGACTGATATACGTACATAGATATATTTTAAATACATACTTATATAGATACTAACACCCAGACATAGAACAAACACCATATTCATCACATGAATGTTTGTCCTAGATGGGAATCGAACCCACGCCCCCAAACACAGAAGGTAGGTTCACTACCAACTGAGCCACCGGGGCAGTACGGCTAAATGTACGGTTCTTGAGGGATTTTTCACGCGGTTGAATCCGCGGAGGTGCTGCTAGTAAGAGAATAATCGATATTTTTTCCTTTGACCCAATAATACCACCATTACAAAACAAACTGTTCTCAGTCTATGTCATCACATCCGTTCCACTAATTAATTTATTAGAAAAACGGGTTTCCACTTGATTATAACATTGCCGAAACTTGAACGCCTCTGTAATTGATCCACTTTTGATGGCCATAATGTCAGATTGATTAATTTTACTTGGGTTTAAAAATAAACTAGTGATGGGCAATGTTTGAGCTGCATACAGATTTTCCTAATAATTGTCACTACGTTTTAATCTAATGTATTTTTTCTAGAGAATGTGTCATCATATTCTCGTATTGCTAAGATATAAACATACGAAATAGTAAAGTACTTGTCCAAACTATTCCCAATTTTTGGCTTAATGCGCACTTTTTAATGTACTAACTTTATGTTAGGTAAAAGTTTTGAAAGGCGATCAGAGCCTAGAAAACAATTTATGTTACTTACCTCAATATTCTGAAACGTTTGTTAACATTGACAACAGATTAAGTCTATTGCTGTCCATGTCATTTGCTTAGTGCCAGACAAAGGCAGCATTAGAATTAATCTGTTAAGGTGAATAATTTTGGTGCTGCAGGTCATGTGCGGATAGTCCAGTTTATTTTGCCAGAGCTAAGAACTGGTCGTATCCCGTAGAGCTGCTAGTCTGTGGCTAAAGGTCTCTAGGTTTTTTTCTGCTTTTTTATAAAACTGAGAAATGGTTTTTCTTCTTCTTTAGTTATCTTCTTGCGTTTGTACATATTTTGGAGAAAGCTTATAAAGAGAGTTAGATAAGTCCGATTTTTTTTTTAAAGCTCGGAACAATTACAAACATAACATTCCATCATTATGTTCCAAACCGCTGGGAAAATTATTAAGCTGTGACACCATACCGCGTAAATCATAACATTAGAGCTGCAACTCCATAGCTCATTTTCTCGACACTAATTTTCCCATCACTAATCCAATCACTTCACTAACAAGTGAAACCACAGTACCAACAAAAGTATTAACGGTAATACGGTCACATACCGACCGTAAGGTGATATGTAGATTAGATAGAACGACCGCGTCGTAAAAATGAACTGATTTATGCAATGTTTTGAATGAAAACCGTGGTAAAACGCTTAGCAATCGATAAAAAAATAATCGTTCATAAATTATAATATCTACCTAGCTACGTTTTTAAATTATTTAGGCCAGTCTCACCTTCAGTAGGCTTATAATTATATATTTTGTACATTTTATAACATTGTATGTTCGTGATGAACAAAACAGTTGTTACCTATCTATTTATCTTTACCATCTTTTTACACAGCTTATACAATAAAGTTTTTCTGATTTCTGAGTTCCTAATTAGTAATACAGGGCTATGAGGAAATGGTATGCTAAGCCGAAAGGGGCCCATAGTACTCATCACCATGAACAACTTTTACTATGGGACCAGCTCTGAATTCGGACAACAATATCAGCTGTGCCATACATTTTGTCGAGTGTCATTGACATTTTTCTACGGAACAGCTGATTTTTTTCCCTCGGTTTCAGGGTCCACCACAGTAAAATGTTTGTTGACTGTTGATAATGATGAGTACCATGGGCCCTTTTCGGTTTAGCATACCCTGTATAAAGCGAGCTGCGCTACAATGCAAATATTCTCCTCCTTATCTCCAAAAAATCACAATAAATGCGAAAGTTTGTTAGTAAGTATGTAAGTGTGTTTGTTCCTTTTCAACTCTGTAACGGCTGAACGGATTTGAATGAAATTCGGCATGGAGGTAGCTTACACCCTGGATTAACACATAGAATACTTTTTATCCCGGAAAAATAACCGGTTTCTGTAGAATAGCGGGTGAAGCCGCGGGGAGCAGCTAGTAAACGATAATAGGCATAAGTAGTGGGACATGTTGATGCTCGTGCCTAGCCTAAGGCGTATTTTTACAATTCATAACCTATCTCGAAATTGATTAATATTATTAGACACTAGACATTACATCTGATACCTTGTATCTTATTATCTTGCTTTATTTAATTCACAGATCGCGTGCCGTAATATAATCAAGTAATTTTATTTCAAGCTCTTTTATTAGTACCTACGGATATTACTGTACATAATGACATCCTTGAACTATTGAACTATATATTGCTATGTCCCATTTAACTGTGGTCAATTTCCTTTACTTCGATAAGCTACGCCCTAGAGCCAGATTTCCTATTTCGAAAATCCTAACTAATATTATAATTCAGCCGCAGTTAATGATATTTTACTAAAGATGGTTTTTTACCTTTAAAATGGCGTTTTGAATTCGGCTCCGCTGCAGTCTGTTTACAGCCGCCAAAGAGTACGAAAGAAGATGCGAAAAGCTAGAGAGTAAAAGAGATAGCTATAATGAAATCTGTCTGAAAAGACAGATTTGCGGGGGTCATTTTAAAGGCGCTAAAGTTGTATCTCTTGAAAAATATCATTGGTCGCAGTCGTATCAGGACAATGAAAGCTTCGAGGTATAAAAATGAATACGTTCGTCTCGAGGTAAAAACTTCGCTTGCGCGATTCCGAACTCCCTACATTACAACCTATCAGTCCATACAGAGCGTCAAAAAATGCATCAAAAAGTCAGGACATGTAGGTAAATCTATCTAAATAAATAATGTATAAAATACACTGTCGTGGCGCTGACTGAACGCACAGTCGAGGACACACCGCATGTGATAGAGACGAGAACATTTTCGGGGTAGCTTACTTCTTCGACCAAAGTAAAATGAATGGACGGGCCCTAACCACACAACTTCCATAAAAATAACAAGTCAAAACCATCGACCTTAGGCTTCAATACGTAATTAAAAGTATGTACATCTGTCAAAAAAAAGAGATAGCGAATATATTATCATAATATCATATCAAGGCATATTTGGAGCGCATGTGAACACTGTGAACGACTGTAGCACGGAAAGCGAGCGCCGGCGTTCACTTTAAACTCTTCAAAATGCTGTTACTTAGGCCCGTCCATACATTTTACTTTGGTCAAAGTCTATGGTTGTGTAGAGGTGCACTAAGAAATAGTTTTTTTTTTTTTAAATCTACCCCTAATCGGTTGAAACTGTGCGGCGCAGATAGTAAAATCTTTTTTTTAATTGCTCGATGTCAGAACTTTTCAATGTTCGAATGGGCTAAGTACCGAAATTGAAAAGCTTCTTCATAAACTTGGCAGCCCCATTTTACCCCATCACTAGCTAAGCTAAATTGGTTAATTTGCTAACACAAAGGTGTAATTTTATTGTACCGGTCCGGGTTGCAGTAAGAGCATGATTTGATAATTAGTTAATTATGATTACTGTTAAGGAGATTGAGTGGAAATGATTTATGATATCGAATGTACGAGTAATGCGTTAATTGTTGTTAATAAGATTCATTTGTTTTTAATTAAATAGCTAGTTTCTAATTAACGTATGATGCTCGTTAATTTTCATTGTAACAAGTTTCGTTACGCGCTACTCTATGCCAATTAGCTACATTTAAAAACCCTATTCCTTTCAGGTGCAACGTTTCGGTCGGCGCGCGAAATTCAAATTTTCTTGCGTTTTATGTCAATTACAGCTTAATTACTTATCGTAGGTTCATGAAAACTAATTTTGCGATAATAAATAGATTGTTTCAAGAAATTACACCTACCAGAAATTCAAGTTGAAAGCTAGTAAAAGTACGTTTCCCACTAAACCAAAACCAAGATGAAAATCAGCTTATTGAAATTTGTAGCTAAACCAATGTTATCTAGGTAATCATTTTACCCGAAATATCATAAAACAACTTATTTATTGGCGCAAAATTGGTTTCGATAAAGCCACGATGAGTAATGACAAAAAACGCAAGAAAATTTGAATTTCGCGCGATGAGTGAAACGTTGCACCTTAAGCGTATAAATTCAACAAGAGTTTTGCGGGAACTTGAAGAAATCATATCATTGTATATTTTACAAAACTTGAGTTATCTAGAATGTTAATGTGTAAAAACGTAGATTTTTATTCATTTCGTGTTCGTGAATGTGCACGAGTATTAGTGACTCTTCGTGTTGCTTCCAAAACTCCATAGACACATCTAGTAAAGTCTCCCCCACTTGAGTATATGACTTGGACTATACCATAACTAACTTTGCTTGACTCAGACTATCACTGAGACTTGTTTTATTTGTGAAATATTTTACTTTACTTTAAAACTTAATACTGGCAAAATATAACATATGTGAAGTCAAAGTATAAAAAAACAACTAAGATGACGCCGAGCACTAATGCATACCTATCATTGTTAATCGACTTTTTACCTGACTGCCCAAGAAGCAAGGTAATGTTTTTGGGATGTGTGTAATGTTAGTATGTATGTTTGTGTGTTCCTATATTACCTCCTGCAGCCTTCTGGAATCAGATCAGATCTGGAAGTTATATTCTTTCAAATTATTTACTTCTATTTTTTGTAATTCGGTTTTAAAAAAAACAAACTTCAAGTATTCGTCACCATAGTTTTTTTTTTTTTCTCTTTCCTCCTAAGAGGATTATGGCGTCGCACGTCTTATGCATTTGCCAGTGTCAAGTATACTCATATTTTTTCAAGTTATGGTGAATTTTGTCAAATAAGTCATAGTCACAGTCAAAGGCGAGCAAAGCAAGTCACGGTCAAGTCCAAGTCATGCTCCAGTAAAGTGGCGAAAACTTTACTAGAGCCTTCTATGGAGTTTTGGAAACAACACGAAAATTCACGTTTCACGACATTATACCATTCACCAACACTCGTGCATGTTCACGAACACTTAACGGGTAATAATTCACTGTTTTACACATTAACACTCGAAATAACACAAGTTTTGGAAAATAATAAAATGACGCGACATGATTTCTTCACGTTCCCGCCAAAACTCCCGTCACCATAGTTTACTTATACTTTCGTTTGATTGTCACCAGGAGCGGCTGGGCGGTGGCGGGCTGGGCCTGGGCGGTGGCGGGTTCAGGGGCGGGCAGCCGTCCCTGGCCGACTTCCAGCCGCCCTACTTCCCACCGCCCTTCGCACCTGCACCTCATCCTGCCAGCCCGCATCATCAACAACAGGTGATTGTTAGCAAATATTACCCATGACTACGTAGTCTGTGCCATGGCGCATATTCTTCGAAGAACCAAAGTCACCGATATAACTTTCAGAGTTTGCAAGCTGAAGTGGCAATGGGCGGGCCACTCGTAGAACCAATAACCAGTGGGGAAGCAAGGTTCTAGAGTGGTGACCACGAATCAGAAGAGGCAGCGTAGGCATGCCTCCCACTAGGTGAACCGACGACAATGTGAAAGTTGCGGTCAACGGATGCAAATGGCACGTTGTCGGTCGGTGTGGAGCTCTAAGGGGGAGGCCTATGTTCAGCAGTGGACGTCTTCTGGCTGATGCTGATGATGGATTTATTAGTTTGGGTAATAAATCCATAGTTATAGGTATAGGATATTACTGTCTCTTTCAAACCCTTTCATTCCGCGAACTTTTTGACTAACCCTCGTAACAAAACTTTTGGCCAAAATACTTTAGTCGCCTTTGCGATAGAAAATGGAAAAAAATTACCCGTTAGGTGGCGCTTTTCAGATTTTCAGACTTATACAACCTAACGTTGTATGTTACAACCTGTTGGGGCCTAACGCCCCAACAGAAGACAAAAAAAATAAAAAAATGATAATTCAGATCCACCTCTTTTGAGACTGAACAAGATGGCGTTGCGTGCGAGGACCGCTTGATACCTTTGGCGGCCTTGAATGACATTTTTTATCTGTTGACAGAGTCATGGGATGGAGTACGGGGGCGGGGGCGGGGGCGCCGAGTACGCGCAGCACTATGCGCCCCAGCAGCTACTCCCGCGGCACCACACGCACCACGAGCCGCACGCACACCTGCGCCACCACCGCGACCACCACGACGCCATACACGCACACCACGTGAGTATGCATTGACATTGACACCATAACAAATTTCATGGTGTCTACGTCCATGTTGCAAGAAGCCACAAGTTTGTTTTTTCCACGAAAGAATGTACCTGCTGTGGTTTGGTTCTTGTTTGCATAAATGGGTCCAAATAGTTCATGGAGAAAATATCACCGAGCCCGAAAAAAAAACCTCAGTGATTTTTATAATAACAATGACAATGTATTAAAGCAATGTTTATTTTAACATTTTCTATTTTGACAAAGAAGGATTTTTTTTATCATAATAATAATAATCATCATCTAGAAGACGTCCGCTGCTGAACGAAAGCCTCCCGTTAATCGGGATCGCAGAACGCTCACCGTTTACTAAGAGGACACTGCTCCCCATCCTCCAGTGGTTCTCGTTGCAAATTTAGGACTTATATTTAGACCCGAGTGCGCCACAAATTCCCTCTGTGATTTTTAGACTTCAAAAATGTCTGAAAGAGATATCTCTCTTTGGACTAATAGTCGTAATACCAGAGTTTATTCATTCACAATAATCACATCATAACATCTTAATAAATAGAACGTAAATCACAAGCAGTTGCTATTTTGCCTCCCCTTTACAAAGAATCTATCGCATAGTTACACGCATAGTTCCGCGCCCTCGCGTCTCGGATTTCCCGCCAATATTATTAGCCCGCCATGCGCAGCAGGTGGCTAAAATGAAATCTGAGAAACGGAGAAATCAATGCCTTAATAAAAAAAAAAAACGAACTACTTTTTTGGGTAATTACAAACGAAAATGTCAAATATTAGGATACAGATAAAACTAACGAGTACTTACTTTTAAAGCTATAAATTAAAAAAGTTTAAATATTATAGCGTCTTGTGGATATTGCGTTAAAAATGAAAAGGCAATAGGCATCTATGCCAATATTTTGAAACTGACTAAACACTAAAGCATTGCGAACTTTTTAAGCCAAATAAAAAAATTTAACTCTTCGAATCGAGTTTCGAAAATAGAACATTTTTTTCTTGTAATTTTGAAGACGAAGACATCGTATTTTTCGACAACAATGCGTTTAGAAATAGATACGTTATGGAGAGGACACTTTAACAGATTAGCCGGCGGTAATGTTCCGGTTTTGGAACGAAAGCTCCCGGGCACAATGCCTGGCGATCTTTAGAAGGAAACCCGTAGACATTTTGTGATTGAATAACCGTCTATGAAAGGTTAATAGTTCGGGTCATATTTTGCGATGTGAGCTTGGAGTAGAGCTTCGAGTTATGCCCGGTTCACATTATTCCAGCAGCATTCCAGTCCAGCGTTCGAATCCAGCGCTGGAACGCCACTGGCATAATGTGAACAGGCACTGGAATTTGTCACTTTACGGCTTTAATATGACTAAAATAATAGGTTGTCGTTCAATGTAGCGCTTTAAGGGGAGGTGTATGTTCAGCAGTGGACGTTTTCCGGCTGATGATGATGATGAATACAGATTTTTATGTTTGTATATGTTTACAGTTATCACACGGTGGTTTTGGATATGGAAGCGCGGGGGGCGGCGGGGGGGAGAGGAGGGCGGACTACGGCGCACGGGAGCAACATGAACTTGCCTTGCATCATGCGCTGCATTCAGAAGAGGCGCCTGTAAGTATTTGGGGCGAAGAAATTGTGTCGAACTCCGTGCAAAGATCTTCTAAATTCATAAAAACTGATTCATATATTTCATAACGCCTTAATACAATTAAAAAATATATATGTATAAAAGGGCATGTATGAAATTCGCCTTCAAAAACGGAGGAGAGACCAAATTCAAATTATATTTTTTGTGTTTGTTACGCGATTACTCCGCCAATTATGAATTGATTTTGATTAGTATTTATCAACAATGGAAAACCGTGCGCTATTATACTCAGTTTTTTGACATTCTTTAAAATCCATCGTCTTTAATTCTTTATAGCACTATAGTACTTGGTTTACCTATATTAGGTATATAAATTCACATCACTAGTAATTCCATATCCTCTCTGCAGAAAAATCTATATTCTCTAACCTTGTTGGCGGGAAATAATGTGTCGTTGTAGCGTTTTTTTCTATTTTTTTTTTTAAGTTGCAGTATGTTGCTGCTTATGAATGCAACCACATTTCCACAGCAAATTTTACAGTGCAATGTGTATCAGCCTATTGACATCCCACTTCTGGGATATCGGCCAACCCTCGAAGGGTTATTGGGCCATACCTACCACATATTCGCGGATTCACATAAACAGATAAAGTGCCATAAATAAAGTCAATTAAAATGTTTTTAAATTATGCAATAACTGCGAGGATATTCCTTGAACTTTCAATAAATTGCCAGATAAATGTTACAGAAATACCACAATTTCGAATTCATAGGCAAGACCGGATATATAAAAATGCCAAATATCTTACCAATTTTTTGCTCTTGCAACATCATGTAGTCAATAGAATGTCCAATAAGCTGCGATGCCCGTTCTTTAGGAATTTATTAATAAACTAAGCAAATTAAAACACTGGGAGGAAAGAATTTGGAATTTGTTTTGGTCTATTATTGAAGGATAGCTTGCGCGCATGACTTCGCTCGCATAGGCAGTAATTTAAAACCCTATTTCACAATTGGTAAATTTTTACAGTATTGAGTGCAAATTTCACGGCTCTATCTTATGTGGTTTGGTTTGTGCATTGATTCCTAAAAAAAGGCTTGTTCTTTTATAAACAATGTCGCCCATCGGCAATTGACCGCCCGAAAAGGGCTTATAGTAGTTTTACTATGAAACCAACCCTGAAATCGAGAAAAAAAAACGGCTGTTCCTTAGAAAAATGTCAAGACACTCGACAAAATGTATGGAACAGCCGTTTTTTTTTCTCGATTTCTGTGTTGGTCCCACACTAAAAGTACTATAAGCCCTTTTCGGGCGGTAACTTGCCGATGGGCCACCCTGTATACAGATATTGATTTTGTATTATATTGTACGGATATTGATTATTTTAATTGTTGCAGAACGCAGCGATGGACGACACTACGGGTTTCATGACGGATCTACCTCTTTTGAAAAGTGAGTAATATTTTTCCGAAGTTGGTATAATATCCGGAAATCAACGACAAATGTGTACAAATGTAGTTTTTTCAACGAGCAAGTCGGTCGCCTGATGGTAAGCATCACGCTTGATGCCCATAACAGCTCAATGCCACCCATAATTTTGAACGATAGCAGTTTAAAACACGTTGCATTATCCTGCGCTCGTCAATCTGGAATCATCATCATCATCCTCAGCCAGAAGACGTCCACTGCTGAACATAGGCCTCCCCGACAACGTGCCACTTGCATCCACCGTTTGCCCGCGACTTCCAGAATGTCGTCGGGCCACCTAGTGGGAGGCTTGCCTACGCAATCTGCAATCTGGAATTAGATGTTAAATCTCTTTATGTTCAGTAATTAAGCTGGAAACATTGCCCTTCCATCTGGAACACAGTACTGTTTGCACACTACTGCTTCGTGGTTGAATAGCTGGCAAAGGTGTGGTCTTCCCCAGGCGGACTCTGCAAAGAATCCTACTACAATAAACATAACATACATAATCTAAACTAATCTAACATTCTGGAAAGTTTGGTGATATCAATTCAGTTCTACCATGTTCTGTACCTAAATAAATCTGATAGCTTTAAAACTATTGCTATCCTTTTCTCACATATTGCAATCATAATAGATGCAAATAATTTTAATCCTGTCAGATTTAATTTCGCATAACGAGTAGGTAGGTATTAATACAGAATCGACGTCATTATGACGTTAAAAAAGCCGCGGTAGCTCAGTGGGAGCTCGCTCGCCTCACATTCGTGGGTTTGCGGGTTCGAATCCGGACGAGCTCCTACCAATGAGTTCTTTGGTACTTGAGTACGGGTATACCACTGACTTTTCGGTGAAGGAAAACATCGTGAGGACACCTGCATATTTCCAGAGAAGAAATTCGATGCCGTATGTGAATCCGCCAACCCGCACTGGGCCAGCGTTGTGGATATGGCACAATCACTCTTCGAGGGTAGGCCGATATCCCAGCAGTGGGATGTTTAAAGGCTGGTGCAGAAGACATCATTTTACATTAATATTATAGTCAAGAGTATTGGTGATAGGTAAAGCACTTTGTAGAAAAGAGTTCTTACTAAGATCTCTGTGAAACATCAAACCAGTCGATTAAGTATACCACAAACATTAGTACAGGTGCCCAAATAAAGAACTAAAGATTTCCATCGGTTGGCTGTCAATTTTTTTTGCAAAAATATGACTGTGGCTCCCCCACTCAATTATACAAATAATTTGGACGCTACCTACATTATTAACTTATCAAACATTATTGTCTAACTCTCATTGATGACCCAACATAGATAAAACTGTAATTAGGCCTCACACAACACTTATCGGATAGGTGTATCGATTTTTCTAAGTAGATCGAAAAATAACTTTCGAATGAATCGATATCAAAGATGTAACGATCAATCATTCGATATTTAAATAAGTAGCGTTATAGTGGTGGTCATTTTGTTCTACTCGTCATTTATTTGAAAACACAGTTACTTTTAAAATGGATTTCATTTTGAAAATTCAATTTATGGAGTTCTAATTTCAAAGTGTAATTAACTGCTAATAAAGTCGCACCATTTCTTTTTTTTCGTTTTTTTTTTCTTTGTAGCAGCGTGTTGCTGCCAGTATGGTGCAAAGCTAATGACACACTAATGTTTATTGTATTAGGGCTGCCATAAAGAAATATTTCAATGAGAATGGTGATCACGCTGCGCGCATGTTTGGGGCGTGGCAGTGATTGTTAAGTGTACTATTGTTGGTATTCGAAGCTGGAATTTCGTAATCACCCATAGGTACCTTTACGACATGTAGCTCAGGAAATTATTATATTACTCTCTGGTTACCATAGAGTAATATATTTGTTACCGAGTAAAGGCCTCGCTACATGGCCTGACCTGACATCGTTTGAAAGAGATGGCTATATATAAGTTTCTGGGGGAGCGAAAGGGAGAAGCTATAACCTTAATAGTTTGTTTCTTTTGCAAAATGAAATTCAAATCTAGCTGTCCCTTTCACACGATGTCAGGTCAGGCAATGTGTAGACACCCTAAGAATAGTAGATTATACAACAGGTAAAAAAAGAGAATTTAATTCGAGGGACTTAGTTGGATCCCGAGGGCAGTGAGGGTTTCTAGTGTAGAATCCTGAGCGGAGCGAGGGATACAAGGACCGAGTTTTTATTTTTTCACGTGTTCTGTACTCTACTTTTTACCATTGTCATTGGCAAGAAAATGGCGGGATGTTTTTGTCTTAATTTAAACTAGTAGTTCGCGCCGAACTGAGACCTCGCGACCTCTATATCTTCACAACCTCTGAACCGATTCAGCTCATATTCGAACTTAAAAATTGTATTGAAATGAACTACTTGCCTACAAAATTTCATGAAGATCAGATCAAGGGTTCGCAAGTTATCATCGGACAAATATACACACATAAATACAAACATATAATTTGATGTACCAAAATATACTTTAATTTATATTGTGCTGTATGTGTGTGCGATAATTGGTTAAAAAAAATGTTAAATTATAGTTTTTCTCTCCAGCAATGAAAGGTCGAGACGGCCTCGGCGGTAATGGTTCGTGCGCCCCGAACGACGTGTTCTGCTCCGTCCCCGGCCGTCTTTCGCTACTATCCTCGACCAGCAAGTACAAAGTCACAGTCGCGGAGGTGCAGAGACGACTATCGCCGCCCGAGTGCTTGAATGCTTCGCTATTAGGAGGCGTACTTAGGAGGTAAGTCTTATTTAAGGAAAGAAATAATTAGGTAGCACCACTATAACTATGAAGACTGACATTTAAAAAAAAACTATAAGCATAGTTTTTCACGGTGTAGATAGCCGTATTATACGTAAATGAGTATTTCGACAACACAAGCCCATTTAAACATTTATTTTAGTAGTAGTGGTCAACGACATAGCGTATCTAGTTAAAAAAAAGGTTTTATGTACGCCTAACTATCTAGTGCCATCACGGATCTCAATGTTTAATCTTTGTTCCTAGCTAGTGAAGTAGGTACATATTTTAAATATTATTGTACGTCCGAGATTACTGTTGATACTTATTTTGTTATTTTAAGACCTTTGCTACCACAGTTATTTACAATAAAAGTTTATCTTACCTTATCTTATCTTATGTAAAAAAAAACATCGAAATCGCATAGTATTTAGGGGTGGGAAACAGTTTTTTTTTTTTTTTTCTTTCTTCCTAATAGGATTTTGGCGTCGCACGTCTTATGCATTTGCCAGTGTCAAGTATACATATATATTTTCAAGTTTTGTTAGATATTATCGAAGAAGTCATAGTCACGGTCAAAAGCGAGCAAAGCAAGTCACGGTCAAGTCCAAGTCATGCCTCAGTAAAGTGGTGAAAACTTTACTAGAGCCTTCTATGGAGTTTTGGAAACAACATGAAAATTCACGTTTCATGACATTATACCATTCACCAACACTTGTGCATGTACACGAACACTTAACGGGTAAAAGTTCACCGTTCTTACACATTAACACTCGAAATAACACAAGTTTTGGAAAATAATAAAATGACGCGACATGATTTCTTCACGTTCCCGCCAAAACTCGTGGGAAACAGTTGGCGGGTTCAGTCTGTTTGTATACTTGACATTGACACTGGCAAATGCATGAGACGTGCGACGCCGTAATCCTCTTAGGAGGAAAGAGAAAAAAAACAGTTGGCGCTTTTTTTTCTTTTGTTCTATACTCTAATCTTAAGTGCAACGTTTCACTCAGGGCGCGAAATTCAAATTTTCTTGCGTTTTTTGTCAATTACGGCTTAATTACTGATCGTGGATTTATTGAAACCAATTTTGCGTCAATAAATAAGTTGTTTTAAGAAATTACGGGTAAAATGATCACCAAGATAACATTGGCTCAGCTACAAATCTCAATAAGCTGAATTTCATCTTGGTTTTTGGTTTAGTGCGAAATATACTTATACCAGCTTTCAACTTAAATTTTTGGTTGTTGTAATTTCTTAAAACAATCTATTTATTATCGCAAAATGAGTTTTCACGAACTTACGATAAGTAACTAAGCTGTAATTCACAAAAAACGCAAGAAAATTTGAATTTCGCGCGCTGAGCGAAACGTTGCACCTTAAACAAATAAAGTGACCGTGGACTCTTTTGTTGGAGAGATGATCCAGATATAAAATATAGGCGTGTTTAAGTAAAGCTATTTCTATTCTTTACTAACCGCTAACAGGATCCGAAACCACACTTCGAAAGTCAAACACGGTATTTACCGTCAGTTTAGGTAAAAATAATATATTGCACACCCGATATGGGTCCACTGTTGGAACATTAATCTCTTTTTTAAGAACATCTTTGTACACAGTATAGCAATAAAATAATTCTTATTCTTATTCTTATTCTTATAGCCGCAACGTGTAAAGTGTTGCCACCGCAAAAAACTAACGAGCGAGCTCGCGCGAAGGAGATCAAAATGGCCGGCCCGACGCGGCTATAATTGCCTATGTTTATTATTCATGCGTCATATTTATCTAGATACTTTCCTGTAATTAGTCTTCTATCAGCAGTTCAGGAAGTTTTTTCAGTAACGTTAATATTTTGTTATTTAAACCTTTTTTCTTTTTCTTTTGCTTTTTGGCACTAGAGGCCTAAGGGCTTACTCCAGAAATCCCCCTAGACAATCCCTTGCGAAGGGGATTTCTGGATTTTTAGTGCTATATCCCCTTAGAATCAATTTGAGAGGAAGAAGGGGATTATTTGCCAAGAAAAACAGAAATCCCCTTAGCCATTTATTTAATTTTGCTGAAGGGGATTATAAAATCAAATTGTCTCAACTAACGTAGTTTTCATTTTTATTATTATTTTTATCTAAAACACTCACCTTTCGTAAAACATTGGCATACATTCTGTTGCGAACAACTCTTACTATGGGACCAACAATGAAATCTAAAAAAAAACTGCTGTTCCATACATTTTGTCGAGTGTCATTGACTGTTTTTTTTTCTCGATTTCAGGGTTGATCACATAGTAAAAGTTGTTCATAATGATGAGTACTATGAGCCATTTTCGGCTTAGCATACCCTTTCGTTATAACCCTGTATATGTTTGAGCTTGTAAACTTAATTATTGTTTCTATTTGTCTAGGTTTAGTGAACACAAGTGTTGTTCAATATTTTTGATTGCTTCATGAGAAACAAAGATAGGTATTTAAAGACAAAATAGAAACTCAGAAAAATATACCATTACATATTTTTGCTTTCGCGAGCCCCAGGCCTAGTTTTTATTTTTTTTTATTATGGCCCTGGTGTGGCAGTCCGGCACACTTCCTCCGCATATGTATTTGAATGTAATTAATAGTCGGATGTTGCATTTAGAAGCATTGCGACGTTATCTGATATGCACCGTTATTTCTAAAATACCATAATACATGCTCTCTCGCTCGCACAATTAATAGTATTAAATATTTTTTTTAAATATAACCCAATTTGTTTCAAAATATTCTTACAACATTTTCGTTATTACAACATAATATATAATTAAGTAGGTACATGTTTTATTTTACATTATCAATTTTAAGAAACATAAACAACATAAAATAACTGAGCAATAGACAAATATTTAGTCAACAGACGACAAGAATCGGTCTGCCGCTTTTTTTTTAAATTAGGTAATGAGGCGTTTTCGAAAAAAAAAATATAGTTCTAAAATAGTTACTAGATGGCGTAATAGACCTATCGTTTTACCTGTCATTGTCATTTCTGTCGAAATAGTTTATGTTTATTTTTTAAATCGTAAATTTTGGCTCCACTCGTTGTGTATTTAGCCAGTGTCAACTATTGTAATATTTCAAATGAAGTCAAATACATAGTTACGTTACTTGAAATTGTCTAAATACACATGTGGAGCCAAAAAAAACGAGAAAAAAAGACACACGTACATTTTTTTGTCTTTCATGTTTTGACAGTGACAGAAAAACCTCAAGGTACATCTAACGCCATCTATTGGGTACTTTTATTACCAGGTTTTTTTTTTTTTTTGGAAAACGCCTCATTAACACGAATTATATTTTCTGAACGGATTTTGATGTGATTTTCACCATTTAGATACTTTTTCACGGAAGGCTTATATTTCTTTTTCTTCTGAATTATACCCGTGCGAAGCCGGGGTGGTCGCTAGTTTAGAGTAATTACAGCCGATGTAAGATCACGTATCGACAAGGATGTACCGATATCACTATATACATTCCCCAGACGGTCATTACCAACTCTTTTGTAGAATAATTGGATTTTTTTCGTCGCCGGAATGATCAGACAGTTTTTTGCTAGGCCTACTAACTGATTTGCTGATTTGGCGTGCGATTGAGCAAATAAAACTGTGCAAGAAAACTTGCTAAATGTATGTTCCAAAAGTATTTTTTTCTCTAGTAAATTTGTTTCTTTTTTTTTTGTATTCTCGGTTTCAGTATGTGTAATTGTGTATTCTGCAAAGCCCTCGCTACATGGCCTGACCTGACATCGTTAGAAAGAGATGGCTATATATAAGTTTATCGGGGAGTGAAAGAGAGAAGCTATAACCTTAATAGTTTGTTTCTTTTGCTCCCGTGAAATTTAAATCTAACTGTCCCTTTCACACGATGTCAGGTCAGGCCATGTATAGACACCCTAAGTGATTGCGCAATATTAAATAAGGTCTATCTGTGATAAGATCACAATTTAAGTGAACTTGCAATTTTACCCGACTACGCGAAGCAAAACGGAGGGTTATGATTTTGAGTATGTATGTTCATCTGTTCCCTCATAACTTCGAAACTACTTATCATAATTTGACAAACGAGGTGTCGTTGGAAGCGTCTATATCATGCGCTTGTTATAGGTCATAAGACGTCACATTCAAATTAATATGGCACCCTCTAGAAGACTTAACTAAAACATAAATATCATCAATCAATCAAGTCATGGACAAAAAATAGTTTTAATGATGCGGGTATCAAATGAAAGGGCTTAATTACCACAATTCAAGTATTTATATATTGTTAGCTGTTGCTTGCGGCTTTACTTGCATGCACCCGATAAATAGTAAAGTTCAGATAAGGTCGGAGCCGGGTTTTAATTTTTCAACCTATATGTTGTTCTTGCTAAATGTACTGCACTGTAGAAAAATTTTAGAAATATCGAGTGGATATTTACCCTTACAACTTGATATTTTGATATTTATCTGCTGAAATAGACAATAAAATTTTCACATATTCACTAGGTACTTATCAGCTTAATTAATTACCTTAATTATGTGTTCAAATCGCGAAAGTTTAAAAGTTACTTATCACCTTGTTGCGCGATCACTTAGCTTGCAGAATTCTTGTGACAACGTATTCCATCAAGTCATTAGACACAACCTATATCAGCCATCTCGGCAAGCCCACTTCTGCAAGCTCTGGTAGCTATGACACTTACGCCCGACTGCACTAAAGTCAACAAAAATAAAACTTAGCTAAGCATCACCTAAACTAAGTCGGACTTAGGCATGTCAAAGGAAAAAACATGCCTTACGCATTTAGGCAACCTCATAACTTTGGTGTAATGCATTTTTCATTGTTAGGTACTTACATCCTAGAGATTTAAGTATGAACTTAGGAGCTGTCAAAGTTTAGTGCAGACGGGCATTAGGTACCCTCCTGAGTTTGGTGTAACGCATTTTACATTGTTGGGTACTTACGTCCTAGAGATTTAAGTATGAACTTAGTAGCTGTCAAAGTTTAGTGCAGACGGGCATTAGGTACCCTCCTAAGTTTGGTGCAACGCATTTTTCATTGTTAAGTACGTCCTAGAGAGCTAAGTTAAGTGAAAGCTTAGTGCAGACGAGCATTAGTGCAAGTCCTATCCTACGACGAAGGTTTTCATACCTATTACAATAAGTAATTTTTAAAACTCGTTTCAGAATATTTGGTAGGAAAATTTTGACCGTTTGTTAAACAATTACTAAACATATAAGTGATACTTTCTAATCCGTTCAACCATAAATAAATTGAATTATTTACGCAAACACACATAAAAGAAAAATTAATCACTGATATTTCTTTATACATTTACGCGCCGTCTCTGTACAAAGACTCTCTGTCAAAACAGACAAGAATGCTGGCCGCCATTAATTCCAAATTTAAAAAGTTGAAAACCTCTTTTGTATTCGCCATTTTGATTTAATCAATTGAGTATTATTGATGGATTCTACGAGTAGGTATTTCTATAGAGTATTTGATAGAGATTTTTTACCGATATACTATGTGTCTATTCAGAATCGATACTACTGGTATCGGTTAGGCTTAAAAGATTAGAACTAACTAAACGTCATTAAAACGTACAAAACATCTAATTGGTCGAGTGGTCGATGAAGAGTAGAGAAGATTTTGTCGTGGTTAGCATGGTAACCCTGATGAGATCGTCAGAACCTTTTATTTTTCCTCCGCTCCTATCAAATAGTAATCCGCCATAAAGAACATGAAATATTAAATAATACCTTAATTAAATAAAATAATAATACGAGATGAAGCTTCAACATATGCCTTCAGTAATATACCTACTTGATAGTTTCTACGTCGATATAGTTATATTTTATCCATAGAAATATGTAACCAAACAAAGGCAAATAAAAACATACCTTCTAAAGCACACACAAGCAATTTAAATGTTCGTAAGTAGGCAATACATAGCCTACTTAAGTACATTTAAATTTTTATATTTCGATCAGCGGTTTTGGTTTAATTAAAATACAATTTCAAACGGCAAACAGGAAAATATTACAAGTGTTCAGATATTAGCTACATAAGAGGCTATTTCTAGAAAAAGATAGCGCTTTCCGTAGGTACATGAAAAGATGGATTTAGCACGCTCTAGCAAAAAAATCAGATAATTGCCAATTACAACTAAACCAGGAAATCAAGCAAAATTCTGTGCTATCCTATTTATTACCTCTCTGTAAGATTAATAATCGCTAAAGTTTCGGAGTTCTAGCGAAAAATATGTAAATCGAGGTCTTTTCAGCGGTTTTTTTAATGGACAAAATTTCATGTAAATGTTTTCCTTCTTAGCTATGTTTCTTTTTCTTTTGTTTTCTTTCTAGACGATATTAGCTATACTAGACGATAGAACCAAAAAATATATATATTTCAACCACAGTATTCTCCTTATAAATAAGATTTCAACATAAGATATCTCTTCTACGTAAGTTAAGACTTACTAAAACCTTGGTTATATATATTTCGCGAATTCCAGTTTGGGCTCTCGGTCCTCACACACGTAACTAATAAGGTGCTCGGAAATCTTTTTTTCTCTTATGGTTTGGCTCCACACTTTGTATATTTAGCCAGTTTAAAGTATTGTAATATTTCAAGTGAAGTCAAATATTTCACAATTAAAATAAGTCTCAGTCATAGTTTAAGTCAAGTCCATGTCATAGCCCAGTAAAGCGGTGGAGACTTTAGAGGTTTCTATGGAGTTTAGGCAACAACACGAAGAGTCACGTTTCTCAACATTATACTACTTAATGGATAAAAATATCACATTTTTTTACACATTAACACTCGAAATAACACGAGTTATGGGCAATAATGCGCTGACGCGACATGACTTCTTCACGTTGACGTTCCCGCCAAAACTGCCAAGCTTCTTAAGTAAGTAATTTTCAAGAGCTGCACTTCTCTTGTTCTCATTTAGAACTATACAATTAAAGAACCGACCTAGTTCACAGCCAGAAGCATTGAGAGCTCTCCGTCGCTCTCCGCCCATACAAGTCTTGGTGCCAACCATAGAGAAATTATACTAAGACGGCTAATGTCCATAGAAAGATTTGTAGCCCAATTGTAGTACTGATACGGACGTAGGATGTCGCTAGTCCTATAAACTGCGTCATAATCGTCACAATTTCGGCTTGACTTAAAAGTTAAAACCCAAGCGAACTTATTCGTAATGGTACGAAAACACTACTTGCTATGAATATTTTTGCATTCGTAATATCAGTAAAATTATTCGTTTTATATTTTAGTTGCAAAACACGCTAGGTTCTCAAGAGATGGCGTTGAAAAAAATATTTAAGGAAACATATTTTTTGCTTCGTATATTGCAATCCAATTTGAACTAAGCCTTAGATTGGGACCAATGTTATGTTACTATATTACCCATACTTTCATCGGCATTTATAGCGGTTTGGACATTAGCTGACTAAATACGTAAGCGCCATCTAGTTTTAAGTAGGATTATCCGGGGTACACTTTTTTGTATAATATTGTCATTCTCCTCGTGTAGATTTTCTTTGGTGCCAACTAACCACACTTGACAATCGAAAGCTTGAATATCGATTACAATCACTACTCGACATCAAATCGATTTGGCAGCTTTTAAAATTTCAACACCTAGCACCAGCACTATTAGAACTGCGAAGATTTGAACGAAAATATATTTCACAATCTTATTTTGAATGTAAATCATAAATCATAGAATAACTATATCATATAGTAAAAGCGGCGCACAATGTCACCCACTATTCTAAAAGGTTTTTTTTTTGTGTTGTTGTAGCCTATGTATTAATTTACGCTACTATATTTCTTACTTTATTTCATCCAAATCCGTTCAGCCGTTTCAGTGTAAAGTAACAAACATACTCACTCACACAATCACACACATACATTCGCATTTACAATATAAGAGTTATTCAAAAATCTAAAGATCTAATCTAGATCAAGAGCCTCTGGTTGATGCGACGCTTGACCACAATGCTTGTGTTTATCTGGCGCAACCAATGAGAAAAGAATAAGAGGATTTGACAGCTAACGTACTGGCTTGACTGGGATACAAAACATGGCTGACGTGCCGCAAGGCGGTCCCAAGTCACGTGAGCAAACAATAGTTTTTGGCCCGGACCTGTTACAAGTCGCGACATTTGCAGCACTTTGAATACACAATATGGCGTCAACTCCCCTTTCACTAGTGATTGCCTAACACTTCAAAAACATTTGACAGTTTTTACAGCTAACGTACTAGCTTAACTGGGATACAAAACATGGCCGACGTGCCGCGAGGCGGTCACAAGTCACGTGAGCAAACAACACTTTGTGGCCCATCCGCTGTAGTAGAGAATCCTAGGGCGCAACGCATTGGCATTGTCATGCAGCACGGTAATGCCGCCAACACACTGGGTACGCTTGGAACTGCTAGGATTAGGACAATGTGCACACAAACAATTTTGCAAATCTTTAAAACATTGGTGCAACAAACAACAAACAATTAATTAGTATTTTTTGAAACTTTATAGCGATAGAGCACCAAAGTGATGACCGGGTAATAAGTACTTATTCATGGTAGGTACTCGATGGGCATTCTCTTTCGAAATTGTCGATTCATTCGATTTAGTTTTCGATTCTGAATTCGAATTTATTGTTTGGCTCGTTAGCGGTCTTCTTTTGTCGCTGGTTAAGCGGACGTGTTAAAAATAAGTAAATAAAGAAGCTAATAGGGATGTGGTACATAAGAGCGGAGTTAATATTGCCTTTACAAGTAACAATTAAACCTTGCAGTCAAATCTGAGCTAGCTAGTGAGTACATCTGCTTATTAACTAGGAGTTCGCGCCGAACTGAGACCTCGCGACACCTATATCTTCACAACCCTCGACCGATTCAGCTCATATTCGAACTTAAAAATTGTATTGAAATGAACTACTTGCCTACAAAATTTCATGAAGATCGGATTAACGGTTCGCAAGTTTTCATCGGACAAATATACACACAAACAAACAAACATATACACATACATACAAATGCCGATTTGTCCCAGTAAACTCTGAGACCTTCGCTTCGCTCGGTCAAATACTTGAAGAGAAATTCAGAGTGTGCTTCCAAGAATAATGAATAGTAGACTAGGTTTACCTATTCATTATTCTTATTATAGGTAAATCTAATAGTTGACTCTCAGACAATGCATAAAAAGAAGCATGAAATTTTGCACAGTAATTCAGGAGTTTCGTCGGTAAGTACAAATAAAAAAAAATAAAAAAAAATTACAATAAATATCTAATTTTTTTTTTTTTTTTTTTAGAAGTATGATATTGAAATTAAAGTTTGTATGGAAGGTTAACATTATCAATTTCTGTTTGCGAGGCCGAATGCCGGTCTCCAGCACCCCAGAAAAGTCGTTTCACGACATACCTACACTCGTGCAGTTTCACGAACACTTATAAGCCCTCTTCCCTAATTCAGTTATATCACTGTAAAAAAATTCAGACCGTAAATTAAAAAAAAAACACTCAATTCCGAGATTGCTTTAAAGCTATTTTTACTTTTTCTATTTTGACGAAGAAGAAGGAAAAAAACCAAAAAAATCGTTTGTCAAAATAAAAAAAAAACAAAAAATTCTTTAATAACATTGACAAAAATTGTTCTAAAAAATACTGAGTGGTTTTTTTTAAATTTCAACACAGTAATTTTATATTTAAAATAATTATACTGTGCGAACGAGAAAGTGAGAATCAGAGAAGAGGGGACAAGTTTTGGTAGTAATACAACGACGCGACACTTTTTTTTACGAACCGCCAAAACTCTGTGTGATGAGTTTAGGACAACACTAAGATTATCATAGAGTACAATTTATTTTTTTACCACGATAGCTCTCGCGGTGGTATTTACGCGCGCTAATAGCGATTATATTGGTTTTCGATACAAGCTTAGCTTTTTGTAGTAAGCTATCAATGGCGTAAGACTGCTTGTTAAGATCTGACAGATATCTCTTTAGATTTTTAGGGTTCCGTAACACTAAAAGGTACCCTTATAAGTTAGTAATCACCGTTTGTCTGTCTGTCTATGGCCGGACATGCTTTTAACAAGTTATTTAACCATGTATCTGTAACTATACGTAGACATTCAGTTGGTGGGTAGTTATCGTAGATAGAGAAAGCAATATTGATGAGAAGGCAATGCACTGCGCTCGTCACCATGAGATATTAGATGTTAAATCTCTTTATGCCCAATAATTACGCTGGAAACATTGCCCTTCAATCCGGAGTACAGTAATGTTTGCATACTACTGCTTGACGGTTGAATAACTGGCAAAGGTGTGGTACTTCCCCAGGCGGACTCTGCAGAAGAGCCCTATCAACTACAACATGTGTTGTGTGTATGTTATTACCAGACTCACAAACTCATAGCTCTCCTTTCTAAGCTCACTGTAACTGTATAACTACTCCAAAAAATCATATCTAATAACTAAATATTTAAGCAAATCACGACATTACCGACAGAATTCTCATCAGATTATTCACATTCCTAAGGGCTGGGGAAGGAAGAGGGATATCGGAAACTCTGTCATCGAATACAAAGTTGATAGAGGCTTAATATCACCTGATTATCTCTGATCTTCAGTGACCTATTAATTGAAAAAAAAACTTTAGTACCTCCATCTTTTTTTTGGAAGTCTGTAAAAAGTATTCGTGTTTCAGTTTTGGCGGGAACGTGAAGAATTCATGTAAAAAATAATAATAATAATAAAGCTCATTTATTCCATCTCCTAAATAACATTCAATTTTTTTTTTTTTTTTTTTTTTTTTTTTTTTTTTTTAATTATATTACATTTCGTCTTCACTTTCTTGAGTTGGAACCCCTCTTTGGGTGAAGGCCTCCTCCAGCTTATTCCATGTGTCTCTATCTTTAGCTTTTGTTATCCATTCCTTTCCTACTACAGCTTTGATATCATCAATCCATCGTTTACGGGGTCGCCCTACACTTCTTTTACCGCTGGGCCCATTCCATTTTGTTGTTGCTATAGTCCATCTTTCATCTTTGTATCTGGCAAGGTGTCCTGCCCAACCCCATTTTAATTTTAGACTGTGATGCAGGACATCTATCAAATTGGTTTTTTTCCTTATATATGTACTTTTTAATTTTTGTATTTTCCTTATTTTTAGTATGCTTCGTTCCATCGCCTTCTGGCATGTGGCTAACTTTGTTCTTATTTTTGTGTTATATGACCACGTTTGGCATCCGTATGTAAGAGTCGGTAGGATGCAGGTATCCAGCACCGTCTTCTTTAAATGGAGGGGGAAGCCACCTTTCATGATTTCTTTCAGTGTCCAGAATTTTTTCCATCCCATATTTACTCGACGTAATAACTCTTCTTCTTCGTTTTTGTCTGTAAGTGATATTTGTTTTCCTAAGTATGTGTAGAATTTTACATATTCGAGAGGTTTTCCGTTAAGGTTTACAATGTTGGTGGTACTGTTTGTCATTATTTTAGTTTTGCTTTCATTCATTACAAGGCCTACTTTTTCGCTTTTGCTGCTTAGTGCACATATCATATTTTCTAGCTCTTTACTTGTCTCGGCAAAGAGGACGATATCGTCAGCAAATCTTAGATGGCTTAAGTGTCGTTCCCCCACTTTTATACCTTTTGACTGCCAGTTAAGGTTATCAAAAATGTTTTGCAACACCGCTATAAAAAGTTTTGGCGAAAGTGGGTCCCCTTGTCTCACTCCTCTACAGATTGGGATTTCCGGTCCCCTTTTCTCCAATTTTACTCGACTAGAGCTACCATCGTAGATGTTCTTTAAGATGTTTATATATTTTTCGTTTATCTGGCACTTGTTTAAAGCTTCCCAGATAGAGTCGTGTGATATTGTGTCGAATGCTTTAGCGTAATCAATGTAGGCTAAGTACAGCGGTCTGTTAAACTCTTTATATTTTTCTATAACCTGCTGCATTACATGGATGTGATCCATGGTGGAAAACCCGGATCGAAATCCAGCTTGTTCAATGGGCTGGAGATTATCAATTTTTGCGCTCATTCTGCTTTGCAGGATAGATGTAAAGAGTTTGTATGTAGTCGAAAGTAAACTGATTGGACGATAGTTGCCTATTTCTTGTGGGTCTTGAATTCATGTACGACATTTTATTATTTTCCAAAACTTGTGTTATTTCGAGTGTTAATGTGTAAAAACGGTGAATTTTTACCCGTTAGGTGTTTGTGAACATGCACGAGTGTTGGTGAATGGTATAATGTCGTGAAACGTGAAATTTCATGTTGTTTCCAAAACTCCATAGAAGGCTCTAGTAAAGTTTTCACCACTTTACTGGAGCATGACTTGGACTTGACCGTGATTTACTTTGCTTGACTTAGACTGTGACTTGTAATTTTTAACAAAACTTGAAAATAAATATTTATACTTGACACTGGCAAATGCGTAAGACGTGCGCCGCCAAAATCCTCTTAGAAGGAGAAAAAAAAAAAGTATTCGTATCAAATGAGCGGTTTTCAGTGTCAGTTGAAGGTGCATAAAAAGTTAAATAAATATTTACGACTAGTCTAGGATGAAATAATGAACCCCGATAATAAATTGCGAATAATTAGAAGGCATCACATTTATAAGTTCACCCTAGGGGTGCTAGTTATCCACATCCCCAATAGGGAAAATTGAGGATATGGATAACTAAAACCCAGATCCAGAGCAGCTATTAAAATTGATCCTTCAAACAACTGTCCGGCCGGGACTCGCACCGAGTCTTCTTTAAAGACGCGCAGTACTAACTAACTAAGCTAGGAAAAACAAAGACATATTTATAAGGAGAATTCTGTGGAAAAAAACACAAATTTTATACATTATGGTATTTTTTTTTACATTTTTTTTTGCCCGAGCGAAGCGAAGTTCACAGAGTTTACTGGGACAAATCGGCTTTTGTATGTATGTTTGTGTTTATATTTGTCCGATGATAACTTGCGAACCGCTGATCCGATCTTCATGAAATTTTGTAGGCAAGTAGTTAATTTCAATACAACGGTCCAGGGGTTGAGAAGATATAGGGATCGCGAGGTCGCCGCGAACGACCAGTTTATTTTATCTTAATGTTACACATTTGTGTTTCTTGTGAATCGTATAAAGGATTATTTTTTTCGACTCTCTATTGGGTAGTGTACTCGACGGTCGAAACGCTCAATCCGCGAAATTGAGCCTATCGCGAGGAGGAACCGCGGATGATTCCCGGAAATAATGACAAAGTTTCGAATAATTTTGGGACGATTTGTAATTTTACTTTACCTATACAGGGTTATAAGGAAAGGGTATGGTAAGCCGAAACGGGCTCATAGTACTCGTGATTGTGAACAACTATGGGACCAACCCTGAAATCGAAGAAATAATATTAGCAGAGGCTTATCATGTGGCGATGGTCATCACATCTCGTGCCGTTCCACTCGCGCCAAGTTTATCGTACATGCGAGCGAGCGGGATAGCAAACGAAGACCATCGCCACCAGAGGATAAGGACCCAGGTGCATGTATTGAGGCTATTACTAGACCTTCCACAGAAGAGAGAAGTAAAAAAATGTTTTCTCTTCTGTGAGAGCCCCCAACACAAGTGACAACCACGGACAGCAGATCTGCGAGAGAAAATAAGAGAAAAATACATTTATCTCTTTATCTTTCGTTTGTGAACACACATACACATGGCCTGACTTGACATCGTGTAAAAGGGACAGCTAGACGTGAATTTCACGGGAGCAAAAGAAACAAACTATTAAGGTTATAGCTACTCACTTTCGCTCTCCTAGAAACTTATATAAAGACATCTCTTTCACATGATGTCAGGTCAGGCCATGTACTCCCACTGGTTTGCCACCGTAGAGCTATCCAAACACACTGTGGGGTGATGGTGCGGTCTAAACAATACATAAAGCTAATTATGTTTTTTGTTTAGGTATGTACTGACAGACATAATAGTGACTCATACGTTTGGCCACTCGATAGCTGCCAGATATTTTAATCGCAAATAGTATGCCATTAAGTTTATTTTATTTCTATTGACGGCCAGAGCTTCCGATCCGACAGCTAGCCTTTCCTGTTGCCGAACTAAAACTTAGCTAACTTAACAAATTGTTTAGGAATACATTCATCGTTAATCGGTTCTGTCGCAGGCTGCAGGCTTTGCGTACTAAATAGTAATATTGAAGTCAGTGGAGCTTCCCAACAGCTTTCATACTTTTGTATCTCAAAGCAGAGTTATTGTTACATAGGCCATCTAACGGGCAATAGCTAAAACTAGAAGTACAATAAATAACTAAAGTGATTAGTGAAATTTGTATACAAGCAATTTCTTTAGTTTTCGTTATAAGATTTATATTAAATATTTGCTTAAAAATATTTTTTAAATTTTTTTAATTTATTATTTTTCTTCCACAGAGCGAAAAGCAAAAATGGCGGCAGGCTGCTTAGGGAAAAACTTGAAAAGATCGGCCTGAACTTGCCCGCAGGTCGGCGAAAAGCGGCCAATGTTACATTGCTTACGTCTTTAGTAGAAGGTTAGTATACTAAAGCGGTTCAAATAAGTTTAATTTTGTGACAAATTACAAAAACTTGTAAATTAATTCATCAATATCAAAATGTTTTGTTTTTATTGTATTAATACATATTCCAATAAATAAGTCTAAAACCCACTGTTAGCCTGTTACTCATAAAAAAATAAGATGCAGAAAAAGTGTCAACTTATGATATTGAAATCCAATAAACACACGTTAACATTTGCTTAGTCAATTTTAATTTCATTTGTTATATTGTTTTTAAACAGCGGAAGCAGTGCACCTGGCGCGAGATTTCGGCTACGTGTGCGAGACAGAATTCCCTGCGCGAGCGCTCGCCGAGTACCTCGCGCGGCAGTACGCAGAGCACGACGCGAGACGTAGGAGGGATCTGTTGCAGGCTACTAAACAGGTAAGATCTTATGTAATACCTGCGCACTGTTCCAGATTTATTATTATTTCTCTAAAGCCCTTCTCACATGAAACTCCCCGGTGACGAGTATTTATCCGAGTCTCGGAGACTAGTAGCCAAACGCGGTTTGTGTACTAAGCATAAAAAATTAAGAACGAAACGTCTTAGGATTTTTCGAAAATCAACCTCTAAAGAGGTGAAATGGGGTGTTAAATTTACTGAAATCGTGAGGACAAGGTAGTTTGAAATAAATTAACTTCTAACAATTACACAGGTGACAAAAGAGCTGATGGACCTGCTGAACCAGGATCGGTCCCCACTATGCAACACGCGGCCGCCGCACCTACTAGAGCCAGCCATCCAGCGGCATCTCACACACTTCTCGCTCATTTCACACGGGTTCGGAGGACCGGCCATCGTTGCTGCTCTCACTGCGATACAAGTACGATTAGAGGACTAATGTTTTTTAGTTTACTAAAATATACTCGTGGTGTGGCGAACAAAACACCTGATGGAAATTAATCAACATTGCATAAAGACGTCTGCAAAATGAGGATATCCCACAAAACTTATACAATAATGGAACGAACCGGAACGAGGATATTCGTCGAAGAACCAAAGCTACCGACATAGCTTTCAGAGTTTGTAAGCTCAAGTGGTAATGAGCAGGCCATATCACTCGAGGAACCGATAACCGGTGGGGAAGAATGGTTCTTGAGTGGCGACCACGAACCGGAAGACGCAGCGTAGGTAGGCCTCCCACTAGGTGGACCGACGACATTGTGAAAGTCGCTGGCAACCGGTGGATGCAAGTGGCCCGTTGTCGTTCGGTGTGGCGCTCTAAGGGGGAAGCTTTTGTTCAGCAGTGGACGTCTTATGACTGATGATGATGATAAAGGTATTAGAAAAGTACCAGGAGAAACAGACTATACGGTCACTACTATAGGGACTTTTACTAGCCCCAAGATCTTAACTGTTTCTACAAATCGAAGGTCAGCAGAAGCGCAATGGCGTGAGTGACAATTACGCTAATGCGTGTTTAGTTTTTTTAAAAATGTTGAAGAAGCCTTCATACCTATCAGTATTATGTTTCAAACCAAGGAAAAGTTTAGTAATATTTTTTTTTAATGCACTGTCTGTCCTCTGCATCAGTTTTTTAACATTCCACTGCTGGGATATCGGCCTACCCTCGAAGGGTCATTGGGTCATATCCATCACGCTGGGCAAGTGTGGGTTGGTGGATTCACCTTGGTGGATTGCCATCAAATTTCTTCTCCGGAAATATGCAGGTTTCCTCACGACATTTTCCTTCATCGAGAAGTGGTATATCCGTACATAAGTTCTAAAGAACGTCCCGCAAGAACGGTTCGAACCACACGAATGCGAGACGAGTTTCCTGAGCTACCACGACTCTTTTGCTGTTTGAAGCCTAGTGGGCCCTAAAACGTAATTATAATCTTGATGCTATCTTTTCTTGTTAAACACCTAATTTTTATTTTTATTTTCCCAACAGAATTTCCTGAACGAGTCATTGAAGCATTTAGACAAATTGTATCCGCAAAGTGGTATGGTCTCGTCATCTATGGACAAAACAAAAATGGACCCCGACATCAAGAAGTAACAAAAGTGCCACGACGGTGACGTCGAACAAATGTGCAACATAAAAAACGGACATTTATATATTCTGCCGGCAATGTCAGAAAATGTAATCGAAAGCATTGAATTTTTTGAAATATTGCCAGTAAAAGAATACTGCCATATTGATTGCGTATTTATTTTTATGATCTGTGGCTCGCATACGAATAAAGTGCAATTAAAATACTCATGATTGTGAGAAACTGTAAATATAGATGTAGCTTAAACAATTAGTATTAATTTAAGCATTTATAGTTATAAAATGATTTTAATTTAGCGCAAGCGTGGTTTTGTAATAAATAGTATTTTTAATTAAAATTAGTAGCGTCTTACATCCACCGCAATACGAAAACAAGACATATCAAAACGTAAAACTGTATATTATCAAAATAAAAATTTCATAATGTTTTTTTAGAGAATCAATTGTTGAAACTGACGGAGTTTTGGCGGGAACGTGAAGAAATCATTTCGAGTCATTGTATTATTTTCTAAAACGTATGTAATTTCATTTATTTATTTTAAATAGTGTTTTTAAATATGCACGACTGATGGTGAATAGTATAATGTCGTGAAACGTAAGTTTTCGTGTTGTTTCCAAAACTCCATAGAAACTTTTAGTAAATTCTCCACCATTTTATAGAGGCATGACTTGGACTTGACCGTCATTTAGTTTGCTTGACTTGGACCATGATTGATGATTGATTTAATTTAATAGTAAAATTTAATTTCACTTGAAATATTACAAAACTGGCTAAATCCACAACAAAAGACATAATATACATGTGAAGCCTAAATACAACAATTTTTTTTCACGTTATTACCTGCCCTAACGTCAAAATAAATACTTGAGAACAACATATACTTTTTGGTAAGTACATCGATCAATTACTAAACATTGTGCCAGTACTTGCCGGAACAAAATTTTAAAGACCCTAATTTAAAAAATGACAACCTCTTAGTTATTAATTTGTAATTTAGCTATAGTGTTGCTAGTGATTCAATGTGAAAGTGTGCCAATTAGTTCTTAACTGGAAACGGCCGCAATGGGTTTCCGACGTTTTATGTAATTTAATATTTATTGTGGCTTGTAAATAAAAAAACACAGTAATTTAGAACCACCTTTTCAACGCTCAATGTTATTTGTACGTAATTTTTATTTTTTTAAATTTGTCGCGCGCCATATTCAAAATTTTTAGTCAATTACTCATCGTGGGTTCATGAAAACTAAGTGTAGTTATGTTTGTATGAACAAAGTTTTTTTATTATAATAGTTTATTGTAATATATTATTTCCCACATGCAGCTTAATCAATTGTGAGTTGATTTAGGTGGTTTACATCATACTTTATTAATGTGTAAATATTGGACTTAAAGTGCTATGCTCTGGCCTATACATTTTCTAAATTAGAAGTTTTAATGACAACCATGACATTGTAGTCTTTCGTTAAAATACAACTGTAAAAATAGTCTGCAAATTATAATCAGTGTCATATGTTTAATTATATTTAAATGTATATTTACTTTTCCTTCCTGTATAAAACAATCACATTTTCAACCAGCCAAATAAGACGACCAAGACCCTAATATTTTAAGGAATTTAGATAATTAATGTTTTAATCTGTCACAAAAAGAAACGTTTGCACAAACTTGTTACAATGACTTGAAAAACATTTGTATACCTCCTTTTAACTAATCCTCCTCTTCCTTTTAATGCCACACCATTTATTAACTTGAAAGAATAAAAATTACTTTTCAGTCTGTACTTTGATTTGTTTTGTGAATTAAACGATGATGTTTCAAAACATGGTTTTATTTTATTACAATGGAATTTGTAACCGCTCCAGAAGATAAAAAAGCAAGTCAAGCTTGAACGCAAATGTGAAAGCAAGGAAAACGCAAAAATAATAATAATTCATGAGCTTTGCCAAAGAATTTGTCAAACCACTTTTTATATTGACGATACAATATAGTTGAACAGCTAGCGCCATCAAGCGGCGAGTAGATTTTCAGTCAAAGAACAGATTCCGTTCGAAAACAAAGTTTTTTTGCGGCCAGAGCCGAACTCGGCCTTGAATTTCAATTCTTGAACGATAACATGATGTCAAAAAAAGCCGCGAGCAGCGAGAGCAGAAAATTTTAAGTAGTTTATTGTTTATTATTTTACAAGCATACAAGCTCTTCGCGCCCATTTTAGAATGGACATCGATGACGAAGGCTCGTTTATCAAAAAATGTTATAAATGTGAAGACCCGGTATTGGACAATTTGAACATAATTTACAACTCTTCAAACTCCAAACTTATTTTGTGGAATAAATATCAAATATTTGTATACGAAGGCAGTGACTTCGAGTGCTTAGAGAAAATATTTATTCCTGAGTTCTTAATACACCTTCTTATCGTATCAAACAACTATCTACTATGCTTGGACTGTAACGGTAATGTACACCTAACTTCGCTAAAATTTAAAAGCTCTGTCCAAAAAACTTTGAAACTGCCTTTTCAATCCCGAGACCAAGGCATCAAAATTTGCGTACGATACAAGGAAGATCATATCCTAAGCCTGAAATACGAAGCTGATACATGCTTCTTATGCCTTCACAAACTAGACACAGATTTCCAATTAGAAAAAACAATTGTCTTACTTTTCAATACCGAGCACTGGTCACTTGGACAAAACCCAAAAGAAAAATATTTATTATCTAGCCACTCAATAAATAAGGACAATTTTAATCACCTGAATAAAATATTCAAGAGTGAGGACACATGCCAAAGCATTCACGAATTAGTCGTGCTATCTGTAGGCAAGGACATATACGCCTGTCTCTTTTCCCCAAATATGAGTGCTGAAGAAATAACTCTAGTAAAGCTGTATAGTTGTCCGGCAGAAATCTGCAACGTTAAAATTGTTGATTCGGGTGAATTACATCTACTTATTGGCCTAACAATGGGTACAATGATAAGATTATCTTTAAACAACGCCTTAAAGACGCCAGATATAGTACATCTTAATACAGCTTTGTTCAAAATGTTAGCTCTGAAAGATAGTTTGATATACTCCGATGGAAATACCATGTGGAAATCAGAAAATACATTTTCTGATATGAAACTTACTCAGTTCTTTCTCAGAAATGCCAATGACTTTATTCAGTGCGGAGACCAAATCATTTGCACTACATTTAGTAAGTTAATATACAAATTCTCAATTGACGACCAAAATGCATTTCTAATCCCCGAAACCGATGAATATTGTTCTGCGGAGAAGTTGTTCAACAACTCAGCATATCTGAATAAACTTTTCGAAGAGATAGAAAAGAATAATGAGCTAGTAAAGAAATTGGAAAAAGAACAGCATTATATCACTGCTCTGTCTCTTTCTAAGAGACAAGACGTAGTCAGCAAAGCTATAGAGAGCAGTGTCACAGTCTTTGAAACATACAATGATGCAATCACAATAAAATGTACCCAAACAGAAGATATCAAGGAATATTTTGGAACAGACATTTGGATTTTTATGGTCACTATAACAAACTTAAACAAATATGAAACTCTGAATAATGTTCTGTCTCATCTATCAAATAGCATATATATATGTATTACGCTGTCTACAGCAATTAAAATACTGAAAACAACTTGTATAAAAATCGAGGACCATAATACTCAGGAGGAACCATTGAAAACGGTCAATTACATGATACCTCTCAATGTTACAAATGAAACGGAAATCAACATAAACATAAAAATATTAATAAACATACCGGAAGCTCTAGACAAGAAGAAAACTTTGACAGTCTTGTACAAAAACGACATAACGTTGACATCGGAGCATTTTATAAAAACGAGTAATAAAGCAGTTCATTCTTTGAAACATTCTACGGAAACTACAAAAGAACTTATTCAAAAAGCTAGTGATGTCCAATATGGGAGCATATTTAACTTCACTAACATTAAGGAGTTAGAATCATCTGAAATAGAGTGTAGTTTCTACATCAAGCTGCCGAATGATTATAAACAAATACTTAAAGCCGATAAACACAGCAAAAGATATAGGACTCCAAAAACAACCTTAATAATGCAGCAGCTGACTGCCGAAGAATTCCTTAGAGCAAATAAGCATATTATGTTTTCAATAGGTACTGAAAAAGTACAAGTCAAGATCCATAATGACGGGTTTTCCAACCCACTGCTAAAGGTAACTGGAGGGAATGCAAAGATTGCATTAAATGTAAGGAATTTTCTTGCAAATCTCATCTACAATGACTATGAAAGCAATGAACCAGGGAAAGAATTTATCGGCTACTCATATTACACTACTACTGAGGTAACTAAAATGTAATTGATAAATAATATTGTATTTCATGACACCGTAGACAAATTATTTTGAAATTAGTTAATTTGAGTGAAAGTCGTAGGCAACCAGTGGATGCAAATAGCAAACAGTCATTCAGTGTGGCATTCTAAGGATTGTACTATGCAGGGTTATAAGGAAACGGTATGCTAAGCATAAAGGGGCTTATAGTACTCTTGATTGTGAACAACTTTGACTAAAAGGGACAAAACCTGAAACTGAGATATCGGCGTCTATTAGAGCTATTGTCTATTTATAGAAGAAAAAGGACTTTTCTAGGAATAGACAGACCAAACCGCTTATGATAGAGATGTGAAATTTGAAACCAATACTCCTCAAATTGTCTAGCTATAAGAGAACAATAAGAACAGGTTTTGCGAAACTCCACTCTAAAGGGGTAAAATGAACCTACAAAGTTTGTATGGAAATAAATCTTGATTGTAACCGTAATAATAAATAATAATCATGATTGGTTCAGCCATAAACAGAAGAGATATTTATTTTTCCATTTCTAATTTAAGTATTTCCAACTTATTACGTAGCTGCTTTCTATTTCCGTTGATTTTTAAAGTTTATTTGTCTTTTGCAGAACTTTCAGAAAGCTGTAAAAAGCTGCATCAGAAGATCGGCTACTTTGGAACAGTTCTTACCTCTAATCGACCAATTTGAAAAGAACATTATGGGAGCCCTACCTCTCTAAAAATCTTATAAATAACTATAAATATGTGTGTTTATATGTGATAGATAGATAATAAAGTTGCGATTACCGCACTAGCACACTGACTAGAGTATCATTAATTTCGAACGAGTTCACAAGTCTTCGGTAGTATAGTGGTAAGTATCCCCGCCTGTCACGCGGGAGACCGGGGTTCGATTCCCCGCCGGAGAGAATCTTTTTGCACTTCATGTTTTAGTAGCCTTGCTTGCTGCTACTAAACATCGTCGATGCTGATTTGAGAAGGATTTAATTGAACATTAGGTAAGTATTTGAAAATTGTATTGCTGTACGGCTCGGGAAAACTAGGTAGCAAAAAGCCAAGTATCCATGAGTGTACTTGATACGACTCTCAAAATGCGACTTGTTTACTTCCCAACACAAAGCTAAACTCAAGTCGTAAAGTTAAACAACTGACTGCCGTCACTGGCGCAAGAACACTGGCTTCTTCACGGTGTATAGCTTTGCTTGAATGAGCAACCTCAGATTGACGATTCTATCATCTCCGCTGTACCACGTACCCATCAAAGATTACTATTTGGCACCCCATCTCGTAAGAGCGATCCTGTCCACAGTTCTCACGTTCGCGCATTTTCACATGATTGAAAAAATCAGTGTGAATTTTCTAACAGCAAAATCCCATATAACTTTTAGCTTTACTACCACCAAATAACATTACAATAAAACGAAGTGTAATTTACCAGACCTAAAAACTACATTGGCAGATAACCACTGTGGGCAGCTCATACCACGATAAGAGTCGCCCAAGTGCTGTAAATTAATTGGCTCTTTCGAACAGCGGTATGAATCCGCCAATGTTTTCTGATACTGGGTCCATTCGATCCTCGGTGTAAATCGCCTAAGTATTTATTACCATTACATACATGCTTTTGCCACCCTCAGCGGCGTGGCGCGAAGCTTTGAGAATCGCCTTAAGTGCCTTAACCTTCCCGAATCTGCTAGAATCAAGGGATTGTAGCCCGTGTTTGTTGATAGCCTTTACTATAAATACAGGGTTTTATGGAAATGGTAGCTATGCTGAAAAGGGCTCATAGTACTTATCATTATGAACAACTATTATTATGGGACCAAACCTGAAATCGAGAAAAAAAGCAGCTGTTCCATAGAAAAATGTCAACGACAACAAAACATGTCGACAAAATGTATGGAACAGCTGATATTTTTTTCTCGATTTCAGGGTTGGTCCCATAGTGAACATTGTTAATAATCATGAGTACTACGTGCTCCTTTCGGCCTAGCATACCCATTGTTTAACAAAAGAGAAGTAAATAAAACGACTCGTATAAAATTAAACTCTATTTATTAGACCATCCGTCTCAGCAGTTCGTTGATCTTATCCTCGCGGTTACCGAAGTCACCTCCGTCGACGTAGTGGATGGTCTTCTTGCGCCAGCCGCCGGTCGGGTTGTTCAGCTTGAATGGCCACAGGAAGTTACTTGCGTACTGGATAACAGAACAAATGTTTTATCAACTTTCACCTTTTGCATTGTTAGTCTAATTCTAAGGCGCGCCTCCGCATGATAGAAACGTGAAATTTGAACCCGATATTCGGTACTTTTTTTTTTCGTTCGTAAGCTCGTGCATTTCTCTACATTTAGACACGATTGTCATCATAAAGTCAAATGAAGGTCGTTAATTTAAAGCCTGAAATACTAATAATCCCTTACGATTTTAGATTCTCGAAATTTCGATTTTCGAAATTGTTTAGTAATTACAACAAATAAAATAAATATGAACAATCCCTATTACTTGCACCGGCTAATGCGCAAGACTAGTGACGCCATAATCCACTCAAAGAAAAGAAAAAAAAGTGATCATCTGTGGCGACCATAAACTTGAGAATGCATGTCCGGGTGCTAGGAAAGTTGACTTCACATGGTGTGAGTCTCCATAGGGGCACACGGTCGCTCTGCGCTCGGAATGTGCCTGAACCGCTATGGGAGCGGCCCGGCTCGTGCTGAGCGCTTTATAACCCAGTACATGCGGCTGGGGAACACAATGACAGACCAGAAAATAAAAAAAAAATTTCATAATATTCGAATTTTTGGTAATTTTAGGTATAAATTTCATTGAAAAAGATTTAGAAAATGTTCAATAACTAGAAAACCGTGAGACTTTTTATAAATACAAATTAAAATTTTCATAATATTCATGATTTCCCACATCCACAGGTGCTGGTGGTAAACACAAAATTTTTCAATAAAGACACTAGACCATTTTATGCTATAGTGCTAAAATTAACCTTTCTATTTATTTTTCAATTTCTTTATTAATTTTTGCCTTTTCCTTACACAGATATTGTACAAAAAGATGTCATGCGCTTGATTATGTTATTCTAGTAGTTTTACAAAATAAATAAATAATTTGCAAGTGTAATGGCCGCACTCTGAGACTTTTAATGATTATTTAAACTGTTAAAAGTTAAATCATAGAGAAAAGTGTAAAACTGTGCCAATGGCCATAGAAAGATGCATAAGACAAATGTAGTAACTGACATGGACGTAAGATGTCGCTAGTGCTTTAAACTGCGAGATGATAGTACAAATTCTGCTCGACTTGAAATAGAAACCCAAGCTAAATTATTTGTCCGAAGGTACGAAGAAAAAACAATATTTTTCTGCATTAGTAATATCAGTAGAATTATTAAATTTATATTTTATTCGCAAAACTCGCTATTTTCTCAGCAGATGGCGTAGAAAACATATTTTTTAGATTACAATTAATGCCTTCTAATTTGAAGTAAACCTTAAATTGTGAACATATTTATACCAATATTAACCATCTGCTTTTATAGCTGTTTGAACATTAGCTGACTAAATACGTAAGCGCCATCTAGTTTCATGATGTTTTTTCGAGGGTACACTTTTTTATATGACATTGTCATTCTTCTCGGATAATTTTTCCATGGTCATAGTTATATTCTAGTTTTACCTTGAACTTTTCACCGACGGTGAAGATCTCGTGAATGAGGTCCTCGACACAGATGATGTTGCTCTTGCCGAGCTTCTTCTCGATGATTGTGTTGGAGGTGATCGGCACGCGCTGTCCGTCAACCTTAGCGAAGCCGCGCTTGTAGATCAACTGGAACGAATATAACATCAATTTAGTTGCGTGGGAAACTATCATATTTATATTTTAAGTTACTTTTTACCGTGTTTACGTTCTTGTTTTTTTTCGTTTCGTTGTGGTAGGGCTCTCTTGCAGAGTCCGCCTGGGGAAGTACCACACCTTTGCCAGTTATTCAACCGCCAAGCAGTAGTGTGCAAGCATTACTGTGTTCCGGATTGAAGGGCAATGTTTCCAGCGTAATTACTGGGCATACAGAGATTTTACATCTAACATCTCAGGGTGACGAGCGCAGTGAAGTTCAAAATCCTGGGTGGCACTGAACTGTTATGGGCAAACGTGACGCTTAACATCAGGTGAGTGACTTGCTCGTCTCCTCACCGAGTAGAATAAAAAAATAAAAAAAATACCGATTGCCCTGGGAGGGTTAATGTATCTGGGGTGTAAGTAAATATGTATGTTTGACCTCGGGATTATGAAACGTTTGTTAACTTTGACAACAGATTAATTCTAATGATCCCTTTGTCTGGCACTAAGCAAATGACAAAGGCAGCAGTGAGCATTCTTTCTTAAATAACCTCCTATAGCCTAAGCTGCTGCACCGATTATTAAGGACGCTTTATCGTTCGATTCGTTTTTATGTCTGGAATGTTGTATGATTACATTTTTCAGTCGGGTTGTTTGTTTTTCTTAAAATAATGTTTAAAGTAAAGCCCTCTACAAATGGTGCAATATTTTTAAACCTGGATCAAAAGGTGCTATTTTTGGTTTTCGATTTGATATGCTAGCACAAGCGTTACGCTACAGTGAGGCTATGCGCTTAAATCGTTTAACCCCGCTCTCGGCCTGAACTTATACGAACGAATTGTTTTTAAACTTTTGAAGGAACGGCCTACTTTGATAAAAATGTGATTTTTCTATTTAGCGCCCCTCATTGGTTATGTAGATTAAAAATCTTATTTTGGGATGTTTTTTTCGGTTCTGTCATCTAGTATTGCATGGCGTGAAAAGATGATTACATGACATTTTCTCGAAAAATCTCATTGAAATGACCTCGATTTACACACTTTTTTCGCTGGCGCTCGGAACCTCTAATGTATATTCAAGTGATTATTACACTAATAGTGAGGTAATAATAACATTAAGGTTTGCATGGCACAGACTTTTGATTGATTTCCTGGTTTAGATGTAATTATCAATTATCTGGTTTTTTGACTAGCGCGCGCTACAGCCATCTCTTTTCATCTGCGCGCGAAAGTGTATAAGCGCTATCTTTCTCTCGAAGTACCCTCTTAATTAGAAGCTTTTAATTTTAACCACCTTTCAATTTTCATGTAGATTGTTTTAGCAGAGAAAAATAAAAAATAAACCGAATAATTGTTTTCTCCTAAAGCAGGCTCTTATTGGGAGATCGCGGGATCTATCTTGACGGTCTTGATAACTACAGCGGCAGAGTATGAACTTCACAAAGAGCTAAACAGTCATATAAGTACCGTTTTTTCTTAAAAAAATAATCTTAACCATTTCCAAACAACCCACAATTGCTGTTATTTTGCTATGTTCGGGTGCTAGGAAAGTTGACTTCACATGGTGTGAGTCTCCATAGGGGCACACGGTCACTCTGCGCTCGGAATGTGCCTGAACCGCTATGGGAGCGGCCCGGCTCGTGCTGAGCGCTTAAAACAAGCTGGTGAACTGCTTGGTGGTAAATATTATCTTTTCTATAAACTTCTGCTACAGCGCTGCTTTATTTCTAAATGTTATACTTCTGAGTGAATATTCTGTAATATTTTTATTGTTAAGTGTCATCATGAACGATTTTATGCAAATAAAGTACATACAACATACAACCGCTACCACCGCTGTCCGTCCACTGTCTGGAGAGATCTAAAAACGACGCTTCAGGCCCTAATTTTGTAAGATAAGTTTTTTATGGTAGACACAACAAAATAATATAACTATAAAGAATAAAGGCTACAATCTAACTGCATACCTCTCGCACACTCTTCAAGTTGGGGTATCCCCAGGCGATGTAAGGCTCGGCGATGCGCATCATGTTCACTGTGGCCTTGTTGAGGCGGACAAACACGCCGTTGTTGATCTGACGCAGTCTGAATAGCTGCAGGACTTTACGGACCTAGAGATAAAGCATAAATTCACAATTTATAATTATAGAAACTATTCTGTTGTTTTGGTTCTTAGAATGATTTTCATTGGCGTCGCAAAAGATCTTAGAATAATAGAAGGTATGCTTAGTTGTTTTGATTTTTATTTCTAAATTAGGCAGCCGGGATGTAAGACCGGATGGCCGCTCGAAGGCAGCCCCTGTACTCTGCAAGCTAAGTGAGCACGTAAGTGAGGTGATACGCTAAGTGATCTTGTTTTTTTTTCTTGTCGATTACTCTACAATAATATCAAAATATCCTGTGATTACAATAGGCTGTAGTTACTTTACCTGTTAAATTCAATATTTTAGCTGTTGGCTTCAGAAATAGGGAGAAAAATTCACTTATTCACTTAGCTTATCACCTCACTCAGCTGCCAGAATAGATCGGCAGGTTCAAGAATAGACTATGTTTTTTTTTAAAGTAATGTTGTTAGTTGAAAAAAATATACTGTTTACCACAAACGGACTTTTATTCCGCGACAATACATTTTGCGTGAGCCAAAGGAATTTTTGAAACTAGAGAATGCAAGTCCGGGTGTAATTGCTGTTATTTTGCCATGTTCGGGTGCTAGGAAAGTTGACTTCACATGGTGTGAGTCTCCATAGGGGCACACGGTCACTCTGCGCTCGGAATGTGCCTGAACCGCTATAGGAGCAGCCCGGCTCGTGCTGAGCGCTTTATGCTATGGTATGATGCCAGGTAATCTTTTTTAGATTACCGAACTTTATAGCTTTGCTATAACATTATAATATTATTGTGTACAAAGATGTCACAAGAGGGATCACTTTTACTACTAAGTAATCCATGGTAAAATTGTTGGTGACTAAATTATTTTCCCAAATCAAATAAAACCATAAATCGAACAAGAAGTCCGCTGACTCACTCTGATCTGGTAAGCCAAATATGAGTATATTCTAGGCCAGGGATGGCGAAACAATGCCAGCGACAAAATATTTTGAGCACGCCACCGATAGAAACGGTTTGCATTTTAGCTCAAAGTAACAAAGTTTACTATGAACTTCATAGTATGAAATATTACGAGAGTGCGAGTCATCATTTTCAGAGATAAATAAACATTAAAGATTTACCCTAAGATAAGTTATTTATCATCTAATCTTCAACAACAGAATTCACACTAGTGATTTATACTGTAACACATTTGTAATTATGCATATAACTGAAACCTTTATTAGTATACAGCGCAAAATGTATTTTTCTGATAGTAAATGAAGAGTTTTGAGTTGATAGTATTCAGTTTTAAATAATATCCCAAATCAAAATTATTTGACGGCACGTCTAAAGTCCCATAAAATATTTTTTGGAAAAAAAATTTGCTTTGATCCATAAAGGTTCACCACCCCTGTTCTAGGATATTGCTCTATGATTGTCATCAGTTGTGCACCAGTAAGACCCTAGGTTATGTGACAGTTCAAAACATCAATTGATACCACAGAAACTTTGAACATTATTCAAAAGTTTCTACAAGATTCTTACCTTTGGTGAGACCTGGTTAATACCACGGATACGGATGACAAACGCAAGCTTGGCTTCACCGGGGACATAGTAGTTGCCGCGGTTGCGTGCTTGTCTCGCCAGCCTGATCTCGTCCCTCTCCCTAATGCGGTACTCCTTCACGTACTGTTCGGCGCGTTTGAAAATATCCTTCTTCTTCTTGATGGCCGACGAACGCCTCTTTATCGTGACCTGATGAAGATGGTAGAGGTTGGTGGCTGTGCTAATGTGTGAAGAGTTTTGGTTGTATATTGTATATATCTTAATATTGTAATGTTACAGCATTGTAGTCAAATGAAAAATGCCTTGTGATTTGGAATCATCATTTACTTAGTTGTTTATTTGATTCGACACATTCAAGCACACGTTCGAATAAATCTTAATAAAATAATTACGAAATTAAATCATTTTCATCAGATGATTTATCAGAACAACCTCACAGTACAAAATGCGAGATATACACATTCATGTCAAAAACAGCCTCATCATTATAATGTATCTGATTGTGATAGTGATTGTGCGCGAGCTGGACCGCACGTAGTGGGAGAATGTTGTTATGAGCAGGATGGCATGCTATCACAATCAGAATCATAATATGGGCACTGGTCTACAACTAGTTTCTAGTTCTACATTTTGCTGACCTGAAGGCGACGGGCGCGTAGAGCCTCCCTCCTTTTTCTGTGCTTGAGCACCGACTCGGGGACAGCAGGTAACTTCTTACTGTCCTCCTTGCCTTTCACTGGCTTCTTCTCGGCCGCAGCCTTCTTGTCTGTTGTCGCAACCATCGTGCTGAAACGATATTTTGATTTTTTTATTATGCAGATATAGCGAGTAACTGCTTGAGACACAAGAAGCTAGAATTTGACAGAAATTAGAATGAAAATCTTAAGGGCGCGTTTACTCGACGTCAAAACCTTCTTGCGCGACGGCAGCGCGGTTCAGTGATTGCGAGGGATATGTATGTTGATTGTATGGGGTTGGTTATGTCAATCTTAAAAACCTTTAAAATAGAGTTCGTTTCTCGTATCACAAATCGGAACAAAGTTCCGTTATCGTATTCGTCGATATAATAATAATAAAATAACGACCATATCACTGCTGATTAATAGTGCATGGAACAGATCGAGCATGTATGGAAACAAGATAGGTTATGAGGACATAAATAAATGTGATATATTACAAGTTTCCGAGCAGAAAATCGGCGTTCAAGGAACGCTGCAAGTATATGAGAGTGCAATATTAATACAATATCACGAAATAGAGCATTTTAAGTAAGAAAAACAAGCATTTGTAAGTGGCGGCATGACACCATTCCGCCTATTCCTTTGCGAGCACTTTTCACAAAATCCACTGAACATTTTGTAATAATAACACTGTAGATAGATTTCTTATTCTATTTTGAACAATTATAGCACGAGAATCTAGTAAATAACTAAAAAATATCCACCTGCGAGGCAAAACTCCACGCGGCACGTGTGTCTAGTTATCAAAAAGACAGAATTTCGACTTCCGCCGACTACGCCATTTTTATTTTTTGCAATGGCAACACAAACAGATGTCCGTCATTCGTTCAAAAACAATAAATAAATAATGCCTATACATGGCCTGACCTGACATCGTGCAGAATCAAACTCAAGAAGCTTGTACTTGATCAAACTATTAAGGTTATAGCTTCTCCCTTTCGCTCCCCCAGAAATTTATATACAGCCATCTCTTTCAAACGATGTCAGGTCAGGCCATGTAGGGAGGCCTTAACTTGCGAAATTAAAAAAAAAACATCGGAATCGCTTTTTTTTTAAATTTTTTTTTTTCGCCCCTTTCTGGGCAGGCTAAAGTCATTCAGGCTTTATCGCCTTGTCTTCTGTATTTTTTCCCTATTTTTTTGGCCTTATAGCGGCAAATAAATAAAGTTTTGGTAAATAATACAATGAAGCAACATGACTTTTTTTACATTCCCGCCAAAACTCAGGTTTGATATTATATATTATTATTGATCATAGATAAAAAAATATAGATCTCGCTCGCTGTTGATATCGCGCAACACCGCGAATGTTCAAATTATTGAACAATCGTTGTCATAGTTACAATTTTGAAGATTACAAGAAATTGAAATATTTTTTGAAAATATTGGATTGTGCACCAAATTCAACTGCAATAATGGTTGACAAGGACCCGCAGCTAACTGCTCTAAATGTCGGCGAACTAGACATTTTCGTCGACTGCATGGAGCCATCTCGTATTGATACCATCGGGAACCAAGTGTATTTACAACTTATATTTTATTTTAATTCATAATTTACTACTATTGTAAACATTATTAATATACCAATAATTTCAGTTGGGTTGACTGGCATATCAGGCTACAGAAGCTGAACCAACAAGCTGTAATAGAAGCCTCGTCAATGCAAGAAGAACTTACAAAAGAAACGCTTATTTCAAGTGGCAAGGTTGAGTTTTTCTATAAAAAATAATAAATCTAAGAATTTATTCTTATCAATAATTTGTGATAATTTGTATCGTCACTAAGTACCACAGATGAATAGAATAAATTCATCTGTGCTAAGTACTAATTTAACTAACAGCGCCATCTATGATCGAGTAATTCTAAGGTTTTTGTTGGGTTTTCGATCACAGATGGCGCTTATACTATTTTCAGTTGCCAGTACTTGTGTATGAAGCCATCTGTATACAAGTATGGCGCTTGAAGATTTACCCGCAAATAATGAAACTGGTACCAGCGCCAACCAGCACTTTCGGCATTTATATGGTGGCAAGTGTAATAATTGTATGCTTATTAGAATTCAGTTTTAAATTATTCTTCTGCAGTTCTGTCATAATGTTACTATTCATCTGCGTAGCGGTAAATGGCGTTACGTTTAGATAGTATGGAGATTGTGCGACATCTGTTCTGTAGCGCCATTTTTTAGACTAAGCCAGTCAGATAGTCAGCCCTAATTTGTTTTTTTATTGCACAATATATTAATGTAAAAAGAAATTCAGATAATTGTTCTCCTCTCAGATCGATTCAGTTTAGCGAACTGTGTAATTGAAGTTCTACAATTTTCTACAAGATTTAGTGCATAAGGCATTCAAATCTATTAGTCATAATTGTGTCACGCAATTACATAATACGACAAACCTTACATTTCTACAAAAATCATGATTATTTGGAAATGGCTTACACTTTAAAACATCTAACTAGGCTATCTTATGTTGACAGCTAAATACATATAAATCATTTACCGACAGTTTTTATCATTGAATAATTTCAGTTGTATCACGAAGCGGCGTCTGTAGGGCTCCTGGAGACGCTGTTATTCCACGAGGACGGTGCCCAGAGTGTGAGCGAGGTCTCTGTTGATCTCCTCAACTATGCCGTGGAACAACTCACAGCGCTCATAGGTCTCATCAAGTATGTGCCAATCCGTAGTATTCCTAATAATAAAGCTGGTTTAAAACAAATCCAATTGAAACGAAAATAAACTCCAACATTAACTTCGCACATATAATATCAGTACTGCGTTGCGCGCATCCTCCCACCGGCCCATCACTTGACCTAGTACCTAGTCGTAGTATTTAGACCTGCTGGCACCGAGATGCCCGATACGGCGATATAAGTAAGCACTATTTTCGTAACATTTCCAATGTACATCAATCTTGTCTTAATTTCATTTAAATTTTCATCGAATTCAAGTCAAAAATGTTATGGCTTTAGATTACATTTTTATTTTGGCTTTGATTTAGATTCCAAAGAATGTGGTTGTAGTTTTAAACCATTGTCTGGAATGATTTACAACCGTTGCTTTACAATACAATACTGTAGTTTGAAGAGCTGTTGAGGCGGCGCGGTGTATGTTGTGGAACTACTTTGTTAAAGATTGGTATGGTCGTATGGCTTTCGAGTGATTCATCTTCATCAATACAACGCCATTGACCTTTCATGTTAATTACTTGACTCAACGCCTAGTTGACACTAGTAGTTTAACAAAATAATTGCAGAATTCTGAGCCAGTGCGACCTTAGTGAAAATGAGCTTGTTACGTTTGCTCGACTCGTGTTGTCACTGTAATCATTCTATAAGTTTATATTCATTTAAAGGGCCATTCTTCATGAATCCTGCTAATATATTACATGGCTTAACTTGACTGTCGATTATTTGACGATATTAAACTACCATCACTTACAGTAACGGCTACTTGAAATCCGCATCCATCAAGGAGCTAGAGAGTGAAACAGCAGCAGAAGAGCTGGAGAGGCAGAAACGAGATCTGCAGTTCGATATCAGCATGAGGAGCATCTCTATTGTACGGTCAGTATGCCTATTTATTACCATATTAAATAAAATACTTTTTTTTAACTGCGTAGTGGGTGGTTTTTAAATTTATCAAAGCAGTCCTCGTATCACTTTTTAAAAAGATGGTGTTGTATATCATTATGCTCGAATTTTTAATCAGCGGCAGCCATAAACCACCTGAACTCTTATCTGAACCATAATCATATATGAAATACAGGATACTCCTGTAAATGTTCTTGGTCTGAACGCAACAAAAACCAGCTCCAATAGAAGTCGGTCGTCCGCCGAACCACCCTCCTTTTGAATTCTGCTATCCATAAGGCTGAGATCCAATTATTTAGTATCGTTTTAACTTTAACTGTCCAGATATCTGGCAGAACATATGGAAATCGCAGGAGTTGGCGCGTCTCTCGCCACCAACTTGTACAAGACTCACGACGTGCCCTCTCTACTGGGCCACCTGCTGCAGCTGCAGCCATGGCGAAGGACCAACGACAGTGGAGACCTGGAGACATTTAACTGTGAGATTTAAATAAGTATTCCTCTGAGTAAGAGCTAGGAGTAGGTACTTATCTGTACAAAACCTAAGAGATTCTATACCTTTCCACCTGGGTAAGTTAGTCACTAATCTCTTCAAGACTCACTATATATATATATATATATATCATTATCCTTGAAGTGCTGCGACCACAGAATAGGGACAGAGCAACTTACCACCGTGACTTCGAAATTTACACACAAGTAGCGCCATCTGTTGTTAAGTAGTGAAATATTCAATCATCTCTATCGTAGAGTAAGTGTGTGCGATCCCTGCGGGGTAATGATCGTCTCAACGCCGCACGATCACTACGACACGGATAACGATTTGCTGTGAAAAAAGTATCATTATAACGTCTGTCTTACTCTATGGCTGCGACATTTCCAATAGAGCAATGACAGTGGAGATAAGACTTCTAAAAACTCTACATAAGCTAACATAACATAACCTTTGCATAGAGACTGATCATTATTTACCGTGATAAAACCTCTTAAAAAAAATAAAGGATGAAAAATAAAGCTAGAGCTACCATTCAACATACATGTTGGAGATCGTCCAAGCTAAACCCACCTAATGCCACTAGTTCAGTTGGACTCAAAGTTCAATAATTCTTACTTGGTGTGGAGTGCCAGCAGGCAACTTCAAACACGACCCACCAAACTTACGATGTCAAACAAAAGTTACTAAACTAAAATTAAGAAATTGGTTGTATAGAAAAAGCTCTTTACACCCATTTCATACAAATAATTATTTTTTCCAGTCGGTCGTTGGTCGAAGGCAGCTGATCAGGAGCTAGTAGAAATGCACCGCAGTGAAGTTCAGCTCTGGCTGTGTCTCCGCCAGCTGCTGCTGGAGCCGCGACTCAACCACTATTACACCATCGAGGAGACAAGGCGCACGCACTTCTGTAGGGTTAGGAACATTTTACTACTGGACGTAACGCTTTTGTACAAACATTTTACTTATAACAGGTTAAAACTTAGCCAAAATAACTGTATAGAATTATTACGTTAATTAATTAATATACTAGTAGCGTAACCTGTTAGCAATAACTTTAGAATATTGTGTAATTTTATAAGTACGTAGTGACATCTATTGTTGAATATCTAGAAACTTCATCACGCATGACGCCATCTGTTATCGAGTAGACGAAACGAAAAACTTGCTTTCAAAACCCCCGAAACCCCAAATCGTTAGAATCTTTTTTTCCTCCGAGGTTGAATTACAATTATTTTCATAACTTTATATGAGCACGAAACGACTTCTATTATTATCTAGTCTTCATTACGCGTGCCGCCATCCGTTATCATGTAGACGAACTAAAAACTTGCTAACAAAACTCCTTGCTTACCTTCAGAATGCTCAGAATCACGTACATAAGCCGTGCGGCCCTAGTGAGGACGCGGCTTTACATTAAGTAGTCTTTGGTTTTTTTTTTGTTGTGTTTATTTATTAATGTATTATTAATTATTTTGTATTGTGGTAATTTATTTAATTTGAATGAAATAAATGCCTTTTGAATAATGAAATTGTAATAATAAGATCTTATATAATTTTTATGAAATTAATTTATGACTAATATTTACCGTAATGTAACATTTTTTTGGCTGACATGTACATTTTTTCTGTTACTAATAAAAAACTGGAACTGCTAGCTCAGAAAATCGACATAACGGTAAAATTAGGTAACTACTAGGTCAAGGAAATGAGTTATTAATGTTACTTATGGCCTCCTGTTTTAATCAGCTACAAGGGCGCATGACAGAGCCGATGCTGGACCAGATCCCTCCCCTGGGCGACCTGAAGATGTTCCTCTGCCGGCTGTCTGTGGGCGACTACTCCAGCCTGCACAACAGATCCAACGGGGTCAAGAACCCGGGCTGCACGCTTATTGAAGTCGTGCCGCAGGTAGTTTTGAAGAATGGGACCGCGGAAGTACTACACGCAGGGGCGGGGGGCGATTAGACTAGGACTAGGACTAGATCAAAATATTTTATTTATAACAAGTTTTTTTTTTCTCTTTCCTCCTAAGAGGATTTTGGCGTCGCACGTCTTATGCATTTGCCAGTGTCAAGTATACATATATATTTTCAAGTTTTGTTAGATATTACTTATCAAAGTCACAGTCAAAGGCGAGCAAAGCAAGTCACAGTCAAGTCCAAGTCATGCCCCAGTAAAGTGGTGAAAACTTTACTAGAGCCTTCTATGGAGTTTTGGAAACAACACGAAAATTCACGTTTCACGACATTATACCATTCACGAACACTTAACGGGTAAAATTCACCGTTTTTACACATTAACACTCGAAATAACACAAATTTTGGAAAATAATAAAATGACGCGACATGAATTCTTCACGTTCCCGCCAAAACTATTCCAAGTTTATTGCAAAGAATCACTGGACGATATCAATGACATTACGCCTATCAGCCGTCGCGCATTTGAAAATTGAGCCGTAGTTTGTAAATCGATAGGGTTCGTTTTTCAGAATGCTTATTTAAAATCTAAAATTTGCGTTGCCAATATTTTAGTAGTTTTATTGGTCGGTTCTGTCGCCAAGCACATAATAGTGTCCGGCAGCCGCATTTAGGAGCCAGTTCCCTTTGCAGGCTAGATTGCAGTCTGTTACGATCATACGATATTCGAATCGGGTGAGTTTATGGGTCAAATGCCTAGCATGTCAAGAATGCATTTTCGCAACATCTCGCAATTTTCAAGAATTCGCATTATAAATGCGAAAGTGTGTTCCCAGTCAACTCCGTAACGGCTGAACGGATTTGGATGAAATTCGTTATGGAGGTAGCTCATGCCCTGGTTTAACACATAGGCTACTTTTCAAACCAGAACTATTCCTATGGCATATCAGGTGAAACCGCAGGCCGCTACTAGTAAACAATATAGAAATGTGTCCAAGATCGTTTCTATTCATTTAATTTCTACAGATCAAAGAAGCGTACATGAAGCAAGTCCACAAGCGTACCAAGACTATCGCCAGATCCCAGCTCGAGGTGTTCAACATGGACGGCTCGGAACAATCAAAAGAGATGGCGCGGAAGCTTCTGGAGTCGTACACAAGCGACGCGGCGCTGGCCATGGACGGCGGGGGCGCTAAATGCGGCCGGTGCGGAGAAAAAGCCAGTAAGAAGTGCTCGCGGTGCAAAACCGAGTGGTACTGTGGCCGGTGAGATCTTAAGAATAGAGTATACCGCGGTATATCTTGTCCATACATAAAGCGTAGTCTGATACCCAACCCTAAGTGTTATCCGATGTCGGGAGTTTTGGCGGGATAATGAAGAAGTCATGTCGCGCTATTGTATTATTTTCCAATACTTGTGTGCTCGATATATCGAGTGTTAATGCATAAAAATGGTGGATTTATATCCATTGTGTTCGTGAAAGTGAACGAGTGTTGGTGAATAGTATAATATCGTGAAACGTGACTTTTCTTGTTGTTTCCAAAACTCCATAGAAGCTTCTAGTAAAGTCTCTACCACTCTACTGAGGCAAAAAAAAAAATAGGGAAAAAAAATACAGAAGACAAGGCGGTATAGCTTAAATGGCTTTAGCCTGCCCAGAAATGGGCGAAATTTAAAAAAAAAAACCGATTTCGATGTTTTTTTTTTAATGTCGCAATATAAAGGCATGGCCTGACCTGACACCGTTTGAAAGAGATGGCTATATATAAGTTTCTGGAGGAGCGAAAGGGAGAAGCTATAACCTTAATAGTTTCTTTTGTTACCGTGAAATTCAAATCTAGCTGTCCCTTTCACACGATGTCAGGTCAGGCCATGTAGCGAGGCCTTAAGTTAAGGGCCTCTTTGGAAACACCCATCGCGTACCGGGTAACAGCCAGCCGACAACGCTGCGCGACCACACACCTTATCGCGAAGCGATACGGTTCTGGATCGCGCAGCGTCGGCGCTGAACCAAACAATCATCGCAATAAGCACCTCACGGTACGCCAACTGAACCAAAAAAAAAAATTTATGTGTCAACAAGAGTTGGGAACGAATTATTTTTAACTAGCTGCGCCCCGCGGTTTCACCCGCTATTCTAGAGAAACCGAAAATTTCCCGGGATAAAAAGTAGCGTGTCAATCGCGTTATACCACATTTCATTCAATTTCGTTCAGCCGTTACAGAGTTGAACGGGAACAAACACACATACAAACTTTCGTATTTACAATATTAGTGTGATTGTTGTGTATTTATTTTAATTGTATTCCAGGGAATGCCAAGTACAACAATGGCCGAAGCACAAAGATATTTGCGACCAATTTGCCAACATCTGCATTTAGAAGTGAAATATAATAAGTTTGTTCTCATTATTTATGCCTTGCTTTCATTAATTTCATTAAAGTTATTATTTAATTTGTTGAAAATAAAACGAGCTAGTCAATTTTTTTGTTTTTTTTATTTGTAACTTATCTTAGACCTAGGGCTTAGCTCGAAGACTTGAGGTAATCTTTGAGCACATCCAACGCTGGCGTCTCTTCACCAAAGTCCTGGAATGGAGAAAACGACGATAAAGGACACGCGATATTACTGCACATAGTAACTAATCACGGAGAAAACGACCACTATGTATTAAAGGTCCTTAAAAAAATAATTCCCTTGCCGTCATGGGACCCTATTCGGAGAAATGACATTTTATCTCGGTCACTGTCTCTCTAATTTAGAATTTAATGGGAGTGAGAGTGACCGAGATAAAATGTCATTTCTCCGAATAGGGTCCCAGGTCAGGTAAGATCAATGCAGTGAGCAAATCACTCTCATACAGTGTACGATAGTAGAAGTGGTAGTGACTGGTAGGTATAACAGTGACTTTTGCTAACACACTAGCTCATGATTTTGATGGAGACACACACACAGTTGAAGTTTTTCAAAGTTTTTTTGGGCAAGCATGTTGTTTTTCAGGCGAGCTACTTGCTTGTCTCGTTATTCAATACCATAAAAAAAACACAGCTGTTAAACCCTTCAAGTTTTCGTTTGTATAAGGCAAGTGTCAAAATGTCCGAGTGATAGGAAAGTGCTTGCGCACGTGGAGCGCTACACCATAGGGCACTCTGGTTATTGTAGCGCAGTCTGTGCACTGACATCCCATCGGGGGGGTGAAAGTGTTCGTGTTGCGCATCGTGCCACAGACAACGACGTGGTCATTTACAACATATGAGCGAAAAGTCACAGAGTCGAAATTTCTCGTTTTGAGTTTTGCAAAAGAAAAAAATAAACTTATACATATTTTGTAATTTAATGTTCCTTAGCTTAGTGGATTACATCTAAGCTTATGTCAAATTAAAAGAGATAAATATGTTTCTACAAAGACATTTTTAAGAAAAATAACATAATTACATTTGTGAAACAGTTACTTTATTTATAGGCAGGGCATCAGCCTATATGCTGCCTGTAGTCAGGATTATCGTCTCCTTAATTATCAGACTCGATTAACGTTTAATTGTATTTAATGTATTCAGATAGAATAAAACTAAACTGCTTGGTTAGTAAAACAAGTTTAGTTTAACAAACTAAGTAGTTTTAGTGAGTTTAAGAATTAAAACAATATGTATGAATTATTAGTTGACGCAATGATTTTTTTTCTTCTTTTTTTAATTAATTCTTAAAAAAATATAACGAGGCCGTTATTAAAAATCACACGTGGTATAAAACAGATACCGTAAGTACCATCAACTAGGCTTCTAATAAGCGCAAACTAAAACAAATGGTGATGCTACCCTAACATAAATGTTTTTTTTTTTAAACAAAAACTATGACAGCTATAAATATATTTCCTTAGCGATATGACTGTAATTTAGAGAAAAATACAGCAATTAGTAACGACTTGCTCAATTCGGCCATTCTTCCACTTAGTTACCTACTCTATGGAGAAGATACACGGTGTATAATGAAGTAGATAATTAAACTCACTTTGATAACTACGCACGAGCAGCCGACAATCTTTCTGGCCTTGCCGTCCTTGTCAATTTTGCATAGACCCGCCCATTCGCCCAACTTCTTGTTGTTATCAACCTGAAAGATGTATAAATTTTTTTACTATAATACTTGTACTAACTCACAAAAGGAAAAGCTGGTTGTAATAGAAGTCCTTACAAACTTAGTTGTGGCATAGAGAAATTACAGTAAGTGTTTTAATGCCCTTGTAAAGATGCGAAAAGATGTCGCTAGTGATTGAATCTGCGACATAATCGTCACAATTTTTGTTTGAGTTGAAATTGAAACCCAGGCTAACTTATTCGTAATGGTAGGGAGAAAAAACGCGACTTGTTAAGAATATTTTTGCATTAATAATATCAGTAAAATTATTAATTTGTACATATTTGGCAAATATTATATAAATATCTATTGAGTCCATCGGAAATAGTTTTAGAACAGCTTCAAAAGAATAAAAAAGCTGTATACCTTGACGAGTGGGATCTGATGTTCATTGCAGAGCGCCTGCACTAGTTTCTTGTATGCGGCCTCATCACAGTTCTCCGCCAGCACGCAAAGGACAGCTTGCCTCCTGGTGTCGCAAACATTCATGTTTTATAGGAAAGTGTGAAGAAAAAGTGTGATTCTAGAATAACACCCTTTTGTTCACATCAGAACTAGATCTGGGATAAAAAGTATCAGGGGTCTAAAAAAATTTGCTAGACCAATTTATCTCAATAGCAAATTTTTTTAGATAGTGTAAATTTTCAAAAACTTTGTTATATGTGAATATTATAAAGATATGTTCATTTTGATATTGCATAATTTGTAAAGAGAAAACTAATTTTTTCGTTTTAAAAGACGTTTTGAAAATTCACACCTAGTTGATTATGACTTCTAGTTATCACACTTTTGATGATATAAAGTCTTCGAAAGTATGAAAAGCAAAATGTGAAGTGTAAAATGTATTGTAGCACACATTGGGAGGCCACAGCGCTGAAGTATCAGGCATTGTGGTACTATGAGTGTGTCATGCTTTGGGCAACAGATGGCACCAAGCAAAGCATGGACCTCGCCTGATATTTCCACACACCACACAACTAGAACAGCCATGTGATGTGTGAATATTTGTGAGGAATCTGTTGCCAAATAAAAAGTATCTTTCTTCAAAACATGATAACCCTGTTTTTTTATTGCTGACAATTTGTTTGACCATCAGCCACTAGTAATTTTTTTGATAAAAGATGGTGATTGTCATGATTTAGGCTAACCCTTGGTACAAGTTGATTCAAACGGTGGCCACCGTTTGAATCAACTTGAACCGTGAAGTGAGCTTAATGAGGCTCACCCCAATCGGCTTCTCCAACGCTTGTGCAGAACTACTTTTTAGGTATTGAGCAGCGTCTCGCTCTATTTCACAGCCACCATAAAGTTTAAATCTAAATATAAATGATATTAAAATTCGAAAATTTGTTTGGAATATAATGCACATTTTTTTTATAACTGTGACAAGACATCAAAATCGCTGGGCAGATGGTAAGCGCTTACCCATAACAGTTAAATGCCACACAGAATTTTGAACTATAGCGGTTCAAAACTCTGCTTGGCACTCCAATGAGCAACCCTAGGCGTTCAACTTCAAAATTAAACTAAGACCTTACTTGTCAAGAGCCTTAGCAGCCTCATGAAGTCCATGTACTAGACCACCATGGATGAGAGCAGTCTTCAGCACCTCCTGGAGGGCTTGGTTCACGTCCATCGCTCCGCCGCTGAGGACGGGGTTCACGGGTACTTCACTGAAAGTGTAATCTTAAGATTATCATCCAGTTTCAGATATCACAAGCTCTTTTCTAGGAATCAACGCACAGACCAAACCGCTCATGACAGAGACATGAAATTTCAACCCAATACTCTTCAAATAGTTTAGGTGAACAACAAGAATGGTTTTTGCGAAATTCCACGGGGTTAAACACGGGGACTACTTACTAAGGATGGAAATAAAATATTTTTTCATGCTAAGCCATTGAACTGCGGTTTGTACTCATGCTAGGCATTAAAAATTAAGAAAGACATCTCAGGATTTTGTGAGAATTAAACCGTAAAGAGGTGAAATGCAGTGTTAACTTATTGTAGCCTATGCGAGTGATGTCGTGTGGGCAAGCTAGTTTTTTCTGAATTTCTAAATAGCTGCATTGACGACTCATATTGTTTGTGTCAATCGTAGGCATTTTACAGTTTGTTACAAGACCTATAATTATTGTGACTTATTCAAAAGAAATTGAAAAAAGGAAGGTTAAATATTTTTCAGTTTCGAGTTTCAGAGCATTTTGATATGTTTTTAAGGTTGTTGAGATGTTTATTATAATAGCTTATCGAGTATGTATAACTGTGACACTGAGAAAACTGTAATTTTGTCGAAGGAAGGTTAAATTCGTGGAGGTGAATAGGTTATGTTGATGCTGTGTTTACATTCCAAAAGTTTACTTTTTATGGCATTCATAGAATGAAATTAGTGGTAAATGAGATAAACAAGATTATCTTGTTATTAAAAGGGCATGGGGTTGATAAATAAACACATAAACACGGGAACTTACACTTCGACATCAGCCATGGTTTTTCACTATTTGACGACCTGAAATACGGAACACAATGAATTGAATGGCTTATTAGCATTCTATAGTATCTATTTAAATCACTGTTAGGTAAAAGATCACAGAAATATTTCTAGATTTCCGAAAATTTACCACAAAACGTTTGACAGTTTACCTTGCGCACCGGAAAAAGACTAGAGCTGTCAATTGACATTATATTAGTCGATTATAAATAATGATCCAAAATAATCGATTGAACCTACAGTCGATACATCATACGATAGACTGCAGTGAAAATAAATTTTTCATCCCTAGCACAAAAACTTTTTAAATATGACTGTGAAAATTATTAATAATAATAATTATAATACAATTTTGTTGAACATTTATTTCGGGCTGTAACTTAAATAATATAATTAATAATGATAATTATAATATAATTTTGTTGAACATTTATTTCGGGCTGTAACTTAAATAATATAATTAATAATGATAATTATAATAGTTATCATTATATTCTGAGATAATTATGTCTAAAAACTTATTTTGCTATATTACTAATAAAAAATTGAGATAAATGTCAGCAACAAATGAAACCTATAACAGAAGTTTAACAATCTCTTTTAAAAAAGCATACCCCCGAAAAATCTGCGTCTAAACCACTAAAAGCCGATGTAATAAATATGGTTGATATAGAAACATAGTATAATTATGTCCGCTTTTAAGGTTAAATTAGTTATAAATTAGACTGACGATTAGACGACGTAAAAACTATGTTTCCAGAAATATTTTTTTTCAACGCCATCTCTTGATAATCTAGCGAGTTTAGAAAATATAAAAGTTCATAAAAAGTTTTTTTGTTTTTTCGCCGTACCATTACGAATGAGTTAGCTTGGGTTATATTTCAAGTCGAGAAGATCTTCTATCTTCTAGATCATTTGTAATCAAAGTATTTTATATTGTAGTTTGTTATAGTTTTATTATTGTATTTTATGTACTAAAGACATTTATATTTAGTGTATTATTTGTATATGATTAAGGAACACCATAAAGTCCTGGGACAAATTAAATATTGACAATTCTCGAAATCGACTTCCATGTTTACAATAGTTAATTTAGTTGCTGACAACTCTATTCACTACTGGCTGGCAGCTGTCATTTTTGATTGTCGCGGTCAATTTAAAACAAAAGCGAACCAACAGCAAAATGGGTTTTGTAATTTTGAATGCGTTTATTTTTGTAAATTGTTTTCTAAATAATTTATGTGCGTTCTATCGACTTGTTTAGGTCAAAGTAATCATTTATCTGTGTTTTTATCTATTGGCAATATGTATAATCAAGTTTCCAATATAATATCGTTGTTAGTGCAAATATGAGCCGTAGTCCCGATATTATGTTTATGGCTGAGTACATAAAGAATGTGCTGTATTTTGCAACAGTGAGAGAGGGGAAAGTTTTAAAAAGTTGTTCAGAAATACATTATTTCAGCATCGATAAAGAATTGGTGTACGAAAACTATTACTCTGATTTTGGACCATTAAATCTCGGTTGTGTCTATAAATATTGTAAAATATTGAATGACAAATTAAAACAGTATTTAAATAAGCAAAAAATAGTTCATTACACATCAATCGATCCCAAGAAAAAGGTCAATTCAGCGTTTGTCTTAGGATGTTACGGTGTTCTTTATCTGAGCCTACAACCCAAAGATGCTTTGAAACCATTGCTGGTTCACGGACAAAGCTACAGGTATGATGTATTGTGGAATGATTAGTCCTTATGGTATTTGTTGTTGTATTTTTTCAGTCCTGCACCCTTATTATGTACGTTTGTGATCCTGCTCTTACCAACTTACTCGCACTATGCGCGCTCCCAACCATGCACAATCGCTATCAAAATCAGGAATAATAAGAGCGCGGGTCTATAGAAAACCAATCATCTCTATGGTTTTAGCGAATATCGCAAAAATCTACTGACGCACAAAGTAGTACCTAATGAGTCGAGTACCGGTAGGCTTCAAACTAATGCCGAAGGTATATACTAATACTGACTACGAATATAAAGAAATTGTCTCTTCAATGGCGGTAAATATCCCTCCAATGAGCCCATTCCCAAAAAAAGGTTGACATCTGGCAGTTGACTGGTCGAAAAAACGCAGATCCATTTCCGTTACATAAATAAATACACCGCTGAACTTACCTATGATTGTAGTCTTTGAGTACCTAGCAATCGCGATATACATCGCGATATCTCAGAAATACTCAGATTGCAACGTTTTTATTGAAACTCACGACAGGGTGCTACATTCTGTTTCAGACAATTTCAAGACGCAACACAAGGTGACTCAGGATTTACGATATCACTCACAGATTGTTTGCAAGCTGTAATGAAAGCAAGAGATTTAGGATTCTTTAACTTTCAAGATTTTAACTACGAAGAGTATCATAGACTAGATCAGATACAAGGAGGAGATCTCAACTGGATAGTTCCTGGTAATAATTATACTTCTTTTACTGAAGTCCATTTTCTGCTAAGCATAAGGAACATTACATGAAAATGTTTTTTGCAGGAAAATATTTAGCTTTCATCGGACCTGTAGACTATAGCGTTGCTCAGTATCATCCACCCGAAATGTACATAGACTATTTTTTGGAAAATAACGTAAAAATTGTTGTACGTTTAAACAAAAGGCTTTATGACGGCAATGTGTAAGTACGACTGCTTTATTTTTTTCTGATCCAAAGATCAAATATTTTCTAAATTGTATTTTTTTCGTTTATATCAGATTCAATAATGCTGGCATTAATCACTACGATCTTTTTTTTCCTGACGGCTCATGTCCCCCGAGGCATATTTTGATGAAGTTTCTTCAAATAAGTGAAGAATCCGACGGAGCTATCGCTGTTCATTGTAAGGTAAGGTGTTTGAGTCTAAATTCAGTACAAGGTACCACTCTGGAAACAATTTCTTCTGTTTCTGATGAACTCGTTGTTCAGGCAGGTTTAGGGCGAACTGGTTCCTTGATTGGCTGTTATCTAATGAAACATTATCGAATGACATCTCATGAAGCAATCGGATGGATGAGGATCTGTCGACCAGGGTCAGTCATTGGTCACCAACAGGTGAGAATCACACTAATATTATTATTTATATCATCAATGAAAACAAAAATCTGCTTTCTGCCCGCACTTTACGCTTTCTGTTAGGTATTCCACTTCATTTAAGCAGTTCTATTAACAGGCATGGCTCGAGCAACTAGAAGCATGGTTGATGAAGCAAGGAGAACTTTTCAGGTAAAGAAGTAAAAATATATGGATATTATGATATGACAAACATCATAAAAAGACAAATGATATTTATGATCGGTAATTCCAGTATTACGGGATAATGATTTTATACAGGTTTTTGTAAAGAGAAGCACATTTTTATGTTTTTAGAAAGCGTGCATTCAACGACCCTGGAAAGCTCCCATTCCACAAATTTGGAATTTATTCTATCGCAGAAAAGACACTATTACAAGGACCGGTAGTATTTCAAAAGTCTCCATCATCACCCCCAATCAGTCGGCAGGTGCATTCTGAGAATATAAATATTCTTCGACCTCAGGTTTCGAGAAACCGAGAAAAAGAAGGTAAGTTTTCGCAACCTGGGGCTCTATTTTTGAATCGCTATTTTCGTATGATTTCGCACGATAATATCATGCAAAATGAAAAATTTTCTACTGATAGGAAGCAAATTCGAATGGTTCGAACCACTAGTTGCGTTAGTGAGTAATATGATTGTTTCAAAATATAATGATAATAATAATAAAATAAACTATTGTTTGGGATTTCGTTCGAAAGACAATCATTTCCCATGATTTCGAATTATATTTTTGTGCGAAGTATCATACACGCAATTCAAAAATCGAGCCCCCGTAGGATTATCTTATTGTGACATAAACAGTGTTCTGTTAATTATTCTATACGTAGTATATGGAAACATGAAAATCGTTACAAAGTAACACTGTTTGTGTTACGTTTTTAGAAGCTTCCTTTACAGAAACTTTTGCACATCGCACAGCAATACATAACATAACAGTGTTATTTTATATCGAAAAAAGGTAAAGAAACAGAAACAATATTCGTAACATTTGAATTCAGATAAAATAGAAGAGGATGAAGTATTCATAGCATCTTGTGATTTGACTGTTCTACCTTCTCGGCCAATGACACAGTTGAAAGGCTGCATCATAAAAAACAACACTATCTCTGAAGAAAATGACGAAAATGAGACCTCTGCCAGCTACTTACAGGAAACACAGGAAATTCCACTTTGGAAAAAAATGTTGTGTTGTAAACCTTGTATCGATACATTGAAAGATGGAGTCTGGGAGATGTCATTGCGATGTGCAAGGGTTACCCCAAAATCTTGTCAAACAAATAGACTTTGCACTTGCATAGATATGGTCAGTATACTATCATTCTGTACAATGTATATCAGTGACAATTTTTAAATCAATGAAATGTTTGTCTCGAGGCAGGTACTAACAAGACCAAGACGGAATCATTCGACCAATGGCGCGTGAGGCCAACTAGAATTAACACTCAGAAAGTTTCGAAAGGGTAAATATTTTGATAAAAAAAGGTTGGACTTACGGAAACCAGGTTTAATTTATAAACATTTTAATCTCTTTATTTTCGTGTGGGGCTGTTGCAGAAAAAGCCAAGTTGACGCACCAAGTAACATGCCGCGTCGAGGCAGTGGAGCAGGTGAACCACGACCCACTATATCTTCTTCAAGGAGCTCGTCTAAAGCACCACAACTACAAAAAGCTACTCCAAAAGTGATCGTACGTATGACAACATATTTATATCCTATGCCTACTTAACTTTATAGAGTACTAGTTGTAACCCGCGACTTCGTTCGCATGGATAAACAAAAAATAGTGGTCTATGTCTGTCTCCGACCCTTAAGCTATATTTATGCAAAAATTCAGGTCGATCCGTTTATCTGTTAAGCCTCGATAACCCAAGAAACACCCAGAGAGAGAGAGAGAGAGAGAGAGAGAGAGAGAGAGAGAGAGAGAAAGAGAGAGAGAGAGAGAGAGAGAAAGAGAGAGAGAGTCGAAAGTATTACTTATTATTAGCTATTAATTTACGAACTATTCAATTTTATTATTTCAGGAATCAAGCAGCAGAAATCTTGCTAGCGCTTATGCCCCGCCGATAACAACTTTCCGAACAACTAACGGTCCTATAATTAAAAACGTCAATGATGCACGAGTAAGTGTTTTGTAATGACGTCGGACTTACGTTGATATGTAGGTCCAGTATCACCCAAATACCCATCTAAAGCCTCACAAACTCACTTCATAAATAATCTCCTACGATAAATTGAATTAAACTAAGTAGTTCACTAATAATTTGTTTCAGAACTTTCTGTTAAAAAGTAGTATGTATAGCGAAGAACGGGAAAGACAATTGATGTCTTCTTTGACCGTGACCCCTCACTCTTATGCACTGAATCGTCCAGTTAACTATACCAGCATTGGACATGCGAGCTCACCTCCACACATGGTTCCTTCGGCATTTAGTACAGGTACTAAGCTGAATTCTTATGTTATACTAGCTTATGCCCGCGACTTCGTACGCAGGCTTAGAGCTCAGAAGTGAGACAGAAGTCATTCGAATTTATGTTCTTACAAATAGAACCTATTGATCAAGGACCCTATTCTTGTGCGCTCGAGATTATCTCGGTGACTGTCTCTCTAATTTAAAATTTAATGGGAGTGAGTGAGAGAGAGATAAAAATATCATTTCTCCGAATAGGGGCCCAGAACAGTGAACAGATAAATCTCCGAAACAGTATCTAAGTCATGAATAAATTTCGTCACCGCGATTCAGAAGACTTGTGTCGCCATCTCTTGGCGACCCGATGTAAATTTGCTTCGCAAAGACACTCAAAGTTCATATTGCGTAATTTCTCCAGTTTCCGTGAACCGATTTTAATGAAGCAAGTTTGTTATTAAGCCTAGGACAAAACCGCATGTCAACCCATCTCTTAATTCTACAAACTAAATATCTCGTTAGTACTAATTAAAAAACTGTAGCTGGACTAATCATAGTCTATGCCGACTTTGAACACTCTCTGGTATTTAAATTTCAGCAACAAGGGCTCCAATACTACCTGAAAAACGTCGCCGTCTTGGCCGAAGCCCGAGTCCACAAATACAGAATCGAAAGCATATGGAACAAAATCGAGCGACGAACACGCCACCCTCGCCACCTACTCACACCAAAGACAAGTTCCTTGTGAAAGGCGATTCCAAGGTCGCCTTGAAGGAAGCTTTATCTAGACTAAAGTGTAAGTGCATTCAAAATATTTTTTGTTTTGATTATTTTAATTTATTTCAATTTATCATAGTATAGCTTCACTAACGGCACGGACAGCCTTCAGATGTGTGTTCAGGTGTGGCATTACAACTGAGCTATTTACAACAACTCGGAGGAGGCGCTGTGATGCCTGTGACGCAATTTTTTTAGCTCTATGGAACAGTGGCGGGCGCTTGTTGTATTTTTTTTCATAAAGTGCCATAATTTTATGTCATTGCCATTTATGTCACCGTGCTTAACTATTAAGATCATGGCCTAGCCACTCGGTCTATACAATCTTGCTTTTTAGGTTTATGTAGCAAGCTAAAGAACGCTTAGATGTTTAGAAATTGTTTTAATGGTGTTAGGAACTTCTCCATACGAGACATATGAAAACATGACATACGAGTCTAATGTCGACTCGCATATTCATTGTCCGCGACGCACTACTCGCATCATGCGTGGTGCGAGCGGTGAATCACGGTAACGCCTGTCGTAAAGAGCCTGTCGCCTGCTACATTCTTGAATCAACCTATCCTCTCAAGCTAACTTTAATTATTTGAACTGGCAAACACTGGAGCAAAGAGGCGTTTTCAAAAAAAAAAACCTGGTAATAAAAATACCCAATAGATGGCGTTAGGCGTAACTTGAACTTTTGCTGTCACTGTCAAGACATGAAAGACAAAAAAATGTACGTGTGCCTTTTTTTTCTCGTGTTTTTTGGCTCCATATGTGTATTTAGACAATTTCTAGTAATGTAACTATGTATTTGACTTCATTTGAAATATTACAATAGTTGACACTGGCTAAATACACAAGTATTTTAGAACAATTTTTTTTTTTGGTTTACGCCTCATTTTAAAATTAGAAAAGATATTCTATTAAAGTTGTCATTGTCACAGTCAAAATTTTTATCAAATGACTGTCAAGTCTCAAATGTTAAAAATTATAACCTCAATGGATGATGGTTTGAAATGAATTTTCGTTTTTTTATTTAGAAAACAATGTTATGCCCGTAGCAGTGATTTAATTTACTGGAAGAACTGTGCTATCGCCACCTAAGATGGGTGCTTTAGTGACAAGAGCTTTGCGACCGATTAAATCGTTCAATATAGAAAATCGCGCGCATCGCGTGATTTCCCAAGAAAAACCGACCCCGGCACCAATGTATCCTCAAACCCTCGAAGATTTGAAGAGGACGATGGAAACCGACCCAGATATAGCTGACAAGTTAGATAGAAAAGACTCGGGACTCGACAATAGGCTAAAAAATGTTTATGTAACGTCTCATGGAAGACCAGAAGATGACATTACTAGAGAGAAAATTGAAAAGCAAAGAAAGAACCGACCTTTGCCTCAGGATCGTAAGATGCCAGAGTTCTACGAGATGGGTTTTAAAGAGCCCGACAGAGTCAAATATGGTAATACAACACTTAAACATGCTATCGATTTTATCTCCGCTCATCAAATTAACCCCGCCGAAGTAACAGCAGCCAAGATAGCTTTAGAATACAAAATGAAGGAAGAAGATGTAGCAAGCATACTCAAATATTTCAAAACATGTGAAATATACATTCCTGAAACAAAAAAATCACCGGCTGTGTTTGCCGGACCAGGTCATCTGAAAAAACAAATTCAGGACGATAAACTTAGACAAATAGAAGAGAAGAAAAAACAAATTGAGGCAGAAAAGAATAGGAATGAAGCTAAAGGAGCTAATTAGTTACCACGCTAGACTGATTCTATGTTATGCTGGTCCCAGCCATGCGTTTATCGCCCTGAATGTTCATGCAACAAGGGGATAAACGCATATCTAGGTGGTCGTATTCAGCATGCTATACAAACTATCGTGCTTCGCTGTGAATATTCGGCATAAATACTTTACTGGCGGTTTTTGCCTTCAAAGGATCTCATCCCTGGCCCACATGTGGAAGGATTTTATTCACGATAGCTTTTGATTGCGATAACTACCCAAATGTTTCACACTCATGTCTGGGACCAGCAATACAGCGGCATCAATTCTGTAGTAACCATTACTAAACTTATCTGAAAGTACTAAATTTTCTATCTATTTTTATTTTTGATGTGAGAAAAGGTAGCAACAATTTTCTGTGTCAGATTTAATTTAGTTTAGATAATGGAACAACAGAATGAATACCAATATCTTGCTTGAAAAGCTAGTATATGAGAAAAGGATGGTAAGGCCTTTGTTATTTTCACTCGACTTGGTTGGGGCACTGCTATGCCCCCAGACAAAACTTGCCTCTTATCAAAAAATTCTATCAGCTAATCTATTCTAGAAAACATTTTGTCTTGTTCAAACATGTGATTTATCATCAGTGAGGAGTAAACAACATTTTTTTGCATAAAGCTTAGTGTTTTTGAATAGGAGGGTAAAGATATTTTAGTTTTGTTTTTAATAGCAGAATAAAATGTGTTAGAAAAATGTTTTGTTGTATCAATTTTAAAAGTTATTATAAAATATCAATGATATTTACTTTTTCAGTTTTTTTTTGGCAAAGTAAGAATTGTTTTATTTTTCTGTAGTTTCCAATTGAGTACGTAAATGCTGTAATTTATTTTTATTTACTAGGAACATAATTATATTGAATAATACCATTGTGATTTAGATGTAGACAGCAATAAAACAGTTTTTGTTACATGCAATTTTTATTTAGCAAATTATTTTGCATAACAAAAGTTTGCTAGTTTTTTTTGTTTAAAATGAAATATTAGTTGTTCGAGTTCGCGAACTGAAACTCTAACTTCAGAACTTCGAAACTCTGGAGCGATTTTGCTCATATTAGGATATTTAACATTGTATTGAAATTTGAAATGAACTATTTGCATACAAAATTTCTTCAATCTGGACAACTTTCTGCTGTACACTGTACAGTAAATAGAATAAAGCTCGAATTTCAATGTCAGGATCTGTCAGGTCGGGACCAACCAGGCATTATTTTTCCTTCATGTTAACCATATGTGGGGCGCTTCCCGTATATATTCGTTCCTAAATTCGTAAGGTTGTTACAGTGACGTCACCCCGCGACGGGTCGATAGGCACGGCGTCCGTGGGCGCGGCGTCGCTAGGGGCGCGTCGCGACGCCCCCATTCCCAAACGCGCCCCCAGCGTGCGCTCTGACGAACGCCCCCTCGCCACGCAAGGAGATTTATTGAACAGCATCAAGGTACAACATAACCTGGCGCTATAAAAATCAGTAATTCACTGTTGCTAAGTATAATACAATCGAAGTATGAAGTAAGTAAAAAATAGAAAAAAGTAAGTAAAATATAGAATGTATTATTTTACCTATTTGTTTTAGGCTATGCAATTTTTTTTTAAATGTTTTTTTTAGAGATTTTTGGTCTATTTAAAAAATAATTACATACTTACCTTACCCGCAGTTCCAAAGGAGATTGCGCGATACATTGCACGCAGACAAATACCATGACAAGCTCAGGTACTTACTTGTGAATATTTAACTTATTAGCGAAGCGAAGGTCTACGGGAGCAAATCGGCAGTTGTATGTATGTTTGTGACTTTCTGTGTGTATTTTTCCGAAGGAACCGTTGATCCGATCCACATTACATTTCGTGGACTATTAGTTCATTTCAATATAATGTAGTTTTAGCGATTCTGAAGTAGAACTTGTGGGGTGCGCCGTACAGAGTCCCCTATAACCAAAATTTCATGACGATCCGATCAATGGTTTTCATTTATCGTCGAACGAATACACCTAATTATGTCGTTTCGCTTCCCTCGGTGAATTATTATAGAGTAATAATCACTTGAACATACACTAGAGGTTCGTAGATCTAGCAAAAAATGTGTGAACTGTACGTACCTACCTATGGTATGTATATCGAGATGTTTTTCGATAAAAAAAAATAACCAAAAAATGTCATGGAATGTTGTCCTAAGCTTTACTATACTATAGAACCAAAAAAAAAACATATATCTCAACATAAGACCTCAAATCTGAAAAACGAATGAGGCACATGGAAAATGAAAAAACATGTTTTAATAAAAAGGAAATGCTCACCGTTTAACTGAGTCGGTTATTCCGACTGTTCCGACTATAAGTTTCGATCACATTCGGTTTCAATGTGTCAAAACGACGTCAGTTTTCATAATAAAATGTTGTTTTACAGTTTAGCTTCCTATAGGAAGCTAACCTATCCTATTCCTTTAGGTTTTGTGTTTTTTTGCAGTAATTCAAACTCTAAGGACAAACTACGGACTACGATGCGAGGCAGTCAAGATTTTAGGTAAACAACTTATCTTTACAATGGGTTATTCAAGAAATACCTACCACGATAGAATTATATCACACTAGACTTATCGATTCTTTCTCTCGAGCGCTTGCAAGATGTGGAATGCCTATTCCCCCGAAGTACTTTCCGCAGAGATGCAACATCCAGGGACCCTATTCGGAGAAATGACATTTTATCTCGGTCACTGTCTCTCTAATTTAGAATTTAATGGGAGTGAGAGTGACCGAGATAAAATGTCATATCTCCGAATAGGGTCCCAGGCTGGCGCAAGTGCCTAGTAAAAAAAAAAAGAGACTTGAACATGTATGAAACCTGTGTAATAATGGCGGCCATCGCTGTCTTGTTCAATCGATAGCTTGACTCTGGACTATATCTATCGGAATTCAGTTCTAGTATGTACATGTTTCATACAATCGCCTTTTTCTTTTTTCTCTATAATTTTTTTTATTTTATTTTTTTCTATGTCTCTTATTGATTTTCCTGTTTCTTGGTATTCTCTTTGCGTGCAGCGCTTTAAAAAAGGCGTCTTCAAACACCGCGCTGGCCACACGTCGACAACAGCATTAGAGTAGCAGGTGTTCATACGTGCCGGTTTGCGTACCATCAGATGACAGCCTGCTTGTTTGCCGATCTAGTTATAGAAAAAAAAGATGGCGTCGATTCTGTTGTACTCACTAAACTGGTCAGACATGACTATAATTTTTTGTGAATCTTATAATATCTTAATTTCAATATGTGGCAAAATAATGACAACAGTTTTAGAGCTGACGAATTTTGTATAGTATTTACGGATCGACAGAATCCACTTGTTTTATTATTTGCTTATTTTTCTCTGACCAAAATAAAGTTTTAAGCATTCCACTGTCGGGGAATGCTTAAAACTTGATTGAAATTGATATCGGCCTACCCTCGAAGGGCGATCAACCACGCTGGCCCAGTGCGGGTTAACGTACGCCATCGAATTTCTTCTCCGGAAATATGCTGTTTCTTGCATATTGTCCTTCACCGAAAAGCCAGTGGTATATCCGTACATAAGTTCTGAAGAACCGAGTACGGGCCCGTCCGGGTTCGAACCCGCGACCCCAAGAATGATACGAGCTACCACGTCTTATACCCAAAACCTTACATTACATTATCAGCCAGAAGACGTCCACTGCTGAACATAGGCCTCCCCCTTAGACCGCCACACCGACCGACAATGTGCCACTTGCATCCACCGGTTGCCCGCGACTTTCATAATATCGTCGGTCCACCTAGTGGGAGGCCTGCCTACGCTTCGTCTTCCGGTTCGTGGTCGCCACTCAAGAACCTTTCTTCCCCATCGGTTATCGGTTCTTCGAGTGATGTGGCCTGCCCATTGCCACTTCAGCATGCAAACTCTGAGAGCTATATCGGTGACTTTGGTTCTTCGGCGGTGACCCAAAACCTTGCTGCTGACCAATTAAGTCAGAATTTTAAATTCCAGCAGTTCAAGAGACAAGCAGACTTCTGGATCTAAGAACTTCTTCGGCCCGACCAGGCCTTCGTCACCCAAAGGCAGGCGAAGCCCACACTCCCCTAACCTTTTCTGATGTCCTTGTAAAGTATCAAATTTCATGCTATTGTACGGTATAGAGAGAAAATTATGTTTTTATTAAAAATGTCTTTATTTCATTATACTTATCAGTTTTATTTACAAATAATATTTACAATTTAAGTATCTATTTATCTTAGGGTCATTCATCATCCCTAAGTTAAGTCCCAAGTAAGCTACTCGCCGGTTAAGGGTGTCTATACATGGCCTGACCTGACATCGTGTGAAAGGGACAGCTAGATTTGAATTTCACGGGAGCAAAAGAAACAAACTATTAAGGTTTTAACTTCTCCCTTTCGCTCCCCCAGAAACTTATATATAGCAATCTCTTTCAAACGCTGTCAGGTCAGGCCATGTAGCGAGGCCTTAAAACGACAAATGGTGTCAATTCTGTTGTTCAACTGAACTGACAGTACTAAAATTGTGTGCAGCGCTTTTTAATTCTATATGGGAGAAAAGGATGGCAACAATTTTTGAGCAGTCAAATTTAGTAAAATGGCACAATAGAATATACACCATTGTATGTAGTACTCATTTCAAAATGTCGAAATAGCGTTAACTGTCACAACCTGAATATAACTAAAATTATTTGGGAATTTTACTCATAGATTCCGCACTCAGGATGATTGAATCGCACCACGCATCGGTATAAATGCTTTACTTCCATTGGTACCTTGATGGGCGCGAGTAGGTCTAACCTTGAGATACCCAACAGAACACTTGGTCGCAGTCCGCGCAACCCGCGCTTTCCTCCAACTATGCTGAGTTTTTGTCGGAACAAAGATCTTGTAATGCGGTAACTATATATAATCTGTACATACCAATTAGCACTAATCGGAAAGTAGCTAATCAATGCTTTACTTCGAGGTGATGAAAGAGGCCTTTAGTGTTAGTAATACTAAGTTTCAATCTACACTGCAAAAAATCACACTGAATTCTTCTTAGAAGTTAGTGTTTTGTCTCAGTAGTTCAACTACTATACAGTTTTACACAAATCATAATGTAACTTTTAGTGGCGCGAGAACTTCGATCTACCAATGGCAAAGTAGAGTTCTACGCGCGCTGAAATCTTGCTCTGTTATTGGTCAATCGATTTCGCGGCATAAATCGCGGCCACCGCTTTTATTGGTCGATCGAATCATGTAAGCGGGACAGAGCTAAGAATGCAGAGCAAGCAACACTCTGCCATTTGCGCTTGCAAATAAAGTTCAATATAGATTATTCATGCGGCTGCTGTCGGAAACCGGTCTGCAATTTTCTGCTCAAACGAAAACGGCCAATCGGAATTATTAGTTTTGTAAAACTGTACTCGGTTGAACAACTGGGATGCCAGTTTACAAAATACCCTGTGGGGTGCCGATGACGTCACAGAATTGACTGAGGTCTGGTATACAGGGTTATCAGAAAAGGGTATGCTAAGCCGAAAGGGCTTCATAGTACTCATTATTGTCAACAATTTTTAGTATGGAACAACACTGAAATCGTGGAGGGGAAAAAAACATCTTTTTCATACATTTTGTCGAGTGTCATTGATATTTTCTATGGAACAGCTGATATTCTCGATTTCAGCAGTGGTGGATTTACAAATTTTCAATTGTCATCTCCTAGATTATATTTACAATCCAAAAATTTCGTTGAAATTACACGTAAAATAATTTTTGGGAAAGTCATCAACAAATGTTGTTGCAGACTTCTATCTGTGAGACATCAGAAAATCGTCATGCAAGAAATCTCCTTGATTTCAACGAGGTAGCAAAAAAAAATTAAAAAAAATCGGTCCCCAAATTTGCCACCCCAAAAATCTGCCGCCCAAGGCTCAAGCATACTCAGCGTGCTGGTAAATCCGCCACTGGATTTCAGGTTTGGTCCCATAGTAAAGGTTGTTCATAATGACGAGTACTATGAGCCCTTTTCAGCTTAGCATACCCTTTCGTTATAACCCTGTAGTTAGAGTGATATAACATCCAAACCAATATTATAATTCAGAATGATATAGCCGCAGTCGTAACTGGACCAATCAAAGATTCGAGGTACATGAATACTTTCGTCTCGAGCAAAAAACTACGTTTGCGCGATTCGGAACTCCGTACAATAGAATTGTCAGTCCATACAAAATGTAAAAAAATACATAATAATGAATCAACGCCATCTACCGAAGAGTAGAGTCTACATAGAGAGTAGTTTTGTCTCTCTGCCTATCGTTTGTTACCTTTTCACGACTAAACGGCTGCACCGATTTTGATGAAAATTAAAATGGCTCTAGTCTGCATCACGAGGAAGGACATAGGCTAGATATTATGAATGAAAAAATATAACTATAATTTCTCACTTAAAATCACGCTTTCACGCGAGCGACGCTGCTGAAAACTAGTCTCAATAATGTAAAGAACCGGACAAGTGCGTGCCTGGCTCGCGAACCGAGGCTCCCGTACAAACTTAACTTTGTAGTTGAAAAAAAATATCTCTCATACATCGACGTCCAAATATATATCGTATATATCGATATCTTCTCGTCCAAAATCCCGCAGTGCCTGAAGACAAGGGTCTTCAACCAATGTGTGTTGCCAGTGATGACTAAGGGGGAGGCCTATGTTCAGCAGTGGACGTCTTCTGGCTGATAATGATACATCGACGTACGTCACGGCAATTTCACCAACTGCTAATTTAAGGTGCAACGTTTCGCTCATCGTGCGAAATTTAAATTTTCTTGCGTTTTTTGTCGATTACAGCTTAATTACTCATCGTGGATTTATTGAAACCAATTTTGCGACAATAAATAATTTGTTTTACGGGCAAAATGATCACCTAGATAACATTGGTTTAGCTACAAATCTCAATAAGCTGATTTTCATCTTGGTTTTTGGTTTAGTGAGAAATATATTTATACTAGCTTTCAACTTGAATTTTTGGTTGGTGTAATTTCTTGATACGACTTATTTATTGTCGCAAAATTAGTTTTCATGAACCTACGATGAGTAATTACGCTGTAACTGACAAAAAACGCAAGAAAATTTGAATTTCGCGCGCTGGGCGAAACGTTGCACCTTAACTTCGTAATCGCAAAACATAATTTATTTATTTGTTGTTACTGCAAATTAATGATTTTCAGGTTTATTCCTTTACTTGTGCTTTAAAACGTTGCTTATTACGCTAGCTAGCTGCGACAGGCATGTCGCAGTTCCCGTGCCGGGTAGAAAATTGTAAATTTGGACTGTGACTAAGTGACTGTTTTTTATTTATTATTGGTTTTATTTTTTGATGGTGACTAACTTTTTGCTGATTTAATTTTTTTGTTTTATTTTTTGTTTGTTGTGATATAAATTTTATTTTTTGAATAACATTTGTATTATTATTATTTTGACTTTTTCTATTGACTTTTTGTCATGTTTTAACTTATTTTATAAGATGATTAAATGATTTAATTAAAAAAATATTACCAAATTTCATGATTCTAGGTCAATGGGAAGCACCTTGGGTTTTGATTTACTTAACGAGTGTCGAAATATGTGGCAAAAATGGCCGTATTTTTTTATTGCGTTGACTTAGAAGCTTTATTTTTTTACAGCTCCTAGAGAGCGTAGACCTCAGTATTTGACATACATTTTCACTTGAAAACTCCACGCGTTCCTAAGAAAAAAGGTTTTGACAGACAGACAGCCCAACGAAGAGTTCTTTTCGTCCTTATGATGCAAGGAACCCTAAAACTACGGCCGCGACGGGGCCCTAGGCGAGGCCGGGGTCGGGGGGCGGCGCCATGCAGTTCCCGTCGGGGTACCGTTTCTTGAAAGCCGCGATCAAGTCGCCATCGACCAGCCGCACGCCGTCCACTTGGTTCCCCAGGGTTATCCTGAAATCAGGGTTAAGAAAATCCGATTTTTATAATAAATATCAAAAATCCGATTTTTTTATATATATATATCCAGACTAAGAAAATGAAGCAAATTTTCCCTAGAAAGTGAAAATTTTTAACGCTAGGAGCACCAGGGAATCGCCCTTTTTTATTACCTCGTAAAATAAACCTTATAAGATATGGAGTTAAGGTTTTAATTTCAATAAATAACTAGCCGTACTGGTAAGTAAAAGAACTTGACCAACTTTTAATGAGGTTGCCATTTTGGGAAACAATCTAAATTATTCTGAATTGTAGTTTTTCGCTACGTATTGCCATTAATCTCCAAAATTTTTAGTTCAGAAGACAGGAAAATATCAATTGATATATATCAAGATAAAAATCAATTGATATATATCTGATATATATCGGCGGACCCTGCCTGAAAAACACTGTCCGGTTATAATCAGCATGCTGATTTCAGTACGTCTCATTCTTCGTCCCAAAGTGCCAACTGAATAGCAGCGTACTGTGATAATAAACCTTCAGATCGCCCATATTAAACTCACCAGTTCGGTTGAACGTTGTGCGGTCGACCAAAAAGCTCTATCTTTCTAGTGCCGGGACTCAGCCTCTCTGAAAGGAAATAAACGAGACGGCGTTTAAATTGCAGCTTGGGGTGGTAGTGTTGTTTGGCGGAGAGGCGAGGAGGGGAGAGGAGAGGTGAGGAGAGGCGAAGTGAAGCGAGGACAAGGGAGGTGAGTCAAGGAGATGTGGGGTGAGGCGCAGTGAGGAGAGGTGGGGTGAGTATAAGTGAGGCGAGGAGAAGGGAGGTGAGTCGAGGAGAGGTGGGGTGATTCGAGATGAAGAAAGGCGAGGAAAAGGGAGGAGAGGTGGGGTGAGGCGAGGAGAAGGGAGGAGAGGTGAACGAGGTGCACGTTGAGGAAGATATTACCCTTTTTCAGATGCATTTAATATGGAAGCTTACCGATAATGCCGTAGATTTCGTCAGGTTTGTGCGAGGTGGCGCGCACCTCAGCCACGATGACGTCACAGTCCAGCCCCCGGTTCAGGTTCTCCGGGTTGCCTTTCATGCCCACCTGACAGTTAATATGTCACTTCAATTTAGAGCTTATAATATGGACTAGCCAAACATTTTGTAAACTATACATAGCCAGGACGGCCCAGACGAAGATAGAGAGATGAGTGACTCCTAATTGAAGGACCGGATTCAAATTTCACAGAACAGAGAGGGATGGATGGTGGGAAGGGAGGCCTTTGCCCTGCAGTGGGACGGTGTAGGCTAATAATCACAATATAATATTTCACTGTTGAATTCATTTTGATGTACTTCCTGCGTCTGTATTTCACCACCGCACGTCCCAACACAGTCAAATTGCTCCCTGCCACATTTTGCAATACTAGCCTTATCGCTAAAAGCGATCTCTTTCAGGCAAAGATAGGATGGAAATCACGCCATTACCCGTTTGAAGAATACAATTTGATTTGTTGTCAAATGAAATTATAACCGAAAATATTTATTTTTTTTGCTTTTTTTTTGCCCCCAGTACAGTTTTATTGGTAAGCTCCCGAGCCCGCGAACGAAGTTGCGAGTGTCAGTTAGTGATATAATAGCTTTATACCCTTTTCAGATCGAATGGCAGACATACATTTTATAGATCACTAGCTGCGCCCCGCGGTTTCACCCGCAATTATACAGAAACCGAATATTTTTCCGGGATAAAAAGGAGCCTATGTGTTAATCCAGGGTATAAGCTACCTCCATACCAAATTTCATTCAAATCCGTTTAGCCGTTACAGAGCTGAACGGGAACAAACACACTCATACTAACCTACTTACACACAAAATATCGCATTTATAATATTAATATGATTGCACTCGTCATTATGAAAAAACTTTCAGTATAGTTTATGGACTGTTTAAGTTTGAAATTCTAGATGGCACTGAACAGTTATTGGCGATCGCGACGCTTGCCATCGAGCGAGCTATTAGCAAGTCTCGTCACGAAGTATTTAACAAAAAGATCGCGCTTTCTTTAATTCTAGACATCTCACCAAGCAGTGTTCTTTCCCGTGGTTGAGCCAGTGCCCCGTCCGTCCGGTTCGTATGATCCGTTGCAACTGATTGGTCTTGACCCATATCAGCTCGTCCACTCTCTCGTAGCCCCACAGCTTGAGGCACTCGCGCCCGAGCTCCATCGCCCTAAATCATGGAACTATACAGATTTTGTTACGAGCAAGTTTAACCCGTCTATCAACAATCATAAGAATCTTACCTGCCAGTTATGAACAATCATACGAATGTTACCTGCCCGTGACCAACAATCATACTAATCTTACCTGCCAGTGATCAACAATCATACGAACGTTACCTGCCAGTGACCAACAATCATACTAATCTCACCTGCCAGTGATCAACAATCATACGAATTTTACCTGCCAGTGACCAACAATCATACCAATGTTACCTAGCAGTGCTCAACAATCATACGAATGTTATCTGCCAATGACCAATAATCATACGAATGTTACCTGCCAGTGACCAACAATCATACGAATGTTACCTGTCAGTGACCAACTATCATATGAATCTTATCTGCCAGTGATCCACAATCATACGAATGTTACCTGTCAGTGACCAAAAATCGTACGAATCTTACCTGTCAGTGACCCACAATCATACGAATCTTACCTGTCAGTGACCAACTATCATACGAATCTTACCTGTCAGTGACCCACAATCATACGAATGTTACCTGTCAGTGACCTAAAATCATACGACTCTTACCTACCTGTGAGCAACAATCATACGAATTTTACCTAGCAGTGCTCAACAATCATACGAATGTTATCTGTCAATGACCAACAATCCTACGAGTCTTACCTGCCAGTGACCAACAATCATACTAATCTCACCTGCCAGTGATCAACAATCATACGAATGTTACCTGCCAGTGACCAACAATCATACCAATATTACCTAGCAGTGCTCAACAATCATACGAATGTTATCTGCCAATGACCAATAATCATACGAGTCTTACCTGCCAGTGACCCAGAGGAAGATGAGTCCACTATCTTGCAGTTGCGGTACTCCCAAGCATCTCATCTCGTCGTCGGACATTGTGCCGTACGGCAGCTCCATGTGAATGTCCCACGGCGGATCGGCCATTATTACGGCGAATTTACCTGCAGGTTACATTACAAAATCAGTAAATTTGAGAATGTTAGTTTTAATAATAATAATTAGATATTCCTTTTTATTCACAAACCCATACTAAGCCCACGTTAGCTAAAATTACTGGATTATCCCGACAAAAATAATCGGATATCTAAGGATATCGAATAAAAAACAAACAAAAAAAAGTAAAGAATATATTTAATCCACATCCATATTCTAGCGAGTAAGTAAGGAAACTGTAATTTATATTTAGGAGTAGGTGATGTCTGTTTGTGTCAGTTTGTTGTTAGATTTCTTAATGTAGATTGTAGGATGAGTGTGGTTACCTAAGAAAGTCATGTCCAAGTATCTGAGGTCGCACTGTATCCACTGCGGCGGCGTGAGGGTTAACACTCCATCGGCTGGCTTCACGACCAAACTCGCACCTGAAAACAGGAACGGTTTAGCCGCGGTCCGAAACACTTTAACATCATCAATGGGTTTTCTTTTTGGCTCCCGCCTTTTTGGCGTGAAGAAGTCTTGTCGCGTCATTGTATTAATTTCCAAAACTTGTGTTATTTCGAGTGTTAATGTGCAAAAATGGTGGATTTTTAGCCGTGGTGTTCGTAAATATGTGATGGTGAATAGTATAATATAGTGAAATGTGACCGTTTGTGTACCGTATAGCGTATATCTTGGAAACGTGTCGCTGGAGTAGATTTTGTCTCACACAGACCTGGTTTGTATTAGTGTCAGCTATCAATTCATATAGGTTTTATGAGTTGCTGTTATTTTGAAGAAAAATAAAGATGGCGGCCAGTAGGAATGCCAGGCTTCAAACTAAAATATTCAAGGCCCTTTCATGAGGATTATTCATGAAGTTATCGTCGGACAAATATACAAACAAACATACAGATACTCGTAGACTCGTGAGCCTTCGCTTTGCTCGGTCAACAATAGATCTTACCATTGTGTGGGGCTTTAGTCGTCGTGTCGAGGGCCTTGGCTGCGTTCACGTTAGGGTCCGCGTTGTCTACTTCGTAGTGGACGTATCTGAAACAAATTACATCTTACCCTTATAGGATCACTTCGTTATCTGGGGGCACGGAGTGTCCCCACGAAGTCGCGCACATGGGCACGGCCGTACTGTCCTTTTCTCCCCACCCCTCCCATCATTTTCTCAATACAACTCCCCGCACTTTTGATCCCCCCCCCATACTCCGAGCAGTCCAGCTCCGGTTCACGAGTCGCCGCATTTGCCAGCCATCGCTCTCCTCACCCATATTGAATGGAAGAGAGCGACCCGCCACACGACGCCGCCGCAAGAATAAGCTTTTTAGTGAGTGTGGCTGCTCTGAGATAATAGTTCGGCGCATTCCTAACTAATATTATAATTCAGAGGAATATAGCCGCAGTCGTTTCGGGACCAATATAGCTTCGAGGTATAAAAATGAATACGTTCGTCTCGAGAAACTCCTTGAGCGATACAGAACTCTCTAAATTACGACTGTCAATGCTTTCAGTCTATACAAAATGTCAAAAAATTTACAAAAATGAACTAGCGAACTATATGAAGTAACTTTGTCTCTCTGTTTGAATGTATATCACAAAGACGGACACAGGATAATTTTGTTATGTTCACGCGTACAAAGTCGACTAATTGTAACTAGTAGTTCGCGCCGAACTGAGACCTCGCGATCCCTATATCTTCACAACCCCTGGACCGATTCAGCTCATATTGAACTTAAAAATTGTATTGAAATGAACTACTTGCCTACAAAATTTCATGAAGATGGGATCAACGGTTCGCAAGTTATCATCGGACAAATATATCACAAACATACAAACATACATACAAATGCCGATTTTTCCCAGTAAACTCTGAGACATTCGCTTCGCTCGGTCAAATAGATTGTCAAAATTATAAACCTATATTTTTCGTAGTCGTGTAAAAAGATTATGTCACTAACTTGCAACTATCCATATGGAAGCAGGTGTTGAGGAAGGAGCAGTCTCCCAGCGTCTCGTCCGTGTGCGACTGTATGATCTTCTTGAAGTGCAGCTTGTTGCAGGCGGCGCGGTCGGGCGTGCGCGCGCACTCGGCGCGCGTGCCGTGCGGGCAGAACTCCATCACCTGCGCGCCTGCGGACGTGCCATCACCATCACCATCACCTCAACACGTCTACTGCTGGACAGTGTGGGTTGCCATATTACCATGCTGGCGGGCATGTTCTAGAACTGCGACCAGAACCATCGGAGGACGGATAGCCGCCTGCCTAGCGTGGGGATTATGGTGACCACGCCCCCAATAGAGGAAGGCTTCGTCCAGCAGCGACGTCCAAAACCTGAGTGCCGTGTGCGACTTTTTCCAATAATGCGTATAAAAGCAGCGCCGTCTAGCGTCATCTCGATGGCACTGCTCTTACTTCATACAAATCATAGTTAACGTAAACGCGATCGAATAGGTAAAGGCATATGAAAAAACTCGCACTCAGCACGCAGATAAGAAGAATCAGTATTCATCTTTATTTCCAACATGTCCGTCCTCAAAATTCAGACTATTAGCCATTTACATTTTCATTAAAATCGGTACAGCCGTTTAGTCGTGAAAAGGTAACAAACGATAGGCAGAGAGACCAAGCTACTTTCTATAGTTCGGCAGATGACGTTTTTTTGCATTTTTTGACGATCTGCTTCCAGAAGAGGACGTCTTGAGAAGTGGATCTTTTACGTATTGTAGTCTTTTTGAGAAGTGGAACTTTTACGCATTGTGGACATCTTGAGAAGTGGAACTTTTACGCATTGTAGTCATTTTGAGAAATGGATTTTTTACGCTTTGTGGACATTTTGAGAAGTGTAACTTTTACGCATTGTAGTCATTTTGAGAAGTGTAACTTTTACGCATTGTAGTCATTTTGAAAAGTGTAACTTTTACGCATTGTAGTCATTTTGAGAAGTATAACTTTTACGCATTGTAGTCATTTTGAGAAGTGTAACTTTTCGCATTGTAGTCATTTTGAGAAGTGGAACTTTTAGGCATTGTAGTCATTTTGAGATGTGGAACTTTTAGGCATTTTAGTCATTTTGAGAAGTGGAACTTTTACCATTGTGGACATTTTGAGAAGTGAAAGTTTTAAGCATTGTGAGAAGTATAACTTTTACGCATTGTAGTCATTTTGAGAAGTGTAACTTTTACGCATTGTAGTCATTTTGAGAAGTGGAACTTTTAGGCATTGTAGTCATTTTGAGATGTGGAACTTTTAGGCATTTTAGTCATTTTGAGAAGTGGAACTTTTACCATTGTGGACATTTTGAGAAGTGAAAGTTTTAAGCATTGTGGACAGGAACAGTGTTTACCTCCTTGACTCTTAAATTTGTCAGCGAGTGATTTCTCCTTGGCAGTTGGCTTACTGAGTAGATCCATTATTTCTTCTCCCACTCTCTTCACTGCTTTCTCTCTACTCGACGGCATTGCTAATAAAGACTGTAAATATAACGAAATAAGATTGTTTTTCACATAAATTACAACCTTTAGAAATAGACGATCGTAGTCTGGTGACTGTAATCTAAAATCTGGTGATATGGAGGGCTCATATGGAGAGGTTTTGGTTCGAGATAATATATTCTCCGTCTTCGTTTTCTACAGTCAGGATGGCAGAGACAGAGAATGTAGATTTAGAATCAAATACTTTCCGAATGGCTTCAGAATGCAGGGGCAGTTTTTCTCTCTCTGTCTTTAACCAGAGTTTACTCAGTAGTGAGAAGTCGACAGGTGATTTTATAGCATAGATAAGTTTAAGAGATAAAAAAAGTTTATAAAAGGCAATGGCAAAGCTTATGAAAAAAATCATCTTGCCATTTTACGTTTTTAATCTTGCTTTTAATGTGAGTGTGAGAAAATCGTATCAAATGGTAAAACATGTCTTATTGTGTTGTTTCCAAAAAGCTTCCACCAAGGTTACTTCTTGGAATGGAATGCAACTGGAATTGGGGACTTGGACTGTGACTATGACTGATTTTTACTGTCCAGTATTGCAACTAACTTGAAATTTTATACAACTTGTCAATAGATAAACACAGGAAATGTGGAACCAAAACAGAAGAAAGAAAAATTTTTTCCTACAATACCAAAACGCAATTCTACTAATTTAACTTACCATGAGGTCTGTATCACTTTTCCCTGTTTTCTTTTCATCTGCAACAGTCTTGGATACTTTGGGATGGGACGGTTCTTTCGACTCATCTATGCTTTCACCTGAAATTAGATTTTAAACTGTATTCAATGTGTTAATAAAGTAACTTTTGTGAAAACAACAACATACACAACAAACAACATCATCTTGTTTAGATAACAAATCTGACTAATTAGGTGTTTAGCATACCTTTCCTTTTGCTAGTAGTAGTGGTAGTGGTAGTTGGAGCTGCCTGCTCCTCGATCAGTGCTGCCAGCACGACGGCCAGCCTCACTGACTCGGCACTGATAACTTCAATGGTGGCGTCTGTGGTAGTTTCTGTACGCTCCTTAATACTGTAATGCAATAAAACCACAAATCACCACACAGGCAGAGCAGCATTGCAACAAAGACACGGGCATCAGTTGGTCTTAGAATAAAAAGACTTGGTTTAAAGTCCTTACGTGATAAGCTTTTGTGTGGCAAACTTTTGCAGTAGACTGGCCACAATGCTGGTGTCTACATCTCCTAGCCCCGGCAAGAGAGCACTTGCGGTAGCCGGCAGTTGCAGCTGCATGTCCGATAGGACTTGAAGCAGGCGTACTTCTAATGACGCTGAGGGTACGGCCTTCGTTTTCTCTTGGCTTGCAGGTGTTGCTGAATAAATAAATAACACTTTACACAAGAGTGGAGAACAAGCAAGTGCGAAAATATGTTGAGGTTCGAAGGCTGAAATTGGGGCCCAGCTTGTTGCAGGCCCTGGGGTGGACCAGCCACCTCGTTTCCCTTTCTACAACTGATCTTGATAGATTTGAAATGGGGTAAAATCGCTGTCCATGAACTTACATTCTGTCTTCTGTGCAGTAGGAATAGAGGCCGCCCGTTCGCTACCGCTTCCCGAGCCACTTTCACCGTTTTCCCCTAAGCTGCCGCTACTAAGTAGTATAGTCTGTAGCTTTTTCTTGCGCTTCTCCAGCTTCTCACGGAGACTGTTCCGCTTGCTTTTTACAGCTTGAATTTCTTCCCAGGCGTCCGACATTGTTTACACACCGAACCTACCTGTTTCAGCGTCAAAATATTGTATGTGTAATATGTGTAATTTTAATTAAAAAGAAAATAATAAAATAAACTTAGAAAGACGAAAATAAAATTCAATTCATCAATTTTATTCGATTCGAATAATTTTGTTTTTGTGATACTTGCCTTTTGACAGTGACATAGAGACATTGACAATTGACAGTGACAATTTTGTTTTTTTTTTTGCCAGAAGTGGATTTTGGCAAAGCACGTCTTGTGCCAGTGCCAGAATAATTTTCAAGTTATGTGTATAATTATATGTTATAATGTATGTTATAATATAATAATTATAAGACTGAGTAAATAATTCAAACAAAATCTAAGGCATGCTGCAAGGAGGTCTTAAACTACTTACACAAATATACTTTTTGTTCTTTTTACCCTTGAATTTATCGTCATTTCAAAGAGTACACCAAAGAGAATATAGCCACTATCGCTGAGTACCGGTGGATTTAGCATTGTTTCGTCCAACCTGAGTACACTAGGCCCCATGGCATGCATAGATGAATGTATACTAGCGATGGCATGGACGTAGTACCCAAACTACGTCCACACGCCGCGCCATGGCAAAGAGTAATATAATATAAGGGGCGCCATGAACGTAGTACCCAAAGGGACCGCACAGCGCACTTTGGGTACCGTCCATGAGTGGATCCATGGATTTATGTTTCGTCAAAGAGTGGATCCATGCACTACGCCAAGGAACATAATACTCTCACTACGCTCATTTACGCTAGTATACATTCATCTATGCGCTCATTATTTGAAAGCTTTCAATTTTCTGTCAAACAATTGAAATCATAAATAATCTGAAATTTGTCTGAAATTACATCCTGTGTCTGAAATATATTGGAAATATATCATTTACTTGAATTGAGTGTACTTTGTGAACACAGAATTCTTATATTGTAAATATATCTACACATAACACAGAAAAACATTTATTTAAGTTCATATGTGTACTTATTTTATTCTTTGTTCTAGAATTTAAAATGCCTTTCGCACCAGAACTACGATCTCACTCTCAACGAGTCTGTACATTATACAAAAAAGCCATGAGAAGTCTTGAAGCTCATTATTTCGTCAGGTAAATTATATTGACATATTCTACCCACATAATTATCTCTAACAAGCTGATGCCTGCGAAGCTCGGCCTACAGCCTCGCTAAACTATTTACACAAACATTTTGTAGAAATTCTTGTTTAGGATTGAGTAGGTAAGTAGGTAGGCTACGTAAACAAGAACTTCGAAGATGAGCAAAATTGGTTAAGAGGTCTAAGGTCGTGATGTCTAAGTTCGATGTCCCGAACAGAGACCTTACGACCTTATATCTTGATAACCTCTTCATCGATTTTGCTCATATTCAAAATTCTTGTTTAGAATTGAGTACCGAATATTATGCCAAATATTATCATCGGCCGGTTAATGTCGCCGCAGCAATGTTCGCCCTTTTTGGGGGAAATACCCCTCCAAGCAAAAATCACCGACAACAAAAAAAATCTATAAAATTGTAGAACTTGTGTTGGTAACACAGTTTCATCAAGATGCGTTGAAAGATACGAGTGCATTCTTAGACGAAGCATCATACTGGACAGACCCATGAGACGTTGCCGCTCCGACGTTCACATTGTCATGTTTCTCTTTTTATGTCACGGGTCGTCGCATAGAGTAAGCGAGAGAGCTATTGTAAGATTGGCAACCTCGCACTCTGTGTCCATTTTGACCGACTAGTCGGTCACAACATTGCGACCCGTCTTACTAAAAAAGCAAATTGGATCAAAATATCGCTGTGAATACTTAATATTGTTATACATAGTGGCATTATGGCGTGTTGTGCTGTGTATTGTGCATCGAGAACAACGAAAGGGGGAGTAAAAGATCCAGAATTATCATTTCACTCGTAAGTCTTTTGTAGCGTTTTTTACCTAAAATAACCAGAATCAAAGCTAAATATTCGTTTCACTTAAAAAATATACATGTTTGAAGTCATACAACTATCACGCAGTGTTATTTAGTAATGAATTTAAGCATTAATTTAAGATAAATAAATGCATTGTGTTACGTGCTCTTGCTAGTGAAGTACCACTACACGTTTCAAACTCTGTCGATATTTGGTCGATATTTATCTAATAATATTCTTGTAATATCCTACATATACTACATTAAGTGAAACATGAACCGTTAATTCCTTTCCGCGTTTAATCGGCTTGATACGTATTCTATCGACAATTAATTTTAATCTTTTTGAAGCTTTCGCGGCTTGAAATGTATGATAATTTGTACCAATGTTGTGTCATGGTTAAACAATTAATTAAAATAAAACATTTTGTTATAGGTTTCCAAAATGTCCGGAAATCAGAAATCAGTGGATAAAGGCTGTGAGGCGCGAAAACTGGGAGCCACCTAAATACTCTCGACTTTGTTGAAAACATTTTGAAAAATCTAGTTTTATGACTGGGCTGTCAATTAAAAAACTATGAAGAATAAAAGAAACTAGGAGATGGTGTAGATACTTATTAACTTTCATAGTTACTATATATATTCGTACCTACTATTTACATGGCAATTACGAGTTTCGATGTTCAATAAACTACATATTTTTGCAAACATTGTGTTCTTAATTTACAAATTCTTAGTTTTGTACACTGTGTACATTTTTATCGATAGATTCTGCACTAGTTTTCACTTCCCTACTCACTAAACGCGCCAACAGAAAGTGGACACGCTGCCAAAGCAATCACTCTATCCAGTGTGATACAAGATCCATGAGTGCATTAGTACCGACATACGGACAGACGAAAGCAAATATTGCCAGTTAAAGCAGACATTTTTCATTCTCTTTGTTCACTCTGTCAATAAAACTCGGTGATACGAATAACTTCATTTATGCACAGAATTCTCCACATTATCTTCGATTTCAGGTATATTGTGCGATATCATCAAGTTATTTTGCGAGCTCAATTTGATGAAAACAAGTGTATTACTGACCACAAGGATATGCGGCGGCTATTATGGCTCGGAGAACACGAACTTTTCATGAAGCAGCCTGGCATAAGCTACATGAAGTGTAAGTGATCTTCCATGAAATCTTTCACGGGGCTATTAATCTTATATTTGGGAAGAGGACAGCCAAACATACATGTTATTTTTATTACTGCCCTTATCCCAATCATTATAAACTAGTAGTTCGCGCCGATATCTATCACAACCCCTGGACCGATTCCGCTCATATTCGAACGTAAAAATTGTATTGAAATGAACTTACTTGCCTACAAAATTTCATGAAGATTCATTTTATTCATGAAGATTTCACGGTTCGCAAGTTATCATCGGACAAATATATACACAAACATACAATCATACAAAAAAAACATTAATTTACTCCGGCCGCTTGTTTCAAACCTTTTCATTCCTCCAAGTTTCAAACAGTTATCCACACTTTTTTGGTCGCCACTCGTCGTTGTTTTGGTACCTCTTACCATCATATCAGGCACATCCTAGCCACATTACCCGACCTGACATCGTGTGAAAGAGATGGTTATATAATTATAATTATATGAGTTTCTCGGGAGCGAAAGGGAGAAGCTATAATCTTAGTAGTTTGTTTCTTTTGATAATAATATATATTATAACCACGAAACTCCTTCAGACTGAACTAAGTATCACGTCGACAATAGCCGAGTGGCTCGTCCACATCATCCTCATGATGAAACCACGAGCGGCTCTTGGTTTCAATCGGATTTTTAAAGGACGACACGATAATGAGACCATAATTTGCGTTTCAGTTGCGAGATCCTACGGACTTGCGGCTGGTGTGGCTATTGAGAGAGTCGTGACTCCCCCTGATTGGGTATTGGACTACTGGCATCCGTTAGAGAAGGCTCAATATCCCGAATATTTTTGTCGACGTGAACAAAGAAAAGCAGAATTTGTTAAAAAGTGGCAAGCTAATGAATTGTGTTGAGCATGTTGAAATTAAACCATATAGGAAATAATAACATTTTCTAAAACTGAGTATTTATATTCATAATTCCTTTACTGCATAGTTAGGTCGGAGGACTCCATGAGATGAGGATCCAGAGAATGGGAAAAAACCAAGCCAGTACTAATAATACCACAGTGGCGGCTTAAGAGGGTATTTGAGCCTGATTTGATTTTTTGAAGAGGATAGATAAACATACATTTTATTGGAGTAAATTAAACAAACAACTGCGGTTATAGGTTGCTTCATTTATTCCCGTGAAATTCTTGTCTAGCTACAAGCTTGCTTCCTATCATTTTCCAGATTAAAGGCCTCGCTACATGGCCTGACCTGACATCGTGTGAAAGAGCTATAACTTTAGTAGTTTGTTCTTGTTTGTCTTTGTTTTGTTTGCTTGTTTGTTTCTTTTGCTCCCGTGAAATTTAAATCTAGATGTCTTTTTCGCACGATGTCGGGTCAGGTAATGTAGCGAGGCCTTAAGTGTTCGTGACCGTTCCCCTTATTATGAACGTTCGGGATTCTGATTGTGATAGCATGCCATCCCGCTCATTCCAACGTACTCGCACAATGTGTGGTTCCGCTCGCGCACTATCACCATCACGATCAGAGTAAGGGGGCGTGTTCAGATAAACAATATGGCCTTAATGGCTCTAGCATGTTAACGGGGCGAAAAAAAAGACGTGCGTAGTGGTCGAAGATTTTTTAGCGTTGTGTTGGTAGATTGGGGGTTTTTTCGCAATTATGGGGAAATTTTTCTTTGGGGTTTTTTTTTTTTGGGTAAACGAAATGTTTTGGGAAAGAGAAATAATGAAAGGCAATTTTGGATTATTTTTTTGGCTAGTCGAAGAATACTGATTTGCGTGTGCTCCTTATGCTATTTTATTATAACAAGGGAATAGTAATATTCTGATGTCACGCGTAAACGAAGATACACTTATAGACAAAACGTTATTATTGACCGAGTATTGATCGTACGCAAGGATGCTCTATTTTATGAGGCGTTATAAAAAAAAAAAGAAATCCTTGTAATAAAAGTACCCAATAGATGGCGTTAGATGTACCTTGAGGTTTTTCTGTCACTGTCAAGACATGAAAGACAAAAAAAAGTACGTATGCCTTTTTTTTATCGTGTTTTTTGGCTCCACATGTGTATTTAGACAATTTCAAGTAATGTAACTATGTATTAGACTTCATTTGAAATATTACAATAGTTAAAACTGGCTAAATACACAACGTGAGAAGCCAAAATTTATGATTTAAAAAATAAACATAAAATATTTCGACGGAAATGACAATGACAGGTAAAACGATAGGACTATTACGCCATCTAGTAAGTATTTTAGAACTATTTTTTTGTTTTTGGAATACGCCTCATTCTTTAAAAATATAGTCTAGTTTTAATTTGTTTTATTTCCTGTAGGAAAAAAAAAATAGGGAAAAAGTTGCAAAACTTATCATTTCGCGGAAAATAATAGTTGAATATGGGGAAATTTTAGTAACTCGATCAAGCAATCTGCGGGCTTATCCTCTAACTTTGAAACGTTCGTGATTCTGATGGCGAGAGCATGCCATCTCGCTCGTACCAACTTAGTCGTACTATGGGCGGTCCCGCTCGCGCAACTCTCGCTATCGCTTTCAGAGTTATGGGATGAGCCCACTGATTTTTGGTTATTTAATTCAATACATTCTTATCTATGATTTAATTTATATCTTAGAAATACCTATTACAATAAAAATAGTGGTATTACTGGTATTCTGGTACTTCTCAAATATCAGAATAATGTATCAATCAAATATATATATTCTTCAATTGCTTCACTAAGTTTCTTTTTTTTGAATTTGCCAAACTGCTCATACCTAGATTAATTTCATTGGTAATATAATCATGGCAGCAGAAGGTAAAGAGAGTAAAACTCCTATGACTGACGAAGAAAGAGCCGCTCTGTGTCAGAAACTGGATAAGGAGCTTGATGATTTCATTGATAGCTTGGAGAAGAAGAGATATACTGAAGGATGGCCGGAGGACCGCTGGGAGGTTAGTTCAGACATATTGACCAGATTTATCTTTTCTCTCATTTTATCGTCTGTTTTCTTTCTTGTGACTTTACGAATCAAACTAGCCTGCTAGTGCCATGCTTGCCTGTAACAGTTAAGTTCCACCCAAAAATGGTGAAGTTCTGAACCATATCGCATTGCGCTGATCAAGTCATCACCCTAATATATTAGGCTATATTATAGCTGGTAAATCTTGTTTGCCCGTATTTTACTGGACATGTAGTCCTTCAATCTGGAACATGGAATTCATGGGCTCTATTTTTAAATCGCTCGTATGATTTTGCACTAAAACATGCAAAATGAAAGATTTGCATTAGCGAGTGATATAATTCTTTCAAAAATGCAAGTTTTGAGTTTGAAATTTCTTTCGAAAGTCATGTCATTTCGAATGATACAAGTGATATCATATGAGCAAAATATCATACACGTGATTCAAAAATAGAGCCCCAGCAATGTTGGATACTACCGCAATGGTGTGGTAGTTCTCTGGGCAGACTGTTAAAGTCCTACCTACTACAATATAACCTTTCCACACCTACAATTTATCTCCACACTTAATTTCATGCAAAACAGAACTGACCGGAGCCAACCTATCTTCACCTGACCCAATCCACCTTGATCTCCGTCCCAGCCAGAGCCAGCTTATTCTAGCTAGCACTGTTAAACATTAAAATTTGCGTCCATAGAAAGTTGCATTGCCTAATTGTAGTACTGATAAGGAAGTAAGATGTCGCTAGTGCTTTAAACTGCAACATGGTCATCACAATTTCTGCTTGACTTGAAATAGACTCCAAGTTAGTCTTTAGTTAAGTTAACTCATTCATGATGGTATGGAGAAAAAACGCAGGCTTTGTAATGTCAGTGAAATCGATAATTTTATCATTATTTGCAAAACTAGCTATGTTCAAAAGATGGCATTTTTTTTTTTTTTTTGTTTTGAGTTCAACTGCGATCAGTCTTCAGACTATGAGCAGTTTTCTTGTTTGTATTTGGTCTTGTAGGAGAGGTGATCCAATGATCATTATCTCCTTTTCTTTATTCATCATTTCTATCCAATTCTATGATGTGTTGTCTGCGTAGCCGCTTTGGATAGCTGATGGTAGTAAGCTGTGTCGCTAGAGGGTTCGGATGCATGGTCAGTCGCTTTTTGTATTTAGCTGAAAACAGTTTTATTTCATCGTTGACTGTGTTCATTTTAAGTTCTTCATGCAGCTCTGTAGTCTTCAGGAACCATGGAGCATTCGATATGTTTCTTAAGATGGTATTCTGTGCTCTTTGTATGATAGAGGTGTTTGAATTACAGGCGGATCCCCAAAGTTGAATGCCGTAACTCCAGATGGGCTTTAGTACTACTTTATAAATCAGGATCTTGTTTTCTGTACTTAGTACTGAGTTTCTACCTATCAACCACAACAGGTTTCGGTATCGGAAGTTTAGTTCGTCTCTTTTTTTTTGTAGGTGTGTTCTCCAGGTCAGTCTACGATCCAGGTGCATTCCCAGGTATTTGACCGAGTCACTGTGTGGTAGTGAGTTTGCTCCCAGGTTAACAGGTGGGCAATCTCCTTTGCGAAGGGCGAATGTAGCATGTGTTGATTTTGAGACACTGGCTTTGATTCTCCACTTCGTCAGCCACTGTTCTATTTTGTCCAGCCCCACTTGTAGAGACTGCGATGCTTCCTTTGGGTCTTTGCTACTAGCAAGGATGGCAGTGTCATCTGCAAAGGTGGCAGTTACTACCCCTGGTGTTTCGGGTAGGTCGGAGGTGAAGATGGTGTACAAGACAGGGCCAAGGACTGATCCTTGAGGTACTCCTGCTTGTATATCATGGAAGTTTGAAGTGTACTCTCCGTCCTTTACCTGGAATATTCTTCCCGAGAGGTATGACTTTAGTATACCGTAAAACGAGTGTGGTAGCAGGGTCTTTATTTTGCAAAGGAGTCCCTTATGCCAAACCTTGTCGAAGGCCTGTTGGATATCAAGGAAAGCTGCCGAACAGTACTCTTTTAGCTCTAGGGATTTCCTGATCTGATCAACTACTCTGTGGACTTGTTCAACTGTGCCATGCTCTTGTCTAAATCCAAATTGATGGTCTGGGATTATGGATCTTTCAACGAGAGATTTAAGCATCCGTGTGAGCAAGATTTTTTCGAAGAGTTTCGAGATCACTGGTAGCAAACTAATGGGTCTATAAGAACCAACCTCATTAGCACATTTTCCGTCTTTATGGATCATAATTATCTGTGAGATTTTCCAGATGCTTGGGTAGTGACCAACCCTCATGATTCCGTTAAATAATGTGGTGAGGAAAACTAGCCCTTTCTTTGGAAGCTGCATAAGAATCTCTTTGGTGATTTGGTCAAATCCTGGAGCTTTTTTGTTGTCGAGCTTTGTTAGGTGCCTAGTTATTTCTCTAGGGTTGGTTGGCTTAAGCGGTAAGTCCAGCTGGAAGTCCTGGTTTACAATAAAGTCTACCTCTGTGTCTTCGTCTCTGGCTGCGTTGTTGATGCCATTAGGCTTGAATACCTCTGCCAGGTGATTCGCAAAGGTGTTGACTCTTTGTTGTGCTGATCTGGCCCATGTGTTATCAGCAAGTCTCAGTGGTGTGCGAGTACTCTTTGGTTGGTTCAAGTGAGAAGTGGCTTTCCACAGAGAATAGTTGGTTGATTTTGTGGCCGTAAGTGATTCCAAGTGTTGAGTCAGGGTTGCATTTTTTGCTTCTCTTATGAGTTCTTTGAGCTCGACTATTGCTCTGTTAAGGGCTTTTTTGTCATCATCATGTCGGCTACAGTGCCATACTCTGCGAAGTTTCCGCTTCTCTTGAATTTTAGCTCTTATTTCATGTGGGACCGAATGATGTCTGTGTGTCTCTGATGGAGTTTCAGGGGTAGTTGACCAGCATGCAACTTGGATCAGGTTGGTAAAGTTAGTTGCAGCCGCTTCTATGTCTTCCGGGGTCTTTAGAGCAATCTTCAGTTCCAGTCTATTTTCGATCAGCTTTCTGAACGACTCCCAGTCTGTGTTTCTATTAGACAACTTGGTGGTTATTTCGTATTGTAGGAGTGTTGTGCCAATTGTAAGAAGGACAGGGGTGTGTGCTGAGGAGCCATCTAAGCACGAATTTATTCTGGCAGAGTATTGTGACATTCCCTTGCAGACAAAGAAGTCAATGACGTCAGGTTTTCTGTCTTTGTCTGTAGGCCAGTGCGTCGGTTCAGACGTAGACAGTGTTGTAAGATTGTTGTTGTCAATGGATAGTTTAAGCTGTCTTCCTCTCGTAGTAGCTAGCCTTGAACCCCAGTGGGGATGTTTACAGTTGTAGTCTCCTCCAGCGATAAACCGAGGTCCTAGCGTGTTAAAGTAGTGTGTGAGTTGATCCTCTTTGAGGTTATGCTTTGGTGGGCAGTATATTGCAGATACATTGAAGTTTCCATTCCTTCCTTCCACCGTGATGGTGGTCGCCTGCAAATGTTCAGTCTTATATGCTGGTAGTTCATGGTGTTTCAATGATGACTTTACTATCAATGCAGTTCCTGCATGAGCAGTTCCATCAGGGTGTTGGGTGCTATAGATAGTGTAGTTTGATGGCATTGAAAACATTATTTTTGTAGACATATGTTTTGTCATATATTGCTATCTAATTTGAACTAAAGCTTAAATTGTGGACCAGTGGCGTAGCTTGCCATAGAAGGGCCCCATATCAAAATTTGTTGGGGGGCCAAAATGAAGGGTAACTGTTTTCAAAGAAATAACGTTCGGGGCCCTTGTAGCCTGGGGGCCCCGTATCATTGATACGGCTGTTACGGCGGTAGCAGTACGCCCCTGTTGTGGACACATACTAATAGTATGTTTCTATAATAACCATAGTTACATCGGCTTTTATAGCGGTTTGTACTTTAGCTAAATAAGTAAGTTGTGTTAATTGGTACGTATGTATAATTATGTATTATTAGTTTTAAAGTATATATTTTACATTTATATAGTTTGTATTTATCGTATGTATTTTATGTAGGTAGTAGGTTTATGTATGTATTTTCATATTATTATTATTTTTATGTATCTACATCACCAACCTTAGTTTTTAAGTTATGATTCTGTCCATCCAAAGGTTGTCTGGAAGAAATCGCTTATATATGGGTGATAAGGCCGCCCATTATACTACCGTTTTTTAAATATTATTGTTTTTTAAGTTTGTCTGTTTTGGTGTATAATAAAGTTATATTGTATTGTATTGTATTGTAAGAGCCATCTAGTTTTAAGCAGTTTTTTTTCATAGGTACACTTTTTGTATTGTGATTCTTCACATATCATTTTTCTTAGGTACTAAAAACTCAATTCTATTTTTACAGGAAGAAATGGACAAACATCCATTCTTTATGAAATCAACACCAGAAAACGGTGAGATGTCTGAACTGGCCGAAGGCCTCGCGAAGCTCAAGTATGATCCCGAAGAGAATACACCATTGGAGCTAGCAACTAATTATAAAGAAGACGGCAACTTTAATTTTAAACATAAGAATTATAGATTGGCTATTATGGGGTAAGTACTATACATATAATTTACTAGCTGTTATCCGTGACTAAAAAATAACAAATAATAGTGGTCTATGTCCATCTTCAAACCCTTAAGCTATATCTGTGCAAAAATTCAGGTCCATCTGTTCAGCCGTGATAATGCGACAAACACCCAGACAGAGAGAAAAAGTTACTTTCGCATTTATAATATTAGGATAGACATATTTTTGTAGTTTCGAGACTCTTTTGCAGTCTCTGTCTGGGGAAGTATCTGTGGCACTTTGTCCGCAATTCAATAGCCAAGCAGTAATGTGCAATTATTACTGTGTTCTCTGTTATAGGGTAACGTTTCCAGGTGACGAGCGCAGTGCATTGCCGCGCATAGTTTTGAACTTATAATAAATATCTCTATGGTTCTAACTGTGGTTCTAACCTAAAACTATTCTTACAGTTACACAGAAGGCATCAAACAGAGATGCGACAATGCAGAAATAAATGCAAGTCTTTACAACAATCGTGCAGCGTGCCACTGGCATCTCAAAAACTACCGATCATCTCTCTATGACAGCGAAAAAGCACTTTCTTTCAACCACGATCATACAAAAGCTAGAATACGAGCCGCAAAATCTGCCTTCCAGATAACCAAATACGATACATGCATAGAACACTGTCAGAAAATATTAGAACAATCCAAAGAGAAAGAAATAACCGAACTGCTTAACAATGCCAAAACGAAAAAGATGATACAAGACCGGGATAAGCGTAAGAAGGAAAGAAAAGATGCAAAGAATAGTGAACAGAAAGATAGCATAATAAAAGCTATTATTGAACGAGGTATAAAGATATCGAAATGTGACGATGAAGACGATATAGATTTGGGAAAGTTAGAGCCGAGTTTGCCCGGGGCTCAAGATGCGATAGTGCATTTTGAAAATGGAATACTTAAATGGCCAGTACTGCTTTTATACCCAGAGTATCAAATGACAGATTTTATCCGAGCATGCCCGGAGAACGTTTCATTAGTGTGCCAGCTGGAGCAAGTTTTTCCCGCACCATGGGATGTAAATAACCATTACAGCATCGATCGGGTTAATGTATACTTTGAAGGTTATGATAAAATGCCGCACGTGATTGACCCATCGAAGAATCTAGGAGATTTATTAGTGATGAAGTATTTTGAGTTGAAAGCTGGGACGCCCGCGTTCTTCGTGATACCTCGAGGCAGCGTCGTCGAGAGAAGGTTTTTAGAGAGTTATTTATAAGCTTACGACTCCACATTAGTGTTGTTATTGTGCTGTTGTATACAATCGATAGTCAAATATCGATAGCACAGTAGCGATGGAATACTATCGATAGTTTTGAACTATCAACAGCTGTTTATTACATTTGTTTAACAATAATTTGTCTAAAACTATTGATACTATTGACTGTGAATGTCGTTTGGTACGACAATAGTGTCGATAGTATCATTAGGGTAGTGACTATCAAAGTATAACACTAACAATACTATTGAAATTTTCGAGGACAACTATCGATGGTGCGACAACACCACTTCCTACGCGTAGCTAAATATACAACCCATTCTACTTCTGTCCTTTTTTAGTTTGGCTTGTATCCCACTCTCGCCACTTCCCATCCCACCTAACGGTATTTTGTGCCTAAATTGTCGATTTTAATATCACTAACCAAAAATTAAAAAAAATGGGCGGTTGCGTCTATTACAAAATTTTCGAAAAAATGTTCTTATCTCTTACCCACACCAGTAAGATACTGTGATACATTTAAGAGATGCCAATAAACTAATTTGAACCTTATGCCGTCAAAGCTGTGCCTAATTTAGGTTGCAAATTTTTTGTTACTTATGCATAGATAATTTTTGATTCAGAAATACTGTGACTAAGAAAGTCTTGAGTGCTGACCCGAAATCCATAGTTTTAAATACCTTAGCTCGTTTAAATAACCTAACTAAAAAAATAATGATTTTGACACTTCCATCCAATCCCCATATCCGTAGCTTCTTTCGTAAAAAAATTATACTCATATCCCTTTAGGGATCTGCTTATAATAAGCGCAGAACGCGTAACCTCGGCGGAATATTTAATCCACTTTTAGCCCAGTCAATTTAGCGTTTGATACAGAAGAAATGATTACCAGGATTTTTTTCTGTACATAATTTAAGACCAAGCTTTGATATTACGTTACAATAATTAACCAAAATGCGTATCCGGAACAGACTCAAATTGTATATTTTGCAATATCGTCTCTATTCGCGCTACGTTAGGGTCTAATTCAGATGACAATCGTAAGCTCGGCAGTGAGTCGTCGGCAACGTTTAATAACTGTTTAATTTAATTTAATATTGATTTTACTTCAGAAAATTATACTAAACAATTTAATACACAGATCACACTAGATACCGTATTACGAGATTCGTTGTTCCTACAAAAAGGTACCAAAGTTTGAGGCGCGGCGCGGGTCGCGGGGAGTGCGAACAAGCATTCTCATTGGCTATCTCAAGTTTCCGCCTACTCGCGCCTATCAATCAACCAATCAGATATTTTTTTACAAGTGTATTTAGATTGATGCGTGGTGTGCTTCGAGCATCCTAAATGCAGAATGTAGGGTGTGATCTGTGATTTAATATTTATGTTATGCATTATGTCCGGGTCTTCCATACTAAGTCCCGTAACTTGACTGGGCTATTTTTTTTTCTTTTGTGGTTCGCGTCCGAAGCGCAGTGTCTCGGGCGCGCGCCTCTGGCGCTTATTATAACAATTCCTTAAACATCTGCTTTAGTTTATAAATAATACTTAAGTAGTACATTGAGTGGTATTTAGATTTTATACTGTTTTGTATTTATATCGTTTATTGTATTAAAGTTGTTAGTCTATATCTGGCTCGTCTATGTCGTATGCCTTCTGATGGGGGTAGAAAGCCCCGGGTGGCTCGAAGGTGTCCTTGGAGTCCGAGAGCGAGGGGTACGGGTGGTGGGGCATAGCGCCCATCCATGATGGATACCAGTACAGACCCTGTGGAAGGAAGTTATTTGATTACTAACATTTTTATGCTACGAAGTGTCTAATAAGTGGAATATCATAATACCCGAGCTGCTCTAAGAAATTTTCTGGCACCTGCAATGGAAACTTGCACGTTTCCAAGTTTTTGTAAATAGATTGTTAACTTCCAAAAACTATATTGTACATGCCTATAATACAAGTAATACAAAAAAAAAAAAAACTATCCAAAAAACTTAAGTTTGTTCGATCTCCATCAAATTTAAACAATGAAACGAAAGTTACTTCAAAATATCAGTAATCTCACTAATATTATAAATGCGAAAGTTTGTGCGGAAGTATGTAAATATGTGTGTGAAAGTGTGCTTGTTCCAGTCCAACTCTGAACGGATTTGGGCGAAATTTGGTATGGAGGTGGATTATACCCTGAATTAAGCTTATACCCTTTTATATCCCGGAAAAATATTCGGTTTCTATAAAATAGCGGGTGAAAACGCGGCGCGCTGCTAGTATTGTCTTAACAGACAACGTATGCTTTTGGATAATCACACTTAATAATTTGATATTTTCAAAAATGTAAAAATGCGCGAACAAGACTGCTGGTGACGCAACTAAGGGCCTAAAGAGGAGCCTAACCTCGGGCTTATGAAGCGTTTGTGAACTTTGACAATAGATTAAGTCTCTTGTTGTCTTTGTCAATGAGGCGTTTTCCAAAAAAAAAAAAATCCTGGTAATAAAAGTACCCAATAGATGGCGTTAGATGTACCTTGAGGTTTGAAATGAACGTGTACCTTTTTTTTTCTCGTGTTTTTTTTGCTCCACATGTGTATTTAGACAATTTCAAGTAATGTAACTATGGATTTGACTTCATTTGAAACATTACAATAGTTGACACTGGCTAAATACACAACGTGTGGAGCCAAAATTTACGATTTAAAAATAAACATAAAATATTTCGACAGAAATGACAATGACAGGTAAAACGATAGGTCTGTTACGCCATCTAGTAAGTATTTTAGAACTACTTTTTTTTTTTGGAAAACGCCTCATTGCTTATTGCCAGACAAAGGCACCATTAGAATTAACCTGTTGTCAAAGTTAACAAACGTTTCAGAAATCCGCGGTACGTCTAGTAGTGGACAAACAGGCTGTCGATGATGATGACGAAAACTGAACATATGAAGATTACCTTATTGCCGCCTGAGGCTATACAAGTGAATCTGTCGTCGTGGATGTCCACAGAGTCCAAATAACTCTTGCCAGCTATGGAGCCGTAGTTCGGGGGGTACATGAACAGGCAACCCTCCAGTATATCTGGAAAATGAAGTGGCAACAACATACAGGCAAATATCTTTATACATAAATATCTTTTAACACCAAAGTTAGAGGAAAGCGCGGATTGCGGGGACTGCGGACCAAGCGTTTTCAATAGCTATCTCAAAGTTACGCATACTCGCAATTAATCAATGAGAGTAAATTTTTAAAGGTGTATTTTGACCTATGAGTGATGAGTTTTGATCGTCCTTACTGCTGAATCTAGGACTCGTAATACGGCATCTATATACAGGGTGTTACCGAAATGTGTGGCAATATTGAAAGGTATGTATGTACTCGTCATAATGAAAAACTTTAATACGGGACCAAACAAGAAATCGCGAAAAAAAATGCTGTTCCATAGATAAATGTCAAACATACCTTTCAATATGACTGCCCCGGTGGCTCAGTTGGTACTGAACCTACGTTCTGTGCTTGGGGGCGTGGGTTCGATTCCCATCTAGGACAAACATTTATGTGATGAATATTTGTGTTTGTTCTATGTCTGGGTGTTAATATGTATATAAGTATGTATTTAAAAATATCTATGTATGTATATCAGTCTCTGACAGCCATATTACAAGCTTTGCTTAGTTTGGGGTCAGATGACCGTGTGTGCAATAATGTCCCAGATATTTATTATTATTATTATTAATATTGCTTACACCTTTCAGTAACCTGTATAATCAGCAATCAATGACATGAACGGTTTGTCTATGGATTTAATAAACTTACAAGGCACAGTGATGTTGACCTCCTCAGAATCGATATCTGGTTTGGGAGTCGGCTCGATGTACGGCGGTACCGGATCGATTCCCGTTCCCGGGTCGCCCGGGATCAGGAAGGGGCCTGTTGAAAACACATGTACCAGTCGTTTAGCAAGTTTAACTTGAAAAACTTCGTTAGAACCCACAGCCTTTATTGTGCATTTTAATCTAAGGGTCCGTCTGGGCTAGGTGTTATGTGAAAATACGTTCTTTGTTTGCTTACCAACCTCCATAATGGTTAGTGTAGTTCCATTCACAAACGTGGTGATCGCAGATCAGCGGTGAATTCGGTTCTTTAGTGTAGAAGCTGTGACCGTTGGGTGTTCTCTGCAAAAATCGGGTAGGTATAAGTTCTTGACCTAGCGAAGCACAAGTGTCAAAGTCAATGGGAACAAGTCAGTACTTGTATGTGTGTTATATTTTCGGACGATAACTTGCATATTTAATTTAAAAAATGAGTTCGATTAAGAGCAAAATCGGACCAGGGGCCGCACCATGAACGCTTAATTGCGGGACAGAGTAGGCTCAGATGCCGACGCTGCGCGACCGCGAACCGTATTGCGAGGCGATAAAATTCGCATTCGCGCAGCATCAGCAGCTGAGCCTACTCTGTCCCGCAATAAGCGTTCATGGTACGGCCCCAGGGGTTGTGAAGAAAAGAGAAGTTTGGCTGCCCACCTCGAACGCTCTTATTCTCCACACGCCATAAAAATTGTTTGTGTTGTTTAGATGCATCACACATTTCTTCCACATAATTTTAATGTATACCCGCTGTAACTCTTACCTTTTGTCCTGAATCTTTTTCCATAATACCTTTGATCATACCACCTGTCCATTTTTTGGGCCACAACATCCGTTACGTCCTTCAAAAATTGCCAAACTCACCAGCAAATAGTCATGGTGTCTGAACCTAAGCCCTTGTATGTTGAAGTCCAGGATGAAAGACCCAGAGGCGATGATACAGGAGGCAGCCGTCAATGGCGGCAGCTTGTACATCACCAGCCCGCATTTTACTATTGCCTTGGGAAGAGAGGACACGTCGCGCTCTTGCTGAGTTATCTTCTTAAAAGGGAACCTTGGGATTAAGAAATACAGAAATACTTATTTAAAAATGCTTGTTGGGGATCTCTATTGCCTAGCAGTAGATCTATTATCTTATGTGCTATAATTTTGTTCTGTGGTGAAAGTTTCGGGACTGAAAACATTCAACACGCAGAAGGTCCAAAACAAAAAACGTCCACCACTCGCAGAATGTCCAAACCGCAAAATGTTCAATTATAACACAATCAGACAAGTGTCAAAGAGAAAATACGCTTCCCATTCGTTTGCAGCTCCAAATCTATTGCCTCAGAAAGCTACAGTCCGATGCTCTATGAAGCTTGCCTGCCCTAGTATACGCTGATAGTCGACAGCTTAATCCTATGGTAAATCCGGCACCATAATGCAGGATGGGAAGGAAAAATTACTCCTGGTACAGCCAGGTAAATTAAGATGGACCACGGAAAGAAATAAAAACCCCAATTAACTTGAGGAAAGGAAAAAAAACGCACTTTCCCACAGGAAGAAAAAAATTGCTTCTGGTACTGAAGATGAACTAGTAGGTGGACCACGGGCAGGGAGCGACCTAATGCATAGAGGTCGAATGTCAGGTCTGACGTCGCTGGGTAAAGGTAGCTTCCTCGAAAGTCTGGTGCTTCCACAGCTTTAGTCAGATCTGCTACCAAGCAGTTGGTGTCTAAATATTATTGCAGTCCAAGGAAATTATGTTATTAGTTCTTACAGAACCGCTTAACCACAACACTAAGCTAAGCATATACGTACAAACAAAGCGTCTTAAAGATTCCCACCTGAACAAGCAGATCCCATTGTTGCACTCCAACCCATGCAGATAATTGTCAGTAGGGAAGGAAATACTAGGGTCATCCAGCAAGTAGTACTTGTGCTCGTCATGGTAGTGCAGGAAACCGAGGAACACGAACGAGCGGTCGCGGCAGTACGGCGCTGCGCCTTTACCCATGTTGTAGATGTCGCTGTATAACTCTGATAGGAAGATGTAGACGTTCTTGCCACAGTAGAATTCTGGAACGTGAATGTGGAATATACTTCAAAGATATAATTTGGAATGAGTGACAGGAAAAAAATGCTGGCATTTTGACTTGAAAAGTAATACCCACTACTAGTATATTCTTGGAAGGAACTAACTAGCCAAAAAGTAGGTGTAAGGTGCTTATGGAAGACAATTTAGCAACGATTAATTAGTGATATATCTATTAATTAATTTATGCCTACCAATTCCCACAAGCACTACTTGGAAAAAAGAATATATTCGGAATCCAAACAATGTGATAAGCGTATTAAATTCATAGAATACTTAACACCGACAATGTCACGCAGTCTGAAACTTTTGCGACACGGGCCCCGCCCTGGGGCCTTATCATGTAACTCTGGTGGCGTTGGTCTTCGTTTGCTCTCCTACTCGATTGCATGGTGTGAATTAGTTGGCGCGAGTGGGACGGCACGCGATGACCATCGCCACTAGAATTACATTCATGCGCAAAATCCTGAGTCCTCGAGGTCGTCACATCAGCGTTCGGCACCTTCGGCCGTTTTCAGACACGCTTTTTGACTATCTTGGCCCATTTATCAGTATGCATTTGTGCCATATGCCCCAAACATTCCACAACTAGTTTCAATTTTCAATATCAACATCAGCGAAGTTATCACAGAAAATGCAAATTATAGAAAATTACCCTGGGTCAAATAAAACTCCATAGGCACCGGCCCGCCAGTGTAGGTCGCCTTCCTTTCGGCAGCTATTGCGTTGTGATTCTCGTACATTGTCAGCATGTTGTCTATTACGTCGTCTAGCGTGATGAGTAGGACCTGTGTAGGAACAATATTGTTGAGTTGGTTCTTATCATAAGTGCATACATCTTTGAAAGTATTTATTGTCTGATCGATGGTACTTCTGACATAAAGGGGTTCATTCGGCTGGCAGCCAGTCGGCCAGACTTGCGAGCTGCTTTTGTATTTTGGGTTTACTTTTTTATTTAGCAATTTTTTGCCCACTAGGCGTATACCTAAGCCATTGACATATATTCATATAATTATATCGATGATATAAGCATTCTTACGCCTATCTTTTGTAGAAGTGTTAAATCGATTTTAAACATAAGCATCAAAGAGTAGAAATAAAACCTGTTACTAGAAGGAAACGATCTACTTAATAAGTTTGGCTAGCGTGTGAGAAATATACCATCTACACTACAATTAATTGCACTGAATTATTGAAGAGACTTTGCATATTTTGATGGAATGTGTACGGAACGAAGCCTTCTGGATTACAGAAGTCGGATTATGTAATTTTAAAGGTCCGATAAAGCTAGTGTTTTGTATTTTTTTAAATGAAGTTAAATCGCTAAATATATTGTTTGGTTACTCACCGGTCACATGGCGATGTGGCCGCTGAACGACAAAGCCCGTTACGTAAAAAAAAATGTTGTAAACGTATCATACCTTCAGCTCTTGAATATGTAGTTTTATGAACCGCCCCAAGTGGTCTGTCGCTATGTGAACTCGCTCGTTGATCATGTACTGAAAATAACAAGTTACTATGTTAAAAAAATTAAAGACCTAATAACGATATTTTGTATTAAAATATTTTGCAAATGGTACAACTGATTCAAAAATGGTGTATCAAACCTGACTCTCATTTTGAATTACCTATTCAAAGAGGGGAGAGAGAGAGTTAAGTTGGTTGGCTTAAAAACCTAAAAAAATGAAGCAAGTTCCTATAAAGTTCAATAAGAAGTTCCAGAACTGGGAAATTAACCGTAATGGCAATTTCTAAACATAGTTATTCGACTACAGCCAAAGTCGCGAAAGCAAAAAAGGCTTTAAATAAATTTTACCCAAAGATCTTCCGCGACAAAAATTGTACCAGTAGGATGCTAATTTCTCATTTCTAAATCTGCCCAAGTAATCGTGGTCTAATCAATAATACGACTAACCTCGGGTTTCTGAAACGTTTGTTAACTTTGACAACAGATTAAGTCTATTGCTGTCTTTGTCATTTGCTTAGTGCCAGACAAAGGCAGCATTAGAATTAATCTCTTGTCAAAGTTAACAAACATTTCAGAAACCCGAGGTAAGTGGGGTTTCAGTAATAGCTGTGCAGTGTCCTGAAACATGCACCTTGATCAAATACGAGGCCACGCAGTGTCCTATTGTATTTTACGACGATAAGACGTCTTTATAAATATTAGTTATTAGTTACAAATAAAAGAGTACCTGGTCTTCGGCGGTTTTGATCCTAAGCATCTCGTTCTGGTAAAGCCATAGGTTGTCCAGCTTGTCTGTGGGGTCGTGCCCGTAGATCTCGAAAGCGTCTATGATCATGGCTAGTGTGAGGTTCTCATTCGGTTCCAGGCAGCACGGGTGGTTGCGTATATTGTACGCGCTCTGTACGTCGAAAAAAAAACACAATTTTCTTTCGACGGTACTTTTAACCGTCTTTTTTTTTTCTCTTTCCTCCTAGGAGGATTTTGGCGTCCCACGTCTTATGCATTTGCCAGTGTCAAGTATACATATATATTCTCAGGTTTTATTAGATATTATCAAACAAGTCATAGTCACGGTCAAAGGCAAGCAAAGCAAGTCACGGTCAAGTCCAAGTCATGCCCCAGTAAAGTGGTGAAAACTTTACTAGAGCCTTCTCTGGAGTTTTGGAAACAACATGAAAATTCACGTTTCACGACTTTATACCATTCACCAACACTCGTGCATGTTCACGAACACTTAACGGGCAAAAATTCACCGTTTTTACACATTAACACTCGAAATAACACAAGTTTTGGAAAATAATATAATGACACGACATGATTTCTTCACGTTCCCGCCAAAACTCCAACCGTCTTCTATAGTTCTAAATTGGTCAATACCCAATCTTTTTTCAATATACACAACACACAATGTACAGTCAACGATAAATATATGAAAAGTTATTCAAAATAATCTACCCCTTACTGTTACCGGTGCAAAGGTGACTATTCTAACGCTCGCCGCATTGCTGCGCTGGATGGCAATGGCCACTTTTTCAATAATAAAAAATTGCTTTACTCATCGAAATAATAATCATCTTAAAAGTGGCAACTTAATTCGTCTAATGACCGATTGTCCTAATCCTAACCAATATTGTAAATTCGAAAGCAGCTCTGTCTGTGTCTTTGTCAGGGTGAACTCAGCCGTGATAACGCGACAAACACCCAGTTCAAAAATTCAGTTCAACTGAATTTTTGCATTGTACATAGCTTAATGGTAAGAGACGGACATAGGCAAAGTTTTTGCAGTTCCGCGCGAATGAAGTCGCGGGTAACAGCTAGTATAATAATAAATTAAATTTTTAATTTTAGATTACGCAGTTCTCCTTAGATCTGAGTTTGTGGTAAGATGGTTGTATTTATATAGGAAATATAGACCACCTTGTGTACTTTTTGTACCAAATAGTGCAGACGAACTAGATAAAACCGCGGTATGCAACTACTTTTATCATTATTTGCTTACCACTAAGTGTATCCAAACAAAACATATTGTAAGCGCCGCGCATGCGCGAAAGCAACTCTCCATTTTGCCAACATGGCGTCTGGTCGAATGAAAATCACTGCAATCGGACCAATTAGCAAATTGGCAATTACTGACGTTACAGCCTTGTCCTTAACTTTTATTTTTGTAAAAATGTTGTACAAAACCATATACGTATATCAAGCTATGAATTGTAGGTTTGTCTCAAAATTGCAATAACAAATAAATGCTATAGTCGATCGGTTTCTAACAACTGGCACTTACCGTGAAACAAATTTTAATTTTGGCGCCCAACGTGGTCCTCACAGTCAGAGTAATCTAATATAGCAGTGTGAGTAAACAATGAAAATATCTATCTATGTAGATATTTTCATTGTTTACTCACACTGCCGACCGAGACGAAGAAATCGCTTTAGGTGATAAAGCCGACCATTACACTGCCGGATATTTCATAGTGTTTAATTGTATTTTCGGCGTCTAATAAAGTTATATTGTATTGTATCAAGAAATATATTATAAGTAAAGTAAAATTATATTAAAACCTATGATAAAATTAAGGTAGGTAGACAAAATGAAAGATATGGAATAACATTTTATATCATCTAAAATACACACCTAGAATAGTTTCATCACTATACATGTATTTCATTAAGTTGGTGTAAGTTTATACAACATTATTGCATTTGGATACATTACTAAAATACACACATATTTCGATATATTCGCAAAAATCTTTAGAACACTATGTATGATCAAGATATTATACATACATATGTTTAAGCGTGGAAGACATCGTGTTAACTTTATGCTTATGATATGTTTTTAAAGTTTTGACTATAAAAATGACGTTGGTAAATTATACTACCGACGAAAAATATTTCTGTTCTTGAGTGAATAGACAAACAAACATTACTTACTTATTGATATTTGAGTACCTATGTAGTAGTTAACAGATTGGAAGCCCCTCTTTTGTTTCTATAAGTATATATAACTAGTGTTCACAAAGTAGTAAAAATAGGCAAGTCTTGTTAGCTATCGGATGTAATCGGAAACCAACTTATGATTTTTATTTTGAGTTTATAAATATTATGTACCAAATACAACGATTTCCGATTTTTCTGTATACATAAAGCTTTGCAGGATGCATGTTAAATGCGGGCATTGAAGTATTTTATGTCAGCAATATTCAACTTTAAACATGCATAATTATATCACATAATGCGTTATTTTCATAAACTAGTCAACTTGTATAATTAATACAATTTTGTATATTATAATGATCAACAACAATAATAATTATAACTAGGAATGGAAGACTTGGGTTCATTTTATATTTCTCGTTTATGTAATAATATTACTTAGGACACTAGTAAAATTACTAAAATAAACTGTATAAGTATGTCTATAATAATGTATAATATATACTTACAAATATAATTATATTTCACAAGGTGTAAAAGAAAAGTATTGCGGCGTTTGGGGGTTTCGGCCCTCACTGCCGCAGATAGGTAGCCGGCTAGGGCGAGTAATAACACTGATTGAACACTGGAAGTTAATTTATTTAGAATATATTTTCGATTACACTGCCGCACACTATTCTCACTAGTTTGAAACAGCACTGTGCACTGGCCTTAGGACTGCACGCTTCCACTCTTCCGCTTAGGCCTGTCGCGTCCAGGCGAGACGAGAGGTCCAGGCGAGACGAGGATCCCGACGACTGGTGGTCTCGCTCGATTGTCTGCTCGAGGTAGGTCGAGCAGCGTAAAAGTGGAATCCCCAGCGGGATTCGACCACGTAGAAGTATTAGGTTCGTAGTATTTGATTTAGAGCCAAATTACAATTATTGTACGTCCTTTCGCTAGTAGCATAAAAGTGGACTGGCCGAAGCGCTCCGCCGCCTTTCCAAAACCGGTTCATTGTCGTAGCGTTCCGCGTTCCTTCCACTATGAGTTATAGGTGAACAAGCGAACCCTTTTCAAACGCACTTAAAACTCATGGTTCCGTATAATAATAATTATTATTATACTTTAATTTATTATTTTAAGTATGTAAATATGTTTTATTAAACTTAGATTTCATTATTTAAATAGTTTTAACAAAGATGACTGCGCTGACGCAACGTCACAGTACCCCGCCAAAAAGAGAAGAATTTTTCCTATTGCGAAAAATTCGTCCTCTATACTAAAATCCATAGTACTGTCCTTCCTTCACTTCATTATTCATACTTCTCCTTCCATTATCTCATCCATTCATCTACATATCACACTACATACGTCCCATCTTACACACATCTTTCACATCGTGTCTATAGTCACTTTAGTGGTGCCTTAAGACCCTTACATAATTGAGTATAGTTGCCTATTTTAGCCATGTACACTCGAAACAGTATATGAAAGAGTTATCGTTTTAGTACAATGACTCGCAATTTAGTATAGCAGCTAGATTTCAATGGTTCTTCGTCTTAATATATTAGCTGTTCGTTATCTTACATTAGTTAGCTAACTCATTCACTCTCGATGCAGTGGGAATGTTGTATTTATTTTGATATATATTTAGTATATATCTTACCATAACATATACTAGTTCCTATTGTAGATAGGGTAGATACAGTAACTAACTCAGCATGAAAGTCACCATAGCGTTACTAGTTATTTATGGATATAGTTGTATTATATGTAGGTAGGTAATTTAAACTGCAGTAATCGACTGATAAGCATACTGAACATAGAACCATTTCAAGAAAATTTATTAAATTAACATGTGGGCAGTAGGAAAAAATATTTGAATAAGACTTCATATACGTTTTATATTCGAACTTATCCTATTTTTATTCTTTATAGTTTATCAGTTTTAAGTCTTTAATGTGGTAAGTACCTAGAAATTTGCCGTTCATATCTGCCAAGTCGTAGACGATAGGAGATTTTTTAGTTATTATTTTGCATTTTATATATTTAGGGGCTAGTTTCTTATTAAAATACTTGTCTTTATCGCTTTGATAAAACGTTCGTCTCCATACAACATCGCCTGTCTTGAATTCCATAGGCTTTTTACGTAGGTTATAGGATTTACAGTTTCTAGAATGTGCTTGCATTAGAGATAATTGCACTTTGTTGAATATCGTGGAAAGAGTACCCAAGTTTTCAGCATAATGATCGCGTGGTTGAAAAATTAGATTATTAATATCCGCTGGATCAGTATTTGTGTAGTGTGAACCGCAACTAATCAATTCCCGACCATAGACTAAGAATGAGGGAGTGTAGCCCGTCACTTCATTGACGGAATTATTAATTGCGAATTGAATTTTCGGTATGAATGTGTCCCAAATGCGCTGATCATTAGTGATGAATGTAGATACTGCTGTCATGATAGTTTTGTTATATCTTTCCACGGTATTCACATGTGGTGTGTACTTTGGAGTATAGTGCAGATGAGGTACTTTGTATTTAGCCAGCATTTGTTTTAGGGTAGCGCTAACAAACTGTTTCCCGTTATCCATTATGACGGTAGAAGGAATTCCGTGAACAAGAAACACGTCTTCTTCAAGAATTTTAGTGACTATTTCAGCAGTGGCACGTCTGATGGGGAACAAGAGACAATATTTGCTAAAACAGCAAGTTATTACTAGCAAATAGCTGTTTTGTTTCCTAGTTACTGGCAAATAACCTACTAAATCCACGCTTATTACCTGAAATGGACGCCAGCATTGCTTAGGTCTTCCCATTTCACCCAGAACAGCATGGTTTTGATGTTTATGAGCAATGCAGTCGTCACAAGAAGAGACAACCTTGACTACATCAGCATGCATTCCAGGCCAGTAGAATCTTAGAGCTAGTCGTTTATAAGTTTTAAAAATACCAAAATGTCCAGCAATTAGCTCTGCATGATTTTCCAATATCACGGACTCTCTAACTTCCAAAGGCACAACTTCCTTCCAATCGAACTCCTTTGATAGTATATATTTAGTCTTCATTATTCGATACAGCTTCTGATTTTTTATGCAATAGTTAGGGAATGATGTAGGGAAATTCTGGCATCCATGGAAAATGTTGAGATACCATTGATCCGTAGTTTTGGTAGCATTAGGCGAAGTATCAATAGCGGAGATTGGAAAAGCACGCGATAGTGCGTCTGGTAGAACGTTGTCGACACCACGACGGTATTTAATTTCAAAGTTAAAAGCTGATAGACGAACACCCCAGCGCGCAAGTCGACCAGTCGGGTTATTAAGATTAAGAAACCATTTGAGCGCTGAGTGATCGGTGTAAATAATAAACTTTTGACCGTTGTCTAGGTAACACCTCCAATGTTCCAGAGCTACAATGACTGCGAGGGCTTCTCTTTCGGTGATGCTGTAGTTTCTCTCTTGTGGAGACAGGGATTTACTCATATATGCGACTGGATGCTCTATACCATCAATAGTTTGTGTGAGTGAACCGCCGATTCCACAGTCACTGGCATCTGTATGCACTTCGAAGGGTAGCTCAAAATTAGGGCAAGAAAGAATTGGAGCAGAGACAAGGCATTCTTTCAGCCTACAAAATGCATCGTCGGCTTCTTTAGTCCAAGCAAAAGGTTTAGCCTTTTTGCTTGTAGAAGTTAGAAGGTTTAGAGGAGTAGCTATAGAACTGAAATTAGGGACAAATCTTCGGTACCATGAGGCAGTTCCGAGAAATCTCTTTACCTCTTTTTTATTAGTTGGTGCAGGATAGTTGAGGATTGCCTCCACCTTACTAGAATCAACGTGTAGACCTTGAGAGTTGACCACATATCCCAGATATTTCAACTCACTCCTAAAAAATTGCGACTTTTCAAAATTAACTGTGAGGTTTGCCATTTCAAGTTTTTTCTGGACTTTCAGGAGGAGTGCGATATGGGATTCATAGTCAGGTGACGTGATAATTATGTCGTCGATGAACGCGAACACTGAATTCTCGAATTCGGGACCATACAGCAAAAGATCAACCAATCTTTGTTGAGTTGCAGGACCGTTAGTCAAACCAAATGGTACGGTTATGAAACGGTAAGTTCCTCGGTTTGGTATGTAGAATGCTGTCTTATCCCTATCTGATTCTAGAATAGGTAATTGCCAATAGGCCTTAGAAAGATCGATACTAGAAAGAAATCTAGAATTTTTTAGGTTATCTAGAATTTCAGCGACATAAGGAAGTTTGTATGCGTCTTTTTTCGTTACAGCGTTTAATTTGCGGCTATCTAAGCAGAAACGCAACGAGCCATCTTTCTTAGGGGTTAGTAATACTGGAGAAGACCACGGGCTTTCACAGGATTCAACCACACCTAGACGCAGCATTTCGTCGAGCTCATTATTAAGTACTTTTTGTTTTTCAGGTGAAAGTCGGTAATACCGCTGACGTATAGGGAGTGAATCGCCTGTATCAATACAGTGCTGTACTAGATGAGTACGGCCTAGTCCGCGTCTTTCCGTTGAGATAGCTTGAAACTGTTCAATCACATTATCAGCAGTAACACGTTGAACTTCAGTCAGTTCGTTATAAGAGCGTAATGTTCCAGAAGATTCATTTAGTTCAGCAATATTCGGAACTGATTTGTCCGTTAGGGTAATTGATTTAAAAAATTTAGGGCACAACTCGAATTTTCGCCAAAAATCAACACCTAAAATTAACGATGATTTGACTGATGGTACGACGTAAGCTTTTATGATATGAAAGTTATTTTCAAAGGTTATTGGTAGATTAATATACCCTATAGCAGACATTCTTTGACCACCGGCAGCAACGAATGGGTTAGGGATGTCATTATCTAACAGCATCAGTCCCGAAGTTAGTAATTGTTGATGAGAGTTATCTCCTAGTATTGTGACAGCTGCACCAGAGTCCAGTAAACCACACATCGACAAGCTATTTATTTTAATATTGACATATGGACGAACATCATTATTAGGATTACGATTTAGGATTGTTGCAACGGAGTAACTTGAAGAAAATACTTTAATAAAATGTAGCCACTCGTTCCATTCAGCTTCACTAACAGCTTTAGATTCGCAGTTACTAGTGATATTATTGCAACAATCGGAAGTATCTAGTTTTTTGACTGGGACGTATTTGGGTTGCAATTAGTGCACTCTGGGAACTTAACGTCCTTCTTCCCACACTTGAAACAAATTAGAAATCGCTCTCGTTGGCACTGCCGCAGGGTGTGAGAGTTGTTGCGACACCGTGGGCAATAGCGCTTACCATCACTCGGCTGGCCATTATTAATAGAAGCAACAAGGGTAGAGTATGACTTCCCACTAGCATTCTGGTTTGTTGTTTTGTTCGGTGTATATCGGTTATACGATTGGTTTGACGTAGAGGCATGATAATTATTATCCCTGTTAGAGTAATAATTAGGTTTGGTGTATTGTTTATAGTGCGAGTTTTCTTGCGGCTTAGTAAATGCTAGATCAGGAGCCAAAGTTTCCGTTGTGACTTTAGGTGGTTCACGAAACTGTGAAGACAAAGCATGTATCCGTTCATAGTTTCGAGCAAGTTTTCGAAGAGTATCTATAGACTCAATACTACTACCATGAGATGCTAGAATATTGGCATAGCAGGGCCTAATATTGTGTAGCAGTATTTCAAGTTTGTCTGCTTCAGAAATTGGCTTAGACAACCTTGCAAAAAGTTCAGCCATTATTGCTAGGTAGATAACAATATTCTCAATGTCACCTTGCGTTCGGTTTCGAATTTCAGTCATAAGCTTATAATCGTAGTCGAATTGACCAAAATCAGCTATTAGAAGTTTGGTAAGATCTTCCCAACTCACTACTTCATCTTTTACACTACGATACCAATGCAACGCATGATCCGTAAAAATTTCAGTCGCATAGGTAAGCAACTTTTTATTAGAAATACTCCTTGACGTACAAAACTCATTCACTTTTTGAATAAACACATGCACACAGGACTTACCATTGAACTTTAGTTTTTGTAAGTCCATAATATGATATCGGTCACAGCTGACCGGTTCAGCAGTTGAAACATGCATCATCGATTGGGCGGTACTTGACTGTTCCGCCATCGCAGTAACATTTGATTGATTAGTCAAAGCAAGTTTAGTCAACGCAGCATATTGATTATCAAATTGTAATTGCAAGAGTGCGACCTTATCGAGAATACCCGATTTATCGATTCTACTTAACCGATAGTATATGTGGTTAGCTAAAGCATTGGTGCGTTCAAAAAGATTCACCTCGTACCTTTCTTGTAGTGATTTAACACGAAACAGTAGTTCTTTTGACGATAACAATACGCCCTCGTAATCCGTATCAGCGTCAATACCCGATTCCTGAATATCGTCTGAAGAAATTTTTTCAGTTAGTCTATTTATTTGATTTCGTAGCTTAAGGACAGTAGTAGCAGGCTCTTCACCTCTAATGAGAACTTCATAGGACAGCTCATTTTTATTTAGAAGTAGGAATCTGATAGAGTGAGTTCCCATTATTGTGATTTTAATGCAAGGAGTAGGTATATCTATCTACAGTAAATAAATGCAAGAACAAAAATTATTTTAAGTAGCAGAAAAATACAATAAAAAGTTCCTAAATACCACACCTGTTATTATACAGTAAGCCACAACTGCCAAGCGCTGGAGAAAATTACGTCAGCTGTTCTGTTACAAGATAAAATCGAAATTAGAGCCTCCTCCTTTTTTTTTTTAAGTCGGTTAAAAATAGGAAAAAGAATCTATCTACGAATAGGTGATTGTGGTTATAAGTTATGAGTAAAGGAAAATGAAAAGCAAAATCAGCAATAATAATAGTCAGTTGCGAACTGTTACGAACTATTTTTAGAGTATGAAATTTCTTAGTTTTTAGTTATGAATTTAATTTATTACAATAAACAATTACTATAAAAAAAAACAATCTATTAAGAACAATATTTATGTGCGTCACAGTTTGCATCAATTGATTTTAAAATTTGTGATAGAACAATAAAATTACTATGAAGGTACGTACCAGTTCGCTGTCCACACGGATCACCGCTCCGTTTACACGTTGAATTGAAGTTAGCGGCTGGACTGAAAGTAATTTTTAGTGAGAAAAAATGCTAGGCTGTGCAATCTACCACGTTTATGGGCGCCACTGCGGCGTTTGGGGGTTTCGGCCCTCACTGCCGCAGATAGGTAGCCGGCTAGGGCGAGTAATAACACTGATTGAACACTGGAAGTTAATTTATTTAGAATATATTTTCGATTACACTGCCGCACACTATTCTCACTAGTTTGAAACAGCACTGTGCACTGGCCTTAGGACTGCACGCTTCCACTCTTCCGCTTAGGCCTGTCGCGTCCAGGCGAGACGAGAGGTCCAGGCGAGACGAGGATCCCGACGACTGGTGGTCTCGCTCGATTGTCTGCTCGAGGTAGGTCGAGCAGCGTAAAAGTGGAATCCCCAGCGGGATTCGACCACGTAGAAGTATTAGGTTCGTAGTATTTGATTTAGAGCCAAATTACAATTATTGTACGTCCTTTCGCTAGTAGCATAAAAGTGGACTGGCCGAAGCGCTCCGCCGCCTTTCCAAAACCGGTTCATTGTCGTAGCGTTCCGCGTTCCTTCCACTATGAGTTATAGGTGAACAAGCGAACCCTTTTCAAACGCACTTAAAACTCATGGTTCCGTATAATAATAATTATTATTATACTTTAATTTATTATTTTAAGTATGTAAATATGTTTTATTAAACTTAGATTTCATTATTTAAATAGTTTTAACAAAGATGACTGCGCTGACGCAACGTCACAGTATTTTAGAAATAAATCTGCATAGTGTCAATACATCTATGAACGATTACTTAGAAAATATGTAAATATATAATATTGTTTAAATATACACCGGTATTAATTGATAAAACAAACAATATTTGTTTTTGTCTAGGTATCGAAAATTATGAAGCTTATGTATAAAATGCTATAATTCTTTTTCACTTATATAAACTGGAAGACTTCGTTGTGACACAATGATTTATATATTTCTTGGAAGACGTGATATACATTATTCAATTATATATAGTTAGGTATCTATATATATATATATATATATTTAGTAAAGAGTTTCCTCAACAATTTATTATTGTGGAAGAAATAAAATCTTGAATTAACTTCTAATAACTATGACACAACATTAAAATAACACCCCTCTAGCTATGCATTCAACACTTCAAGCCGCAATTGCGACAAAATATAGTTATATATATCAATAATTTTAGTTATTACGCATAAATCTAAAAATAGTTCAACAGTTATTGCCTAGCGCTATTGAAATTAGAATGGCAACCCTATCTTGAACGCTTTTATGAGGGCGGATCCCGAATCGTACATCCCTATCACTCCGAACAATACTCCAAGGGATATGATGAAGTAATCGTAAGCAATGGTGGTGGTTTCCAGCTGATTGCCTTTCAACTTGAGATGGAAATACGCTGGCCAAATGAAACTCAACATAGTCCCGGTGAAGCTTCCTATAAAACCCATGAGAATCGCAAAATGCGGGATGAATATTGCCATTAAAATTGTGAACATTATAACGCCGAGTCTCCAAGCGAGACCCCAAACTTTTAACTCTCCGTCAAGAGCATATATTACCGGGAAGAAAGTCTTAGGTTTGCCCCTGAAAAGAGCACGCTCGAGAAGGTCGCAAGCGGCGTAGTAAGGCAGCGGGTAGCTGAGAACAGCTTTAATGACCAGGAAGAAGTTTACGAGACCCTTGAAGCCAGCCGAACGAAGGTTGTTTGTGATTACCTGTTGAGTATCGTTTTGAAATGTCAAGAAGCACAAATATCCAAAGATAGACTTGAAAGCGGCAGCCGCGATGTGCGACCAATTTAACATCCACTCGAATCGAGATCGGTCCTCCATGTTTCCTTCTAAAGTCGGTAAGAATATCTGTGACGTGTAGGAGAACACGATAACACCGAGGCTGATGGGGAAGTTTTCGAAATCCAAGCTCCATTTTACTTTGGCCCATCCCCAGTCGCCAATGTAGAGGATACAATAGCCGAGCACGATGGCATTAATTATCAAGTGACTCATGGTGCACCAGAAAGAAAGCATGCTGACGCTCGCCAGGGACTTTAGAAATGCTAACGGCAGTAGAAATACGCCAGTGAGCATCATCCAGGATCGAGTATCAATTGAGCCGTCAGGAAAAGTACCAATCATAAGGTCTCCGCAGACGACAACATACAAAATACAAGTCATCAGCAGCTCGATGATTTGAGCTAGGTTGACGATCCTTGCGCCATATTTTTTACCGAAACACTCTTTGGCAATGCTGACGTAAGAGTCTCGAACTCTGACTCTCTGCCCTGAGACTGGATCGTCTTCGTAGAGGCATTCGACGAGGATTTTGCCGGTGTAGCAGCAGATGTGGGCGATGCCAATCATAGCCGCGATTGCCCAGTAGCCTCCTTGTAGAACAGCAAACGGCAGCGACACCACGAACATACCCTGTTAGGTAAAGACAAAAATTAAATTAGTTTAAGTTTTAGCAGTTGATCATATTATTTTTGTGTCTTGTTTATTTAACACGCCTTTGATATTAATTTGCTTATATACGAATAGTTTTTTTTTAAATTATTATAAGGAATAAAAGTTTACCTGAATGGCGTTAGTAACGTTCCAAGCAGCTTGAAACTCATTGATCTTTTGACCAGGTTTACCAGCACCCTCCTCAAAGCCGCCTTCTTCAGACGAGGCGTAAAAGTCCACACTTTGCATACTTTGGGTCCTGTAAATATAGCATTTCACATTTCACACATTTGGTAAAACGATTTCTTTTTTTTCACGATGTTATTGGCTATGCTTGTTTTTTATTACCTCGGGGCTCCATCTTGCTGCGGAAAAGTGTTCTGATAGCTAGTAAAGGAGTCTTCCGCTTGAAGCTCGCCACTCAGGAACGGATTGGTAGGATTTGTCGACTGGTAGGTTGGTGAAGTGGTTTCGTTCATAGTCGATAGTTCGCAACTTTCGCCCATGTTATCTGCAATGCAAATTGCATTTCTTGAAAATCATGGGATCGGAGTTAAATATCAAAAAGTGTTTTCACAAAAATAACTTTACTTGTTATCAAAAAGATGTTGCAACTTACCCATGTTGGCGAAGCGAACGTTCTGCTGGGGTCGTGGAGGAGCCCCATGTTTGTCTGGCATCTGCTGCCTGACCGTCTGCATGGCCACATCCAGGGCATTCCTGAGCGGAGGCAGCTTACTCGTGAAACGACCGAGGTTCATCATCTCTGATATCTCTTACGTTTTTACCAAAACAGCCCGTATCCTTATGATCTTTACCTTACGTAATTTTAAAAATATGCACTTAATTTTAGGGAAAACTACTTTTATCTGGAAGACATCAATTTTCAAACACTAGCTTCTACTAAACACTTGTTAACTTACACGCTAATTTGGAAGACTTCTTTACAATAATCTAAGCTTAGCATTACATTATTGTGCTGTGATTTTACGAGCAGCCATTTTTAGACAATTTTCTTTGCACATTTTCGTCGAAATAGCATTGGCTTTTTTGGGATTTTGATCACTTTTTGGTGTCACTGGTTTGTTGACTTTATAGGTAGTGTTTCAAGTGTGATTTTGTTGGTTTTTGATCATTTTTTCACAATTTTTGTTCGATGGCTGCTCGGAACGGTTTGGCTAGGGGTGGGTTCACCCTCGACGCGCGGGGTGTGCGCGGCGAAACGATCAATAGATCGGCCAAGGGGGTGCAAGGTAGCAAGAGGAACATTTTTACTGTGTCGGGATGCCGATCTGTAATGCAACTGATGATATGTTTGCACATTTACACCTTCGTATCCTTTATTTGTATTAGGTAGGTAACTACTTACATTAACATACGAAGGTACCTACTGATAACAAATTTATTATAACCGAGATCGTTGCTTTATTAAAAATATTAGTCTTACTGAAAAATAAATACAAATATATTGAAGAAATCATTTGTATCGCTTGAAATAATTTAAAAGCAGAGGAAGTTGCGCGATAAAGTATAACTTTATGCTATTTTATAAGTAGATTTTTTATAAATAAGTTAGTCAAGTTTTTCAACCGGTCAACTAATTGATTAACCGCGCTAAATGGTAGTTAGCTCTAACAAGCGCTTTCTTGGAGATTGTACAAGACGTCGGCAGTCGCCGACATGGGCCGTTTACAAAGCTATAACTATGAGTTTTTTAGATTTATTCCATTTCTCTATTTATCGAGTATTTTAAGTTTTTCGGTAAGTTTTGCAACGAAGTAAAAAAACTGACAAATTTTTAATGTCAATTTTTTCTGTGTTCCCTTTTTTGACAAATTTTACCTTTAATGTCAATTTTTTCTGTGTTCCCTTTTTTTGGGACGGGCATAAAATCTTTGTAAGATAGCCGGCTGCATTAGTCGGGTAATATAGGATTATAAGAACTAAAACCCCCTCGGTAGCCGGCCTGTAACCTGACGGCACCGAGATCTCTATATATAAGATCGCACCTGTGCCGTTCTATATAGAACGTTGCCTAAGGTAACATTCCCGGAACATTGCTCCCGAAGTAACCTCCCAACTTAGCACTTGATGGCAGCATAGAGAAATTACCTTTACGCGGGTACTTTAACACTATGGCTTCAGCTAAAAAGGTAGATCACGCAGGGTATTAAGTATAATATTTTTTTTTTTCTTTCCTCCTAAGAGGATTTTGGCGTCGCATGTCTTATGCATTTGCCAGTGTCAAGTATACATTTATATTCTCAAGTTTTGTTAGATATTAGTTATTATTACAAGTCATAGTCACGGTCAAAGTCGAGCATAGCAAGTCACGGTCAAGTCCAAGTCATGCCCCAGTAAAGTGGTGAAAACTTTACTAGAGCCTTCTATGGAGTTTTGGAAACAACACGAAAATTCACGTTTCACGACATTGTACCATTTACCAACACTCATGCATGTACACGAACACTTAACGGGTAGAAATTCACCGTTTTTACACATTAACATTCGAAATAACACAAGTTTTGGAAAATAATAAAATGACGCGTCATGAATTCTTCACGTTCCCGCCAAAACTCATCTAAGTATAGTTAGTTCCTTTTAGTTTCAATAGTTCTCTTACAAAATAAACAACTTTATCATCAACTTCAACCGTTAACGCGTTGGATTTCTAATGCCTGGTTCCGAGATCGGAACGGATCAGAAAGTGAGAACGAGATAGGAAAAGCCGATACCTGCTTTTTTCCTACTAAGAAGGTAAGGGACATAACATAACAAGCTGGAACGCTTCGAGGAAGACAAATTATTAGGGGCATGATCAAAACAAACAAGGTATGGCATGGTATTCCGGGCACACTATTTTACGCCACTGTCCGCCATTTTGTTGTGTATCATCATCTTTATTTAACATGTTTAAATTACGTATTCCTCTCTGGCTTATGCACTCTGATGACATAGGCTCGTGTCACCCACATGACCTATAAGGCGCACCACACACCAATACTACAAATGTTGTACAACACACAAAAAAAAAATCGTAGACCTACATTTAAATACGACTACGCCAATAGAATACGCCTACGCCATATTTCTTCACAAAAAGCGTGCCACGTAACACAAAATGTGTCTTTGGTGTGTGGTGCGCCTAAGATCTCGGAGTGTCATAGCAGACTGAGTATGTTATGATTGCAGGTATTTGCTTGTAAAATCGTGACCAAGTTTAAATTCAAAGTTTCTTAACAGCAAGGATATTTAGTGAAGAACCACCCATGTTGCCAAACGCCCAACGAGAATCTTACCCTAGCGATGGTGATAGATGCGTACGAGATCTATGGACACGACCCCACGGACAAGCTAGACCATCTAGCGCATTACCAGATCGAGATGTTAAAGATCAAACGCGCTCCGGATCAGGTAACGATAAAGGTCTAGCTGCCTGAACACTTGGTCAACAGCTGGCTAACCTATATATAAAAATCAGAATTGGGATTTCGTCTCTAGAACTTTACGAATGATTCTACAAAGACGTGTTGCACATTTCTACTATCGGACGGCGAAACAATCGCGCACAAAGCGCTTCGATTCATTTCACATTTTTATACGCATATCGAAGTTCTGGAAATCTCTACCGGACTCAGTTTTCCGGAAAGTACATAATGAGCGTCTTCAAAATTTAGAGTAACAATGTATTTCCTAGGTAAGCGTGCTCCATCTTAGATAATTGCTTAGCTTCAGGTAGAATGTGGTCAACCGCAAACCTATTGTGTTTGTAATATCCACAGATCACACTAGATACTGCATTACGAGATTCGTTGTTCCTACAAGAAGTCACCAAAGTTTGAGGCGCGGCGCGGTTCGCGGGGAGTGCGAACAAGCGTTTTCATTGCCTATCTCAAGGTTACGCCTACTCGCTCCTAACAATCAACCAATCAGAGTAATTTCTTATAAGCGTATTTAGACTGATGCGTGGTGCGCTTCGAGCGTCCTGAATGCAGAATCTAGGGGGTGATCTGTGGTAGTATCTGTAGGTGTAGATTTGCCTATATTGCTGCCTTTTCCTTCACATAGATATTATAGCGGCGCGGCGGCAGCAGTCGGGAACAAGGCAGCCGAGCACCACTCCGCGCCGCTAGCCGCCGGCTATATTACCACTATCTTGATTCTTGCATTATTTATCAAATATGTAACATTAGAACACTTAGAACCCGGTCATTAGCAATGGCCAAGGGACTGGTGGGTTTATTATCACCATCATCAGCCAGAAGACGTCCACTGCTGACCAACGCCTCTCCCATTAGGCTTGGTGATCACAGATCTCTCAATTTTGACTCTTTTTTTGTTTTCAGTATATCATAAACGAGCACGTCCACATAGCTACAGATCATCTGCAAAGATTTATAACTCTTCACATCAAAGAATTAAAGGTACTAAGTAATGTACTAATATCGTCGATTCTGTTGTACCATTTTAAACTAAACCAAATTTGACAGCTACAAAATTATTGCCATCTTGTTTCTCCAAATAAAGATTAAAATAGGTGGATCATTTTAATAAGGTTTTAATTCTCTTAGGTTTAGTTTAAGTTTGAGGTACAACAGAATCGAAGCATATGCCTCTTCTCATAACAGTTTTCTAGATTACTTAGCTTACCCACGTTAAAGCGGGCGCGGGCGCGGAATTTTAGACAATTTTTTATGGCGTACTATGATTTGATTTGTTTAATAAGTAAATTTGAGATAATCTAATGTTTTGATATAATTTCATTTTATTTTATTTATGGAATTTTTATTTTTATGTAATTTATGTTTTTATTTTCTTGTATAGGTAAAATGTAACCTGAAATAAATGATTTTGAATTTGAATTGAATATGCAAGTGTGTACAAAACGCAGGTGCGAGTAGAAGTAGCGGGCAAGCTCGCGACAGTCACTCGCGGCAATATCAAAAACAGAAGAGATTTTTATCAAATATTTCTCTTTTCTGTGATATCAAACGTGTGCAATCGATTGTCTCTCTCGCGGTTTCAGGTAAGTCATACGTCTCACCCGGGCCAACGCCTGGCGGCTAACGTGAGCACGAAATCGCGCCCGCACCCGCGCTTTTTTGACGTACCTACGCAAGCCCTGAGTAACCTTAGCTTCTAGTTCCAAACAATCGAACTCAATAAAAACTTCCTGTAGGTTCTGCTAATAGCCCTGGACGACTGCATAGACAATATGCTAACGATGTACGATAACCACAACGCTATCAAGACGGAGCGAGTGGCCACCTACAACTCGGCAGTGGGTGGCGCTGTACCCGCCGAGTTCTACATTAGTCAAGGTATTACATTTACAAAACAAGCTGGTGTGATTTGCTCGTCTCGTCATCCAATTAGAAATTAGAATTGGTTACCTCCATGGGTACACATGCCTTTGTTCTGCAGTGCTAGCATGTGGACCTTTGCTAGCTTGACTCAAGTATGTTGGGATTTGAACTGCAGTTAGTGGCGTGACATGCGACCCGCACCAACCGCTACGCAATCGTCATTTCAGTCTCCTCGCTCCGCTTATGGACTTCATGGTGTCCTGTTCGCCTAAATTTTTCCGGAATTAGATAATGATGAAGGCATGATGCTTACTACTAATACAATCAGGCGAGTGACTTGTTCGTCTCGTCAATCAGCATAAAAAAACGCTTCTGTCTTTATGCAGCGTACTTGTGATGTGATGGAGTCTGACAGGTGAAGCAGCATTAAGTGCATGGTTGATTAACACTTGTTGTATAGTTGATCCAGTTCCCAAAGACTATAATTGCAAAAGCGGTACTCCTTTTGCTTCATCATTAGGTAGTAAGTGGTGATGGCTCTATCCTGTAAGTTATCGTCCGAGTTACTCCCCAGAATTCTACTGCGGCAAGAATGTCTACATCTTCCTATCGGAGCTATACAGCGATATCTACGAGATGGGCCGCGGGCCGGCGCCGTACTGCCGCGATCGCGCGTTCCACTTTATCGGCTTCGTGCATTTTACGGACGACAAAAAATACTTTCTAGAGGAGGACCCCAATGTGGTGTTCCCGATGGATAACTATATACACGGCTTGGAGTGCCAGTTGGGTGTCTGCATCTTCAGGTGAGCTATTCCTACGGTAGCGTCCCTTTCGGCTTAGCATACCCTTTCCGTATAACCCTGTATAAATGACTAGCGCGACCGACGTACGCACCGACAGACGGTGAAGCGCTGTAACGGGCCTTAGAAATAACTGATGTATTTTTTCAGATTTCCTTTCAAAAAGAACCTGCAGCACATTCGCGACGTGTCCACCCTGCCCAAGGCGACGGTCAAGTGCGGGTTGGTCGTGTACAAACTACCGCCTCTAACGGCCGTCTCCTGCATTATCACCTCTGGCTCCTTCATCCTGGACTTTAACATCCAGGGCATACGGTTCAGGCATCAAGATTATTTGCTGGTGAGTTATCCAATAGCTTTGAAATTCCTCGGCGATCACCTAATAGTTGGTGCTGGTAGAACAGAGCCTTCACTAACGTGTTTGCCATAGAGTATATGACATTTTTAAAAATAACCAGTGTAGTAAACAGTTTAATTACTAGTAGTTCGCGCCGAACTGAGACCCTATATCCACGATCCCTATATCTTCACAACCCCTGGACTGATTCAGCTCATATTCGAACTTTGTATTGTATTTACTATTATTGAAATTTACTACTTGCTTACAACATTTCATGAAGATCGGATTAACGGTTCGCAAGTTACCATCGGACAAATATACACAAAAACATACATACAAATGCCGATTTGTCCCAGTAAACTCAGAGACCTTCGCTTCGCTCGGTCAAAAATATGATACGTAGGTATATATTGAAAAAATTAATTCAAATGTTTGGTGGATCTAGAGAGGGGATGCTCCATCTCTTTCCTGCGAAGCGAGTGTTAGAATAGAGGCATGAACCGTGACGCTATTTATCAATATAGTGCGCTATTTCTCTAGCATGAAATTTGTATAACTTCTTAATTTATGTTAAAAAAAATAGTCGTTGATCAGTCCTCATGCTAATTCTATTATTGCAGATACTCCCAAACGGTCACACATACTACACAAAAGAGCGGTACACGCCCCTAGTGTGCGACCACCACGTCTGCGAATGGAACAACACCAACTTCTATGGAGGTACGGACCATTTAGTCATTTGAGAACTCAAAAATAAAGGAAAAAGCCAAATAAAGCCCGGACATTAAAAAAAACAGTCTTACATTTTGGATAAGTAAAAAATAAAAATAGCTCCACGCTTCGAGCGCACGTTTTACATAGCAGGGGCGGATAACATTTTTATATCATCGAAGTAAAAATCTAGACATATTGTAAAGAGCTGACGAATTTCGGAAGTCCGGGCATGTCCGAAACACTATATGGAGACAGTTCTGAAAACTAGGAGAGTAAATAACCAACGTTACACACTCATCTTGGCTATCGGTAATTGTTTTCAGGTCCGTTCATAATCCCGGGCGACCCCGGCACGGGCCTGTCTCCGATCCCGCCGTTCATCGACCAAACTACCGAGACGCCGCCGACCACGCCCAGCGGGCTGGACGGAATCACGCTCAACGTAACATGTGAGTAGACCCTATTGTCCAGTGCGGAAAGTCGCTAATTGCAGTCGATTTTAGTGACGACAGCTAGATATAAAATCACTGAAGAATTCTATTACGCGGATTGTATTAGCCTGTGGTTTATTCGAAAAGGATGGCTAGATATGAATTTCACGGACGTCATAAGTAAACTAGTAGTTCGCAGCGAACTGAGACCTCGCAATCCCTATATCTTCACAACCCCAGGACAGATTCAGCTCATATTCGAACTTAAAAATTGTATTAAAATAAACTACTTGCCTACAAAATTTTATAAAGATCGGATCAACGGTTCGCAAGTTATCATCGGACAAATATACACACAAACATACATACAAATGCCGATTTGTCCCAGTAAACTCTGAGACCTTCGCTTCGCTCGGTCATAAACTACTATCGTATAAAACAGATCAAGCCTGTTTACCGAGGCCTTCATTTACTTGTATTTAAAATGTATAGTATAGGTACTGTTTGTCCGTATAAAAAGCGCCAACTGTTTCCCACCCCTAAATGTTAGCGATTTTGCTGTTTCTTTTTTATAATTATGTTATCTAATAAAACTATGCTTATAGGTTTTTTAAAAATCGTAAAGTGAACATTTTTTTCGTTGGAATTATGACGTAGAAAAATCAGTTTTATTAGAATACCAAAAATATTTTTTTTTAAAACAAAACTTATCACCGTACTATTATTTATCCAAGCCATTGACAACAAAAACAAAAGATTTTGATAAGACTTAGGGGGTGATAACAATTTCCCCCTGAAACGCTAATTTCATCAAAATCTCTCTCAATCAAAAAGACTCTCTCTACTGAATGCACGCGGAACAGAGCGACAGCAATACAATTTTCAAATACCTACTGCACCAAAACCTTGAGGCAGGACGTCTTAACTCCTAACAAAAGGAGGACGGTGGATTTATTAAATTTGATAAATACGTGATTTTTCTATTTAGTGCCGTCTATTTCTACTTCATTAGTTATGGAGATTTAAAATACTTATTATGATTACAACACATTTTCTCGATAAAAAAAAACATTGAAATGACCTCGACTTACACATATTTTTCTGTGGCGTTTCGAACCCCTAGCGTATATTCAAGTGATTATTACACTAATAGTGAAACATAGTATACTTTTTTTGAGCATTTATGTATTGCAAGTCGAAATAGAACACTTTGATAACTATCCATATCGATATTACTTTTGATATCGTATCTGACTGTTCGGCAACACACATCCAAGTCATAGTCCTGTGGCAAATTTATTTTTGCAGGTCTGTCTATGGGCCTTATCCCGTAACTCTAGTGGCAATGGTCATCGCGTGCCGTCCCACTCGCGCCAACTTACTCGCACCGTGCGAGCGAGCAGGATAGCAAACGAAGACCATCGCCACCAGAGTTACGGGATAAGGCCCTATGTTTCAACTCGTGTTTTACTTCCAGACTCCCTGGATGGGTGTTGGTTCATGTTTCCTCCTAACTACGGCTCCATTGCCGGCATCAGCTACCTCGACCCTCTCACCGTCAACGAGTACCGGTTCACTTGCCAGGGAGGCGGAAATAAGGTAATAACACGTACGGGGTAGCGAGGGTAGTCACTGGACAGATGGTTCATGTTACCGCCTAACTACGGCACCAGTATCGAGGTAAAAAATAACAACTGGGTTGATAGATTTCAGGTTCACTTGCTAAGGGGACGGCAATGAAGTAATAACACGTACAGGGTAGTTACTGGACATTTGGTTCATATGTTATCGCCCAACTACATACAGCTCCAGGGGCGCTAGTCTCGAATTTTTGCTACAGCACTTTGCGACCGACTTCGGTCGCTATGACGCAAAAATTCGACAACGAACACTAATTGTTAACGAAAAAACCCAAAGTTCAAAATTCAACGCTATGTTTTGCGTTATATATCATCGTTGTATGTTATAGCGACCGAATTCGGTCGCAAAATGCTGTAGCGAAAAGTCGAGACTAGCGCCCCAGGTTCCCTTGCCAGGGAGGCGACAATAACGTAATAACACATACAGGGTAGCGCTACGTTCGCTAATGTGTTAACAAAAAGTGCTTTTAAACGATGCGGGTTTTTTGTTGATCTACATAGGGTTTGTACTGGTACCCTCAATGGATGGGGGCACCACCGCACCACCCGTACTCAGTGGCTGGCGACAACCCATCCGCGCAGCAGGCGCCACCACCCGGACCAAACTACCCGCACCACCCCCCGATCGAGACTCCTACAGCGTCCAAACGACATTAAACACCTTACATTACAACATTGTGTTATTTTCACGACTACTTCCGTAAATCCCACTACCCGCATTATCCTCTTAAGATTACTTCAGAGGCCAACGTGTTTTTATGTGCTATTTACACTACACAGCAGGCTTCTACCACCCGTCGCACCACCTCAAGCTCGAGACGTCTATAGCGCCAGAAGGACCATAAACATATTTGTACCAAATAGTACTCAAATAAATTCTACTACCCTTTGCACCATCATGGCAAGAAAATCTTTTAACTTGATGGTAACATGCAGACGGACTAAGGACCGTCGAAGCTCACGACTCATCGGTCTAAATATCCCTTTACAAATGTATTCTCATTGGTTCATTGCCAGGCGCGAGTAGGCGTAGCCAGATTGCCGATGAGAACGCTTGGTGCCGGTCGAGCCTGGCTTTCCTCCAACATTGGTGAATTTGTCGGCACAAAGATCTCGTTATACGGTATCTAGTAAGATCTGTGCAACAATTACTGCAAAACGAATATACTGCTTATTTTTAATCTGTCAATAATTGGGCTCTCGATCCACACACACGTAATAAAACGTTTTTTTTTTTATGTACGTAACTATTATTGCGGTTTGCCTAAACCTTATACTATAAAACAACAAAATTACGGTTTTTAATAACTTTTATTTATATTTGTAATAATTATAATTTACACAAACATAACGAAACCTAATGTCATCTCATTACATCGTGAGCCTACTTATATGAATATTTATACTAAAAATAAATTTAAAATTTGTAGCGAAAAGCCTAACTGTAGGTATATTTAAATTATTGCACTAGACTTATATTTAAGGCGGGACACTCTGTGCCATAACAAATACTATAAAGGGCAGTAAATATGAGCAGTTTTCTTTATTGAAGCTGCTATTAAGCCAATAGTAATTTTCGAGATGTTTCGAGAGAGCTTGACCAATGGCTGTTTGCTGTCTTAAATATGATATAATATTACACCGGCAGCCTGATTCCGTTGGCCATCACTCGCGATCGCAATCGAGCATCTATTTCGCACCGACTCATTAACGCCATGAGTACAATCGGGATAGCGCGATTGGGATTGGGAGTGACTGTTACTGCAATTAATTACAATGAGTGTTATATCGGGCCGCGTAAAGCAGAATTTTCAAAAAACTAGCTACACGAGTCGTCGTGTAAAACAAAAAATTGGATCTTCATTTAACGCGTGTCACTTAAAATTCTGCTGTACGTGTTGCGATACAGACCCCACATACTAATGTCAGGTTCATTTAAAATCGTAACGCCAGGGCCCATTCGAGACGCAGTCCGATTACAATACCGTCAAACGAAATCGCAATTGTGTCATTCATACCACTCCATTGGATGGTGTTTTTTTGTCAATTATAGCTTAATTACTTATTTAATGAAATGAAACCAATTTTGCACCCATCAATAGGATGTATCAAAAAAATTACACCAACCAAAAGATCAGAGCAAGCTAGTATAAGTACACTTATCACTTAACCAAAAACTAAGAAGAAAATCAGCTTATGCAAAACCAATATTATCTAGGTGATCATTTTAGCTGAAATTCCTTGACACAATATATTTATTGGCGCAAAATTGGTTTCAATAAATCCACGATGAGTATTTAATTTATTTTAGTAAGAAAATTTGAATTTGGCGCGCTGAGCGAAACGTTGCATCTTAGGGTTGACAGCTCACGTAATCAGGCTGCCGCTGTAATGTGAATCATCTTTAGAATGACGACTTCATTGGCCAGAAACTTCACTTACTACCTTATAATACAGTATTTGCTAAGTCAGTGTAGCAGTCAGTGTTACAATATTATGCACGAATTGCACGAATTTTCGCGAAGACAGCACGAGTAGCATAAAACGGACACTGTATTGTCTTTGAATACTTTTGTATTGTGACAGGAATTCATTATCTATATCACTAATATTTATATCGTACGTAAGGTTGCCCGAAACAAAACATGGAAATTCGTTTTTTTAGGTAATCTTATCCAAGAAATATTTAATAACGGGGTTTTTAAAGGGATAGACATGTACAGAAACGAAGAAATTAGGTAAGGATACTAACGCTATCAATTCATTCCTGAAGCCTTATTATGAACACTGTCAAAGTTCAATCACATTTGATCAATAAGATCCTCCACTTGAATATTTGTAGTCTAGAAAACATATTTGACACGTGTCAAATTTTATAGATGTCAAACTGCCAAATTCGACTAAGTTCAACTCTAAGCGGCGGTGTTATGTACAAGCCGAATATATCCACTCGATACAGCTAAACTAAGGCGGGTATTCGAAAAATAATTCATACAAGGTTGAGGGCGCGAGCAAGTCTTCCACAGCTCTAAATCTGCATAAATATCGGCCTTATTTTCAAGTTGATAAGGTGGATGTTCAAATGGAGACGTTCTTCACCATAATGCGATTAAACTTTGACGGCGTTCGCAATAGGGAAATTAGTCAATAAGATGATCAAAGTTTTCTTTTTGAAATGGCCTGCCGAACAAACAATTCGGTAGAAAAATAGACGACGACATTTTAGGGATTTCGTCCCTGCACGTACTTCATTTTTGTTTCGAGCATTAAGTTTATGAACATAAGACTTAATATATCACACTTTACATTATCAATTATTGTACCGTATAATAATTACAATCAATGGATCTGTTGGAGCAGAAATTCTTAAAAGTAGAAATAGCTTTAACCATTGACACTGCAGCGCAATTTTGAAATAAAAAAAGTATTACTAAATTCATCACTAGATGGCGCTTTCACAGACCTTGGTCCTTCGAGTCGATTTCAAACTGCAATTAGTAATTATTACATCATATTTTTCATGTATGAAATTTAAAAAAAAAAAGGTTTTGTTGTGAAATTGACACTGTTCAAGGTGATCTTTTCGCAAAGAAAAGACTGGAAGGGACACAGCAGACTGATACTGCTTTACGTCAAACTTTTGCAACGTGATTGATCAAAACTTGCCTTCCTGAATAACTTTTTTCTGCCTGAAAGTAGGTGGATTTCGACAAGGGGATGATTGGAAACATGTAGGAACGAAAAAGGCTTATGCCTTGTGTTCCTCGAATGGATATCCATCTTATTCTCAGGTAAACAAGACGGATATTCGAATGGACCTTTCTTCATATTTCGAATAACGATTTACACAACAGCTTACGAAATCAAACGCATACAAGTCGTATAAAACTAACATGTTAGTAGCTAAATATAAAGGTGCATTCAAGTAAAAGTATTAAAATAAATGCAATAGGAGAGAAATTACTGTTAACATGGTTTCAGAAAATTATACCAGTGTGCTAAACACTATTTAACATTTTAACAACACGTTCAGTTTAAGGATCCTAACATTTAAAAAAGCTGTATTTCGTGTAACGTACAGCAGAATTTCGAATGACACACTCAAGTCACAAAAGAAAAAGAAAAAAGCTAAAAAAAAAAAGAAAATCAGAAAGAAAAAAAGAAAAGAGGCTTAAAGGCTCGTTCTAAAATTGTCATTCGAAATTCTGCCGTACTCGAGACGGTACAGAGCTCACAGTATTAATGTCGAAACACGTGCCGACAGGATGGTGCGAATCATCCTTTACGCCAAAGACTTGATCGAGGCGAAAAAATCATTTGAAAGTGGACCCTATGTGGTGATAGGTACAGTAGAAATTCGCGCCTAAAAATAGGCGGCGAACGACGTTGTCAGTCGAAATTTGTTTGAAATTCTGCTATATGCTAAAAGATATAGGGTTCATATTTCAACGTCCGCTTGCCAATGCAATCATTTCGCAGCGGATATTCTCCTTTAAGCGAAAACAGTCCGAATATATGAAAACATCTCTAAAATTTATTTGTCAAAATTGAAAATGTTAACATAAAAATGCTTTAAAACGTAGGCGTTGTTGTTAATATAAATGACTGTTTTGTTTTAATTTCTTCTTAGTTATTTATATATTAAAAATTGTTGAAAAAGTGCGAATGCGGAGCCCATTTTAAGTGCCCCTAAAATTGATTGTCGGTTTTATCAGTTCGATTTATTCAGAAAGAGGAGTTTTAAAAATAAAAGATGGCTCCTGGATGGCTGATGCAGAGATTCGCGTCGATTCTCTAAACAAATTCAAAATCGCCAAAATTGTTGAGTATCTTTTCAATTCGTGATTTCGTCTATAAAATGGACGAAAAAGTCAACGCGTTAATTTGCCAGTATTGTTTTTTTGTCAAAAAGTTTTTTTGCACACATCCTCAGATGTCTTCCGGACTATTTATGTAATTTTTTTGTACAATTTATAATATTTTTTCATTTTTTTAATTTGAAAATTGCAAACTATGCCTGCTATATATAAGTTACCTAAATAATACTCGACACAAACATTTGAAGGCTCGAGTTTCGAACCGTGAACACGCCTTTGCCCAGATATGGGATTGCATAGATTAAAAATGGCTGACAGAACAAAACCAACTAGAAATGTTCCCGTCCTTATCTAATAAACCGAAATAAAAAAAGAGAGCTGTATCTATAGTGCTGCCGATTTAGGACTGTCGAGTAAAAACCTCAAAATATTATGTAAACTGACGAAAGTGTAGTGTAGTGTTTCAAAAGAAAAACCTTAATAATTGACTACCCCCGGTTTCTCGTACGTTTGTCAAACTCGTGTAAACTTAACACACCGAATACTACAGGCTCATTGGTTGAAGACAGCCGATGGTCAACAGGCAACCAATGACTATTCAGTATTTATAGTGTGGTAACAAGAGTTTAACAAACGTACGAGAAACCGCGGTTTAATTTTGTAAATTACGTAAAAGTATTTTTTTCTAAATATTAAAAGCAAAACATTGCAAAAACTATTTTTAAAGTAACCGTTGTATTTTTTACATTACACCATCTGCTGGGCGAGTCCGGAACGAAACGTTTCGAACCTATTATTGAAATGTCAACCCTATATCCTGATCTGCACAGCAGAACTTCCAATGGCAAACTCCGAGCAAACGAGCGTTCAGTTTTTCATAAAAACTACTGATGTAGTGCTCACATTTCAACCTATCTGTTAGAAACTACCCTTTGTAGAAGGAATACAGTGATGTATTCCCAATTGTATTTCAATTCGCGATGCTTTTCGATCTTAAATAACTGTGCCGAGTATTCCTCAAGCCGGTATTTTTCAAAGCTCCGATTTGCGAACACGCATAACTATGGGCGGATACGTTCAAGCTTTCTGCTCTGCATCTTCAATTTCAAACTCCTTCTCCCAACTCTCATCAGAGTTCGCACTGGCGTCGTCTTTAACCTCCTTCTCTCCGAAATAGTCTTCGACTAAATCGTTCCCGCAAACGTCAGTTTTGGGCGTCTTTTTTGGCGATCGGTTTTTGTTATCTATGGTATCCTTCGCGCCTTTTTTCGGTGATTTAACTGTTCTCTCGGTTTTGTTGTTCATTTTGTCTCTGGTTTGAGCGGCTTTTGTCTTTGATTTCGCGTTGTCTGTGTTGGTTGTGGACGTTTTTGTGTTGTTGTTGGTTACGTCTCGGGTTTTGGGTTGTTGTTTTTTGGATGCGATCTCCCTTTCGTACTCTTCAAGGAGTAGGATTTGTTGTTCTTCTGTTAGTTCAACGTCGGCGGCGAAGTCTTCTGCGGACGATAGGTTATTCTTGTATTTAAAAAAAAAATAAGGTGTGGAAAACGGGTGGTTTATAGTTGACGGAACTAGTGAATGATCAACAAAAATGTAATTGACGGCACCTATAAAGCAATGCCTGGAAAAAGCATGACAATGGAGCGCAAAACTATAGGGATACATATCTATGCGTTTAAATAAACGATGAAGGGGAGGAAATCAATACTCGCAATACCCTATCGCTCGCACAGTCAATATTTTTAATGATGACAATTGTCTGCGGATGAAATTAAAATATTTTCTCGACTAGATCTATAATAAATGTAACTGCATAGCTGCGAGCGAAGCGAGCGCTACGACTTTGAATCGGGTATATGTAATCGAAGTACATATATCTCAATGATATGATACGATTCAGATACGATTTAAGCGCCCTTAAAATGCCCCCGCAAATCTGCCTTTGAAAGACAGATTTCATTATGGCTATCTCATTTCCTTTCGCATTCTGTAAACTTTCAAAACTGTAAACCTAGCAACCGGAAAGTAAAAAGACTGGTGCGGAACCAAATTCTAAGCAGCTTAAAAAAGTATCTTATGTAAAATATCATACCATTGCTGTATCTACTTTTTCTTCTATAAAGCCCAATAAAAGCGCAATGGTGAAGTGAAGTGATTTCCCGAAGAACAGATCTGAGTTGACTGCCTTAGCTTAGCAGCAGGAACCCGATTTTGGTACACTCACGCTCACACATTTAACGTTTTTAAATAAATATATAAATTTCAATTTTAATTCTAGCTTATTACTATTATAGGAACCGAGTAATAGACAAAACATTGTAGTAAACTGGCATACATAGATTTAACATCTAATATCTCAGCACAGCTAATACGAGCGCAATGCATTGCCGCGCATGGTTTTGTGCTGTTGAAGTTCAAAATTCTGGGTGGCACTGAACTGTTATGGGCAAGCGTGACGCTTAACATCAGGTGAACGACTTGCACGCCTCGTCACAGAGTAAAAAATAAATAAAAAGGTATCCAATGTCGCAAAAAATCAAGTCGATCCGTTAAACCTTTTAGCCTTGATAACTTGATAACACCCAGACATATTTTACGCATTTATAATATTAGTTAGTGCTGGATTTGTATGTATCAACATTAATATGAAACATTAGTAGATGGAGCTAGTAACGCTTAAAACGCACTATCGTTTCGTCGCAGGTTTTTCTAGCCCTGTAGATAATTACTCAATGAAAAGAAGATTCCTACACAGCAACACGTTGTTTCATTTAGACAAAGGAATTCTCACATACGCACAGTTAGTATTATTAAAAATGTTGATGGTGCGAGCAGCCGAGCGCGAGATAGTGTTAAAGCGACTTTGAAAAGTATATAAAAAAAAACCCAGTAAAATAAATGTAAACTCACCGATACATGTGTAGTAAGCATCACTTACCGTCTTCCCAAGCCACGGCGGAGTCGACGGGGGCAGCCTCCTCGGCCTCACACTTCTCACTCTGCACGCCCGATAGCACCTTCTTAGGGCTCCTGCAGTCAAATAATAACAAGTAATATTATTGACTAGACTTGTGGCTCAGTGCTGAGGGCTCCGGTGCGGTCCCTTGGAGATCCCGGAGCCCTCGGTCAAACACCAAGGCAGGCCACCGAGGGGTTTTAGTGAGTATAATCGCACATAGGCCGGCTACACCCCAAAGCAGTCGGGTAACTAGAGAGGATTACCCCCGCAAAAAATAAATTAAACTTATAGGGAGGATTTCTACCTTGTGAGCTGTAGGTTGTGGGTTCGATTCCCACCTAGGGCAAACATTTGTGTGATGAACATGGATGTTTGTTCTTTTCTGGGTGTTTATATGTATTCTATGTATGTATTTACAAAAAATAGTATTTATGTATTCTATAAGTTATCTGGTTCCCATAGTACAAGCTTTCTTAGTTTGGGGCTAGATGGCGCTGTGTGTGAAAAACGTCCAACAATATTAGAAGAAAAACAAAATACCCGACTGCAAAGTCAAGCTTATGTCACTCCGGATGCACAGACCAATCCAAACACCACACTCGTCAAAATCGGTGAAGCCGTTTAGGCTGCAGAACACTATAGAAACACACATACATATACCAATAAAATTACCCTCCTTCTTGGGCAGTTAGGCGCGAGGAGGCGTAAACTTGAGATTGCCAATGAAAACGCGTGATCGCAGTCCCTGCAACCTGCACTTTCCTTAAACTTTAGTGACTTTTTGTCGGAACAACGATCTTACAAAGCGGTATGTGATCAGTAGTTCCTGCACACTACTGTACCGTACTCACTGCTGTATAGGGTCGGGTGTCTCGCTGTCGAGCGGTAAGTGCTGCAGCACGGGGTCGGTGGAGGGCTCGGGGGCGGGTCCTGCACACTACTGTACCGTACTCACTGCTGTATAGGGTCGGGTGTCTCGCTGTCGAGCGGTAAGTGCTGCAGCACGGGGTCGGTGGAGGGCTCGGGGGCCGGCTGCCGGCGCGCCGCCGCCGCCAGCCGGTCTTGTAACAGCGCCACTCGGAACAAATACCTGAAAACATAAAACATATATTATTGCTACACGCGAAAGAAAAAAAAGTAGAGTTTCTCTTTTTGTCGTTCAAAAACGCAGCACTCGGCCACTATTATACATCTGTTTGCCTCTATTTCCCACTGCCCTCTCTCGGCTGCCGCCAGAACTGTTTCCCGGAGACATCATCAAGCAATAGTTTCCTTTCCTGGAATGTGTTGCTAGCGGTGGGTAGTTTTTTCTCTCTTATATTTTGGCTCCACACGTTGTGTATTTAGCCAGTGTCAAGTATGGTAATATTTCAAGTGAAGTCAAATATTTCACAATAATAAATAAAATAAGTCTTAGTCATAGTCTAAGTCAAGCAAAGTAAGTCACGGTCACGTCCACGTCATGCCCCATTAAAGTGGTGAAGACACATGATGTTGATGAGACATCATCAAACACTAGATTCCTTTCCTGGAATGCGTTGCTAGCGGTGGGTAGTTTTTTTTCTCTTATGTTTTGGCTCCACACGTGTATTTAGCCAGTGTCAAGTATTGTAATATTTCAAGTAAATTATAAATAAAATAAGTCTCAGTCATAATCTAAGTCAAGCAAAGTAAGTCACGGTCACGTCCACGTCATGCCCCAGTAAAGTGGTGAAGTTTTTACTAGAGGTTTCTATGGAGTTTTGGAAACAACATTAAAAGTCACGTTCCACAACATTATACTATTCACCAACACTCGTTGACGAACACTCAAAGGATAGAAATCCACCATTTTTATACTTTAACACTCGTTATAACACAAGTTTTGGAAAATAAGTAAGTAATATGTTTAGACCTTTTATTGGCCGTACTATATGTTTGTTTAAGATTATTTTTATATTATGATTTTGTGGTGTTGGTCTATTAATAAAAAAATAAATAAAAATAATGACGCGACATGACTTCTTCACGTTCCCGCCAAAGCTCCCGGTGGATAGTTCTTCGGCCTTCTCTCGGCGAGATCACGCGAGACTCACGACTCACCGCTCCCAGAACTGTTCCCTGGAGACAGCGTCCGGCACCAGCTTCCTGTACTGCGCGGCCAGCAGGGGGCTGGTGTCGAGCCGCTTCCCGGCGGCCGGCGGCGAGATGACGCCGGACTCGGTCGCTTCGAGGCTCGAGTACCACGCTTCGAACTCCGCTTCTAGCGGAGGCACTATGAAGGTCGCGTCCAGACGCTGGATCTTTTCTAGTTCTTTCTGGAATCGGAAGGAGAATCGCTTGATTCGCCGATTTGTCCAAGAACACTCAAGGCTGTGCTTTCGTTTATCACACTAATATTATAAATGTTAAAGTTTGTGTGCATGTGTGTAAGCATGAAGGTAGTAAGACACACAACACACACAGCCACACACATATGTGGGAACAAAGTGTGTTTGTTCCCGTTGAACTCTGTAACGGCTGAACGGATTTGAATAAAATTTGGTATGCAGGTAGCATATACCCTGGATTAACACATCACATCTTTTTATTCCGGAAAAATATTCGGTTTCTGTAGAATAGCGAATGAAACCGCGGGGAGCAGATAGTAATCAATAAAATGTGGGTAAAACTGTTTTGATTAAACATATAATATTATTTTAACGAAAATCAATATACCCGACTGCAAAATGTAGCCTTTGATACTCCAGAGACCCGGTCTTAAAAAAGTCTCTAAAGACACCTCAGTCGACAAAATCGGTCAAGCCGTTTAGGCTACAGGAAGTACTATACAGGTTATATTATACATTTTTATGGAGTACTCACGGAAAAAAAAAAACTACGCCAAAATCGTTTTCATACAAAAAGAGTAAATGGTTCCTAAGAGACTTTTCCTGTATTTCATAAGGATACGGATATGCCCATACTGCCCCAGTTTAAACAAATCACGCTGTTCAGGAACAAACAAACATACTTACATACACCCCAAAAACATTACCTACCTTCTGAGTGAAAACTAGAATGTTACGGTATTAGAGGTATATACCAAACTTCATATAACAATATAATTTACTCAAAAAAATTGACGCTAACATTTAAGAAAAATACCGTTCAGGCACTGAAAAATACGGAGTGCCTCAGGGAAGCACATTAGGCCCTCTATTATTCCTAGCCTACATTAACGACGTTCCTCAGGTTATTAACCATCCCACAGTCATGTTTGCCGACAATACTGCTATTTACCCAGACAACAAAAATGAAGAACATGAAAATTACATAAATAGATCGTATATTGGAACAAAACAATAATCTTAAAATTAACTTGGTTAAAACCCACATTATGACTTTAATAAATATTAATTCTAGATTTGACGCTATAAATATCCATTATAATGGTAAAAAGATTAACCAAACAGTTGTAAGATTCCTTTTTATGTCCGGACCCGCTACGAAAGAAATTCTATAAACCTTTCTTAAAATGTAATGTGTCCGATTTACCTTATACGTGGACAGCATAGTTGTGTCTCCCGATGACAGGATGACTTCCGTGTCGTCCTCATCATCGGGCTCAGGGTTCAGGACAGTGCTGACTTGACCTGAGAAATATGGACAGATAGTTTAAGAATAGAGTATACCGCCTCCTTGTCTATACAAAAAGTTCGGGCAAGCTAGTTTCATATAATTGAAAATGTTCATTGTGCGTGCGAGAGAGTATGTAATTTTTCTGTGAAAGATAGAAATACGTAGACTTACCGATAAATGTACTAAGGCTTTTCTTCATCACATTCGCTGGCGACTCAGGTACATCCAGCTGTGATAATAAACAAAGATCAATCAAAGATCAAAACGAATTCAACAAAGATTTAAAAAAATTTACTGAAAAAAAATCCGACGTGCAAACAGAATCGACAACATTAAATAACTACCATAAAAATATTATCTATTGGATCCTCGTTCAACCCACCCATTTCATATCCTGAATAACTCCCTGGTTTTACCAGACTGCTCAAGAAGGAGGGTATTTTTTTTTGGTAATTTAATTTTTATTTTTTTGGTGGTTTTTGGTTTGTTTTTTGGTATATGTTTTTTGGTATGTAAGTATGTTTGTGTGTTCCTACAAAACGTCCTGTCTAAACGGCTTGACCGACTTTCACAAGCGAGGTGTCGTAGGATTCCTCTCTACGCCCAGAGTGTCATAGGCTACATTTTTAAGTGGGGTATTTTGTTTCTCTTTTAACGCTTTTAACGTGACGCTTAACATCAGGTGTGCGACAAGCTCGTCTCGTCACCGAGTAACATACAAAAAAAAACCGGTAATTCTTGTTTTAAATTTTGAACCTCATCCATTATTTTACAACCATAAAATAATAATTCAATTTATTTTTAAATCACACCAATATTATAAATGCGACAGTTTGTGTGTAATTGTGTTTGTTCCCGTTCAGCCGTTACACAGTTGAACGGGATTTAAATGAAATTTGGTATGGAGGTAGCTTATACCCTGGATTAACACATAGGCTTCTTGTTATCTCGAAAAATATTCGGTTTCTGTAGAATAGCGGGTGAAACCGCGGGGCGCAGCTAGTATTAAATATATGACAATAGACGACATTGACGGCTTGATATTACCTTGAAGGTTTTAGATACAACATTGGAGGTTGAGTTGTAGACGTGGCTGGCTTCGCTTTTCACTGCCGTGCCTATTTCGTCCAAGTCCTTCTTCACCATCGTATACACTTCTGCTGACTGTAAATAACATATAAATACAGAGCATAATGACCAGAGAGAGGAATGTAGTAACAAAGACATGGGTCATTGTTTTTTATCGACTATTCAAGCAATCAATACTTTTTACCGAGGTTGACCGAAGGAGTGAAACTAAGGAAAGGTCTGTTTTTACTAGCCTTACTAGCCTTGTGGCTCAGTGGGTTTATTTCCGCCTTCTGAGCTGTAGGTTGTGGGTTCGATTCCCACCCAGGACAAATATTTGTGCGATGAACATGGATGTTTGTTCTTTGTCTGGGTGTTTCTATGTATTCTATGTAAGTATTTACAAAAAAAAAATATATTTTTGTATTCTATCAGTTATCTGGTTACCATAGTACAAGCTTGCTTAGTTTGGGGCTAGATAGCGCTGTGTGTAAATAACGTAACCAATATTATTATTATTACTGGCAAAATTTGCTTTCATCTGTCCATATGTTGTTACTAGCGTACAGGTCGTATTTTTCAACCAATCTTGACAAAACTTGCTATACAGGTACTAAGTTTTTTTTTTTAATTTTGTAGTCGTCGGCGTCTTTTGATTGGCGGGGTATTTTCCCAAAAGGACTGTTTTTACTGGCAAAATTTGCTTTCATCTGTCCGTATGTTGTTACTAGCGTACAGGTCGTATTTTTCAACCAATCTTGACGAAACTTGGTATAGGGTACTAAGGTACTAACAGGTACTAAGTTTTTTTTTTTGGTGGGGTATTTCCCCCAAAAAGGGGGAAAATTTGCTGGGGCGCCATTTACCGGCTGATTTTAATAATATTAATTCATAAACATTCAGTACTCGATTCTAAACAAGAATTTTGTATATGAACAAAATCAGTGAAGTTTGTCAAGATCTCAAAGCCAAGGTTGTGAGGTCTCAAAGACAGATATTAAATATGTAGTCCTGTCAGATTAGTTTGGTTTAGTACTGTCTGTACTACAGAATCAGTACCAAATTATTTGATAAATACAACAACAAATAAAACTTGATGGCCTGTTGTCTTTATCATGTATATGGACGTTTAGGTGATAATACTGACTTTGGTTTTGGCTGAGGAGAGCCAGCTGTCCCACCAGTTGTTAGAGGGCCGATCATCTTGCGGCGTGCCGCATGACACACTCGGGCTGGCTTCTGTGGACCTTTAACAATTAAGATGTAAGTACAAGGTTTTCATCAAATTATAATTTAAGAAGTTAGTGTAAATTGGTTGAATACCGTAATGAAATAAGTCTATCAATAAGAGTTTTTTTTTTAACTGGGGCAGTATGAAGAAATCCATTTTAGCATAATAATTTTTTTTGGTCAAGCATGAGTTCCCCATATAAATAAGTTATTCTGATATATTTTTTTTTTTAATGCGGTTTGACTCAAGTTTCACGTAAGGAACATTCCATTGTATCAGAATCAGAAAATAAAAATCGGATCAGTAGAAGCACTTATAGTTGGATAAGGTTTAACTGGCATTAGTTAGTAGTTTATTACATTTGACTGCCTTTTACTGCTCCGTTTTTTCCTTTAAATGTGGGGTTCTCTGTTTTTAATTGATTAAATATTTGCAGCTGCACTAAGAGACAATGATTACTTAAATTGTCACTAAGTAAAGATTTTCTATAGAAATTCTTCACTTGTGACCATTTAAGTACTCATTAAATGTATCTGAGTGGGGCCGTTTCATTTGGATTAGATTGAAAATCATTAGTATATACAGGGCTATAATGAAATGGTATGCCAAGCCGAAAAGTACTCATCATTATGAACTACTTTTAATATGGGACCAACACAGAAATCGCAAACAAAGAAACAGCTGTTCCATAGAAAAATGTCAATGACACTCGACAAAATGTATGGAACAGCTGATTTTTTTTCTTGATTTCCGGGTAGGTCCCTAAGTTAAAAGTTGTTCTCAATCATGAGTACTATGAGCCACTTTCGGCTTAGCATACCCTTTCCCTATAACCTTGTATTTACAATTGTGGGAAATATTTACCAAACAATAAATGTATTCTGTAAAACCATATTTTCATATTCATATTCATATTCATATATTGCGTAAGTACTATTTACATGTCAACTTAAAAACTTAGATTACATTAAAAAAAAAATATATATATAATAAAAATTATACATCCATACATCATCGGAGTTTAAACTGAAGTAAACAAAGAGATGTAGATAAAATAAATATTATGGAGTTGCTACAACTTCAGATCAATAGACTTAAACTGTAACCTTATCTTAACCAACACCTCAAGATAATAAATAAAAAATAGATCATGTACCAAAATAATTTGGCAACTACTTGTAAACAAAATTGAGGTCAATCCTGCTTTACTAATTAGAGCAATTTTGTACCTAGTATTTTGCAGATACCGTTACCTCTTTCTAGGTGCTAACCAGTTATTAGGTGACAAGCAGACAGAGGGCATGTATTTAACAATAAACAGGGAACCAATCAGCTTGTTTTCCATGTCATGACCTTTGGAAACCAAGTTTACAATGTTAACAGCTGGACCGGAGCATATTCGAAATCAACGAAAACCTCAACGAGAGTAAAACAGGGCAGTAAATCATGAATAAATTGCCAAAAACTGGTTCTGTGATAAGCATGTCCGTATGAAAACAATAGGAAACGATGTCACTAAAATTACATTTTCTACTAACCTCTCAGCCATATCGTCGAATAACTGTAGTTTAAAGGATTAGAGGAAGAACATGGATCAATACACATAAATTTCTCGATTGGATTTGGAATTGTTTTTACAGAAAATTTAGAAATATTTTTGACATAGTTTTGTTTGCATTGACATTAGATTACGTTCCGTTTCTCTATTTCTTTTATTTTCAAACAGTGCACCAAATCAACTCTGTGAAGAGCATACACAAATTAGCGGGCTTATCCTCTAACTTTGAAACGTTCGTGATTCTGATTGCGAGAGCATGCTATCCCGCTCGTACCAACTTAGTCGCACTATGCGCGGTCCCGCTCGCACAGCTCGCGCGCTCACTAGCAGTCTGATTTACGGGACAAGCCCACGGAGAGGAGAAAAAAAAATTATAGAAGAGAACACTTTGATTTGATCCATGGCTATTTGGTTACTAACTAGTAACGAAAGCTATACCAAAATTATAGCATTTTTAGTCTACATGAAATACATTTATATCAAATAAAAATTCGTTTGGTGATGTATGGTCGTATCCATTTTGTTTTGCAATACGTATATCGAAACGCAAGTAATACGAATTTTGTGATTTTTCTTCCTGCTTCAGTTCAAAACAACGAGATGGCGTTATAAAAAAATATTTTACATTTACAGAATACGGAATCTTAATAATGAGAGGAGGAGGAGAATAGAAGTTGATTCCTTCATTCTTGAGTTGAACAAGAACATACGTTTCAAGAGCGTTTATAATAAATTACCTGATCCTGGCTGATCGGACAAATGCACAAGACGACCGAAGCCAACGTCCTAGAGTAGGTTTTGGGGTAAAAAATCAAATCGCGGCATTATTTTGTGTTTTTTTTGTTACATATTGAATAGCATGTTAGAGTGTAGGCAAATGGTAAAATGGTTTTTAGAGTTCCATACCAAACTCGCACTAATATTACTTAATAAAAATAAAAGGTAATTATTACCTAAGTAAGTAATAAGTAGGTAGATCGCGCCGAACTGAGACTTCGCGTACCCCTGGACCGATTATGCTCATATTTGCTCTTAAAAATTGAATTTTCTCGAACTATTTACCTACAACATTTTCTATAGCTATCCGGCAAGGCCATATTAGGTTGGCTACACACTTCATATTATCAAGTTTTTGGCGAGTAACATGGCACGCCACTGTGGATGTGGCTCTTGTATTTTATAGGTATATTTTAAAAAAATATGACCATGGGTGCGGAACCGTCGTCTAGAGATTTTTACTCACGCTTGGCGATTTTAAGGTGTCTCCACACGGATTCCGAAAATATAGCTGGACATGAATTTCACGAGAGTCAATTATGCAATCTATAACCGTAGTACTTTGTTTCTTTTACTCTAATGAAATTTATGACTAGCTATCCTTCTCACAAACATCAGATCACCCGTGTAGAGACACGGGGAGACACCTATATTATGTAGGTAAGAGGTAATCGTTGTTTGCCTTTGTAATATTCCAAGTGAAGTAAAATATTTTACAATTATAACAAGTCTCAGTCATGGTCTAAGTCAAAACAAATATACACGAGAAGAATAACAATCCCATACACAAAAGTGTACTTACCCCCGAAAAATCTGCTTAAAACTAGATAATATACCTAGATAAATGCGACCGCCGTCCGTGTTTATGACAAAATACCTAGGTATTTAAAACAAATTCTAATTACATGCATTTTTACTACCATCCAAAATTATGAATAAGATAAAAACATAATAGCAAAAACTCGTACGAAATGGTTTGATTCCACTGCTGAGCAGTGGAATGCGCTGCCCGGGTGGGTCTTTCCTGATAATGAAGCGTTTTCCAAAAAAAAAAGAAATCCTGGTTATAAAAGTACCCAAGGATCTTGTATGATGCTTCGTCTAAGAAAGTACCCAATAGATGGCGTTAGATGTACCTTGAGGTTTTGCTGTCACTGTCAAGACACGAAAGACAAAAATATGTACGTGTGCTTTTTTTTTCTCGTGTTTTTTAGCTCGACATGTGTATTTAGACTATTTCAAGTAACGTAACTATGTATTTGACTTCATTTGAAATATTACAATAGTTGACACTGCTAAATACATAACGCGTGGAGCCAAAATTTACGATTTAAAAAATAAACTTAAAATATTTCGACAGAAATGACAATAACAGACAAAAACGATAGGTTTTTTTTTTTTTTTTTTTTCTTTCTTGGCATCGCACTCTGTGCATTCTGCCATTTTCTGTATTAGGACTTGTGTTTTTTTAAAAACGGGGAAACCATAAGTCGCGAAATAATTATAGGAAGAAAAAATTAACTTTAGGAGAGGAATATGGATCAGGAAAGTAGGATTCATGGTAATTACAATTTTATGTTATTAGATAAAAGAAAAATAGATATGGAATAATAAATATTTGGATCAAGGGAAGCAAGTAAACAAAAAATAGAACGATAGGTTTGTATCTAGTAAATATTTTAGAACTATTTTTTTTTTTTTTTGGAAACCCCTCTTTATAATCTGGGTGTCTTCAAGTCGCGAGTGAATCGGTTTCTTCTAGGCAAGCGTGCTCCATCCACAGGCTTCATCGTAGGCTGCATCCTCGTTTAACATCAGACGTGATGGCAGTCAAACGCAAGCCTATAAACAATAGTAAAATAAAAAAAGCTACAGATAAAAAATTGGCGCATTACTTTCACATTTAACATCCACGCATTTCCCACCAAATAACCAAACCATAAAAGCTAATACCTAAAAGAGAAATAAAGATGATTATAATTATAACTAATTACATATATTAATACCGACTTCGAGCACATTAATTTGTATGGGCCGGTATCAGCGATCTGGGATTATTCAATAAAGGCAGGGCAGAGGTATTTTTGCATGGGTGTCTTGAATCAACCTTAGAGTAGAAAATGAACAAAGACACAGTTTTTCCCTCCGACCAAAGTAATATGAATGGCCGGGCCCTAACCACACAACTTCCTTAAAAATATCAAGTTAAAACAATTAACTTAGGCTTCAATACGTAATTAAAAGTATACTAGCTGCGCCCCGCGGTTTCACCCGCTATCCTACAGAAACCGTTAAAGTTTTCGGGATAAAAAGTAGCCTGTGCTAATCCAGTTTATAAGCTATCCCCATACCAAATTTCATTCAAATCTGTTCAGCCTTTACATAGAGTTGAACAGGAACAAACACACTTACATAAGTACTTACACACAAACTTTCGCATTTATAATATAAGTGTGATAGTGTGATTTGTCATAAAAAAGAGATAGCGAATCTTATTATAATATCAAGGCACATTTTTGCGGACATTTGGATCGCATGTATTGACGAACGTATGTCTCGCACAGTCTGAGAGCGGTTGAAGCAAGGTGAGCACTTTAAAGTTTTCAAAATTCTCTTACTTGGCCCGCCCATTCATTTTACTTTGGCCGAAGGTTTTTTAAATACTTTTTGTAAAATATGCGGCGATATAGCAAATCATTATTGGTAAAAAATATTCTCCACGCAATACCGTTGAAAAGTTGACTCGCATAGTAAGTACTTGCTGCGAAATCAAACGATTTTTTTCTATGAGAGATAAAACTAAACAAATAAAGTTTAATCAGCTGAAGAACGATATTTTATGTACCTAGGAAACAGAAAGCAAATTAATTATTCAATAAAACGTAGCAGGCATCGTGCCCAACCAAACTGCTCATTACGCTGGCAGAATTGCCGAATTGAATCGCAATACTTATTCTTTGGGCAAGGGAGATAGAGGCCAGGATATATTTTTCCTCTTAAGCTTTGGTACGTTTTTTACTCTAATTTTTTGGCTCCATGCGTTGTGTCAAGTATTGTAATATTTCAAGTGAAGTCAAAATATTTCACTATAAAAATAAGTCTCAGTCGTAGTCTAAGTCAAGAAAAGTAAGTCACGGTCAAGTCCACGTCATGCCACACCGCGAGGCTCAGAATCACGTGCATGAGGCCCGCGGCTCGCTTTCTCGGTTCCAGCCTCGCGGTTTTAGAAGCTGTTCCTCTGCACTAGATTATCAGTAACTCAACCCAAGTGGAGATGTTACGGACACGATATGTACGTATTTGTTTAAAGTTACCCTGCTAAGTGGAATAGTAAGCTTAGTTAATTTACCAGGCTTACCTTAGATTACTACGAGATAGTTTATAGGGAGTTAGCTTCAAATATGCTGTAGCTCCCTCATGGTAAGTAAAGCCGCACTGTAGGGAGTTGTCGCTACGACAATCACATTCATATCTTTCGAGACAATTTTGAAGTTTTTTTATGGTAAGAAAAAAAAAACTAGTTCCAACTGACTCGAGATGGCGCTATTTTCTAAGATAACTTCGCTAATTTGCTAAAATCAGATAAAAACGGGTAAAACTACAGTTCGTAAGTAGTTACTACTTAATCAATTAAGCCGTAAGTCACAGATAAATAAGCAAACATATATAATTCCAAACGAAAACGAACATTACCCTCCTTTCTTAGGCGTTCGGGTAAATATCTATTCCAGTCTGCGCCGTTTCTTTAGCCGCAAACAAAGTATAAATCTGAGGTTACACTATCAAATTAAGCGAGACCCCAGCGCATAATATTGCATGCAAAATTATTTATGAAAACATCAATACTCGTTGCGAATATTCAAACTAGTGGATTATTACGACGGTGGACACACCCACTGTATGTTTTCGATCGTAGATTTCGAGCCTTTCTTCGTTATTATTAAATGCCTGCGAACGATGCTGTAACGGCTCCGATGGTACAGGATGTGTTAAGATTTATAAAATATGGATTTAATCAAATCTGACAAATGTACATGTTGGAGACATTCTCAAGCTCGGAAGCAAAAGCTTGTGAACCCTTGCCTACGATTGAATCTCGATATTCATAACTTATTTTTCGCACCTGTATTAAGTAAAATCACAAGTACGTACTTAGTGCTTTGAAATTGTTCAATGTTACCTCGCTCTGTTACAAAGAAATCAAAGTTTTTTTTCTATGACTGTACACGCCGAGTCACAGACGATTAAAACGGGACATAAGTAACTACAACGTGCAAAAGTGGGACTACTTTTCAGTCATTTTAGGAACTAATATTTAGCGGCCCAAGGAATATTTCTTCTTTGGACTGGACGGTCAAGCCCGGACACAGCGGGCGATGCTTGCTAGGACCCTCTGGAAATCACAAGCTACCGTACTTACTAAACAGAGAAGTAGTACTTAGTAGGAAATAATATAATATTTTGCTTTCCACTAATCCGAGATCATTTTTATTTCTCATATTTACTAAGAAACATGTTTACATTGTGGATTAACAACCCTAGGTCTATTAACATAGTAATGATCAATTGATCATGAGCTTCACCGCACGTGACGCGCACTCCGCTCGCCGATTATTTTTTGAAAATGTAGGTCTATACTTAGACTATCAGTGTGCAAAATTTCATGTATGTAGGTTAAAATAAATAAATATATCTGGGACATTATTGCACACACGGTCATCTGACCCCAAACTAAGCAAAGCTTGTAATATGGCTGCCAGAGACTGATATACGTACATAGATATTTTTAAATACCTACTTATATAGATAGCTTTGGAAGTTTGGCTGTAAACGATTCAGACAGACAGACAAACAGACAGACAGACAGACGGACATGACGAACTTATAAGGTGTCCTTGTAGTACTACGGAACTCTAAAAAGTAGCTTATGTCCGTCTCCGATTATGCAAAAATAGGTCGATCCGTTCAGCCGTAAAGCCGGAATAACGCGACAAACACCCAGATAGAGAGACAGAGGGACAGAGACAGAGCTTTCGCATTTATAATATTACTTAGGATAAGAAACATGCTGTATTGTACATTGTGAATGGATAATCCCGGGTCTAATAACACGGCAATGATCGCGGGCGCGCGCATCGCTCAATCAGTGAGTGACGTCACTGCGCGTGACGCGTCCCGCCCGCCGACAGATGGCGCTGTAAGATGCGCCGCGTGTGCGGCCGGGGGAATGAACTTACTTGACGACCAAGTTATCGTAGAGCTAAGTGGAGGAGCCACCATCAAAATTTCTGAATAAAACAGTGCTTAGTTTCTTCATTTAGCCACATTACAAGTATAAGTTGGTACTTATGGAAGATGTGGTACTTTAGTAACTATTTCTGAATATGACTTTGGGGCTAGTTAGGCACCGGAACCAATTTTTCCAAATCCACCAAATTTTTTTGAAACGTCGTATTGTTGGACTTTCCCTCACAATACGGTGATTATCTTCAAAAGACAAGAGTAACATTTGACTCGTTGGGTTTTTTTTCCATGTTTGATAACTCACTGTCAAATTACAACACCTAGACTAGTTGACGCGCATTAGCGCGCGATTTCTTTTAGCGGTAGTCGTTACGATAGACGCATTAGGCTAGGCGATTGACGAACACTGTTTTACTACATATAAAGCAGTCATTATGCGTTGTTTGTTGCGTTGAACGCAGTAGCAACCGCGATGAGTTTCAATAACGCAAAGGGATTGCATTGCACCGCGTAAAGAAACCGCGCACCTAATGGTAGGGCGGAATCACAGATGGCGGAATGGTGAGCTGGTAAGTTTTTGATTTGAAGTTGACGATATCTAAAAAAATAAATATAGGACGCTAGTTCTTATTCTATTTATCAAAGCTGGGCTACTATTTTATAACTAAAAGTTTTATTGAATACTAGCTGTTACCCGAGACATCGTACACGTTGACCTAAAAAAATATGTTGCCTCCGTCTCCAAAAATTCAGGTTTTTTCATTTAGTCGCAGCAGCAGCAAAATTTTAACAGTATTCGTAAGTCAAATGTTGATTCTAAATTCATGTATAGGAATGTGCAAGCAAATTACCCCTGTAAGCCTATCGTAGGCTAGGTTACCTCATCCTAAAATCGTGAGCACTGGAGTTTGATAACTCAAGTGACTCACTATTTTAATTGAGTTATATGCCCATACAAAAATATTATTTCATGAATCCCGAAGAGTTCCGATTGTTCAGAGATCGCTCAGTTGATGTGCAGGAAAAATCGTGCTTCCAGCGGTACGGTGCGCATGAGTTGGGTCAGGAATTCCGGACTATTCTGTATACCTACTTCCTACTTATATTATATATGCGAAAATGTGTTTATTTGTCCGTCTTTCATGCGGCAATAGAGCGACGGATCGATCAGATTTTTGTATATTTTTATTATTTATACAAGATGATACTGAAAGGTGCAATATTGAAAGGTTTATGTACTCATTATGAACATTTTTTAGTATGGAACCATCCATAAAATCGCGTTGTTCCAGTTGTTCCATAGAAAAATGTCAATGACACTCGACAAAATCTATGGAACAGCTAATTTTATTTTCGCGTTTTCAGGGTTGGTCCCATAGTTGTTCATAATGATGAGTACATACATACCTTTCAATATTGTTGCATCTTTCAGTAACACTCCGTATAATTTAGTTTTTATCCCGCGAAAATTTACGATTCTCGAGTAATTCTCCACACGGGTAATACCGTGTTTTTTTTTTACCTAACTGCCCAAGTAGGAATGTAATGTATTTGAAAAGTATGTAAGTATGTTTGTGTATTTATATATTACCTGTAGTCATAGCGGCTTGACCGATTTTGTCGAGTGAGGTGTCGTTAGATTCCTCTTTATGGCCGGAGTGATGAGGGCTACATTTTGCAGTCGGGTATTTTGTTTTTCTTTTAATAATATGACTTGCTTAATAAATACTGAGTTCTTGAATTGTGAATTGAATGTCCCGAACTGAGACCCCACGACCGTGTATATCTTGACAACCTCTTGACCGATTTTGCTCATATTTGAAATTCTTATAATTGAGTATGTTTCTGCCAAATATTATCCAAACTGGCCGGTAAATGGCACCACAGCAAACACCCCCCTTTTTGGGGGAAATACCTCTCCAGTAAAAAAACGTTCTTGTAGTGGTAGGGCTTTCTTGCAGAGTCCGCCTGGGGAAGTACCACACCTTTGCCAGTTATTCAACCGCCAAGCAGTAGTGTGCAAGCATTACTGTGTTCCGGATTGAAGGGCAATGTTTCCAGCGTAATTACTGGGCATACAGAGATTTAACATCTAACATCTCAGGGTGACGAGCGCAGTGCATTGCCGCGCATAGTTTTGAACTGTTGAAGTTCAAAATTCTGGGTGGCACTGTTATGGGCAAGCGTGACGCTTAACATCAGGTGAGCGACTTGCTCGCATCGTCACCGAGTAACATAAAAAAAAACGCCGACTAATAAAAAATACTATGAAATTGTAGAATTGAGATGAAATGATGTGTTTTAATTTCGATTTCCGTTTTTTACGTCTAGCACCCCCATAAATTGATTTGACTTTACCAAACTTAAAACGATAAATTACTGGATATTTTGCTCCAAGCTCTATCTTCAGCTTTTACTTGGTAGGTATCCCATTTTCAGCGGCCTCTGTGTGGTCTCCTCACCACCGTGGGCGAAGCGTGGGTGCGTTCCTATGTGCTGTACATTTGATCGCTGCAACCTGCGCACAAATAGATTTATAATATTCCACAACCTCTCATTAAATAATAAAATTATCCGATAGTTTGTACCTATCGTGAGGAAACAAAGGTTAGTTGAATGGAATCTCTCGAATGCTCGCTGCGAAAGTATCGATTGTAAGGTCAAACGATTCTTGTAGCTAAGTACTTCTCTACACATTTCCGGATCAGGGCCTTCTGAGCTCCGGGCCGTCCGGGCTCAGGGTCCCATCAGGGATAATGAATCAGTTACCCGTCTTCACACATACCAAGGTAACCCCTTCAGTGTATTTCGGAGTTTTCCTGCATGTGCACAGATCGCGACAGATTAACTGGCAATTATTGCAATAGGAATCCTTTTTTTTTTCTCGTTCCTCCCAAGAGGATTCTGGCGTCGCACGTCTTATGCATTTTCCAGTTTCATCTGATGGATCATAAAGAAGTTTGTTGGAGTTTTGGCGGGAACGTGAAGAAGTCATGTCGCGTCATTGCATTATTTTCCAAAACTTGTGTTATTTCGAGTGTTAATGTTTAAAAATGGTGGATTTTTATCCATTAAGTTTTCGTGAACGTGCACGAGTGCTGGTAAATAGTATAATGCTGTGAAACGTGACTCTTTGTGTTGTTTCCAAAACTCCATAGAAACCTCTAGTAAAGTCTCAACCACTTGTCTGGAACATGACTTGGGGTTGACCGTGACTTACTTTGCTTGACTTAGACTATGACTGAGACTTATTATATTTGTTAAATATTTGAGCAGGGTGGTTATGTGGGAAATACCCACTAAAAACCCTGGAGTGTTTCTTCCTGGCGCCCATGTGCCGGAGCTACGAGAACGCTTTCGCACTCGTCCGCGGCCCCGGCGGAAGTTTTGAGGGCCTGATCCAACCCCTAAATTAAATTGTGTGAGATAAAATGTTAGTGAACATAATTTATAATAAAAAAATAAATTATCCGTTTGTTTCTTAATAAATAATTTGAATTTGAGCCCTCGGAGCTATAAAGTGTTAAATAAAATAAAAAACTTGTCACCCACCAACATATCCATCAACAGAACACAAAATAAAAGAAAGAAAAAAACTCCAAAACTATTTCACATATTCCATATTCAAATCTCGACGCGCGACGATTAGCATCCAAGATGGCCGGCGCGAGATTTTCGGTCAGTGATACAAATTTCAATTTCCTGTTTTCTTTATCGCGGCAAGTGATCTAAGTTTGACAAATAAGTTCATTTTGACGAGTCGGTCGGTGATGGAGCGGCCGATTTATCATTTTAAGTGATCGTATCCAGTAGCTGGCTTTGGAGAAGCCTGATAAAATGTTGGACATTTAAAATTTGTGATAAGCGGCGAGGAAAATTACTCGCTTGTAAGTTAATAAGCCCACAGGGAACCGCCTATAAACTAACTTCATAACACCACAGAATAGAAAACGAAGTACACGAACACAAGTAGTGTCAAAAGACGAGTTTAATAAGTAAGGGTGCCTACATAAGGCCTGACCTGACATCGTGTGATAGAGATGGCTATATAAGTTTCTGGGGGAGCGAAAGGGAGAAGCTATAGTATACATATATATTTTCAAGTTTTGTTAAATATTATCAAACAAGTCTTAGTCACAGTCAAAGGCGAACAAAGCAAGTCACGGGCAAGTCCAAGTCATGGCCCAGTAAAGTGGTGAAAACTTTACTAGAGCCTTCTATGGAGTTTTGGAAACAACACGAAAATTCACGTTTCACGACATTATACCATTCACCAACACTCGTGAATGTTCACGAACACTTAACGGGTAAAAATTCACCGTTTTTCCACATTAACACTCGAAATAACACAAGTTTTGGAAAATAATAAAATGACGCGCCATGATTTCTTCACGTTCCCGCCAAAACTCAAGCACTATTAGAATAAGTATTATGAGAAGGAAAATCCCACAAAATAATGAACCATTAATGGTCAATGAATGAGGTAGAAGCACCAGGCGAACAGAAGTCGGCGGCGGCAGCGGCATCGCTTGCAAAGAATGTCGCTCTCAGATTTATGCGCGCGCAGCTCCGCGGTGACAGCTTGCGGCGATATCTTCGCTGCGCATACGTTGCCAGTACTCTCAGAGCTGCTTGTCGGCTTATATCTGCCAAATAAAATTAATAGATAGATAGATAGAAACTCTTTATTGTGTACACCAAAAATAAAAAGAACACATGTACAGAACTATCTTATACTTAAGCTAGTGCCACAAGTGGCGGCCTTGTCGCTAAAAGCGATCTCTTCCAGGCAACCATTGCATGGAAAGAAATTCACATGATGGAACAGGTGAGGTATGACGAACACTTTTAATAATATAAATAATAATAATAATAATAATAATAAATAAATAAATAAATAAATAAATAAGTAAATAAATATCTGGGACATTATTGCACACACGGTCATCTGACGATGACCGTGTGTGCAATAATGTGAAATATTCACCCAAACTAAGCAACTAAGCAACTATACGTACATAGATATTTTTTTAAATACATACTTATATAGATATTAACACCCAGACATAATGTGTGACTTGAAGATTCTCTATCCTAATCATCCATCATCATTATCTATTGTACCTAATCCTATATTTAGAACTATAATGCCAAATTGCCAATTAGTGATCATCGCATTATATTTTAAACTATAGCGACCCGCCCCGGCTTCGCATTGGTACCAAATTTCACTGGATCACCCGCTGGGCTAATCTGAAGATTCCCTGAAAATTTCATCGAAATCGGTGCAGCTGTTTTGGAGTCATGTAGGGAACATACATAAATACGGGGTCTTAATTTGACCTCGGTTTCTTCCGTGGAGTGTGCATATTTAGCTGAATATTACTGTACATGTACAGTAAAATAAATGTTTTGCTTTCTTTCTTACATCTTAGACGAAAGTAAAATGAATGGACGGGCCCTAACCACACAACTTCCTTTAAAAATAACAAGTCACAACAACCGATCTATGGCTGCAGTACATAATTAAAAGTATGTGTATATTTTTCACAAAAAATAGCACAAATATAACATCTACGAGAGAAAAAGGGACACTTGTGTTTATTACTTGCTCTAAAACCGTTTGACATGCGAACGTACGTCTCGCCCTTGTCACAGACTGAGAGCGACTGAAGCAAGGTGAGCGCCGGCTCTCACTTTAAAGTCTTCAAAGTTTTCTTATTTGGACCCACAGAAGAGAGAAGTAAATAAAAAAAAAACCTGTTCTGTGCTTTGGCCTGTCCTCATTTTACTTTGGTCGAATTGTACAAAGCGCCTGGGAAACCTTGACCTACCGAATAAGGTTGTATGAGTTGATTGCTTTTGCCAAACCAATATCAAGTAAAAGAAAACATAATTTAGACACTTATCTTCATCTTAAATTTTATGAATAATTAAAACACTGGCGTTTTTCCACACCTCCGTTCTACATAATGACAACTGTTAGGTAAAATAATAACCGTTGGGCCATGTCAAAGGCCTTATGTTTGTCGACTCGAATCGTTCTCACTGGGTTACAGGGCTTGTGACCTTAACCCCCGAATACTGAAACGTTTGTTAACTTTGACAACAGATTAATTCTAATACTGCCTTTGTCTGACACTAAGCAAATGACAAAGACTGCAATAGACTTAATCTGTCGTCAAAGTTAGCAAACGTTTCAGTATTCGGGGGTAAATCTGCTAGTAGGGTTAGCCCACAGATGACCTGTGGGTTAGTCTAACCGATAAGCCAGAGAGTTGAAATGACAGTACCTAATCAGGACGCAGTTACAATGTGGCAAAGACAACTCATTTCGACAGTCAGTGCGTAAACAGGAAAAAAAAAATGTAAGTTATTAAATTTATTACGGCTTTTCTACGCCCCCAACACCTTTAAGATTTAAAAAGCATATCATTAAACTACACCTTTTCAGACTTTGCTTCGGGTCATAAAGATCTGGGACATTATTGCACACACGGTCATCTGACCCCAAACTAAGCAAAGCTTGTAATATGGCTGCCAGAGACTGATATACGTACATAGATATTTTTAAATACATACTTATATAGATATTAACACCCAGACATAGAACAAACACAAATATTCATCACATGAATGTTTGTCCTAGATGGGAATCGAACACACGCCCCCAAAGGTAGGTTCACTACCAACTGAGCCACCGGGGCAGTCAATAGCTTTCATCATACGTTTTACGAGCTTTATTGCTGGTAGAACGTACGTCTACAGTACAGTCTAAGTTCACTCTTCAAAATCTGTTAAGCCATTTAGGCTTTTTTTTTTTTATTTAGGCTACAGGAGGTACTACACAAACATATACACTACATACACCCCAAAACATTACCCTCCTTCTTTGGCAATCGGGTAAATGCCCGTGTGACACCCACACCATGCTATGTGAAATGAAGATTTGTTACGTTTAGTTTTTTTTGTTATTAAGCGATGTGGTACTATAGCATTGTCTGAAAACATCTAAATAAAGCTCAGCTTTACTACAGTTCTTAGTTAGCCACAAAAGTCTGTGTAACACAGCTTGTATATACAAAGTAGATATTGCATTTCATTTAACTTGCATCTTACTGTCAAGCTTTTAAGGCTGATTTTTGCCCCAAAAGGAGGAAGATAAGCATTCAAACAGCTTACAAATTAAGGACTCCTAATGGGGTATTTAAAAAAATCTTTAATTGCGACGAGACAGAGTTGTATGGACATGCCATATTTAAGGAGGTGAAAAGGCATACGAGTTGCCCTTACATTCTTGCGTCTTCCTCTATCTTCGCGCATCGTGTGGCCAGGCGACCACGAAACGCCATCCTGGAGTTTTTTCCTAAAACTGGCCGGCTATTGGGTAGATACGTGCAGAACATTATCACCACGATAAGAGGACAGACCTCATCGCCTTTGGATCTTCATCAGCTTTACGGTCAGTTTAAATTTACTTCTTCTACGTGAGTACGTACTAGTACGTACTAGTATTATAGATAGGGTACTATATATACTATACTATGCCAGGGTACCCATATATTTTATAATTAGTCTTAAGTTTAAGTCACTAATTATTGTATGTGTGGTTAAGCATAAATAAATAAATAGAGGTCAGTGTAGACAGGGTACATATTAAACAGATACACTACAATTGTTGACAATTCACACTCTAAAAACTTGTAAAATTACGAGTGCTACGGTTTTCTTTTCTTTCCATTCCAGTCATCATCATCATCATCATCATCTATTCCTACAGCTCAAGGGTATGCCTGAAAACAGAATGAGTTTTGGCGGGAACGTGAAGAAGTCATGTCGCGTGATTCTATTATTTTCCAAAACTTGTGTTATAACGAGTGTTAATGTATAATGGTAGATTTTTATCCATTGAGTGTTCGTGAACGTGCACGAGTGTTAGTGAATGGTATAACGTTGTGAAACGTGACTCTTCGTGTTGTTTCCAAAACTCCATAGAAAGAAACCTCTAGTTAAGTCTTCACCACTTTACTTGGGGATGACGTGGACATGACCGTGACTTACTTTGCTTGACTTAGACTATGACTGAGACTTATTTTATTTATTATTGTGAAATATTTGACATTACTTGAAATATTACAATACTGGCTAAAAACACAACGTGTAGAGCCAAAACATAAGAGAAAAAAAGGGTATGTCCACATCCTCTCCCTTGAGTCCAGGTCCATTTCACGAAGATCTGATCATCGCGGAAAGCACGCCAGCCGATGCCATCGTGGTTATTTGTTGTAACCCACGGTAGAGACGAGATCCCTATCGATTTACACTTTAATTAATTGTTCTAAGTTAGCATATAGAGAAACTGGGTAACTAGACTGTTTTTTGTCGTAGGCTAAGTAGTTAAGGTAGTTTATTTAGGTACTAGCAACGTCCTGCGATGTCACCCGCTGTTTTACATGAATCGTAAATTTTTCCAGGGTATTAAGTAAGTACTTAGATCAAGGTATAAGCTACCAAAGTCCATCTAAATACGTTTAGCCGCTACGAAGTTGAGTGGCAACAAATACACTTATACGGGGTGTTACTGAAATCATAGTCAAAGTCGAGCAAAGTAAGTCACGGTCAAGTCCAAGCTATGCCCATGTGGCGCTTGACAATTTACTAGAAGTTTCTTTGGAGATTTGGATACAACACGAAAAATCACGTTTCACGACATTATACTAGATACTCTCCAACACTTGTGGACGTTCACGAAAACTTAATGGATAAAAATCCACCGTTTTAAAAAATTTACTCTCAAAGTAACTCAAGTTGTGGGAAGTTTTGGCGGGAACGCGAAGAAGTCATGTCGCGTTATTGTATTATTTTCCAAAACTTGTGTTATTACTAGTGTTCATGTGTAAAAATGGTGGATTTTTATCCATTAAGTGTTCGTGAACGTGCATAAGTGTTGGTGAATTGTATAATGTTGGGAAACGTGACTCTTCGTGTTGTTTCCGAAATTTCATAGAGACTTCTAATAAAGTCTCCACTGCTTTACTGGGGCATGACGTGGACTTGACCGTGACTTACTTTGCTTGACTTAGACCATGACTGAGACTTATTTTAATTGTGAAATATTTTACTTCACTTTAAATATTACAATACTTGATTAAGTTAAAGTAAATTAGATGCTCTTTCTGCTCTTTCTAGCACAAAAAATAAATAAACAAAAAAATTAAATAAAAAAATATTGATTGAAATTATAACATTTCACTAGTAACTTTGCTCTTCAATCCAATAACACTGGTAGCATGCTCACTCCTAGGCGGTTGAATTACTGGTTAAAGTGTTGTACTTCCCACGGCAGACTCTGCAAAAGAGTCCTACCTACCACTAAAAGCTAGCTTTTAGTGGTGGTTTGTCTGAAATGTTGTTGAAGATGATTTCAAAGACAATGTTTGTCTTTGAAATGTTGTTGAAGATTACCGCAAAAAATCAGTTCAGGAACTAAAACCAGTCCAGGTCTGCAGCACCTATTATTTTAGTGGCAGGTAGGACTCTTTTGCAGAGTATGGCGTGGGAAGTAAAACACTTTAACCAGTTATTCAACCGCCTAGGAGTGTGCATGATACACAGCTCCAAATGCAGCATCCCAGTCCGGCATCCGCATAGCGGGAACAAAGCAATAAATCTAACATAGCCATTTAGCTAGATATATAATTATTTAGCTGGGCATAGCTGAAATAGCCGATGGTAAAGGTCGCCGGCGTGAGTCTCCGCAATTAACGATAGAACTAATTAAGCATGAAGCTTAATTATTTATCGCTGAACGGAAACTCCCGTGGCTTGCAATATGCTGGTGTGGTTATCCTGATTTGGTTTGTTTTGAACGCACTTTTCTCTTTCTCTCTTAACGGCTCGGTAACGTGTGGCTTGCAATATGATGGTGCAGAGTAAAGGCCTCGCTACATGGCCTGACCTGACAACGTTTGAAAGAAATGGCTATATATAAGTTTCTGGGGGAGCGAAAGGGAGAAGCTATAACCTTAATAGTTTGTTTCATTTGCTCCCGTGCAATTCAATTCTAGCCGTCCCTTTCACACAATGTCAGGTCAGTCCATGTATAGACACCCTTATCCTGATTTGGTTTGTTTTGAACGAACTTATCTGTTCTCTTTCTCTCTTACCCACGCGTAAATCGATAATTCAAACCACGACTCCCACATAACTTGGTCAAACTAAAGCCTGTCAAGATATTATTTTAGAAAATACTTCAGTATTTTGACGGTGGCACAACTCTGACACAAATGACTCAAAACAATGCAAGCTCCAAGTTTATGTTCATTGCCATAGTGTATCATCTACCAGCTTGGGGGGTCGCATAATGCTTAAGAGGACGATGCTGCCCGTCCTCCGATGTTTCTGGTCGCAGTGTAACGACATATAGTTCAAATATGCATACAAATAATGCAGATAATTTAAGTGCCTGGTTGATTAATGCTATGCGTGACTTAATTGCAGGCGTTTATCTGACACAACTTTGCCATTCAGCGTAATTATGCGCCGATTGGTAGCAGTGGACAGTAGAATTAGCCTATGGATTATCTTGGTCTCTGGATAGTCAAGTGTGTAGTTTTGCATAGTGGGTTGTAGTTTGTATGTATTTTATTTAATTAATAAAAAAAGGTCCCAAGTAAAAACTACATTTATTATAAATTAAAATAAGCTCAGCCAATTAAATCCCTGTTACGATGATGTGGTTTTAGAGAATCTGTAATACAATAAAAATTCACAAATTTACTGACGCTGGATACTCAAAAAAGATCTTTAAATCCACGAAAGTCTCTCAATGCAATAAATAACCGCAAAACCAACATTTCCCCATACATCATAGCCTCCAATAAAGTACTTTTCCATGCAAATTTATTCAGGGTCCGAGTAAACTCAGTAGTGCCATGGAGTATGAAAGGTGCAGAAATACAAATCCTTTATTAGTGACAACTTAAAAAAAACAAAAAGTTTAATAATTCATAAGTTTCCTAAACTAGTAAAGTGTATTTTAAGATGAGTGAAATTTTAGTTTATTTAAAGTTGTGGCCATACTAAGTCCAATTTCAATTTACGTCCTTTCCGAGTGTAGTTTATCTGCACTATGTATCAGCCTTTTAACATCCCACTGCTGGGATATCGGCCTAGCCTAGAAGGGAGGACCACTACGATGTTTTCATTCTCCGAAAAGGCAGTGGTATATCCGTACATAAGTTCCAAAGAACTCATTGGCTTCTTCACGACTTCATGACTTCTTCACGTTCCCGCCAAAACTCCTGCTGAAGTTTGTTATGAGGCGAACTTAAAATCTGACGACAGCCGTATCTCCATGCTTTTCCTACTCGGTATTCGGCCGTAGAGGATCCTTTTGCTCGTGTCGCGTATTTACGCGGACCTATCGGCGGGGGACAGCGCGTGCGCGGTACTAAATAACAGTGTCGCGCTAGCCTTTACACTCGCCGCCGGGACGGTGGCAAACAGAAGGGAAGCAGTTACAAAATAATAATAATGTAGAAAAAAAACAGCGAGATCCTCTCAGCAGAAGCAGTTTCAAGAAACTTTCAACCGGTCCGGGTGAGGTCACTCGAGCCCTAAGAACAAACATCTCTTTAATCTACCTTATGAGCAGAAAGATCCTTGGATCGATTCCTGGCTGGGTAGATTTGAATCACCTTTTCTGGTATTGCTTTTGCACATCGGCTGGTCTCAACCACATAATATCCTAACTAATACTATAAATTCGAAAGTAACTCTGTCTCTCTGTCTACCTGTCTCTCTGTCTGGGTGTTTGTCGCGTTACCAAAAGCGTTAAGTCCGTTAAGCGACTGAACAGATCGAGCTGGTTTTTTGTATAGATATAGCTTATGGGTAGGAGACGGACATAGGCTACTTTTTTTTAGGTCCACGCGAACGAAGTCGCGGGTAACAGCTAGTATTTGTATATATCACGTGATATATATTTGTATACCCATGTCAGTCACTGTGCTTGGCTCTTTTCGCATACCGCCGTCCATGCGCCCGCGTCTTTTCACCGGACTCCCGTCGTATTTCGGCTGCGTGCGCTTATCGCGTATCATCAGATACACGGCTATCCGATCGGGCGTATCTGATAGGCTGCACTGGACAAGCCAGATTACTTGATACCTTGATCTGCACTCATATTAAGAGCTTTGATTGGCTAAGCTACAAGGAGTCGAGCACTATCTGTTGCTAGCTTTGCTTAAAGAGGGCACACAAGGGCAGCCCGTTGGGCAAGCGATCCGTCATCCTCGATTTAAAAATGTGCGGGATCTATGCGCCCCCGCTGCAGTTCAACCAACGTACGGCTCGGATTCGCTCGGCCGCTTCCGGCGGAAACTTGTTGAACGGACAGGCTTATTTTTTAACCGACTGCTCAAGAAAGAGGGTAATGTTTTTAGGGAGTATGTAAGCGTTTATGTATGTTTGTTTGTTCCTATATTATCTCCTGTAGCCTAAACTGCTTCACCGATTTAGGCGAGTGAATTGTCGTTGGATTCCTATTTATGCCCGAAGGGTAACAGGCTACATTATGCAGATTGGTTTTACCCGACTACGCGAATCAAAACGGAGGATTATGATTTGTACCGGTTTGTATGTATGTTCATCTGTTCCCTTATAATTTCTAAACTACTTAAAATAATTTGACAAATGAGGTTTAAATTAAATTAAATATGGCGCTCTCTAGAGGACATAAGGTCGTGGACTAAAAAAATATTATTTAACGATGCTGTGTTGGGTATCAAATGAAAGGGCTTAATTAGCACCTTTCAAAAATATATATATTCTTAGCTGTTGCTCGCAGCTTTGCTTGCATGCACCCAATAAAACTAAAGCTCACGTAAGGACTTAGTTCTAGGTTTTCGGCCTATATCTTGTTTGTTTTTCTTTTAATAATAATTGATATTTATTTTATGAGACTAATAATTAATATACTTTTAATATTTGATGTTGGCTCTGGGATGGTTAGAAAAAAGTGTGGCTGCACACACTAAGCTACTTACTTCACCATCATCAGCGACAGCCCATTCAGTTCTCTGAGAGACGAAAGCTTCTTTCCTCTTCAGTAAATGAGATAGGATACGAATTACACTACATACAAAAAAAAAACCTAAAAAAAGGTAACAAGTTAAAACGACTTTGGATTTCATTGACGCGTTGATGTCTTTTCTATGAAATCACACTAATATTATAAATGCGAAAGTTTGTGTATGTGTGTAAGTATGTAAGTAGGTAAGTATGTTTGTTCCCGTTCAACTCTTTAACAGCTGAACGGATTCGGATGAAATTTGGAATGGAGGTAGCTTATTCTCTGGCTTAACACATAAGCAATTTGGCTTTTCATCCCAAGCAATTTAACCGTTCCTGTAGAATAGCGGGTGAAACCGTGGGGCGCAGCTAGTATCTAATATCTCAACAGTTAAGAATAAAATTACATTGCTTCACAATCGTAGCTCCCCACTAGTCCCTGTGTCGGATATGCCACGAAACACACACAACGGACAAGTAACACCCAGACCCAGAGCAGACATTTACACATATCACACAAAAAGAGTCTTCGCTCGCAACTGGTTATGAATCTCCGGTTTCCTACACGGCCAAAGGGCATCATCCCGTCCGGAAGTCGAACTCGAGACTTCCTTCTCATAAAGCGATGCGCTACCAATGAGCTATACATGTCGGCAACCCAAGTCGGTCACCTCATGGTAAGCGTACGCTTGCCATGAGTGTCCAGTGCTACCCAGAATTTTGAAACAGTTCAAAACCCTACGCGGCAATACACAGCGCTTGCCATACTGGGAAACAAGATGTTTTATCTATTTCCCCTCCCCCCCTTCCCATACTGAAACGCTTGTTAACTTTGACAACAGATTAATCCTAATGCTGCCTTTGTCTGGCACTAAGCAAATGACAAAAGCTGCAACAGACTTAATCTGTCGTCAAAGTTAACAAACGGTTCTGTATTCGGGGGTAAGCTTAGTAATTTACTTAGCCTGCTTTGTAAACAAATCGCACCAAAACTCATCCTTCCAACCATGCATACGGCTGGAAGGATGAATTTGCTGCAAGCCACCCGAGTAATCATTTGCGGCAAGTTCTTGCTGGAGTTGTCGCGCGGCGTTCACAAAGCGCTGCGTGGACAGGTTTGGCTTCTGTGCCCATTGTAATAAAACAATCCATCGAGTTGTTTTATAGAACATGCACTCTATAAACAACTGCTGGGTCCGGACTATTGTAATTGACAAGCGGATTACTGAAGAAACTAAGAACACAGAATAGATGTATAGTTTTTATTTCCCTCCGACTTATATATAATACGCAAAATGTGCAAACTAGCAAAATGTACAAACGCATAATGTACATTATACGCATATTATTATTTGCGCTTAGAATGTATACAAATGCAAAACGTGCATTATTTTCTTGTGGTACTTAGGACTCATGCAGGGTCGACGTGAGGAAGTACCACACCTTTCCAAGTTATTCAACTGCCGAGCAGTAGTGTGCAAAGATTACTGCTTTCCGGATTGAAAGGCCAGCGAAAATACTGGGCGCAAAAAGATTTAAGATCTAGGTATCGCATTGTATATTATATCTCAGGTATCGCATTGCATTTGCGGAGGACAAAAACATCGACTGGTAGACGTTGTCGTAGGCGTAGACGTGTAAGGCTCACCATACACCAAAGACGCATTTGTGTGCAGTAAGACATTTGTTTTACTTGCAATACTTTGTTTTTTTGTGATGATATGTGATGTGTTGTCTATAACCGGACGCGTATTTAAATGTAGGTCTTCTATAAATGTTTTGTGTGGTGTATAACATTCTATTATATATATATCCTGAGAGCTCTGGTACGTTCCCTTGGAGATCCCTGAGCTCTCCATCAAGCACTAAGGCAAGCCATAACGGAGATTTTAGTGGTATAACCCCACATAACTTGTCTGCTCTCGAAAGCAACTGGCTATCTTGATAAGATTTCTCCATAGTCAAAAAAGGTGGTTATACTAAGGGATAGCATTTAACACACTGTTAAAGTTTAATTCACTCACACGAGTCGACCGCTGCGAAGGTCTATTGTGCCGCTATCGAATCGATCTACATTTTGATACCTCCTCGATCCGATCCGATCTTATTCGATTGATTGACGGGACCAATCACATCACAATTAATTAGGAGGAACACAGTGGGCGATCAGATTCAATACGACAATACGGATAAGGCAGCCTATGAATGACTTTTTACCCGACTGCCCAAGAAGGAGTTTAATGTTTTTGGGGTGTAACCAGAACTCAACAAACTACTTAAATGCACGTATGATAAATTACCTTTGTATTTTTCTATTTATTATTCCATTATTCTTTATACATATTAAAAGTTTCTATTGTTTTAAACTGTTATAAAGTAAATTATATTATTATACCACTAATATTATTTACCTAATTTTTATATTTATTATTGACCGAGCGAAGCGAAAGTCTCGGAGTCTTCGGGAGCAAATCGGCAGTTGTATGTGTGTTTGTATGTTTATATGTTTGTATGTATAATTGTCCGACTATAACTTGAGAACCGTGTATCCGATCTTCATGAAATTTTGTAGGCAAGTAGTTCATTTCAACACAATTTTTAAGTTCGAATATGAGCTAAATCAGTCCAAAGGTGGAGAAGTAATAAGGGGAAGCGAGGTCTTAGTTCGGCACGAACTACTAGTTTATTTTAAATTATTATTATTTAATTTGTTTAGTTGTCGATTGTGTTGTAGTTTTGTTGTTGTTAGTAGTAATGAACATTCTATTGGACGTTAAAATATCACGCGAGTCACGACCAATCCCGAATATCTCCGATCGTTGCCGAATGCGAGCGCGACGCAACGGCATACAGTTTTACACAACAAAGTTTTTCTTTGCGCAGAAAAGCGCAGACAATACTTTGGCCAATATTTATAAGGAGAATTCTGTGACTTTGCCATAGGTAGAGCGACGTTTCCCGCACTACTAAAAATTGACTACTGCGCAGGTACATCGGGAGGAATTATTTGTTGTGTAAAACTGTAAGATTTACTGATTGTGCCAGCTAGGTGGGGCTTTTATAACCTTTTTTTTTTCTTTTTCCTCCTAAGAAGATTTTGGCGTCGCACGTCTTATGCATTTGCCAGTGTCAAGTATACATATATATTCTCAAGTTTTGTTAGATATTATCAAATAAGTCATAGTCACGGTCAAAGTCAAGCAAAGCAAAAAAAAAAAAAAAGTGTCCAATAGTGGTGAAAACTTTACTAGAGCCTTCTATGGAGTTTTGGAAACAACACGAAAATTCACGTTTCACGACATTATACCATTCACATCACTCGTGCATGTACACGAACACTTAACGGGTAAAAATTCACCGTTAATACACATTAACACTCGAAATAACACAAGTTTTGGAAAATAATAAATTGACGCGACATGAATTCTTCACGTTCCCGCCAAAACTCCTTTTATAACATTAATGTGTTGAGATTGTAAATTAATAATTAATGTCGTGTTTTGTTTTAAGTTTTAAATTGTTGAGATTATAAATTAATAATTAATTGTAAATTCTGCTCGTGACCAAAATGCTGGCCTATATTTTGGGCACAAAATAAACCTCTCTATCCAACGGGGTAACGTGGCTGGCATTTTGAGAACGTTGCCCGAAATTAGAGATCGTTTAAACTATCTATAGTTCCTAAGGCTTTGATAGTTTAAGCGATCTCTAATTACTTTTAGGTTATAGTTAGTTTGTAGTTGTGTTGTTACAACAAACTAGTGAAAATAAATAAATAAAAAAAACAATTGCCTGTTGTATGTTATACCACCCACCTCTACAGGTCAAACTTTTTATAAGTTTTAGTTGGCTTCACTCTTCTGTGTCCCACTGAATATAATACTATATGCTACTAGTAAAACAAAAATCAGAGATTAAACCAGTGTACCTAAGTAGAAACGTTTTTTACACGTTCGCTGGCTTGCAATAAATCACGCATGCGCTAGTGGCAGCGTCCAGTGGCCACTGGGCCTCATTTACCTGCCGCGCTATCGCCGCCGATATCGGCGATACTGCGCAGCGATAAATAAAATATTGACGGGTATAGTCGGGAGGAAAGAGGGTATTACGGACCGACCGACGCGCCGTGCCTGCAGAGATCGCCAAATGATGGAACTAAAATTTACGGGGCTATCGTTATTGGTAACTAGTTAACTACCTCTCGTAGGCAGCTTCTCAACATTAAAATAGATCTAGTATCAAATGTTTCGTCCAAGATTAAAACTTAACAACTTTTGTTTCACGTCTCTTAATCATTCAAAATTTTGTTCTTACAGAATAAAAACTAGTAATTTTGCGAATAGAAACTACTTTCGCGAGCACAAAATTTTTTGTAGAACCTCAATTCTACAATTTCCGCAGACGCCACCGCAGAAAGCTTCACCCTTTTGTGGGGGAAATAAAATTTTGTGGAAAAAAAAAACTATGAAATTGTAGAGCCTGTATGTGTAATTGTATATACCAAATATCGTCAAGATTAGTTGAAAAATACGACCTGTACTTATGCGAGTACCAACATACGGACATATGAAAGCAAATTTTGCCAGTTAAAAGCAGAGACTTCGGTCAAAAACGGTTTTATCTTTTTTTTTTGTTAGGTTGACAAAAACGTTTCAAATTAGGACTCCAAATGACAATAAAATTTCTCGTTTTCAAATGAGAAGGAACGTGTCCCGCGTGATGCTTAGGCGCTGGCTTATACCAAAAAAATACAACAAAAAAAAAATTCAACACAAACTTTCAATATATTTTTTAGATAACTCTTTATTTAAAACCATACATTGGACAGCTGTAACAGCGTAAGCATAACAGCGGACTAGGTTCCTGATGCGGTAAAGTGTTAAATCGTGTCTTTTGTGTTGTTTCCAATTCCGACTCCATAAAAGTCCAGTGGTCTAGGTGGATGACGACATTGTAAAAGTTGCGGGCTGCGGTGGATGCAAGTGGCACGTTGTCGATTGATGTGGCCCTCTAAGGGGGAGGCCTATGTTCAGCAGTAGACGTCTTCTGGCTGATGATGATGATGAAAAGTCCAGTAAAGCTTTTACCACTTTACTGGAGCACGATTTGGACTTGATAGTGACTAAAGTTATTGAATTGGACAGAACTGATACTAGTTTTTAATATGAAATAGTGAATTAATTGTGAGTATGGCCGTAAAGGCTTTAGAATGACCAATGCTGGGCGAAAAAAAAAGTTTTATTATTTTTCATGTACATTGTGTGAGTAAAGTACACGAGCACTTTCATCCAGACATTATTGTAAGTTAAAATTTGTGTCTAGAATATTCTAGGTTTTCAATATAATTTTTCCAGCGGTTGTACTGTACATTATCCAGTTTAAATTAGCCACGCGGTGGAATCCTACGCCATTAACATTGGAGGGATGCCCGCCGTCCTACATTACGCAAATGTTTAGCTAAAAGCTTGCAATTACCTGCTTATTGATAGGGTTTTTTTTAATAAGGCGAGAATTCCTAAGCTTTAACTTGGTCGGGTATGTCTTGTAAATTTTATTAAATTGCTGTACACTATTTTTGATGGCCTGTTTCAAATATAAAATATCAGAAAATTTGTTCTGATTTTTGAATTAGCACGTAGAAAAATCGAAAATAGCCGAAAATCGAAATTTTTAAGTCAAATATTTAAATTTAAATATAAAAAATTATATATAAAAAAATGGGACGTGATTCTGAAAAACAGTAAAGTTATCCTTGTAATGATCTTGAATTGTCTTGTGGAATCTTTTCAATTCAACGGTACTCGATGGGATGGCTAAAAGCTGTCTCATTGCAATTATTTTTCCTGACGCATTTGTTTTCTTGTTATTTTTAGCACTTTACGCTATAATAGGTCACATGAAAGGAACATGCAAACATATACGTACATGTTTACATAACCTACACAATTACCTACCTATATGTTTCGTGCAGTCGAGTAAAAATTATACACAACTCATTTGTCCGAACCGTTCTTAACTTCCGAAAATTATCTCTATGCAAATCAACAACATTAAACTCGAAAAAATTACGATCTCGTGGCACGTGCCCAAAAAAAAGAAAATATTTTTTGTAAAAATTATGGCTTCAGCAAAGTTAACACATTCAGCCAAAGATCCACTGGCCACAGATAAAAAACTTTTGTCACAAAGAATAAGGTTTTATTTCATTGTTGGTACAAAGTTGGTGCTTATTCAAATGAGGTTCAGGGATCGTGATGAGTATGTGAATAAGACGAGAGGGTGGTCTGACGAGGTGTTTTTTTAAATGAATTTTTAATTTATTTATGATGTGAGAGACATGTCGATTTATGAATATTAAGTAAGTTATGTCTGGAGTAGACGCCATATCCTTGTCATGTCCGCTATGCTCCTGGTCCATGATTTAATTTTTTAACGAAACTTCGTTTAGAGGAACAGTTTTGTCGAGTCTTTAGAATTTATGAGCTTACTAGCTGTTACCCGCGAATTAATTAGCCAATAAAAAAAAATAGCCTATGTCCGTCTCCTATCCTTAAACTATATCTATGCAAAAAATCAGGTCCATAATTACAACAGGTAATATTAGTTAGGATTAGGATTGGGATTAGGAGAAAATCAAATTCCATAAAATATTCCTTTTATTATTTTATGCCGACTAAGGTATTAAAAGTAAAATAGAGGTCAGTTAATCTATTTCAACTAAAAATTAAATTAAGAAATTTGTGGGCAAAAGTTCATACTCCACTCAAACCACTCAAAAAAATCTCCACGCTACGTTACTGAACGTGAGGAATAATAAGGCTATTTTATTTTTGACCGAGCGGAGCGAATGTCTCAGAGCCTACAGGAGCAAATCGACAGTTGTGTGTATGTTTGTATTTGTATATGTTTGTATGTGTATTTGTCCGACGATAACTTACGAACCGTAAATTCGATCTTCATAAAAATTTGTTGGCTAGTAAGTAGTTCATTTCAATAAAAAAATAAGTTCGAATATGAGCAGAATCGGTCCATCATAGGGGTCGCGAGGTCTCAGTTCGGCGCGAACTACTGATTTATTTTTGTCCATCACAAATACACGGCAGAACCGATCCTGATGTAGCAAGAAAATAGTGTGCATCGTAAAGTTTTGAATATTTTTTATTTCGAAAAATTGCGTGAAACACTTGAAAATACCGAGTGTAACCGCAGTGCACGTCTAGTTCCCCGTATGTAAACGAGGTGGTCGGACATGCCTCGAAAGAAGCTAATATGAGTCTCATGACTGACAGGATGCAGTGACGCAGCTCAAAATGGACCTGATTATTTAAATTGGTACCTTTTCAAACGGGTATTAGAAAAAAACATCGTTTTTTTAAATCTTATATTTTGCCTCCACACATTATTTAGTCAGTATCAAGTTTTGTTATTTTCATTAAAGAATAATATTTAACAATAAAAACAAGTGTAAGTCATAGTCTTTAACAATTTCAGTCACTGTCCAGTCCAAGTCGTGCTTCATCATAGTAGTGGAAGCTTTACTGGAAGCTTCGTCGGAGTTTTGGAAACAGCACGAAAACTCACGTTTCACGACATCATACTATTCACCAACATTCATGCACAATCACGAGCACATAATGAATAAAATATTTAACGATTGTGTAAAAACGGTGGTTTGAAATATTACAAAACTTGACACTGGCTAAATACTCTGTTTGAAGCTAAAATATAAGAGAAAAAAAAAAATGTACTCCATTACTCTCCTTTACTAGCACTACCTCACTTATCAAAATCGGTGAAGCTATGAAGTTGCAACTAAAAACTAATTCAAATTCAACTGCGGTCTTTTAGATTAGTTGATTTTATTTAAATTATGTTTCTTTATTTTGTGTATTATGTTATTTAATTAGTTACTTTTTATTAACAAATTCCATAAGTAAATTTTACCGTTACTAAATTATATTATATTCTGTATTTCTTTTTGTGGTAAAAAAAAAAAAAAACTGGGATGATAAGATAATAAAATACAGTATGATACTATTACATCGTATGAACCAAGTGAATAAACATTTCAAATGGACCGACTTTATGGTGCGCACAAGTATAGTAGCACCATTGTGAACTCAGTCGAAGGCGACACGTCCTAGAGAGCGGACGCCACGCGTCGCGCCGCTCCCGAGTGCCTCTCACATAGGTAGGCTGCAATGCGCCGCAGTTAAGTAGATCTTTCAATTTCAACGGATAGAACCAATCTACAAGTACCAAATATATTATGCAACTAGCTAATGCCCGCGATTACATGCGACTTTAGCTCGGCTTTCGGTCTCGCAGATTTTGAGTTCGGGACTAAACTTTTCCAAGTTTACTTTCGTTAAAAACCAACCTTTTATGAACACTTTAAAACATAAAATAGCCAAATCAGTCCAGCCGTTCTCAAGTAATGCGCTGACGAACGAAGAGTATTTCGTTTTTTACTTATCTAAAAGATGAATAACTTACCAGATTTACTTTTTAGCGCATATTTTCACGAAAACATTCCTTCAATGAACGAGTTTACATTACAAGGTACTGGTTGATGTTATCGGCTATCGAGAGATCTCTTCTATTTTCTATCGAATGTTTTCATAGCAGCCATATTACGTAGCAACAATGGCTCGTTAAACATGTTTTGGTTTCCCGAAACTGGGTAAAAAGGACGTCTTGAGCTCACGTGGATTATATTAAACTCTTTGTACCTATAACTAATTATTTAGTTTTTTTCCGGAAAAGTGCCTTGTCGAGCAACCGGACCCGAGTATGTACTATTTAAAACTACCGGAGGACAGCTAGCAGCGTCCTCTTAGTAAGCGGTCAACCTTGGGGATTATGGCAAACTGTGAGTAGTATGGCAGATGATGAAGTGAACAAAATACATACAAACGACAACAAAGTATACCTAAAATAATTACAACACAAAACGAACAGCCTGTTTACCGAGAGTCCAGATAACCCAAATGTTCAAGCTGGATACGCTGTCAACTGAAATATGCTTATGCGTTACGCCAGATAAATGCTAGTATTTTGGTCACGCGTCACTTCAACCAGGAGCTCTGATAGGTTTTTGTAAATGAGATGAGATTATTAATTTTGTTTGTAAATCGACCCGAAATCGAACCGAATGTGTCTTATAGTTTCTGCCAGCTTCTTAGATTGAGCTCCAAATGTTGCCGAATTTTTTTTTAAAGGGTTTCGTAAGCGAAAAGCTTCAAGGGGACACTAGCCATCTGTCTGTCCACCCGTCCTACCTGTGAAAGGTTTTCTTTATCCTTTGAGCCGTGTTACTCCAATTCTTTCTTTCCAAACTTAAAATCGCATACTTACGTCCAGTGAATAGGTCCAAATCGGTCGGCAAGCCCCCCGTATGCAAACGGGTACAATAAATGTATCGGCTATCTACAAAGGCGCATCGCTTTGCGCCCGCGCCGCGGCAGCCGCGAATACCAAGCCAGTGCTCTACTGTGAGATACGCTATTACTGGTTATATCCTTATGGTTATGATTTCTTAAAGTTACTAAGTTATAAATGTATGCATTATCATCATCATCATCATCGTAAAGACGTCCACTGCTGAACATAGGCCTCCCCCTTAGAGCGCCACACCGTCTGTCAACATGCCACTTGCATTCACTGGTTGCCCGCGACTTTCACAATGTCTTCGGTCCACTTAGTGGGAAGCCTGCCTACACTGCGTCTTTCGGTTCGTGGTCGCCACTCAAGAACTTTTCTTCCCCATCGGTTATCGGTTCTTCAAATGATGTACGAGGATATTCGTAGAAGAAATAAAGTTACCGATACGGCTTTCAGGGTTTGCAAGGTGAAGTGAGGGTAAGCCTCATCACTCGAAAAACCAATAACCGATGGGGTAATGCATGCCTTTATAGCCAATGGATATAAAAGTCGGGAAGCAACTTTGTCAAAACTCCATTTAAGTTCGAACTGCTTAAGAGAGAAATGCTTGGTTGTTTTTTGTGGCGATTCTGCTGGCCTCTGACGGCCTCTTCACATTTACCGGACTTGTGGCAAACGCAAATGGCGTTGGGCCTTAAAAAAACTATTATTAATAGGGCGACTAACGCAAGGGCACCATTGCGGTACAAACCTCGACTTGGGCTGTCACTCGTATAACGGACATCAGACTTGCCCTGTTACCCCAGAAGCGGTGTGCTCTAGGGCCCTAGCAGATTGATATGATATCTGTTTGATTATGTGGTGAATATCTAATCGATCTTCTGACAGATCCTGGCGTTCTTCGACCACGCCGGGGCAAGGTTGGTGTATGATGCCTTTAGTAACTGACGCCTATACCTTATTCTTGTTGGAGCTGTCGGATCGGATAGTTAAATCCATGCTCCGCCTCGGTGTTCCCTAGTAACAACCTTGGTCTTTTCAAAACAAGAATGAATAGACATCTCATTAATAAATGAAGAATACTTCATACATTTTAGATATTTCAGTGAATATAACCCACCAAATGTAGTTTTTGTATTAGGTATAAAAAAAAACGAATATTAAAAATCAGTCCTGTATGAAATGACTCGCGGTAAGGTTGCCGAAATCAATGAAGAAAAAAACACTATTTTTAGAACCCGCGGCTTAAGTCGAAGTACGATCCCAACTCGTACTTGTCCGTCCGATTCCGACTAGTAACGAGTCCAACTCGAGTCAAGTCGAGTTTTTATTCAGTACGCTATAGGATCCGCGAAACTTTTGCCAACTGGAACGCGCCCAGTCGCACTAAGCCGCATCGCGGTGCGCAGTGGTCAATGTTTTCGTAATTTTTGTCCTCCTGTGCGGTGGTTCTGATTGCACCAGTCAACGACTATGAAATCATATTCACACCTGCTTCAAACTGGATGTATTTAGTGAATCAACACTAAGTAGGTATACATATAGCTAGTGGGTGTGGCAAGGGGCAGGTCGTTTTCTAGAAATGAATTTGTTTTTTAGGTCCTAAGGTATTGTCGTCAAGCTGTAAAGGTTGACAAGCCGAATGCATGCTACCAGCACCACGGCGTGTGCGTCGCGTGTCAGCAGTAGCTCTATAGGCAGTAAAAGTTCGTGCAGCGTCGCGTCGCGCGGGGAAATCAATTATTTGCTAATGTATGAGGAGGGTCATGTAAAAGCGTGTTCATGCGCGTTTTGTTTCTTATCTAGGAGCAGTCATGGCAGAGCACGCTGCGACCACCGCCACGTCCGCCGCAGCTACCACCGTCGCATCCCTTGCCGCGGCCTTCGTGTATTTACTTCCGCGGCAGACGCCGTCAATCACCACGCGCCGCACGACACCCCGCGGCTTCATAAGCGAGAGTACTTATTGTCTTTGAGCGTGCGAACTGCGAACAACGCCGCGAGCCCCGCCTGCCGCTTCACCCCCAGCTTCACGAGCTGCCTATCCGAAAACGTAGGAAACGTCCAACGCCCCGCGCGACGCGACGCCGCACGCGCCGCGCAACGCCCCGCTTATCCCCGAACGAGCCCTAATGCTGAATAAGGGGCAAATGAGGTGAATCCGTCATAGCGTCCTGACCATATTAGGTCCTCGTAGGTTTTTAGTTGTGACACCTCACATTGTCTTAATAAAATAAGCATATTATGAGTAATTAACGACTACAGTTTGCAGTGCTCGTGTTATCTTAGTACGTCACAAAAAAACGTTTGAGTAGATTTATCCTGGAACAGTCATTGGTATTTTGTTGCAGTCAGGAACCACGCAGACGTCATCAGTGATAAGAAAATTGAGATTGGAACTAATTCGAAAAAATAGTGCTAAATATTATAGCGTGTAGATGAAAAGAAATGGATTTAGATCAGATCAGAACATCAAATAATTATACTTGCTAATTACTACTTAACCAGAAAATCAACAAAATTCTGTGTATCCTAGAAATTATTTTAATTATTTTCTATATTTTCATCAGCTTTTTTAGCCGTTTTATTATAATAATAACTTGAATATGCATGCACTAGAGGTTTGGTATATAGATAAATGTGTATTAATTATTATTAATTCACGTCTGTTGTCATTTTGTGTGTTAATTAGTACTTATGTATATACTTATGTTATTGTTTTCACGACGGGAAGGCCTTGTCCCAAGATACGGGTAACTTTTTGTGACAATAAATAATTTTTAATTTTTGAATTTGATTATGTAACAATTGAGGGGCGTATATCCTGGTTCACGATGTCTCGCTCGCACTATATAAAAAAAAATATGTATGAAAATAACACAGAAGATATTTAAAAAAAAAATCTTGTCATTGACTTTAGAATACCATTGCCAATGTTTTATAACTATTTTAATTCTATTTTATTTTAATTCGTCAAAGAAAAAGGCAAAAAAAAAACAAAACAAATGTTTTTTTCCTTCTCCTTCTCCAAAACAAAATAATAACATGAAAATCGTTGTAAAAAAAAACAAATAAAGTTATCGTTAACACATTGGCAATGGTATTATAAAGTCATTGATAAGACTTTTTTTTAATTTCTTCTCTGCTATATTTATATTAGAAAATGTTGATAAAGTCCGAACGAGACAGCGAGAACCAGGGTATACGCCCCTTTAACAAATGCACTTATCTGGTGTAAAGTTAAGATTGGCTTTATGCATATGTTTGGCCGCCAGCATGCTAGGCACGCTTCAAACTGATTGCTTTACAATTGGATTATCTTTAGACCTTCGAGGGCCTTTTTTATTTATTTTACTAGGTGACGAGACGAGCAAGTCGCTCACCTGATTTAAGCGTCACGCTTGCCCATAACAGTTCAGTGCCACCCAGAATTTTGAACTTCAACACTTCAAAACTATGCGCGGCAATGCACTGCGCTCGTCACCCTGAGATGTTAGATGTTAAATCTCTGTATGCCCAGTAATTAAGGTGGAAACATTGCCCTTCAATCCGGAACACAGTAATGCTTGCACACTACTGCTTGACGGTTGTATAACTGGCTAAGGTGTAGTACTTCCCCAGGCGGACTCTGCAAGAGAGCCTTACCACTACTGAATGGTCTCTCAGTAATCCAACCGTTCGATTTACGTAAACTAAATAATTTGTAGTTTTAGTTTGTATGTGTTTTGTTTAGTTAGTAAAGGCAGTAAGAAAATAATTAAGAAATAACGTTGCGCCTATTTTATGTCCGTCGACGAAATGCCGTAACAAAAAGTTTCTAGTTTTTAGAAGGCGCTAAGTTGCAGTCGATTTTGGTGGTTTACGTTGACAGAAACACAACAGAGTCGCACAGCGGGCAATGGAGAGAGCTATGCTCGGAGTTTCTTTGCGCGATAAAATCCGGAACGAGAATATTCGCCGCAGAACCAAAGTTGCCGACATAGCTTTCAGAGTTTGCAAGCTGAAGTGGCAATGGGCAGGCCATATCACTCGAGGAACCGATAACCGGTGGGGAGGAAAGGTTCTTGAGTGGCGACCACGAACCGGAAGACGCAGCGTAGGTAGGCCTACCACTAGGTGGACCGACGACATTGTGAAAGTCGCGGGCAATCGGTGGATGCAAGTGGCCCGTTGTCGGTCGGTGTGGCGCTCTAAGGGGGAGGCCTATGTTCAGCAGTGGACGTCTTATGGCTGATGATGATGATGACGTTGACAGAAATAAAGTATTGCTGTCCTTATCTAACTTGTCTGGTAAAATAGGGATTGAAAGAATTTCGTTCTTTCATTCAAAATCGACTACAATATCCCAACTGGGTATAGACCTCTCTCTTGCTATGACATTTGTTTCTATTCTGTGATAATCTAGTTCAGGGCCTCTATTCGGAGATATGATAAATTGATGTCGATTTCAAAATTCCAATCTCGACTGTCTCTCGGTTCGATTGGGTCCATCCACTCGATGTATCTCGCACTCTAGCCATCATGAATATCTCGAAAGATAGCGCTGAGAATAAGAAATCTCAAATTTCGACTATTTTTTTCGAGATGTCATTGAATCTCAGCTTTTGAGAATAGGTCTGGTCTGACCAGCGATGGTGAGGATATCGCCGACCTATCTCTCAGCTGGACGAGCATCGCTCTGCTTACCTTGCTTCGGCCACCATTCAGTCACAACCTTACTCCAACTGTCATCCCTGAGTCTAGCAACGTGTCCTGCCTTAATTTTCAACTAGGTTTACTTATCATTTTTTTAGTGTTGGCTTTTTAACGCAAACCTGAGTCATTTTTACGCGACCGCCCAAGAATGTTTTTGGGGGTGTATACGTATATAGCTAAGCAAAATACATACAAACTACAACTACCTAAACTACTTAACCTACTACATAAAAATAACAGTTGAATTATCCAGAGACCATTAAAGGTCTATAGATAATCCAAATGTTCAAGCCCACTACCAGTTGGCAGCGTACCCAGCATGCTGGCGGCATTATTCTTTATTCTTTCTTTATTGCATATATGTACATATTCTTCTTCTAAAACTACGTTTTAGTTAACATTATGACATATACCCCGTAAATAAGGACGCAGCAATATTATGTGGCTGGTCACAGACCATGTCACAGGTAGACATACTAATATGTAGGTAATGTGTAGAACTACTAAACTACATATTACGAATAAACGTTAAGTTATTACCACGCTGATGCTTATGCGTTGAGCCAAATAAACGCCAGTATATAGGAATGTAGTTTTGTATGTATTGTTCCTATATTACCTCATAGCCTAAACGGCTTGACCGATTTGACGAGTGACGAGTCGTTGGATTCCTCTAAGCGTCCGGAGTGACATAGGCTACATTTGCAGTTGGTTAGTTTGTTTTTCTTTGAACAATTTTACATTAAACCTAATACAAATCACACGTTAGTCTCTATAAATTAGATTCCCCTTTAAATTATTTACGCTACATTTTGCAGTCAGTTTTTTTTTATTTCTTTGAATAATATTAAGTACTTCTAACCTTTAATAATTTTGATTTTTAATGGCCTTCCAAAAAAATGGTTCTCAATTCAAAAATGTTTATTATCGCAGAACTCCGCGCTTTGGAAAATTATTTTTTTATTTCAAAGAAGAGGCTTCTTAATTGGTCTCATTTCTATCAAAATCCAGTCCTGATAATGGGGTCTCCGTAAGGAATCAAGGAATCTCCTTAAATATTATAGGCATTCATATAGTGATTTTGGTATTTTTATCAAAAAAACAAGCATTTGCATTCAGAAAGTATCATTTGAAGAAGTAGAACTAATGGAGAAGACCACAGATTAATCTAATACTCTTCAATGATACGTATTTTACGGGTGGCGCCAAAATAATCTCGATTATGATAGTTAGCGACTATGACGAAGCGAATTTTAATTTAAAAGACAAAAAATACGAACTTGCTGACCAGCCCGCGAATAAATCCCTGATAACTCAATTGATTTCGATATCTAAAATATTTTCAAGCATGTTGTTTTTCTTAAACACTAATGCATCAATATCGGTCGAGGCGCACGGCAGGGGCGTGTTCAGGCGGGCCGCTATAGTAATTACAGGCGAGTAAAGCCGCGGGCCGATATATGTGCACCCTTGCCCCGCAAGCAAGCAAATTATTTAGCCGTTTTAATATATTTTTTGTACTTACACGGCTTTCTGTGCGGGGCGTCGAGGTTTCTTTAAAGGAAGTCTATTTTTTTTAATATGATTAATAATTTTATTTTGGTTTGATGTTATCGCAGTAAATGAGCAGTTTGTGGGTTGATTATGGAGATAAGTGAGGTTTATTCGTTTCGATGTTGAGTATTATTCGTCTTGAATTTAATAAAATTAATAAAACCTTAATTTGTTTGCTTTGTTTGTTACCTATTAATTTATTTAGTATCTACGATACGTCCTTTAGCTAATCATAATTAATACTGAAACGTTCATTAACTTTGACAACATATTAATTCTAATGTTGCCTTTGTCTGGCACTAAACAAATGACAAAGGCAGCAATAGACTTAATCTGTCGTCAAAGTTAACAAACGTTTCAGTATTCACTATTTATGTTAGCGTGAGGGTGAATGTAAGTAATCACCAGAACAAATCCACTGTGGTTTTTGGTAGACAAAAAAAATAATTTGTGTTAACTGTAAAGAAAATTAAATTAAAAAAAAATATTGTGTAAAATTTCAATGCACGTTACCTCTAACGGCAGTAAAGGACCTTACTTCTGTTTATATCGTAATTAGATATCCACCTACTAGGTGATTTCTAAGTCGCTATTTATGTGTTTTAATAAATTTAATTATGTTTTCGATAGCATTAACAACTTAATTAGCGCGATTTGATCCCGCGTCTTGGTTAAACTCACTAGGCCTATACGGAAAATAAAAAGTAGGCAAACAAATTTAGGCCACTGGCAATGTTTTTGTTTAAGAAGCTAATTTGAAAAACATAATGATTTTTCTATTCAGTTACGTACTTGATTTTAGTTATGTAGATTATTTAATTATTTTGAGATATATGACTTTTGGTCGTTGTCTATCGTCTTGTATAGCCAAGAAGGAAAACATGATTACATGACATTTTCTCGATAAAAAAAATATTGAAAAGACCTCGATTTAAACGCATTTTTCGCTGGCGCTCCGAACCCTTGGCTAGTGTCAAGTGATTATTACACTAATTGTACGGTAATGATAATATCTAGATTAGCAACGAACAGAATTTTGATTTATTTCCTGGTTGACTTGTAACTAGCTTGATCTCACGGCTTTGCTAGCATAGGTAAATAAAACACTCCATTTCACCTCCTTATGAGTTGATTTTCGAAAAATCCTTTTTTATTCTTAATACATAAACCGAATGTCATTGGCTTAGTATGAAAAAATATTGTATTTGCATACAAACTTTCGGGGTTTCTTTTTACCCCTTTAAAGGTAGAAATTCGAAAAATTTCTCCTTCTAAGACCATTTCATACTGGGTTCATATTTCAGATCTCTATTATGAACGGTTTGGTCTGTTCGTTGATTCCTAGTAAAGGGTTTGTTCTTTTATAGATTAGTCATTATCTGTTTTTTTTACTTTAGCATCTCATCTCACCCATCTCATTTCAGCTGCGCGCGAGTGTATAGCGCTACTTTTTTTTCGAAATATCCTCTTAATGATTACAGACTTATATTTTAATAATAAGCCGCATTATAGATGACAGTGACAGTAAAATATGTTAATCGTCTTTGTTACTCATTATCATCAATTAAATTTATTTTTATATTCAGGTGTTTATTTTTCAACCTACACTGATATGTATAATAAGTATAGGATGGCAAAAATCAAAAATTCAATAAACAGTACGTTTTGAATATAAATTTTATTGCTTCTTATAAATTTTCTTAAAATTAGGAAGAACTTAGTTTCGCGGTGCGAGTGTCCAATTTAAAATAAAAATTGCAAAAATAATCTACAGTTACATTTTAACTTAATGTTTAGTAATATAAATCTATGAGATATTTTTATTCATGATGTTACAATTTATACAAATAGAAAATTAAAATTACAAATTCTAAAAATATCATATTTAAGCTTATTTTGAAATATCTACAGACTTACTGGAAGAACTAATGAATGGAATAATTCAAATTATTTAATAATTTTAACTAATAAACGAAATATACAAAAATAGTTACAAATAAATAATCTTTTACATAGGAATCGATACCTCTATGGTATACGGTGTTGGACGAAATCGTACAAACAAACACATTTGTTTTTTCTTCAAAATATGATTTTCCTAGCACCAATTTTATTAATTGACTTTATTAATTTTAAGTCACGGTCTCGGTTCAATGTTTTTTTTTAATTGTTCAGTTTTGTCTTCAGATTTCTTAATGTCTCTAATATATTATTCATAATTTTTTTTTTTCTTTTACACAATCTATTTATCATATGAAGTTTTCAATAGGAACCTTACTGGCAGAATCGAAAATTATCAACATTTTAGCACACTTTTAAAATTACTCATACAATTATTACACAAAAATATATTTCAACTGGAAATGTCCAGAAGTTGAGTTAAAATAATTTTGCTACATTGTCTTTCAAGCATTATTATTAACAACCTACATTGGTCCTTTTGTTCAGGCACACAGGCAGTTTCACCATCTTATCTAGAGGTAATCTGATAGATACCTTACAAATTGTCAGTTATTTAACCGAAAGGTTGAAGGTTGTAAAATTGAAGAGTTTTTGAATATTGAATTGCTGGTCATCTAAAAGTTTACGCGGAATCCTGTTAAGGAACTAACTCAGCGTCTAATTTTCAGGTCGTTTACTTTACTTGACTATGTGACACTAACAAGATAACAAAAAAAAAAACAAAAAACGGCGAAGTTTTGGCGGGAACGTGAAGAAGTTATGTCGCGTCATTGTATTATTTGCCAAAACCTGTATTATTCCAAAAGGTTCTGTGTAAAAACGGTGGATTTTTACACGAGCACGAGTGTATTCTTTTTAAAAAAATTACTTGAAATATTAAAAAACTTGACACTGGCTCAATATACTAAGTATGGAGCCAAAATATAAGATAAAAAAGATACAATTGTCAAGTTGTGTTAAAATTAGACACCGCGTTAAACCACTGATTTGGGTGATTTGCGTCATCGTATTGGTAAGAATTCTCTACTAATTTGATGAATCGTAGTTACCCATCAAATGAGTAACAGTAAAAAATACACCAGTTTAGATAAATTATCATTATGTACTGCGAACCTCAAACGCTCCATGTTCAAACCCATAATATTTACTGTGATGGTGAAACAGGGGCACAAATATCACAATAATTCACACTATACGTTACATTCAATCTAATTAGTGAAAAGTTCAAGAAACTCTTTGGGCTACATCAAAGGAAAAGTGATTTCCTATCCCATATCAGTCCTGAGTCAATTGCTGTAGCAGGTCTGCCTGACGCCTGCCAGAATGACGCTGAATTCGTCATCAGGCTTGGCGTCAGCCCCAGGAGTGGCTGGAGCGTAAGCGGCAGGAGGTGTTCCCGCGATGACTGAAGCGTACGGAGAAGGATACATCCTTTCAGAACAATATTCCGGACCAGGTGGCTGTTCTCCGCAGTACGGAGGCCTGTAACCCTGCTGCTGCTCGTATCTATACTGCTGCTGATGCTGCTCCATAGCACTTTCCTGAGCGTAGTCCAGGTACTTATCAAACTCTCTAGCATCGACATCCGATTCTGGAGACCCAGTCCTGATTTCTGGCCTTTGGTTCATAAATTGCTCAGAGTCCTGAGCCTGATTCGGAGGCTCTTCAGAGAAGTATGATCCTCCAGTGTCATATTCAGTCTTGGGCTGTTCTGGGTAGTGCGAAACGTAAGACTCCTCGGTCTTATACATATGCTCGTACTGATCATATGGGTGATACTGGATGGTGTATTCCGACGGCACTTGGCCACTTAGAGCAGACGTGACTCTCGGAGTCGATGTCCCAAGCGTTTGCTGGTCTTGGGAAGTCGCTACCGGTGGAAAGAAAGTCCCTGTGACAAGTGGAGGCTGCTCTGTCAAAGTCCTCTGAGTGCACATCACGTACATTCCATTAGCCATGCCCATGGCAGCTACAGGCGCTGGGGAATATGACCCTGATGTCCTGTGAGTGTATGTTTTATATGGAGAATATGAATCGGATAATGAAGAATTAATGGCTCGACGTCTCTCTTCGTAGAAGTTTTCTTTCTCATTTTCAACTGGAGATGCGTCTGGAGTCGGCAGGGGAGCTTCAGCTGGGGCACTCCTCCTGCCTTGTGGCTCAGGAGACCTCGCAGGCGAAGATTCAGGCGTCTGCACGTGTCCATTGAACTGGTTGCCTTGGTAGTCAGAAGCGAGCGGCGAGGTACGGTAAGGAGAGAAGCCAGCTCCTGGGTTGTGGGTGAAGCGGTCGGGTGAGTCAGTGTTGGCAGCGTATGGAGATCCTAGCGTGACAGAGGTCGTAGGAGGAGCGCTGGAAGGCGTCGGCGGCTGGTTAGGGCGAGCTTTGTTCTGCTTCCGCCGCCGCGGCCGGTACTTGTAGTTCGGGTGCTCCGTCATGTGGATGACCCTTAGCCTTTCAGCCTCTTCAACAAACGGCCGCCGATCTTGAGGTGTTAGCGACCTCCACTTTTTACCTGCAAAAGAAAACAATAACATGAGTACATTGTGTTCACATCACTACACGTTTTTACATCGCTACCTACGGAGAAAATCAACGCTGTGCGCTGTGCGTGTGCGCACACATTACAGAGCGACCAGCATATTGTAAGAGTTGATCAAATAAGGGAACTTAAATTTTCCTTCGATAGCTTTCAAACTTATTCAGAAAAACGATACTGGCGCCCTCACTTAACTGTACCAACTGCACAGATAAGTTGGTCGCACTGTACGATACATTTTACTACCAGCCATTTATCAGACTCAGATAAATGAAACGTAATACTTTGTTTATGAATATTACTTGAAGAATATCTAGATAACATGCCCAAGAATAATATTTGAGGTATGTTAAATAAATAAAATAGTCGCTTCTGTCACGGAGCCAGCTAAATAATCACGATAGTGTTTTATCAAATAACTATAAAACACGTCGTTTGAGCGTCTCATAAATTACTTCATACCACATTCGACCAACAACCATCGACTTATGTACTCAAAATGAAACCTTTAAAACTTTAAAATACGATGTATAATCGTGCAAAGCCAAGTGTGAAGTTTCCAAGAGAAATTATCGAGGAGACTCGAACAATCTTTAAGGATATTTATCAACCCGACACTACTTGCTACCGGCAAAACAAACAACTTCACTTTTATAGTGAGGTGAAATATCGATGAATGTTTTATCGACTTTTAACTGCGATGCATTTAAACCTCTGTAGGTGGGAATGAATAGTGTCTATGATTTGGGCGATAAATCAAGTTATGCAATTATTAGTCATGAATTCATTTGCGTAGGTACGTAAATTACATCCTAGCTAGGAATGCATCTACAAGAGACAGGAATGTTATGATTTAATTCACATGAACTTGAAAAAACTTGTCCACATTCAGCTTACATCCAAAGCTTTTCAATCAGTATAACAGTAGTAAATGACACTAATAGAAATGCGAATGTATATGTGTGTGTTCCAATGTATATGTGTGTACTTCGTAACAGCTGCACGGATTTGTAAGAAAAATTGGTTTGGAGCTAGCTTATGCCCTGGAATTACACGTAAGCTATATTTTTATGCCGGAAAAATATATGGTTTCTATAGGTAGCATGCATAGCAGGTGAAATCGCGGGTTGCAGCTAGTATCTTATAGAATAATGAACTCATATAATTTAATAACTCACGAGTCCCTCCCGTTTTTCCGATCGTTGACAGTACAGGGCTCGTAAACATATATTTTTTAATTAGTGTGCTTACGACCGTATCTGTGAGGCTATGTGAATAAACTATAGTAAACGCAATAACATCTGAGTAGTCGAGCAATAAACGTCACTCTATAAAACCTGTAAGTGCGAGCGAGATAGACAGATTGAATGATTTATGACCGGACAACTCAGATGATAATGCGTTTACTATATCACAATAGCAGAGCATTGTCCACATGCATTGCATGCAAAAAGTTTTAGTAAAAAAACCGTTTAATTAAAAAAAAAAGACAATAATGCTTCACATATTTTGCAAAAACAGTAATTTTTCCACCACGTATTAATACTATAGTTACAAAATCAGTAGTGATGTACTACAATAAAATAGCAGTAGGAGATGTCGAATCCAAACCGCTTGACTGATGTCAAATGTCAACTTGACAAATGATGAGAAGGCGCTTCCTGTAGCGCAGTCTACAGAACGACCAACACATAAGTGGAGTTGACCAAATGTTTAAACTTAATATGATTTGTGAAAAGCTATCAGTTTAGTTCAGTAAATACTACTGTGGCTCCCTCACTCAACTCCATTGTTGATAAGTTGGCAGCAATGTAGCGCTGTACATCCATTAGTGTGGGGTACCAGATTATCGATGTTTTTATTTATCGATAATTATAATTAATGACATATTAGTCGGCTATCTGAGAGATTAAGAGTAGTTGTCATGTCAGCGAGGTTTTCGAATAAATATTGTTTTATTCATTTGATTATTATTTTTAGCTGTTGTAACTACTACGTACCTGCCAGGTTTTTAGAAAGATAGATAGATAAAAACTCCTTATTGTGAACACGAAAAAACCAAAATCACACATAGAATAAACATATAAACTAGTGCCACCAGTGTCTTCCCTGTCGGTAACAGCGATCTCTTCCAGGCAACCATTGGATGGAAAGAAATTAACTTATTAATATAGGCGGCAGTAGGTACTAAAAACACCTTTAATAATACAATTTAATAAATACCATATTATAATACACACCATGTAGTACGGGTGTATGTTTTAGTACGAATTAAATGTTTCAGAAATAAACGCTCCAAAACTATTATGACTAATGTAAAAGAAAATCTCTTAATTATTTATTTTATTGTCACCTAATAATAATATTGAAAATATTAAAGTTTGTGTGTAGCCATGTTTATATAACTGTATAACCGTGCTTACATCCAGTTCTGCAACGGATTAACGAATTTAAATGGAGTCAATTTTATACTTTATTTAGATTTTGATTAACACCTGTACTATTTCTTATGCATGAGAAATGCTCCTAAAGAAAGACGATCAAAATGTCCTGAAGAACCGTGGACAGGTACTTTTTAATGTTTTATTTAATTTATGTGTAGTTTTTTAATGTTTTATTTATGTGTAAGTTAGAGATAGAGATTGTAAGATAGCAAAATTTGTTAAGTTTATTTATTCAACTTTTTATAAGTATACAATTTCATTTTAACAACAATGTGACTACTTTAACATTCACGGTCAAGCACCCCGCCAAGTGATATTTTTTGTTCAAATTAGTCATTTGTCGAGATTACAATCGACATTTTGACTACCGGATGCCATCGCGCTGTCACCTCACTACACGACAGTAGGTACTATGGGGAACAAAAGTGAAAGAGCACTTAAGAATCACACGACGCTTCGTATAACAGAGTTGAGTGAGTAGATCTACTAATATTATAAAAAGTAATATAATTTGTACATTTTTTTTTTTAGTTTTTTTTTTTTATGAGATAACCTTTGGAACTACAGTACCGATTCTGAAAAATTATTTCAATCATAGAAAGCTACACGATCCTTAATTTTATAGCGTACGGTATCCATAGTACAATGACTATCAGATTTACCTAGTAATTGCCATTATGACACGCCCTGGACAGTCGACTAGATATACTAAAGAAAATGTTATATCGTCACTTTTGTTCGCTCCAGTACTTACCCAAGTAGGTACATTTTGTTGGAAATATTTTACCAAGCGTCTAATAAAGCTTTTAGAACGTTATTACGAGGAAACTCCGGCATTTCTCAAGACAGGGATTGTCAATTAACGAAATTGTGAAGTTACCACCAGTTTAGTTGAAATTATTTCTACCACTTCTGGTATTTGTAAGACTTGAATTTTGTAGTTAAAATTTGTAAATGTAATTTTGGATAAATGATTATATTATACTAGATGTTATCCGCGACTTCGTTCGCGTAGACATACAAAAAAAAAGTAGTGTATATCCGTCTATGCAAAATATGAGCTTGATCCGTTCAGCCGTTTAGCCGCGATAACGCGACAAACACCCAGACAGAGAGACAGAGATATATTCGAATTTATTAGTTAGGATTAGGATTCGTAGTATTTTTCATCACCATATTCGTAGTGGCTGCGAAGATTACCGAAGCCTATAACCAAAAATTACCTCCAATAGATCCTGCTCAGGACGACCAAAGCGCCGACGCATCGGTCAAAGTACACATATAAAAAACTACTCTCATTGGTTATTACTAGGCTCACAGGCTATGAGGCTAGTCTCTCATTACTAGGCGTGAGTAGGCGTAACCCTGAGATTACCAATGGGTATGATTCATCTTAGGTGCATCACACACCAAAACTACAAGTGTTGTACACACAACATTTGCCGCGCTCGCGGACAAATATCCTGCAGGAGGCACCTTTTACACGGGCACTTCGCAATCTCAACGTCATGCGGTTGAAATTGACCTATTTTATTGTGCTCTGAGTGAATTTACGAAGAAAGCATTAAGGGTATCATCATCATCATCAGCCATAAGACGTCCACAGCTGAACATAGGCCTCCCCCTTAACATAGGCCTCCCCTTTATGCTATACTAAGTAGGAATTAGTGAACTAAAATTTGGCTTCGATGTCGCATTAGGTAATTGTACCTGTAATGATGGTTGTAAGTTTAGAAAAAATAAATAAAAAATCGTAGACCTAGATTTAAATACGAGTGCGATAATAGAGAACACAGTACATAAGTGTGACACGTTTCACAATTTCTTACTGCACACAATGTGTTTTTGGTATTTGTGTAGTTGTTTTGTTTTTTTTTTTTGGAATAACGATATTGTATTTCATTTTCTAAGTATAAGGGGTAATTTGTGCCTATAACGTAACTAGTATAATATCTACGTGTACATATCAGAAGACCACCACTGCGATGGCAACCGAACACCTCTCATTATCAGGTGTAATCAGTGATGACAGGCGACGCCACGCGTGTCCAGACACGGGAGCCGGGCTAATTGATTATTATGGCTAGATAATAACGAGATAACCTGACTACTGACTGACTGATGCCTGACTAGGATATGGGTTTTTCACTCCACTCCTCATAGCTTAATGCGATTGACATCTGGGTTTTTGTATCTGTTTAAAAAACTATGATGTATACATTTTATTATAGAGTATAGACGTATTCTGTTATATATTATTGACCGAGCGAAGCGAAGGTCTCAGAATTCACTGGGACAAATCGGCATTTGTATGTATGTTTGTGTGTATATTTGTCCGATGATAACTTGCGAACCGTTTATCCGATCTTCATGAGATTTTGTAGGCAAGTAGTTCATTTCAATACAATTATTAAGTTCGAATATGAGCTGAATCGGTCCAGGGCTTGTGAAGATATAGGGGTCGCAAGGTCTCAGTTCTATTATATTCTATTATAGACGCTTCTAATATTGTATCCACCATTATACTGAAGCACTTGGATGACTTGCATAACTTGGACTTGAATTGTGTAATATTTATGAACCTAACTAGATTTGAAATATAACAAAACTTGACGCTAGATAAACTAGTAGTTCGTGGCGAACTGAGACCTCGTGACCCCTATATCTTCACAGCCCCTGAACCGATTTAGCTCATATTGGAACTTAAAAATTGTATTGAAATGAACTACTTGCCTACAATATTTCATGAAGATCGGATCAACGGTTCGCAAGTTATCATCGGACAAATATACACACAAACATACAAACATACATACAAAAGCCGATTTGTCCCAGTAAACTCTGAGACCTTCGCTTCGCTCGGTCAATAAGTTTGACAACGTGTGGAACCAAAGTTTAAGAGAAAACCATATTGTGGCCAATATTTACAAAAACGTAATATCAGAAATCTTGATTGATGGATGTCATTCGCCGAACCTTTTTCATTGACCACCTGACGTTTTAAATGATTATTCGTCTCTAGGACTAAATCTGGTCCCGGTTAATGACTACCCATTTATAACGATAAGATATTTTGCCTTTTGGGTGGTTTTCTAGAAATATGGACTGATTGGTCGAGATTGATAAAATTGATAAATTGTAATACAGGTTTTAGAAATACTGACAATCCTCTTGGCTTAGTTGTTTGCAGGTCTGATGCCATAAGAGGACGTTTCGGGTTTGATTACCGGCCGGGCAGATATTTCAATAAATTAGTTTATGGGACTGTTTACACTGTTGATTCTAAGGTCATTCATATATTATGTAGAGCTCGAAGCTCATGTTCGGAATCGCCAATCTTAAATCGGCAGTAAGTCCGCCAAACGATGTCATCTTAAATGACTAGTCTGGATCATGGTGTTAAATATCTTAGTGTGTGTGCACGTTGGATAAAATTTAGAACAAAAATCAATACACATAACCGTTTAACTTAGAATAAATGTGACCAATGAAAGTTGGTGTCTGCTTATAAATTGCTATGCACTTTGGCAGAATTTTATAAATATGCAATTTTATAATGGTTTCGTTATGAAAAAGTAAATTTTAAAAAAACAAGCCCCTTCAATATATTTAAATTATAATATTTTGTATCAATATATTAATAATAATAATAATAATTATATTAATATATTATATAATGATGAAATTAGCAGAATTTTATAAATTTACTAATTGAAATTATTTTATCTTTAAAATGGCGCATTGAATTCCGCTCCACTGCAGTCTGTTTACAGCTCATTGTAACCCAGCAACCAAGTTTCGCCATAGTGTGCGAAAGAAGATACGAAAAGTAGAAAAGTAAAAGGGATAGCTATAATGAAATCTGTCTTATCAGATTTTGCGGGTCCATTTTAAGGGCGCTATAATCATATCTCGAGTAAAATATCATTGACTTACAATAATAAATGTTTCGTTATGAAATATAAATTTAAAAAAAAAAGCACGCCTTCAATAATAACTTCATCATCATCATGCAGGTACCAGATTTGCAGTAATTACTTATGTTTCGTTACGAATAAATAGAGTTAAAAAAAACTCCACTGGCTGGTAATTTATCAATATAACCTCACTTAAATTTAAAACCGACCTACAACTATCCAGAAGCTATGTTTCCACAAAAAGCGAACCAGCCTAATGACGACAGAGTAATGGACCAATCGATCATTCGTGTTATGACTCGGTGGTCCGTCCCTATCATTAATTAGATCGATTAATGATAATCATTCGATTAAAAAAATTATAAATCGGTGTGCTTCTATTTTAATTGGAGCGATGCTGTGGCGAAATAATGTTTCTATATACGACGTGCTTTGAAATAACGGAAAATCTCTTGCAGACAGACTCGTTATACACTAATCACACTAATATTATAAATGCGAAAGTTTGTAAGTGTGTAAATATTTGTTCCCGTTGAGTGAGTTATTATTTATTATATTAATTTTAATACTGGCACTAAGCAAATGACAAAGGCAGCAATAGACTTAATCTGTCGTCAAAGTTAACAAACGTTTCAGTATTCGGGGGTATGTGTGTCATCTCTGCGATGCTCCTATTATTGAGGATAATATTGAATTATTGAATCGACCGAATATTTTTTTCGATCGTTCTATTTTAATATATTAAATTGGAAGTTTTTGCTGACATTTTGTTGACATTTTCTGTGTTGGAATGAAAATGGCCTCGCTTCATTAAACGCGCAAGCGTTTAATTTTGCGAGTCACATAAAAATGCATGATTATAAATATATGGAATAACTTGTAACTAGCTTTTGATCCTGGCTTCACTCACGCTGTGAACAAAAAACCTACGACACTCAGTGATAATGTAGCTTTGTATTAGCCGCTAAGTGTATAATAATGGCAGAGTAGTATATATGTTTTATTTAAGACGCTTTTAAAACTGTCAAAATTTGACTACTGACCGCACATTTACTACAAAGGTGTCAAAGACCTGAGATTTGACTGTTAATTGCTCTTTGAATATCGCAGAGCACGCGTCGCAAGTGCGCCATCTACGCCATACGTCAAGCTATTTTTCGTATTTTGAAATCATTTGCCAAGGAACTATACGTAGATCACAGTAATATTATAAATGCGAAAGTTTTTGTGGGCTGAATGGATTTGGATGAAATTTGGTATGGAAGTAGCTTATACACTGGATTAACACATACGCTTCCGAAAAATTTAACCGTTCCTGTAGAATAGCGGGTGAGACCGCAGGGCGCAGCTAGTGCAATAATTAAGCCGGTCGCCTTAAACTTTCGTTGGCGTTTTGTACCGCGACAAAAAAAAAACTCTTTATCGTGTAATAACAAGACACGGCTACGATTATGTAAGTTTGTCTTGTTTTCGCACGACATAAAGAGTAGAGAAGATTGTTGTCGCAGTGCACATGCTCGGCCTGCCTGGACACAGATTTTCTGTCGCTTGACTATGTGACAATGGATTTTAAAGGGAAAACATCAAGTTAAAACTACTTTAGTTTTTAGTTAACGTTAGAGTGAGATCTTATTCAAAGTTCAAGTAAATTCTTCTGCTAGCGAAGAAAAGTCGAGCAATCAGGTATCCGTGCATAATTCATTATCTCAATCTGGCAGTATCGCTTAATCAAACCCCGAAAAAAAATCGAACCTGATTGAACCAGCCAGTAGTGTAGCACTCCCTCGATAGATGGCAGCATCGATTTTTTGCCGCGACGGATGTCGAAGCGCACGAGTTGCATTCTAAATTCGAAATTTATGCCATTCCTTTCTATCTAGAACGGAGCTTATAAGGCTGTCTCGTTTTAGTAAAATATTTTTTTTGCATTTCGATTCCGAGTGCGTGGTCAATTTTGTTTTTTAAAGCGGCTGTCTTATAGTGCGGTGGACAGTGGCGCAGTCGTTTTATTTCTTTAAAATCGAGATATTTTACGATTTCGGCTCGCTTGCGATGTAGGACCGTATTTGAGATCGCCGCCCGTAATCTCGTATTTTGAAAACGTAAAGAAGATTCTACTAAATCATGTCATTTTAGCCAAATGCCTGAGCCTCTGCTAAGCTCACTTTTGTGTTTATATTAAAACTGGGCGTAGAGATTCGATTTGCATTGGTTTTAAGCTGCTTGTCTTCAAATTTCTGGATGGCACTGAAGTGATATGGACAAGCGTGACACTTACAATCAGGCGAACGAAATGCTCAATAAAAAAAACACTAGGGTTCTTTACGTGAGCCATACCGTGGCACATGGATATGGACAATGGACATCAATCCCGATGTTATTTCTCATTTCCGTCAACTCTTTATCCATGAGAAGTAAAAAAAATGTCTACCTTCAAATCAAAACGAAAACGTCAATGACTCTCCCTTACTCAACTCTCCAGAAAACTTGTTCGCTACTTGAACTCTCACAAGCTTAGCTAAGAACAGAGTGCGCTACTTGGTTCCAAAATACATCATAAAAGCTGTATGTAAAACTTTACAAAATAATATAACCAGCAGACCGCGTATGCAGCGCGACGGGGGAAATACACAAAAACAAGACATTTACTTATTTCAGGCTAATACTATCCATTGACGTTGAATAAAATTACATGAGAAAAAAATAACAATTAGATTATTACTTAGGTACTTATGTCAAAATAAAAATTAATAAAAATCCATATAAATATCTACGCCTTTGATTGGCCTGATCAAAGAACTGACCACTCATAGGCCATCCAGTTAACGAGTAAATCTCTTTTGAGCCTATCATTTTCAGAATATTTATGAATTATCTATTGCTTACAAGGTCGGTGTAGCTATATAAAACAAGCTATGCAGCTATGTTAAAGGAATGCAAAAACAGTAGTGTCTACAGATATTTCAATGTTCCGACTGGCATTCCAGGCTTTTTATTTTCGAAACGGTTTTTCTTTGAGTCGTTTCTCCGAAACGTCGGATAAACGAAGGCTGCCGAAAACCATAAAGCTGGGTTTATTCGGTTTCGACGCGAGACTTCGACGGAAACAAATGGCTTGCACTGTTGTTGTGTGGTGCGTAGGAGAAGATGCAGCGGTTTAAATATTTTTTATAGAGTTCAAAATTACGTCAGGTGTGGAGAATTGCTATTTATTTTACAAATACGGTATTCGCCTTGTAAAATACTTAGTTTTAATGTTACATTACTTTTAAAAAAATTTGGTGATTATAAAATGTTGATAAGAGACACAGACCCAGGAGTATGTGGATAACTACACAAAAAAATATACCTAGCTGTTTTTTAATTGGATATAGATCGACGGTTTGGACTTGTTACATCAGCTAATTATTTAAATTGTATTCTTTCCAAGTTATTGATGAATCGAATTAGTTTAATTGGTCGTAATTGTTCGACTATGAGCCCGGGATACGTTGTTTCCGGGTATATAATAGCCCTACCACGTGCATCGATTCTCAACTCAAACTTTAAAAATTGTTTACTTATAGTATGGGATACTATGCACAAGGGAATTTATTTTCTCCTACTAGCGCAGAAGTTCATACCAACGCGATTAATAAAAGAAAAATATGTTTCTTGCTCTTGTCCCCTCGTTTATTATACGGTGGTTACACACAAACCCCGTGTCTGATTTAAAAATATATATTTATTCATAAAAACATATAATAGTATCTATTTATGTACTTCCAAACTGCATAGCAGTTTGGCAGGTAGACGCTAACTCTCATTGTTTTTAAAAAAAGTTGGGTACGATCTACGAGTAAATAATTGAAATACTAACATAAATCATTATATATCAAAAAATGTCACTATATAAAATCTATTACAAAATAACAAAATCACATTTAAACTAGCTACTAGCTATATTCTATTATAGATCTAGAAGTGTTAGTGCTATAAAATAAAAATCGCTACATCCTCCGCTTACTCTCATCACCTGCACCCGACAAACTCTATACCACGTAATAAAGTTTTGTAGTGTCCAATAAAATCCTAGCCCTAGGCATCTCTTTGTGCCTAGCTCAGTACTTCCTAGCGTAGCCTAACGCGGCCTAACGCTGCAACGCCCTCTCGCGGCCATTTGTAATCATTTATGTTGTGACTACCCGCAATATAATGCTTACATGTATTCAAACTGTGTTATAAAATTGAATACTTGAGCGGCAAGCTATTCTATACTATAGCTAAGACGGTAAACAAAATGATGCTGATAATTGAATAATGGTTGTGGTAGGGCTCTCTTGCAGCGTCCGCCTGGGGAAGTACCACACCTTTGCCAGTTATTCAACCGCCAAGCAGTAGTGTGCAAGCATTACTGTGTTCCAGATTGAAGGGCAATGTTTCCAGCGTAATTACTGGGCATGCAGAGGTTTAACATCTAACATCTCAGGGTGACGAGCGCAATGCATTGCCGCGTATAGTTTTGAACTGTTGAAATTCATAATTCTGGGTGGCACTGAGCTGTTATGGGCAAGCGTGACGCTTAACATCAGGTGAGCGTTTGCTCGTCTCGTCACCGAGTAACATAATATAAATAATTTAATTGTAATTAGCAATTATCTGATTTTTGACTCGCGCGCGCTAAAACCATCTCTTTTTATCTGCACGCGAAAGTGCATAGCGCTATCTTTATCTCGTAATAACCCTTTAAAGCACATTTCACCCTACTCAAGGACCATTCGTTCCGTAATCAGCAATTCAGAATCATGTCACAGACCATATTTATTTTCTCCTAATTTGACTACATTTCTTGAGAGTCGTGAACATTAATCATAGAACTATCTCACTCTAACACACTTCAAATACACCATCTATCTCTTTCATCCATGACCAGTCAGACCAGCGCGTGCCGGGTTTTAGTTTTTTTAACAAGAAAAAGCATAAAATCGGTGATGGTTGAATTGTGTCTATTTGATTTCCGTCCTGTTAAATGGAGCGTTAATAAAGGGACGTCATTAAAAGACTGAGATTTGTGATCCTGTAAGTAGTAACTTTTTACCAGTGCCTTTTTTTTTATGTTTTTTTCTTGTGGGAAATTTTCACAAGATACCCGACTGTTTTGGGGTGCAGCCGGGTTATGTGGGATTATACTTTACTAAGCCCCCCCGGTGGTCTGCCTTGGTGCTTGACCGAGGGCTCCGGGACCTCCAAGGGAACGCACCGGAGTCCTCAGCACCACGCTTCGGCTCCCGGGACAGCTAGCAGCTGTCGTGACACGTCTAAGCCTACAACAACGCCATTCGACGCTGATGTCTTGGGCTCGCTTTGGTAGATGGTGGTTAGAGCCCCACCCCACCCCCGAGCAGAGGTCCCCTTTTACCGATACCGATACCGTATTCTAATGCCCCGGCAATCAATCAGGGCAATACCAGAGTGCCTAGTGCGAGTTTTTCTAAATGCGTACTCACTCTTTTTTTAAATGCGTTCTCGATTAACTATAATTTGTATGAAATAAGAGCAGCGCCGTCTAGCGTCATCTCACTGGCACTGCTCTTACTTCATACAAATCATAGTAAAGTTAAAAGCATAGAGTAAATTAACGCATTTGGAAAAACTCGCAAGAAGGACAACCCAAGAAGGAGGGTAATATTTTTGGGGTGTATGTAAGTATGTTTGTGTGTTCCTACATTACCTTCTGTAGCCAAAACGGGTTGAGCGATTATGACGCGTCGTTCGTTGGATAACTATTTACATCCGGAGTGACAAAGGCTATTTTGCAGTCGGGTATTTTGTTTTTCTTTTAACAAAAATACTTGTTATAGTTCTTAGACTAGCATTATTTCTTATTTATCACGTAGTTAATCTCCTTCGTTTGCACTTTTTCAGCATCTAAAAGAATCCGTAGCTCAAAGGGAAAATGTAAATCTTTTAGTTCTTTGTCCGTCTTTCCGTCTGTCTCTCTGTCTGTTTTGTCAAAAACGTGTGGACTTGTCAAGTTGAATTTATATCAAATACCAAGGTATACGGTCCCTTGGACCTCTAAAAACCTTACAAGACCGTGACGTATCTCGATGAATTAACAGCTGGGAGGACATTTTTCAATTACTAAGTTAAGTTTGTCCTTCAATCCGACTTGTCTTTTTGTTAGAGCAATGTTCAATGCTCTTACATACAAACTTTCGCATTTATAATATTAGTGTCACAACGAACTTTAGTGTTTGGTTGGCTCGGTCCGAAGGTTAAGTAAAGGTGGCGGCACACGTGCTCATTACGGGCGCGTTTATTCGCGGCGCGTGACGCGCGCGGTCACGTCGCCAGCACGCGCCCTCGCCGCCGCCGCGGCGCGTTCGCGTTGACATACACTTTGACGTATGCATTTACGTACAAACGTTTATAGGAGATTTTTCTATGGAACAGCTGTATTTTTTTCGCGATTTCATTTCGCCTGTAGTAAAATAATTATGGTCATAATTGTGGGTACAACGATATCCTATCCTGTGTACAATTCTGTGTGACTAAACTAAGTCACGGTTACTATCGGGCGAGCGAATCGCTCTACTTGTCACTCGGTAGCATAAAGAAGTTCTTACGGTTTACCTGTGACTTTGTGTAAGCACCGACAGGCTTACCATCGGACAAGCAATTTGCTTGTTAACTTTTTTCTTGTGCTACTGAGTGCAGTAGCATAAGAAAACAGATCTTACAGTTGTTGTGTGCCTCCGTCTAAACCACGTAACGGTTGCAATCAGACGAGCGTCTTGCTCGTAACGTCACTCAGAATGTAACAAAACAAAAGTTGTGACGGTTTTATGTCATTTGATCTAAACAGCTTCGTTGGTTTAATATAAAAACTGACGTGGTATTGACATATTTTGTTTTAAAAACAGGAAAAATTTACGTTAAATTGAGTCGGCTATTCCGACTATAGTTTCGATCGCATTTGGTGACCAAGGAATGCTGAGCGTGACACGCGCGCGACCTCGTCTTGCCTTGCAAGTCAAACAAAACGTTCGTTGTTGCCACAGATCACACCCTAGATTCTGCATTCAGGACGCTCGAAGCGCACCACGCTCAGTCTAAATACACTTATAAGAAATTACTCTAATTGGTTGATTGTTAGGCGCGAGTAGGCGTAACCTTGATAGCCAATGAGAACGCTTGGTCGCACTCCCCGCGACCCGCGCCTTCCTCAAACTTTGGTGACTTTTTGTAGGTACAACGAATGTCGTAATGCGGTATCTAGGTAAAAAAAACTGACGGGTTTTGTGTGATTCCTTGTAAACAACGTAAACGCGCACCTCGCACCGCACTGTTTGCGTTAACCCGTGTTACGTTATTATTAGTTTAGATAGTTATTTATTATTGTTAACGTTATAAAACGTGTGCAGAATTCCAGGTTTCGAGCCATAAGCCAGTTCAGCGAAAGACCTCCGCTTGCAGGATGTCAGTGACGTGGACGGGATTCGAGATTTGAGAAAAAATGCTGGTTAATACTGAGAACCGTAGATCCTTCCGTCTATGATGGTAACATGATTGAATTTAGAACTCCTCTAGCTTTTTACTAGCTATTATTTAACTGGCAATGTTTTTTTTTTTTTTTCTTTCCTCCTAAGAGGATTTTGGCGTCGAACGTCAAATGCATATATTTGCCAGGGTCAAGTATACTTATATATTTTCAAGTTTTGTTAAATATTATAAAACAAGTCATAGTCAAAGTCAAAGGCGAGCAAAGTAAAGGGGTGAAAACTTTACTAGAGCCTTCTATGGAGTTTTGGAAACAACACGAAAATTCACGTTTCACGACATTATACCATTCGCCAACACTCGTGCATGTTCACGAACACAAAACGGGTAAAAATTCACTGTTTTTACACATGAACACTCGAAATTTATTTATTATTTAATTTAAACTATTTTGTACTCTGCAGGCAGCAAAAAATATTTTCATTTTAGTTTAGTCTAGTCGAACCTCCATGAGCACGACGTGGTCTCCTGTAATTGGGGGTGCACCCAGCTTGATGCCTATGTTTCATAATGTGAATGTAATGTGTAACTTCTGTTGGGGATCCATATTCTATAAAATAAAATAAAAATAAAGAAATAGCACAAGTTTTGGAAAAAAATAAAATGACGCGACATGAAGACTTCTGTTCCCGCCAAAAAAAAAAAAAACTCAAAACTTGCAATGTTTGTAAGTATGTATGTTCGGGTCAAATCATGCAACTGAATTTAAAACCAGTTTCTCTTGTTTTTTTTAAATTTTGCACGCCTGTCAAGTTTCGGTAACAATACAATATTATTAACTCACCACCCATATAATTAACTTCTCTTTATCATCAGGAAACTTCCCGGACATATGGCGTAAAGCTCATGTACTCCCTCTTCCTAAAATCACCAATGCTCTCTTACCCAATCAATTTCGCCCTATATCTATACTCCCATTCCTTTCCAAAGTCATGGAATCAGTGGTCCATAAGCAGGTTACCGAATTTCTTATGAACGCGGAACTTTTTAACCCACTACAGTCGGGTTTCAGAGCTGGGCATAGTACTACCACGGCTTTACTGAAGGTCACGGAGGATATAAGGGGTGCCATGGAAAATGGCCAAGTTACGGTCCTTGTACTCATCGATTTTAGTAATGCTTTTAACGCGGTGGATCATGATCTGCTTCTCGCCGTTCTGCGTCACTTGAATTTCTCCGGTGCGTCAGTAAACTGGTTTTCCTCTTACCTGAAGGGACGAAGGCAGGCAATTCGGGTTGACCAACTCAAATTGTCGGATTGGTGTGAGTTGTTCGCGGGGGTCCCTCAAGGAGGTATTTTATCTCCATTGCTTTTCTCTGCGTTTATTGACATGCTTTCTTCACAGTTATCTAGCCGGTATCATTTCTACGCCGACGATCTTCAACTGTATCAACATACTACCGTTCATGATTTGGATGTTGCGATTGGCTCGCTAAACAATGATCTTTACCGGCTTCAGGCGTGGTCTAAACGTTTTGGTATTCAGGTTAATCCGAATAAATGCCAAGCATTAATAGTGGGAAGTTCTCGTCGGCTGTCCCATGTAGATATTGCCGCATTGCCTCCGTTGAGATACAACAACTGTGCTATTCCTTTCTCCACTACAGTTAAAGACCTAGGTATACTCATTGATTCTAATCTAACGTGGCAACCGCAAATTAAAGAAGTTTCACGCAAGTTTTATGCTTCCCTTCATTCCATAAGTCGTTTCAAAAACTTTCTGCCCATGACTACAAAAATTTCCTTAGTGAACACCCTCCTTTTGCCGATCCTTGATTATGCTGATATCTGTTACCTCGACCTGACCGAGGAATTGTTGAATAAGCTCGAACGACTCCTCAACACCTGCATCCGTTTTGTTTTTGGTCTCAGGAAGTACGATCACATCTCAGAGTATAGGAATAAACTTAAATGGCTTATGATCCGCGAAAGGCGAAACGCCAGGATTGTTGACTTGTTGTATTCCATCTTGAATGATCCCAAATCACCACCCTATCTAAAAGACTCCTTTACCTTCCTGTCTGATGTCCTCACCAACCCCCCTAGGTCCTGTAATATCCTTCTTCTCAGTACCCCTAGTCACACTACTTCATTTGTAAGCGACTCTTATCGAGTTGTTGCAGTAAACCTATGGAATAAGCTCCCTCTTAAAATACGGCAAGCACCATCAAAGGCCATTTTCAAAAGTCTGGTGCGTAAACACTATCTCACGAATTTATAACCCACCACTCGTTTATGTTAGGCATATGTTTATATATTTACTTATTTATTGTATGTATTATGTAATGCTTATATATGATAATAATATTTATTTGTATGATTATTCATTGTATATTTTGCATATTTATTGTATTATTATATCCTCTCTACGTAGTTTATATTTATTTATATAAGTAGCTTAAGTATATTTGTCAATTTTTAATTTGTTATCAATAGTCATTATTTATTTTCCTTTTCATTCATTTCCTTAGTTTATTTGTTAATCGTGATTTTTGATGCACGCCTACATCTCCCTCTCTTCAACCACGGGGATGACTGGTAGAAAATGCTTTAGCATTAAGTCCTCCTGTTGTACCAAATACGTTGTATGTGTGTGCAATAAAGTATTAAATAAAATAAATAAAATAAATATTATTAGGGCGAGCTGATCTGATGATGGATAAGGAAGGAGGTGGAACTCTTCAGTAATTAACAGTAGGTTGATGGAGTTTGGACCCATTTTGATCAGCTAACAGTGACGGATTTTATAAAAACTGGTCTGGAAAAATATATTTGTCGACAAAAACTTATTACTATGATATGTGTATGTTTTTTTTCCGTCTTAAATTTGACTCCACACTTTGTGTATTCAGCCAGTTTCAAGTTTTATAATTTATCATGATGCAACGGCATCGATTATGTTATACCATTCTCTTACTAAAATAATATGACAGCTCTAAAACGTTCGCTTCGCTCGGCTACTTTTTATCACATTGGTAAAGTGTTAACCTCAAACCACCTCAGGTTAACCCCTCATATTTAATTCAGATACGAACGTCACAATTCCAAAGAAACGATAGAAGACTCTTGTACAACAGCCAGTCACGAACGATAGATCTCCACGTTATAAATATCGAATTTTCCACTAGGATTGCGAGGCAATAACTCGTCCGGAGACGTTTTATTTGTAGTGTTGACGAACTATCGATAGTCGTTTATTTTTACCCGACTGCCCAAGAAAGAGGGTAATATTTTGGGGGTGTTTGTAAGCATGCAATTATAATTATGTAAGTATGTAAGCCTCCTGTAGCCTTAACGGCTGGACTGATTTGGACAAGTGAGGTGTCATTGGATACCTCTTTAGTCCGGACAATCGACAATAATGTAGTCTGATTGTCTTTTAATAAAATAAAATCTTTTAATTGTTTGAATAGTTGTAGATAGTCCAAAACTGTCAATAATAACGATCCTAAGCTATCGACAGTTATTTATTTTGCAAATATCCATCTATAGTCCAAAACTATCGATAGTATTGGCAGTGCACTTCGTCCGGACGACATTAGTTTCGACAGTTGAGTAATGAACACAGTTTAGTAGTGACAGTAGTGTAGTATCTATCGAAGTTCAATACTATCGATACCTTTGCCAGACAATTTTTTTTGCTATCGATACCATCAATATACTAGTATCGATATTGACAATATTGCCGGCTACCGATAGACTATCAATAGTCTATCGATATTCGATCGTGGACTATCGATAGACAACACTATTTATTTATTGAATGTGAAATGAGGCAGGTTTACTTGTTTTTAACTTGAAAATTCATTGGAGAGCACTTTTTGCAAACTGCTGCCGAGTTTTAACTGATCGCAGTGAGTATACAAATGCATTTTGAAACTAAAACAAGGTAATGCCCTCGATTATGTACGCAGTATTGCTCCCATCCTTAGCATGCATCCCTCATGAAAATAACAACATAACGACAATAGACAATATTTTATTTTGTAACAAAAAACATATAGAAAAAGAAATTGAAAAATGAAAAATAAACAAAACGTTCAAAGTTTTTTGCCACAAACCAACCCTAACTCAGCAAGATGCTGGTTGTACCTAACCAGCGCTGGTTTTCCGTTGGGACCGGCAGGTGACGTCACTCACGAGAACAAGCTAGGTGGTGCACGAAGAAGCATGTGAAATAAAACAAAACAAAAAAATACAAACAATTACTTCAAAACTAAACAGGTAAGACAAAAGTAAACAGAAAATTAATACTATACAACATAAATAAATACAATATTAGATGGCGCTGGTGTCATTTTTAATAAGTTCTTCGCCTTTTTGGTGATTATAAATATATTTCTTCAACAAAAGTCTAAAACCGTGTATACTATACAGGTTCTTTAATATAGTTTAGTAAAGGCTTCTTATTGGTGGATGTCAACCACATCCGTAGCTTCACAGCGTAGCACATCTCTTGTGGAAAGGCAGCATTATCGTCATGTTTTATTTCCGCGAAGAAGTTTACGCGAGTTATATTAAAGGTAGTCTTTGTCAAAGCAATATCGCTCAACAAAATAACCGCTTTTCAAGAATCTTCGAGGAAAACATAAACACTGGCTTGAAAGATCTCGTGACTGCGCTAACGCATTGTAAAATCAATGGTGTTCTGTGCCATGTGTCAGCTACCGTTGCGGCGGCGTCCTTTGTGCATGCCGGTCGCGTGTCGCGACGTGTCGCGTTGCCACTTTGAGCCGCGCGTCTGCCGCTGCGGCTAAAATTTTATTTCTTAGGCGATGTGTGAGTTCTATAATAATTTCTTTATCTACCTAAAAAAAATAACAGACCGACAGACAACACACAAAACTAAACTGGTGGGCTTAAAAGCCTGAAATTTTGTAAGGGAGTTCCATCTAACACTCTTATGTTTTGGCTCCAGACATTGTGTATTTAGCTAGTGTCGATTATTGTAATATTTCAAGTGAAGTCAAATATTTCACATTCAAAACAAGTCAGTCATATTCTAAGTCAACCAAAGTAAGTCAAGGTCAAGTCCATGTCATGCCCCAGTATTGTGGTGGAGACTTTTCTATAGGTTTCTATAGAGATATGGAAACCAAACGAAGAGTCACGTTTCACAGTATACTATTCACCAAAACTCGTGCACGTTTAAGAACACTTCATAGATAAAAATCCAACGTTTTTACACATTATAACACTCGAAGTTACACATTTTTTTGAAAATAATACAATACAGCGACATGCCTCCTTCACTTTCCCGCCAAAACTATTAGAATAAGAATTTTGAGATCCTAAAAGTAAACATAGGCTGCTCTAATATTGTCAAAAAGGTTCGCTTTTCGAAAGTGAGTCCAGACTGCATTTCCCACTGCCCAGATGTTCCCATACATCTATCTACTCACAATGTCAACGACCCCAAAAATTCCACTATTCCATACAAAATTACAGGCCAGCAATCGTTCGTCGCCCAAATGACACACCCGTAACGGCCAAATGACATAATTGTCAAAATAGTCACTCCGATGACAGCCGCACGTGACATCAAACAAGAAAGGGATGCATTGAAGAAACAATGTTGTGCTAGAAAGTGACAAAACACGATCCAACAGTGTCAATTATAGGCGGGAAAACGGAATTAGAGAGGAGAACATGCCGGTTTCAAATTTGGAACCGTTTCGTTTCATCGATAAATCGATCGATTTCGTCGGCCGTGATTGCGTGTGGTCGAATTTCTAAGAATAATTGAATATCAATATTAAAATAAATTCTATGCTATTATAATGATTGCGGTATGGAACGCTGAATGAAGTTGACTCATTCATGTCCCCAGCAAAAATATTGACAATATTTCGTAACCATTGGATGAAGTGTTATTTAAATACGTTCTTCGATTTTATGAGTACATTTATTAGAGGTATAATAAAATTGGTCATATTTTGCGTGTAGGGTTTCGCCTTTTCGACGCCTGTCGTGCATAAAGCTGTGGTCGTTTCTCCTAATTATACGTGCGTCGAAGAGGGCAGGACGTTCGAACGTTGTGGGTGTTCGAAATATGAAATTACGAGTTGGCGCGAACGTGCGACAATGAATGATATTTTCTTAATAATGAATCGTGGCACTGATTGCATGTTATTACTAACATTCGAATTAACTGTTACACTGATGGAGGAACAAAGATGATCCGTTCGAATTACAAACAAATGTTAAAAAAGTAAATGTCACAAATCAAACTTTTTTTAATTTTGTATTCATGGATGGCAACTTTTTTTCATATCAGAAACATTTCACAAGAAATATAGTAGGTATTATTTATTTATTTTTAACACGCTGTGGCATGTTGACACCGCAAACAGCTCATTATAAAACGATAAATATAATTATCACGCTTTCAAGACGCGTTGAATTTGCGACATCGGATTAACGCTCCACTTATTTCGTACTCCATAAATATTATCCTGTTAACTTTTTTATTTGACAAAATGATGAACTGGCCGGTAGGTAGCTTTTAAAGTAACTTTTAAAACATATTTATGGCATGTTTTCAGCCAGTGTCGCTACCCTAAAAAATCATATTTTTTTAAGCTTTAGCTCTGCATTATTATTGTATTAAGCCAGTTTTAAATATTTATTTAATTAAAGGAACACTTTCTGTAAATTATACTTCGATGAGTGCGACTGCGACTAGAATGAATATCTTAAGAATCATTAACAAATATCATGAGACCTCAATTAATGACATAATTATTAAGTCATGACCCAAGCATAATTGATTCAGCGAACTATATTTTATAATTAATAAAATATTATCAATAAAAACACACGGAAGCCGCTACACTGGCAATTAAATCGATAAAAAACAAAACGATTATGATGAATTAATCGATTCCAGTCGTAGTAGGATGGGAAAATGGCTTGCAGATCAACTTTCTTCATTAAGAAATTGTTGGAATGATTTAAGTACAGTGCGACTAATTTATCTGAACAGTCGAGTGAGGGAGTTACTATCGTAATCTCTGTATAAAATTGACAGTTTTCCGAGAAATATTTTAGTTTCTTCATTTGACCAGCCTTACAGATAAGTTGGTGAGACTGTAGGTGAAAATCGCAAAAGAAATGGAAACGTTAATAGCTTGCTATGTTTTATTAAGCATCTTTTTATGTGGAGTTGTCATGGTCAAAGGTAAATAAGTAAACAGATCAGAAACAGAACATTCTAGCACTTTCTCGATCTTTGGAATAGACATAGGAATGACAGGGACAAAAAAAAAAAAACGACCTTCTCTAACCTGATTTTATGGGAAAGGCATAGCTAGACTCGTATTTCAAGAGAGTAAAAGGAACAAAAACCATAAAATTCATGCCTAGCAAAATCACTTCAGATCCGTCTAAAGAGGGTGAAACAGCGGAGCGCAGCTAGTAATTCATAATTAGCTATAAGTGTAAACTCTGCCTATAATATGCAAATACTCAGGCAAATACATGAACGTAAAATATTATTCTACCTTGACCACATCGGCATAAATTAATAATATACCCACGATTGTAGTTAAAAGTACCGCTGTCGGAACTTCAGAGGTACTGTCTGCTTTGAAACTTAAGCTAGGTAATAAATTTAAAAAAAAGTATTAATATTTTTAAGTTAAACAAAATATCAGCTGTTCCATACATTTTGCCGAGCGTCATTTGATATTTTTCTATGGAAAAGCTGTTTTTTTTCCGCTGTTTCAGGGTTGGTCCCATACGAAAAGTTGTTAATAATAATGAGTAATATGAGCCCCTTTCATTTCGGTTCATCATACCCTTTCCTTATAATCTTTTATATATCCTAACTAATATTATAATTCAGGGAATATAGCCGCAGTCGTATCAGGACCAATAAAGCTTTGAGGTATAAACATGAATACGTTCGTCTCGAGGAATAAACTTCGCTTGCGCGATTCATCACTGTGAGTCCATACAAAACGTCAAAAATGAAAATAAAATGGACAACGCCATCCAGGAACAACGAAGTAACTTTGTCTCTGTCTCGATGTTTGTCGTATTATCGCGGCTAAGCGGCTGAACGGATCTTGATAAAATTTGATAAGGAGTTACTGTATATCACAGAGACGGACATAGGATACTTTTTTTTTCCCGTGCGAACGAGTTCCCGGGTAACAACAAGTATATTACTTATATTAGTTAAGGGAATATTTATACAAAGTTTAAGGTACATTCGCTTTCCGCGTCTGTCTGTCTGTATATCGGCTAACTCCTAAACCACGCAACGGATTTTAAGTCTATTCATTTATTATCATGTTGTAAATTTTTCACACAGGTTTGTACTTGTCAAAATTAATTATATGATTATGTTATTGTATAACTAGGAATTAATGTACACTCTTTATAAATTTAACTGAAATAAAGATCTTTAGAAATGAAAAAAAAAAAAAAATGAACGGATTTTGATGCGGTTTTCACCATCAATTACATAATTATTAAGAAGGTTTATAATTATAATATTTTTTCTAAATTACGGGGCGGGTCGCTATTTCAAAGATTTGCAGAAAAACAAAACACTATCCTAAAAAACCTACCTATGGTAATCCAGGTTAAGCTACACCTGGCAACATCCATGCCAAATTTCATTCAAATCCGATTGGACGTTACGGAGTTGAATGACAAACATACTAACAAACAGCTATACTAAAGTGATACACACATCAAAATAATATTGAAAATTCGCTTATTATTCGCCGCATATTCGCACCCACATCTTATCACGTACTGGAAATAAAACGCTTACGCATAAAAAAGCTTTAACTCCGTACTCGACTGACTGGCTATGTGTTATACCTAGAAAAGAATTATTTTTCGTAGAGTCCCTCAGACTGTGCCATTCAATCATTTATTTAACCATCATTCATTCATCGGATCGATCATACAATTTCGAATCGAATCAAATCATTTATTATCTACTAGCTGCGCCCCGTGGTTTCACCCGCTATTCTACAGAAACCGAATATTTTTTCGGGATAAAAAGTAGCCTATGTGTTAATCCAGGGTATAAGCTACATCCACACCAATGTTCATTAAAATCCGTTCAGCCGTTACAGACTTGCTACAGATATCATACTTTTTATCCCGAAAAAATTTACCTTTCCTCTAGAATAGCGGGTGAAACCGCGAGGCGCAACTAGTGTTCAATAAATGCATCGGATATTTTATTGATAATTTGTAGGTACAATTTATAGTTAGCTTTCGTTCGGTCTATAAGTCTTACGCCGATCGCTGATGTGTGAAGTGTTTATTTTTTTAATTAGTTTTTTAATTAGCCTAATTTAAGTTTTTTTAGCTATATTATTCTAATATAAATATTTATATTAATTAAACTTGTTTAATTTCATCACATCTTTATTGAATAAAACTTACTTTGTATATATAAAATTAATTAAACTGTCTAATGGCTTTCTTGCGGGTAATGTTAAATGTTGCGTTCTTGACTCTTGCTATTAGTTAAAAATGACATCGTCAAAAGTTATCGAAATACACTAGCTACTATTAACCACATCACTAGCGCTCCGTAAGCCTAATGAGTATGAAAGAGACAGATAGGACAAAAAAGATATATGGTCCTAACCCCCGAATACTGAAACGTTTGTTATTTTTGACGACAGATTAAGTGTATTGCTGCCTTTGTCATTTGCTTAGTGCCAGACAAAGGTAGCATTAGAATTAATCTGTTGTCAAAGTTAACAAGTGTTTCAGTATTCGGGGGTAAGACTCATTTTAAAATAGCCCGACTATGGTGATAAACATTAATCCCTTGCCTCATCTAGATTGGTTCAGTCATGAATAGTAGTGAAGTTTCAAACACAGAAGAAAAGAGAATTTTGACAATTCCGGGAGCCTCATACAAAAATTCAGTTGAATGTTGCGATATATTATCGCGTAGTCTGAAAGCTCCATAAGAACGGGCGAGCGCGCGCGGCGACCCGCGACTTCACTTCCTGTTAGGTGCTATGACCCCAAAGAAATGGTCTCCACCAAGCGAACTTTGCCTTTTTACATCAGTTTTTTTTTCTTAATTCGTGTACGGCACAGGAAATTGATCGGTGTTCCGAACGACAATCGACTTCATTTAACGCTTGGCGGAGTTCGAATTTTGGATTTTCGTATGACGTTAAGTTTGACGTATGTTCTTTTTTGCTGTTAAAGTGTGGCTATAGCGTAAATTTCGTTACTAAGTGCATTGCAGAACACGAGAACAAAGTGTCCTCCCCTTAAATAGAGATAATAAGAAAAGTGTTAGTGGACACGTTCTTAGATATTACTCTACTTAGCAGATTAAGTTAAAGTTAAATTACTTATTAGTATCAAGGCTAGATTGTAATATTGATGAGGCACCATATTATAATATGGTACGTCATTAACAAAAAAAAAGTGCATTTCTTCTAATAAGAACATTACAAAATATATTTAGAAAGCTAAATAAGAATGATTGGCGCCTAGGAAAATGGAATGAAGAAAAAAAAATTGGATTTTTGTCTTCAGTTCTGTTTCCACTGAAAATGTGTTCAGCCAGTGCCAAGTTTTATAATATTTCACGTATCAGTCAGACAATTGTCTGTCCATTTCAGACACGGTCCAGTCCAAGTCATGCTCCAGCAAAATGGTTGAAGCGCTTGGAGTAATAGATTTCTGTGGTGGAAGCTTTACTGGGACCTTCTACGGAGTTACCACTTTATAAGACTTTTACCCGACTGCCCAAGAAGGAGGGTAATGTTTTTGGGTTGTATATCAGTATGTAATTTATGTGTTCCTCTTGTAGCCTAAACGGCTTGACCGATTTTAACGAGTGGAGTTAGATTCGTGTTTACGTTCTGTTATAGGGCTACATTTCAATTCAATTCAATTCAATCAGAATTCCTCTACTAAAATAAATCAATACTAGGAGAAACATAATAGAAACGCAGCATGATTTTTTCATGTTTGTGCCAAAACTTTTGGAAAAAAGTAGCCTTCCAACATTATTAGCAAAATTTGTGAATTGGAGTTTTGGCGGGAACGTGAAGAAGTCATGTCGTGTCATTGTATTATTTTCCAAAACTTGTGTTATTTAACGGTGGACTTTTATACCGAGTGAAATGAGTGATGGTGAATAGAATAACGTCATGGAACGTGACTTTTCGTGTTGTTTTCAAAACTCCGTAGAATCTTCTAGTAAATTCTCCATCATCGAGGGAAAAATGTTTCAAAAAATATACAGAAGACAAAATGGTATAGCCTTAATGGCTCTGGCCTACCCATAAAAAAAAGGAATCGGGAATGTCACCCAAATCTTAAAAGGTCGTCATCAATTCTCTGCATAGCCCCTTTGTATGACCTCACCCGGAAGGTTGCCCGTCACGGCTAGGCCACTCTGAGGGACCTTGATTGCTTATAATTACCTATGTCATGTGACCCTTGATGACTAAAGGGAACCTTCTATGGCAATTAAATAGACTTGTCCCATGGGATAGGTATTTCTTAGAAGTATTGTGGATAATTAACGTTTTTTTTAAGTTATTACGATATTTTTAAACGTAAATTACGCAACGTAAATATATTTCTTGCTACTATGTAACAAGACGAGCAACTTGTTCGACTGATGGTAAGCGTTACGCTTGCTCGTAACAGTTCAGTGCTATACAGAATTTTGAACTTCAACAGTTAAAAAAACCATGTCTGGCAATGCACTGCGTTCGTCACCCAATAGATAGAGAGAGAGAGAGAGAGAGAGAGAGAGAAAGTAGATGTTAGATGAAAGATGAGAGAGATATTAGATGTTAATTCTCTTTACGCTCAGTATTTAAACTAAAAACATTGCCCTTCTATTGGGAACACAGTAATGTATCCACTATAATCGCATAACATTCAGGGGTGGCAAACAGTTGGCGCTTTTTGCATAGACAAGCATAGGTGGTGTATATTCGAATCCTAATAGAAAAACACTTAGAACACTTCCTTAATAAAACCAACGGGTTCAAGTTAACTGACCCGAGCAATTAGCGCAAAAACACATAAATATGTAACTCAATCACGGCTTACTGTTATGTCCGTCATGGGAACCGCGCCTCATGCATATTGCACTACTTCGCCGTAACACGCTTCTTTATAACCATTATACAGCTTTTACAATAATTAGAATAATATTATACATTTATGCATAGTGATGCCCGGATTGAAAGGTAATTGGTCCGTGAAAAATCCGTTTTTTCTCGGATGTATATTTTCATTTTTCTGTAACCTTCCTAAACTAGTAATACTTAAAACTTAACTTTTTTTTTTAATGTTACTCGGTGACGAGATGAGCAAGTCGCTCACCTGATGTTAAGCGTCACGCTTGCCCATAAAAGTTGAGTGCCACCCAGAATTTTGAACTTTAACAGTTCAAAACAATGCGCGGCAATGCACTGCGTTAGTCACCCTGAGATGTTAGATGTTAAATCTATGTATGCCCAGTTATTACACTGGAAACATTGCCCTTCAATCCGGAATACAGTAATGCTTGCACACTACTGCTTGGCGGTTGAATAGCTGGCTAAGGTGTGGTACTTCCCCAGGCGGACTCTGCAATCTCTCTCTGTTTCGCACTACACGAAACTGCTAGTGGTATTACTCTTTTGCAGGGTCTGGGAAGTACCATAACTTTGCCAGTTATTTAACCGCCTACCAGTATTTGCAAATATTAAAAAGTATTGATTGAAAGGAAATTTTGCAAGAAAAATACTGGGGACAAAAAGATTTAACATCTAATATCTCACAAGCGGTGCATTGCCGCGCATAGTTTTGAACTGTTAAAGTTCAACATTTTGGGTGGCACTGAACTGTTATGGCCAAGCGTGATGCTTAATATCAGGTGAGCGACTTGCTCGTGCCGTCGTCAGAAACATAAAAAGACACTAGATTTGTCTTTAAGCTTTATTCTTTACTTTTTTATGATTTCCGCGTAAATCCGACGAAGGAAAACATCGTGAGGCATGGTGGCACGGTAGTTTTTTTTACTGGCAACAGCGGTAGATAGGGTGGTAGCTTACCACCCTATCTACTGGTTTTGCCAAGCATGGTATTGGTATTTGGTATTTTCTGGAAGTTTAATTTGAGAGACAAATTTGAAAAAAAAAACATTTTCGATCACAGCTTATCAGATGAGTTTGTGATCAATTTGCCAGGCCTGACAAAAAAATAAATAAAAAAACAATAGTCAATCAGATAGTTGTTCAGTTTGTGTGGTTTGTTATGCATTACAAGAAAACAGCATGTATGGATGTGAATTTACTATTTATAAGTAAAATAGTCCACCAAATGTCTAGTTAATATCCCCATCTGAAATATATCTCGGGGAGTTTTTAAAATGTAACATCTAAATATCATACTGTACATGGTAATAGCTCTATATTATGTCTGTTCGTCCGACTTTATGTTACTGACATTTTTTCAAAGAGAGGTCGAAAAAATTTTTTTTTCGCTTTTTTTGTGTTCAAAAACTTGGACACGGCTACAAATTTAATTTAATTTAAGGCATACGTTTATCTCATTTTTGCGTTTAGAGTAGACAAGATTTTTGGTGCGCTGCGCACGCCTAGGCCTGCTGCTAATTATTTAATTGTATTACAATGAAAAACATAATTACTCAAGCATTTATAATACCATTGTAAAATAAGATGCAGTGTTGCCAGTATTTATATAGCAAAAATAACGTCTCTTATCTCAAAAAGTAACGATAGTAACTATTTAAATTTAAAAGGCCATGGGTGCCGTGCCACTATTTAAATAACCCTCTTTTTGCCACTATAGTTTTTTTTAGTGCAAAGATTTTTAGACAAGTTAAACTTTAAAAAAAGTTTCGGTAACAAAAAAGTGACGACAACGTTTGTATGAATATGATTAAAAACATAATTAAACATGTATAGTGTTAAAAAACAAAACATAGATCTAGATTACCATAATTAACATAACACCCTACAAATCATTAACACCATTCTCCTAGCGACTAATTCTATGAACATTTTAGTAAAAAAAAAAACAATCGACTCTACTCTATTCTAACCTTTAATCCCTTCAATGAAGAGCCACATTTGAACGAAAACTCGTTTATAGGCGAGAACTATATGGTTTTAATTGTTGTATACCGGACTTTACTCATCCAAAGTAACTTGAACTTTATCGCTTTAAGCATTGTTACCATTTTCGTACACCACGATTGTAATCAATGGGCAGTCATAATTAGTCAACTGATTAAAAGGCGTGTAAACTCTTTGAAGGCATGATGATAATGATATAGTTTATCTGTATGTTTGTTTGGTAAATAATCATGTTTATTAATAAACGTTATGGTCTATGAGTTTGTCATTATGTTTTTATGCGCTGTGTAAACTTTGTCTACGCGGTAGCTTATTTCAATAAAGTTATTATTAAATATATAAATAATATACTACAGAAGTGAGCTCGGCAAAAATCTTGAGCAAAAAGTGGCGTAATGGAGAAAAAATGCTTAGAGAGACGTAAAATTCGTCTGCTTGCGCAGATGACGTAATTTTTCAAGATATTTGCCGGCTATTGAGTGTAGAAAACAAATATGTTTTATATACACGTTGCACCAACTAAACTGAAGCCATTAAACAAACAACATAGAACAGACAAACAACAAACAACATAGAACAGAAGAAATTACTGGCGTTTTACTAAAGGCTGTATATTGCAACAGTCGTGTATTTGCCAATTTAAGGGATCAAAAGCTGCCTACCTCTTCTTTCTGTTAACACGTTTGTCACGTTTTTACCTTTTTTCTCTTTCTATCTATTTTATTTCTATATTTTTCTATTTTTTTTTATCTTTTTTTTTTTATCTATTTTCTAGTTCTTTTCAAGCGGATCTGTCCAGCGGCATATTGTATTGCCATCTATTGCTGAGTGGTTTAAAGTTTAACGTTTGTCGTTGACCGGAGAGGGAGTTTAAAATTGACTGCACAATTTTAGAAACGAATGCTCGGAATTTATAATAAGTAGCATATAATAATGCTTTGTTTGATTATGATAAAATTGTATGAAAGTTTTTACCCGACTGTGTTAGTGTCTTTATATGTCACAGAGGGGATCGAAAAAAAGCCGTAAAATTTCATTACTCAATCAAATTAAAATACTTCAAAACGATAATTCATATAAAATATTTCTAATCTTGAATATACAGATACAATTTTGTAAATTTACATTACATCTATAAAAACTAGGAAATGTGCGAGTGAAATGGCTGTGCACGACTATATACTTATACAATAAATCGTGGTGGTATAATGTTGCCATGTAAAAAACCTCCAGCCTCCCAATTAAGCAAAACTATGGCGAGCTTTACATTACCGTAATAACACTAAATAAAATTTGTGACACGATTAATTAAGATATTCGTGAAAGTCAAGAGTGAGAGACAATTGTGTGAGACTCCCACGTGTTTGTGTCACCTACATCGTTTGTGGATCACGGTCGGTTAAGAAATGAAATGAGATGAGTTCTAGTCTTGGAGGGGTCATAGAAATGCTCTAAAAGTTTTATAGCTGAAGTTTACTAATATTCTGATATTACATAAATTATTAATTATTCATTATATTAACAGCCAGAAGACGTCCACTGCTGAACATAGGCCTCTCCCTTAGACCGCCACACCAACCGACAATGTGCCACTTGCATCCACCGACTTTCTAAATGTCGTCGGGCGAAGCGTAGGCAGGCCTCCCAGGCCTGCCTACGCTTCGTCTTCCATTTCGTGGTCCCCACTCAAGAGCCTTTCATCCCCATCGGTTATCGGTTCTTCGAGTGATGTGGCCTGCCCATTGCCACTTCAGCTTGCAAACTCTGAGAGCTATATCGGTTTACTTGATATCGGTATTCTGATATGTCAGTATTAAATTTTTAGTGTCGTTATAAATCCTAAGCATCTAGATATTGCAAACTGCACTGCAAACTGGCCAGAGGGCACTCAAGACATAGGCTTGTCTAGTTTCATATACGGTATATTAGATATATTATATAATGTTGTGTTGTAAATATATATGTTTCTTTTCACTGTTTTTAATATGCTAAGATCTGAAAATAATCAATTCGAATCCAAACGACAACCGATGAGCAAGAAAAGTTCTTGAGTGACAACAGCGAACCGGAAGACGCAGCGTATGTAGGACTCCAACTAGGTGGACTGACGACATTGTGAAAGTCGCGGGCAACCGGTGGATGCAAATGGGAAACTGTCGTTCAGTGTGGTGTTCTAAGGGGGACGTCTATGTTCAGCAGTGGACGTCTTAGATGGGAAGCTAGGAATTGAATCAGGGACCGAACAAGTGATAGACACAGACTGTACAGCGATTTCCAACGAGTCTCGCATAGATACGTTTCTTACAAAGCTTTCGTCTCATCACATAACTCCGCTTCCACCAGTTTCTCCAAGGCCTGTGCGTTGTTCTTTCACCTTTGCTCCACTTGCGTACGCACCCACCCATGACACCACGCACCATCGCGCCAACCCATAGCTTACTCTACATCCATATACCTTACTCCCTCGCCATAAGACGTATATTAGCGCTGAAAAGGGTGCACAACAAAACGTTCTTGCCCATAGCTTACTCTATCGGCACGTATACCTTGCTCCCTTATCATAAGGCTCATATTGGTGCTAAATAGGGTGCCAAAACGTCTTGCCTCGTAAATTACAGTTTCCTCTTTGAATTTTAATGGCATGTACAAATTGGTTCGAGATTTGTATGTAAAACAGTTGTAATTAGAGAACTACGACCGAGACTCATCCGAAAAATGTACTCGAACAGACAAACACGAAGCCAAAAACACATTAATTGAAGTGGAAGGGTTATTGCAGGCCGCCTGGGAAAGTATTAATCCTTTGCTAGTTTTTCAACCACAAAGCAGTAGTGTGCAAGCTTTACGGTTTCGGATTGAAGACCAATATTTCCAGCTAAATCACAAGCATAAAGAGATTTAACATCGTATATCTCAGGGCGACGAGCGCAGTGCATTGCTGCGCATGGTTTTGAACGGTCGAAGTATAAAATTATGAGTGGCACTGAAATGTTATGGGCAAGCGGGACGCTTCATCAGACAAACGACTTGCTATTACTTTAAAAGAAATATAATATATGTATTTGTATTTCGACTTTCAATCAACTCAATCTACTTACAAGCTCTACAAAACTTTCCACGTCTAAATGAGTCAGCTCAACATATTAATTAACTTGATTCCTAAGTACGCCAACTGGGCCGGGTGGTGACCTATGCTAAGCGTTACCCAATCTGATTAACCTGGTTTGACTATATTATTTATGCCGCAGTATCTTGGACTGATTTTTTTTCGGTCATTGATTATTTAAATAAGACCGAAGAAACGTCCTGAGGTATGAAGTTAACCATATTTTCAGGGTTTTTATTATGGCCAGACTAAGCGCGTTTGACTAAAATAGTGGTCTAGGATGATCTACATATTTAGTCTGTTGAAAATAGGCGCTCAAGTTTAGTATGGCTGCCATCAGGCTCCACGCACACTATCATATTACATCACACTAATATTTTATCACTGTATCCCTATGTCCTCCTCTCTGTATGTTACCTTATAAAAAGTACTGTAATAGTTGTAGTGTGCATTATCAAGACGATCAAGGCTAATTTTTTCTCGGTTTCGGGAGAACTTATGATAGACATAATATACGTTTTGAAATTTCAGGAACATTTCCAGTGGGGCTAGCATGCGCAACGCGACAAAATCTTTTTGTTATGCAAGAACAGGACACGGCTACGATTATGTATACGTTTGTCTCATTTTTCACGACATGAAGAGTAGAGAAGATTTTGTCGCGGTGCACATGCTAGCCCTCCAGGACGCCACGCGGTGAAACTAGGAGAGACGTTTTTAAGTTTACGTTTTACGTTGTTAGTCGCTATACGATTATATCAGAACCGTTTTAAAAGACCGTTTTAATCAAATTTAAAAAAGGGGCTGGAGTTCTAAGCTGAACCAGTGTGACTGACATCTTGGCATACAGGGTCCTCGACGCAACACACATGGATGCCAGAATGTCCATAACGAATGTTAAAACACGCCAACATCTCAGGGGCTTACGCCATACACATGCAACATGATCTAAAGACTTGCTGCGTCCACACTCGACCAGAAGAAGGAAAGCATCTTCTAGAGTTCCGCAGAGTGAACAGGCAAAATATTCAATCCTGCCCATGAAATAGGGAGGAGATTAAATAATTCCAAAACTCAGTCACGGAACTAAACCATAATGTCCACCTGTCTTATTACTAGGATATAACTCACATTATACAATTTGCCATACAATAGTGACTTTTTGCCATAATTCCGTTTGCTTACTCATAATTAAGTAGGACAAGGGTTCAGACATAATGTTGAACAACAAAAACCGATTCTATAACATTAGGCATAATTATTTGACAAAGGACTGTATTGCACAAAACGGACGGCTGGTGTGGAGAGAGATGTAGCGGGAAGCGATCAAAAGAGCGATTTATGTGGTCGTTTAATAAGTGGCCTTAGATCAATATTTTTCTGGGTACGCTGCCAACTGGTTGACCTTGAGCAATTGGTTTATCTTACTATCTTTAGACCTTCAATGGGTAATCCATCTGGGTAATTCAGTGGGTAATCTATGGGTTGTATCTGGGTAATCCAACTGCTCGGAAAATAAGAAACAGGATTGAATAGGGACAACAATCTATTATGTCGATTTGAAACAGTTAAAAGATCTCCAATTTTACGAATGCAATGAAATAAGGAAACAAATGTGGTTACGAATTTATTTGAAAGCTGATGTTTTTAAATTAGTGGTATTCGGGTACTAGATGGTACTAGGTTTAAGAGCTGGTGGAATGGGAGCAAATCAGAAGTCAAGTGCAAGCAGAACAAGAGCGGTATGGGATGGTGGGAGTGGGGAAAGTATGACAACAGAATATATGCTACACATTTTTTTTTTTATTAATGACAAAACGCAGGTACATAAAAAACTTCTGAGCTGTAGGTTGTGGATTCGATTTCCACCCAAGACAAACATTTGTATGATGAACATTGATGTTTGTTCTATATCTGGGTGTTTCTATTTATTCTATGTATTAAGTATTTACAAAAATAAAGGATTTATGTATTCTATCAGTTATGTGGTTCCCATAGTACAAGCTTGCTTAGTTTGGGGCTAGATTTATTTATTAATTAATTAAAACGGCAAAAACCAGATGGCGCTGTGTGTGAAAATCGTCCACCAATAATATAATTACTAATTAACTTTGATAAATAGAGATTACAAATATGAGTTCCTATTACGTCACGAACGATATAAGTAAGGTGAGTTATAGCAATCGGGGCACTCAACCAAATCTTTAGTAGCTTAGAGAATAATTTCGTGGGTACATTAATAACCCTCCTCTGTTATTTGAAGGAACTCGGATGGCAGAGATCCGGAAAAAAAACGCCCCAAGTCAGGGCAGCTCTTTTTTGTTTGTGATCCTTATCAGCTTCACTTAGAATTAAAATTGTAGCTAAAAATAACTCTAAGTACATATTTTTTACGTAGCTGATTTCAACTCGCTCGCCGCGACCAATCGGCGTATACCCGATAAAAAGCTGCAAACACACGTTCACAATGCGCCCTTCGCCGTGGCGCAACCTGCGCTTTTTTCGCAAGACTCCGGCGCACGGGTGCAACGTTCGTGCGAAAACACTTCATATTAGCGCCGGTTTCATTGTCAGCTCGCGGCGATTTATGAATGTGTGAGCTAAGCCTTAGATTGGACGAAGATAGACGATAGGTGTTGCAATAGTGTGAAGTCCTTGAAATTATCGTGTGGTTTGTTTGCCGCTTTTCAACACTTGTAATAAGTGTGAGCCAACAAGACGGTGCCCATGGTGGAGTTACCCTATTCAAAATTCAAAATAATTGATTCAAGAAACATTCACGTTTTTACAGAGACTAACCGCCAAAGGGTGTTAAAACATTGCGAGATCTTTGTTCCGAAAAAATGCACCAAAGCTTGAGGAAGGCGCGAGTTGCGTGGACAGAAACCAAGCATTTCTATTCGTTATCTCAAAGATACAACTTAGCAATGAACCAATAAGAGTTGAGGAAAGAGAGAGTACCAAATGAGCAAGAGGGACTGGTCTAAAATTGAGTTTCAAGTAGTAACCCGAACATACAATAAAATCGAATAAAATTCGAATGAATTCGAATATATATAGTATTTTATTATATTTGACGTGTAAAATGTATTTATATTAGAAAGAATTCTGAATTTATACCATTTTTAATTTATCTAGTTTGACTAGAATTTTACTGGCTCGTCATACGCCTTGGCATTGCTGTAAGTGTGACAAGCATTGAATAATAAATAAATAAATAATAATACAAACATTGCATAAAAGGTTGTAAAAAAATACAGCAACTCTCGTTACCATCAAAAAGCAGTTAAAACATAATTAACTTTAATTTGACTTAACTATGAACCCAGTCTATATTTTTATAAAATTAACAAGAGAATCTCATTTTAATTTGATTGCTTGACCTCCAACTTAGAAAGGCGAATGACTAATTAAGCAAAAAAACCGTGGTGCATATGGTCTGTACACACTGGAGGCTATTGTCTCGGAAAAAATATATCTTTAAAACGTACATAAAACATTTTATCAGATTTTCGCACGGTTACCGCTAACTGTACTACACAGGCTGTTTGGATTTCGTTTCGGTATTAGTAGATTTTATGTGTTTATAAGGCTTAGAAATAGAAGGGCTTGGCAAAATAAGAAGAAAACGGTTACCCTTAACAGTTTTTTATTGTTTTTTATCTTCTTCATTCTTCTTAGCTTAGTAAACTAGCGACCCGCCCCAGCTTCGAACGGGTGTAATATAGAAAAATGATAAATATAAACTTTTGTTTTATTATTGTTATATCCATATGTAAACATTAAGTTAAAAATAATCTAACTGATGGGGAAAACCGCATCAAAATCCATTGCGTAGCTTAAAAGGAGTTAACGGATATACAGACAGACAAACGAGGAAAGCGACTATATTCTAGACTATGTAGAGATAGAGATAGAGAAGAAGCCACATCCATTTCACTCGGACATTTGCTAGTTTTTCTGTGAATTTCCAAAAAAATGTTGTATATAACTGTCATATAGACAGTTATATACAACACTTTTTTGGAAATTCACAGAATTCGTCATAAACAAAAAATATTTTAAAGATTTTTTTGTTCTCAGAACGAACATTTTCTTCTGATTTCTTGTCACAATATCAGGGCTTATCCCATACATAAAACAACTTCTACTAACTTGGATGTGTTATTTTTCTATTTATCTAAAGTTTGTCGACTTGACTTTTTATCTCCCTTACAATATATGCTATTTATATATTCCTTATAAAATAAAAATTTACATTACAAAATTTGTTTATTATTTACGTAATTTTTTTTTGTTGTCCTAAATTTTTTTTTAATTGACATCATAATTCTAGAACATTGGCCATTTGCATCATCTAACCGAAGTTTTAAAATAGTTATATGTGCGAGTGAGATTCCACGTAATGTCTCAAATCTGCCTGAATCTACATAATGACCGAGGCAACGCGTGAATAAAACACCGGCCTGTATCTATGCAGTTGTAATTAATTCCCTTGCGACAGCATTGCGCCACTCTTGCGCAGCCATCCTTGACTTGCCGCTCCCGAAATCACCACACATACCTAGTTAACTAATGAATGACTAGATTAACCTTAAGGGTCTTGTCCCAACGCCGACGATGAACGAGAAGCGAGTAGAGCGAGTAACTAGATATGAGATGGCGAGCAGCGAGAAGCGAGTTTATAGCTCCAATAGTGTTGTCGCTGGGCTAAAGCGAGGGCGACGAGCGATTACTCGCACTGTAGTAGAGATTGTACACTGGGAGTCTCTCGGCGAGCGTTATGACCGCCAGACGAGCATCGCTCAGCGAGCATTGTGTTGATAGCTCATGTCGCTGCGACAAACTAGTGGAGCGAGAGTTCTCGCCGGCAGTGTGAACAGGCGGCGATCAAATATTAATATATGTGTCTCTTTTATTCACACGAGATCTACATCTATTATACGTTTCTTGAGCGAGAAAATAGTCGATTGTTCGTCGCTTCCTCGTCAGTTGTGAGACAAGTGCCTAGAAAGACAATTAATATTCGACCGATATAGATGTGGTAGCGCGTCTGTCTTGTAAGCACCGCGGGTTGGATTCCCGGCCGGGCAGAATTTGCAATTGAACTATAGCTGCAGCTGGGTCTGGGTATTATTTGTCCGTGTTTTTGTGTGTGCTCCATGGAATAATCGACACAGGGAAGACCTACGTATCGTTTTTAATAGAGTTTTTATTTATTTATTCATATAAACATACAAAACAGACTGCAATAATATTAAAGATTATTATTTAAGTAACATTTTATAGATCTGAATCACATTCTAAAACTATGTATGTGTGCCTAGTTGCGTTATATTAAATGATTCTCAATATACCGCCACTAGAAGAGTGGGGATAAAATTATTTTCTTTTTTTAATGAAACTGAACCCAAAATCAATGTCAATGTTTGAACTACAGCACTTCAAAACACTGCGTGGCATTGTCCTGTGCATTTTGAGATATAATATTTTAGATCTCTTTCGGCTCAGTAATTACGCTGAAAACATTGCCCTTCAATCTGGAACACAATAATGTTTGCACACTACTGCTTCACGGTCGAATAGCCGGCAAAGGTGTGGTACTTTCCCAGGCGGGCTCTGCAAAAGAATTCTACCACTATTATGTCTGTAGTTATTAACCATCTATCTATTTATTTTATTGAATCAAAAACTTCGCCAAGATATTAAACACCAAATTCACGAAGTACCGGTAAAAGCTAAGGCCGCCGCACACGTCCTGAATACGAAATAAGGGCGCACGCACACGTGACGTCACTTCCGCCGAGCCGTTCGACCATCAGCTGATGGATTCCAGTTAGTTTTGTGAATGGAAATATAATTTTTATCACACTTTCTCAGAAAGTACCTTATTCAATTTCTTTAAATGCGTAAGAGTGTATGTACTTGTCCGTCATTACAAACGTACATATAAAATACTCGAAAGTGTTAGAAAATCCATTTCCAAATACGAACTTTTTTTACATTTAGTATTTATATATTGTGGTGGCTGTAATTGCCAAAAGTCAAAAAGTTTTATCATCCGCAAAATGATACTGGCGACATGGTTTTTGCTGAGCATTAATCTAAAATAAAAGAATTAACGGAGTTTTGGCGGGAACGTGAAGAAATCATGTCGCGTCATTTTATTATTTTCCAAAACTTGTGTTATTTCGAATGTTAATGTGTAAAAACAGTGAATTTTTACCCGTTAAGTGTTCGTGAACATGCACGAGTGTTGGTGAATGGTATAATGTCGTGAAACGTAAATTTTCGTGTTGTTTCCAAAACTCCATAGAAGGCTCTAGTAAAGTTTTCACCACTTTACTGGGGCATGACTTGGACTTGACCGTGACTTGCTTTGCTCGCCTTTGACTTATTTGACAATATTCACCAGAACTTGAAAAAAATATGAGTATACTTGACACTGGCAAATGCATAAGACGTGCGACGCCATAATCCTCATAGGAGGAACGAGAAAAAAAAAAAAAAGAATTAACGAATGAAAAATGTTTAAACCCACCACCACAAATGTTTATGTTTCCTCGCACGGCCTCTCTTGCATAGGCTACAGTAATTTCAAACCCCAATTTCACCTCTTCGGGGGTTGATATTTGAAAAATTCTCAGACATGCCTTTCTTTATTTTTTATGTCTAGTGCACCAACCGAGCTTAATTGGCGTAGTAGGAAAAAAGTTTTTATTTCCATACAAACATTGGGTCCACTTCGCCCCATTAGAGATGGAATTTCATAAAATACGTTCTTATTGCCCATCTAGACCATTTGAAGAAGAGTATTGGGTCCAAATTTTACGTTTCTATTATGAGTAATTTTTTTTTTTTTATATAGATAAGACAAACATGAAGATAACAAATTAAATTTGGATAATAGAAGAGACAAAATGGTTTGCACAGTCACATAATTAAACTAGACTAGGGACTTTTAGAGTAGGTTAAAATATTGAAAGCTTGACGAATTATTTTTCTAAAATGAAATGTATGTATAGTACAACAAATTCCTATATAATTATTTCTAGATTTACGATAAAACTTCTTTGTTCAGATTACATTAAAAAACTGTGAACGCAATCGTTACTGTACTGAAAAAAAATTAAACTATTAATTATTGTTTTCAAGGGCACAATACTTATTTAAGCCAAAGGTCACTTCGTAATGAAAAAAATAATTATTCCGATTTGTTTTTATGCGACGAAGTTTATCATTTACAATTTAAATGGTAATTTCAATAATATTCAAGGTAGAAGTTTTAATTATAATTTTTTTCACATGCCATATCAAAAAAATATATGTTGAAGTTGTTATAACGAACATTAATTTTAACCCGAAAAAAATATTTACAACGCTTAAACTATAAATTAAACGTAATTTTTTTCAAATAACCCATGAAAAATTAATTTTTACAACATTGTTAAGGATTTGGATTATTAATTAAAATAGTGGATTAGAGTTAAATCTCAGTTTTTAATTTAACAAAACCGAAAACCCAACTGTAGAATATAGTATATGTCACTCCGGGCGCAAAAAAGACACGATTCTGCTACAGAAGGTAATATAAGAACACACAAACATACATACTACCAAAACATTACTACAAAAAACATTACCCTCCTTCATGGGCAGTCGGGTAAAAATAATCATTATGACCTAGACCTAAGGATATACGACGGCGACGGCTCTCTCTCCCGTATGCTAGACCCCCGTCTAGCATACTGAAAGCGAGAGAGAGAGAAACATATATTTTCCTCTTATTTACTCTCATTGGTCCGTCAGGTTACCATGTTGACAGATCTGTTACCATTATTAGATGAATTGTTTAGAAATTTAATTACAATTAAATACTTACCTACATATTGCACGTAGTCATTTTTATTTTATTTCTACCTTAAAGTTACATTAATTTTCTTTATTAATCTTCGTGTAAGAATACTAAAGAAAATTAATGTAACTTTAAGGTAATCTTCGTGTAAGAATACAGTACAAATTCTGTACATATTTGTAGAACCAACTTCTCATATTAATGTACAATAGTAAAACAAAATGCTTATCCGGAACAAACTCAAATTTTACATTTTGCAATAACGTCTCTATTTGCGCTACCTTAGAGTCTATTTCAGATGACGATCGTAAGCACGACAGCGAGTCGTTGCGTCGGCGACGATTATGTACTATGGCTCAAGCATATATGGTTTTTCTATATTCCGTACCGTACTTGTTTAATTTAATTGACCGAGCGAAGCGAAGGTCTCAGAGTTTGGGACAAATCGGCATTTGTATGTATGTTTGTATATTTGTCCGATGATAACTTGCGAGCCGTTGATTCGATCTTCATGAAATTTTGTAGGCAAGTAGTTAATTTTAAAAATTGTATTGCAATTTTTAAATTCAAATATGAATTGAATCGGTCCAGGGGCTGTGAAGATATAGGGATCGCGAGGTCTCAGTTCGCCGCGAACTACTCGTTTAATATTGATTCTACGTCAGCAAATTATACCAAACACAATTTTATATTTATGTTATGAATTATGTCCGGGTCATCCATACTAAGTCTCGTAACTTGACTGGACTACGAGTAAGTTTAAAAATAAAAATTGTTCAATTAGACGTGGTATGTTTTAATTTAATTTTCGGGTCATTAACCATTGCATTGAATGCTGAATAGCTTTGCCTTGAAGATTGTATCAGTTTGAAGAAACTCGAATTAATTTGTAGTGTGGCAACACTATTCATCTTAATGCAATGTGTGTGGGCGGTGCTTTAAAAAAAAGAATATTTTGATTGGTCTGTGGTAATTAATAAGCTTTCGTTTCGGCTCCTCCCGTTGGTACAGTTTACCTAATAGTGCTTTATCTACTTTTCTAACACTACGAGTATGATCTTTGATATCGCTTTATTTCTACGATTCTCGATTCATAGTTGTCTCGTAGTTTTTGGCATCGTACTTTGTGCTTTGTGCTTAATTGTTTTTAATTTAGATCGATCTTAATTTTCAGTCTTCAAAAGGCTTCATAGCTGCCAAGACTGGATCCCTGACCGTCATGGACCAGTTTCTTATTTGTTTTAAGATTTGGCTTAAGAATAGCTTCAGAGCGGGCTGTGTTTCAATGTTAGAAATTAAAAAATCTCAGATTAAAAAGCAATGACAATGTTGTAATATTTTTATTTGAAATGAGCCTCGGTAGTCACTCTGCGCGACCTTAGTCTTAGTCATAACTCCGCATCGGACAGGGTTACACCAGTTATTTGTACGTCGTCGTGTGGGTATTGAGATGCTCTAAAAGGTGAGTTAAGCAGAAAAATTAATAAGCTAACGAGTAAAACGTTCAAAAACTGCTAGCTTTAAATAATGCGCAGCTATTACAGGAATATTCAGCGAAGAGGCAGTGAGAAAGGGCTCAAACTCTAAGGTCGGCTTGTACAGAAACAAATGAGCGGCAGAACTCATCAACAGAACGAGTGAGGCACCTTCTGAAGCTGTACTCGAAGCGCTAGGTGCTGTTGTAGGGCACCGATTGTGTCGACCAGGCCTTAGTCTATGATGGCTGAAAAATATCCGATACATATGGAATACACCGATACAAAGACGAACCAAATGAAACATCTCAAGATACTGATACGCGGGGCACTATGCACCTTCATATTCTTGGGGATTCCGATACAAATACTAGTTACATTTCTTTTATTCAAATTATACTAGCGCCTGATGAGCCAGAAATACTTTTTCACGTAGAAAAAGTATGGTAATGGGCGATACCCATCACGATCTTTTTTTTTTCTTTTATTCTTCTAATTTGATTTTCTTCTTCTCACGGCTAACACAGCTTGTGCCTTTAGTCAGTGACTAGTAAAAGCCAACGCACTAAGGCCTTTCAAGCCAGACCGCACAACACGCAACGTTTCGCAACACGTTTCGACATACACACTACGGTTAATTTCCCTTTTTTCGTGGGAAAAACCTATGTTTTCTCTGCTATGCCTGTACAATTGAGAGTTAAATTATCTAGCACGTTTAGGTAGTGTTAACTAGATGGCGCTTGAGAGTTTTTTTCTCGCATCCGTGAAATGTACTGTAGAAAAATTTATCGACCGAGCGAAGCGAAGGTCTCAGAGTTTACTGGGACAAATCGGCATTTGTATGCATTTTTGTATGTATGTATGTTTGTGTGTATATTTGTCCGATGATAACTTGCGAACCATTGATCCGATCTTCATGAAATTTTATAGGCAAGTAGTTTATTTTAATACAATTTTTAAGTTCGAATATGAACTGAATAGGTCCAGGGATTGTGAAGATATAGGGGTCGCGAGGTCTCAGTTCGGCGCGAACTACTAGTTTATCTACAGAAAGTTCACCACCACGAAATCGCGAGTATAGTTGTCGTCGTATCACGTCCACCTTCAATTGGCAAAATCGATCTGGAGAATTGACTTGAACCTTGATATTTGAAGCAGGCAACATTGGTTTTTGTCAGCGAAAAATGCCAAATATTAATTTTAGAAATAGTAAAGCCTTAGACGAAGCATCATACTGGACAGACCCATGAGACGTTGCCGCTCCGACGTTCACATTGTCATGTTTCTCTTTTTATTTCGCGGGTCGTCGCATAGAGTACGCGAGAGAGCTAGATTGGCAACCTCACACTCTGTGTCCACTTTGACCGACTAGTCGGTCACAACATTGCGACCCGTCTTACTAAAAAAGCAAATTGGATCAAAATATCGCTGTGAATACTTAATATTGTTATACATAGTGGCATTATGGCGTGTTGTGCTGTGTATTGTGCATCGAGAACAACGAAAGGGGGAGTAAAAGATCCAGAATTATCATTTCATGCGTAAGTCTTTTTAGCGTTTTTTACCTAAAATAACCAGAATCAAAGCTAAATATTCGTTTCACTTAAAGAATATACATGTTTGAAGTCATACAACTATCACGCAGTGTTATTTAGTAATGAATTTAAGCATTAATTTAAGATAAATAAATGCATTGTTTTACGTGTTCCTGCTAGTGAAGTACCACTGCACGTTTCAAACTTTGTCGATATTTGGTCGATATTTATCTAATAATATTCTTGTAATATCCTACATATACTACATTAAGTGAAACATGAACTGTTAATTCCTTTCCGCGTTTAATCGGCTTGATACGTATTCTATCGATAATTAATTTTAATCTTTTTGAAGCTTTCGCGGCTTGAAATATATGATAATTTGTACCAATGTTGTGTCATGGTTAAACAATTAATTAAAATAAAACATTTTGTTATAGGTTTCCAAAATGTCCGGAAATCAGAAATCAGTGGATAAAGGCTGTGAGGCGCGAAAACTGGGAGCCACCTAAATACTCTCGACTTTGTTGAAAACATTTTGAAAAATCTAGTTTTATGACTGGGCTGTCAATTAAAAAACTAGGAAGAATAAAAGAAACTAGGAGACGGTGTAGATACTTATTAACTTTCATAGTTACTATATATACTATATATATTCGTACTATTTACATGGCAATTACGAGTTTCGATGTTCAATAAAGTACATATTTTTGCAAACATTGTGTTCTTAATTTACAAATTCTTAGTTTTGTACACTGTGTACATTTTTATCGATAGATGCTGCACTAGTTTTCACTTCCCTACTCACTAAACGCGCGAACAGAAAGTGGACACGCTGCCAAACGAATCACTCTATCCAGTGTGATACAAGATCCTTGAGTAAAGCTGATAAATATGTCAAATTTGTCGACGGAAAATGTCGCACGTCAACAAATAAAATACTGTAGAATCGCGATGAATGTCAGGCTAATCTTAACCAGTCGAACCTAAGCGTTTTTATTAATTACTTTAATGAAGCCACATCAACAACCACATCGAGTTCATTTTCCATTTTGTAACTAAACTAAAGACAGTAAGATTAATTGGTCTCCTTCCTCACAAAAAATTGCGTATTTTTAATTTTTTAGTTCTTTCAGATTAGTTCAGTTCTGTAAGCGAAAGAACAGAATCGACCACCGTTCAATTAAAGTGATTAAACGTCGAAACTAACAACATAATTAGCGTCCTCCCGTTAGCGCAATTAAATAATTTGCATAACATGAAACGTCAGCCGTATGGCGTCACTTAGCAATGAGGAAAAACGGAAAAACACCGCTACGCCGGCCGTAGACCGCGTAGCTAGCGTTTTGGAGATCCACGCGCTTTGAGACAAGAGAAAACAGCAACAAATAAATAAAATAAAATTAAAATATTGGTGGACGTTTTTCACATACAGCGCCATCTAGCCCCAAACTAAGCAAGCTTGTACTATGGGAACCAGATAACTGATAGAATACATACTTTTTCTTTGTAAAAACATACAAAGAATACATAGAAACACCCAGATAAAGAACAAACATCTATGTTCATCACATAAATGTTTGCCCTGGGTGGGAATCGAACGCACAACCTACAGCTCAGAAGGCGGAAATCCTCCCACTGAGTCACAAGTCTACGTAACTTTAACCTACAATCGAAGACTTTTCAATGATTTTTTTATCGAGAAATAGTCGTGTAATCATATTTTCCCTCTTGACTATACGAGACGATAGAATATGTATCTCAAAATGAGATTTTTAATCTGCATAAATAATGTACTGAATAGTTTATTTTTTTTAAATTAGTCCGTTAACGTTTGAGTCACATGTTGCAGGTACTACCAACATGAAGTTTCATTGTCCAATGCTACCAACCTAGCCACGCGTAACCGATCTCAGCCATCTCGGCACAGGGCGGATCTTGCCACAGGCTCATTAAAGATTCTAGGTCGGCCTGCAATCGTTAATTAGAGAGATAAGTGCCGTATTAATTGTTCGCCATTGGAGCTACTATCGCGCCATCTCGCGGCGAGGCTGTGGCGGATTATATACAACGAATTGATGGGCTGTAAAACCGGAATGTGAATAAAAAGTATTTCCATCCCAGTAGCTCTAACAGGCACCCTTTGTTGCGAGAAACCAGTGTGTAAAATCTAATTTGAATTTCGAATGTCGCAAATTGACTTTTTTTTGCGGTCGGAAACATAAACACATATAACATAACCCTACACTTTTTTCTTCGTTTTTTTTTTTTTTAATTTTACCTTTAATATGTTCTCGTTGCTGAAGTGGAACGTCGTATGTGCCCTACGCGACCAAAATGATTTCCATCACGTGCCTTTGAATTTCTCGCTACGCTCGCGATTGTAACTATGACAAAGGCTACATTATGCAGTCGGGTATTTTGTTTTTATTTTAATAATTATTATGTTGAAAATTCTGAAGTCGCGGTAAAAAGCATCTAAATAAATTTCGTTATCGTATGACGAATATCTTAAAAAAATAAGAACATACCTGATACTTTTGTGTAGGAAAAATACATGAATACTATATTGAAGCTTTTCTTACCTGCAACAAAACAAAAAAGAAATGAATTACCGTTACATTTTAAAATTTACATAAAACACAAAAAAATTATAAGAGAAAAGGCCAAAAAATGATGTGGCAAAATGATGCATTTTATGTGCTGCTTAATAATATCAAAGAAAATCTACACGATAAGAATAACGATCTCATTAAATTAGTGTAGGTACCTGAAAAATCTGCTTAAGACTAGTTTGAGCTTTCAGCTAATGTCCAAACCGCTATAAAAGCCAATAAAAATATGGTTAATATAAAAACATAATATGTCCGCAATTGAAGGTTTAGTTCAAAATAGATTGTAATATGCTACGATAAAAATATGTTTCCAAAAAAAAGTTTTCTACGCCATCTCTTGAGAACCTAGTTTGCTTTGCAAATGAATTTTATTTTATTTTAGTAACTTAAATAACATTAAATAGTAAATAAATTGAAATAAACCCTAAGTAAAAATAAAACATAAATATATACAACTTAAAACTAGCAAATTAAACTTTGCAAATTAAATATAAAATAATTAATTTTACTGATATTACCTACTTATGTAAAAAAAATCATAAATAAATAAATTTCCGTGGTCATTGTCCAAAATCTGTAACTGATAACTTACTTCCGTGTGGAGACTTTAAGACTCATTGTTTGTACAAAAATATTCTGGTCTTGTATAATAATAATAATAAATGTTTATTTTTTCAGGCAAAAACCCATAATTAAAGACACAATACATGCATATTATTTTGTATTCTTTAGTAACTTTTTGTATTGTATTTATTAATTAAATAATAAGTAGCGTTCTCGTCTTCGGTTATTACGAATCAATTAGCTTAGGTTTCAATTTCGAGTCAAGCAGAAATTGTGACGATCATGTCGCATTATAAAGAACTGGCGACACCTTACGTCCTGATCAGTACTACAATCGGGTAATACATGAATCGGGTCTATGGACATTAGCACTCTTAGTATAATTTATCTGTGATAATAATTAATGTATTCATATTTTAAGAAAATTTTTTTCTTCTTGCCTTTTGGTGAAATCTTTCGGCCTCTGTTTACAGTTTTCGTACCAACGATAGTTTTACTGCACCGAAGTTATCAAAATGAGTTTAGGTATTTATAATTTATGCTATGTTTTTTTTTTTTTTCTCTTTCCTCCCAAGAGGATTTTGGCGTCGCACGTCCCATGCATTTTCCAGTGTCAAGTATAGTTATATATATTCAAGTCCTGTTAAATATTATCATACAAGTCATAGTCACAGTCAAAAGCGAACAAATCAAGTCACGGTCAAGTCCAAGTCATGCCTCAGTAAAGTGGTGAAAACTTTACTAGAGCCTTCTATGGAGTTTTGGAAACAACACGAAAAGTCACGTTTCACAACATTATACCATTCACCAACACGTGTGCATGTTCACGAACACTTAACGGGTAAAAATTCACCATTTTTACACATTAACACTGGAAATAACACAAGTTTTGGAAAATAATAAAATGACGCGGCATGATTTCTTCACGTTCCCGCCAAAACTCTATGCTATGTTATAATTTCACTCCTTTTTACATTCAAATCACTAAAAAAACAATAGAGACGAGACTACAAAATTATCCATACATTGATAAGAGTAACCAAAAACTATAATTAAACCAAATAGTTTGCTACCAAAAGAACAAAGCGGTGTAAAGGAGTACATTTAGTACATTATCTACAGTAAAGAGGCCGGACGAGGCCAGTTAACCGGCAAAATTCAAATTTCGAACAAGCGAGAGGAACCAGAGATATCCGTTCCAATTTCGCAAGTTCGCGCCAGCCGACGGAGGCGTTGGTGCTGAACGTTACTAATTCGAATTTCGAACGGGGATACGGTTTGGTAACTACCATTGGTTGATTTGAATATGGAAACTTTCTGACAGAAACTATGATAGTAGGTATAACTCATATACTTAAATATACGGAGATACAAGCTGTTACCCGTGACTTCGTTCGCGTGGATCTACAAAAAAAAACCATACATTTTCCGAATAAAAAAGTAGCCTAGTTCCGCCTACGAAAGTATATCTATGCAAAAATTCAGGTTGATTAGTTCAGCCGTTTAGCTGTGATAACGCGACAAACACCCAGACAGAGAGACAAAGGGGCCGATAGACAGATAGTGAGACAGAGTAACATTCGCTTTTATAATATTAGTCAGGATAGCTAGAGAAAGAGAGATAGAGTATAGTTTATCTCTTTTAACTTACAGCCCGATTTTAGCTAGGCTATCACGTTACCTAAACTCACGCTAGTACTTATAATTAAAAACATGTATTTTTGAATCATACGTAATTTTTTTTTAAATATAATTTTATAGCAATGGGAGTAACCGCCAAATTAAATAATACCTCATAAACATGTCTTAGGGCTTCTTTTATTATCCCAAAGTGTTGATTAGCTACTTTCTGATTCGTTATTGCCGAGTAAAAGTAATAATAATAATTAATTCAATAAAAAAAAACTACTTTATTTAATTTAAAAAAAAATTACAATACAGTCTTACTGAATATAATACGTGTGCCTAAACTAGGTTATCCTGTGTTTCAGGCGAGAATAATCTAAATAAATCTTAAATAATCACAAAATAAGTATTCATTAATCGTGCCGGATTAGATAAGGCAGTATAATATCATTTATCGAAAATTTAAAATATATTCGAAATTCAAAGGTCGATAAGGAACTCGGAACGATTCTCGAAGCGAGCTCCGGAAAAACAAAATAGTAAAAAAAAAAGAAATATTATCGAAAATTCAAATGGAATTCAAACGTTTTAAGTTAGGAACGTGCTTCTGAATTCGATTCCCGAAGCGAGCTTCGGGCGCGGGAACACACTAGTCGAAGCCACGGCCACGCTCTGAAAAAATACATATTTGGAAAGTATAAAGACCTCGGGAGTGATTTGATCCACTTGACATTTGAAAATCGAAATGATATTCTCAATTCAAACGTTCTAAACATTTGAACGTGATTTTGTTTTCTGATTCTGAGCGGGTCGGGCGCGTCACGGGTGGGCGCGCGGGGTGATTGGGCGCCGCGACCCGTGACGACAGTTAGACGTCTTAGAGCTGAGAGTAGGCTGAGAGAAAGAAATATGTCTCTGGACTAGTCTGGATGTCTATGCGTCAAATTTAGTAATATCTCGTGAAGATTGAGACAAAAGTCGACAATGAAACTTTTCTCGAAATTTTTGTTACGTTGTTTTTAAAATTTAGTTTATATTTATTAATTTAAAGAAACACCAACAGTATACATATTAAATATTGAATAAGGGGTAACACTTTTTAAATCAGATACAGTTCTGATGTGTACACCAGTAACAGGTGTTTACAAAATTCACCGATAAAAACGGGGTTTAAAAAAAAAAAATATAAGTATATACACATAATTTATAACATAGAATTATAGAAAAAATTCAGAACATTATTCATTTGTGTTGCTAGCATTTAGATATTTATTTATTTTCTTTATTTTTTTATTTATGCCCAATTTCAATATATTTTTTTTTGATAATATATTTTTATAGTTCTCCACACGATCGAAATGCGGCTGATAACTAATTGTCAACATGTTGTTGAATTAATTGCACCAAGAAAATGATTAATAAAGAAAATATAATTCTTAATTTCATCATTTTTTTTTTAAATTTAGGATGTAAGATCCCCAAGTTGTTACACAAAACGAATAGTGATCCTTTCCAGGCAAACTTAGGGTAATGAAGCTTTTAAACTAATGTAACAGGCGGCTTCATTGCTGAAAGCGATGTCTTCCAGTCAACCTTAGGACGTAGAGGATTTATAAAAGATATAATCTATTTCTCTTACATCAAGAACACAGATTGCCCCTGGATTCCGCAGCTCGTATCGGTCAAAATACACCTTTTAAACATTTACTCTTATTGGTACATTGCTAAGCGCGAGTAGGCGTAACCTTGAGATAGCCAATGAGAACACTAGGATCGCAGTCCCTGCGACCCAGTTTATAAGTAAATTTATTCAGTTTTCAGTCAATTTTCCCCAGTAAGTAAGTAAGTTTCCCTCCACCACTTTACTGGGGCCCGACTATGTGACCTACCCCCGAATACTGAAACGTTCGTTAACTTTGACAACAGATTAATTCTAATACTGCCTTTGTCGGGCACTAAGCAAATGACAATGACAGCAATGGACCTAATCTGTCGTCAAAGTTAACAAAGGTTTCAGTATTCGGGGGTTAGCCTATAACTGAGAGCTTGTTTCAATTGTGAAATATTATTCTTCACCTGAAATACTACAAAACTTGCCTGGACAAATACACATCGTGTGAAGCCAAAATTAAAAACATTTCTCTTCCGAAGAAAGTAAGCTATAACCTCATCACATCACTGTTAGCTCTCCACACGTTACTCGAAGAGGTCGAGCTAACTGTTTGTCACGGGTCACGGCGCGCATTAAATATAGTCATTCCCCCTTTCGCCTTCCCGTACGATCGAGTTCATCTGGAACTAACAAAGAAACGTAGTTTGTTGCTTCACAGTTATACTAATTTATATGCAGACTGTAGTAGGAGTAAGCTTTTGCAGTCCGCCTGGGAAGTACCACACGTTTTGTAAAGTACCATTTTGTAGTGGTAGGGCTCTCTTGCAGAGTCCGCCTGGGGAAGTACCACACCTTTGCCAGTTATTCAATCGCCAAGCAGAAGTATGCAAGCATTACTGTGTTCCGGATTGAAGGGCAATGTTTCCAGCGTAATAACTGGGCATACAGAGATTTAACATCTAACATCTCAGGGTGACGAGCGCAGTGCATTGCCGCGCAGTTTTGAACTGTTGAAGTTCATAATTCTGGGTGGCACTGAACTGCGTGACGCTTAACATCGGGTGAGCGACTTGCTCGTCTCGTCACCGAGTAACATAAAAAAAAAAACCTTTGCCAACCAACCGCCAAGCAGCATAATTGTGTTCCGGATTGAAATGCTTTGAGTGAATAAGGATCCATCTCTGCAATTTTTTCTCGCTAGGTGGCGCATCGTCGATGCGGCCATAGTCAACTGTCATACATATTGTTGTTTTTTTTCTACAATTTAATGGATTTACTCCTTAGAGCAAAACAGGCTTCCGGCCATCTGGGCCGTTCGGGCCGGTACCGAGTTGCTCAGTGGATTTTCTCTTATTAGATTCCAATATGCCATTGCGTTCTGTACCATGATGTTCCAGTCTTGGTAAACATCTGTTCCCAAAAAACCTCACATAGAAAAATAAGGAGGAAATTGCTTGCAGAAAAAACTCGTGGCGACAGTTCACTCAAGACTGTGCAGAGAACATTTTAAAGACTGGGATTACCAGGGAGAATCTGCGTATACTGGTTGTACAGCAATCTTTTGTCTTAATAAAACCAGACCGCCGCTGGCGCCATCTGCGAAAAGATTTCCCGTGGAACCTCATTTACTGAGCATAATTTTCGATAAGAATTAAAGAAATCTAACCAGCAGTGCTATATGGTGTTTCATAGGAAGACAAATTTGACGTTTAGAATCGATAATAATTATGTCGCCCTTTAATCTCACACAGCTTGCACATTACTGCTTTGTGGTTGAATGACTGGCAAAGATGTGATACTTTCCCAGAGGCTCTCTCCAAAGGAGTCCTATAGCAATAAATCAATCAATCAAACAAAAAAGAAACGGTCAAGGGGTTGTAAATTTATATAGGTACGAGGTCTCAGTTCGGAGCGAACTACTAGTATTGAGTGTGCTTTGGGTGTGCGATGAATGACTGTATAAGGTCGCGTCCGATACGGCTGAACAATGCCGCTCCTCTGTCGCACCACTGCCCACCGCGACACAGGGTGCTGTCCATATCATTTCTGTCCTTTAATTCAGGAAATCATCATCCAGAGCTGTCTTTTTTCATTTCATCTCTTACTGTGCAATCGTTTTCGGTCCAGCCCACTCCTAACCTCTCACTCCCACTTTTAAGTCGTTCGGAAAGGATTCGATCGAAATCTACATTCTGTCTTTGTCACTCTGATTCTAGATGACGCAGACGGAGCATCTAGATTTCTAAGATCTCTCTATCCCCAGATTTAAACAATATCGTTGATCGGTCGTCGATCGTCGTATCTCGCTGCCAGATGCCAACGCTCCGCTAACCTTACCTAGACCACAATTCTGTCACAGAGTCACAGCCATACTTCTCGCTGCATGATTTTGGGGCTTACGCCGCTGATTCAAGATGGTCATGCGATTCTTAGCAGTGGTCGAAGCGTGCGTCGTACGAAATTGATGAGAATTGGTAAGCCACACAAAGCTGCAGCCTCAATGAGATCATGTCAGTTATATAACTGTTCAAGACTCCACCCTTCTAAGTGAAACTGTTTCCGCGATATACAAGAATTAAGGTTGGGGATAAAAAACAATTCAAGGTCGTTGTTACCTACATTAGTTGATAATCTGGATATTGAAATTCAAGCGGCAGACAAGCAAGCGAAAAAGCATGTCTATTAAGAGGCGCTGATTCAAGATCATTGGTTGGTTTGGAAGACACACCTTTGATTTTATCGGTTCAAAACAAAAAAAACAAATCATTGTGGCATAGTTATTCTAGTGCTTGTGTGACTAGCTGCTATGCCACCTAGCTTCTATACTCAAGTGGACATTACAAGGAATTTCCCATTCCAGCCTAAATGTTTTCACCTGAAGTAAAATACTTTTTTTTGGTGACGGCAAGAAATCTTCTAAGTATACTCGGCTGCATTGGGGGCAGCCGGGTTATATGCGATTATACCCACTAAAACCCCTTCCACGGCTGAAGAGCACCGATCACATGTTCGTGATCGTCCTGTATTCAAACTGACGTGACCATAATGTGTGAAATGAAGCGAGGACTTCAAGGGCGCAGTAATAATACTTATTTATGTGAAACTCGGTGGGCCCCTCCGTTTGGTATAGAATGTGTCAAATTAGTCTTGGATTCGGTTCGAAGGAAGAAATAAAATCCGCCATATTAGGTTTAGTATAATTCCGTAAATCGTGGAGTATGAAGACCATAGATAGACTCCTATCTTGTCAAAATCGGATAAGCGATTTAGGATATTAGATGGAACATATGAACATACACAGTACATATTTTTTGGTAAACGCTACATGTGTAGCCCCTGCGACACAGGTTTCTCCTAGTGCAGGGTCTACAGGCACCTTTTTCAAAAATATCTGTGTAAAGTAAAAATAAGCGGTAGGTATCGCTTATTTTTAGGAAGCTTTACTTAGAATGTTGTAACTGGATTTTTGGACAGTAAAAATATGTGTATTTTTTTTTTTATTGTACATATACTGCCAAAGTCATACTTCGTCCTTTTTACCCGAACAATGCCTCAATGAGTTTTTAAGTCCCTTGCCTTAGCATCAGACTACGGTAAAAAGGACTTTACAACTCATTAGAAAAATACTTTCTACATTAAATGGACCGTGCCATTTTGAATTTCGAATAATATTTTCTTGTTTCATACTTTTACGTAGACGGGTTTTCGTTTTTGAACTTATATTTTATTCGTAGTCGGGTAAAAGCGGTGTGGACATCGTCATAAAACAAAATTATTATTTGTGCTGATTCCAAATGATCTGAGAAGAGATCATAACATAATGTAAATTTACTTTCATACGCATGCCTTCTTGCTCCGATTTCCTTCGAGGATGTCGTGAAGCACGCATTGTGGAAGTCGCGGGCAATCGGTGGATACAAATGGCATGTTGTCATTGGTTGAGTGTGGTGCTTTAAGGGGGAGACCTCTGTTCACTAGTGGACTTTTCTGGCTGATTATGCAGTCATAATCAGCCAGAATAGTGCGTGTGTGGTATCTCTCTAGGCGAATTCTGCAATACTCCTACTGCCACAAACAGTACCTATTCAAAGACAAGACAAGACAAGACGAGGTCGCGCGCGTGTCTCGCTGAGCATTCCTTGATAAAGGTCACCGAATGTGATCAAAACTATAATCGGAATAACCGACTCAATTTAACGTGAGTATTCCCGTTTTATTAAAACAAAAAGTACCTATTCAAGTTGTCAAAACAGCTAATCTTAATACGTATCTTACTACAACCGAAGGCTTTAATGCTTTCACCATTTAAAATAGCGAGCATCTAATGAGGTTCCTGGCTGGTTCGTTACGCCAACCAAATGTCACAGAGTATAGGTACCTAGTTCTTAAGCCCATCGATACGGATCCAATCACGACCCATGTGAATGAACTGTACAACATTTGGCTTACAAACTAGTTCTGGCAATTAGGGTTGCCAATGAAATTATGAGGTACGGCCAGTGAAAAAAAAGAAGACTGTATACAAGGGCTTTCAGTTAGCTTGTAGGAATTTGGGGTTACTCGGCTAGTTTCCGTTTTATTACAATAGCTGGCAAAAAATTTGACTGCCCCGGTGGCTCAGTTGGTAGTGAACCTACCTTCTGAGTTTGGGGGCGTGGGTTCGATTCCCATCTAGGACAAACATTTATGTGATGAATATTTGTGTTTGTTCTATGTCTGGGTGTTAATATCTATTTAAGTATGTATTTAAAAATATCTATGTACGTATATCAGTCTCTGGCAGCCATATTACAAGCTTTGCTTAGTTTGGGGTCAGATGACCGTGTGTGCAAAAATGTCCCAGATATTTATTATTTATTTATTATTATATCTTGACAATCTCGCCATCGATTTTGCTCATATTCAAAATTCTTATTTATGATCGAGTACTGAATGTTTATGCCAAATATTATTAAAATCAGCCGGTAAATGGTGCCGCAGCAAACTTCCCCTCTATTTGGGGGAAATAGCTTACCAATCAAAAATATAATAAAATGTAGAAACCTGTATACCAAGTTTCGTCAAGATTGGTTGAAAAATACGACCTGTACGCGAGTACCAACATACGGACATTATCAAAATCAGCCGTTGTATGGCGCCGCAGCAAATTTCCCCGTTTTTGGTAGAAATAAATACCGCTTCCATCAAAAATCGCCGACGACACAAAAATAGTCTACAAAATTGTAGAACCTGTATGTATACCAAGTTTCGTCTCGATGCGTGATTACGCGTGTACCAACATACGGACAGATTTTGTCAGTAAAACTGAGATATTTCGTTCGCTTCGCTCACTCGGTCAATAATCATTTACACGTTCGGCTACTTTCGGAAACCGCTTTTCTGCGCAAACGAAAACTGTCGAACGGAGTTATTATTACAACACTGTTCAATAGTACACTGGAAATACTTATTGTTAAAGTGTGGCAACCCTAAAACCGCCGCACACTTCTGCGACATACCATCATTTATCATTTATATCGATAGGTGATCGACTATTCTACACAATTATACATCTACAAACATATATTACAACCTTTTAAACACAAAAACATCTATCATAGTTCTTAAGACGTTGTTATAAAGTGTAATTCAAAATACGTGGGCAGTTGTAGTCGTTGAAATAAGTTGGTTTAAAAAGTACCGGTTGATTTCATTCACACTAGCTATGTGACGTACGGCTAGGTGAGTTGTGTTATAGTTAAACTTTAGCCTATCATAATTCTACCATAGAAAAAAAATATATGAGAAGAATGACAATCTCATACAAAAAAGTGTACCCCCGAATAAACAGCATAAAACTAGATGGCGCTCACACATTTAGCCAGCTAATCTTAAATCGCTATAAAAGCCGATGAAAATATGTTTAATTTAGTTAATAACTAATAAATTATTATATTAACTTAATTTAAGGTGTAGTTCAAATAATATTGCAATATACGATGTAAAAAATATTTTGTCTTAAATAATGTTTTAGACGCCATCTCTTGAGAACCTGGCGAGCTTTACAAATAAAATATAAAATTAATAATTTTATTAATTTATAAAATATTCATTACAAGTAGCTTGGGTTTCTATTTCAAGTCAACCTGAAATTATGACGATCATATCGCAGTTTAAAGTACTAGCGACATCTTACTTCCTTATTCGTACTACAATCGTGTAGTACGTATCTTTCTCATCATCTTCTAAATAAACTGTCATAGAAAAGTGATGTTTCATTGTGGGCCAGCACATAATACACCGGTAGAGGAATGCGTAGAAATACAAATTAGAAGCTTCAGCATTCGATCAATCTCGTTTGATAGCGTCTAGTTACGTTTCTGAACTTAAAAAATGTCACTGTCACCTGTGAACGGATTATTTATTAATAAATTTATTATTATTACCTCAAATGCACGCCATTCTGTTCGAAAAGTGTTGTAATTATCCGATAACAAAATATTTTTCTACTCGTAAAGTACCTAATTATTTACAATAATTATAGAAAAATAAAGTTCCTTAACACAATACCAACAAATCATATATCGTACAAGGTTATGGCCCAAGCTCCATTTCATCCATTCATCCATCGTCCTTTCTGTATTCTGAGCATCCATCCATTTTATTTTTGAATCATTTTTTTTTACCAATTTAGGTTTCCATTCATTGGCTTATTCCTTCTGTACCCCAGATTTAACGAAACTTTAATTTATTTATGTTATTTCTGATATTATGACAGGCAGATACAACATACAGGTTTTGGAAATTTACACTATGTATAAAAACTTGCAAATGTTTGAGCAAGAGAGCTGTGGTACGACTGTACACTACTTAATTGAATAGCACTCAAGTTTCCAACGCGCATTTATTAAACTTACACGAAGTCACAGCACCAATCTGTACCAATTTGTACCAACAGTTGTACCAATTTCCTGATTATAATATAACACGAAGAAAAGCAAGAGTCATCTTGACGTGGGCGTCGAAACAGCCTGTCAGAATACCTAGCTGTTGAACGGTACACTCGCAGATAACACCAATATTTCTTAATATTTTTTAATCATGGTGGTTAACATGTATTATGATTAAAACACAAAAATCCGACTGCAAATGTCATTGCGGACGTAAAGATGACTCCACATGACCAATTTTGACCTCTCTAGTCAAAATTGGTCAAGTTCTTTGGGCTACAAGAAATAATCTATGAAAGTACAAACAGACAATATACACTTACATACACTTCAAAAACATTACCTTCTTGGGTAGTCAGATAAAAATAGAGTATGTATATATGTTAGTAACGGAGTGTAGGAATATTACATTTTATTTTTTTCTATATCTATTACGTATCTATTTATAATATTATATATGAATAAATGGTATTTATTTTGTACTCTTAAAAGTGATTATAATACTGCCGCCTTGACAAATTACTTTCAATTAAGTCGTTACCTGGAAGAGATCGTTTTAAGCCATAATGCAAGCCGGACTAGCTTTTAAGTTTGTCCTGTGTGTTTTTTCAATTTTAAATGTTCACAATAAAGATTATCTACATTGAATGTCACTAATTATTATTTATTTATTTAGGTACACAAAACAGATATCAATCATTTTCTTAATTAGTATACAAAATTTTAAGTAAAAATCTAAACTGGATTGTAATCCAAAATATGTGTACACAGAAAAGTAAAATAATGAGACGAACGTGATGAAAGTACCCATCCGTAAAGCAACTAGCTTACAGATGGGTACCCCCAAGACGGCACAATATTTATATGCAATAATTGGGTACATATACTATATTATTAATGCTGATTGGTCCTTTGGTAGTCGCAGCTAGGCGTAGCCTAGAGATAGCCAAAGAGAGCTCATAGTAACAGTCTCGCAACCCTTTCCTCAAACTTTGGTGCACTTTTTGTCAAACAAATATCTCGCAATGCGATATCTATGGGGAGATTATGGTATCTATTATAGTTATCTGTGATTGCTCCTCCTCATTTTGTATCGTCAGCAATCAGGAATAGCAATACACGGGTAAAAAAAATCGTTTGGTAGTTCTACGGTTTTTGCCCCGTGGTACTACTTGTAGTTATATTGGTAGCACCACGGGAAACCAACGGAATATTAACATATACAATCACAGGCAAATATTATGTACCATTATACAGCATTATGGTGACTATACCATAATGCGAGACGAATTTTATAACTAAAACCATCAAAACCTTGAAATACAATATCTGTTAGCGGGTTTACAAAATCACGTGATTTTTCACCTTGACAAGAACTTTTTTCGTGACTGTACAAAGTCGTGGTAGCAAAAAATTGTTTAACATATCCCAATCTCTCTAGGCTGTGCCGCCCAAACTGTCATGTCATCTGTGTCGAATCAACTCTTGGTTTTGACAACTGGCTGGTTTGAAAGTGATATTTTTAAAAGAAAAAAAGATAATTGCGGACTGCAAACTCCGGACATAAATAGGAATCCCACGTCACCTCAAAATCAACTATCGAAACCGGTCAAGCCGTTTAGGCTACAGGAATTCATATAAGAACACACATTCTTATATATTTACATACACGCCAAAAACTTACCTTTTAAACTTAAAACTTTTTGGACAGTGGTAAAAAGTGATATCTTTAATCGATGTGAAGAGTAATGCATTTTTATAATCGATTATTAAGTTATCACTAGAGATTTTTTTTCAGCGAAAATTCGTAAATTGTGAGATTAATAACATAGCTTCCTCAGCCATTTCAAATCTGAAGTTGAAGAAAAACGCCATCAAAATTGAGATGTAAAGTGCAATATTATACGAAAGTACGCGATTTCTTCACATACAGGCGACTACTACATGCGGTCGTATTAAATACATAGTAAATCACATAAAGGTTTTATGCGACTTCACTCATGTTTATTACGGCAACGCTCTGGTAAGGGCAGCAGCAAAAAGTAGACATAAAAAAAATGTGTTCGAAAAGTGTCTTTTTGCAATCTACGCTGTAAAAATCCGCATATGATCCACAAGCAGTCGCTCTTAGGTAACTAACTATGTAGTATTTTTTTTATAACAAACAAAAGACACAAAATAAAAAATTAGTACTAATCATTCACGCCGACCTGAGGCCTTGCGACCCTTAATTGTAATCTCTAGACTGATTTTTCTTATACGAATTTATAAATGCAATTGAAATAAATTATTTGCTTTAATTACTTTTAGGTTAGTACAGCAGTTAATTAGAATCCTTCTTTATTTTCTTTATAATTAATTGTCACATTTGCTTACAATATTTCATTAAGATGGGATCAACGGTTCGCAAGTTATCGGCGGATAACTACATACAAAGACCGATTTGTAGCCTCGGAGACCTTCGTTTTGCTCGATTAATTTAGTCTCAAAGCTACGCTAAAACCTTAGAGAGAACCCAAACATGAAAAAAAAAATTGAAATAAATTTATGTTGGAGTTGCCAACTGTACTTGTATTCGCTTATATTCGCTTGCGGTTACGGTCGGGCCTTAACGATTTTTCCACCACCACAGCCTCCGAGTCTTATGAGGTACACACGGGCACGTAATTGGACGAATTTCACAATGAAGCATATTAAAAAAATTAAAAAAAAAACTGGTGTACCAAAACACAGAGTTTTATTCCCTAAAATGATATAGCTCATTTAAAAAAAAACTTTCTAATTTTACTTTCATGATCTTTTTTTTGAATATTCAAAACGAATGTTTATCGTCCTTTTATATGGATAACAGAATAATAAAAACAACATGACCATTTGTGGCAGGGATAAAATAGTTTCTTATTAACTTTCCTTCACTCTTGCTACATTAAATTATCGAGAAAAAAAAAAAGATCAATGTGGCTGGTCGAAAAATTTCGTTTCTAAAATGCTGGCCTTTATCTTGCTCAAAGTATAAACATTTCAATGCGCAATTCAACGCACAAATTCTACCAGAACTTTGGACACGATGCCTGCTGGCAGCAGTATATTAGATTAGTTATTCGGTTTGGTTATGTGCTAGTTTTAATTAGTTTTCAATAATATATAATATGTTTTTTTATAAATAAATTATTAATGAGGGCAAGATTGAAATAAAGAAAGCTATAACATGCCCGTAGTTGGCAAACAAATTGTTTGCACTTGTTTCGAGAAGCGTACTTCAGTAAATTTAAGTAACGTATAACAGTAATGAAATCGGAGCACAACCCAAACTTGTTCCACTCGCTTTTTGCATTTACGATTATTTTCAAATTAGAAAATGAAATTTTGCCTAAAAGTTTTGAAAATATTTGATTCAAAATTCGAAATTAGAGTATACCGATTGTCGATACAAAAAGCGCCAACTTTTTCCCACCCCTAAACGTTATCCGATTTCGATGTTTTTTTTTACAATTATGTTATTTACATCGTAAAAACTGTGTTCAAACACCTCAAACGAAGGGTGAATAGAGTTAGGCGGCAGTGGCTACTTACCATCAGCAGGCCAGTCGCTTGTTAGCAAATAATTTCATCTAAAAAATAAACACAACATTTCAAACGCTTCAAGCCTTTCTCGATCTTTCTGAGTCAAGGTATTATAATTGTTTATTTTACGATACGATACTTTGTTTCCTCTCCTCAAGATTATAACCTCAATGATTCGACAACTCTTCCCAGAGCCTATATGCTCTAAAGCAGGTGTGAATAACCTTTGAGAAGTCGCGGACCAAACTTTTCAACGTTCGTGAAGTCGCGGGCCGTAGGGGGGGTGATGTGAGTTTGTGTATTGGAAAAACAATGTTTTGATCCGCCACGCAATTTATTTCTTTAATTATGGCTCTACACGGCCGGTGTATTTAACTAAAGTGTATTAGTTCTTGTAGATATTTTGATACCTTGCTCAGTATTCTGCGGGTCAGATCTAATTCTGCGGCGGGCCAGCGAGCCGGGTGTTGCCCATACGTGCTTTAAAGCATTAATATCATCGATGACGAGCATTTTAGAGAATTAAGTTTTTTTGCCATTCTTTTGTTATGTTAATAATTAGGTGAAAACGTTTAGTGATTTGGGTATAATGTTTTTTTTATAGTATTCATACCTGCTAGATAAAATTTTTTTTAAATTTTTTTTTTGTTTCAATTTAAAACTCTGTGTATCAACATTATATTACAAAAGAGAGATTCCAAGTATATAAAAAATAGCAACGAGGTATAAAAATAATCTTACAAAATTATTATACATTTATTTATTCGGCGAAGCAGCAGGAAATATCTTTTTTTTAATGATACTGAGAGACGAGACGAGCAAGCTGCTCGTCTTAGGCCCGGTTTACATTATTCCAGTAGAATTCCAGTCCAGCGTTCGAATCCAGCGCTGGAAGGCTACTGGATTAATGTGATCAGGCACATGAATACACGGCGCTTGAAAACATAAGCGGTACAAGCTCTTTCCAGCGCTGGATTCGAACATGGACTAGAATGATACTGGAATAATGTAAGCCAGGCTTTACGTTAAGCATCACGCTTGCTCATAACAGTTCAGTGCCCAGAAGTTTGCTCTTCTCAAACCTCAACTTTTGAGGTTTTTTTGAGAAGCTTGAATATCAAATCTAAACGCGGCGATGCGGTGCGCTCGTCACCGTGAGAAATCTCTTAGGCTGTAACTTCGCTGGAAACATTGTCCTGCAATTCGGAACACAAAACACAACGTTTTCACACTAATACTTGCCGGTGGATCTGGCAAAGGTGTAGTACTTCCCCAGGCGGACTATGCACGAGTCCTAAGACTACATAAATAATGTAAAACCTAGTTACGTAATTTTACAAGCCACCGAGTAACGAGACTAACTAAAGCTTCCAATAGAAGCGAACGTGTTACGTAACGAGATGACTCACAGTTCTAGATTCTACTCATTACTGAAACTAGAACAAATTTCTACTAGTTTCGAAATGTCACTGAATTATTCTCGTTTGGTAATATAATAATATCCAGTAATTCATACCTAGTGGTTTGATTTTACCAAACGATCTAAGAATTTAGTTTCAAAGAATTAACAAGTGATATCATTAAAATTAAAATAAAATACCCGGCTACAAAATGTAGATTATTTCACTCGGGGCGTAAAGAGGAATCCAAAGACATCTCGCTTGTCAAAATAGGTCAATAGATCTATAGACGTCCACTGCTGGACGTAGCCTCCCCCATATTGGGGCGTGGTGGTTGCCATAATCCCCCACGCTTGGCGGTGGCCAAGCTATACTTACACAGGAATCATAACGACTCGTATCACCTATCTCAACACTTGTAACTTCTTTATTTTAATAAATCTTTATATTGAAAAAAAAAAGAAAAAAAAGAAAAATTATTTTATTTTGCAACAACAGTAATACTAATAATTTGGTAGGCAGGTGAGAAATATCATGGACCGACCGAAGCGAAGTTTTCAGAGTTTACTGGGACAAATCGGGACAATTTGTATGTATGTTTGTGTGTATATTTGTCCGATGATAACTTGCGAACGGCTGATCCGATCTTCGTGAAATTTTTAAGCAGTTCATTTCAATACAATTTTTAAGTTCGAATATGAACTGAATCGGTCCAGTGGTTGTGAAGATTTAGGAATCGCGAGGTCTCAGTTCGGTGCGAACTACTAGTATAATAAGCTAGCTAATCAATGTTATGTGTCACAAAAATGGCATCAACTCAGCATAATGCTGTATAGCAAACAGCGCTGATCTTCCGTTGAAACCGTTCAGAGAAGTCACGAAAGGCTCAAAACAGCAGTGCAATGTAGAAACAATAACCATTTTTTTTTGTTTTAAAAGTTATAAATATGTGTTCAAAAATAAGATATCCAATAATAAAATTAAAACGTAAATCAAGGAGGAAGAATGAATATTATTTATTTATTACTAATTATTAATTATATTATTTATTTATTACTAATTTATTTGTTTTCCTGAAATCCTGCTGCCACTGAACAGGTAGTTAGGCTGGTCTCTTTTGAAATACTGTTTCAGTGACTTACGGTAGTACTTACGTTGAATTTGGAGGACGCGGATGTTTACTACGTTTAAGTTGGTGGTAACGGGATATTTACCACGATTTATTTAATTTACTGAGTTCCCTATATATCGACGCAGTTGCATGCGCCATTTTTATGGATAGACTAAAAAAAATAAACAAAAAAAAAACTTTCAAGCAGACAAAACGATCTGCCCCCTTTCTATGGTCTCTGGTCCGGTCCAAATGTCCGGAATTTTTCATTCATTGACCCCAAGAAATCTAGCATTTCACAGACATGTAATCGATCCTAATACAAATGATCGAACAGCGCGGTTAATAAGGTAGCGCGTTTATCTTTTTAAACGTCCGGAGGCCGGCCACGGTGTTCCTCGGATGCCATGATTGATAAGTAGTGATTCTGGCCGAGTCGACAAATAACGAAGTGCCGGGGACCTGTCGATACTTTGAATCAGAATCAATTTATCGATTTTTAAAATACTATTCTTAAGATGGTTTAATAATAGTGTGTTGTGATTTCAAATTTTAAATAAGTAAAATTACGTAAAATAACAGAGAAGAGGAAAAAATATAAAGAGGCTTATATAAAGAGCGATATATATTTATAAATTAAATAAAACATTTTATTTATATAAATATAAAGAACGAGGCTTACGCTCTGCAGTAGGGGCATAAGGCGGGCGATGATGTGTAATAAAACAATTGTTAAAAATTGGATCACCAATTGTTACAATTATTAGAAATACAATAGATATTTAATAATAATAATAATTCAAAAGAGGAAATTTTACAATCCTGACTATCATTTTGAGTTGCATATTTTTTGACATAGAAAAGACATCAACGCGTAACCCAAAAAATATTCCTCCCAATTAAAAAATGGCTTGGCTTGAACATTTGGATTATCTTTACACCTTCGATGGTCTCTTGGTAATAAAACTGTTGGTTTCATATATATCAGTTAAATTGGTTTTTTTTTTTCTTCAATTTTGCTCCACACGTTTCGTATTTAGCCAGCAAGTTTTGTAATATTTCCAGTGAACCACAATATTTCACAACAAAAAGAAGTCTTAGTCATATTCTAAGTCAAACAAAGTAAGTCACGGTCAAGTTCAAGTCATGCCCCATTAAAGCGGAGGAGGCTTTACTAGAGGTTTCTATGGAGTTTTAGAAAAAACTGTTCGTCAAAACTCGTGCACGTTCACGAGCACTTAATGAATAAAAATCCACCGTTTTTACACATTAACACTAGAAATATCAAAAGTTTTGGAAAATAATACAATGACGCTATATGACTTCTTCACGTTCCCGCCAGAATATATGTATTTTTTTAACCGACTTCCAAAAAAAGTAAGAGGTTCTCAAGTCGGCAGATTTAAAAAAAAAAAAAGACATATTGGCACCGTATGAACGTATTTAAAAAAGTATATATTTTGATTCATCAGGTACATTAGTTTACCGACACGATTTATCGATATCAGAACAGCAGCGAGGCAGCACTAACTCAGCGTTTACCAACATTTGTCATAGACAACGCGTCGGAAAATAGAACCCATAGAGTTGCTCTATGCCTACTTTATTTTTTATCTGTTGTTACCCGCGACTTCGTTAGCGTGGACGTAAAAATCTATCTTATGTCCGTCTTTGTGATATAAAGTAACTCCTTATCAAATTTTATCAAGATCCGTTTAGCTGTTTAGCCGTGATAACGCGACAAGCTTCCAGCCAGGGAGACAAAGTTACTTCCTATAGTTCGCTAGATGGCGTTGATCCATTTTCGTGCATTCTTTGACGTTTTTTAAGGACTGACAGTTGTATTGTAGGGAGTTCTGTATCACGTGTTCATTTCCATACCTCGAAGCTTTATTGGTCCTGATACGACTGCGACTATATTCCTCTGAATTATAATATTAGTTAGGATTAGGATATTTTTTTTACTCGACCATCCAGAAGAAAGGTAGTGTTTTAAAAAGTAATCTCATGAACCGTAATAGATAATAGCGCTTGAACATTTCACAGAATATGTTCTCTGATCAAAAAAAATTGTACAATAAAATGGGTCATTTCGAACATTTATTGTTTCAGTACCGTCGTCAAGGTACAACATACAAGCGTGTAATTTGGTCTGACTCTATAGAAAAACAAAAAAAAAATATGAAATCGGTCAAGTGTGAGTCATACTTGCGTTAAAGATACCAAACTGTATGAAGGAAAACCAATGAGCTAGGTATTGTAGATCAATGAGGAAAACCCATATTTTTTTAATAACTTCTGTACGGACTTCCTTTTTTGTCATCCCAGAAAAATTGAATATTTATTTCTAAAATAACCAGTAAAAAATAATAATACAGCCGACTTGAGAACCTCGTCCTTTTTATTGGAACTCGGTTTAAATCACGAAGCGATGCTGGTCGAACTGATATTTTTAACGTTACCACGATAGTACGTATTCGTTTTGCTGATATATTTTTAGATTCGGGTTGAGTTTCTTTTTTTGTAATAAATTCGTTTTTGTAGTAAAAAGATAGCGATTAAATTATTTCGTCTCGTATTACGGTGCCTATTTGTTAGCATTAAACTAGAATTAGTGTCTATTTATCAAATTTAATGTCATTATAAGCAATTTGAATGGGCGTGGGATCGTACTAATTAATAATTACACTGAGCGTGTCAGTAACCCTACTACGCGCCGTTATGTTTGCCGAGCTGGTTTGCTAAAATGCTGGATTCTTTGCTTATAAGGTACATTTCACTCAGTTTCTATGCTTCTTCGCTCGTTTCCTTGCGTGTTTTACCCGACTGCCTAAGAAAGAGGGTAATGTTTTAGGGATGTATGTAAGTATTTTATTTTATAATGACGTTAAATTGAGTCGATTTTTCCGGATATAGTTTCGATCACATTCGGTGACCTTTATCAAGGAATGCTAAGAGTGACGCACGCGACCTCGTCCCACACAAACAAAATGTGCCAAAACCACGTCAGTTTTCATAGTATGTAAGTATGTTTGTGCGTTCCTATAAGACGTCCTGTAGACGAAACGGCTTGACCGATTTTGACAAGGGAGGTGTCGCTGGATTCGTCTTTGCGTCCGAAATGACATAGCCTACATTTTCAGTCGGCTATTTTGTTTTTCTATTAACAATATTACTTTTTATCAATTACAGCTCAATTGAACATCGCGGATTCATAAAAACTAATTTCGATGTAATAAGTAGATTGTATCATTAAATTACACGAACAATAACATCAAGATGAAACCTAGTATAAGTAAATTTGTGACTAAACCAAGAACCAAAATGAAAATCAGTTTATTGACAATTGTACCTATTTATTAGCGCAAAATTTGTTTCATTATATCCACAATGAGTAATTAGGCGGTAATTGACAAAAGCACTTAGATATAACCACTGTTGCTGTATAAGGCAGGCAATTGCCTTTATTACCTATCTGCTTAGCTTTTTTGGGCAGTCGGTTTAAAAAAGTAAAGATTCATAGATGGATTTTGTATTATATAACGTGTGTTATTGCTTTAAGTTTACGTTTTGTAGTGGAAAGACTTTTTTGCAGAGTCTACTTGGGAAAGTAGCACATTTACCAGTTATTCAATCGCCAAGCAGTAGTGTGCGAACAATACTTCGTTCCTGATTAAATGGCAATATTTTCAGCGAAATTACTATGCAGAAAGAGATTTAATGTCTCATATCTCAGGGTGACGTGCGCAGTCCATTGCCGAACAGGGTTCTGAACTGTTGAAGTTCAAAATTCTGAGTGGCACTGAACTGTTAGGGCCAAGCGTGACGCTTATCATCAGGCGAACGACTTGCTCGTCTCGTCATCGAGTAAAAAAAAAACTCATTATGCCTCTCTACTTCCTCTGGTCTGTACCTAGAAGTGTTATCTCCTTCACTCGGTCCATCTCTCATTTTCGGACCGCACGGGACGCAGGCGCAGGCGATAAGGGCGGATTAACTACAACTATTTATCATTCACTCGTTCTTTTTGTTTATTCCGTTCACTACCGTTCTACGATGGATGGGGAATGACCCGCGTGGATTCTTGTTTATTATATAACCCGTGGAAATACTATGAGTGGTGTTAACAGGTTTTCTTTTAAAATAAAACGGGAATACTCAACGCAAATACGTTAAATTGAGTCGGTTATTCCGATTAAAGTTTATTTATTCTTTATTTAAAGTAAGTGAGGATCTGCCAACCCACACTGGACCAGCATGGTGGATATGGACTAATGACCCTTCAAGGATAGGGCGATATCCCAGCAGTGGGATGTTTAAAGCCTGATGCAGAAGTAAGTAAAGTAAAATTTATTTATGCCATTGATACATAATATTACTTGGATACAATCTTTGTGTGCATATGAGCCTAACGATAATATACAGGGTTATAAGGAAAGCGTATGCTAAGACGAAAGTGGCTCATAGTACTCATGATTGTGAACAAATTTTTCTACGAGACCAACCCTGAAATCGATAAGAAAAAAACCAGCCGTTCCATAAATTTTGTCGAGTGTCATTGACATTTTTCTATGGAACAGTTAACGTTTTTCCCTCGATTTCAGGTTTAGTCCCATAGTATTTTTTTTTTGTAATGGTGAGTACTATGAGCCCTTTTCGGCTTAGCATATCCTTTTCTTATAGCCCTATATAATCCAACGAATGTAACGGCATCGATTTTTTTAAGGTCACTAAGTTAGGGTTCGGCAACAACGTGGTAAGTTGCTGCCGAACCCTAACTTAGCGACCTTAAAAAAATCGATGCCGGTTACATTAAGTAATGACGTGGTCGAAGTTGGTAAGCATACCTAGCCTGAATGGGGAACTAGCTCTAAAGTTAGGCTGCCAGCATAAGCCGAAGTGCTTGGCGACAGATTCTCAACTTGAGTACTAGAACTGAGTACTACAAAGTACCACCACAACTTGCATTAGCCTTTGGTTTGGATTAGTGGGTTTTTCATTGTATGACAGGATTGATTTTTAGTGAACGGCCAGCTATTGTCACCACTAATAAAACCTGCAAACCTGGTCAATGCGCCACGACAAAATTTCTCGATGCTTTTCACCGAGGCAGGCTAATACCGTGGTCACACGACAGAAAGAGATGACAAGATTTTGTCACGGCGCGCATGCTAGGTTTGATGGCCCCGTTAGAACAAGACCGAGTTAGATGGCATAGTCTCACTATTGTTGTTTGTATGTAGTTGGAAACTTTTGTAGTCCGCCTGGGGAGGAACCACACCTTTGCCTGTTATTCAACCGCTAAGTTTACTGCTTAGATTACAAACATTAATGTGTTCCGGATTGAAGGGAAATGTTTCCAGCAAAAATACCGGCCGTAAAGACATTCAACGTCTAATATTACAGTGCATTGCTGCGCATAATTTTGAACTGTGGAAGTTTGTACTACTGGGTAGCACTGAACTGTTATGGGCAAGTGTGACGCTTAACATCAGGCGAGTGACTTACTCGTCTCGTCTTTTAGACGAGACTAGCCTTGTGGCTCAGTGGTTGGATTTCCGCCTTCTGATCTATAGGTTGTGGGCTCGATTCCCACCTAGGACAAACATTTGAGCGATGAACATGGATCTTTGTTTTTTTATCTGGGTGTTTCTATGTATTCTATGTACGTATATACAAAAAAAAAAAGTATTTATGTATTCTATCAGGTATCTGGTTCCCATAGTACAAGCTTGCTTAGTTTGGTGCTAGATGGCGCTGTGTGAAAACGTCCAGTCAGTTTAGGTTCATAAAAAAGTCGACTGGGTTTTAAAACAAAGTACGGATAATTACAGTAACAAACCCCAAAAATTACAATCAAAATTATTATAACTTATATAAACAAACAAAACCCGATGGCATTAACCTCCACGACCAAATCGGACAACCGATTGAGAACTAGACGTTTCACAACAAACAAGGAACAATACAATTTAATATGTACTCGTCAACTAAAACAATATAACTATGAGACAAGAGAGACAATACTAAGTTCATTGTTACACCTTCTCTCTCGATCAATGGTACGCAAGATAATCTCGTAGAAAACAGCTGATGGAAACAATGACGAAAAACAAATGAACCTATTTAAAGAGAGGCTATATGTGAATGAACCGCCTTGAGGAACCCCTGATGCTCACGCAAATATAAAAGAACAATGCCCTATTGTTGTCGGCGACGTCATAGGTCGGAATATGGGTCAGTGGTGGCCGAAATACGCCGATCAGCTGTTTAGCCGTGGGATCGATCCACTTTGAAAAAGCTTGGGATCCTCTTTTTGTGAGGGAAAAATAAGCCGACTCCTGCACTATAATTACTTTTTTTTAGGTCCTAATTGATGGTGTGACGACTAAGGTTTTTGCGTGGGATATTTTTGCACGGCAATTTTTAGTTTATCTTTTCATCTAATACTGTATTTACACAAGCGTGTTGTCGGCTCGTCGAATCTTATCAAGGCTTTCGTGTGGCTTAGAGCTAACACGCACACAACGAACTGAAAGTCGGTGAGCGAATGTAAGCTCTGCGAGAGTGAGCTGTAAGATAGACAGTGTAAAATTCTGCGCACCAACAAGAACATAGCGACACATGTTTTTTTTCGATGCTAGGTCAACCTAGGTCCCTCCACTTTAGTGGCGCGGCAGCGGAGCGAATACTCTGCCGCTGCGGCTACTATGCGATTTTAGGGCAAAAAGGAAGGGGAAGTCAATAATGAGTCTGTCTGTGGATGCAGGTGGATGCCCTTAATTTAACGCTAGTAACACTAACGCTTTCGCGTTTATATTATGTTGTCAAACTTGCAACATTAGTCTTCTTATTCTTATTCTTATTCGAGATGGGGGCGATAAGTCCTGCACTGACGTCCCGCATGGGGTGTATTGTGCATTTCCCCCTGCCAGCGTCTACCCGAGCCAACCCAGCTCCTTGAAATAACGGAGCGAGGCTCTGGGCCGCTGGCATAGCTGCTCCAGTGACGTAGATGGTGTTGTCGATGATAATGATACCAAGCCAAGCTGACGGGATGACATGGATGATGTTGAAGCTGTCTCAAGCAACCTAGTGGCGATTCTAGTTTCTTCTGTAGCTTTACAGTGCCACAGCACATGCTCCACTGTTTCGTTTTCCTGCATGCAACCACGGCACAGCGGACTGTCCGTAGCTCCCGTTTTGTACAAGTGACTATTCAAATTGCAATGACCGGTTATAAGGCCTACTAGTAGACGGAGGTCCTGTCGTTGCAATTTCAATAGATTATTAGAGATTTTTCTGTTGAGGGTTGGAAAGGCGGCCTTGGAATGTTGACAGTCGGCTCTCTTGTCCCACACAATTTGTTGTTCTTTGTCGGTGTGGCGGCGCAGTAGCTCACGCACTTCCATCGCTGATGGCCTGCAGAGACCCAATACGTCGCCGTTTGCCCGCTTTCTTACACCCTCCTTGGCAAGGGTGTCTGCCATGTTGTTGCCAGGACATGATCCGTGGCTCTTCGTCCATCTCACAATGGTTCTGAACTTGTTAGATAGTGTTTGCAGTGCTGTGTGGCACTCAGCAATGACTCTTGACCTTGTTACTGGTTTTCTAAGAGCATAGATAGTGGCAGCACTGTCGATGGTGATCACAAGGAGTTCTCTGCCGTCCCGCTCTGCGGTGGCTGTGAGAAGCTCGTTTATTGATCCCACAGCTCTTGCTGCCAGTAGAACACCCATGGCCTCCGCCTGCAGTGCTGTCGTTGTTTTGTTTAGGGCCACGGACTCCTTGAGTCCCAGCTCCGGTGAGTAATAACCGCAGCCTGCTCCTTCTTTGTTCCTTGCACCGTCTGTGAATATGTTCCAAGTGGGCGATGCACCAACATGAACATTAGTCTTGGCACTTATTCCTTTGACTTGCACTAAAGCCGTTTCCAACGCAAGCGTCACGAGAAATGAAGTAAATCTAGGGTTGCTAGATTAAATTTATGGAACAACTAATTATTGCGTGGCGAAGGCATTTTTTGAGTGAATTCAATGGATCTTGCTCTTGCAACCGACTACCTCATTGGGAGTAGCATTGCAGACATTAAACAGTGTCATCATCATCATCATCAACAGCATGAAGACGAGCACTGCTGAACAAAGGCCTCCCCCTTAAACCGCCATACTGAACGATAATTTGCAACTTGCATCCACCGGTTACCCGCGACCTTCAAAATGTCGTCAGTCCACCTAGACCTACCTACGCTGCGTCTTTCAGCTCGTGGTTGCCACTCAAGAACCTTTCTTATCGGTTATCCGATCTTCGAGCGATATCGCCTGCCCATTGCCACTTCGGCTTACAAACCCTGAGAGCTATGTCGGTGACTTTTATTCTTCGGCGAATATCCTCGTTCCGGATCCTATCGCACAAACAAACTCCGAGCATAGCTCTCTCCATTGCCCGCTGTGCGACTGTCGAGTTTCTCCAAAAGGCCAGCCATTAAGGACTACGTTTCAGTTCCATATGTCATCACTGGCAACATAGTCTGTTCGTGTTTCATACAAGTTGTCTCATTTTTTTATTAGGCACTTGCGCCAGTCTGGACAAGACTAAGATACAAGACATATACACATGTAGACTTTTTCTAGAACGACCAATGAAACAGAGGATTAAAAAAAAAACTTGAAAACATATTTTAAACTTCGTTATTTTTGTCATATCTAACACCAAACACGAAGGCAATGAACCGAATAATAGGCAAACCTCTAGGTAAATCGCGAAACAAACATCCAACTCGGTGATGACTGATCAAACTTTGTTTTACAGGTCTCGTCGCTACGGTGTAAATGCAATCCAACAAGATTATTTACCAAACCAGTTTTAAATCCGATGAATTAAGTTATTATAAGGTTATTACGCTATTTTTGTAACAGAGCAGTTAGGTATAATACACAGATTGTTTGAGAGGTTGTAAATTAACAAAATATATTTTTCGGTGAATTCGAACAAAGTTATCTATGTTGTCGCGAGAACCGTTTTTTATTAAGTTAGGCGGTCTCTTCCTCGTGTAATTTGTTATCTGAAGGCCTCGCTACATGGCCTGAACTGACACCATGTGAAAGGGACAGCTAGACTTGAATTTCACGGTAGCAAAAGAAACAAACTATTAAGGTTAAGCTTCTCCCTTTCGCTCCCCCAGAAACTTATATATAGCCATCTTTATCACACGATGTCAGGTCAGGCCATGTGTAGACACCCTAAGTTTTTGTAATATTTTTAAAAGAAATATTTTGCCTGCTCGTAAGTAGTCTATGACACTCCGGATTTAAAGAAAAATTGAACGACACCTCACTGGCCAAAATCGGTCAAAGGGGTAGTATAAATATGAACAAACATACTTATAAAACATACACCCAAAAAACATTACACTACTACTTTGGAGGTCGGGTAAACAGTATAACATTTTGACAAACAGGTATAACGATTTTAAATGTCATATTTGTTGAGCAGTAACTACCATTTCATATTGTCAAAAATCAAATCGAACAATTTTTATTCAGGTCGGTTTATAAGCTTAGGTAAAAGCAATTACCCCAGAATGTTAATTTAGATTTGAAAACGAAACTAAATTTTCTGTGCCAGTTTTCATAAATAAGAAAATTTTTGCAAAATGATAGTGTGCTTAAACATTAGTTATTTTTATGCAGTAAATAACTGGATACAACATTTCAACAAAAAAACAGGATGACACAAGACCACGTAAACGATCTATGGTCGGAACCATAGAGATGAACTGCATATAAATTCATAGATTTGTCACCTCGAAGGTTGCACGACTATCTCGGAAGTCACAATCGTGAGCAAGGACGATGCAAGATAAGAACAATTGGTAAACATTGGCACGTGGTCTCCACACAATACGGCATTGTCCTCGCTCGTGCCCGCTCTACAGATTCGCTCGCGTAGATGGCGATAATTGGCCATTTCAAATTGGAATCGCATTTTTAACGCTGTTTTTGGATTTAAATTGCATTTTTTATGTCTATTTAATTTGAAACTGGAAGCATATTAAAGCTATTTTGGGATTGGAATTGCATTTTTCTTGTCTACTTAATTTGAAATTGGTATTATTTTGAAATTGGGAGCATTTTATGTCACAGCGGACTCAAGAAAGTGTAATTTAGGTAGCAGTAGGGCTCTTCTGCAGAGTCCGCCAGGGGAAGTACCACACCTTTGCCAGTTATTCAACCGCCAAGCAGTAGTGTGCAAACATTACAGTGTTCCAGATTGAAGGGCAATGTTTCTTGCGTAACATACCATCTAATATCTCAGGGTGACGAGAGCAGTGCATTGCCGCGCATGGATTTGAACTGCTGAGGTCCAAATTTCTTGGTGGCACTGAACTGTTATGGGCAAGCGTGAAGTTTAATATCAGGTGAGCGAGTTGCTCGTCTCGTCAACAAATTCCATTAAAAAAAAGAAAATAAAATGAGTTTTGGAAAGTGGAACTGCGTTTTTGGAGTCTATTTAATTTTAAGAAAGTGTTATTTTGAAATTAGAAGCATTTATCAGTGCGGGTCCTTAGTATAAAATTAGAATTGCATTTTGGACAGAGGAACTGTATTTTTGGAGTCTATTTAATTTGAAGTTAGTATTATTTTGAAGTTGGAATAATTTATGCCACTGCGGGGGTCTTACAATTTCAAAGAGACCCCCGGGTCTTTGTGAAATTGTAATCGCATTTTTACCGCTATATGGAATTTAAATTGCGTTTTTCTTACCTATTTAATTTGAAATTCGTATGATATTGAAAATCGTGTCCGTGTCATTGTCATTATTTAATTTGGCATGGGATTGGTAATTGGCATTGCACTTTTGAAATTGGAAGCATTTTTAAGTTAAATAAAAGACCCTAGGTTGTAATTCGAAGCGTATGTTTCGTGACGTAGCTACTGTTTAGTTTTGAAATAAATAGTTTTTTCGAAAGATTGGAAGGGCATTTTCATGTCAACAATTATTATTACAATTATTTAAAAACCCCGAAAAAAATAATACATATATTATATATATAGTCCAAGCCTGCCCAATACACTTCTGCCAATGTTCATGAAAAGTAAATGCATTGATAAAGAAGATTATAATATAATTGTATATTTATGAAGCCTGTAACTCATACAATCATGACCATGACTCGAATAATTCAATCCAATTATACAGGGTTATAAGGAAAGGGTATTCGAAGCCGAAAGGGGCTCATAATACTCGTGATTGTGAACAACTTTTCCTATGAGACCGACCATGAAATCGAGAAAAAAATACCAGCTGTTCCATACATTTTGTCGAGTGTCATTTACATTTTTCTATGGAAAAGCTGATTATTTTTTCTCGATTTCAGGGTTAGTCTCATACTAATGTTGTTCATAATGATCAGTACTATGAGCCCTTTTCGGCTTAGCATACCCTTTTCTTATAACCCTGTATATTATATCAAACCACTTCCGGGTGGTATACGCTTCGACCAACATATCTGTAAAATTGAGTTGGGATATTGAGCGAGTCTGTCATATTTTTCAAACAAAACTGACGGCTATATGTGTAAAGTTTTAGTTACCTCATTTGACCTTTTTGACCACCTTTACAGTTATATTTGTTGCACAGTATAATACATACCTATAGTTTCATCACATAAGAGATGATAGATATCTTTTTTACAGACAGGCTAGGGGTTTGACTTCCACCAGTTCACCCGAGATTATAAGATGGTGAAATATACGATGGCGAGCGTATATGCTGAAACAGGAACGGCTCCACACTGAAACATATTTGACCGAGCGAAGCGAAGGTCTCAGAGTTTACTGGGACAAATCGGCTTTTGTATGTATGTTTGTATGTTTGTGTGTATATTTGTCCGATGATAACTTGCGAACCATTGATCCGATCTTCATGAAATTTTGTAAGCAAGTAGTTAACTTCAATACAATTTTAAATTCAAATATGAGCTGAATCGGCTCAGGGGTTGTGAAGATATAGGGATCGCGAGGTCTCAGTTCGCCGCGAACTACTAGTGAATAAATTAATTTTGGAAAAGAAAAAAAACTTGTGCCTGCTCTGATGCCGGGCGAAAGATGAACAAGCAAACCAGAGTTTGATAGTTCGTTTTTACCATCATTGTACTGTTCCAAAAACAAAATTTAAATCGCACAAAAACAAGTTACAGTCGTAACATGTTCAAAGTTCAGAATAACCGTTACAAGCAACCGTGAAGTGTCGTCAAGTAAAACGCGTCCAATTTATTTGACAAGGTGGCCAAGTCAGGGTACTAAACATTTTCCACGCGAGGTTGTCATTTTGTACAGAAAATACGTTACAGGCTCCCCGACACAACTACACCAGAACTTTGTCGATCTTACTGACGCATTTCTCGATAGGTACCGACGAGTTTATAGAATGACTTTGAGTGACGTCTAGTTACTACCTAATTTATAAATTGTATGTTATATACATACTATTTCGTTCCTACATACATAACATAATTTAATTCATCGGGGACAGTTAATAAAATGCCCTTTTAAACCACTAGTGAATAAGCATTTTAATTTGGAACAAGCACGAGTTATACGAATTATGTACTAAAAAAAAAACCTGCTGAACTTACCTACTGGGGCCCTATTCGGAGAAATGACATTTTATCTTGGTCACTGTCTCTCTAATTTAGAATTTAATGGGAGTGAGAGTGACCGAGATAAAATGTCATTTCTCCGAATAGGGTCCCTGGCTGGCTGGAGCTATGCCATTGAGCCAATTTAAATTAAGACAAAAACTTCCCGCCAATTTTAATAATTCTCTTTTTCTATTTAGTCGTTCTTGTCTGTTATCGCGGTGTTTAATACTATACTACTGTTTAGTTTCTCGCAGTCAATGGTAAAAATGTATTAGAGTACACAACACGTGAAAAAGTCGGTCCTTGTATCCTTCGCTTCGGGGTCGAACTTAGTCCCTTGTTTTTTTTTTTCACTTGTTTATTTTACTGTTTTACCCAGATTTCACCTCTCTCACCAGTGACAAAAGTCTATTTCGCTCACTAGTTAGTAAACAGTTTTGAATTTAGAACGCCTCGAATTAATGGAATTACCTCATGAAACCTACCCTTAAACATACTCCATAGCCACCTCGATTTGTTTTTTTTTCTTCTTCGAAGTTTGTTACTAAGGCAACTGGAAGTATTTTGTGCCGAAGTAGTCCTAATTCTGACCAATCATAACTAATTCTAATCTTAGCTAATATTATAAAATCTAAAGTAACCCTGTCTCTGTCTGAGTGTATGTCGCCTTATCACGGCTAAACGGCTAAAAGAATCGACCTAAATTTTTGAATAGATATAGTTTAAGGGTCGGAGACGGTAATAGGTTTTTTTTTTGTAGGTGCTAACGAAGTCGCCGGTAACAGCTAGTGTTAAATAAGAATATAATTTGAACTAGAACCCTTACTTACCTACTTAGTAACAAAAACTACAATATTGTTGTTATGTCATGAATATTAAAAGTTCATTATCCTTTTAATATTTTTAGATAATTATGTGAGCACAAAATAAGGTATTCGATTATTTCTATTGTATACACATAAACTTACGTAAGTGTAAAATCTCTATTAATACATATTTATAAACCAACATAAACAAGAATATTAGTTACTTGCGCATTTTTACAATTAACGGTATTTCCGATGACCTCACACTTGCCCCACACCAAGATTAGCGTAACTCTAAGCTATATTGACAGTTACAAACTATAAATTATTGACATTGACAGCTACAAATATAAATTGTTGACAGTGACAGCTACTTGGAGTAAAACCTCGGGTTTATTTTACGAGGGGTGTGAGATGTAAGCCAGTTTTGTGAGTTACTGCCGAAACGGATTTGAAACGGCTTCAAGTAATAAGAAAGACTGAACACTTTGTAGGTACGGAAAATGCTTGGGTTTATTATTATTAAAATAAAATAGTGGCCGTCTGGGGATGTAGACTTCAGAAAACTAGCAACGGTGTCGCGTTGCTAGTTTCTGAAACGCCAAGCAGTAGTGTGCCAGCGTCACTGTGTTGATTGAAGAGCAATGTTTCCAGTACAGATAATGGGCGTAAAGATATTTAACTTCTAATATCTCCCGGGACGACCTCATTACCTTGCCGTGCATGGTTTTAATCTGTAAACAATTTGTGTGGCACTGAACTGCTATGGGCAAGCGTGACGCTTACCATCAGGCGACCGACATGCACTTCTCACGATACAGTAACATAAAAAACTAATGTTTTGTTTCTAATCAAAACCCGTAATGATTTTTCTTCAAATTAACTTATTTTGCAGACGCATAAGATTTTAAATGACATTTAAATTAATATTATTAAAATCTGATATACGAGTTCATAAAATATCCACGAAATAAGTTAACTTAACAACCCAAATAAATTTAAATAAATTATGAAGGCACGTATTTTTAAGGGGTTTAGATTCATAACTTTATTTTAGTTTATGTATTTCGCTAGAGTTTCGTCATTAAGTACGAGTTATTACTTACATTATTTTTTCTTACGTTACGCATTTAAAAATTACGCACTTAAATTTGCAAGAGTCACAGTAAAATGTTGCCATTCCACCACCGTTCGTCCATGAAGGCTCCAATAAATCATGCGTTAGCAACACTGTTGCGATCGTAAACGCACCGCATAACACCATCCAGGGATAATTCGATGGATTCCCAGAACTTGGTATCCTTCAAATGAATATAAGTTTTTGGGAATTAGTTTTCGTGAGTAGGTACGTAGAAATGCTGGGAAGTGAAACTACGTGTTATAAGATACTTCTTAGTCGTGCGTATTGAGTCGTGGTTGAGTGGATAATCCCCTTCCGCAGAGATAAAATAAATGGTTAAGGGGATTTCAAGATTTTTTGTACAATAATCCCTTTCCGCCAAAATTAAATAAATGGCTCAGGGCATTTCTAGGACTTTTTTATCCAATAATTCCCTTCGCCTCTCATGCTAAGGGGATTTTTAGAAAAAAAAATACCAAAAATCCTCCTCGCAGGGGATTGCCTAAGAGAATTTCTGGAGTAAGCCGAGTGGATAGTACACGGAGGCAGTCGTTGTCCCTACCTTGTGCTGCCGCTAGTCTTGTAATGCTTCTCCATTTCTAGCGTTTGGTGGCATTGCGAGCACACTGTACCATGTTGGACTGTGTGGCTTTTTTATGAGGTCGGAACTCACTGGGAGTTGGTGATCGACCAGGACTTCGCTTTTCTTTGGGATTGGAAAAGAAATGCCGAGGATTGAGCTAAGGTCGTATCTTGGCAGGCGCTTATTTTCTATTTTTTCAACGGGCAGTTCAATAATCCCAGCGGCCATCTGGATGCGATTGTTTGTATAGTTTAAGTTCAACTTTTCTTAGTTTAATAGAACAGTACTTAAACTACCTAGGTATGAATGGACGGGCCCAAGTAAGTGAATTTAAAGTAAGCGCCAGCGCTCACCTTGTCAGTCGCTCTTAGTCTGTGAAAAGTGCGAGACGTACCGTTTGTCAATACATGCGATCCAAATATCCGCAAAAATATGCCTTGATATTATATTATGATATTATATTCGCTATCTGAAGTTGAAGTTCAAATTCTGGGTGGCACTGAATTGTTATGAGCAAGCGTGACGCTTAAAATCAGGTGAGCAACTTGCTTGTCTCGTCACTGTGTACCATAAAAAAAAAACTCTTTTTTGTGACATTCTTTTAACTACGTTTTCTAAGTTTGATTGTTTTGACTTTTTATTTTTAAGGAAGTTGTGTGGTTTGGTCGAAACCTAGGTACCTAACTTATTTTAAATATGCTGCCAATTATTAGCAACGAGGTTGCACCATACGAATTTGTGTGAGCAAAAATTGACCATCGAGTTTTGTGACATACGAACCAAAAGTACTATAGACAGACTTGCTTGATGGTTAGTATATTTACCAAAATTCAATTGATTAGTCTGACTGGGCGACAAGTCCTTTTTTGATAAGCGGCAGCTACTTTGGCTTGATAGTGCTACGCAACTGTCAAGGAGTGCAATGTTTAAAAAGTATTAAAATGGCTATTAAATTCGACAAGATTGTATGCGTGTATTTTTTGGCTTGGATGTTTCGCTACACTTTTGCAGCATATGATCCTGAAAAACTTCCATGATATATTATGATCATATTAAAGAGATTTATTAATGTAAAATCTTACAGACTCAGTTTTTGAGTTAAAAAAACTGCTTTTTGTTGTATAGATACTACTTTTTTCTCAGAAGATCTACTACAGAAAACTTAGTATAAAATTGACCTTAACCTTCTGGAAAGATAATAATGAAAAAAGAAAACAGCTGGTTTGATTGGAAAATTTGACAAGTACGACATTTCCATCAGCAGTAAAGGTAGCATGCTAGCCAACATATTCGCCGAACATGCTCGCCCGAACACGCCACCGTACATCCCCAAATCTCGTAATAAACATAGTGAAACATGACGCGAACGTTTTCGAAAATACTGCACGTTAATTTAACACCGCCGGCTGGTCATTTGCAGGCTTTGGGGCCATTTGGCCTCTTTTTGTAGTTATGGCCTCTTTTTGCTCTGACGGCCTCCCGGAGCACGTCCTGACGATTCGTGGCGATGGAATTCTTTCGTTTGGACTGTGTGGTTGGAATACTATAGTTTTAAGTGGTATGTATAAGTAGTACTTCAGCTTCTTAGTTTATTGGTTTCGTAATATTACTACTTCCCTACTAATATTATAAATACGAAATTGTGTTTGTTTGTTTGTTATTATTTCATGCAACAGAGCAACAGATTGACTTATTTGTATAGGTAAGTTTAAGGGTTGGAGAGTAACCTGCTACTTTTTGCAGGCGGGTTTTAAAATTTCTTTAATAAAATACATGTTATGTGACAAAATTTACTGACCAAATTGAAATTTGCACTTAATGAATCATATTTAACTTTCTGCTTCCGTAGCATAATAAAATTATTATTATAGCAGTTATACAATCGGCTGGTGAGTTTTCTTAGCCTTCTCACGGCTATATTTTAATATCAAGGTGTATGTTTAATAAACTATAAGTTATAACATGAACGGGCTACCTGACCCGTGTTTAGACTGATCTCGGTGAATGACTGCAACTCGAGCCGCGCTGTGAATGTCGAACCGATAACTTCGTAATCCGTATCGATATTAAAATATCGAAGAAAGGAACTAGCTTGCCCGCATAGGCTACAGTAAATGAAACACCCCATTTGCCAAAAAAACCTGAGACAGCCTTTCTTTATTTTTTGTGACCAGTACACAAATCGAGTTTCATTGGCTTAGCATTAAAAAATATTTAATTTTTATAGACATTATGGAACTGAAAAGTGGTCCTTGACCACTGGCCTTTTGGAGAAACTCAGGGTCGCACAGCGGGCAATTGAGAGAGCTATACTCTGAGGTTCTTTGCGCTATAAATCAGGATTGAGGATATTCGCCGAAGAACCAAAGTCACCGATATAGCTTTCAGAGTTTGCAAGCTGAAGTGGCAATGGGCAGGCCACATCACTGGAGGATTCGATAACCGGTGGGGAACAAAGGTTCTTGAGTGGCCGGAAGACTCAGCGTAGGTAGAATATCGCGAAATCCGCTCTCATCGTTCATCTAGATTATTCTAGATCCTTTCTAGATTTTTTTTGGGTTCAAATTTCACGTCTCTATCATAAGCGGTTTGGTCTGTGCGTATCTTCCTAGAAAAGGGCTTGAAACTTTGTTTTTTGTTTGCGCGGTGCAGAGCAGTAGGACTGACAGGCCATACAAAACGTCAAAAAATGTAAGCCTGCCAAAAGACTAAATGTAGGTTTTTACTGGGCAGTTAAGAATAGCCTTTACTTTCTTTTAAATTTACTTAAATGAGGACTACAGCAATGATTTGTTTTTTTTTGCAAATTTTATCTTCACACGCATAAACGCTGTAATTACACACAGTTAACAGAAACGTAGAAGCGTTACTCGATTTTAAATCGATTTTTTACGCCTCAAATATCTAATATTAGTATTTATTAATGTTATCGATATTAATTACTCAAGTTAATAAGTACTTTTTATATGGTTTCTTTGTGCTTTTAATGGTTGACAGTGTTTGTTGTTCAATTTGACTGCTGATCATTGACCGAGCGAAGCGGAGATCTGCAGTCGTGTTTATGTATGTAGGTGCTTAATAGGTATCATATATTAAAATAAAAAGAGATGCAGATAGTGTGTTCTGTCGGATTAGTTTACGTCAAGCGGTAACATGACTTTTTCACGCTGGCGCCAAATTCTGTCAAAACTATTTTATTCAAACACGTGTCATTTCAAGTTAAAATAATATTATGAATACTGGCCACTAGACGCCAGCCGATAAAAAAAAACAAAATCAAAACATTCCATTTTCAAAAGCAAATTCGCGCTTAATTGCGCGATTTATATGCAGTCTGTGCAGCTTATTTACGCCTAATTTGAACCCAAACGACATTTGTGTTTGATCACTAATTGTTTGTCTATTAGTTTGCGCTTACGACCGTTTGTTGGCGCGCGCATGCATGCATGTAAAATGCAGCATGCATATAAATGCATGCCATTATGCAGAGCCTTGTTTAGGAGCTAGCCGCTTTGATGTAAGCTGTAATGATATTTAACTTATCGTGATTGTTTAGATGGTTGAGCTGAGGAGATTTAGCGTGTGTGGTCTAACCTGGAGGTCCCGGTGTAAAAATGGAGATAGCTTATACCGTAGATTAACACAAAGGCTACTTTGTATCCCGAAAATGTACTGAAAAAGTACTTAACCTGAAATATAACAAAACGACTGTAGCTAAATACACTAACGTATGGAGCCAAAATAGATGGGAGAAAAAATAACACTGTTTTATCAATCTAGCTCCAGGGACCCTATTCCTGTGCGCTCAAGATTATCTCGGTCACTGTCTCTCTAATTTAGAATTTAATGGGAGTGAGAGTGATCGAGATAATCTCGAGCACACAGGAATTGGGTCCCTGGGGCCCTATTCGGAGAAATTACATTTTATCTCGGTCACTCTCACTCCCATTAAATTCTAAATTAGAGAGACAGTGACCGCGATAATCTCGAGCGCACAGGAATAGGGTCCCTGGTCAGAGACGTTAAGCAACAAAAATTATTGCATCGGTTTTTGTTTCATGCAGTTTGCTGTATATATGTTTTGAGCCGTATACATCACACATATAGACTCGTCAATAGGATCGGGGGTTTCCGGGATTTTTATTTCTTGAGTTCTTTATTTTATAATCATTTACTTATTCCTAATACATTGACTTTTCTTATCTTCTTATTTTATGCTCACTGTTTCATTTATCTGTATTTATTATGCTTCTAGATCTAATTTACCACATTTCCATTTCTATTCTCTAATTTTACAACTTTTCTTAATAACTATTATGCTGATACGTATATATTGTAAATATATAAGTTTAGCATTTCTTATTTATATGTTCCTCTTTATTACCTAACTTGATATTTTTGTGCTAAGTTCTAAGAAATCATTTATTTATTTAGATCAATTAGCACCGAACACGAATTACGCTAATGAGAATTAAAATTAAAACATGCGAAACAAATGTCAAATATACTTAAATTACATAAAATCCAATCTAAATATGTCAAGTTATAGTAATAGTTATGTAAGTAATTAATAAGTTAATATTAGTAGTTATGTAAGTTATATATTAAGTTATCATCGCGTATATCATCGGTCCAAGGTCTGTGAAGATATAACTGTTCTCGAGGTTTCAGTTCGGCTCAAACTACTTATTAAATTAAATTGATGATTTTATATCTGCTTTGGGTCTGGGCGTTAGTTGTTGGGCTGTCTTTGTGTGTGCTCATGTCATGCCCGACACATAGAAACCTAGTGGGAAGTTATGAGTGTGAGCTTTAATAACATAGGTACTAGGTAGGTATATAACAATAATTGGTACCGTACAGTACGTACAATGACGATCAAAGCTCCGATCGCATTATAAGCGATATAACCCGTCAAAAGCTGCCCATTCACGGTCCGCCCACGCGACTTTGAACTAACGGGAACCTATTATACGAGTTCTTGCACGTGTTATAAATCAGAATTTAACTATTAGTAATTCGCGCCGAACTGTCACCCACACGACATCTATGCCTGGACCGATTCCGACCGATCTTATCAGTCATAAGAAATCCAATGCTCAACAAAGACCACCCTCTCAAGGGAGCGGTCGTATTCACACACACGCTTGGCAGGTGGCTTGGGGATCGCAGAATGCTCCGTTTATTAAGAGGGTATTTCGAGAGAAAGATAGCGCTATACACTTTCGCGCGCAGATGAAAAGAGATGTCTTTAGCTCGCGCTAGTGAAAAAACCAGATAATTGCTAATTACATCTAAACCAGGAAATCAATCGAAATTTTGAGGGATGCAAGCCTAGATATTATTAATATTATATATTAATTATTATGAATATACACCAGGGTTCCGATCGCCGGCGAAAAATGTGTGTAAATCGAGTGTTTATCGAGAAAATGTCACGTAATCATGTTTTCCCGCTATGGAAACCTAGATGACAGAAACAAAAAAAAAAAAACACTAAAATAAGATTTTTATCTACATAACCAATAAGGTACACATTTTTTATTTTTTTGGAGTTTGGCCGATATTCGACCTTGCCACTCCCATTGTAAACTTATTACATATATTTTAGCTACACCTGAACTAAACCCTTGTTCCTCCGAAGAGAAAGACGTAGTCTTAATAGATTCTTGGCTTCTTCCGATGACGTTGAAGCCAAAAGGCTATTACAATTACAAGTTCTCACATTTCCATCGCAAGCAACTAGACCTTGACGTATCTGGTTCCGGACACATTCGGTCAGAAAATGCTGGACATCTTCAACCATATTGCAATATTCACAATTAGGTGACTCCGATAATAATCTCATTAGAAACTTGAACTTGTTTGACGGAATATGTCCGGAGGATACAAAATAGAAAAATCATATTTTCTTCAATGTAGGCCCTTAGGAGGAGGCTTCTGCTCGTCCTCCGGCGATTCTGTTCGGTTTAGGACGTTCTGATGGTATTTGAACTCTATTTTTTTTACGAGCGAGACGTCTCCTTTTGACCGTCCACCCACGCAATAGACAAAGTAACGGGAAATTATTTTTCAGGCTTTGAAGTGTAGCAAGTAGCAAGCACGTGTCAGAAAAACCGTCCGAGGAAAAAAAACAACGCAACCAAATGACGATTTAATTTATTACAGTTATTATGTGTGAATGCTCTAAACAAAGACCGATATTTCTCAAGTACATAAATGTGCCATGCTAAATGATTTTTGCCGTGGACCGTGGACATATTAAAAAGTATTCTATGTCCGTCTCCTTCTCAAACTTTATCACGATCAGTTCAGCCGTTTAGCTGTGAAAACGCGACAAGGACCCAGACAGAGAGACAGAGATAGAGAGAGGGAGAGGTAGAGGTAAACTAAAGGCTAAAAATGACTATTGTAATATTTATCATGATACTTATCGCAAACGCACGATATTTAACCAACCTAAAAAATATGTCGCATGAGACCAAATTTTTTCTTCGAAATAAAAAAAGGCAGTCGCATACAGTATGCACGCCCACGCAAGAGGCGTTCGAAAACTTAAACTCCGAACGCATTTGCAATTCAAAACGGACAGGGTGGATGACGTCGCCGGAAATCAAGTAAGCATTATAAATGCCATGATATATTTTTCCTTGAATAATTTACTTCCATTTATTGACGAGTTTCAGTCGTAAACATTTTAATAAACCGATCGCATTAATATTCATTTCAATAGTTACGCGAGTCAGTTCAATTCAGGGTCTACACTTGTACCTTTGATACATTTAATTTATTAAAAAAAAAAAAAACTGCCCACCCAAAGGTTGTTTGGAAGAAATCGCTTCAAGCGATAAGGGTGCTCATATATATGATTTGACATGACCAATATGACGTGTGAAATTGTGAATAAGTACTCAATTGTAATTTTAGTTCTGGTAAGTCAAGCTCAAACAAAATAGACATTGTAGTGGCTCATGAGTGCATCATAAACTTCGGCATCCACTGTGGTAATGCAGCCAGCGTGCTGGCAATGGGCTTGACCATTTGGATTACCTTTAGACCTTCAGGGTATTATCCCCCTGGGATAATCATTAATTTTCAAAAAATGATATTTTTTAATACTGGCTTACGCTATAAAAATAATTCCTATGCAAAATTTGCATGCTTCAGACCTACCTGTTTGGACCGTTGAGTCGTAGAAGATTAAAAATCTAAACAAATATTAAAAACGATGAAAAAATACATTTGAAAGCGGGTAAGCCCAGCACTAACCCTTGCAAACTTATCAACAAATCCACCTCGAAGGATATCTCTAAGCTGTCAAACGATCGAACACGTCGGTGCACTAACACAAAAAAAAACAATATGCTATTATCTCGCGTTTGGTCGATACCATCGCGTTTTGTCGGCTGTCTTACCCTCGTGGTAGAACTGCACTAAGATCCTTGCTTGTTATGCAAGCCGGGTTAAGTGACAGTATTTAGACCGAAGGCGAGTTGAGCGGTGAGTAGTTTTCAAGTCAGTTCCATCAAACTTCGCCAGATGGTGTTGCTAATTCAGGTTTCAAACTTTGTTAACGTGGCTCCCATACTGAGGTCTCGCCAGAGCTAGCGATGAAATGCTTTTTTGTCGCCAAAAACTGTAATATATCTCGTGATTCAAGGATTGTATCGTCAAGTGTATATATTCTGAAAATAGATCATTGAAACATGGCTCTTACTACATTTACATCGTCGTGCGCCTGCGTCGTTGAGCGGGGATGGGGGTTGAAAAAGAGGCTCGAACACTCGGTGCGACCAGAGAATTAGTCATAACTAAGGACCTAAAAGGGTAACACGAGTCATTTGTACGTCGTCGTGTTGGTATTGAGATGTTCTAAGCAGAAAAAAAAAAGTGCAATGTTGTACCGGATGAAATGCTACCAAACGCTCAAAAACTGCTAGTTTCAGGCAACGTGCAGCAATTACAGGAACATTCAGCACCAGAGGTAGCAAAAAAGAACTCGAGCTTTTAGGCCGGTTTGTACCGAATCAAACGAGCGCCAGAACTTATCAACAAAACGAGCGAGGCGCTTTCGTGAGCACCTAGACTTGCAACGTTGGGCGCTCTTGTAAGGCCGCCGATTACGTCGACCAGTCCGTTGAAAGACGTTTAAAAGTAAAAAAATATATATACGGTAGTGTATCGATACTACACGCGCTATTTTTTTTACTAGCCAGGAAGCCATTTCTTTTAGCCCATTGCTTTCAATAAAAATTGTGTCTTGCGTTATCGGAAGAGCATTCAATAGTGTGCAATTTGTATAAAGAAATTGGCTTATCACGATCAAAACCTTGGATAAGATGAAAATCTGCACGTTTTACTTGATAAAACAAACTATTAACATAGGACAGCCTAGTACGTTTATTTCGGACAATGTTACACATTTTCTGTAACATAACACTATATCCTAGTGCAGAGTTACCCTAATGTCGACAGTTTTATCGTCTGTTTATCGATAAACTTGACTGGTCGACACTAATTGTGCCCTATCGATGTAGCTGCGGCCAAAAACTGCCAGTTCCAATGGAAATGCGGCATATCTGAAGACTTTGTTTTGGAATCGCGATACGCGGACGTTTACAAGGATGCGGGAAGAAATTCCTTGACTGCATAATAGTGATATAATTACCCAACTTAACATTAGAGGTTCCATAATATTTATAGACTGAAAGTGGTTCTTGACTAGTGACTGGCCTTTTGGAGAAACTCAGAGTAACACAGCGGGAAATGGAGAGAGCTACGCTCGGAGTTTCTTTGCGCGGTAAAATCCAGAACGCACATTTGCTAAAGAACCAAAGTCACCGATATAGTTTTCAGAGCTTGCAAGCTGAAGTGGCAAATTAGCAGGCATCCACCGAAAAACCGATAAACGATGGGAAAGAAAGCAGTGACGACCACGAACAGGAAGATGCAGCTTTGTGAAATTCGTGGGCAGCCGGTGGATGCAAGTGGCACGTTTTCTGTCGATGTGGCGCTCTATGGGGGAATCCTATGTTCAGCAATGGACGTCATTGAAGCCAAGCAACTTGCTCGTCTCGTCACTCAGTTACACATAAAAGGTGTAATCCTAGTGTTAAGCACTTTAAATAAATATTTCAAGCACATGAGTTTGCTTACCCCATGCCGCAAGAAAGTGAAAAAAAAAACCCACAATGTATTTTGTTACCAGATATTATTAAATGAAATGTTTTAAAAATTTGTGTAACAACTGGGGGCTTATCGCTGAGAGCAATCTCTTCTAGGCAACCTTAGTATGGAGTTGATTCATAGAAGTGGTACATGGAAGTGGACGAAAAATAATAATTATAATAATAATAATTAGAAATGATTAAGTAGTATTAAGTAAGTAAATAAAGTAAAATTGATTTGCCCTCAAAACGTTACATTATTTGTATACCAACTTTGTATGCATAAAAATGCATATCGATAATTACAGTAGATTACATAAGCCAAGGCTATCCTGGCCCAGATTAAGCTCAAAGCCCGTATTGTGGGAACTTCTATGACTTAAAGGTATTATGTGATTTCTTGGAAGAAAATAACTCGTATCAAAAAATTAAAATAAAATAAGATATATAACTTTACACAGAGACTACTTAAGACTCCCAGCGACAACACAAGGGAACAATTAATGTAAATGTTTTAAGTACAAATAAATAAATACAATTTTAAAGAATTGTTAGGGTGTATGGATGTTTTGCGTGTGTGGGTGTATTTGTGTGTGTTATCTCTGCGATACTCAAGTCTAATTAATAGATTCGATTAATAGAGAACCATCGACATGCAAACTAATAATAATGCATACAAATTCTTACATTACTTAATATGATAACTTAGTTGGCCAATAGGAACCTGAATATAGTAAATAAATAAATAGTCTAAGGCTGTTTAGATGTTGTTGCAATAACCTATCATTAAAAGAAAAACAGAATACCCGACTGCAAAATGTAGTCTGTCACTCCGAACTTGAAGAGGAATCCAACGACACCTCGCTTATCAAAATCGGTCAAGACGTTAAGCATACATGAGGTACTATATGAACACACATACTTAAATCCACCCCAAAAACATTAACCTCTTTCTGGGGCGGTCGGGTAAAATAAAATACAGTTTTCTGTTGTTTCTTAAAACAAGTTCATATAAAACCCTCAAAGAAACGAAATGCTCGGTTAAGATAAAAGAAAATATTTTCATAACTCATTTAAAGCAACGCTTGGCCAGTTGTTGGTAATCATTCATCATCATCATCAGCCAGAAGATGAACACAGATGAACACAGGCCTCCCTTAGATAATATTTTATTTGCATCCACAGTTTGCCCGCGACCACCACAATGTCGACGGTCCACATACTTGGGCCTTCCTACGCAAAAAGTAAATAAATCAAAAAACAAATCACAATAAAAAATATTATATTATGGTAATTAAAGTTTACTTAGTTAGTTACAATGTCTGAAAACAAAGAATTCGTGATTGTCTTTTCAGCCTATAAGATTTAGCAGTGGAATAGTTCAAAGGATTGTATACTTAACACTCCCCATAAAATTTACCAGCTTCCATTACCTCACATTTCTTCTAGACAATTTAGCCCGCTCTCAACCCTATCAATAAACGGTTGATTCTGCGCGCGCGCACGATGGCCATTGGTCGGCGCGGGCGGTCGCGACTGGTCGCCATTGGTCGCCGAGGCGCGGCGGCGAGCTCAAAGCGGAAGGCGGCGACTTCGGAGGCTGCCCGACTCTGTGACAGGTGTCTGTGGTGTCTGCCGCACTCTTGGTCACTCTATGAATATGGATTTAATGCGAAACACTCGAGACTTATCGAGTTATCGAGCCATCTCTTAGGTTTGCTGGACGCCTGGTACTATATTTTGATTTTTGAACCGATTGCGTCGTTAGCATCTTTTGATCGTTAAAGTGAGATTATATAATCGTGCGGTAATCGATATGCCGATAGATTTTTAACTGATTTGAATACATTTTAATAAAAAAGCGATTGGTAACAAGGTTGGTTTTTGATAACTTGGAGTTTGAAGTTATAGGGAAAGTAGAATGTTACAATAACAATAAACAAAATGTGTGTGTAGGGTCATTGACCTGATGTTTATTGAACGCATTTTATTAATTTATTTTGCAGTAACATCATTAATCGCTACAGGAAACTGGCTCAATAGGAATATTTTTGACCTAAAACCTCTCGCGCGCATTCCACGACTTCTAATAATTCGTACTTTTTTTCTACCAAAAGAAAAACGTTTAAATTAGGTCCATGACAGTAATTAAGATTACACGTATTCAAATGAGACCCGGACGCAGAGGCCCGGGTAGGTAAAACAGGAGTTGACATTTGAAACAAAAAATTTAAATAAATAAAATACAAGAATAAACATTATCCGTTTCTGCCTTGTGAAAAATCCCTCAAGAACCGTACATTGTTCCGGGATCAAGAGTAGTCTATGTCACTCTCCTACCGTTAACTATATCCATGCAAAAGTTTACGTCGATCACTTGCTCTGTTGCTGCGTGAAAGACTTACAAACAAACCGAAAAACACACTTTCGCATTTATAATATTAGTAGGAACCCCTACTAACTATCATCTAATGTATCCCCGGGATAGTACCCGGGATAGTATCCCTACCCGGTATATTATCCCTACTAGGGACTCTGTATCAGCCTTTTAAACATCCCACTGCTGGGATATCAGCCTATCCTCGAGTGTGATTAGGCCATATCCACTACGCTGGCCCAGTGCGGGTTGGCGGATTCACATACTCCATTGAATTTCTTCTCCGGAAATATGCAGGTTTCCTCACGATGTTTTCCTCCACCGTAAAGCCAGTGGTACATATATATCTCCGTACGTAAGTTCCAAAGAACTCATTGGTACGGGCCTCCACCCGTGTTCGAACTCGCTACTTCACGAATGTGAGGCGAGCGTTCTCCCAGTGATCTGCCACGACTTTAGGGATACATTAGATGATAGACATAGCAATACTTATATGCATATTTCATCACTTCCTAACTTAACTGTTTCTCCCATTATTTCGTCCTAACCTCAACCCACCTTCGCATTATGCATTTAATCAACCGATTTATAGTTTGCATCAGTTGTTAGCCCGTAATTAATCGTCTGTAATCGCTACACAGTTCTGCACTTAGATGCGGCGATCATTATCGCAACACGTCATTATCTCTACTAGCTCTCGGTGAATAGTATAAGAGCTACTTAGTTTTGTTTGATTGGTTTTCTTTGCGGCTCTAGAACTAATTATTTCAATGGAGACTAGACAAGAAACTATTGATTTGGCCCTTACGACAAACGGTTTTAAGCTTGAGAAAAATGGGTTTAATAGTTTTAGCACTTAACTCATTTGTATCAAACTCCACGAAAGTGAAATATAACTTATATTTTCGTGTTGGAACTATATTGTGGAGCTGTTGATTGAACTGTACCATGATAGCATCAAAGAGATCATTTTCGTTTACTCCCAGAAGTTCCGTGAAAGCAGTTCCGTTGAGACTTTTTTTCTTAACAGTCTCGTGGAACAAAGTAAATAAAAACGACTTCAAGTCGAGTAAAACCAGTCTGCATAATATAGTCTGTGACGTTCCGGACATAAAGAGGAATCCAACGACACCTCACTCGTCAAAATCGGACAAGCCGATAGGCTACCAGGGACCCTATTCCTGTGCGCTCGAGATTATCTCGGTCACTCTCACTCACATTAAATTCTAAATTAGAGAGACAGTGACCGAGATAATCTCGAGTGCACAGGAATAGGGTCCCAGAGGTAATACAGGAACACACAAACAACATACTTACATACACCCCAAAAACACTGCCGTCCTTGAGCAGTCAGGTAATAAGTAGGCATGATTATATATAACGTAGTGTTTTGTCTTAACAGTAGTGCAAGCATGGATTTAGCAAGTGCAAGTGTGGCATACTGTCGTTTGAAAAATTTGATATTTGTTGTCGACAAATGAAATTAATTGACTCTTTATTTGCCAAAATGCAGGTAAGTACGGTGTTACAGTTTAGAGTGTTTCATTACAGTGGACCATTTCTGGCAAAATCAGTATAATCAATTCTAAATATGACATATAGAATAAGACGTTTTTCATCGACAAAAATGGATATTTATATCGACTTCAAGTTTGACTTGATAAAATACCATACTTGCACTACAGAACTGTTTGCAGATATGTTTTAATGCTAAATGCGACAAGGATGTTTAGGCACTTATTTTGTAAAAACTGGCCATTGTACTAGTACTTATCACCTTTTGAATATCAACCTTTGAGAATGTCTTATAATTAATTCAGACAGACGAAATAGCTAACCATTTTTAGATCAACACCAAAATGCAGTGGTTGTACTACATCATCATCTTAATAATCAGCTCAGACAACCAAAGATCGGCTTGGTTGTACGACGATCGTTAAAAAACAATGAAGCCAAAAGTAAATAGTAAGTGCATAAAGTTCGACCAATGTAATTTCTAGTAAACGACTTAAGTCATTCAGCCTGCACACCAGGTGGCCTAACAATCGTTGGTCGTCAGCCAAGCAGCCGACATAGGTGGGACCACCGCATTGTCTGTGCACGCCCACTGATTTGCTAATAGCATAGCAAATTGTACTTTTGGCACGTGCCAGGCTTGACTTCTGTAGGACAGTGTAAAGGTGACCGTGGAGTATTTATCGGTATCCCCTCTCTGTCGTAAGAGACGACTAAAAGGGACCTTTGGGCTTAAGAGTGTCCAGATTTTGGAGATCTTACCTTCCCTTTATATTGCCCAGGGTAACGATCGGACCCAAGTTGTTGTATAAGAAGGTAAGAAATATACTCAGAATTTCACAAGGGATGATGATACTACAAACAGAGGGATTTAAATGGCCACATTTTGAGAATCTGACCTCCCATTTATTATTATTCCGAGGACGACAATGCGTCGTTTAAGAGAAGGGGAGAAATTCACCCAGAATTTAACATGAGAGGATGCCATAAAGTTCTAGTAGGGGTCGCCACAGATGCAGGACCCTGAGGCAATTTTAGTAGATGTGAATGTAGCTAGGCATCTTTAGAAGATTCTTCGAATAAGCTGAGACAAGGAGCAAGACAAAGAAGGTGCCGTAGATACCATACTGTATTTATTAACTATAGAAACGGGTAAATAAAAACATTTGATAGATTGGTATATGCAAGGGCTCGGCCGCACCAAAACCAATTGCAATCCATCTTCGTTGTGGGATACTAGCAATGTATAGAATTCTATGAAAGACGTCACTGCATGCAGTATACGCATACAGTCGTGTGGATTGCGTCGTACTGCGTCCAGTGTGACGTCTTTCACAGATTTTAATACAATATAAGCCCACATGTACTGCAATCGTAACAGACATGGACAGCAACTGGATTTTGAGTTAGGCTACTTGTCCACACCGCACGCACCGAACGGAACAGATCGCGCCTAAGTTTTACTTACTACTAAGTGATTTGTTACGATTTACTACAACTAGTAGTTCTCGCCGAACTGAGACCTCGCGACCCCTATATCTTCACAACCCATGGACCGATTCAGCTCATATTGGAACTTAAAAATTGTATTGAAATGAACTACTTGACTACAAAATTTCATGAAGATCGGATCAACGGTTCGTAAGTTATCATCGGACAAATATACACACAAACATACAAACACACAAACATACATACAAATGCCGATTTGTCCCAGTAAACTCTGAGACCTTCGCTTCGCTCGGTCAATAAATAAGGTGTAAATTGTGTGCGAATTCGGTCCGATTTTTCTGTTGCAAGCGGATGCGTCGACAGTGGACATAGGGTTGTTCTGCGCCCAGGAAAAAATCCAAGAAAATTTTATCGATCCACAAATCTGCTTCAATATGCGTTGACGTGGTCTTATTAGAGATACTCCTAAAATAGCCCCACATAAATCACTGGGCGTGATTAAAGTCAGGACCGATTTGCGATTCTAATGTCGCGTCGATACACTAGAATTAACATGCGATTAATATATTCAGATGAGACGTATGGCTTGACAACATAATTCTAATACGCCTGATAGACTATGTCTAATGTACGAAGGTATTCAAGATGGCATTAAAACTTAATACATAAGTACTTAAGTCATTTGTTTCTTTGCATTTCGAACAATGAATAACTTTTGCAGTGTTTGTGCAAAAGTTATTCATTGTTCGAAAAAAGAACCGAATAAGTGCATACCGATTTTTTTTGTGTGTATGCACTTTTCGCTAAACATTGACGTCTATAGATAATACTAGTACACAGTGTCGCTAAACCTAACATAATAAGTATATTGTGACTGATCGGATAATAAGAAAAAAAAATTTTAAGCTGGTGGTGATCTCACTTGTAAATTAAGATTCGACCAACGTTTTTTTTCAGCCTAGCCTGCACAGACGCATCTGCATACCTTAAAACAATTGCAATTTTATCTGTTAACATTGTTTGCAATGAAATTACTCGCAAGTTAATGCCCTAGCTCACGTACACACTACATGACTCAAAAGATATAAAATCAGTAATAACGAGTCGACTTGACGATTCACCGATTGTCCTGTGTCGCGTGCCAAACCTATGCTATACGCGACCGCATACGATTAATTTATTTATTGAAATCAATACTAATATCTGCGAAGACAATAGCCCCAAATGAAAATGCGTACACGCTTATGGCATGTCGGAATGCTAAGCGAAGCGGCGTCATTATTCAATACGCCATTTTGCATTCGATTTTGAGGTTATTAGATGCAATCGGAATGCGTGCGGCCATATTTGATTCCTGTCGGCTATATTCGGCAGTGTTCGGCTTCTGTCGGCTCATATGGTGACAATTGACGTATGTAATGGCGGTGTCATAGATTTCCAAGAAGATAATGTCGATAAGTATTATTCATAGGGAAATTCGTTTCAAAGTACGCCGAAATGTTGTGCCTCATTTGGGTGGCTTTATGGTCTGTTGTTTACAACCTTTGGCCTCTTGTCGAGTCGTTGGTTTTTATTAGCCGATTGTCAAAACGAATTGTCATTACGTGACATTGACAGGCGCTTTTTATTTATTTTTTGTTCCGTGCGAATCTGCAGACTTACAACATGCGGCGTCATGGACGAATTTTTTATTTTCTTGAAGGATTTCAAGCATTTTTAAGGTTAGCGTAAAGATCTAACTCAATGGCTTGTTTTGCCTTCGAAGAGGCTCATATCTAACAATGGCAATGGACTGATGTGGACTGATGATGATGACAATGACGATACAATGACGTTTTTTTTTTCTTACAATACAAAAAGTTTTTTTACAGGCAGGTACTTTATTTTCGTTTTAGTAGAGCAGACAATAAAAAAATTGTTTTTCCTCTTAGCTTAATAATTTTTTATGCTCTAAACGGAGAGCTTTCTCCAATCACTAAGCCGCCTAAGAACGTAGGGATTATGCAACTCCGTTAGGGATCAGTCCCAGTCAATCTTCAGTAAAGTGGTAAAAATGCTTTACTGAGCTTCAACGGAGGTTTGGAATACAAAAATTTTATTTTGGAAATAAGCAGCAAGGATTATTAAAAAAATAAAACACTAAGAAAAACAATTCACAGTCTTGCTGTTTTTTTTAAAATAATCCTTGCTACTTATTTATTTGTAGTACGTCGTAAGTTATAATTCTGACAAACGGTCTTACGCCCACTTCAAAATAAAGTTTCTCAATTTGACCAACTTATCAACATAAGTGACCATATGAGAGAACTATAAAAATGTTCGCATATAGTTGTCACTTTTGTTTATAATATGCGATAATGGCTCCCTCATTCGAGTTACGGATAAGTTGGTTGCACTTACGTCACAGTCATTCATCAAAGTATAATATCTACTATACTTTGCGTGTGCAAGCCATTTGATTGACACTTGACATTGATAAAGGTCAACGTTTCACAAGTATTATTATTAAAAGATAACTAAAACCCGACTGCAAAATGTAGGCTTATGGCATGACATTCCGGTCATACAGAGTAATCCAACGACACCACACTAGTCAAAATCAGTCAAGGCGTTTAGGAGATAATATAGGAACACACATACATACGCACATGCACCCCCAAAACATTACCCTTTTTCTTGGGCAGTCGGGTAAAACATATCTGCAGACTTATCGCTATTATATCGACAATATAAAGTTTATATGTCGTCAATTTGGGTTGCGGTTATGGCAAACTGTACTAAATTCATATTTTGTTTATAAATAGCTTAATATATAAATAAGTTTCATGAACATTTTGAAATATATATATACTTCACTATTCAGTAAATTATTCAAATGCAGTTCTATATTTATCATCCAAATCACCTCAGTCTTCATCTAGAACTACAACCGACTAGACAATGCGTGATATCTGCAAATCAATCTTAGACGAAACTAGTTTATCTTACAATCGATACCTCGACAAATCGATAGTTTCCACCGACAATCGAGTCGAGAGTATCGATTAATTCGTAATAACAATTTGTCGTAGTCATATCGCGCCTACTTGTCCTACAAATGTATTCTCTGCAAAGCTTGCGTAGAGTGGTGTAGGCGCGTGTACTACAACCAATATGTCTTGGTATTTGTACTAAGTGGGTATCTTTTCAATTTAAGATTTTTTATTAAAATTATATTCACTAGAAGGTAGTTCTGCAAACGGTAGACGTCGCGAGCACAAACTTGTTTGCACTAAAATATACTGCAATTTCATACATTCAATTTCATTATAGAATTGTTTTGTCATCGGCGATTTTTGATCTTCCCCCAAAAAGGAGGGAAGTTTGAAGCAGCACCATTTACGGGTCGATTTTAATAATATTTGTCGGAACCATTCCATTTGGTCCCCAATTCTAAACAAGAATGTCGAGGTCGTGAGGTCTCAGTTCGGGACTTCGAACATAGACTCACGACCTTGTATCTTAAAATATCGTAAACCTCTTAAAATCGGCCGGTAAATGGCACCGCAGCAATCTTCCAACCTTTTTAGGGGAAGCCTTTTTGGAGGTGTGTTTACACCTCCAATCAAGAATCGCCGGCGACAAAAAAAAAACTACAAAATTGTAGAAACGGTGTACCAAGTTTTATCAAGATTAGTTGAAAATAAAAACCTGCACGCCCAAAATTTGCTTTCATCGTAACATATGGAGAGATGACAGCAAAATTTGCCAGTAAAAGCAGATGCACTTCAAAACACAAGCAGAGACACTTTCGAAATAAACCTTAAACTTGAAAAATTGTAAAAATAAAAATATATCTCACAACAAGAACTAGTATCGATAACGCCATTTGGATTATCTATATACTTTTAATGGTCTCTGGATAATCCAACTGTTATATTCATGTCATAGGCTAAGAAGCTTAGGTAGTCGTAGTTTGTATGTATTTTGCTTAGCTAAAGGCACTTGCCCGTTAAAAAAAACGCCATTCGCTTTTATCTACAGAAGACGAATAGTTTTAGGGTCCAACTCGCCTGTCACAAGAATAAGTAGACTTATCGATAAATATCAGCTGAGAGAATTTAGACATTTTTGGACACAAATTATCAAAATTCATAATTAACTTAAACCCGAAAAGCCCATCCAAGACTCTAAAACTTCTCGTTTAGATATGTTTTAGTTTTTTTTTAATTTTACGTTTAACTGTTTTTTTGTCTATTTTTACTTGGATATTTTGTTTATACTATAAAGTGACCGGAAATGATCAAGATCATTCCATCAACAGACCTCAAGAAACGTAATCAAAACTTGGCAAGGCATACAGTTTTGTACTCTTCGACGACGGTGGGTCTGGCACCTATTACCTAATCTACGACTGCTTTATACAAACTACTACCTATTTTACGTAGCCGTATATACAAACTATTGGCTAATCTACGCGCCGTGACCCTATTGGCTTATGAGTCATGAACGCGCGCGTGCGCACCGCATTGACGTTTTAAATTTCGAATTTATTCGAATTCGCATTCGGTCGGCACGATAAGGCATGCATTCGGTTTTTTATTTTTGGATATTTAGGTTGGCAGCAGTGGGGTGGGGGAGTACAGGTGGACTGTTAAGTTAAAGCTCTACTTTCGTAAGTGCAAGCTTTTAAGTTTACTTTCAAAGTTATAGTCAAATCTAGGGTTTCTTCAGAAACGTTTGATAAGCTTATTAAAAGAGACGTTCCAAAAGGTCTAAAGTTTTCAAAAGTAAGCCGAGGCCATGTTTTGTACACTATATCTTAATACTAACTAATATTATAAATGCGAAAGTATACTGTTTTCTGTCTCTCTGTCTGTGTGTTTGTCGCGTTATCACAGCTAACCGGCTGAACGGATCTAGCTGAATTTTTGCATACATATAGCTTAAGGGTCGGAGACGGACATAGACTACTATTTTTTTGTAGGTCCACGCGAACGAAGTCGCATGTAACAGCTAGTCTACTACGCGTGTAGCTTAAATCAATTATATTACGCAGAAACGTTTTGTACCAACTATATACTTTTTTCCCGACTGCCCAAGAAAGAGGGTAACGTTTTGAATATGAAAGAATGTAAGTATGTATGTTTGTGTATGCCTATATAACTCCTGTAGCGCAAACGGCTTGACCGATTTTGACGAGTGAGGTGTCGTTTGAATCCTCTTTACGCCCGGAGTGACATGGGCTACATTTTGGAGTATGGATTAAAAAAAAAAATGCTTGTTATAAAACAACCTAGAAGACGTTTATATACTCGCAAAACACAACTTGTTGGTTTTCGCGGCAATGAGAAATTAAAAGTGTATAAATTTCTTTCGTCAGAGGCTTAAAACATATAACAGAGGCTCGCTTGTACATGAACATAGAAAATTTAACAATAAGGTTGTAGAAATATCCTACTTGTGCGTAATTTTTAATATTTTTATTAAATACACAACGTGTGGAGCCAAAACAAGAAAAAAAAAACACCCATTCAAATGCCCATAATATCAAATCTCAGTTACAAAGGTACTGGCATAATTAACAAGCGCATTATGCCAGCGTAGGCTCAAAGTGGTAACCTATTCGTTTCAGTAATTACTAGATCTAATTGAGATCTAGTTACACCGGTTCTAAGATTGTGTTGTTTGAATTGATTTTAAACTCAAGTTAGCATGATCGCACCTGTGACTTCATTTAGACGACAAATTTTTATATTTAATTAATATCAAGCCTAGTTAAACTATAACTAAATATGATGCGTGTAATTTAAAAAAATAGAGAGAGATACAAGATATAAGCGTTTACATTTTTGGTGGGGCTGGAGAGGGCATGCTCTGTCACTTTCTTACGAAGCGAGTGCTATGCTGGTCCCAGACTTACAGGCCGAAGTATCGGGTAGTTATTGCCATAAAATATACCTACTAAGTTATCGCCAAAACAGACGTTCCACAGCTGCATCACAATAATTCGTTACGAAAGTTTAGAATATAATTTTTAGCGCGCACATGACGCGACGGGCGGGCGTGACGTCATAGTTCAATATAGGGCGCCCTCTGTCTAGCATGAAATTAAGATGCTTAATAATATTAGTGTTATAGGCCTTTGAGTGCAGAAGAGAGAAGTAAAAAATTTTTACCTCTTCTGTGTTTGAGTGTCTTTATAAATCCGTGAAATGCGAGTAGAAATCGCTCGTCGAGTGTTCCGTACTATTTTAAGATTTAAGAAGGAACCCTTTTTCCCTAAGAAGGAGGGTAATTATTTTGCGGTATATGTATGTGTAAGTATGTATGTTTGCGTGCCTATATTAAGCAGGGTGTAGTTAAACGCAAGCCCTTATAAAAGAAAAAGAAAAATCTTCTACATATTTTCTGGCTCCAACTACTGAGACAAAGTTATTTTATAAATATGATAAAAAAATATTGTTTATTCTGTAGAAGATTTCTACTCAAGAATCGCAGCCTGCAACTATGGTTCCTAGTTTTCTGTTTCATGTAAAATGCATAGGTCGTCTGAGCACACGAACTAGACAATACATCACGGACGGTTCCCGGAACGTAGCATTTCGGCACCGCGTAGAATACACACAAAAACGTTCTAGGAAGCCTAAACAAAAAGTACCGACATACTTCATGGTAACAACGACGTACTATCAGTATGGGCACTCGCTTCATAGCCTCACCTTATCTGATTTTTGCTAAAGGGTTAGCTAGACGATACATTAATTAAACGGGAGTGTAAAAAAACAAGATAAATAAGGTCACATAGCTTGTCCCTTTTGCTCCCATTAAATTCATATCTAGTTATCCCTTACGTATTCAATCAGATCGGGCAAAGTATGCCTTTAGATTAATATCAGGCCTATGACGCTGCGAGCGCGTAGCTTTAAGCTTTGAAACCTGCAACCGAGACCGGTTTTACATCTAAACTAACGAGTGTGAAAGTGACAAAGCGATCAATCTCGCCATATCGCACTAGAAATACATCTACCGTCAATGCTTAGAGACTGTAATAATCAACGTAGAAATAAGTCGATGAGTGCTTCTAGCTGCTCTATATGTATTAATTTATACGAAGAGACTAATTTATATGTAAAGTTCAATGGGGGAACCACCATCGTCTTTTCTGACGGCCACCCGCATATAATTTTAGTTCCTTAATTTGGCCACCTTTATTCGGATATATTGGTCATTCAGCCCATACTGTTTTCACAGTGCATTAGCTATTCCATCCACGTCACCAATAATAATACAATTAATTCAGTTTGTCACATCAGATAAATAATGCCGCAAAGTTTATCGTGCCGTTGGTTACCTCTCTATATCAACACATTTAAGTGTCATAATGGCGTGATTTTTTTCTGGGCGGTAAATTAGTTGATCATACAGAGGACTTAAAAGGTTGTAACAGCATGGGAGGTAGTCCAGAGGGAAAACGGGAGCTGCGCAGATGATTTCCTACTCTCCAAGGTTACAAGGTTCGATCTGTAAAAACTCTTTATCCTGGGCGCTTAGTCTCCATAAAATAATAACTAGTGGTTCAGCGAATTGTAGACCGACGCGAGCACAAATTGAGGTCTCAGTTCACGATGTGCTCATATTCAAAATTCGAGTTTAGAATTGAGTACCGAGTGTGTATGCCAACTAATATCAAAATCGGCCGGATATATGGCGTGGCAGACAGCTTCCCACCTTTTTGGGGGAAATACCCCCCAATCAAAAATCGTCGACGAATAAAAAATTGTAAAAATCTGTATACCAAGCTTCGTCAAGCTTCGTCAATGCGACCTCTACGCGAGTACCAACATACGAACAGATGAAAGTAAAGTTTGCCAGTTAAACCTGAGACCTTTCGTTCGCTTCGCTCATTCGGTCAAAAATATTTCAAATACAATAATATTCGAAATATTTTTGTAATTTAAATTTTTATTTATTTTTAATATATACAAATTTAATTTTTATAAATGTAATTTGATTTTTAAATGTCTAACACCTAACTTATAAGAACTTGTAATATATTAATAAATTAATGAACTGTTTTCTGAAGGTTAACAATGACGCAGTGCATTTTAAAGAATCACGATTTAAGTTTCAGTGGCTGGTAATGTTAATTACAAGAATCTTAAACGATTTTATTTAAAGAAAATTAAAATGTCTATACTTTGCCTCGTCTATTTTATAAACTATCGACGAGCAAACCTAGAATTCTCGTAAAAATGTTTATATATCTGTTGTACAAAAAAAAACTTCATTTTAATTTGAGTAATCAACGGAGTGATCATTTAAGGATTCCATTTTTCCTTGCAAGGAAAGGAACCCTAATATCATAAAATATTATCATCATCATTTTCATCTTATAAACGGCCACTGCTGAACATAGGCCTCCCTTTTTGTACGCCATTTATCCAAATCCCGAGCCAATATTATCAAGCTTCGACCAATGATTTTTACAATGTAAGTATTTCACAGTAAAATGTTATAAATACTGCACTTGTTATAATAAAAATAGATATTTACGTCGATTCCGCTGTAGCGTTTTCTTAACTAAGCTAAATTCGACAGCTCTAAAATTATTAGCATCCTTTTTTCACATATCGAAATAAAAAGTAATGCAGATAACTTTAGTCCTCTCAGATTGGTTTAATTTAGTGAGTGATACAACAAAATCGACGCCACTGACTAATGACACTATGTATTGTGTGTAGCTAAAATTTGAGAGAAATAAAACAGTATAGTCACTGTCGAAATGAAGCATACCATTTGCCAATGTGACTGACAATTAAAAACAGCAAATATGGGTCGGCGCCGCTCGCACGTGACCGCAAGGAACAATGTCTGGTCCACACTTTATTAAACTTGCTCTAAGTCACGAGACGAGCAAGCCGCTCACCTGATGTTAAGAGCTTTTCCATAACAATTCAGTACCACCCAGAATTTTGTACTTAAAAGATCAAAACCACTGGCTTTTCGGTGAAGGAAAACATCGTGAGGAAACCTGCAATAGTTCCGGAGAAGAAATTCTATAAGGTATGTGGACTGCCAACTCTCACTGGGGCAGCGTTGTGTATATAGCCCAATAACCCTTCAAAGGTATGCCGGTAGCCCAGCAGTTGGATGTTGAAACGCTAATGCAGAGAGAGCAAAACCATGCGCGGCAATGCAATGCGCTGTGTCACCCTGCGATATTAGATATTAATTTTCTTTGTCTCTAGCGAAATTACTGGTCCATTTCGCTGGAAACATTGCCTTTCAGTTCGGAACTACTGTTCAACGAAACTGATCTTTATTTACTTGGGCGACGTCTTAAAATCTATTGCCTAAATTAGCAGCTGATACATTATACAGTATTATACGAACATCAAGATTAATATTACCATTAACGACCCAACGCTATATTTGGCATGGAGAAAAACTGGGTATGGACAAACGGCCGAAAATGGCCGTAACAGGCAGAGATATAGCCAAAACAGGAGGCTTTACGGCAAATTTCTAAGATATGCCAGAAGTAATCCAAGACTTGTGCTTAATTATGTATTCGTATGTGTAGATAAGTGAAGGGAGGGCTTGAAAAGGCGCCTTTACTCGAACCACGCTGGGATTAGCTCTAACAGCTGCAGAAAGTTATAAACAATTAATGAAAATCTTTATATTTTAAAAAAATAAGACCGTTGTACGGCTCTTACGTCAACTTATAATTCATAGAGCTGGCACGGAAAAACTGTAATCAAATAACGCGGTCTCTATATACACTTTAGCTTCAGTGGGATCATCGTTGTCTCGTTCGCACTAATATCATTCTATATCATGTATTGTATATGTATGTTGTATATAGTCTTGTGGCTCAGTGAGTGGATTTGATCTAATCTGATCTATAGGTTGTGGGTTCGATTCCCACCCAGGACAAACATTTGTGTGATGAACAATGATGTTTGTTCTTTGTCTGGGTGTTTCTATGTATTCTATGTATGTATTTACAAAATAAATAAAGTATTTATGTATCTGCTTCCCATATTACAAGCTTGCTTAGTTCGGGTCTAGATGGCGCTGTGTGAAAAAGTCGACCAATATTTATTTATTTATTTATATTCTGTATCATGCTAACCTTGTCATCCGTCTCGCATCGAGCCAGCTCGATTCTCAAACGACGCTCTTCAACACCCAGTATTATAACATCACTAAAAGTAAAAAAAAAAAAAAACGATAGACTTCAGAACCACCTCCATTTTAAGTCCTCCTCCAAGTCTGTTAAGAATCGCGGACAACGCGGACGGTTGATGCAAATTACAAGGGGGAGGTCTGTGTTCAGCACTGGACCTTTCTGGCTGATGATGTGAATTAAATAGCTGAATAATTATGATTTACACCAATAACATGTGGCAATAAATTACAGACACTGATCGGACAAATAAATACTTTATGAACCACGTTTTATTAGTCGTTTCCATAACAGGGAAAAATAAATCATCTCATGCTCATTACGGAATTTAAAATCATTTATTACCTATCAAGGAATTTTATAGAAAACCTTACCTTATAAATGTAAACAAGTTACCGACTTAGTGTTAACGTTAACAAGATGTTTTGAGTTCAAGTCATTTAGCATTATATTTTCGTGCGAAATATCATACGAGCGATGACCAAAGGGCTGGTGCTTACCTCGGCCAGAGAATTAGCATTGCTATTCAACGAGGTAACGTCACCAGCCTTTTGGGTACCCTGCCCGCGGATACTGACCTGAGCTCTGTTCCTTATCAATAACAATTTAAAAAAAAATTGGTTTTAATTTTAGCTCTTTTATTTAAGTTTAGATCGTATTTAGAATAGTGTTAGTATAAAGCACAGAAGAGGAAAAATTTTTACCTTCTCTCTCTTCTGTGGTATAAAGTGTTTGTGTTTTATGTCAATTAAATATTATACTTTTACAAGCGATTCAAAAATGGAACCCCTGTATTTTTCGGGAGATAAATCCCGGTCGAGAGATTGGGATTCTCGCTGTGCGTAATGAATTGTGAAATTGAAATACAGTAAAAGTAGAGGATAAGTGTGGTTTCTGCACAGTTAAAATACAAACAGGACAAAGCAAAAAAAGCCCTCACGTCACCTCTCAGGCCTCAAATTCCAAATACCATTAGAATATTTATTTCAATTCAAATCACCCTCGGTACTGAGTCAATCCTCACATATGGAGTGACCAATTAATTAAGGTCGATAAGTATGTAGATAGCGAGAAGGATGTCATTATCGCAGCAAGGGTCTACCTTAGATGGTGTGCAATTTAGCAGCAAGGATGGCGTTTCAAGGTCGGGCTGTATTGAAGAGACGTGGTGATATGAAGGTCCGTCTTAATAGATGGCGGGAATGACAGCTCTAACTATGCATCTATTCAATGTCGCCCATCGGCAAGTAAGCGCCCGAAAAGGGCTTATAGTACTAATCATAATCTGATCTATAGGTTGTGGGTTCGATTCCCACCCAGGACAAACATTTGTGTGATGAACATGGATGTTTGTTCTTTGTCTGGGTGTTTCTATGTATTCTATGTATTTATAAAAAAAAGTATGTATGTATTCTATCAGTTATCTGGTTCCCATAAAACAAGCTTGTTTAGTTTGGGGCTAGATGGCGCTATGTCAGAAACGTCCACCAATATTTATTTATTTATTTATAAATAAAATTTACATTTAATGCTGAAAGTAAGTAGGTAGGTATATATTAAATATTATTCTATATATTTTTAATTATACTCGGTCTGTGTAATAAGCACAAAAAATTAAGAAAGGCATGTCCCAGGATTTTTCGAGCCACTCACACGCGTAGCTTAGTACAAGAAAATGTGAAAGGGATGAATAAAGCGAGGAGCGCAGTGCGGTCGTAAGGTAAGAAAAACCTCAATCAAATCACACTTTAAAAAAACAACTAATCAAAAACTAGTTCGTCCTTTGGAATAATGCAATTCTAGGAGAATAACGGTTACGATAATGAGATGATGTTACTATAGGAAAAACTATATATCATGTACCTAATATTAGATCCTCTGCAGTGCTCTACATTTATATGAATTGCGTAGTTTGTCATTCATATTATTAAAGTTCCATCAATTATTGCAACAATTATCCCTTTAGTGTGTCTTTATTTATTAATTTTATATCAATACTTCCTCATTACTATTAGTACTAATAGTAATGTTGTAAACCACCACGAAAGTCTAAAACAGTGTTTAATACTTCCTCATCATACAAATATGTCATCAAATTCCCACATGATATAAAAATAATCACACTAATATTATAAATGCGAAAGTTTGTGTGCAAGTGTGTAAGTAGGTAAGTATGTAACTGTTGTTCCCGTTCAACTCTGTAACGGCTGAACGGATTTGGATGAAATTTCGTATGGAGGTAGCTTATTCCCTGGGATACACATAGGAAAAAACCTGTAGAACCTGTGTGTTGTTCCTGTAGAATAGCGGGTGAAACTGCGGGGCGCAGCTAGTATTGATAATAAATGCAACATAATCGATCTACATTAATTATTACTGACCGAGCGAACAAGTGAGCGAAGTCTCTGCAGCAACTGGCAAAATTTGCTTTCATCGGTCCGTATGTTGGAACTCACTTTTCACAAAACTTAACTAAACTTGGTATACAGGTTCTACAATTTCATAGTCTTTTTTTGTCGTCGTTGCTGCCTTGTGCACGCGACAAAATCTTTTTGTTATGCAAGAACAGGACACGGCTACGATTATGTATATGTTTGTCTCATTTTTCACGAAATATAGAGTAGAGAAGATTTTGTCGCGGTGCGGCGGTGGTTCCTTGCCTGCCGCTCCGGATTTTGACGATTTTCGGAGCGCAAGTCAAAGAAAGGCGAGATAAAGATAGAGCTATGGCAAGACCAAAGACGTAAAAGGGATAAATAGAGCGAGGAGCGCAGTGTGGTCGTAAGGTAAGAAGAACCTCAATCAAATTACACTTTAAAAAAAAACGAATTAATAATAGAATCGGTTCGTCCGTTTGTAAGCTACGATGCTACGGACAGAAACACAGATATACACGTGTACTTTTACTTATGTGTTTGTGTCTAGGTTTAAAAATATCAACAAACACATTTTTGATTAAATTATTAGTAGAGATTAATCTATAGCTTAGTATACCATTAATATCAACAAATTTTTTTTATAGTGTGTTTGTTTCTCCTTAACTTTGTAACGGCTATACATATTTTGATAAAATTTGGTTTCGGGGTAGCTTATGGCATGGATTTACACATAAGAAATTTATCTACATAACATATAAAGTTTCTGTGTAATGTGTATAATTATTAAGCTTCACAGTAACTCAATGGATTATTGTTTCCTAGAAAAAACGGGCAAAGCCACGGGCAGAATGTAGTTGGAAATATAAGCGTTGCGTATTTGAGCGATGTCGGTCGGTGTGGCGCTCTAAAGGGGACCCCTATGTTCAGCGGTGGACGTCTTCTGGCTGATGATGATGATGAGCAGTGGACGGACGTGAACGGAAACTGGGTAGGTAATTGAGTTTGGGAATAACCACAGTCATGACGCTGATAAACTAGGATTAGGTACTTTTTATTTTAACACGTGACAACATTATTATAGATACGAGAAAATAACAGTGAGTATTATATACTCTTTGATATTATAGAAGCAAAAATATTTTTTATGTCAACAAGGAAATATGGAAATATGAATATAATAAAGAAATATATATTACAGTAATATTATAATTTTTTTTTATTATTTTATTCATTACACAGTTACATTTTATGTCAACAAGGAAATATGGAAATATAATAAAGAAATATTTTTTTATTTATTTTTTATTCTTTTATTTATTACAAAGTTACATTTTATTTTTAAGAAATGGAATACCGCAAACCTACAGTAGTTTGTCGCGGTATCCACATTCGCAACGCGCTGCCATAAACCACAACACAATTTAAAAAAAAAAAGTTTATGCGTAAGTGTGTAAGTGTGCTTGTTCCCAGTCAATTCCGTAATGGCCGAACGGATTTGGATGAAATTTGGTATGGAGGTAGCTTATACCGTGGATTAGCATAAAGGTAAGTGAAACCGCAGAATACATATATATTTTGTAATGGTAGGGCCGATTGCAGAGTCCGCCTGGGGAAGTTCTATTTCTATTCTACCTTTGCCAGCTATTCAACCGCCAAGCAGTAGTTTGCAAATATTACTGTGTTCCGGATTGATTTGATTATGATTGATTGTGATAATTTATTTCAAACATAGCTACGGAATCCTACAATTAGCGTGCTTGACACGGTCTTATAGCCCAGCCATGTTGGCCCAGAACTATTTTACTACAAGATTAATATTTTTTTATCTATAATAATGGAATGAAACTTTCTTAAATACACAATATTATTGACCGAGCGAAGCGAAGGTCTCAGTGTTTACTGGGACAAATCGGCATTTGTATGTATGTTTGTATGTTTGTGTTTATAATTGTCCGATGATAACTTGCGAACCGTTGATCCGATTTTCTTGAAATTTTGTAATAGGCAAGTAGTTCATTTCAATACAATTTTTAAATTCGAATATGAGCTGAATCGGTCAAGGGGTTGTGAAGATATAGGGGTCGCGAGGTCTCAGTTCGCCGCGAACTACTAGTATAATACATATCAAAATGACTTATAACACATGCTGGCAAAACTTCATGGTTAAGGTAACTTACCTTAACTGGGATTATGGTGCAACCCAGCCTAAACATTTTTTTTTTATCTAAGTCTTGCTCTATCCATCACCTAACATTGTCAAACCAAATAGGCATAAGTACGCAACTCCAATTTTTCTAGCCGTGTATTTTGTTATTCGTTTATTTCATTAAAATGCGATAGGATCTCACCACCCACGCCGTGGTATAATGACTCGCCATATCTGAGCTATGAAGTACTGTTGGCGACAAAAGAGTTAGCTAAATTTTTACGTGAGCATTTATGAATGTAAGTTGTGTCGTGTAAAAATCGTACGAAACAGTTTGATTCCACTTTCTTTATTCGAACTGCTGAAAAGTGAAATGCGCTGCCCGAGTTGATTTTCATGATAATTATAATCTGAGTGTCTTCAAGTCGCGAGTGAATTGGTTTCTTCTAGGCAAGCGTTCTCCATCGTAGGCTGCATCTTCGTTTACGATCAGGCGTGATGGCAGTCAAACGCAAGCTTAAAAATAATAAAATAAAATAAAAAAGTTTCTAGCTTCTGCTAGTTTCTAGTTTTTTTTATAGAAAACTATAATAACATAATGGAGAGCCACAGGCAAAACTAATCTCAGATGGCGCCACCACTGGTGATTGTCATTAGTCTGATTGCTTGCACTTGTATGAGCACTTCAGCTTCATATCTCAGTTGCCTCCTTGATTGAAAAACTTGAAAACAAAAAAAAAACTCAATTGTTAATTGAAGCTTATAGCGATACTTCACTCGTCGTAGTGGGTGAAGCCATTTAGGCAAAGGAAGTAACACTCAAATATTCATACTTACAATTATATTTACTTACATACTCACATACATTAACACAAAAACATTACCCTCCATCTTGGACGGTCGGGTAAAAAGAAGAAAGCACCTACACTCCATACTCAATCGTACAATGAAGCGTGTGGGTATTATGAGCATATATATTTTACTTTTAAACTTTCGCGATTTGAACACATACCGAAACGTCGAGGTATATAAATAAACTAGTTTTAGCGTGTTTAAGTCCTGATACTTTAAATTACATATATATTTTATAGTTTTTTTTTAAACGCATGATCACCAGCACCATGCTATGTGGAATGAAGTGTAGCTATTATTTTTGAGAAAACCCTTTTTCATACGAGTGTACCGGGTTACGGCGACCGTGCCGGGTTCACGTCGTTCTTATCTTGAGAGAAAGTAGAGGTCGTAATTATAATAGTGCGCCGAAATCGCGGCTGACAACTGAGCGAATGGTGACAGACTGGCTGAGACTGGCAGCACTGACGTTCTTTGTCTGACTGACAGAATATTTTAGCTTACGCTAATCGCTGATAATCTTTGTAAGAGATTACAAAGATTACATACTATATTACCTAGACTATACTATATTACCGTATTACTGAAACAAAGAACTTGGACATTCCCCTTACGCAAGTGGCCTAGTGGTGAAACCTTCACCAATGCGCCACTTGAAAAATGTCATAACCCTTTGTCAAAAGCACGTCAGTTTTTTTAGGTATGACGTTATATGCCCACGGATGTTTAAATAAAGACGATATTTAAAACTCTTTCATTAGTGTTAGTTATCAATAAATATCTGAAATGTATAAAATAGGTAAAATAAATTTTATCTGAATTAGATTTTGCTACATTATTTCATAGTTATTATTATATATTGAATGCTTAGTTAAAAAAGTTTGTTACTTAGTAAAGGACAAACAGTAATCCTGCTATAAACATTCTCGAATTATTAAAACTTCTAGAAGTTTTGAAGGCCACTTTAGCATGGATGTAAATAATTTCCACCTTCAAGAGAATAAAATTAGATTTAAAAAAGCAATTCTACTAAAATTGGATGCCATTTATGTGACTCGTATCACATAAAATTAGCTGTATCATAATTTTGTTTTAATAAAACGGGAATACTGACCTTAACTTGAGTCGGTTATTCCGACTATAGTTTCGATCACATTTAGTGACCTTTATCAAGGAATGCTAAGCGTGACAAGCGCACAGCCTCGTCTTGCCTTGCAACGCAAGTTTTATTGAAACAAAATATATCAAAACCACGCAGTTTTCATTGAATAATAATTCATTTTTATCCTTGGGGACTGGCGCTTGTGCATATAGTGCTGTGCTGATAAGAATTATAATGCAAACCACATCCTTAGACTTGGAGAGATGTGGTTTGCACATCATTCCAACTCAGACTCAATCCTAACCTCAAACATAAAACAGTCGGGCAAAAACAAACTACAATTATGTACGTAAACCAGAAACGTAATTAATCATTTATATCTAGCTTTAATTAATTCCTAAGAATAACATTCTATTCATCTTTGTGCGCCATTTTTGTAACAAATATGCTGCTTTTGTATGTAAGAAATATGCAGTTATAAGGTCTTCATTTGTGTTGCAGAAGTATGCGTGATGTAGACATATAATTAAATATTAAATGCAGGCAAAAAATATGATATGAACGCCGTTTGTTCATTCTTCCTTCATGGATAAGTTATGGAATCATTTATTTTTCACTTTGGCATGTTACTTCAGTGATGGATACTTGAAAACTTATTTCTGATGAAAACCATAAGTTTTTTGTACAAAAGTATCCACGGAGACTAGCGAGACTCTTAGAAAAATAAAATCCTTATAGCGGTAAACATTTATCCAGAATTTTGGTTTTTAGTGTAATTCTCAGTCCCTTCCAGAACATATTTCTGGATACACAACTGTGTTACTCGTTTTGTGCAAAAATAATTCATTAGCCTGTATTAAGCCAAGCTAAGATATGTTCTAGCCACGGATATTTGCGCCAGAATTGCCTCGCGCAACTAACCGCGCGGAAATTTTACGCTAAAACCGTGTCGCGCGGCAAAACCAATCAACTATCTTGGCATGTCTTGATATTAGCTAGCCTAACCAGTGGATAATTATATTCTCCTGTTTTTATGCCATATCTAGAATTGATAATTAGGATTTTCTCTAAACCTTATAATGGTCTGTAACCTGTGCGTTTTTAGTAGCAAAATGACAAAAGAGCAAATTGACTAATGATCTCAAATTGTCAATAGAGCAAAATGTTCAAAGACTTATAAGTCCAAGGCGCACAATGACCAAGGCGTAAAATGTCCAAAGCTCACAAAGATCACAGAGAAAAAAGTAAACGCAAAACGTCCAAATTCCAGTTACGCTGCTTACTAAACTGTCATGATAATTATAGCGTATCAATTAAATTCACAAAATACTTCTAAAAAGATAATGATAATGATAATAAAAATGAGAGAGTAATAAATAAATAGTTTCCGGAAATACAACAACAAAAAATCGAAGGATTTTTTCACTATAATTCTCTTGCACATAACAAAGTCAAGTTATATCTTATTAGTTATAAGCCCAACACGAGTTAGACTATTTGAATTTCAAATGTTGTCCATAAGATTACCTTTTCACGCTGAGTCATCGGGTTTAACTTTTTCGAAGCTGACATTTTAGTTAACCGAACAAGCTGTTTTGGTAGTTCTGCTATGAACAATGACTACCATCTTTCTGAACAGATTTGTAGAGATAATTCAAACTGGCAATTTAGCCACACGACGTGCTTGCGTAATAATCATAAGTACTGGCGCCAGTTTTCAAATGTACGCGATCACTTGTACTTTTACTAATCAGAAAATGTTAACCTAATAAAGTTGTATTCGTTCTGGTATTAAAAACCAAAATTATGGATCAACTGTTATGTCGCACATAACCGAAATCTATGACACGTAGGTTAATAATACACTCGTAATAATTTGCTGTTTTATTCCAATAAAGATAAACTTGGTTTTATTTTATTGGAATAAACGGATGGATGGATGAAATTCTGAAGTTTTTCTTCTAAGGAGCCATAGCGCTAATTAGCCATTTTGACTCTGCACGATAACAGTTTTGTTAATTATGTATTTTTCATTCTGCAGATGACGTTGGAAATATCGATTTAAATAATAGTATTCGTAGCTTTAAGAGCTACCATGTACTGTCTGGAATGAACTATACTGTTTTTCAAACCCTATTTACGAAGTACTTAAACAAAACCTGAAAATAAATCCCGAAGATTCGAAGTCTAGGTAAAGAACTGTAGTTTTTTTACACGTAGAACATTTCAGCTTCAATATCAAATCTTACTCACCTAACATTTTGCTCAAGTCCGCGTTGTGGAGATCCGGATTCTCGTCAGCTAGCTTCTTACGTTCCACCTTCGCCCAGACCATAAAAGCGTTCATGGGCCTCCTTATCCTGGCTTCCTTTAAAGCCTTAGCCTGCCCCATCTTGGTCGTGAAAGGTGCTCGACCATACTGCTGAGGCGTATAGTCTCTAGGTTCGTAACTCCTATAGTCATACTGCGCTCTGTAGTCCAGGCTGTATGGTAATGTCGACCAGACAACATGTTGGATTGCTTCTGCGCTGGTTTGGTCTTGAGCAGAATCGCCACTATTCTCGACTGCTCCTTGAACGTATTGCTCGTATGTCCGATGGTAGGTCGGTGGTGATTCTATCCCAGCTCCTCCCGAGTCCATCATACTGTGGAAGAAAAGAGATGGGTTAAAAATTGGGTTATGGTAATCTTAATCGTGCTTAGTGTGATATTCTCGTTTGCGCATTTAAATACAGATATTAAAATACGTGAATATCCTTAATAATCCTTAATGTCTACATTTTTATGTCGAAAATAACATATTAAATGCAAAGTAAAAATTTCATATTGATTTAAACAATTTTTTTTAAATTATTATTCTTTGCTTAGCTCCACAAACTCCGGGGATCGTGCTTTTTGTCAAACTCAACAACAACTTTTGTCAACTTACGCTTAGACTAAACTTAAACTAAATTCTTTACAAAACGAATACCAGTTTCACTCATTAAACTAAATGGAACTAAGGTACTAGAATTTTATTTTACTCTTGAATAACATGAGTAAATTTTTCATTAATTATTTCAAGACATTTATGCTCAAAAACATTGATATGTGCGATTGAGGCTTTCGAAGCATGGGATTGAGTATCTGATCTATCTGTTTTGAATATCTATGTATCATCAATTATTTTTTAACTATCCACTAAATTACAACTATTATATTATATTATTACTATATTTGTAAAAGTCAGATCTTTAATTACAATATAAAAAAAAAAAAGTCGAACTTTAAATATCTTAACCTAATTTAAAAGTCCTCCGCGAACCGGACCCTGACCAAAAGTCCCTAAAATGGCATCATCAATGGCTGATAGGACACAACATATTTTATCTTTTGGGAACTAACATTTACTAGATCGATTTTCAAGTGCATAAATACAGGAAAAGATAATTTGAACAAACTTGACGAGGTGCTAATGTCCTGTCGATTATTAATATCTCGTCCAATAATCAAAGCTTGTATATGCCTGGCTGACCGAATATTATTAACTAACTAAAAAAAATATGCAAAGAACTCCCAGTTTCAATCACACAAGCTTTCGCATTCACATTGAACCGATAAGGTCTGCAACCCGACCCGTCACAGAGTAAGCCATCTCGTCAGCAACACTACCCTTCCATATTTCCGCGGAATCTGAAAAATCCGTCGGGTGTCGAGTCACGGCTTTAACAGAACACGCGATGCCAGGAAACAGTCACCCGAGCCTGATCATGTGATAGACTGTCGATATGTAAGGTAACCCTGTCTCAAGTCCAGACGGTTTCGAGTCGCCATGAGACCTGTCTGAACCTTTATTAATATACTGTATTCGGATCCTATCACTTGGTTGTAAATGTTAAAGTTGTGTCCCGGAAACCGAGTTACTGGGCAATCCTTTGCTTCTAGCGATATTGATCTTCTGAGACGACTATATAAAGTGAAGAAATCACACTAATAACAAAAAACATTGTCTAAAATGCACAAAACTTTACATAACATTCAAAATTGTAAGCTCGGCAAATTATGGTCAAATCATTTCACGTCTGATTTCTTACTGCGTTGTACCTAGTACACAGATGAATACCTAGTAGAACATCTCCTCTGTGCACTGATTGTCCGAAAGAGACAGTAAACATCACCATGGTGAACAAGATAAAATATTACAATAATATTTGCTTAAAAATAAGTTCGCACAGACTGGTCAAACGTAGTCTCTGAGTTAAACATTTTGATCGAATTACACTGATCAATTGATCATGTTCTAAAATGCTGTAGTGTTGCGGACGAATACGTAAGTAGAAGTTTGTAACATGCTATATAAGTTTCTAATGTTAACTGCGCAAGATTAATTGCGAGTAGCGAGTAGGATGGCAGTACTAAAGTAAAAGTACAATAGCGAGGAGTATGCTAGTATTTGCACATTTTTCTATATTTAAGTTATAGTTTAATTATAGGATAGGAAAGTCGCCTGATGATGTTTCGCGTATGCCCGTGGCGTCACCCTTTCAGTTCGCGCGAATTTTGTTCGCGAACCCTCAATCAAACATATTGGGGTGGAATAGATGTCATAATGGACATTTTAGTTGCATTAGCGCGAACCTGTGACGGTCACGTAATCGCATTCAATTAGGTCGACGCCTAGTCAGTGACACCCAGAATTTAGTTAAAAACAGTTCTAAACCAGTACAGCGCTTCTCACCTCTTTATAGTATTTTATACCCTGTAGTTTTCCGTGTTAAGAAAACTATGGAATCGCGATGGAAACTGCAGGGAGCAGAAATACTTAATGTCGATTATCGCAAGCAACTTGATCTAAATGAGTAATTCCGAATTTATACGAAAGTCTAACAGCAGCGTTCCACGAATGGCGCCCGAGCCGGTGGGAACCCGCGCCATTGTTCCGCGGATTTCACTCCGGTCTTTCATCTTTGACACGATACAACGGTATGTAGTGCAGTCTTATGAATATAAGTAGATAATACCGCTGGTAAGTAAACTCATACTGCGTCATTCAAAAAGCTAGGCTAATAAGCCAAATTGGGCAGTGTTCATAATTTTGGACAACTTCTAGATAGAGAGACAAGCTCTTTACACAACAAAAGTTATAAATACCTACAGGATTAAATAAAAATGCTCAAATAACTTGATGTAACGGTACAACTGAGTCATTTCAGTTTTATACCAAAAAAAAAAAAAACTAACTTGACCACCAAGTCGCTGTCAATTGATTGCAAAATTGTAATGTTGGACTCAGCTGTCTTAAAACTGCAACTAGAACCACAGGAGGACGGGCAGCAGTGTCCTCTTAGTAAACTGTGAGCGTCCTGCTATCCCCAAGCGAGTCAAGCAGCAAATTTATAGCAGAAAGCAATATTGTAAAGCACTTTAGTTTTTATAAATTTAGTTTGTTAGTTAGTTTGTTTGTTTCTTCTGGAGATAGATAAAAACAAAGAGACGCTTGTCGTCTGGTGTGTTTTAGGCAAAATATGTAAATGTTTTTTTTTTAATTTTCTTTTAAAAATACTTGTTGTATCTTTAGTTCCCGATCTCCGCTGATTCAACGCAATAAACCTTTTTTACCCGACTGCCCCAGAAGGGAGATAATGTTTTTGTGGGTGTGTGTAAGTATTTAAAAAAATCAGCTTAGAAAAGCCTCCGACTGTGTGTTTAGATTTTATAACATGTAATTTTAATTTTAATATTTACCTTTCATGGTCTCTGGATAATTCAAATGCTATTTTTATGTAGTAGGTTAAGTAGTTTACAGGTAGTGGTAGTTTGTTTGTATTTTGCTTAGTTAATAAAAGCACTTGCCCGATTAAAAAAAATTAACTGTTCTTTTCTTAGATTTTCTCTCATTTTGAGAGTACATTTTAAAATTTTATTATTAATACGCCTTGCTTACATCTTTTCAATGTTCGGTTTTTTTTTAACGTATTAAAATAGCATGACAGTTATACATTTTAATTTAAGAATTACCAAACTAACATGACATCATGGTCGCTGCCAAACAGCTACGATTCCTAGTCCGATCGTCTTCAATAAAAATCGAATTACAAAGAATCTTTGAGTTTAAATTATTATTTCAATTATCTCATCAATTCTAAAGAATCAGACGAATGAGGTATATACAAATTCCATCATCATTAGAATATTTTCAATATAAACAATCAACAGCATTATACATTCTTATCTATTGTTTTTTACCGTTCTGCGGCAAACATAAACACTATCTGACAACAAACGAGCACTATTAGAAAGCCGCATTCCGTTCTTCTAAACAAATGCCTAGAATGAGTTAAAAGATATATACCTAAGCTACCGAAAAATGCTGTGTTTCAGGAGACACGTTAAGCTATAGGTCCGTTTTTAAGTTCTAGAATAAGGTCAAAAATCAATCGTTCAACCTTCACGAAGATAAAGTATTTAAAGTTTAACATCACATTTTGGAAATACCCTTTCTTAGTGGACTCCTACTCTTTATTTAGAATCATCATCATCATCACCCGGAAGACTTCCACTGCTGAACATAGGCCTCCCCCTAGACCGCCACACCGACCGACAACTTGTCACTTGTCAACTTGTCCACCGGTTGCCCGCGACTCTCACAATTGTCGCTCAACGTTGTGGGAGGCCTGCCTGCGCTGCCTCTTCCAGTTCGTGCTCGCCACCACTAAAAATACACCCCCTAAATTTCAAATGAAGCGGTTAAGGCTGCGCGTTGATTATGTCCGTCAGTTAAGTCAATGATCACCCAGGGGCTCTATTTTTGAATCGCTCGTATCATATTTCGCACGAAAACATCGTGCGAAGTGACTGACTTTCGAAAGAAATCCCAAACAAAAGTCGAATTTTTACTCGCTAACGCAACGAGAGCTATTTGAACTGTTCGATTTTGCTTCTATCAATAAAAAGCTTTCATTTCGCGTGATATATACGTTGTTCAGTACGAACAAAGAAACACAGATTTTGGCTGGAATCTGCTTATATTTTCTATAAAATCTTTAACACGTAATAAATTGGTGTGTAGTTTTATTGAATGAAGTGAGTGAGTGAGTAAGTGAGTGATTGAGGGAATGAAGGGATGAATGATTTCTGCGCGAATGGCGCGAGTTTGAATTGTGGGTTTAGTTGACATAGTATATTAGAAAGCTGTATATTAGATTTAGTCCTTTAAATAGGTCGCGAAGACGGCGCGAACATACGTAGTTTTTCGCGAAATATCATACAGGCGAATCAAAAAGGGAGACTGAAGACTTTGAATTAGGTTCAAAGATCTTTATTAATATCACAAGACACATTTCGTCTCACTTACGCGATATCTTAGTATTATTAAACTAATGTTACCAGTTGTTGCCAATGGGCTTTTAACAGTTAATATCATTTTAAGCAGATAAGTTATATTCTAGGTTGCTTTTTTACTAAAGATAGGTTTTTATCTCAATATGGCGTTCTGAATTCGGCTCCGCTGCAGTTTATTTACAGCCGCCAAAGAGTACAAAAGAAGACGCGAAAAAATACAATGAAATCTGTCTGAAAGGACAGATTCGCGGTTATTAATTTAAAATAATGCAGTGATTAATACGTTATTGTAAATTAATCGGTAATTAATTATTTCAAATGAGTTAACCTTTTTAGTGATCCTACTGTCAATAAAATTAATTTAGTACAGACGTCAGCCATCATTATTTCACATCATCTCTAATAATGTCATCTGTCGAGTCGGAGGAAACCAGCAGAAGCGTTTAGATTAAAAACTTTTCATATGTTACAATTCAAACTTTAGATTTCCATTCATTCCAAAAGATCTATATTCTAAAATACGCCAAGTTCGTCCATCCAAAGGTTGTCTGGAAGAAATCGCTTTAGGTAACGAGGCCGCCCATTATACTACCGTTTAAAAAATATTATTGTTATTTTTTTTTTTTAAGTTTGTCTTTTTGGTGTATAATAAAGCTATATTGTATTTATTGTATTGTTCGTTTCATAAGTCTTGCGCACGTCTGTAGGTAAGAACATAATTACAGTTTTGGATTAAAATTATCATTATTTATTTTGACGTTTGAATCAGTAAAGCAAAAAATATGCAAAAGCAGTGGTGGTGTCCAATAATAATTTAAACAGCTACAGGTGTCTGCAAGGCATCTGCGATTATTAAATTTTATTCAAATCTATAGCTTATTGCATATATTTTAGAAGTACGTTACACTACAGTTTATCAGTTTATGTTTTTCACAGAATAGATTTGCCGTCATCATCATTATTAGCCAAAACGATAACTGCTCGGAAAGCGCATACCCACTAAGGTGGTTGCCATAATCCCCTTGGCAGGTGGCTTGGAGATCGAATAACGCTCAACACTGCTGCCCGTCCTCGCAGTTCTAGGACGTACCCTGCAGGGCTAGCATGCGCAGCGCGATGAAATCTTTTTGTTATGCAAGAATAGGATACGGCAACGATTATGTATACGTTTGTCTCATTTTTCACGACATGCGATTTTTCATTTTCATTTTTGTTGCATGCGCACCATGCTGGCCCTGCTGGTCCATATTAAAGGATAATAATGGCTTATTCCCAACGTCCCTACTAGCGACCCCACCCCAGTAATTAAGATGGTGGGGACGTTAAGAATTTAAACGTCCCTACTACTTGAAATTGGATGGGGACGTTGGGAATACATACAACGAAGTTAATGCTTCCTTGTGAAGTTGTTGTTGATCTTGATATCTTCCACGACTCTTTACACGTTTTCAAAAATAAAATTGTAAAACATCTAAATGCAAACAACACAACAACAACGAATAATGTTCTGACTTTTTCTTGCGTATCTATGTTTTAAATTATGTGTATATAATTATTATTATTTTTCAAAGCACGTTTTTATCGGTGAATGCTGTAAACACCTGTTACTGGTTTACTTATCAGAACTGTATCTGATTTAAAAAGTGTTACCCCATAGATGATAATTAATATGTATACTGTTAGTGTTTCTTTAAATAAATAAATAAATATAATTTCCCAACGTCCGCAATGGTAGGGACGACAGTGAAGACGTTTCGAATAAGCAATTATTATCTGCATCATCATTATCATTATTACTTGTGTCATTTCGATTGTTAATGTGTAAATACAGAAGTTTTCCAAAATACAAAGCAGCGTCATCATTTTCCCACCAAAACTCAAAAATTAACTCGCCAAAACTGAAGACATAAGCATTTTTGTCGATCTGCATACTATCCCTAGATTAAGTCATTACCACAAATTTTCTATAACATTCACATAACCCAGGGCGAAATGTTATCAATACAATGACTCATAAAGGTCATATTCATAACATGCCCAGTATTTTCTTACCTACTTGCGGTTAGACAATGTATTTAAAGTATTTAACCAGCACATTAATCCTTATGAATCATTCGATATTGTCGTCAAATTACCTGTTGAGTCGCGGTCATTTTAGCTGAAAAGCTAATCACAGGCGTTGACATATATCCTACTTAGAAGAGTGGACATCACAGTACTTTGCAATATCCATTTTTTTTTTTTTTTATTTTATATTATATTATTTATAGGCTTGCGTTTGACTGCCATCACGTCTGATGTTAAACGAAAATTCAGCCTACGATGGAGCACGCTTGCCTAGAAGAAACCGATTCACTCGCGACTTGAAGACACCCAGATTATAATTATCAGGAAACACCCACTCGGGCAGCGCATCCACTGTACAGCAGTTCGAATAAAGAAAGTGGAATCAAACCGTTTAGCACAAGTTTTTGGTATATCAACCATGAAACGGAGCTGGTTTTTCGAGGTCCTGACTGTCCGATAGAAGAATGGGCAGGGGGGAATAAGATCATGCAAATCCGAAGCACACTCCCCGAAATGCATCCTATAATATACCGAAAGGTAAATAAATAAAATACTTTTCGCCGATGACCAAGACTTTGTAGCTTGGCCCGAGCCAGGGAGTCGTTGCCAATGATTCTCTTGGCACGTTTCTCGATTGACTCCAACGTCTCGAGCTGGTACCTAGCCGAACCGTCCCAAAGGTGCGAGCAGTATTCCATGCACGACCGAACTTGCGCTTGGTATAATGAGAGCAACTGCTCCGGCGTGAAATACCGACGCACCTTCGAGAGGACACCCAGCTTTTTGGCAGCTAATTGAGCCTTTGACTCAATGTAAGAGCCAAAGTTGAGGGTACAATAGTTAACATACGGTCCCATAGTTACCTCTTCAAAGGGAACTTTGAAGAGGTAACTATGGGACCGTATGTTGCATACAAACGTATCCTGTTTCCTCCCTGAATAACAAAACAGAGAAAAAAGATATTGGCATAAAACTTACTAGATATAAGTTTACTAGTTGTTACCCGCGACTTCGTTCGCGCGGACATAAAAAAAGTATCCTATATCCCTCTTTGTGATATACAGTAACTATATCAAATTTGATCAAGATCCCTTCAGCCGTTTAGCCCATATAACGCGACAAACATCCAGACAAAGTTACTTCCTATAGTTCGCTAGATGGCGCTGATCTATTTTTGTGCATTTTTTGACGTTTTTTATGGACTGACTGTTGTAATGTCGGGAGTTCTGAACCGCGCAAGCGAAGCTTTTTCCTCGAGACGAACGTATTCATTTTTATACCTCGAAGCTATATTGGTCATGATACGACTGCGGCTATACTCCTCTGAATTATTATATGATATAAGCCACTTCGGATGTTAAGAGGAATCCAACTCACACGTCAAAATCGGTCAAGCTGTTTAGATTACAGGAGGTAATGTATGATCACACACATTTCCATATACACCCCAAAAACATTAACCTCCTTCGAGGGCAGTCAGGTATAAAACTACTGGTACAATAAGTAGAAATTGATTGAAAATCGATACGTACTAACTTGTAGATTGACTATGACTGTGACTCATGTCACTAACAGATTTCCGCTTAGTTATCGAATTCCCTAAAAACAGCTCACGATGAAAATTTTCAAAATTTCGCTGACCATAATCGATTGAAAAGAGAAGAATCGAACGCGAGCTAGCAGTTTTATATCTCGCGATAGCTGACTGATCGTTTTGACAACAAAGACCATTGTCTCCGCTTGTTTGAAAATAATGCGACTACTGGGTATCACCCTTCCGAGGTTCGTGCTTGATCGTGTCGGTAGGGTAACCATTAAAATTGTAAAATGCTGATAAGATGTTCTACCACACTTCGTATCGGCATGATCCATAACTCCCCTTAGAGAATTCTCTGAGAAGCGGGGATCCTCTAATGCTAAGGGGGTTTCTGGAGTAAGCCGGGTTTTTTTAACTTTTTGTCCAAGAACCCTCTTAACATCCCATAATTATGAGAGACGGAAGGGGATTAGTGGACAAAAAATCGAGATATCCCCTTAACCATATATTTTATTTTGGCGAAAGGGGATTATTGGTCAAAAAATTAGGAAATCCCTTAACCATCTCTTAGATGTCCACTGCTGGATGAAGTCGCCCCATATTGGGGGTTGCCAAAATCCCCAAGCTTAACAGGCGGCTGAGAGTGCGCAGAAGAAAAAAAGTATTGTCTGTGTCGGGGATGCCTTGAAACAAACGAAGAGCCAGATAACTTATACGTAGACCCAGAGCAAGTATGCTGCTCAAACGTGCCCGGCTGGAAATTGAACCTGGGATCTCCATGGTTATAAGGCAAACGTGGCAACTAACCTAGGAGCCTAAATAAAGAAAGCCATCAATAAAAGAAGAAAGAAAGCAAGCAATTTTACATGCTATTAGTTATTATGGGCCTTAGCCCCGAATACTGAAAAGTTTGTTAACTTTAACTACAGATTAAGTCAATTGCTGCCTTTGTCATTTGCTTAATGCCAGACAAAGGCAGTATTAGAATTAATCTGTTGTCAAGGTTAACAAACGTTTCAGTATTCGGGGGTTAGGATGTCTGAAGCTGATAGTAGTAGATTACAATATTATAGTTTATCGGTGTAGTATAATAGCAGTGTAATTAAACAAAATCAATAATGAAATTCACATTTTTTGGTTTGTTTGTAAATGTTCTGTTTTAATTTGATTTCGTGGCATTTTCTATGAAAACTCGGCGGTGCGTTATCACCTTAAGGTAACTTTGTTGATATCTAAAACTATTTGACGTTAAGTGGGTGCACGGTCCGCTGCCTTTGGCTCGATAAAGATCTCTTATCAGTGTGATAACGTATCAGTGCAGTGCATGTGTTGTGCGGGCTGGATGCAGTCTGCACTGAGATGGCACGATGAATAAGTCAAGATTCTAAGTCGATATGGAACGATGTGTCCTGGATTGACATTTACCTGGCAGTGTACTAATTGAGCCAAATTCTGCCAAATATGATCAAAATCGGGAGGTAAATAGCAAACTTCACTCCTATTTGGCGGAAATACCCCTTCAATCTAAAAATCGCTGACGTTACAAATCTATACCTATAAAAGGCTTTGTCCTGACTGACTGACTGACCTATAGACAACGTACAGCCTAAACCGCCGGACGTAGAGACTTGAAATTTGGATGGTATGTTTATTGAAGGGTGTAAATGCACACTAAGAAAGGATTTTTAGAAAATCAACCCCTAAGGTGGTGAAATGAGGGGTTATAATTTGTATGAAGCTTTTTAGCGGGCAGGAGCTAGTTAACTATAAAATTGTAGAACCTGTATACCAAGTTTCGTCAAGATTGGTTAAAAATGCGACCTGTATGCGAGTACAAGCATACGGACAGATGAAAGCAAATATTGCCAGATGAGCAGAATTTCGTTCGTTTTGCTTAATCGGTCAATAAAAAACGTGTGCCAGAGTATAAGAGAAAAAAACAAACATCGCACCATCGGACAGACGTCACATCACAACCATGATTTTGGTTCACAACTGGTTTAGATCTCGATAGTAGAGATTATCTATAGCCGGTAGCGGACCTTGTCACGACACGACTGATGCTCGAGTGCTCGACTCTAATCTGCTTTTGTTTTTTTCTCGAAATTTTAGGATACATGCTTTTTAATGAGTCTGGCTTCTCGTTCATATTTCTTTATTCTTTTATTCACTTCATTGGGCGCCTAGAAGATTTTTGTTTTTCTCGAAATTTTAGGATACATGCTTTTTAATGAGTCTGGCTTCTCGTTCATATTTCTTTATTGTTTTATTCACTTCATTGGGCGCCTAGAAGATTTTTGTTTTTCTCGAAATTTTAGGATACATGCTTTTTAATGAGTCTGGCTTCTCGTTCATATTTCTTTATTGTTTTATTCACTTCATTGGGCGCCTAGAAGAATTTTGTTTTTCTCGAAATTTTAGGATACATGCTTTTTAATGAGTCTGGCTTCTCGTTCATATTTCTTTATTGTTTTATTCACTTCATTGGGCGCCTAGAAGATTTTTGTTTTTCTCGAAATTTTAGGATACATGCTTTTTAATGAGTCTGGCTTCTCGTTCATATTTCTTTATTGTTTTATTCACTTCATTGGGCGCCTAGAAGATTTTTGTTTTTCTCGAAATTTTAGGAAACATGCTTTTTAATGAGTCTGGCTTCTCGTTCATATTTCTTTATTGTTTTATTCACTTCATTGGGCGCCTAGAAGGTTTTTGTTTGAAGTTTATAAGCTAACAAATATTCTGTTTTAACCTTTATACATCCCACATCTACGATATGAGGTAACCCTCGAAGATTGAAGAGGCCAGATACTCCATCGAATTTCTTCTCCGGAAATATGCAGGTTTCCTCACGTTTTCCTTCACCCTAAAGCCAGTGGTATATATCCGTACGTAAGTTCTAAAGAACTCATTGGCTGACTCCCGCCCGGGTTCGAATCCGCAACCTCACGAATGTGAGGCGAGCGTCCTCCCAGGTACCACGACCTCTAGAAATATTTAAAGTAGTAAAAATTAAGAAACATGTATAAGCAAAACAAAAACCCGACTGCAAAATGCCTGACACTCTGGACATAAAAAGAAATCACACCTTACTCGTTAAAATCGTTCAAGCCGTTTAGACTACAGGAGGTAATAAAGGAACTCGAAAACATACATACAATACACACACCCTATAACACTACCCTTCTTTTTGGGCGGTAGGGTAACAAAAGTTGTATCTTATGATGTAGACAAGCCCTCTTGTAAGAGAGAGAGAGAGAGAGATTTTAGGTTATTAAACAAGTTAGTTTATGCTACTGAGTGAGGAGACGAGCAAGCCACTCTCCTGATGGTAAGCGTCACGCTTTCCCATAACAGATCACTGCCACCCTGAAATTTGAATCTAGAGCAGATATTGAAATTCATCATTTGAAATCTGCCCGGCCGGGAATCGAAACGGGACGATTTTACTTATAAGACAGATGCGCTAAGCTGTTAGAGTAAAATCTTTCTATTTGATTATGCGTGAACTCTAGATTCCCGCTGCTATACAAAATCAGTCCCCAAGACTCTCACCATGAAGCGCGTAGTTTACATCACCACACATTGTGATCGTTCAGCAAACCAAAACAAGCTATACTGAGGAGCGGAGGGACAACAAACTGTTCGGGGAACACCGGCGGAATCTAGCCTATACTGGGCTCGGGTCTTGAAATCCTTCGATATGAATTTCTTTTCGCATTCGAAAACAATCACCGATAATATTAAATGCTAGTGATCATAATTTTGCGTATTTTTTAATCACTCCAATTCTGTGTTACCATTTTTTTACAAAACAATTAAAAATTCCATTTCACGCAGCAACCGGTAAACCGATAAATTTCGCAACGTCAAAAGTAGCGTCAATTAAAAAACAAACAAGTATCTCTGTGTTTGTGTCATATTTAGCGGGAAATATATCTCCAAGCTCCAAGTTGTCCACAAATTCACAAAAATATTTTGTTGTAGGTTATCTACGTATAATATAGCCACCATTTCTTCTCCACAGATGATACACAAACAATTTTTTTTTCTTCTATTGATAGAATAAAATCGAATGGTTGAAACCATTCGTTGCATTAGCGAATGACATGATTATTTTTAAAATGCAACTTTTGGAATTTCGCCCGACTTTTTTATTTGTACAATTTCGCATGACTCAAGCGTGCGCTTCAAAAATAGAGCCCCTGTTGCTACTCGACAGCCTTACTGATTACAAGTCCTAGGACGGGACAGGATCGGAAATTGAGTATTTTCATTGGTATTACTGAGTTTATAGGAATTAATAATTAAAATCTTATGTCACGGGGCGACGAGCGAAATAAATTGCCGTGCAGGGCTTTAAACTGTTTAAAGTTCAAACTTCTGGCACTGAACTATTATGGGTAAGCATGACGCTTAATATCAGGCCAGTGACATGCTAGGTCCCGTCTCTCACAGTATCATAAAAAAACTACGTACCTACAAAACTTCGATTACGATTGGATAAAAAATTCGCGAGTTATCGTCGGACAAATATACCCATAAAATACGATTGCCATACCCATAAAAAGCCGATTTGTTCCCTTCGCTTCGCTCGGTCAATTACTGTGGAATGCATCACATGCATGGAATGCATGTGGAATATCTGTACTTTAATTGCTTTTCATTATTTGAAATGCACTAGACTAAGTCTTAGCGTAGAAATCTTATCAAATGCATTATCACTAATCAAACACAGCCGTGCCATCGCTCTTTCTACGTAGTACCTTTGGATAAACATTATTTAGGTACAGCAGATTTATATTATCTTACCCATTGAGCTATTATGAACCAAGTAGTAGATTTGAGACCGCACTTTATGTGATGCTCTATTTCACTGTGGTATCTGTGCCGCACTTCACCCAGTCGCAGAAGTAAAAACCCTTTCAATAATCCAAACCTAGACAAAGCTGAAAATTGGCAAATTCTACGAAGCCAGCGACCTTATTATGTATCTTCTCTGATAATGAACTTCGCTTTCAGGAATTCTAGGCTTCATGGAACCCAGTCTGATCTTCGTAAAGCCCAGTACTATTTCCTATTACCTCTCTGTCCGTAACATTTCACGAGAAAATGCAAAAAAAATTACAACGAAATGTGAATGTGGGTAGTGGGGAAATATCCTGATGATTCACAGCACTCTTTGTCAAATTACATAGGATTTAACTTGACCGTGACTTACTTTGCTTGACCTAGACTTTGACTGAGACGTATTTAAATTGTGACTTTACTTGAAATACAACAATATTTATACTTAAAGCAGCTAACACTGACTAAATACTACGTGTGAAGCCACAATATAAAAGGAAAAAGATAAAAAAAAATAGCATGTCATGAGAACATGACGGACATTATATGATACGTCACATGTGCACGTCACTTCCTCGTCCCTGTTTTATCGCGGAAATAGAACGGCTTCTGTAAAGCGCAAGACACACTATATAAGCCGGGGCGCGGACGCGGGCGGTCTACTCGAGAGCAATTTCAACCACAAGGGTCCGATGCCCTGATTCTTGCTCGCTAAGCGGAAATAAAAAAAATACATCGTCAGTTTTCTTTAGAATACCATTTCCAATATTTTATAGCAGTTTCTTGTTATATTTTGGCGAAGGAGCAAAAAAAACTCAAAAAAAAAAATGTTTTCCTCTTTTACATTCGTTGGGTGAATTATCAAAAAAATTATACTCACTTTATCACAAGCTAATATTGACGTCAACATGAATAGAAAAATAAAGAAAAAGTATCCGCCGAAAAAATTAAATGTTCCCTAGAAAAATTACAATGACGCTCGAGAAAATGTATGGAACGGATTTTGCGATTTCATGGTTGGTCCCATAGTAAAAGTTGTCCAATATCATGATACACAACTCAACTCAGTGTATATAACTCAACTACCTTAAAATATGCACTGACTAAACTGCTTATGAGATGTGACATTTAAACCCAACACTCCTCAAATGTTGAATGATAAGAACGGAGTTTGGGAAATTCCACTTCTGTAAAGGGGTAAAATGGACCCCCAAAGATTGTATATAAATAAAATATTTTTTCAGGCTAAGCCAATGACACTTGGTTTGATTAAAAAAAACGTAACGACAAGCATGTCGCAGGATTTTTCGAAAAATCAACCCCTAAAGAGGTGAAGGTGTTTCATTCACTGTAACCTAAGCGAGCGAAGCCGTGCGGACAAGCTAGTAATGTATAACAATAAAATTATTTTAATTCGTTTATCAGCTATCGCAGTCTGAACATGAAGTGAGGGTCCGGTAAATTACTATCAGTCGTGGACAGTCACGACATGACTTGCGACTGCCGGTCGGCGGCACGTGTCTACGCTTCCTTAGAACCGGGGGCCTACCACCTCTTCACGATCCTCATATGAGCAGGAAACTGATATTAATTTCCTCTCGCTTGCACATTGAACATTTTTATGATTTATATGACTGAGGACTGCCGAAAGATGTAGCTTATATAGGCCTTCCACTAGGTAGACTAACGACATCGTGAGAGTCGAGGATGTAAATGGTTGCTTAATGTGGCTCTATGGCAGAGGCTCTTTGTTAAGCAGAGGAAGTTTTCTGGATGACGATGATGATGAAATGACTAGGGCGTGATTAAAAAAATGCATTATAACATATCTATCATTTTATCTAATTTCCATGTTAATTCAAACGATTTTTTTATTTATTTCATGTGACGACAAAATATTTTGTTGATAAAATTCGTCAAAAGTAATTTAAGCAAATCCAAAATTTCGTTTCTTGAAACCTTCGTTACAAAAGATGTGGATAAGTGATTAACTTTGAGACTACAAAAATCATTACCTATAAACATCAAAATTCTGTATGATTGGTATTATATTTGAAAAGCTTTTTCTCTAACCATGCTATCATTGTGTGACCAGATAAAAAAAAATTACGATATTTCATTAATTGTATCACCATCATCATTTCATTTATTATTATTATTTTTCTAGCTGTTACCCGCGACTTCGTTCGCGTGGCCCTAATATAAAAAAAAAGTAGCCTACGTCCGTCTCCGAGCCCTAAGCTATATCTATGCAATCATTCAGCTTGATCCGTTCAGCCGTTTAGCCATAATAACGCGACAAACACCCAGACAGACAGATAGAGATACAGAGTTGCATTCGTTTTTATAATATTAGTTAGGATTTCATTTTCGCGTTATCGAAATACGACAATTGGTTTCTAAAGCTTCTTAAATTGACGAAACAAATAAATTACGACAAATTGATGTAAACTCATATAACCAAACTTAATTAGGTAGAAATTAAAAAAAAAAACTACCCAGATCCTCGTAGCTATGGAAAATCCCAACGGGATGTTAGTTTATTATAACTAAAATAATAATAATTCCTATAAGTTTATATTTAGGTATTCAGTGGCTACTGGGATTCAATTAATAAGAACTACGTGTTTATGAACACGAACTTTAAAAAATGGGACACGACAACATACAATTCGGAAATGTGTTTTACACACTGACGCTCAGATTCATCTAAGCACTGACGCTTATAATGCAACGCAATTACTAGTTAAATAGAAATCAATGGGTTTTACATCAAATAATCCACTAACGTATGATGGATTTTATGAAGGGTTGAATATAGTTTAATTATTATATTTTTTATTTTATTGATAATGTTTTTACTTAGTTTAATTATAATTTATGAAAAGTAGATAAATGTGCATTGTATACAATGGTAACCCTAGAGTGCCCGGTTTTTTTTTTTTTTTTATTGGACATTATAAAATCATAGGTAGAGAGAGAGTTTTGGCGGGAACGTAAGGAATTCATGTCGCGTCATTTTATTATTTTCCAAAACTTGTGTTATTTCGATTGTTAATGTGTAGAGATGAATTTTTATCTATTAAGTGTTTGTGAGCGTGCACGAGTTTTGGTGAATAGTATAATGTTGTGAAACATGACTCTTTGTGTTGTTTACACAACTCAATAGAAACCCCTAGTGACATATCTACCACTTTACTGAGGCATGACGTGGACTGGACCGAGACTTACTTTGCTTGACTTAGACTTATTTTAATTGTGAGGTGTTTGACTTTACTTGAAATATTACAATACTTGACACTGGCTGCATACACAACGTGTGGAGCCAAAACATAGAGAAAAAAAAGTAACATGCAAAAAGTCAATACTCATATCACAAAATGATCAACACTAAAAAAAAAATTTAAATATTTTTTATAAAAGGCGTTTTCGATAAGCCATTTTTTAATCCTTTCTTGAAAATAAAGTCATACATACATACTTTTAAATTTTGAGAAAAATGACAATGTGTACCTACACTCCGTTCTCCAACATGTTGGGGATTCATAAAATATTATACAATAATTTTGTTCACTTTTACACTTTACAGAACGTCGACGAAACCTTGAACCAGCGAAATACTTTTTTTTCTTGAAGATTTCGCTGCTTTGAACTTACTACAAGAAAAAAGAACCCGACTGCAAAATATGGCCTACTACAGGCAGAGAGATAGAGGGACAGAGAGACAGATAGACAGAGAGACATATAGACGAAGAAACAGAGTTACTTTCGTATTTATATTATCAGTTAGGATTAGGATAGTTAGGATGATAGCCTTAAAGAGGAATCCAACAACACTTCACTCGTCAAAATAGGTCAAGTTATTTAGGTTACAGGAAATAATATCATCATCATTACCCAGAAGAGTTCCACTGCTTAACATAGGCCACATAAACACACATACTTTCGTACTGACACACACCCCAAAAAAATTACCCTCTTTCTTCGGCAGTCGGGTAAAAATACTCGGTTGCATAGCTACCAGCGGCAGACAGATCTAGTGACCGCCTCAACTAAGTAAGATGGGACATAAATTCTTCAAATGGGCTAACTAAAATAAGAAAAAATAATACCCCTTTTAACAGAGCTACCGAACTATAATTTATAGCTTGGCCTCAGCGCGACCAGCGGCGAAATAAAACTTAAATAAAATTAGGTAAGATAGTGGACCGCTGAACGTTGTAGGTTCCGTATGAAATTTTTAATTAAGATAGTACTGAATGCAAGGAACTTTCGCATTCCGGATAGAGCACGCGTTATGTTACCTATCCTAACTAATATTATAATTCAGAGGAATATAGCCACAGCCGTATCAGGACCAACAAAGCTTCGAGGTGTAAAAATGAATACGTTCGTCTCGAGGGAAAAACTTCGCTTGCGCGATTAAGAACTCCTTACATTACAACTGTCAGTCCATACAAAACGTCAAAAATGAATAAACGCCATGTAGCGAACTATAGGAAGTAACTGTGTCTCTCTGTCTGCATGTTTGTCGCTTTTTCACGGGACTTGATAAAATGTAATAAGGAGTTACTGTGTATCATAAAGACGGACGTAGAGTTTTTTTGTCCACGTGAACGAAGGCGCGGGTAACATATTATATTAAAGAACGAGCGTTTTTCTAGGAATCACTGCACAGACCAAACCGCTCATGATAGAGATGAGAGATGTTTCATTTACTGTAGCATAAGCGAGCGAAGTCGTGCGGGCAAGCTAGTTTCCTATAATTGTAGGTATAACCTATAACTTTCAGATAATGGTTTTCTAAACAACTTGTTGTTCGCTATAGACTTGTGCATAAACTTTTTAATATAACAGCTAACAGAAAAATTAACCATTCTTGATTCAATATTTAGAAACAAAATATATATTTTTTTACAGCTATGTTATGATCCGCTGAGAAGGAGAATGCCACTAAAGAGACCTTAAGGTCTCAGGTCTTAAGGTTTGTATTTTAGGGATCCCTAGTTTAAACTATGGATCCCTAAAATACAAATCTCGACGTCGGAGACGCAAAACGGTGAAATTGGAAATAATTTTGCGATAGCATCGCCTGGCCGGTACCTTTCAATTTCTTTATACGTTTGTAAATTTGCTTGTCCCTCTGTTTGTTTTGTCTACTCTGGCTGGTCCAGCAACATTTTTTTGTTAGTATCGATGGATAAATCACACAGGACCATACTCTTACTACATATACTTTCGTGTTTTGGGGGACTTGTGGCGAAACTTGTAGGAAACGAATTAGCAAGTAATATCATTAAAAGAAAAAGAAAATACCCGACTGCAAAATGTAGCGTATGACACTCTGGACGTAAAGAGGAACCCAACGACACCTCACTCGTCAAAAGCGGTCAAGCCGTTTAGGCTACAGGAGGTGCTATAGGAACGTAGTTCCATCCTCACATACTTACATACAAACTTTTGCATTTATAATATTAGCGTGACGATATTTACTTATATAATGAACTACGATATTTTCTTTAAAGATCAAATCTTAAGAATAAAATAACTTCATTTTGATTTTAAAAGAGACGCCCTGCCACCAGGTTTTGGCACATTCCGTATTTGAAAATTGCATTGCTATCGCTCTGCTCCCCGTGCGGGCAATAGAGATAGAGTTAGTGAATTTACTTAAATAATTTGATGAAATTTGCATTTCATGGGAACACTGTTATCATCCCCTAATTCTTATCAAAATCTTTTTTTTGGTTTTGGTGTCGCAGATAGCAGTTTTTTTTTAAAATATTTATTGTATTCTAATAAGCACTACTTTTCTTCATCACAATTTCAAAGGAAAAATATCGTCACTTTGGGTGCCTATAAGTAAGAAGACATTGAAAAAAAAATCTAAGCTTTATATCTATAGATCGGATAACATTAAACTTAAGGGTGGCAAACAGTTGGCACTTTTTGTAAGGTCAAATAGGCGAGTATACAATAATCTTAAGTTTTTTTTAAGTAAAACAGCTAAGCTATTCGTTTATAATATTTAGTAGCATTTGTGTTTTAAATTACTTATTCTTTTTGTTGAAATCTAAGGTATGAAACGATGCCCTCTCTATCACACTTAGAGAAGTACTATGAGCCGTTTTCTTGTGGCATCACAAGCATTGGTAAATGAAATAATAATGCTGCAGACTATTTTGTTTTCAAGATATACTTTTTTTTTAATGATATGTTGGAAAACTTAAAACAAAACCTAGATAGGAATACCAATGTCAATGATTTATAGCATTGTTATTAAGATTATCATTTAAATAACATGTTTTATATTCATACAAGTGCTGCGTGAGAAACAACAGTTATCGCGACAATAAGGGAAGAATCTACAATTATTAAAAACTTAAAATCAATCCTATTTAAAATAATATATTTTTTTTAAATTACATAATAATAATAGGAATTAAATCAGATTATACTTTCTTATTATTATGCCCATAGCATAATATACTCCGCCAGGTATGTAATTTTAAGTATAAATGTCACGTGGCCTGACACCAGCCGACGTCACGGATTACATAAGTACAACACGTTTGACAAAGACAAAATGGCAGATAGTTACGTAAGCTGTTGTCACCCCCCGGAATGACCAGGGGGCTTATCCTCTAACTTTGAAATGTTCGTGATTCTGATTGCGAGAACATGCCATCTCGCTCGTACCAACTTAGTCGCACTATGCGCGGTCCCTACTATGCTACTCTCGTTATCGCTTTCAGAGTTACGGGATCAGCCCACTGATCTTGTTCTCTTGATCAAGATTATACCAAGGTAGCTTTTGGTACTTCAGTAGTACAATAATCAAACGTCATTTTTCCAATTATGAAAAACACTTACTTTTGCAAGGTGATGTGCATTTGCGTGCATTTAACAATCATGTTGATATTTTATTCTTGTCTCATTGCTCCTGATAACTTTATGATTTTCCTTGTTGGCTTTTTTACGGTTTTTTTATATATTTTCCTCAACTAAAGATCTAATGATAATTATTCAATTTGCATTGAAAGCCTTGAAATCTTTATTGATTTTTAAGTGATGCTAAAGACAATGAATTAAGATAGCCAATCATCATTCTATCATTTGTGATCAGTCGAGTAACATAAGTTCAAACATGACGCAACCAGTTCATGAAATGCCAATAAAAGAAGTCTTTCAAACTTTTCCTAAGGTGGTTTTCTAGCCATGAAAAAATGTCTAGTCTTCGCAAGTCTCATTATTAACTGTAATATCAATGTTCAAGTTCAATTTGTCCTTTATGATGTTAACTCATTACTTTCACAGTTTGGATTACTGTGTTTTTGAAACAACGGTAACTACTCCACTAGGTGTTCATAGCTTGCCTTTTTCATTGCCTAAATTATAAATTTTAATACTTTTTTTTCCAACTCTATTTTCTAAACACTGTTTTAGACTTTCGTGGTGGTTTACAACATTACTATTAGTACTCACGGGATATTTACCACGGTTATTATTTTTCTTGAGTTCCCGATATTTCGGCACAGTCGCATGCGCCATGTTCACGGGTAGACTGAAGACCACAACAACAACAAACAACAATAACGTCAACAAAAATAATAACCGTGGTAAATATCCCGTGAGTACTAATAGTAATGTTCTATTTTCTAGTTCCTCCCTCCTGATACATTAAAATTCTATTGTTTTATTTCAAGTGGTTACCACATAGTACAAAAATTAAAAACAAGAAATATGGAGCAAATATTTTTATTAATTTTGTCACAAGACGTTTATTACATATGTGAATAATATAATGTAATAATGTATAATGTAATAATAAATAATATAACATTTGTGAAAAATACACTGCCCATGGTGTTAAGTAGGTCGAAAATATGTCAAATTCTACGACTCATCTTATTTATTTATTTATTTAAGTATACATTGCCACATAATGCGTAATGGTAACATTTTACAGAATGTACTAAATTACACATTATACCCTGTTATAGGGTGTTGCAAACAGTATTGTTGCCTACATACAAAAAAAGTAAAACTACCTATTAATAAATAAAGTACCTACTCTTTCGTCAATCGGACGTTGCACAGCAAAGACACGAATTAAAATTATGTAAACCAATAAATAAATTGATTATAATTTATTTGTTATAGCTTCAATGCAAAAAACCTCTTTTAGTACACTACGCGAGACAAAACACATTCCGAATACTGGCAATTGGAATAGTTTCTATATTTTTATTACTTTATTATTATTTTTTCCTCTAAGAGGATTTTGGCGTCGCACGTCTTATGCATTTGCCAGTGTCAAGTGTACATATATATTCTCAATTTTTGCTAGATATTATCAAACAAGTCATAGTCACGATCAAAGTCAAGCAAAGCAAGTCACGGTCAAGTCCAAGTCATGCCCCAGTAAAGTGGTGAAAACTTTACTAGACCCTTCTATGGAGTTTTGGAAACAACACGAAAATTCACGATTCACGACATCATACCATTCACCAACACTCGTGCATGTACACGAACACTTAACGGGTAAAAATTCACCGTTTTTACACATTAACACTCGAAATAACACAAGTTTTGGAAAATAATAAAATGACGCGACATGAATTCTTCACGTTCCCGCCAAAACTCTCTTTTTATTACTTTTTAGGCTTGGAAGGCATCCTAACGGTATTCACCGGGAGACATAACTTTGGCGGACGGCGAATAAACTTTTTTAGTTATTTTTCTGGTGACCTCACTGGACGGAATCGATTTTCGAATCCTTTTTTTAAAAATCGATATTCAAAATGTTGGTTTAGAAAAGTGAAGCTTAAATAGTGATTGCGTATTAGATTCTGTATATGAATAAGAATAAGAATTATTGTATTGCAATACTGTGTAAAACGATGTTCTTAAAAACAGTGGACCCATATCGGGTGTGCAATATATTATACCTACTTAATGAAATAGTTATTTTCTTAATTAAATATTTATTTTTTATTTTATTTTTTTCTGTGTATAATAATATTAACCTGCGAAAATAGATAGTTAATGTTTTGTTTTAAGGTTCATCAATGATATTCTGTTTAATTTACTATTATTCTTTTAAGACAGATTTCATTATAGCTATCTCTTTTACTCTCTAACTTTTCGCATCTCTATTCGTACTCTTTGGCGAAACTTGGTTGCTAGGTTACAAAGAGATATAAACAGACTGCAGCGGAGCCGAATTCAAAACGCCGTTTTAAATATGAAAACCTATCATAATTATGTAAAATATCATTAATCCAAGGTATATTATGGCAATTTTTCTAATGAACCACTGTACACTACGATATAGCGTTAGGTTGGTATATTAATACTTCACATTGAATATTTATGACACTGTCTAATAATCTATGTGTGGCGCCAAAATTAAAAAAAGAGAATAAATCGGGAGCGAGGATTTTTATTTATACTTCTTTTTTTAAAGTTATTTTGTATTTCGCTCGTAGTACCAAAGTAAAGTAAAGTACTTAAAACTATAGTTATAAAGTTGTAAAGTTTTAATACAAATTAATATCCGTTATTAGCTTACTGGAACTCCTCCCCATTATCTGTATTTAAGTAAGTACCTACACATACCTTTATAAAATGAAAAAAAGTAGTTATATAATTTGCCTCAGGAACTACAAGGATGTACCTTAAATGGCAATTAATTATGTTAAGAATTGTGGGAACTACTACACACTACTACAATTAGTTGTAATAGGTAAATATGAAACTAATCTGTTGGAAATTTACATAAACATGCGTAGTCAGGAAGTAATATCTGTTATGTATTAAATCGTTGGTATTTAGTTATCAGGTTAAGGCGGTAACAATAGAATCTAATCAATCGGTCTCTTAGTACAATTTAAGAAGCCTATAATTGAAATGGGTCGTAAATTAAGTATCCGAGGCAACATTAAAAACTAAACTTTTATCAAGGCGATTATGACAAAAAACAACACTCGCAACCTCTAATTGCGATCAACGCCGGTCGAAATTAAAAAGAAAAGTCTCACAGAAAGAATCCCGCCTATTTTTAAAAATGGAACCCGACGATGATTCGCCTAATTAATAAACCAATCACGTACAGTCGAGACGCGGCGTCGAGGCGCGGCGGACGTGCGGGCGCGGGGGATGAACGCTCGGAAATTCGAAATTCGAATACTATATTTTTTTCTGCACTAAAACATTGCAATGCTACTTGTAATTGGCTTGACGGCCAATGATAACGAATTTAGAATGCCATTAATTATTTATGGCGCATTATTTGCTGAGCTAGAAATTAACACTTTAGATGAAATAGGTTTCAATAACCATCAATCATTGCACGATATGTACACGCGCCAGATGCTATCACGACTACCTACATCGTAAGTCTTATACCATCTAGTAGGTACGATACAAAAAAACTCAGTAGTTAATCTTGTCAAATCAATATGAGAAGTATAAAATTAATACCATACGATCACTTCTCAGAACTTTGTTATGAGAACCCCACGGATTATATGACGCAGCGTTATGTTTTCTTTTTTTATTCAATGGCCAGTGAATGAAGCTGCCAACATAACAAAAGAATCTTTCAATATTGACACCGAAAAATTACTCGAAAAAATTTAATTTGGTTTTGGGTATTTTACAGAAAAAATATCATTTATCAAATGAATGCATTCCCTGTAATGTCTTTGCACAGCGTGACTGCAAAAACTAGTTGAATAATAAATGCGTCGGTTGGCAACACTGGAGTCCCGAGTGCGCCCGACGAAACGCGAAAAAGGGCGAAGATTAGCCAGCGCGCGCTTTTTGTTTGCATCAATCGATGCGCTCTCGCATTCGCACAATGAATAATTCAAAAATTGACATGAAATGGCGTATGGTTCTTTTTTTAAATGAAAGGTGCCCGATTGAGGACTGTAACTGCTTGACGAATTCATTGGTCAACGGCTTTTTACGTGCCGTAATCGCTGTATTTACTTGATAGTTTATTATTTTATGCATACAAATTGTGACCTCTATTTTCTTCTTAGAACCTGTAAAATTGTCGTATTGTATAAAATTATCGCATTTTCTAAACAAAACTGACGGTCTCGGTCTCGATCTAAACGGTTTTGAAAATTTTAGTTGGCAGCCTCTACATATAATTTGACGCAATACTTCGCTAGGTATGCCACAACTTATTGCATCGTAATAAATATTTACTGTCAAACCGCAAATAAAGTTTCGCCTTGGACTTAACAAAAAGCGGAATATCGATACACGAGTGTTAAACAACCGCTTTGACGTTTTTGCATAAGATTGCCAGTGTAAAAAAATAAATAAATAATTCGAGTAATGTCGTTAATGATGCATCGAAAGCTCCGATTTCCAAGTATAAGATCTTGCAATCAGAATTCTGTATGCGATTGGAGATGCGATGTGCAGTTTTTGGATAAATGGCTTCATCTCAGACCCGACGGGACGTCAGTGTCCCCTGCATTATGGTTATGACGACTTTTTGTAAAACCAACTTAGTTAAACAAGGGAGCCACTACTGTATTTCCTGAACTAAACTGACAGCCATCCGTAATAACTTTTAGTTTCTGCTTTTTGGTAACATTACATTTAAATTGGTTTACGAGGTTCATGTCGATAATTTCATTGAGATAATTCACTTTATAATATTAGTTAGGATTAGGATATATAATAATTGGTATGCTATAGAACATTGCCAAATTCTAAAGATAAATAACAATCTTTCTTTTTTTACTCGGTAACTTTTTTATACATATTTTTCTCGATTATTTAACATACTTATATAGCATTTTTTTATACTATGATTACTAATAGTAATGTAGTAAACCACCACGAAAGTCTAAAAAAGTGTTTTCCTCATACAGTCAAAAAGACAGCAAGGTAAGCTGCATTTTGACTTTGTGCGACAAGTTTTGCTGATCATTTTTAGACGGACTCGCGTTGTACTAAGACATGAGTTGTGGCATTGAGGGGTTATATGTATATTTATATATGTAAGTACTTTAATAACAAGTAGGTACATATTTATCTTGGTAAGTTTCTATAGGTACCTACATATCTACCCGCTTGCTCTCTGAAAAATAATCTTTACAAGTTCAACAGAGCGTGGATTATTATGCTGAAGTAGGTACCTAACAAAAGTTATTTAAAAATAAATATTATTACCCTGCAATAATACTGGTTTTGAGTTAAAAGAGATTTAAGTTTTATGAATGTGCGTAATTCTTTTTTTGCCTGCTGTTGCTTACTAGTCGACGTCAATTCTGTTGTGGAATTTTCTAAGCCATTGACAGCTCTAAAATAATTTAGTAATTCTTCTTCAATGTAATTATTTTTATGGTTGACAGGCTAGGCTTTGGACCACACGTCTTTTAAAGAAAATGAGTTTTTTTTTAAAATTGAATTTGAGTATTTTATATATTTAAAAATGTTGAAAAAGTGCGAGTGACTGACTGACTCAGGGAAGCGGGCTTTTAAGTGACTGAGTGATCGAAGATGGTAAACGTCACACAGTCACTTAAGAGCCCGCTTCCCTGAGTCAGCTATCTCGTTCGCGCTTTTTCAACAAATTAAATATAAACTGCAACCTGGATTTCAAGTGAGGCGGCCGTAAAACAACGTAGGTCTGTACTTGCGGCGACAGATCTCAACTTGAGAACGGTAGCTAGCCAGCTAAGTATTAGAAAGTACCAACACACAGGTTTGCTCACGGTGTATTCCTTCCTAGTTCAAGCTCATTGTTGGGAATTGAACCCACACCCTGCGGATCCACTTATATACCATCGCTAAAGAAGTAAACTAAACAAAATTATACAGCTCCCAAATGTTGCCATTTTTGCTGCTTCCTTTGAAACTTGCGAGTAAATCAAAACTTATTGTTGTTCTGTACAAATAAATAAATCTAAAACATCTCTACTTTGTAGTTACACCACATAAAAAAAATGTGATGAAATAAAATGTAAATTTGAAAATAAGTTTGTACGGAAGCTTCGGTGCGCGACTCAGAATCGCACTTGACCGGTTTCTTTTTTAAATTCATCCTAGTGGGGTTATATAGAGGATGGAAGTTTATATTAACGAAAGCCAAGCCTCATTGCAGAACCCACATACGATGACGCGGGCATCAGCTGCTAGAGAATTATGTAAGTAATTGTAAATATTTAGTAAGCTCACTTATACGAAGAAAACGCCATATTGGTGTCCACACAGGGTTGGTCGTCCGCCACTCCGCCGGTCGTCAGCATCAGGGCGTTCATCCGGCACAGCGAGCGATTACGGATACCGATTAACTATCGACTGTTCACAACACTATCAGTCTCGCGTCGGAACGCGAAATGTCACGATAAGGTGCATCACTGGTAATGTTGGGCCATTGTCTGAAAAGATAAGAATTTTTTTTGTTGAATATCGAAGTCTCTGTTTTATTAGTTTGTTTACTTGTCTAGGGAGAATTTTGTGTTAAATTTAGTTAGCATTTTGCACAGAACCTGGTTTTAGAAAATTGATGTGAAAGACTGAAGACCTGATTAGATAAAACTATTTAGATCAAGCCATGAAGAAGACGCCCGCCCCCTCATCTCCACTGTATAGTTTATTAGTGCAAGTGTGCAATTTCTATAATTATTAGGTAGTCCTTGCACATGCTGTCACAGATTTTTTTTATCGAGCAAAAGGAAAATTATCTTTCTTAATAAAATTATGAGTGAAATGATCGGAAGAAAAAACCTCAACACAGTCATCGTTAAAATAGTGCTGAAAACAATAACCGTGCGAGGCCCTTAAAAAGTTCCATCGTTGTCGATGGGTCGAAAACAAGCGCCTCCCTAATTTACCTAACAAGCTTGCACAATCAGAAAATAATCACAATAGACTACTAAAACAAAAAATAGGTCAATTTTAATCTAAAAACATCGGCCAGTGGTCTCAGATTTTGAGATAGCGAGCGGTAAGACCGGCTCCGCGGCCATATTGAATGTGATTGACAGCTGTCAATGTTGGCGGCACTGCGACGCGTCGCCGCGCCCGCGCGTGCTTTGCTAATGCGCTTGATTTTTGAAAAGTTTTCGTTTCTATAATCTAAAATCTTATTACAGAGCTTCGGAGTTGTTACAATTTCATCCTACCGTGTAGTAGTGCCAGTAGTAGTGAAGTTTGTTTCAGATATGTCATTAAAGTATTGCCATAATAGAAATAGAAAAGTTCGTACAAGCCCTGATGATTTTGTGACCTGATAAAAAGGGACCTACGATTCGACATGAGGTCCGTAACACAATAGCGCCAAGTTTCAGCCTTTCAACTAAATCCTACACACGTTTTCCGCACTTGGAAAAAAATAGAGAAAAATACGTATCTCTCTCTCTTTTTGTGAATAATAAGAGCCAGTGGTGAAAAAAATTACATTTTCTTACTTGCGGATGATGTATTAGTAAGGGAGTTTATATACCAAGCGCCCGGGCGAGTGGACGGGGGCGCTGTGAGACAAAAATGTATGGCGCTCTATAGAACGAAATATAAAAAGCGCCCGCCGCTATACCATCGAGCACCATTTTTTTTTGTCATAGTAGCGCCCCATATCACATCATATCAGGTATCATATCAGGTTCCCTTATAGGACTCAACTAACGCTTCGGAAATAAAAACAAATCTTACATCAGCCTTTAAGCATCCTACTGCTGAGATATCGGCCTACCCTAAGGGTGATAACACCAAATTCACCACGCTGGCCCAGTGCGGGTTGGCGGATTCACATACACCATCGAATTTCTTCTCCGAAACTATGCAATCTTCCTCACCGAAAAGCCAGTGGTATATATCCATTATCCATAAGTTCCAAATAACTCATTGGTGTGGGCCCGCCCGGGTTCGAACACACGAATGTGAGCCGAGCGTGCTACTGAACTACCACGGCTTATACGGAACAGACATACTTAAATACACCCGAAAACATTATCCTCCTCGGGCGGTCGGGTAAAAATATGTTCATACTGATACTGATATACTCAGTGTGACACGCGTCCACTTCGTGTGATTCCACAGAATCAATGTTTGCTCGATGAATAAATAGGCTACATGTATTCGTTTTGTAGTGGTAGGGCTCTCTTGCAGAGTCCGCCTGGGGAAGAACCACACCTTTGCCAGTTATTCAACCGCCAAGCAGTAGTGTGCAAGCATTACTGTGTTCCGGATTGAAGGGCAATGTTACCAGCGTAATTACTGGGCATGCAGACATTAAACATCTAACATCTCAGGGTGACGAGCGCAGTGCATTGCCGCGCATTGTTTTGAACTGTTGAAGTTCAAAATTCTGGGTGGCACTGAACTGTTATGGGCAAGCGTGACGCTTAACATCAGGTGAGCGAGTTGCTCGTCTCGTCACTAAGTAACATAAAAAAAAAAGTAAGTCTGTAAGATTACCAGGCTCTCCAAAAACTCGGGTATAAGGCATTGAGTTATTATGTACTACGTAATAGAGGCGACATCGCAGTAAATTGCAATGTCCCATTTTGGTGACGACCTGATTGGCTCAATCGTAGAACGCCTGCCTTATGACCAGATAATCCCGGTTTGATTCCCTGCCAGTCAGTCTGAAGGATGAATTTAAAATAACTTCGCAATAAAGTTTATTTTAGCACTAGGCAGGCAAAACACGCGCGCCGGGATAAAATGTTGTCCACCATGCTTATCCCGCGAGAACGCATTAACGCACAGGCAGTTATAAGACAACAACATGAATGATGACATGTTTTTATTTTTTTAATATTAAATTTTTGTTTGTTACTTGTATTATGAATTTATAAAATTTGTTGTTTTTTCTTGAATTTAATTTGTGTAATGTGGAATTTATAGCTATGAGCTCTTGATGCTTAAAATAAATGAATTATATATACAGGGTTAGGTTATAAGGAAAGGGTATATGCTAAACCGAAAAGGGCTCATAGTACTAATCATTATGAACAGCTTTTACTATGGGACCAACCCTGAAATCGAGCAGGGGAAAGCAGCTGTTCCATAGAAAAATGTTAATGACACTCGACAAAATGTATGGAACAGCTGTTTTTTTAATTTCGTTTTCAGGGTTGGTCCCATAGTAAAAGTTGTTCACAATCATGAGCACTATGAAACACTTTCGGCTTAGCATATCCTTTCCTTATAACCCTGTATATTATACAACTTTATCGAGGCGCGCGTGCTACGCTTGTAGGCGTAGAAAGCGTGAGAGACCGCGAGAGTGATCGTTTTGTCACTTTCGCACTACCTATGTAAGATGTAAAAGTGGCTTCGACTGCGTGTTTCGAAGAATTATAAAGACGGTTGTCGTTTGTGAGGTAGGATTAGGTGGACTTATATATATACTAGCTGTTACCCGCGACTTCGTTCGCATGGACCTACACAAAAAAAAGTAGCCTATGTGCGTCTCCGACCCTCAATATGCAAAAATTGCTTGATCCGTTCAGACGCTTAGCCACAATAACGCAACAAACACCCAGACAGAGAGACAGAGTTACATTCTAATTTATAGTATTAGTTAGGATAGATAGTTAGAATATTTCTGTGGACTGATCGACGCAATTGGTGGCCGTACAACAGCGCCTATCGCTACAAGTCTACGGCACTCACAATGGCGCCTCACTCGTTGTGTGGTTGTGTGGCACTCGTTTGATTCTGTACAAACCGGGCAAAGAGCTGTGGTGAAAATTTCTGTAATTGCTGCGCATTGCCTGAGAGTAGCAGTTTTAGAAGGTTTCTTATTGTCGCCCGACACAACTTTATACTTGCCAATTTATTTTTCTGCTTAGCTTTCCTTTTAGAGCATCTTAATGCCCACATGACGACGTACAAATAACTTATGTAACTCTTTTTGTTGCGGAGTTACGACTATTTTTCTGGTCGCGCAGAGTGAATTTCGAGGCTCTTTTTCAACCCCCGCCCTGTTCAATGACGTCGACGCACGATGACGTAAATGCACTAACAGACACAGGTCAGTGATCTATTTTCAGAATATATACAACACTTGACTGTACAACCCTGGGTCACGAGATATATTACATTTTTTGGCTACAACAATAGCGTTTCACCCCTAACTCTGGCAGGACATGGGACTATGGGAGGCCTCTAAAAAGTTTTCTCGTTAAAAAAATATTGTACATAAATTGCGGACCTCAACACATAAAGATGTTATGGAAAACCACTAAGTAAATGTTGCTGTAAGTAACATTTGAGATAAACTTTATGTTTTATGAAGATATGACTTCAAGGGCCATTAGCTATTTATTTTATGTCCGTGGATGATCATTGGAAACCATTGAGCAACACAGGCCAGCGGTCGGCCGTTTGGGCCGGTACCGTGTTGCTCAATGTTGGAAGCTAATAAAATTATATTTCAAATAGGTGGTACTTGCTTACATACCTAGTTACAGTCATCAGTCATATGAAATAACTGTACATCTACAGAGCCCGGCCGTCTTGATCCCCCAACACTCCCGTTTTGGCAGGACCGTGAAGAAATCATGTAATTGTATTATTTTCCAAAACTTGTGTTATTTCGATTATTAATGTGTAAATAAGTTTTTGTGGAAAAATATAGTTTCCAGACGAGCTTTTATAAAATCCCTTATTGGCACTGTACGCTGATCAAAATGACTCCAAGCTACATCAATATACAGTTCGTTACTCAGGAATTCAGTTTTCCACTTTCCGTCTCCATAATCAGATCAGCTCACTGTCATTATATTGTATTTGTCGTCGGAACTTTCAACTCAATGGGAACTGGTCTAAAATTCAATTGCAAGATTTGAACCGAACTTAAGTATTATAACATACAGACAATGCAAGCTAAATAACAGCTTGTAAAAGTGGATTTTTATCCATTAAATGTTCGTGAACGAGTATCGATGAAAAGTACTTATACTCGTAAATGTCGCGAAACGTGGCTTTTCTTGTTGTTTCCAAAACCTCTAGTACTCTCCACTACTTTATTTGGGCATGACTAGGACTTGACCGCGACTAACTTTGCTTGTTTTTCACCCGAATACTGAAACGCCAATCCAATATTTAAGTTCGCGTCAAACATCTGAGACCCCGTTATCCTTGAGAATCGTATACAGAAATGCTAATTAAATCATCACTAAAATTCAAAACTCCTGTGAATTTACGCAAATTAGACATTAGACATTTATTTAGAATTTAGACGATGACTGAGACGTTTTTAATCTGTATTATTTTCTTTACTTGAAATATTACAAGTTTCAAGTTTTGTAATATTTCAAGCGAAGTAAAAAATTTAAAGTCCGGTTATAGCTGTAGAAAGTCCGGTTATAGCTGTAGAAAGTCCGGTTATAGCTGTAGAGGTCGTTAGAGACCAACAACGTCGTCAAAAAAAGCATTATTAGCTACCTGTGCAGTAGTGCGAAAAAAAAATTATACTGTAAGCATAAGCGTGTAAGTTACACGTCCACGCGGAAAACCCGAATAAGTAATGTTTTTGATTATTTTGCGCTTCAAGCCTTTACCAGAATAACAGTGATATATTATGAAAAATATAATACGTGTATTTATAACAACTGCATTCATAGGTACATTGATTAATACCGCATAAATATTTTTTCCTTAACTTATCAATTTAACAAATATAATGAAACTTCAATACAGGTGAACGTGTTAGGTATCTTCACGAGATACCTCTGTGAAATATTACTAGATTTAAGTATCATAGTTATAAATACCTCTGGGGCTCTAGCTGTTGAATATCAAAATTCTTGATGGCACTGAACAGCTATGGGCAAGCGTGACGCTTACAATCAGGTGATTAACAAGCTCGTTTCATCAATCAATACAAGAAAATACGTAATGCAGTAATTATAATGATTACTAACTAAAAGTTTGTTTATTTTTATTGAATACATATTATTTTATCATTAAATATTAATAGATGTGGAATTCCTTCACTCGTTATCAATATGATTATTTGAAGTTCTTGTGACTTCTTCACGGTCCTGCCAAAACTCCTTCAAGATGGCCGTCTCTGCAGTTGCACAGATTTACAGTTAAACTCAACGAATTTGTTTTTTTTTTAAATTGAGAAATGTTACATATACACTATTGATTTACTATAAACTTATTAGTTTTGAGTACCTATAGATAAACTAAAGATAAAATAAAATTAATTTTAGTGTAAAGTTTGCTATCATTGTTTTTTTTTTTTTTATCTTTTTGTAAAATTTCTGTGTTAGTAATATTTATGACAATTATCATATGCCTGTGCTATAAATTTATTGTAAATGTGTGTGTCGACGTTTGTTTAAAATATTTGTCGCGTGTTTTCTTTTAAGTTTATTCAACCTAGGGACGTCTCACTAATGCATATTCAAATGAAGATCAAGAGGTTGAATACATTAAGAACCCTTATTCATGCCTAGAGTTTTAACTTAAATACAAATTTTATTTATTTTTGTGATTCTTATAATTTTTTTAATCGAATTATAAATGTTTATCGTCGCGCATTATTTAAGCATCGATTCGTGGTAATACTTACGCTTACTGCACGCTTATTAATGAGGTTGTTTTCCAAATACCATTACAAAATAATTTTTAATATGATTAATGAAAATGGGCGAACTACTGAGCATTAACTAGCTCTTATTAACACTTACCCCCGAATACTGAAACGTTTGTTAACTTTGACGACAGATTAAGTTTATTGCTGTCTTAGTCATTTGCTTAGTGCCAGACAAAGCCAGTATTAGAATCAGTCAGTTGTTAAAGTTAACAAACGTTTCAGTATTCGGGGGTTAGCTTTTGACTCCCTATATTTAGTTTTAATGAAATATACATTTTCTCTTTTGACCGTACTTAATTAGAGTTCAATGTTGGCTACAGTTTGTTCCATTATAATCCACAAATACGTTTTTTTGCCACAGTTATACTTATTTACTTCATACTCATTTATGTATTATTTATTATTATTTATTACTCATTTATTTACTTTTTATTTCATTTAAATTTTTAAAGTGTTTTGGTTGTACCTTGTCAATTACGTAGGGCACTTAATGTTTAATCAATGATATGAAGGATTGTTTGCGATTACAAAAGCCACTCATCTCGTCGCATTCATATTCATATTCATAGTTCTCGTTATATTAATAACAATATCGAAGGTTCATAATATTATATGAAAAAACTATCTCAGCATAAATTGAACGTAACTTGATTTGCTGTTTTATTTTATTTTACAAGAATGAAAAACCACAAAAGAAAAACCGTCGCAATGTGAAATTTGTCTTTAAAAAAATAATTGTATCAAATATTTTTTTATTTAATATGAATAATACTTAAGCTGGAAACGTAGGTAAAGGTTTGAAATATCAAGAATTTAATTAGTATGTAAGAAGGCGTGCATAAACCATATCAAAAAATATAATTATGGTATCTACCTAATTTTTATTACAACAAATAAATATTATAATTTATAACGTCTTTCTTATAAATTATAAAAAAATTATATTCCTACCTACATAAGTACCTATGTTACATAGGTATTTCATCTGTACTTACATACGTAAATAAAAGATAATCTTGTAAAGTATCATAGTAATATATATAACATACAAATAAATATATCAGAAATTCAACTAAGCATTAAAATTAAATACACACCTGTTCTATCTACCAAAAGAGTAGTTTATACACCAAACAAAATATGTTAATTCTGAAAACGTCTACACAAAATACGTCAAAACTTTAAAGTAAAAACACTGTATATACAAATGTATATTCACGAAATATCCACTAACGTAAACGAAAGAACTTTAACCGCAAGCTGTCACCAAACTTCGTTAGATAGCACAAATTTGATTGGAAAAATGAAAATCACGACTTATTGAACTTTGCACTCTGACACTTTCACAGTATTTGTGTGTCTATGGCCGAAAGTTGCGCGATTACGCTGAAAGTTCGTAATTTGAATTTGAACATCGAACGCAGCGCGATTTAGCGCCGTTGGGTGAACACGATCGACTGACGGCGCGCGCGCACCTCTACGTGTGCCTGCGCTCTTGGGAAGTGTCGTCAACCTTTTTTCTTAAGACTTCATTTTGAGATAATCGAGTGTGATGAATTTATGAACCAAATAATGTAGATATTGCAATATGTAAATGGACTCACCCTCAGTAATTATCGCTTCTTAGAATAAAATAATGTGGCGGCAAGGATAAATTCTCTAGGATCCCCTTGCTTGATTTTTTGGTGTTTTTCGACTAACTACACACTCGCGGTACACACAGAAGAAAAACCTATATAGTTTTTCTGTTTATTGGCTTAGGTATTTAGGTAAGTATGGAAGCGTTTATGGAAGAGGATAAATCATATATTGATTAGGACCTGTTATTGTTATGATTTAACACTTTTTAGGCTGTTTAAAAAAAATGAAAGCTTAAAAGAATCAAAGTGACGCACCGAGGCGTCTAAGCCGGCCTTGTTGTAATTTAACCGTAGCATATGAAATAAAAAAGATTTTTATAAATAGTATATGAAGCTGTAAGTACTTATCACGATAATAGAAATACCAATGTTTTTTTATTCTATGGACAAGATAAAATAGAATACACAATAACATTACCCACAATAAAAATAAATTTGATTTATTTGGCCACAAAAGTTTGAAAGTTATTTTTTACCAGCAAAAAGCTTACTATCACCTAACCAGCGAAAAATCTCATAAATTTTATCAATTTAAACAAATTAAAGCCCACAGTGCAATACCCCTGGCAAAACCTGTTAAGTCAGCGACTATCGAGCTAAAAGCCTTTGGGATTCACAGAAATGTATATTTGTCTTTATCTAACATATTGAGAACTTACATAAGCTAGAGGAAGATGGCAATCGTGTTTCACTTGATCTCACATGGACCTTGATTAATTGATCTAAAACTATAAAGACTTAAGTAATATAGGAACAATGAAAATGATTCTACACTTTATGGTACAATTGTTAAGTTGCGTTTTATAAAATATTTATCTCAAATTTTACAGTTTGAAGTAAGCGGATAATTTGAAAATTATGTAAATTTCGGCAACTTTATTCCCATGTAACCAACAATAGCATGATTTAAACAGTATTTCATTATCTAGATTGAAGATTTTAAAATATTTATTAAATTTTGCTCGGAGCTTTTTAAGATAATTTTTGGTATGAGATGCGTGGGCGCAACTGGACAGTGGACACGTTTGATTAGTCGCGAGGCTGAATCTGCGTGCCCTGTCTCTTTCTAGCGTTACAACTATAAATAAGATAGAATGAGACAGTATTATGTTTTCATCCGTATGGACCGAATTGGAGACGTGGCTTTATTGGGATCTTCCCAGATCGGTTAATTTTCGTACGTAGGAGGAAATTGTCTGCTACGAACAGTTTTACATAGCGGCTGGATTTTTTATGTTATTTATTAAGCGTTAAAGAGAAGTTACTCGCGGCCAGTTTTTCATTGACAGCTTCATTTGCAGTTTGGATTGTTTATTTTTATTGAGCATGTTGATGAGTTTTAATTAATGCTGCTAATGGAATTAATTTTGATGGTTATTTATAAGGTCTCGACTGTAAATGGATTGAATAATACATTTAAGGCAAGTTTTACTTGTTTTTCAAACTTAGTTACCTCTACGACGTAATAAAATCGAAAATATTAGGTAAGCATGTACTTAACAAAAAAACTGACCACCTAAATTATGAATCTTAACCAACCAAGCAATACTCAAAGATACTGGTGGCTGATTCTGGTTATTAAATACTTACCTAATGTTTTTGTATTACGTTTATTCTAAATCTTTATAAGGTATGAAACTAAATAATGAAGAAGATATTGACCAGCCCTAAATATTAACTACATGATTTGAGAATGTCGTTATTTTCTCAGTTACGTCGTTTTCTCAGTTACGTCGTTTTCCCGGTTAATGTTCGATTTATTTGCAATACAAACTAGTATAACGTCACGTTTCCATAAAAGCGCCAAAAAGCGCGCATAAATTTTTTTTAATATCTATATAGAATTCACTTATCATCATCGTCAGCCGGCATAACGCCACACTGAACGATAACTTGCCACTTGCATCCATCGTTTGCCCACAACTTTCACAATGTCGTCAGTCCACCTAGTGGGAGGACTACCACGCTGCGTCTTCCGGTTCATGGTCGTCGCTCAAGAACCTTTCATCGCTATCGGTTAGCGGTTGGTTATCGGTTATCGTCACTCAGACGCGGATAAAATACAAAACTAAAAACAAAGAGACTGGACAGGATAATTATTTGACGAATCAGGTATAAATATGTATGTAGATTGCAGAGTAATAAGTACCTAAAAAAATAATAATTTATCAATGTAAAAACCCCGACAAACACTGAAATAATGTTACTAAAGTTGCATAATTTTTTTTAATAACATGAACGTCAGTAATTTTATCATTAAAAACATTTGCAAAAGAGGGAGTGCTCTGCAGCGGGCTGAATAAGCTGCCGGTAATGAAAAAATGTGCGAGTGAGATCGCACTTATTGTTTGAAAGCAGCCATAAGAGCTCGCCCCCTTAATTAGGCAACTTAGGTCGAAATAAATAAATAAATAAAAAATTGGCAAAGAATATAAAATTGCCCAATAATAACACTGAGCGGTTTTTTTTTTTAAAATACGGCAGTTAGTTTATTTATAATTTCTTTTCCATTGGGTAATCTTCACTTAAGAGGGTCGTCCTGCCGCAAGGTTGCAAAGAAAATTGTATTGCTGTCGCTTTATTCCCCGTGCGATAGACATAGTGAATTTAGCTACATTTTTGATGAATGTAGCGTTTCGGGGGAAAACTGCTATCCCAACCTTAATCTTATCAAAATCTTAGGTTTTCGGTGTCAAGGGCATGAATAAAACATAATCTACGCCGATAGGTTCCGTATTTTCAAAAAATATAACTAATAACTACTTTTCTTCGTCATAAATTCAACGCAAAAAATTCGTCATTTTACGTAAATATTACGATAATTCAAAAAATCAAACCTATAAGCATGGTTATTTAAAAAATCATCGCAATCGGATAACATAGGGGTGGAATACATACTATACAGTTGGCGCTTTTTGTATGGACAAGTAGGCGGTATACTCACATGTTCATAATGTTAAGCTTTCTTACATGAGTAATCGCGAATGTGAAAACTATACGAGTTGAGGTGCACGTGCAGCTCGTGCACGCCCCAGATATCATCTTGATTGTCGACGACATTTCTCGTAAACTAGTTACAAAAAAAAGAAAAGAAAATCGTTTTATATCACATCTATTCAAAAAGAGCTAGTTGATTCTTCGTAAACAGCGACTGAAATAGCTCTTTAATACCTAGGGACTAAAAGTGATTTGAGTTCTGAATGTGGATATTGTTAGTAAAAGTTCCAATCACCAAAGAGATCAATCACGAACATTGTATGAACAAGGCTGTATCATATAGTAAATCGCGCACGACTAAAAAATTGCACACTACAAAAAAAAAGCTCGAAATTCCGCCTTCGCTCGTAATTGTTTACTCAAATTCGGATTTTACTTAGTTTTTTTTTAATTGAGGGTGTCTCTAATTATTTCTATGTTATGTCATATTATTCTTAATTGTATGTAAATAAATAAACGTAGGTACTGTTCTTATTCATAATGATGCACTTACCTATTTTCTCATACCTATAGAGTGATAAAAAGTAGAGTGTCCACCTCGGGAGCAACACTATTTTAAGCTCGAGTGACGTGCTTCGAACACTCGCTGCGCTCAGAATTCTACTTTAAAATCCTTCGCTCCGCTTAACTTAGTATTATCTGTATTCAAAGAAACGCTCTTGTCTTTAAAATTAGTTGCTTGCTCTTGGGGGCCTAGGGTCAAACAATTTACTAATTGATAGCTGGTTATGCAAGATAACTATGAAAATGGTTCACAAATATATCTTAAATATGTGTAGTATGTAATATGTATATATCTAACCAAACACCCAGTATAAATGGAAGAGGAAAATTCAAAACATGTATTTGTAAATTGTGTTTTTTTATTTACATTTATCTATTTATAAAGAGAAACAGGAAAAAGGTTCTTTTGACAACATATAATAAAATAAATAAAATAAAAATAAAATAGCCTTTTAATTCCCTTCCCTTACAAAACATTTATACTTAATTTTATTAACTTTTGTTTATTATTTTTACACATATTTTATTTTTTTATTAACTTTAATTTAATCTTGTTTAGTATTATTAGTTCTAGTAGTTAAGTTTAGTACATTTAATAATTTTTTTTATATACTTAGTTTTTACATGTTACATTTTTATTTTAGGTTTTAAATTGATATTAATAGTTACTAAATTAGTATGTATTAGATTTGTATTATTACATTATATTTTAACATTATTTATTTATAGATTAGGGTTGAGGACAACATATAACATATAACGCACTGAAAATATTTTTTATCGTTTTTTGTAAATAGCTAGATTAAAATATTAAGTTTTAGTTATGTACACGAAATATTTATTAATTTAAATGAAAATGAAAATTGAGCATCTTCGAATTTTCTACTGAAAAAAAAAGTAGTAAGTAAATCTTTTTTTAGGCAATAGTTGTTCTACTTTGTTCTGCATCATTTTTCCAACACTTTTTTATTTTATCTTTAATTATCTTTAATTTATCTTTATTCTCTCTTTTTTATTCTATCCAAGCTAATTTTAGAGCTAGGCACAATTACTATTAAATTTCTATTAAAGCACGATTCTTACCCTTATTACTGTCGTAATAGTTTGTCCGCGCGGCTTCGCTCGCATAGGCTACCCAAAATGAACATCGAATTTCACCTGTTTAGGTGCTAATTTTTGAAAAATCATCCGGTGGTTCTGGTTGCAGTTAATTAATTATTTCTACCCGGGTCCCGGGTAAATAATTAATTAAATAAACTAATTGTCAACAAAAATAAACTATTTAATACTAAGCACAAATATAAACCACAATTAGGTCGTTGTCTTCGGGTAAGATGCCCAAAAAGCTGGCGACATTACCCCGCTGAATGACCAAACTACCCTTTGGCCGAGGTTTATCCGTCAAACTTTCAAAGAAGCTACATACTTGAAATGTTTAAGATACCTAGCAATAACAAGAAAAGCGCGCGTGTTCGCGGAGTTCGTGAAAGTGGAAAATCGAGTGTAATCGTCGCACACTCATGTCAATAACATAACTAAATGACGTTTCACATTCTCCTCTGGGTATTAAGGCCTCATTCGCGTCTATATTGTCTCCCTCGCTCAAAATAATTTTTCGTTTTTTATTTAGTATTTGATTTTAATTTGGATCAGATATATTTATCCTTTTTCGTATTGTTAAATGTATTTACAACTAGCATGTCCTTTACCGACTCCGACCCTTAAGCTATATCTATGCAAAAATTCAGGTTGATCCGATCAGCCGCTAAGCCGTAATAACACGACAAACACCCAGACAGAGAGACAAAGAGACAGAAAAAAAAAAGTTACTTTTTTTCGGCTCTGTTTTTCGTTCGATTCCCACCCAGGACAAACATTTGTGTGATGAACATGGATGTTTGTTCTTTGTCTGGGTGTTTTTGTGTTCTATGTATGTATTTACAAAAAAAAGTCTTTATGTATTTTATAAGTTATCTGGTTCCCATAGTACAAGCGCTTGTTTAGTTTGGGGCTAGATAGCGCTGTGCATAAAAGAAAAAAATTGAATGTAGCACAGACTTCAACCTCGCTCGAGTTTAGCCACACTTAGATAACAGAATTACCGAATGCTTACACAACGCAGACAAGATGGAAAGCGGCAAATTGTGCGGAGACAATTTCGGTGAGATCTGCCCAGGCATGCATCACCTCCTGGTGTAGAGTCCGCAGCAGAACCAGGCGGCTTTTAATAAATAAGTCAGTTCGTGATATCCCTATAATAAAATAATAATAAAAAAACAGTCTACTTAATAACATCTTCTTTTTTTTTTAAGTCAGTTAAATATATAAATATCTAGTCCGCACGGCTTCGCTCGCATAAGCCACAGTAAATGAAACACCCCATTTCACGCCTTTAGGGGTTGTTAAAAATCATGAGATAGGCTCTTCTTTATTTTTTTGCTTAGTAAAAAAATCGAGTTTCATTGGCGTAGTGCCATGAGAAAATATTTATCCATTTTACCCCTTTAGAGATGGAATTTCGTAAAATCAGGTCTTATTGTTCAACTAGAGTCCTATTTATTATATATTATATATGTATTGCTGAGGTATTTAAGAGCCTCTTAGTTAAGCAGTGGCTAAGTAAGAATCAGTTAGATCCTCGGTGATCAAATGGTCTAGGTACCATTTGAGGAATATAGGGTTCAAATTTCACGTCTGTATCATAAGCGGTTTGGTCTGTGCGTTGATTCCTCGAAAAGGACTTGTTATTTTATACACATAGATATTACAATTATTGTCTATCTATATCTTGTATATGTATTGCCAAGCTTTTTTTATAGTATCATCGGACAGACCAAACCGATTATGATAGAGACGTGAAATTTGGACCCCATATTCCACAAATGGTACCTAGACCATTTGATCACCGAGGATCTTACTGATTCTTACTTAGCCACTGCTTAACTAAAGAGGCTCTTAAATACCTCAGCAATGCATACATTCTTTTCACTCATAAACGATAACTAGGATTTGCTTCTATACTCTAACCCCCGAATACTGAAACGTTTTTTAACTATGACAACAGATTAATTCTAATGCTGCCTTTGTCTGGCACTAAGCAAATGACTAACCCCCGAATACTGAAACGTTTGTTAACTTTGACAACAGATTAATTCTAATACTGCCTTTGTCTGGCACTAAGCAAATGACAAAGACAGTAATATACTTAATCTGTCGTTAAAGTCAACAACAGCAATAGACACGTGACAGCAATAGACTTAATCTGTCGTCAAAGTTAACAAACCTTTCAGTATTCGGAGTAGCCCCCTTACTAATAAACGCGGAAAAATCTTGGAGCATTTGCTCAGTCTTCTGTCTTTTTCAATCGAGTTCTAATCTCCAAAAGAGCGAAAAGGAACTAACTAACTAAGGACACGTGGTAACTAATCCAACGGCACTCCACGTTTATTAATACGGGGGCAAGTGAATAAGATCGGATTGTGCGAAATCCACTTATTAGGGACCGAAATGTACTCCCAAAGTTTGTATGGAAATAACTTTTTTATGCTACGCTAATGAAACTTGGTTTGTGTGTCCTACGCAAATGCTACGCTACGTAAACAATTAAGAATGGCATCTCTCAGGGTATTTCGAAAAGAAATTGCTAAAGAGATGAAATGTCGCTCTCCGTCAGGTGAGATTGTGGTCAAAAGATTGCATAGTTCTTTTTTTTTTTTTTTTTTGTATTTTTCGCATTTTTTTTTAAATACACAGCAAGATTTAAAACAATAGTTTCAATAAACACTGGTTCGCGGATCCGTGTGAGGACGATTGCTGTTTGATACAATCAGTCCTCCCACAGATCCAACTAACTAACTATCAAATACAATAAGATGCTACTCGAATCTCTAATGTACCGAAGCAATACAAATACAAATACAAACACAAATACAAATATCAATGATGTTTATGTTCCATTAAATTGCACACTCATTCTTCATTCATTTCATTTTTTTTTACCTCATAAAGCCATCATCATTTCACGTTTCATCATTTTTACCTAGCACGAGGTAAAAAAAATATGTGGTGTTTAAATTATTGCTATAGCAACAAAAGCTAACATTACGAGTGCTTGGCGTAGAGAGCGGCTAAACCTACATTTAGCAATAACAGAAAAATCGCGAAAGCGTGCTACGCCAGGAAGTCGAAAAGGAAATATCGAATTGAAGCCGTGACTCTTGTCACGGATGGTTGGATATTTAGCCGCTATTATAAACAGCTATTAGGAAAAAAGAACTTATCTACCTACCTACGGTCATAGAGAGATTATAGGAGAATGACAATCTCATACAAAAAAGTGTAGGAACACCCCAAAAACTGCATAAAACTATGTCAGCTAATGTTCAAACCGCTATAAACGCCGATGAAAATATGGTGAACTACCTGCGCCCTGCGGTTTCACCCGCTATTCTACAAGGCTGCCTGACATTACGCGCTTTCTCGTTCGTACACGATGGTTACACACACAGTATTTATGTTTATAATTTCAGCTCCACAACCATTATTATCAATTCATTCGCAAATTGCAATTTCAACTAACTGCTTCCATAGCTTTCTCCAAACCGCCTGCCAAGCGTGTTTATTATGGAATACCTCTCTTTCTAAGGGCGGATTTCGACATTTCTCTGGATTTCCGGAGAAGGTCCGGGTTTCGTGTCAAATAATACCTATAAAATGTATTAAAATGTACAAAAGTAAGAGAAGTCCTTAAATAACACGCTTCCTGTAATTTTTCCCACGTTTCTTGTTTTTGCATAATATTTGACCAGGAGTTCCTTTGATAACGTAGGTGAGCACTAAGCAAGCACTTCTGTAAATTCATCCCCTAATTCATAGGATTAATTCATAGGTTTGGATTCATAGGGGACGAAAGTTTTTTCATCAATTATTTAATTTCAATTCTGTTACATTGATGATATTAAAATAAAATAAACCTTAGCATGAGACAAATGGAAGGAACTATGTAATTACAAGACACGAGCTTCTAACAAATAGCTAGTGTTTTTTGGCGGGAACGTAAAGATATCATGACTATCGATTAACTACTACTATTACTATACTATTTTCCAAAACTGGTGTTATTTTGAGTGTTGGTGTGTAAAAACGGTGTATTATTCATTAACTGTTCGTAAACGTGCACGAGTGTTGGTGAATAGTATGATGATGTGAAACGTGACTCCGTGTTGTTTCCAAAACTACACAGAAATTCGTTATTTAAAATTGTATAGCTGTCGCTCTGTTTCTCGTGCGTGCAATAGAGAGAGTTAGTGAATTTTCCTAAGTTTTTGATGAAATTAGCGTTTCGGGGGTAGTATATTATCACCCCCTAAATCTTAACAAAATCTTTTGTTTTTGGTTTTAAAGGCTTATATAAACCATAATCTATACGACTACATTTTGTTTTTTCATAAAAAAAAAGTTTTAACAACTACTTTTCTTCGTCGTATTTTCGACGCAAAATTTTGTCACTTTAAAGGTCTATAACAACGAAGATATAGCGAAATTAAAAAAAAACACAAGCATTGTTTTTTTTTACAAAGCAAGTTTTCTACGCTGTAGATAACATATAAAAAAATCATAGAAATCGGATAACGTGGGTGGATATCAGACTACTACGCTTTTTGTGTGGACAAGACGGCGTACCGTCTTTCCATACAAAAGGGCGGTTCTTTACACTTTTTTCAAATGTTAAATGTTTACTCTGTATTTTCCACCAGTACCATATCTCTCAGCAAGTTCAGTGCGCTTCACAACCGTGAAATTGTCGTACTCTTACTTTCTCGATGTCGCCAGATACACGCGTCCTTCCTTTCGCTTTAATTGCAGGCGACAAATTGTCGTGTCTATGACCCTGGCTTAATAGCACCATGTTATATGTTTATAATACGATCAACGAACTATTCCGTGGTTAAGTAAGTGTAAAGCCTAGAGGTGGCGCTTGCCGTCAGCGAGCGACTTGGCTCGTCTAAGGGCCTTGTCACACAGCCGAATGAATGAGAAGTGAGTAGAGCTAGAAACTGGAAACCAGCTAGCGTGCAGCGAGAAGCAAGTGTATAGTTCCGATAAATCTTACGCTAGGCTATAGCGACAATTGCCCTGATGCCGGGCATTAGAATACGGCATCGGTATCCCCTACCTGTAGTAAGAGCCTACTAAAAGGGGACCTCTGGCTCGGGGGTGGTTAGAGATGGGGCTCTAATCACCACCTACGAGGAGTCCGGGGACGAGAACAGCGACGAGTGGCGGACGCTGTTGTAGGCTTAAACGTCTCACGACAGTTGCTAGCTGTCCCGGGAGGAGCTGAAGCGTGGTGCTGAGGGCTTCGGTGCGTTCCCTTGGAGATCCCGGAACCCTCGATCAAGCACCAAGGCAGGCCACCGGGGGTGTTTTATAATGTGTGGGGTATAATCCCACGTAACCCAGCTGCACCCCAAAGCAGTAGGGTATCTTGAGAAGATTTCCCCCACGCAAAAAAAAAGGCTATAGCGACAAATATGACCGTTTCATTTTAAAACATTGGGTTAAAAAAATACCAAATAGTGATAGCACATTATATTTAAGATAGTGTAGTTTATGCTAGTTTTGTTTTCTTATTTAAATTTATTTTGTAACAGATTTTAATTTTGTGCACAACGTCATAAATACTCGTAGTAGGCAAGTAGGATAGGGTGTTCAATTTGTGTATAATTGTATTATGGCTATGTATGGATCTTTGTAATCCGAAATAAAGTTTTTTTTATTATGATTATACAAGAAAGCTTGGGCAAAGAGGTCGCCCGAAGAATCCAACTCGGATGGACAGCGTACGGGAAGTTGCGTGATATCTTCTCGTCCGAAATTCCGCAGTGACTGAAAACAAGAGTCTTCAATCAATGTGTGTTGCCAGTGATGACATATGGAACAGAAACGTGGTACATAGCGGCTGGCCTTTTGAAGAAGCTCAGAGTCGGACAGAGAGCTATGTTCGGAGTTTCTTTGCGCGATCCGGAACGAGGATATTCGGCGAAGAAACAAAGTCACCGACATAGCTCTCAGGGTTTGCAAGCTGAAGTGGCAATGGGTAGGCCACATCGCTCGAAGAACCGTAAATCGATGGGTAAGAAAGGTTCTTGAGAAGCAACCACGAGCTGGAAGACGCAGCGTAGGTAGGCTAGGTGGACTGACGATATTTTGAAGGTCGCGGATAACCAGTGGATGCAAGATGCAAATTGTCGTTCAGTGTGGCGGTCCAAGGGGGAGGCCTTTGTTCAGCAGTGGACGTCTTCAGGCTGTTGATGATGATGATTATTATAATAGTGAGTGTACGAGTGCGAAGAGAGCTTACTCGCACCACTCGCTCGGGCGGGGCGGCTGAGACAGTCTCTCGGCGAGAGATCGCTCAACGAGATATTATCTTTGATAGCTCATGTCGCAGCAACAAACTAGTGGAGAGAGAGGTCTCGCCGGCAGTGTGAACAGTCGGCGATCAACTATTAATATATGTGTCTCTTTTATTCATACTGGGTCTATTTTGTTATGTCAGGTACAACCTCTATTGTAATTTTCAGTTTTTTCAGTTCGCTTGCATCTGTAACAGACGTAAACAAAGTTTATTATTATTGATATTGAAAAAAAAACAAAATGTCCGACAAAATAAAGCTCTCGTCAAAATCGGTCAAGCCGTTTAGGCTACAGGAAGTAATATAAGAACACAAAAACATAATTATCATATCGTACTCACATACTTACAAACACCCCAAAAGGCACGGAACAGCCAAAAACATTACATTCCTTCTTGGGCAGTTGGGTAAAAAGTAGCTCGAGTTACTTCGTGAAAAGTATTCGGCCGCCGTATGTGGCAGCCATTTCCTCGATTTTAAGGGATTTCAGTTTTAGGGTTACGTTGTAAAGCAAACGTAGCCCTATTGCTATCGGTCTGCATTCCGTCTATCCGTCCGTCTGTCCGAGTACGTCAAAAGTCTCTAGCTCCTAATGCTACGATTCCCTAGGAAAAAATGGCATGGCAACCCCGAATCTTTTCCGGGAGTTATATCATGGCATCAAGCATGCTATAGAACATACACAAAGATGTAGGTACGACTCACACCCAGACCCAGAGCAGACATTCAAATTAATCATGCAAACATCTGCCTAGCCGGGAATAGAATCCGGGTACATAAGCCAGCCACGCAACTAAGCCAGGATGGTCAACGAAACAAGGATAATAGGCACTTAGAATTATGCCATCTGGTGATCACATGGGTTATTTATTTTCCTATCATTGGGAAAACAGATGGCGTAAGATGATCATCAGCGTCCTAAATAGCGCATAACGTGTTACTTCAGGTGTTTACTACCTAGGTATCCTGTTTTTATTTTAATTTTATATTTATATGATTAGGTCCAGGTAAAATACTTGAATAATTACATCATTGTCGGGATAATTGCAATCTACGAGAGATAAACTTAAGGGCTTGCGCACGTTGACGTTGAACTAGCGGGCGCGGGTGCGGGCGCGATTTTGTGCTCACGTTGGCCGTGAAACCGCGAGAGAAAAGGCTGCACACGTTTGAATTTTGATATTGCCGCGAGTGACAGTCGCGAGGTTGGTCGCTACTTCCACCCGTATCTGCGTTTTGTACGTGAGCACTTCCATTACGCCATATTGCTTAAAATTTCGCGCCCGCGCCCGCGCCCGTTAGTTAACGTGGGAAGCAGTTAGTAGCGTTTTTAAATACTATTCTTAGTTCAAGTAGGTATTCATGGCTAAATAAACGGATACACATGGTTATTGGTAGCTAACGCAAAGCCTTTTGTAGCGTTGTAGCGAAATTACTGGGCACCAAGAGACGCTTGACATCAGGTGAGCGACTTGCTCGTCGGGTCAATCAGTATCATAAAACATCGTTATAAGTGCGTAATCGCCCACTGCTGGGCATAGGCCTCTCTTCTTGTTTCAGATAGCGTAATCAAATTATTTTAAAATGATTATGTATACTGGAAGAACCGATAACCGATGAGGAAGAAAGGTTATTGAGTGATTACCATGAACCGGAAGGCGCAGCGTAGTCAGAGCTCCTACTAGGTGGACTGATGACATTGGGAAAGTCGCGGGCAACAAGTGGATGCAAATGGCAAATTGTTGTTCAAGTGGCGTTCTGAGGGGAGGCCTATTTTCAGTGGACGTCTTCCGGCTGATAATGATGATGATGTATATTGGGTCTTCTGTTAGAAGACGGGCATATTGTGTAGGATACGACTGTACTCATCATTAAGAACACATTTTACAATGGGACTAAACCTGAAATTGCGAACAAACAGTCAGCTGTTTCATAGGTTCATTTCGTCGAGGGTGATTAGAATTTTGGACCCAGGTTCACACTAAAACATGACCAGAACCACCATAGGACGGGCAGCACCGTCCTCTTTGTATATGGGTGAGCGTTCTGCGACCCCAAAGCCGCCATCCATGCTGGGCCGCTAGTCTCGACTTTTCGCTATGCACTTTGCGACCGAAATCGGTTGCTATGACGCAAAATTCAACGCTATTTTTGCGTTTTGTCAGAACAATTAGTGTTCGTTGTCGAATTTTGCGTTTTTTCGTTAACAATTCGAGTTCGTTGTCGAATTTTTGCGTCATAGCGACCGAATTCGGTCGCAAAGTACCGTAGAAAAGTCGAGACTAGCGCCCCAGGTATTTTGGCTATTGCGCTCAGAGTTAATAACTTAAGTCTATGACTAAGACCCACTTCATTGTCTATTTCCCAGACAGTAGGAGTTCATTCGAGCTCGCCTGCCAGTAGCGCGGAAGGCAATATCCGTTTCCGTCTAACCCCTTTTTATTCCTGCAGCCCAGTTGCTCTTAAACTTTTGGTCTCTAACACTAAGTAGGCACAGACTACCCTTAGATACCACAATCACGATCGAAGCGCACCACGCGCTGTCCAGTATCCACTGTCCACGCCTTGTTCAAAATCTATATATAACAAGCAGCGCCCGCGGTTTCATCCACTATTCTACAGCAAGCGAATATTGTTTCGAAATAAAAAGTAGCCTATATATTCAATGTATAAGCTACACCCATACCAAATTTCACTTAAATCCATTCAGCCGTTGCAGAGTTGAACGGGAACTTACCTAATTAATTACCCACAAACTTTCGCATTTATAATATTAGTATGATTCTACTGTACCTGTGTTGTCACTGAACTCCACCTATGCCGCTGGACTGATATTGATGAATTTTATTGAGTGTGTTTGAGTGGGTCCCGGGATAGGTTAGATTCACAATTGGACCCGGTAGGTGGCGCTGCGATAAGAGTTACAGGAACATTTTTTTTTAACCGCTGGATCGATTTGATGATTGTGTGTGTTTGAGTACCTACCCTGGATAGTTTATTTTCAAAACAGGACACGGAAGGTGGCGAATGCGAAGATCTTGAAGCTAGTAGGTACAAAAATCCTATTATATTATTATGATTTTGAGTCAGTAATATTATATACTAGCTGTTACCCCCGACTTAGAACGCGTGGACCTATAAAAAAGTAGAGTATGTCCGTCTCCTATCCTTAAGCTATATCTATGCAAAATTTCAGCTCGATCCGCTCAGCCGCTTAGCCGTGATAACGCGACACACACCCAGACAGAGAGACACATTCGAATTTATAATATGAGTTAGGATTAGGATTATTCTGTGGTTTTACGTCCCACAGTTTGAGAGCCACTGGCCGGTCCTCTAGACAGTTTTACCCACTTATTCGCTTCATTTCGTTCGAGAATATAAATAGGGTGTTAATCAATACGAGGGTGGTCTCACTGAATATTTAACCACGAGTTATGGGGTGAATAATTTAGGGATGTCCGATTTTTTATGAGATAGACAGTTTATTTGAGGTTTTAATAGTTTATTCTTACCCGCCTGTCTATGAAGCGGGGTAATATTTTTGGGATGTACGTATGTAAGTATATAGGTAGTTATTTTATGTAATTAAATATGTACAATTTGAATGTTTCAAATTGGTTTCTATTGTTAGCTCCTGTGAGCTAAATGGCTTCACACCAACGTAATTTCGATTGATTTCTTTTTCATAAAAAGCATCATGGCTACATTTCGCAATGGGGTTCTTTGTTTTTAACCGACTGCCCGAAAAAGAGGGTAATGTTTCTGGGGTGTATGTAGGTAAGTAAGTAGTATGTATTTTTGAGCCGATTTTGACGAGTGAGTTGTCGTGTTCCACGTCCATAGTGATTTAAGCTATAATTGTTTTGTAGCCGGATATTTTCTTTTATTAATATTATCTACTTGTTTTCTTGTTTTTTAAGAAAATTATGGCCGCAATTCCACCGTGCATTCTCTAAACGTAGGTGTAATTAAGCTATCGCTGTCTTTTACTACATAAAAAAACAAGATAGAGATGGCATGAATTATAGTGCTGTCAAATTAGTCAGATCTTAGTTCTCCATACAAACTTAGACGAGACCGTAGCGGGTTCCGTTCTAAAACAAGTTGCAAGTGTCGCTAGTGTACGTTTTTCTTCGCGGCTTTAATCGGTATACTCGATTGACAGAACTAAAATGCATGCTATCTGTTACTTGTGTTTCTATTAGTAAAAGAAAGCAACAGCACTAAGTTTGGTTTAGCGGGAATCACAGATGGTTCATCTGTGGCGGGAATCGACGCCTATATCTACTCATTGGGAGGACAATGGTCGATGATGATAAGACGTCATTTGTATGAAAACTATAGACAAATTTTATAGACATTTTTTTTTATGTACATAATATTAAGTTCAAGTGCCATGGGCTAAATAGGCTACTATAAGTATTAAGTGGCTGCTGCCGAGCTAGGTTAACATCTGTATTTCGGCAGGCAGCTTACTTCCGTGTAGTCGGATAGCTGTCAGCCGTACGACAAACGTGTGTTCTCGTACTAAATTGTAGGAACATGGATATACCAAATTGGATGTACCAGATTACAGTATTTTGTTTTTCTTACGATTACCCACGATTGCGAAGAATTAAGTCAGGTTTAATCGTGAAAAGGCGAATAGCAAACAGAATGACTGCGAAACATAATCACCTGTATTCGTATTTATGATACTCCAGTTTTTACTATAAATTTAAAAATAGCTATACTTTTCTATTTTTTATAAATTTATAGTAAAAACTGGAGTCAATTTGGTTCTTTTGAAACTTGAGTTTCTTACCTTTGGCCAAGTTGGATCCTGGTACAGGATGTGACATAAATTAAAGTCCGTTGGTAAAACGATTGCGTTACCTGCGTTAACTAATCATCATCATCATCATCGGCTGGAAGTCGTCTGCTGAACACAGACCTCTCCCCCTTAGGACGCGACAATGAATGACAATTTGCCATCAGTCTTGCAGCTCGTGGTCGCCACTCAAAAATCTTTCTTCCCCATCGGTTATCGGTTCTTCGAGTGATGTGGCCCGCCCATTGCCACTTGAGCTTGCAAACTCTGAAAGCTAATAACGGTGACTGGTTCTTCGGCGAATATCCTCATTCCGGATTTTATATATCGCGCAAAGAAACTCCACATTTATTATCCTCATCAATTATCATCACACTAATATTATAAATGCGAAAGTTTGTGTTTAAGTATGTTTGTCGCCGTTCAACTCTGTAACGGCCGAACGGATTTGAATGAAATTTGGTATGGAGGTAGCTTACAACCTGGATTAGCACATAGGCTACTTTTATCCCGAAAAAAAAAATCGGTTTCTGTAGAATAGCGGGTGAAACAACGGAGCGCAGCTAGTATTAAAATATATAAAAATGTCGTGTTAGGTCGACTTTAGAATTTTTTTCAAAATCCTAAATCCTAAGCGAATGAAACTACTAATGAAATAAACTCAGCGCGAAGTTTCAATAAATACCATTTATTCAACATAGACTCGTTTACAGATTGTATATTTTTACATTTATTTAAATGCCTTAATGAAGTAAATTTAAAACAATAATAGGTATTCATAACTTACTTAAAGTTTAATTTTACCTTTCTGGGACAGCACCGAATAAATAAACACTTTTCTTAAAACTATTAATTGCAAATTCGTGACATTAGATATTTTTAAGATAAATAAACATTGCGAGACTATATTCCAATAGATGCTAAGCTACATTATGTTCCTCGCGATGCCGCGAATATCCGCGAGGCGCCTACACACTGGTATCCTCGTGCCTCTCCTATTCGACGCTCTGTCTCTTTCTATATATATACTAACTATAGTTAGTTTGCTATCGATGACCGCGCCGACAGCTGTAGTAAATTGGATAAATCTGAATTAAAACTTTTTTTTAAATGATTGCAACTCATTTCTTTACAGTTGTTTGAATCTTGCGTTACTTTGCGGAAGTTCAAACTGTATCTTTAATAAACCAATGGTGTTTTCCGCTGCTAAGTAATTAAAAAAAACTTATCCATACCAGTATTCGTTTTGTTGCTCGTGCACAACGCCGGTGTTTTGTTGCTCGTAAGTGACGTTGGCGTTTATGACATAATAAATAAGCAAAGTTGACATTTCGTCACTGGCGTTTTGTTGCTCCTGCACAACGCCGTGGTGTGTGTTGCTCGAAAGCGACGTTGGCGTTTATGACATAATAAATAAGCTAAGTTGGCATTTTGACACTTGCGTGTTTCTTTGCTCGTGCACAACGCCGTGGTGTGTGTTGCTCGAAAGCGCCGTTGGGATTTATAACATAATAAATCAGCGAAGTTGGCATTTCGACACTGGCGTTTTCTTGCTCGTGCACAACGCCGTGGTGTGTGTTGCTCGAAAGCGACGTTGGCGTTTATGACATAATAAATAAGCTAAGTTGGCATTTTGACACTTGCGTGTTTCTTTGCTCGTGCACGACGCCGGCGTTTTGTTACTCGTAAGCGACGTTGGCGTTTTATCGCTTATACGCAACGTTGGCTTTCGATGGTTTTTAATTTCAGCATCTACCCGCGTAAGTTGGAACACTTCGTGTGCAAGGGCCATCAGTAATTAATAGTTGGGAATTTTTTTATTTTACTTAGGAATGTTCTAAAATAATACATCTTACCATTTATAAATACTGGAAAGTATATTAGTATAAAGAGCATAATTAACTTGCTGTGCATTTTAACGAAAATAATAACTATACAATTGGTTTCACCAAAACGGTTCAGCTTTTACTGTCATCCAGTTAAGAAAACATCAACATCTCGTGGTCTAAATAGCTGCCACAAATGATTGACTTTAATTGGCGGACTTCTCTCTCTCTCTCTCGCCCTGAGTAACGCGGACTTTTTCGTGTCTTAATTTTCTTTTTTGTTTATTCGCCCACCGACTAGGCCTTCGTCTGTCGCAACCGTTTAGACTCATAAGTCATTGTTTTCTGTTCTTAACTTCAAGTTGACTTTCTGCGAGATTGCTATTCCATTTAACTTATTTATTTTCTTAAAATTTCGACGGTTGCGCGTATCCTATGCGCGTATGTAAACCTAACATTACTTGTTTACTTATATCTTTCAAAAGTTGAAACATAGGCAGTACAGACGTCTCTAGTTCAAATACACGCAGAATATAAAATATTAACATTTAGAATTTTTATTTTCTCTCTTTCCGTTTTATGTGCCGGTTAAAAGTCCGCCGTCTGCAGTGTCCCTTTATTACAATGCACTTTTAAAGCAAAACACACAACGCTTCATTACATACTACAAATGTACATAAATAATATTTTTATATCACAAGTTTTTATATTACTAAACTGACAGTTGCGCCGATTCTCATATTTTGAAACTAAAGGCAGGACTTGCTGTCCTTGTCTAAGGAATTGAAATGATAAAGAGAAGAGATATTTTAGAGCTCTCAAATTTGTTTAAAGGTAAACGCACTTTTAAAGCAAAATACACAACGCTTTATTACAAACAAAAAAATTAAGTAGGACTTTTTTTTATTACTTGCTGCCGTCCTTGTCTAAGGAACCGATATGAAAAAGACAAGAGATATTTTAGAACTCATTAAAGGTAGACTTCCGTGCATCGCGGCTGATTGACAGGTGCGACAATACTCGCCCTTTTAAAATTCATTTCGCCTCTGCCGAGGTCTGCGACAGAAGCGCGCGACCGCCGCAATAAATATCTGGGGCTCTATTTTTGCATCGCTTGTATGATATCGCACGAAAATATCATGCGAAATCACGCGGAATGTCTTACTTCCGAGCGAACCAACAATAGTCGCATTTTCAAAATAATATCACTCGCTAACGCAACGAGTGGTTTGAACCATTCTAATTTGCTTTGTATCAATAGAAAATCTTTAATTTCGAATTATATTTTCGTGCAAAATCATACGAGCGATACCAAAATAGAGCCCCAGAACCACGTTCAAGCTGCGAAGATGCACGCGTTTATTTTGTACAAGCCTTTCAAGGAATACAGACAATTTTTGATCAACTTTAAGGCGTAGTTAATAGGAAGATCTGTAGTCACACAATATTATTTTCACGGCCTATGTTTCGGCCCAATCTAAGACGTAATTTTAATTAGCATGTTCAATATGTTTATTTTAAATTCAATTCTTTAATTCTGCTTTTTAAGTTTAGATCGTGTTGTGTACACATACTTAAGGGATATAGTCCAAATCGAAACTGTAAATCCTATTCTGTTTTTGTATTTATTTGTCTGTATTCTGTTTTGTGTGCCAATAAACTAAATAAATAAATTTGGTGTTCCAAACCAACCAATTTACATTCTCTCTCGCAATTCATTCCTCACATTCAATAAATTTCACTTTTAACGATGTAATTAATGAGAGTGATAATGATAAATGGTTTTCCTTTTATCATTCTTATAAAATTTAACATGTTTTGGACAACTTCTCATATACTTACATCCAAATTCATATATCATGTAGATGTAATTTAATGTTATTTTTCTACAACTATTTTTTTGGAAATATGTTGAATTGTAATAAATAATTTGTTCAAACATTAAGTGTAAGTATAGAAAATATAGCAAAAAAATATTTTTCTATATCACCCTCGGTTATTTTTATCAATAAATATGTGGCATGTGGGAGCGAGAGAGCGAATGAGTCAAATCAGGCTTACGATAATTTCAGTACTGTTTTTATATGACTTGAGTTTGATTTATAAAAACAATAACTTTACTAAGCCTAGTAAAGAAAATAATTAAATTTAATAAGTAATAATTTAAATCGCCTAATAGTTAACGAGTTAATAGTTAAAGAATAAACGAGTTACATTTATTTTTTAAGTTTTTGGTGGGGATCACGAGGGTATGCTCTGTCCCTTTTCTGCAAAACGATTGTTATAGTAGATAATTTGCTTCGGCGCATGTACAAAAGTGAGAACACATTTTGCTATAATGCGCTCTCTGTCTGTCATGAAAGTCATGAAGTAAAATGCAGGTATTTATTTATTTATTAAGATACGCCAACAGTGAACATAACATAACATATTTTACATTAATGTAATATATTTATTTAAACGATCTTTTTTTTAAATCGGCTGTTTCATACATATCGTCGTAGTTGTATTTTGTTGTATGTATTTTTTTTTTTAAGAAACAGCAGGTTTTTCGTCGCGATTTCAGTGTGGGTCCCAAAATTGGTCAAAATGATGAGTACAGTAATTATACCCCAGAATATATCCGTCGTTTAAAAACCGAGTTTAATTTTTTTTCGATTTCCATTTTTTTATCGTTGGTCGGCTATTTATGACACAGTCATCTAGCCTATTGTTCCAATCCAAAGATAATTAAGGCAGCAACTTTGGTGAAATCATCGAAAAAAGTCTCCATGGTTAAAATATCATTTTAGAAATACCTTTTTTAATTTTCCATTTTAAAAAAATAACTGTTTCCTGTCCAAATAAATTCTTTTCGTATTTTTTTTTAATTAGCGTTATTTATGGGGAAATAAAAAAAAACAGTAATCTTGCCTATTGTTTCAAAGATAAGTAAGCGGCAGCAACATTGTTTAAATTAATTCAAATTAAACGAGTTGTTAAGATTTATTGAAAATTGCTATAAATGCAGGCTAAAAGCTAGACTTACTTGCTGTTGTCAAGTTTTTAGTTATTCATTTCAATACATTTTCTTGTTTTTCATGTTAATGTCTCTAAACATCCTTTTAGGAATGACTTTTTAAGTATTCCAATTGAGAAAAAAAAAAACAGTTTTGTGTCCAAATAAATTAATATCTTAAATTACATTTTTATTTATTCCCAATCACATTTTTTTATCAATTACTTTTTTTTTTCTTAATATGTTTAGTTTCAACTCATTTATGCGTTTTCCAAATTCACTTTTTTTTTTCAATTAATAACTTTTTTTTTCTAAATGTTTTTTAGAGTTTCAACTCGTGTATTGTTTTGTGCGCGTGTTTGTCTTCCCTATTTTCAATGGTGGCCTTACAAACGTATCCTTTTAAAGCTAATACGCCTCTACACTTTATGTGCACCTGGTACCGAGCGCACCATTCTAGGGAATTGCAGAACGCCCCTACATCTGTTAGTGTTTTCACGGCCGCTATCGAGAGTAGATCTGGAAGAAATAGAGTTGATTGTGAGAATTGAAATAAATACAGGGTTACAAGGAAAGGGTATGCTAAGCCGAAAAGGGCTCATAGTACTCAACATTATGAAAAACTTTTACTATGGAACCAACCCTGAAATCGAGAAAAAGCGATCAGCTGTTCCATAGAAAAATGTCAATGACAATCGACAAAATGTATGGACCATCTGTTTTGTTTTCCTCGATTTCAGGGTATGTCCCATAGTAATAGTTGTTCACAATCATGAGCACTATGAACCTCTTTCGGCTTAGCATACCCTTTCCTTATAACCCTGTATAGCATAACAAGGATCGGAGACGAACATAGGCTCCATTTTTTTAGTAGTTATTTTTCAGTTGTAGCCTTGCGACAGCCAATGAGAACGCTTGATCGCACTCCCCGCAACCCGCGCTTTCCTCTTACTTTAGCGAGAACGTAAGAAACAACAATCTCGTAATGCGGTATCTGGGCTGATCTGTGTTGAAGACGAGCAACAAATGTATGGGGCGAGCGAAGCGAGCGTGAAAACCTTAATAAACTTATTTCGAAGTTATTCAAAGTTTTATTGAAACCTAGTAAGTTGCAGGTGAATCGAGCGTCGAAATTGTCTTGGCGCTTGCCATCGTGCACCGTCCAGCTTGTCTCACCTGGCGGGTCAGCGTGCGTGAGCAGCTGCACGTCGTTGGCGCGGCAGAAGGCGTGCAGCGAGGGAGGCACGACGCAGCACGACGCGAGGTTGATCTGCGCGATGGCGGGCTTCACGCGCGACCACGCGTGCAGTTTGCGGAGACAGCCGCCGCCCACGTCGGCTACGCCTAATTGGCAGACGCGCTCTGGAAATTGGGATTGGCTGTGGTTAGCCGATGATGTGGTGGAAATTGGTCACATGCAGCATCCTACGACTACGCGGTGGATTACCGCTGTGGTGATTTGCCACAATGCACAAAGCAGGAGTGCTTTGTGCATTGTAGAAGCATGCCCAAAACACCCCAAGCATGCACAAAACACCCTACTCATGCACAAAACACCCCAAGCTCGCACAAAATACCCCAACCACGCAAAAAAAGACCAAGAATGCACAAAACACCCCAAGCATGCACAAACCACCCCAATCACGCACAAAACACCCCAAGCATGCACAAACCACCCCAATCACGCACAAAACACCCCAAGCATGCACAAATCACCTCAAGGACGCACAAAACACCCCCTTGCATGCACAAACCATCTCAAGGACGCACAAAACACCACAAGCATGCACAAACCATCCCAAGCACGCACAAAACACCACAAGCATGCAAAAAATACCCCAAGCATGTACAAACCACCTCAAGGACGCACAAAGCACCCCAAGCATGCACAAGCCATCCCAAGGACGCACAAAACACCCCAAGCGGAATGCCGCCAGTGCAGGTCTTATCATCCTCATTTAGATTCAGGTTGTTTGTCGTACCTACCTTTTTTAACATATTCCTCGAGCACGGCCCAGAGCACCTTGATCCCGGGCAGAATCGCCTCACACTTTCGTGCATCTGCTTCGCTGTCTGCTACCTCCATTTCCGCATCCGACACGCGCACTGTAGAGCAGAAACGAACGAACGCTACAGTTTATACGTTTCCAAAACCTTTCGCTCGCTTAAAACAAAGAAGAGCGCAAAATTTTGTTGCTTTTATTTAGTTTTTTTTTTTCATCCGAATTTCGTGTTAGACCGTATTCACCGCGATTGAACTGCTCTGATGATGGACACGGAACTCCTCAGTAACTAGCAGTAGATGGAGTTTGGACTAATTTTGATCAGCTTACAGTATCAATAGCGGATTTTGTAAAAGTCTGTCTTGAATTGTCTGGAAAATATATTTAGATACTAGCTGTTAACAGCGACTTCGTTCGCTTTGACGTGGCGTGGACATATAAAAAAAAACCTATATCCGTCTCATTTAGCTATATCTATGCAAAATTTCAAGTCGATCCGATCAGCCGTAAGACTTGATAACACGAGAAACACCCAGAAAGAGAGATGGAGATACTTAACGACAGAGACACAGAATTACTTTCGCATTTATATTATTAAGTTAGGATTTATTGAGAGATACAAAATATTGTACTCTTTGTATGGACGCTAGCCTAGCTACGTATTTTGCTGCTTTAAATATGAAGTTGAAGATAAGAGGAAATATATACCGTGGCCGCTTCCCAGAGAGATAGGCGATGCTTTAGTCGACTGGCTGTTCCTGAGATTGGTGTCGTCGCTGGTCTCTTCTTTATGCGACGTGTCCGGGTTGTACGCTAGTGTCACATTGTCTATGTAGTTCGTTTGTAGCGCTGTGAACACTGAAATAGAGATATATATGGTTACAGAAAACCCAGTCAAGTTACGGGACTTAACCCCGAATACTGAAACGTTTGATAACTTTGACGACAGATTAAGTCTATTGCTGTCTTTGTCATTTGCTTAGTGCGCTAGATGCGCGGAAATTTCACGACACGCGGCAAAATAACTAAAACTCCTTATAACAGCAAGAACTGCATTCTCAACTCATCTAGCAATTTTCTTTTAGGCTTTTAGATGTTCAGAAACTAGACATATAAACTAGAGACAAGGAAGGACAGACGGCGCGTGACGAGATAGAGAAAGTCGAAACGTCGCTGGGTCATTTGAAACTAACATTCTGGGAGCTAAAATTCTCTATATACCTCATTGGATAGATAGCGGCTAATACATAAAGAACAAACCCTTTTCTAAGAATCAACGCACAGACGAAACCGCTTATGATAGACACGTGAAATTTGAGCCCAATATTTAATCTTCAAATGGTCTTGGTGAATAAGAACTGATTTTGCGAAATTCTTCCTCTTAAGGGGTAAAATGGACCCCCCCAAAGTTTGTATGGAAATAAAACCTTTTTTTCCAAGCACAGATCACAATAGATAACGCATTACGAGATTCGTTGTTCCTACAAAAGTCACCAAAGTTTGAGGAAGGCGCGGGTCGCGGGGATTACGACCAAGCGTTCTCATTAGTTATCTCAAGGTAACGCCAACTCGCGCCTAACAATCAACCGACCAGAGTAATTTATTATATGTGTATTTAGACTGATGTCTGGTGCGCTTCGAGCGTCCTGAATGCAGAATCTAGGGTGTGATCTGTGTTTCCATACTACGGCAATAAAACTCGGTTTGTGTACCAAGCATAAAGGCAAGAAAAGCATCTCTCAGGATTTCTCCAAAATCTATCTCTAAAGAAGTGAAATGGGGTGTTTTATTTCCAGTAGCCTATGCGAGCGAAGCCGTGCGTGCAAGCTTGTAGCTTTATATTTTTTTATCATACTGACTTAGGCGTGGCGTGGGGCATCGATAAGATACTGATTATAATTAATCATGAAGTTGTATTAAATTGATTATATTATATTGGTAGTATTTCTAAAGAAACTAATTTGGGTTTTGGGGTATTAAAGTTATCACCAAATCAGTGCGTGATGATAATTAGGTTCAAATATTACAAAATAGTTCTACTACTGCTATGGGCTACTCTACTTTTATATTGGTACTAGCTGATGCCCGCGACTTCGTACGTGGTGAATTGGTGATGCTCGGCCTCCGGCAGATTAGTAGAGCCTAGCAGATTTAGTGCTCGGTATTTAGGCTCGCTTTGGCACCGACTGTCACTGCCGACTGTTTGTTTGGCTGTCATACATGTAAAGAGCGGATTAAAAAAAACGCCTGTCCCCCCACAAGTGGGGTATCATTGAATAGGTCTTTTAAAATGAAGTTAAGGTTTCCTATACCATTTTTTATTAGACGTACCACTTGCGAAATATGGTCCGACAAAGTTGCATGCAATGTGTCCGTCCGTCCCTGCCATTTCTAAACTATGCATCTCTGAAACTCTTCCATGTTGATAGATCTTAGAAAAAACTTTCTTTTAAAATTATTACGAGCAACATCTAAAAATGACTTTTTGAGATAAGCGGAAAACACTGATAAATACTTAAAACTTCCTACGAGCCCATGGAACCTTACTAAGCATGGCCCGACATGCTCTCAACAAGTCATTTATTTCGAGATGGCGTTAGCTTATCCCACTTGAGTAGACTGGCGATTGAGATGACATAGCAAGAGAGAGGCCTATACCTAGCGTGGGATAAGGAAGGCTGTGGATGATGATGATGATGTGCAAACAAAAACTGCCTGTCTGCAGGTGCGTTCAGAGAACGGGTGAGGTGTCCTGAATTGGCGGGGTATAGTGGCCGTTCTGTATGTAGCACTCATAATTATCGTATTCTGTGATAATAATTAGTCGATGAAAAATAATGATATGCATCAGTGCGGCCTACGAAACGAGGAAAAGCTGTATACGCCATGGACTAGGCCAGTTAAAGTTGAGAAACAGGGCCGTCACGCCAAAATACTTAACATACTAATATTACAGATGCGAAAGTTTGTAAGTAGGTAAGTATGTAAGTGTGTTTGTTCCCGTTCAACTCTGTAATGGCTGAAAGGATTTCAATGAAATTTAGTATGTAGATAGACTGAATTAACTCATAGGCTACTTTTTATCCCGAAAAAATATTAGGTTTCTAGAGAATAGCGGGTGAAACCGCGGGGCGCAGCTAGTGTACAATCAATTACCGAACCGAACAACCGAACTGAATCATAGCAAATATAAAAAGGCTCATAAGATTTTTTTTTAAAGCAATTTGTTCTACAAATTGAGTGAATACATGTCAATGGACTTCTTAGAATCATAATTTTTGCACGAAAAACACACGGAGTAAATCATTATACGTACCTACCTGTCATGATATAAATTACTGAATTATTCAAATAATTAATAACTTTCTTTGGCTACTTTTACATTACCGAACAATGAATTCGAGTATCTACGTCCTAAATCATCCATTGAACATAACTTTTTTAAGGCAGACTTTAACAGCATTTCTTCTCACCTAGACAATATTGATTGGAATTCCGTTTTTATTGAATGTGCTTCAGTAAATAAAATGATTTCATGTTTTTATTCAATATTACGTAAATGTATCGATGAATATGTTCCTAAACACAAATTTAATAGAAAGTTATTCCCCCCTTGGTTTAATAAAACCTTAGTAAATTTACTTGCAGAAAAAGATAAGCTTAGAATGAAATATTGTATTTATAAAAACCCTCGTGACCTAATTGAATTTAAGATGTTGAGAGAACGTAGTCATGAGTTGTCTGACACTCTTTATTCGAATTTTATCATGAAAACTGAAGAGAGTATTGCCAAAAATCCAAAAGACTTTTGGCGCTATGCTAAAAATAAACGTAAAACGCGTTCTTCGCTTCCGGCAGAAATGCGAATGGAGGAGACCATTGCTAGCACAGGAAAAGACATAGCTAATCTTTTAGCTAATAATTTTTCGAACGCTTTTACTTCGTATGCGCCGATCGGGCATGATGAGAGCATACCTCAGGATGTTCAACAGCATAATTGCATTGGCAAAGTAAGCTTTACCGAACGCGAAGTCTTGAAGGAAATCAAGCATTTGGATGCCCACAAAGGACCCGGTCCCGACCTCATCCCACCACTCTTGGTTAAGCGTTGTGGTTCTGCATTGGCACTTCCTCTGACACTCATTATAAATCGTTCTCTATTCTTGGGAGAATTTCCTGACGAATGGAAAAAGGCAAAAATTATACCTCTTCATAAAAAAGGCAATATGAATGATGTAAAGAATTACCGACCAATTTCAATTTTATCCTGTTTCTCCAAGTTGTTTGAAGCGCTCATATGTCCGATAGTCTCCCGTCATTCATGTCACCTCTTATCCGAACAGCAGCACGGTTTTAAGAAAGGTCGCTCTGTTGAAACTAATTTAGTTGGCTTTGTTTCTGAATTGGCTCGAGAAGTAGATAGAGGAAATCAAATCGATGCTGTGTATACAGATTTTAGCAGTGCGTTCGACAAAGTAAATCATTTTTTGTTAATTAAGAAGCTAGGTATCATCGGTTTTCACGGATCCTTTCTAAATTGGTTTCGTTCTTACCTCTTAAACAGAGAACAGGTAGTTTTTGTCAATGGATTCGAATCAGAAAAATATTTTGCGAAGTCAGGAGTTCCGCAAGGATCTCTTCTGGGTCCCATTCTCTTTTCAATTTTTATCAACGATATTATTACGCATATTAAATATTGCAATTATAAATTATTCGCGGATGACCTTAAAATTGATAAAGTAGTCAACAGTAACGCAGATATTCATTGTATACAGAGTGACATAAATAATATTAAAGAATGGTGTGACATAAATCAAATGCACCTTAATGTCCAAAAATGTTTCTATATCAAATACACACGCAAGAAAACCCCTATGAATTCGGTCTATACGTTGAATGATGTAAGTCTACGGGAGGTGAAAGAAAAACGGGACTTGGGAGTTTTAATTGATAGCCAATTGACTTTCAGATCTCATATTGACTCAATAGTTAAGAAGGCGGCCCAACAACTCGGTTTTATTAGACGAAATGCCAAAAATTTTAAATCATATTACACTAAGATCTTACTGTACAATTCTATGGTACGCAGCTGTCTAGAATTTTCTAGCGTGGCCTGGAATCCTTTCTATACAGTGCATTCTCAACGTATTGAAAGCATTTAACGTGCCTTCACAAGATACTTGGCTTTTTCTTGTCCAGGTATTTCACACAGAAGCCCTTATTCAAATCGCTTATTCTTCTTTAAAATTAATAATTTACGCGATAGGAGGAAGATCCGAGACCTCTCATTTCTTTACAAACAAATTCACAGCTTTACTGATTGCCCCTCAATTTTAAATGGTATTTCCCTTAAAATTCCTTGTCATTATCCGCGTCACAGAATCTCCAAAATTCTTCATGTTACATTTGCTAAAACAAACTTAGCTTATAATTCTCCTCTAACAAGAATATGTCGTACATACAACGAAGTTAATGCTTCGTTGTGTGATCTTGATATCTTCCACGACTCTTTACAAGTTTTCAAAAATAAAATTGTAAAACATCTAAATGCAAACAACACAAACGAATAATTTCTGACTTTTTCTTGCGTATCTATGTTTTAATGTAACGGTGAATGCTGTAAACACCTGTTACTGGTGTACATATCAGAACTGTATCTAATTTAAAAAGTGTTACCCTATAGATGATAATTAATATGTATACTGTTGGTGTTTCTTTAAATAAATAAAAATACTTTCATTTCGTTCTAAATTTTAGTGTTTTTTTTTTTAATAATAGTGACTTGTCTGTAATGTTTATTGTTATTTATGTCCAATAATTATTTCTGATTTCTGAAGATTATTAGGTCGCAATATTACTAAAGAACATTAGAACTATTAGTAGGCTGGATATTTACATTAAAATAGGTAAATGTTTAGAATAACTGATCCTCTAACAGACGTATGTCTTCCTTATGCTTATCAAGTCACAGATACAGATAAGTTATCTTAATAACCCAAGCGAATATGAAGATACTGAATACGAATATAAAGATACTTTCTTATGAACATTAGTCTGTTCGCTGATTATACCTATATACTAGCTGCGCCTCGCGATTTCCCCCAGCGTGGAAATCCCTTACAAACCGTACATTTTCCGCATTTTTAGATCGCTAGATACGTGTTACTCCGCGTTACGTATAAAAAAAAACAATTTTTTTTCATTTTATTAAGATTAGAGTATATGGCCTACTAAGTAACTAGTCCATACAAGAAGCGCCAACTGTTTCGCACTCCACCCTTTACGTTATCCGATTTTGATGATCTTCCGATGTTACCTACACCGTGAATCTTTAACCGAATATCTTCGTTATTATTATTATTAATAAACATCTAAAATAACGTTTTTTTTTGCATTGAAATAATGACAAAGAAAAGTCATTTTCATTAGAATACCTTTTTTTTTTAAATAATTCATCCTATCATTGACTTCAAAAACAAAAGAGTGATAAGATTTTGGGGATGATAACAATTTTACACCGAAACGAATTTCATCAAAAACATTAGGTAAGCTCATTAACTTTCTCTATCGCATGCACTTACAGAGCGACAGCAATACAATTTTCAAATACCTACTGCCAAAGCATCGCGGCAAGTCGTCCACACTAACAGGTAACTATAGTAACTAGGTTAAGACCTAGTTACTATAGTTGTCTGGTTTACTAGCTAGCCATGCTAGTAAAACTCACCGTTTTCCAAGCACTCCCTCAAAGCCGCCGTGCTATCCTCGTTGATGAAGATTTTGACCCCAATCTTGAGGTTCTTGCGTTCTTCTTCCGCCATTTTGTTTTGGACGTCGTCATGAGGTCTAGTGATGTTAAGGACAGCCTGTGGGGTAAAGTATCGAATATTGTAATAATTAATTGATTATTAGTAATTATATTGTATTTTGTAGCGATGATCGACATTTCATTGCGAGATAAAATCCTGAACGAGGATATTCATCCAATAACCAAAGTGAAAGCAAGCACGCAAGCTGAAGTGGTAATGGGCAGGCCACCTCACTCCAGGAACCGATAACTGATGATGGTACTACCAGTATTACTAACAGTAGTACCACGGGTAAAAAAACTTCCCGTAGAACTACGAAACGATCCAGTAGTACTAAGAGAAGTTTTTTTTTACCCATGTTACACTTTTAGTCGACATTTCATAGTTTGACACCTGTCACTTTGACTTTATTAACGTGAGAATAAACTAAACGGAAATTTTGCAAGATGTACAATTTTGGGAAACGGTCATTTTGGAAAACTAATATTTTGGGAAAAATAGTAAAGTTTGGGAATAAAAAATTTACGGATGTGGGTATTTTGGGACGTGGTCTTTATGTCCCTCAAGGGTTTAAGGACCCAGCAGGTTTGCATGAAATATTTATTGTAAAATTTAGATTAAAAATAATAATGAAGTCCGATAAAATTAAACATTTATGATCTTACCTAACAGGTAAGAGTAGCCTTGTGGCACAGTGGGTGGTTTTCCGCCTTCTGAGCTGTAGGTTGTGGGTTCGATTCCCACCTAGGACATTTGTGTGATGAACATGGATGTTTATGTATTATATGTATGTAATTACAAAAAAACAAGGTATTTATGAATTCTATCAGTTATCTGGTTCCCATAGTACAGGCTTGCTTAGTTTGGGGCTAGATAGCGATGTGTGAGAAAAACGTCCACCAATATTTATTTACTTTATTTACCTGCGGAGCTGACGACGCAGGAACAACCATATAGTCCGACACATCGGAAGTTCGTGGGAAGTCATCATGAGAGTTGCCGTTGACGAGCGGAGCGCGATTCTGGGAACCCCATTCTGAGAGGGTCAGTTTGATGCTTTCTGAAAGCTAGACAATATTTATTTTGTTAGCCCCTTTCATAGGTAATTTCGTTCAACAATTTTGAAGGAAATAAATAAATAAGTGAGAATTGAAAAAACAGGCTAACAACATATGCAGATATTCTTCAAACATTTTCGTTTCGACATTTTCTATTTAGGCAAACAAAATTTTTTGCAGCGATGATGATTATCTTTAAAAAGTTTAAATTGTGCATATTGTGATAGCTCTAGATAGCAGCGCAGCCTTTGTCGTTTTAAAATTTTTTGTAAAAACGAGGAAGAGATAAATACTGTCACCATCGCGGTTAAAACCCCCTATTCTCAAAAGGTGACATTCAGTCTCATCTCGAAAAAAATCTCGAACTTAGAGATTTCTTATTCTCAATGCTATCTTTCGAGATATTCTCGATATCTAGCCTTCGAGATACATCGAGTGGTCGGAGGCAATCGAGAAGAGAGACGATCGAGATTGGAATCTCGAAATCGACTTCAATTTGTCATATCTCCGAATAGGTGTCCAGGGCCTTTAAGCACAGAGCCAAGGTAGAAGCAATTTTATGAAGAGATTTGTCTACAGAAGTATAGCCAGCGAGACAAGGAATTGATGATTAAAAGGGTTAGTTAAATTTGTTAGGTTACGTTGAATCTGTTAGGTTACGTTGAATCTGTTAGGTTACGTTGAATCTGTTAGGTTATGTTAAATTTGTTAGGTTATGTTTACAGGTCGGCCTTTCGACATCTTTCATCTTTTTACATAATTACATTACATTACATTATCAGCCAGAAGACGTCCACTGCTGAACATAGGCCTCCCCCTTAGACCGCCACACTGACCGACAATGTGCCACTTACATCCACCGGTTGCCCGCGAATTTCAACATTACATTACATTACTTTTACATAATCTAGCTAAGCAAATAGCGCGGAGAGATAAAGTGAAACACCTGTCCATAGTAAAAATTGTTCATAATGATTAGTATAATGATATTCTAGATTTTATAGAATATGTCCGTCGTCTAATGGGACATCCAGTATATTGTATTGCCTTAGTTATTTATATTATCCTAGGAAGTCTAAAACCTCATTTTCTTTCTAGCATTCAAACTAATGTGTGACTTGCAGGGTCAGAAGGCTCCGCCAGTTAGCAGTGACAGACTATTAATGACAGACAATGTTATCGGATGCTGTTCCGCTCCTGGCCTATTATGACCACAGATCAAAGACATAAAGGGGTAGACACCTAATCAGCAAATCAAACTATCTTGAAATAAAGTACACCAGATTGACGTACCTGTCAATTCAAATTAAGAGCTCCATATAGGAGTTTTGGCGGGAACGTGAAGAAATCATGTCGCGTCATTTTATTATTTTCCAAAACATGTGTTATTTCGAGTGTTAATGTGTAAAAACGGTGAATTTTTACCCGTTAAGTGTTCGTAAATATGCACGAGTGTTGGTGAATGGTATAATGTCGTGAAACGTGAATTTTCGTGTTGTTTCCAAAACTCCTTAGAAGGCTCTAGTAAAGTTTTCACCACTTTACTGGGGCATGACTTGGACTTGACCATGACTTGCTTTGCTCACCTTTGACTGTGACTCTGACTTGTTTGATAATATCTAACAAAACTTGAAAATATATAAGTATACTTGACACTGGCAAATGCATAAGACGTGCGACGCCAAAATCCTCTCAGGAGGAAAGAGAAAAAAAAAAAAGAGCTCCATACAGTTGTCATTCTCATCTCATACTGATAAAATCTCATAATAATGAGACAAAAAATGGGAAACTATACAAAAATATCATGCCAAAATTACAAGGATTCACAGGAATCAAAGAACACCACTGCCACATCCACCTTAAGTCCTGAAATATACTTTAATAGGATATAAAATTATTGAATAATGTAAACAGAATAGTCGCTATGACAACGTTTAGGGATGTCAATCGAATTTCGGTTAGTCCAAAAATCGATTATTATATGAAAAATATTTTTTTGATATATCATGATTGAGGAATGTTTCTTGTACTGTAAAGAAGACCGGCGACGGTCATTGACGCAGCCCTTTGATAATTTTATTAGTCGATTAGCAATTGACAATCACTTCAATCGGATTAAAACACGATTAATTGGCTGCATCATCATTATCAGCCAAATAAGACATCCACTGCTGGACAAAGGCATCCCCTTAGAAAGGTACGATCAAACACGTAAATATTGAGAATGCTCCATCGCCTCTAGTTTTTTTTATAAGAATCTGAACGATAAGGGATTCATGTGGAATTTATTTGACTATATACTTGATCCAAAAATAATCAACGGTTTAATCGAAGTTCGTTTTTTTTTGTCCGATTGAAGAATCTAATACGAGATCGGTTCGAATCGGTTCGTATACGATTTTTTTCTGCAAGAATTGACATCCCTAAGACAAAATGAACTGTAGTATTGCCAGATATTTTTGTAATTTCCCAACTTTGTTTAGGTTTCCTAGAGACTCAGATATATGTAGCTGATCTTTTCATAAAAATAGTTCGGCAAAGTAGAGATGAATATTGGCGGGAACCTATTAAGGTTTCCACCAATATTAATTTGCTTATAATACATAATTTTCATAATTTTGCCTAAAAAACGTGTCGGCGCATAATTATCAACAACAAATAGAAATATTTCACCAATCCCTATCCAACAACTTAACTTAAAACCCTACGGAAGCCTACAATGAGCGTGTCACGATATGACACAATTGTATTGCAATTTTATTAGAAATAAAATTTTGTACCTTCCTAAGAATGTAAGAATGTAAATTTGTCTAGTGTGGTTGTGGGTTTTTGGGTCTGCAAGTAATATGCACATTCTCTTAGGTTTTCACCGTCACATGCGTGTTACTTGAGGTTGCAGAATAGTCAGGCAGTTTCAAAAAAGATAAATCCGCTAATAAGCGAAAGTTGCCTATGCGTTTATTTGCAAATTTAGAGGATTCCATTTCCATCGTAATAAATTGAAAATAAAAACTTAACATTATTTAACTTGACAATAATGTGGATGATAAAAAAAAAAGTATAAGAGCCTATTTAAGAACCACTTTGATACAACCTAAATCACTCCAATCAAAATTTATTTACCCGACCAAATAGGGTAATCACTTTTTAATGGAAAGCCTTAAATGTCATGACAAAAAAGACTGTCAAAAATTATAAGCCATTTCAAAATCGTGTTTGTATGGAGACTATCCTTCTGGACCTTATTTATAAGGAGAATTCTGTGCCACAGATGTATAATGTTATGCCTCATTATGAAGCGACGTCACTGATACAAATTTAAAAAAAAATTGTGCAAAATGTGTCCTACAATCAACCTTATTTTGAAACTCATTGCTTGATATTTTGATACCTATTCATATTGATTTTAACTATCTATTTGCAAAATGCGTCCTACAAACAACTTTATTCTGAAAGTTCTTGCTTGATATTTAGATACCTATTAATATTGATTTCAATTAATAATGCAAGTACTACTTACATCTATTTCAGTAGGTACTTGTCAAAATAAAAACTGCTAAGTCATAGAATGATGTCACCATCGTATTAAGGAAACGCCACATGTGTTCTATGATAATGATCGAATGATACATGAAATCTTATCTTTAGTTTTATCATACTAGAAATGTAAGTAAATGACAGTCTGTATGTGTGTTTGTTACTATCACGTTCTACTCTGCCATGAAACAAAGCATTTCAGTTTGCATGGAGTTTGTAAAGCGTTGAACTTATCTTAGGCCCCAAGAGAAGGTACAAGGATAGAGAAGACCAAGGAACGCATTCTTAGACCAGATAGAGGAGAAGGCGAATGTCATGTCGTACCGGGAGGTGATAGCGCTGGCAAAAGACTATCAGTTCTGAACTTCTGATATCATTCCACGAACAAGAGTAACTCTTAAATGGTAGAAGAATGAGAAAATGTCCAATCAGATTTATATAAAATCACACTTTCCACGTTAAAAAACTTAGGTTTGGGAAACCAGGAAACTTCTGGCAAAAGTATAGCGTTTAGCTTATCTCTAATCAGTCAACTATCAATGCTAAGCAGCAGGAAGCAAATATTTTGATTCGAACAGTGCACTTGGCTTGGCCTTCGATAAAAGATAGATTGTAAAGATTGTGATTAGATAAAACGACAAAGGGCAGAATGGTTAAAAATCCCATATCAATAAATTAGCTACCTATAAATAGCCGGCAAATATCTTGAGCAAAAAGCGGCGATGGGGAAAAATTTGCATAATATATGTAGTATGTACGCGAAAGTAGAATGGCCTCGCGCAACCTTCACTCCACTAAAGTCACTTTAAAATGTTTCGTTGCGCAAAAGACGTAAGTTTTCAAGATATTTGCCGGATATTGGAGATATGATATTCATTATTAAATACTAGTAAAATTGGCATGTCAATAGATAAACTTGTTATGTTATTTAAAGGACAAGATAATAACCAAGGATCTTGTATTGCTTCGACTAAGATAATAACACTGGATGTTTGGAAGTTGATATTCTTCTTTTCCGGGATTGTCTACGGACCATGGGCAAGTCCACGCGTGTTCATGGCTTTTGGGGATTGATTGATAGGTCGATGTAAAAAAAAAAAAACTTAAAAAATGGGTCTTTTTAATATTCAAGCCCACGCCCATGGTCAGTAAAACGTTAATATATGGCGTAGTTATTTTAGTAGTCTATTAGTTAAGTACTAAGTTTTGATTATTTTATTATGTAAGAAGATTTAAATTTTTGTTATTTTCCTTACCTAAATAAGAGGTACCAGATACTACAAAATGGTGATTATGGTGCAATCAAAATATAAAAGAATTTTTTCTTCTTATTTTTTTAAAATTTAATTTCAACAAATTTTAACGGTTTTTATAAAACCCGAGACTCGAGATTCGAGGAAGAAATTGGGCTCGAGAATAATTATGAACTTTGTAAATTTATACAGAAACTGGTTGTTGTGGGAAGTGGACATTTTGCGACGAAACGGGTCTAATGACACATTAGAAGAATAACCACCGAATTTCAAACATGAGTAGGTATCCATCTACACAGGATGGATACCTACTCACCTCAATCGAATAGGAAATTAATAAATAAGGTAGTGGATGGCAGATGATCATATTCCATTCAATATTGTTATGACACTTTGTATGACTACCTGTAGGTACCTCTGAAAGGTAATCAGATGTGTCAAGTTTACTGGCAAACATTTCATGGCTATCACAAGCTCTTATAAATATGTATTTTTGAACTAGCTGCACCCCGGGGTTTCATTCGCGATAAATACTACAGGTTTTTTAAATACGCTTTATTTATTCAAATTTTGCAAAATAATATTACTGATAACCAACAGATGTTATTCAACTGCCAAGCAGTAGTGTGCAAACATTACTGTATCCATAGCGTAATTACTGGGCATAGAGAGATTTAACATCTAACATCTCAGAGTGACGCGCGCAATGCATTGCCGCGCATTTTGAGCTGTTGAAGTTTTCAAATTCTGGGTGGCACTGAACTGTTATGGGCAAGCATGACGCTTAACAACAGGTGAGCGACTTGCTTGTCAAGAACCATTAAAAAATAATTTAAAAAAAAAACACTGTAAGTAATGAATACTTAGGTATGTAATAGTGACACAGCATATTTTTGGTAGAGTCATAAGCATGTTTTCACTGAATCATTCCCATTAGATTAGTATATACTATGTCATCATTACAATATCCTTTTTAATCAACTAATATTAAAATTCAGAGGAATGTAGCGTTAGTCATATCAGGACCAATAAAGCTTCGAGGTATGAAAATGAATATGTTCATCTCGAGGAAGGAGGACTTCGTTTGTGAGATTCAGAACTCCCTCCAGTACAAGTGTCAGTCATTACAAAACGTCAAAAAATGCACAAAAATGGATCAATGCCATCTAGCAAACTTAAGGAAGTAACTTTGTCTCTCTGTCTGGATGTTTATCATGGCTAAACAGCTACAAGGATCTTGATAAAATATGATAGAGAGTTAGTGTATATCACAAAGACGGAGACAGTTGGTTGTGGTTGTGGCTATGCTTCCAAATTGGCGATGTTGCCTAACCATTGCCAAGTGAGTTAACTGCCATAAATTTCAATATGAATTGTTTGGATACAAAGCCGGCGACGTCGCCATGGCATCTCGGTGAGTTAGGACCAAAGACTGACTAGTCACCTTGACGAATTACAAGCTCACTGTACTTAGTAATCTAATGTATTCTTGTATTTTCTTGGAGTTTCCTGTATTAATTAAAGTGTGCTATATTTAAATAAGCTATAGAAGCTTAACCAACATAAACACATGTTTCTATCTATCCGTACATAAACATTAATACTTATGGCTCTAAAATCCATACTAACCACACTAACATTATAAATGCGAAAGTTTGTGTGTAAATATGTAAGTGTGTTTGTTCCCGCTCAACTCTATAACGGCTTAACGGATTTGACGGCGTAGCGTATATCCTGGATGAACAAGGCAAATATTTTTCAGGAAAATATTCCGTTTTTGTAGAATAGCAAGTGAAACCGCAGGGCGCATCTACTGACTTTAAGACCGTCATAGAAGGGAGCAAAAGGCGAAAATGTTAAAAGGAAACTGATAGATAGATAGATAATTTTATTCAATGGCTGAACTACAAACATCATATAATTAAATATAGGAGCTGTGCATCACACCGTTATAAAAAAGAGACAAAAAACAACAAACAAGTGACAACTAACATTATAAGTAGAGGAAAATTGTGTTGGGTTTAAAATCCCAACAATGATAAAAAACAGAAATTCTGTCTCCTAACGAATAGCGGTGTGTTTCATTAGCCTCATTATATTGCCAGTGATACCATTCCAGACTAAATGTGTTTACCATCCTCAAATACACAGTCACAACATGGAGCTTGGTACAAATGCCTAGCCAAAAAAATAAAATAAGAAAAAGTCATTAACTGGCAAAGAATGGGATAGAATGTAAATAGCTCCACCTATGGCGAGGCTTATAAAAATGTACCCAGACAGTTAAAAAAATTAGATGATGTTAAGTTCCGAAGAGACAATCATTTAATAATCAACCCAATCGGAACAGTAATAAATCATGGGGACCAAGGTCAAGTAGAAACTGTACTAACCTCTTCTGTTACATTTTGGCCTGCCTTTTTCTTGATGTCGATCAAGTTAAGTACGTTCCCAGTGTTTATTGTCACTTTAGATTCACTCTTTGACATCGTGACCGTCTGGATTAATAGTTGTGATTGTTTTTTTTTATTAACTGTGGCCTTCCGCGCACGCCAAGGTTGCCGGTTTGTTAATAAAACGTATGCTTGAACAGGCGACTAAGCGCTAGCGATGGTACCAATCAACTGAACGCTGGTATTGTGGGAAACTCATCATTTTATATTCAAACTATCTATTTATTCAGCAGTTACATGACGTATTGCAAATTGTGACGAAATGGTTACATACGCGGCGATGAGATCATCACCGGTTTGTAACGGTTGGACAGTTTGGAGATAAAGTAGTAACTGGAATTTTAATATATTTTTTATGAGAAATATATGTATTAACTTGAAACTTCAGAAACTCGAATGAATCTCTTTCATCTTTCTTTCAGACTTCTCTTCTCAGCTCTCAACTTCTGTCAAGCAAATGACACATCAGCTGATATACCATTAACACAGAGCACACTAGATACCGCATTACAATATTCGTTGTTCCTACAAAAAGTCACCAACGTTTGCGGAAAGCGCGGGTCGCTTGAGTGCGACCAAGCGTTCTCATTGGCTATCAAGGTTACTCCTTCTCGCGCCCAAAAAAATAACCAATAGGAGTAATTTCGTATAATTGTATTTAGACTGAATTTGAGAGACTTTCGTATGAGTGTATTTAGACTGATACGTGGTGCGCTTCGAGCGTCCTAAATGCAGAATCTATAGTGTGATCTGTGACCATTAAGCACAAACTTGACACGAATGGACACAATAATGCACGACCCAATAATTGCCGACCCGACAATGTACAGCCTGTATTGCACAGCATAATAATTGGCTTACTTACACCAATTATCAGAGACCAGTGAAATAACAAGGTGTACATCATGAAGCTGTACCTACACCTTCATGGTGTATATTGTCGGCACGGGCCGATAATGTACAGCCTCCTCCATGTACTGGTACACCAATTATCAAGGTGTGTAATATTGGGACTTACAATATCATGCCGTACATTATAGACATGGGCCGATAATACACGCCCCTATAATGTATAGCCCGATAAAATACAACCCATTCCTTATTGGCTAAGATCCTATGTCTATAACTTCTATCGATTTCGTAATGTACGTAGAAAGTGTTTTTTTTTGGTTTCATAACGAATTATTTAGTTTAAAATCGGTATATTGTTTCGTACTATATCATAAGCACATCACTAAATTCTACCATCCAAAACCGTCTACATTCGTATTTGAAGTTGAAATAAGTTATCTTTTTTATTTGCACGTTGGTTCGCCTATTAAAACAGAAGAGTGCAGACATACAAATGTTCAATAATTTACACCGACCGCTTGTTTCTATCATTATCTGCGTCAGTCTAGCATTTTCACCAGAACAAAACGGCAACACTAGCTACAACAGTTGGCTCCAGTGTTGTTCTCCATACGGCAATTGCCGTATTTACGGCTTTTACGCTGCGCTTCAAATATACGGCATACGGCAGCACTTCCAAAGCCGTATAATATTTGTATGAAATATACGGCAATCCACGAAAGAGTTCTAAAAAACTGCCATTACTAATTTTTCGTGTAACGTAACGCACCGAGTATCGGAATTCCCCGTTGAAAAATGCCCTCTATGAATACGACAATATTGAGATGTTAGACTATTAGGTGGTTTGTGCTTACATCGTCTCACTGAGCTTAGAGAAGGTGTTAAGATTAGTGAGTGGTGATACATTGATCAGAAAAAATTGAAAATCAAAGGGTGAAAATGTCGATACTGAGGAATATAAAAGAAGAAGAGATACCATTTCCAAGTGAAAATGAGACATAACTTCTAACCGAAATTCAAAATCTGTATGAAGACCAATAAAAAAAGCCAATAAAGAATAACCAATAAAAAAATAAAAAATGACAATCTTGTATACAAATCAATGAAAAATTAGAAAATACGGCAATTTTTCTTGATTTTGTCTCAAATACGGCAATTTTGAGGTACGGCAGCCCCAAAATCGACTTGGAACAACACTGCTTGGCTCATTCATCCTCACTCTTGATTTGCTGGATGTGCTGGAGTTTTCTGTGCCCGTGCTATTCACCTGTGGCCCGTGCCCTGCCCGCAAATAAAACTAGATTTTCTATCTCAATTAGGCCTAGCATTTATAGCTGAGAAAAAACAATTACAATAAAAATGGGTGTCGATTTTCTAGGCTTCGCGTATGCCGCTACCGTCGCTGCCGGCGGTATCATGGGTTACGCCAAAGCAGGTAATAATTTTTATACCAATAACCTTATCAAATAAATCTTGAGCATTCGCGAATAACTTGTTTTTATGACAAAAAATAGATAAAATCACACACTCGTTCACGAGACGTGAGTATTAAGATACACATCATCACAAGTTTTCATGACATTCTCTAAGATCACAAAAGCAAAAGTGTAAGCAAGTACTTACCTGGTTCTAAACTATTGTAGAGTTATTTAATAAAGTAGCACAAACAACATACAACACAATTACGTGTTGTATGTTGTTACTTACCTAAACGATACTCATAAACATACATAATTACTTACCTACTCACACATAACTTGTGGCCGTAGAATAAGTTAGTTATTCTAAGCATAATTTTTTGACCACTTTGTTTCTTGCTACTCGACTAAAATTTATAGCATAGTTTGCTAGTGTCCTCATGCATAGAGATACTTGACTGACTCTTGTGGTAACAAAGGCGTACTTTTTTAAAATGTGATATAAAGAAAAATCTAATGATGACACAATCCCTATTTAGTCATACTGTTTAGGTGGTAGGAGATCACATAAGAACAGAAAAACAGACATATTTACATACACCTGACATGTAATATTATTATTTGATAAACTGAATATCCAACTGCAAAGTAGCCCATGAATCCCACCTCGTCAAAATCGATAAAGCCGCTTAGGCTACAGATGTTACTTACATTACACTCCAAAAAAAAATCATTCCTTCTTGGGCAGATAATCAAAAACACAGATAAAAAACATTACCCCCTTGGTTGGGGAAAAAAAGCTTTAATACAAAATTGCAAGAATGTACATTACATTTCATTTTGAATAAAACGGGAACACATTAAATTATCATACAAAAATAAAAAGTGATTATTCCCATTTTATTAAAAGGAAATGTGTCAAAACCACATCCGTTTTCATAGTAAAAGCTTACATTACTTACCATGCTAATTTAATCAATGCCTGTTAACAGGACTTCACCATGCTAAATGCTATTTTATTTATTTACCCTCCACTTAGGCCACGAGCTGACAGAAACGTCGAGGTAAAAAAAAAATGGTTTTAGCGTGGTTGTCTTGTTAAGGTGCAACGTTTCGCTCAGCGCATCAAATTCAAATTTTCTTGTGGTTTATGTCAATTGCAGCTCAATTACTCACTGTGAATTTATGAAAACCAATTTTGCGCCAAACAATAGATTGCGTCAAGTAATTACGACTAGAATGGTCACCTAGATAATACTTGTTGAGCTACGAACCTCAATAAGCTGATTTTCATCTTGGTTTTTGGTTTAGTGAGAAGTGTACTTATACTAGTTTTTACATTGATTTTTTGGCTGGTGTTATTTTGATGAAACCTATTTATTGCCCCAAAATTAAATAATGAATTGACAAAACGCAAGAAAATTTGAATTTGGTGCACTGAGTGAAATGTTGCAATCCAAGAAGCATAAAATTGTGTTCAAATCGCTAAAGTTTAAACAATATACCTTCATGATAACATTATCTTATAATTAGGCAAACAGGTCATCATGACTTTTAAAACTGTACATAATCAATTATTACATAATCATGACTTTTATCTTAATCACAGGTTCCATACCATCTTTGGGTGCTGGGTTGATTTTCGGGTCAATTCTGGGTAAGTTAAATTTCAAATTTAATTTAAACAAACTAGTTGCATTCACAGGTAGGCAGGCCTCCCACTAGGTGGACCGACGAATTTGTGAAAGTCGCGGGCAACCGGATGCAAGTGGCAAATTGTCGGTCGGTGTGGCGCTCAAAGTGGGAGGCCTAGGTTCAGTAGTGAACGTCTTATGGCTGATGATGATGATGATGAATTCCCATATTCAAATACATATAATATATTCATATGTTTCATATTCATATTCAGGTTTCGCATATTCTGTAAGGTTGGTTTTCATAATCAAAAAAATAAAAAAGTTCTCTCCATTTTTAAACGGTTTTATTTAGCTTGCCCTGTTTGTTATTTGTTTGTTTGGGTCAAATTGTTTTTTAGCTTTGAGTACATTATCTACATCATTCTTACCATTCTTTCAAATAAAACATTCAACTTAAAAAAATATATAGCTAATTTATTTTAACATAGTGTCTAATTTTCACACAATTTTGGACCTACCAGAACTTGAACAAGTAATATTATTTAAAAAAAAAAAACTGACTAAAAATGTCAGAAGTGATAAATTTTTGAACATCATGCTTTGTTTGTAATTTCAGGAGTCGGAGCCTACCAACTGACCCAGGATCCTTCAAACTACGGCCTGATGCTTGGCACCACCACTACTCTTGGAGGTCTTATGGGTTACAGGTAATTTGAATGTCAAAGGCCTTCAAGATATTCTGTTAGTTTTTGCAGTAGCATGAGTAATCGAGGTTGTTAAATGTAGTTGTGATTGGACTATTCCCATTTGCCCCCATTGTCATGTGTGTTCTAATGGCGGTTGAGTATGAATTAATAATATTAATATAATAATATTAATAATATTAAGTTATTAAGCTTATTCGATATGATATAATTTTTAACTTTGACAGAGTATGGATATTAACGATTGTCACGCCATCTATTTTGTAAGAAAGAAACTAAATGAGATGACATGAAATTTCCAAAATGAAAACAGCTCATTGAACAGAGAGTTGCTCAATATGTGAGGCAATTTAATTGACGATTCCAGTAAATCAATATCACTACCAGTACTATCAATATTTTTATCTTATGTAGTTCCGAAATTATTCATTCCTAAATTAATTAATTCTTGAAATATACGAATATTTCCGACTACACCAATCCACCAATATTCGATTGTTAATTACTAAGAACATGATTGCATAAAATCTGTTTTATTTTTTACATTTGACACACGTTGATTTCGGGTGATTGACTAAAACGTAATCTGTACTACCACTAAAAGTAGACATAAATTGCTTCAAGGTAAACTAGACACTATAGCGACGATATGAAATTTAAATTAGTTTGTCGGTATATGTATAAAATCAATTTGTTAATTTAAAAAAAAACTGATACTTTCTCGTAATTTTGTCTTCTTAAGACCATCCATGTGTTGGTAAATATCACATTTTTGGTTTGGAATTGTTTCAGATTCTACAACAGCGGAAAGTTCATGCCAGCCGGACTAATTTTCTGTCTCTCAGCTGGTATGTTCGCAAAACTGTTGATGAAAAACATTGGAGCCAGTCCAGTGCCAATCAAGGGTAGCTAATCTGCACCCTGATTGCGGACACTGTCAAATATCAATCGCAATGGATTCATGTGAGCGACCCACTCGATCCTTTTTATTTATCTCAGAAACAAGCTAAATATTTAAATAATACTCGTATAAAAATAGGAGCGGCGCTTGACGTGAGCCAGCTTTACTGATTGCAGGACGTTATCCATATCATTATTATTCTTAGGTGATTTAAATGATTATTCGAGTGGACAAAACCAGTCAAAAATCCAATGCGATTGAAAGTTGACATTTATTACAATTAGAGTGCAGACGTTGGTAATTCAGGAGAACATTGGTTTTGTTCTGTAGATGTACATATAAGTAGATATTTGTTTACCTTATCAACACAGTGAAGGACCTTGCAATGGTTGCATTCAATCCATAGATCTAATCAAAAATGGGAAGATAAGGGACTAGCTCTTAGGGCGTGGACCGCATAATTTCGCCGTAGTCACAATCGGACTAGCGTTTGTGTAAAGTACTTGCAAAATATATTGCTAAATAAACAGCAAAAATGCGAATGTTTCTATCTTTGGTGATGCACATGACTAAATTGAAAATGTAGCTCTGTGGGTATTTGCTTGTAGTCGTAAGATGACCAGTTATTGTTTATAGGTGGTACGAGATGGTTCACTCGGGTGAATGCTCACTCGAATGAATGTTATTGTTTTCTTCCATTTCACGCTCACAGGCTCACGTAGTAAATGAGCGTTCATCCGATTTTTTTTCTCAACGTTCCTAAAAGTCACCTTTTTATTGTTTGTAATTCTTCAGATGATTGCACATGCACATGCTTAATTGTGATAATGATACGTAAATTAAAATCTAAATTTCAATACGTTTCACAATATATGAGTTTTGTCCTACTTAACAATCCATATTTATATTCCTATGGAGTCTGTTCATATTATGTCTTCAATGAGCTAATGTTTCAAAATAATGATATAAGGAATAACAATTGATTCGTATCGCATAATGATAATATTATTCATTTTGTATGTATATTAAAAAGGTATACATTACCATGCTCCATACAAGCAGCTTAATTTTTTTTTTAATGGATTCGACTCGTTTGTTACTGGTTTTCTTCGACTTTTACGAAAACTAGACCGGCTAATTCCCATCTGTCCCTACAGTTGTGCATGTACCTTTAATATGCAACCACGGAATATCTGCCCTCGGAGATTTATAGACTCCTGAGAATTTCGTAGAGATCTTTCCTCGGTAATTTTCTTTTAAAATGTTGCTCAATAAAAATATATATGTACCTATATCAATAACTTGACTGATTAGAATGCACAATCAATAGTCTTGCATTTAACGACTGAACAGGAGCGTTACCTTTTAGTTTGTTATTGTTGTTTTTAGTTTAGGGAAAAGTGGTGTAATTTTTTACTAAGTGAAAAATAAATGGGTGTTGGTGTTTAGATTTTTGTTTAATTTAATTTCGATACTGACTTATGTAAGAAATCTAGCAACGTCTCGCGATTTCCGCTTTGCCGCATTGGCCGGTGATAAATTGCACATACGCCCGTCCTCTTTGAATGATGTTCACTATCTCTGCATTTCATCAAAAACTGAGGTTGCGAGGTTGCTGCGGTTCCAGTTTTGAATCGCTCGTATGACAAAAATATTTCGCACGAAAATAACATGCGAAATGAACGTATTCAGTTGATAGCAGCAAATTCATTGGAATGTGCTCAAACCACTCGGCTCTCTTTGGTTATAACCACTCTTTGCGTTACCGACTGATATGATTATTGTTTGGAATATCTTTCGAAAATCGGTAGTCGTTAGTTTTTTTCGAGCGAAATATCATGCGAAATGAAAGTTTTCTATAGATAGAGGCAAATTCATTCGAATTTGCTCAAACCAATGAGTGGAGCGTATTTCAAATGAAATCCAAAATATAATTTTGGTTGCGAATGTTTCGAAATCATCATTCATTCATTTTTTTATCATTTCGCATGATATTTTTGTTTGAAATATCATACGAGCGATTTAAAAATGGCGCCTCTGAGTTAGTCCTGCAAGTAATATGTATAAGGAGTGTAATGTGGTAATTGAAACACAAAATACAATTCGTTATTTTCTATATTTTTCTCTTACAAATTAGGTAATTTTGGAGTAATCTATAAAGAATTCAATACATAGTTTGAATAAAATAAATAAGAATAATCAACGGCAAGTGATGTATCAGTTACAGGAATAAATATCACGTATCCCTTGAGGAGTTCTTTTATACATCCAAATATATTTTTTATCAATTTTTAAGTATTGGTAACTTTACACTAAAATTCTACGTCACATAAATAAGTTTAGAGATAAAAAACAGATTAAATTAAAACAAAAATATAGATTTTTGCCATAGAACAAAATAGAAAAAAAAAATGAAAATTAAGTACTAAAATAAAAATTATAAACCTATTTTGATTGGAATGACGCGATCCAGTCGCGCTACGTCGCTATCAAAAACGAAAAAAAATCTATAAAACTTATTTTACATTCCTTAATTAGTGTATAAAAGGCACATCTTGGCAGTTTCTTTAATGTAACCTTACAAAGATATTTTTACAACAATTTTACACAGAGGAGTATTTTTATCCTGAATTCGAGGACATTACTAACAGGCCCTCCACACTTGCCGCGACGCGTTCGAAACTAGTTTCCGACTTAAGTTTAATGTGCCTTCGAGATTTGTTTTTTCCCATCTGCCTCCGTAGACACACTCCCTCAAAATGGTGTTGAAGTTGAATTTTACTAAAGACAATTTCCAAGGCGCATTGAACATGAAGGCAGATGGGATTAAACCAGGAAACACGAATCGCAAACAAGTTTAAAATACGTCGCACCTATGTGAAGATCCTAAGAGATTTTCATCCCGTTTTTATAGTCAGACCTATTTATAAACTAACTGTACTTAAAGTTTATAAGAAACACAATCACATTTATATCACCCACTTTAAAGTCAGTGTCCGACACTGTTTTGTCTCCAGACACATTCACTATTCACTGTACGCGTATTCCCTTTACCCGTTTTAAAAATTAAAAAAAAACAAGCAAAAATTTATTACATCTGCTTGAATGTATTTCATTTGTTCATTTGTTTGTTCTAAAAGATAAATTTATCCAAAAATATGTTGAAACGGAGGTAAAAAAAAAATAAAGATCCCTAATATTATCTTATCTCTGGTATTGATATTATGTTTCAGATACTATCAATATGTATATTGTGAATTCTATTTGTAACTGGATTAAGTTTCTACAGTGATATAAATCACAATTTTGGTAATAAATTACATTGATAAATAATATTTTACGGTATCGATACATAAATATCAGTTTATTACAGGGAATACGCGTGAAACACAATCTGAATTGTAATTTTTAGCTGGACACGGGATGGCCCCGTCAATGATTTGACCCTGACGACACGACAGTCATTCTGACGATTCTAGTCTTACTGAGACTCCATAGTCATTCTGACGATTCTATAATCATATTGACGACTCCATATTGTATCATTCTGACGACCTTGCTGTCATTCTGACGACTCCATAGTCATTCTGACGACTTTGCTGTCATTCTGATGACCCTAAAGTCATACTGATGACTACAAAGTTATTCTGACGACTCGAAAGTCATTCTGACGGCTCGGAAGTCATTCGGACTACAGAAGTTGTCCTGATATCGTCTGACCGATCAGTGCAGTCGTCTTCGTTGAGTCGTTTGTTGGGGTCTCCTCGATCCAGCGGCAGTCTTCAAGGATTGGTCCGCTCGATTCACTAGTGGCGGCTGCTGAAAAAAAATTGAATTAGTTTACAAGTAACCAAAAAGATAAAAACATAAGTAATTAGGTAGGTATCGAACTTATTTTTTTAAAATTAATGAACTTCTAATGAGGCGTTTTAAAAAAAAACCTTGGTAATAAAAGTACCCAATAGATGGCGTTAGATGTACCTTGAGGTTTTTCTGTCACTGTAAAGACACGAAAGACAAAAAAACGTACGTGTGATTTTTTCTCTCGTGTTTTTTGGCTCCACATGTGTATTTAGACAAGTTCAAGTAACGTAACTATGTATTTGACTTCATTTGAAATATTACAATAGTTGACACTGGCTAAATACACAACGTGTGGAGCCAAAATTTACGATTTAAAAAATAAACATAAAATATTTCGACAGAAATGACAATGACAGGTAAAACGATAGGTCTATTACGCCATCTAGTAAGTATTTCAGAACTATTTTTTTTTTTTGGAAATTCCTCATTAAAGGACCGAGATTTAAGGTAAAACCGATGTGAGAGATTGATTAAAATCTTCGTTAAAAATATTTTTTTTAAGTAACACATTTTTTAGCTAAATCAATATGACAAAAAACATGCAAATAACATAGAATTAATAAAATAATTACAACAGAAAAAGTGAAAGTGAATATTCACATATTATTTACAAAATGCTGTGGAAAGTTATGTACAGGTAAACGAACATTCATGCTGAAATTGACACAGTCATATTGTGGTACGTAATAGTTTTATGAGTGGGTAGTGTTCAGTCTGTGAAATGCAAATTGGCCAAGCTTCTATTGCAAGCGAAGTGGACACAGTAATACTTTTTCATGTCACGAGCATTGTTGACGAAAGCGGGATGACGTGATGCTGAACGCAAGGGACAGATTCAGGCAGCTGGTCCAAACAAAATGTTGAATCCCATGTCATGGCTGAACCTCTCATCGATTGTTACCTACTTTTAATGACAACGAAATAAATCGAAGGGAATAGAAGTGAGTTCATTCCCATCTCGTCCCATGGTTGTGTCTTTTTAAAATTACAAGTGAATTTGAATTTTGAAATCGCGGCAACCGTGAAGAAGAACCGCGGAAGAGCCGTATAAAGTTAAAAAAAAAAACGAGTTCATAGTCGCTTCACAAGCATATTCGAAGAATGGCCTTATTCTTATAATATAATTATATTGTAGAAATTGAATCTATATATTATGTATACACAATCGAGTAAAAATAATAATGTTTTTGCAAGAATTCATTAATGTGTGAGTAAGAGATGTGATGTGACCGAAATGTCGTGTCTGGAAGAAAAGAATAACAGTCATAGCGTGTCTAATTCACGTATTTTTTTTAAATGTCTGGGATTCGAGTAAAAGAAACTGATGTATGCATGAAGTCCATTGAAAATGCTGAAGGATGTCCGAGAATGACGATGCAATAGAATGACTTCAATGCCGTCCGATCCTCAATATCTTACCAATAAGTGCCATTATGGCACTAATGTTGTAATATTCCCCCTGTTGTCAAATTCCTTTGGTAAGAGAACAATAATCTCGCTGGTTCTATTTGTACTTGCTGCGAATTCGCATCTGGCCTTATAGAGTTATCACTAGATTTCGCTTGGGAGTAGTAAGTCCCAATTTTGAAAACAGGCTTCACTTTCTTGTCCTGATAAGGACTTTTCGTTGTAGATCTTAAGTAGGGATCGAAACCCTTATTGTAATATGATCGTTTCGGTTCGCTCGTCTCATCTTTAGGAGGTTTTGTAGCGAAATCTTTGAAGTCGTAAGGACTTTTCGTTGAGGTTATCGAGTATTTGTTTATAGAAGGAGGGTATGTTGAAAAAGTGCTGCTTGGTTGCGTCTTCTCAGTGAATATGTAAGGTTTTCTCGTCGTGTACTGGTAGAATTTGAACACGCTTTCTCTTGTCGACGTTGATGTGGGTTTCGCTGTTGTTGTTTGGTAAAAGTAATTTTGTGGCGTTTTTGTTGTGCTAGCTACATATGGCTGTGTTGTCGCTTCGTAACTGTGTTGTGTGTAAAAAAAACTTTGTATTAGTATTTTGATGTGCAATGTGTTGATTGTACACACACCAACAATGGTTGAGAGTGTGTATTCTCTCAGCCCCGCTATTGGTGTAGTGATGCTTATGCTTTTGTGATGTTGCTTAGCTGTGAATGTACCTAACTAATCAAAACAACATTTTCATCATGTTGTTTTGAATAGCTATTTGGTTACTACTTAATATGCAATCATATAATTCATTAATTAACAGTTAAAATTGGTAGAATTATAACACTAATACTACTTATTACCACTCGAGTAAAACTAACTTAGTCAACTCGCAATAAATCTACCCAACCCAAATAATCACCCAATATAACTACTTTAACTCTTAATAATTATCACCTCTATTTTAAAAAGGTAAAAACTGCCAATTTCAAGTTAAAATTCATTTTATTCTGTAGACATATACATGCACTCAGAAACGTCAGGTGTAAATGCCAATATATGTTTACTAAACTTCGTATGAATAAACTACCGATAAATTCGCACCTGAGCTCCCAATAAATCCATCTTACATGTTAACAAATCTTCTTAATCTTTCAATAAAAAGCAACGAAATCGTCCAAACAACGGCACGTACCTAGTATTGTTACCGTAGTCCCAATAAATCCATCTTACATGCTAATAAATCTTCCTAATCTTTCAATAAATCTTAAGCAATGAAATTGTCCAAACAACGGCACGTACCTAGTAATGTTACCGTAGAACGGACTCGTGTCCGGGCGCACGTAGCTCGGCGTGTGTTGCGAGTAGTCCGGTATTATGTTCTCGTGTTCCGTTATACACCGCCCGTTTATGCAGTACTAAAAAATAAAAAATTATAAATAACTATAAACTATCACCATTATGAAGGGTGTGTGATAAAGTTAGTTTCTTTAATTATTTGAGTACAAGGATTACTGTTATCTACTATTAAGCGAGTATTTTTATTAAGGGTGATTAGAGTAATTGATATTGGTATTTCTGTGATGAGTGCCTGTTGATCCTCTTATCTGTCATTGAGTGTTAGTGGGCCTCTTAGGATGTGTGTAAGGGCTTATATGATATTATGTGTGGGGGGTAATTACCTGTCCGTCCCCGCAGGGGGAGCCTTCAGCCGCGGGTCGGTACGCAACGCAGTAACCGCTCGCAGCGTCGAAGCAAAATAGTTGCGCGCACACGCGCTCATCCTTGAAACACGCGCTGGAATGAAAACATGAAATTGGTCAGGATAATTTCTCAAGGCATGAAATTAATCACGAGAGAATGAAATTAATCTATTGAAAGTCAACTCATTAATTTTGTTATATACCATTTGTTATATCCATGATCACGAAACAAAATGTACAGATCGGCTGTAATGAAAAATTTTGCTAAATTTCATGTGCCTTAAATGCCAATCTGAACAGCGTGGGGATTATGGCAACCACCCCTCAATATGGGAAAGACTTCGTCCAGCAACGGGCGTCTAAAAGCTTATAGTACCTTAATTGATTTAGATATGTCAACTGGGCTTATCCATTTCTACACTCGACTTCCACTAAACAACGTTAACTACAAAAAAAGGGAGAAAAGGATATACGCACCTCGTCCCTCGATCTTTACGGCACTGTGCATCTAAAGTGAGTAACCGACCAGGCAGCACTCGCGGCAGCGAGTCATCTTCATGTGGCGAGTTGTACAGGCAAGTCGCCGTGTCGCCGCTGAAATTGCGTAAACGGGGCATTAGACGAGGTGAACTTATCCTTATTCGAGATTTAGCCCTGTACTGACGTCCTGACGTGGGTGTATTGTGCATTTCCCCCTGCCAGCATCTACCCGTGCCAACCCAGCTGTTTGAAATGCCGAAACGAAGATCTGGGCCGCTGGCATGGTAGTGTAGGTGATGATGTCAAGTTGTCCTGGTGATATGATTCAAGCAGAAGCTGTCTATTTTTAAGGAAAATATTGTGTACTATGTCGCCACTGTCTGTATAACATTAAAACTCCCAATGAATGTATCTAATCTTCCAATAAATAAATGCATATAAGATTCCAATAAATCCATCTAAGCTTCCAATAAAATCACTGAAAAAGCTAGTAAAATGCGTGGGATCATTGGCTGTTGTGTAAACTGCGGTCGACGATACAATTATGTTGTCTTATCAAAGTTATTACAGAAACGTAGTGACAATTAGCATTTTTTATTTTTTTACATTAGTAACTAAGTCTTACTTCAAGAAGTGATGGAAGCTTTGCACTGAACACGGCGACCATCTGAACCCTTTCTCCGTGTGCCTGAGATCTGACATGATGAAGCCGTCTTCCCATCGGCATTTCTCAGCGCCCGGGCCTCCGAGGTACGATGGCGGGGGGCTCCCGTCGTGGACTGCGCCTAATCTGGAATTTGGAGATGAAATGTGGAGAATGTATTATGAGGTATTCAGGTATGTATAGTGACTTCTCCTGGTATTTAATTTGCGCCCTGATTCCGTTGGCTCTAATACGCGTTCACTCGAGTCGTTCCATTTACACAATATGTGCGAGCGTGATGTCGCACATATTGTGTAAATGGAACGACTCGAGTGGGATGGCACAATTTCGGTGGCGAGTAATTGGATTTTGGGCCCTAGTTATAAACTACTTGTACAGTACCTATCTAATGTGTCGACCTATTGTAGATGTCCTTCATTATACACAAGTCAAAAAAAAAAAAAACTCACAAATGGCCAACTTCGTGCGCCGCGACGATGATGCCAGAAAAGCCGCCAGTGTCCTCAATAATGGCAACTGAGTTGACCTTCTCCAATCTCTTGTTGACAACGCACGCACCACCGACGTACGCGAAACCTGATATTTAAAACTGTTTCTTAAACGTTGTTAAGACCAGGCACCAAAGTCTTGGGATAGCAGATTGCTAAAACTTTTATATGAGAGATTCATTTACATTGTAATGTATATGTATATTTTTTTAGAAAATTGCTCCATCTGTTGTCTATTTAGAAATAATAACGGTACCTATAACTTGAAGCCAATCAATAGGCAGTAGTTATAATATTGTAGTGCGTTATGATTGGTCCGTTTCGCGGGTTTCGTAAATTTAGTCGCTATCGGCTATCCCAAATAAGATATAAAATCAGTGGATCTTTAAAACAAATGAAAAAACAAGGTCAAATAACAGCGATAAGTAAAAGGAATATAATTATGCAACCTTTTTAATAACAAATGAAACTTTTTTTTTAGACAAACAAGCGATATAAAACGAAACTATGTAAATAGGTATTTTGTATCACGATCCCCTTTACTATCACGTAATTTATAAAAAAAAATATGTTTAAACTGTAAGACCCTCCATAGAATTGTGCGTCGAATATGAAACAAGCTTTGTATTAATATGACGTAATTTAGACCTATCCCACGGTCAATGCTATTTTAGACATTTTCATCTATAAATTTATTATTTTAATTTATTTATAAATGATTTGTTTACTATTCGACTTAAAATAAAGAACTGAAAATATTTCAGCAAAAAAAAAATAAGCCAGCCGTCACGTTGAGGGCGCGTGCGCCCCATAGCTAGCTTGGGGGCACATGGGAATTTACGACCCACGTTTCAAACACATCGCACCAGAACTGTGGAGAGTCTTAGTAATTTTTCAAAATGATGATTTTAGTCAAATGGTTGGCTTTTATTGCGGGATACAAATGAAATTGGAACTTTGGGACGATGAATTGGTGCCAGGAATAACAGTAGAAAAATACGAGTAGGTATGACTAAGAACTTAATGATAGTCTACTTACGTAGTTGTAGGTACTTAGATGTAAAATATGATTAAGGTAGGTATGTAAAATACTTAAAAATAAAAATATTTAAAATAAACTTATGTGAAATGTTAGTGTTACCATACCTACATTAGAACATGCAAAAGCAGGCTTTAGGTTTTGGTCTGTGCTAAGCATTATTTTGTTACGAAATAACTCCACATACCACACAAAATAACTTATGTATTTTAGAAATATATTTTTACGAATAGTTACGGTAAAATGGACACTGGATATTGAAAAAAAAATTATAAATGTGCCAATCGCGTGTTTGGCTCCACGCGATTGGCGGGAAAATACAAAAAAAAATATTGCCGCGATTAGGAAATAAGTGCGTTCCGCTGTACGCAACTTAGATTTTTAATAATTCTGTAAGTGCGACAAAAACAATTATAAGTGCACGCTGACCATGAAAAAAACAATAAAAAGGCATAAAACAATAACGAAATATTTTTAGATGCACCTTACAATCTGCAAATCCATTAAATAATTCCGGTAATTTATTGCCATGGCCTTGTGATGTTTTATGGTGACCGGGCTTGTCGATGCATTTGCGCAACTTTCGGCAATTCGACAATTTAAAACTATTGTTGTCCATCGAAATCATCAAATACAACCTTATAAGGAGTAAATAAAATATTCAACATTAACACACCTTTTAAAAGCATAATAGCAGCGCCAATATAATAATAACGAAATATAATAGCGTGTCATTTCAATATAAGTGAATACATAAAAAAGCTACTCATGCATAAGTATCATAAATATTTGAAATACCAAAATAATTCGAAACTCTCACGTGATTTTTAAATAAAAAATCGATGATCGCATCTAGAAAACATCCAATAATAAATTATGAAACAGGCAAGATAAATGAGACGTGAAGAAAATAAAATAGACAACACTATGGCTACACTACAAAGGTGAAGACATAACTGTACAGAGTGTTTCTACACTGGAAAATACTAGAAGGAATAAAAAAATACGGAAAGACAGAAATATTATTCACAAGGTGCTAATATGATATCACGGAACTGGACAAGGGTTTCAAGTGGATTGTGATCCCAAAGTGAATAAAGGGTGGAGGGACGATGACAAAGGCGTGCTTTTTCAAAATATCAAGTACACGCCTACCTGCGGTCCCTCTATTGCACGCATCGTTCGCATACTGTCTTCTGCACATGTCTAGTCTGAAATTTTATGGAAATAACTCAATTATATACCCCAAATATTTTATCCCTCTCTCTCTTTCTGATGTCTATTTCATTGGAACTCCTAACGGTCGATAATCGCCTTGTGAAAGCGTTTTAAAATGGTGTTGTGTAATGCCGTTGGGGTAAAACATATTCAGCGCCATTACCAAATCCTCTACCTCGTGAATTAAAATTATCAAGCCAAATTAATGTTTCACTCTGAAGCTTCGGTTAATGCTGTCCAATCCAAGGATGGTTTTTAAAATGAATTTACCCGCTGTGCCTTTCGTGCAGCGACCACCCTTGCGTCGTCGGCACATGTCATACCTGTAGGTCAAATCGATTGCGGTTCCATCAGTGGTCTTTGACCACGGCCTTATTAGACGATTTGTTAATTTAGTAAACTAACTTATTTAAATAAAAAAAACTTTGAATAATGGCGCTAAATTAAAAGAAAAGCAAACCATACTTACGATCTTACCTGTGTAGCCTCGATTGAAGCAAGAAAAAAGATACAATCAATCATTGAAGCTGTCTGAATTTTACATCCTTTTCCCACATATTGAAATGAAAAGTAACGCAGATAATTTTAGTGCATCCGATTGTTTTAGTGTTGGGAATGTTACAACTCGAAGTTTATGTTAGTGGATGGCTGTAGAATGCATCTATCATTGAAGAAGTTAAACTAACACGACGTAATCGATATTATTGGAAACTACCCAAACTGGTCACCAATAAAAAGGGCGTATGCAAATCAGTTGGTTATATCAAGATCATGGTCAAGAAACACATAAAAATATACAAATGTGTATTCAATCTGAATGCATCGCTTTTATCATCTCACACCAATCAGAATTTTACCTTTGAATCTCGTAAAGTGTGTGTTGTAACTTCCACTTTGCATAAACTTGATATTTAAATCGTGTTTGAGTGTAATAAAAATTTGAATAACTATTATATTCCTCGAGATATATTGTAATCTCGCAATTTTGAAATAGGCTTTTCATAACATGGAATATAATATTGCCGGCAAAGTATTTTGACATTCATATCGTATGCTTCAAAAAAATATCTCAAGAACTCTGATCGATTTGTGTGATACCTTCAAACAACTACTTAGAGGTTAAATACTTAGCTATTTATATAAATTAACAAAGCTATCATAGCGTAAAGATAAAGCAAGTTTATGTTTATTTAAAAGTCGTAAATCTAATGTATTGAGTAAAGGACAGAGGTCGATATTAATAGCAGTCGATACTAAAATCACTTCTTGACTTATATTCCTTATTCGACTTGTCACAGTATTGATTTGGAATCATATAACAGATTCTTTATAGATCATAGAATCAGATTACAAGATAGTCCTGTGAAACTAATGCCCGATTCAAATAATTTTCTTAGTTAGTTGCCACCTTCTCTTTTTTTAATTAGATTTATGGCTTATTATTTGAAAAATTCAAATAATTTTCTTGACTATTTAAATATGATTTTTATAATAGCACAGCTTAATTAATCTCGTATTCGCTTATAAATATAACACATTTAAAATTATCATCGTTCTCATCAGGTTCAGGTGGTTATTTCACAAATGTGCTTTTTCCATAAGCTTCGATACCACCCCAATTCTAAAACTATGTCTATCCTACATCGTCACTTTCAAAACTAAAGGCCTCGCTACATGGCCTGACCTGACATCGTTTGAAAGAGATGGCTATATATGCTTCTGGAGGAGCGAAAGGGAGAAGCTATAACCTTAATAGTTTGTTTCTTTTGCTCCAGTGAAATTCATATCTAGCTGTCCCTTTCACACGATGTCAGATCAGGCCATGAATAGACACCCTAATTGTTTCCGTCTAGAGTTATAGATAAATAGATGATGATTATAAATAATTCCTCGAAATGGAATGGTTGGTTTCTATTTAGCATGTCTGGATTCTAGAAAATGTTACAATACCCAGGGGGCCCTATTCGGCGAAATGACATTTTATCTCGGTCACTGTCTCTCTAATTTAGAATTTAATGGGAGTGAGAGTGACCGAGATAAAATGTCATTTCTCCGAATAGGGTCCCAGGAAAATACAAGCCGTGGAAACTCGAACACTTTTTACATAATCTTCCTTTTTTCGTAGTCGGGTAAAAAGGAATATCATCCAAGTTACTAGACCTGAATTATATTTAAGTGAAAAGTGATTTGCTGTCTTATCTTGTTACAAACAGAACTTACTTCGTGATGGCAACAGCGATGTCGTAAACCGGCAATCGCCGCTCTCTGAACAGATACTTGCCCATGTCAGTGAGAGCGGCCGCCGAGTCTATAGCGTCTCGGCCGACTCTGTTCCTTTCTAGATACGGCGTGGCGTCTCTACCCTGAAAAAAGAAGAGGATTCCATTTTTAAACCTAGCTTGGAATTCCGTGTTCCAGACTTTAATAAGGGTGTCTATACATAGCCTGACCTGACATCGTGAGAAAGGGACAGCTAGATTTGAATTTCACGGGAGCAAAAGAAACAAACTATTAAGGTTATAGCTTCTCCCTTTCGCTCCCCCAGAAACTTATATATAGCCATCTCTTTCAAACGATGTCAGGTCAGGCCATGTAGCGAGGCCTTTACACCCTTTTGTGTCATTTTTTTATCAAGTCTAACCAAACTTCTTCGCCCTTCATGTGGCCCTTTAATTTATTTTAGTAGGTACGTGATTTACCGCATACCTAAGTAGGATATGAGAGATCCAAATAAGTGGGACAGCAATAGAGGACTAAGTGTGATCTTGAAAATATCGTACTTTTGGCAACCTGGAATATTAAACCTTTATAAACTTATTCTACTTATTTTATTATTAATATTATTAATAAATTATTAATAATATTAATAATAAAATAAGTTAATTATTTATTAATAATATTAATAATAAAATAAGTTAATTATTTATTAATAATATTAATAATAAAATAAGTAGAAGATCTTGATTCGATTTTTTTAAATGGAACTTGTCTTTAGAGTTTGTTTAGAACTATATCAGGTAATGAAACCACATCCAGGCCCACCTGTGAGGCCAAAGGGGCAGCACCGCGTCCGGAGTCTCGGGCATCAGCTAGTAAAGACTTAAGTTAGGTAAGAGAATAATAAAATGATTCATATTGCTACTATTCCTAACACTGATGTTACCTAGGTACCTGACTTGGCCTTGAACCCTGCTAATAGGCAACTTGGCTTCGCAAAACTGTTCATAAGATTGAATTGATGAACTCAAATACCAGTTCCATTGATATACGATCAAATATAATATAAATTCATTCATAATGATATTCAAATGATTTAATGTTACTTTTGTAGGAAACTTTTATACCTGCATCACGTGATCTGTCTAGGGAATAAAGTTCAAAAGTGACTTTCTTAACCTTGAATCGACAAATTAACGACAATTTTATGTTTCTTTTTAATTAGCTGCTAATTTCACAAGATGGTGAGATAAAACTTGTTTTTCGTCGCCACTGTTTTGTTTTTCCTGTAGATATCAATTTTTGCTATGTTAATTAGATAATCACCATTCACGATAAGCTGCAGGTGCTTCTAATTTATACGAACAGATATAATTAAATCTTTACAAAATTGTGTGCTCACTTTTTAGCATCCTACCTGCTTACTAGGATAAAACCTACCTTCCACCACATTCCTGAGGTTGCTATCCCGTCTCTAAAACTTGGCCTGACATTCTACTGCGCACCTAGTTACTACCTTATAAATATCTGTATAAGTTGTTACTGAAAGGCGCAACAATATTGAAAGGTAAAAACAACTTTTAGTAGTGGACCAACCCTGAAATCGCGAAAAAAATATCTGCTGTTTCATAGAAAAATGTCAGTGACACTCGAGAAAATGTATAGAACGGTTTAAAAAAAAAAGAAAAAAGTAAAATTTGTTCATAATGATGAGTACAGCACCTTACAATATTGTTGCCCCTTTCAGTAACATTCTGTATAAGTACATACATATTTTTTTATTAAATTTGAAATTGATTATAGTAAAATAGCCTACGTACACAGAATTCTCCTTATAAATTATGTCTTTGCCTACGTAAAATTACGGTAATTTTGATACGTGATCATACTTATCAAAAACATCTTGTCGTCTTTTTTTTTTACAAATATCATGCACAATACTTTATGAAGAGCTTACATCAAGCTCTCAGCTTTTTTACAAACTATAAAAAACTATTATAGATAGAAAAGCAGTTGTTGCAGTAAAACCTTGTCACTCAATAATGAATAATTGTTTTTTTTTTTTAAAGTTAGACCTGGCAACTTTAGAACAATGGCGCCAAACATTGTCTAGTCTGTGGTGTGGCGCTAAATTGAAAAAGTTTTGCAGACTATTTATTGCACATTTATACCAAATCTTTTTTGAATTTAAAACAATGGCAAACGAAGCAGTTTTAAAATATTTAGTGGACACAAATCGTCCGTATTCGTGTGCAGATGTAACAGTGAATTTACGAGGCGCGTTTACAAAAGGCGCAGTGCAAAAGGCTTTAGACGCACTTAGCGAAAGCGGAAAAATAAAGTGTAAGTTGTACGGGAAGCAGAAGGTTTATGCTGCTATACAGCCGGAAATCGACCCTGAAGATAACGATATCGAAGGTACGAACATAATTTACCATCTTTATTCTCCTCAGTAAACATCAACATTATCTTATTTTTAAAAGAACAAGCCCTATTCTAGGAATCAACGCGCAGACCAAACCGCTCATGATAGACGTGAAATTTGAACACAATACTCGTCAAAATAAGAACTGATTTTGATTTTGCGGAAGTCCAATTTACCGTTAAACTTTATATGGAAATAAAATATTTTTTCATGCTAAGCCAATGGAACTCGGTTTGTATACTGAGCATTAAAAAAAATATAATATATATATAAAAAGTGTGCCTAATGATGTTTTGAAAATCATTACCTAAAGAGACTAGTTATTTTTAAGGAAGTTGCGTGGTTAGGGCCCGTCCATTCATATTACTTTGGTCGAAGCTAAAGAGGTGAAATGGGGTGTTTCATTTACTGTAGCCATGTAGCTGTGTAAGGTTGTCTGGAAGAGATCGCTTTAAGCGTTAAAGCCGCCAATTGTTACACTAGTATTAAGTAGATTTTGTATTATGCATGTAATTTCTGGTGTGATCCAAAAAAGAGTTATTTATCTATCTATCTATCCATGCGAGCGAAGCCGTGCGGGCAATAAAACCAAATCGAATATTTGTTCGAAAGTTAATATTACAGCGTTTTGTATTTAGCTACACCACTACCTTACCTGGGCTGTGTTCAGTAAAGTCCTCCGACGTCTCGATGACATTACGAGTATACTGCAAATTTCATCCAACGTCGTCGGACGACCTAACTGAACACGGCCCTGAAGTACTATCGAATAAACTTTCGTGGTATTCTATAGCTACCATGTCTGAAACATTTAACAATTCCAATTTTAAGTGGAAACTGCATTTTTGATACAATTTTTACCGAAAACAAAAACGAATTAAAAAAATAACTTATCAATATTCCCTAAATATTCGAGCTTAACATATTATTTTGTACCACAGACTACGACACTCAACTAAAAAACTTAACAAACGAACTGGCCGAAAAGACTGCCTCCCTAAAAACATCCGAGTCCAAACTCAAGACCCTAACCTCGACCCCCACTACGGAATCCGCTAGAGCCCTCATAGAGAACATTCAGAAGAGTGTGAGCACCCTTGAGAGCAAGTTGGAGGTATTGAGAAACTCCACCGAGGTGATAAGCGCTGAGGACAAGAAGGAAATGATGGGGGAGCATGATAAATATCTTAGGGAGTACAGGTAATCAAGTAATAACCCCCTGCGGGCTTATCCTCTAACTTTGAAACGTTCGTGATTCTGATTGCGAGTGCATGCCATCTCGCTCGTACCAACTTAGTCGCACTATGCGCGGTCCCGCTCGCGCAACTCTCGTTATCGCTTTCAGAGTTATGGGATAAGCCCTCTGGTTTTTACAACATTTATTTAAATTGCAATGTTTGTTTGTATGTATGTAAACAGAAGAGATAGTGACTTTGTTAATTTTTAACCGACTTCCAAAAAAGGAGGAGGTTCTCAAGTCGACTGTTTTTTATGTTTGTTACTTCAGGTATCCGTCATTTATGAACAGATTTGTTTATTTTTTTATTTAATTTGAAAAGAAACTTCCAGATTGGTTCCCCTTTTATCAAAATCCAGATCTGGGATCCATGAGGAATTGAGTTCCCTCAAATATTATAGGCAAACTTAAAGCAATTTTGGTATTTTCATCTACAAGTCAAGCTTTTGCATTCAGAAAGTATCATTTGGTAAAATGAAACTAATAAAGAAGATAACCGTCGGAAATCCACAATGTATTCAACGGGTGGCGCCACGTACATTCTTTTCAGGATATTATGTGTTTTGTTGAAGACGGTTTTTTTGTTAAATTTAATTTGAGAATCAGTGGAAAACAATTAATTATAACATATTAAAGTAGAATTATAGCCTGTTTATATAATCTTATTTATAAATATATTTATATTCTTATATATATATATATATATATATATATATATATATATATATATATATATATATATTATTTATAAACATATTATTGAGTTTATTTTTTTATACAGTTTTTTTTTTTTTCTGCCTACTTAATTATATGTTTAGTCCTTTTATTGGCTGTACTATATGTTTGTTTAAGATTATTTTTATAGTAGTAGTACTAGTAGTAGTAGTAGTTCGCGGCGAACTGAGACCTCGCGATCCCTATATCTTCACAACCCCTGGACCGATTCAGCTCATATTCGATCATAAAAATTGTATTGAAAAGAACTACTTGCGTACAAATCATGAAGATCGGATTAACGGTTCGCAAGTTATCCTCAGACAAATATACACTCAAACATACATAGGTACAACTGCCGATTTGTCCCAGTAAACTCTGAGACCTTCGCTTCGCTCGGTCAATTATGATTTTGTGCTGTTAATCTATTAATAAATAAATTTTTCAGAAAGAGAAAACGAATTTGCAACGATATGCTTGAAGCGGTCCTGGAAGGGTATCCGAAATCCAAAAAAGATTTTCTCGAGGAACTCTGCATAGAGACAGACGAATTAGTCGGTTTCAAACTAATGTCTAACTGAACCTATAGAAATGTGTTGATTCTGTTGTACCATTCATTAACTAAACCGATCAGACAGGCCTAAAGTTAACAACGTCTCTTTTCATTTCAATATGTGTGAAATAGATGGCAATAATTTTAAGAATGTATTTTAATTAAGTTTAGTTCAGGAAATGGTACAGCAGAATCGACGTTAATTGTATTATAAACTGATTCAATTGCAGCTACTTTTTATAATGTACATTTTGATTGTTATATTGTAAAGAATGTTTTTTCGTAAATTTGAACTTCTATATTTTTATAGAATTTTATTTTCTATATATATTTTTCTATTGTCTTCTTCTATTAATGTAATTAATATTGTTGACAATTAAATATTTTTTCGCTTAGGCTTCCAAGCGGTCTAAAAACTGACACCAGGGCTACCCACTCGGCCTATACTAACTTACTTCTTATAGTAATTTAGTTACGTACCCTAGATATAATAATGCCAGCGATCGAGATGCGTATTCTCGGTCCTTTCAACAGCTTGTATCGCAGATCTACGCCGTTCCAGAAAGAGACGAAGTACCGCTTGATTTGCACGTTGTCTCCTCCGTGTAATCTATTGGATAAAAATAACCATGATTAATTGTAATTGTTAATATTTTTATTTTTATTGTTAATTGTTAATACACAATAATATTGAGTTTCACTATTACTAATGGGGTAATGCAAAACTACACAACGACATTTGTTAATCAGACCATGTGAGCCTTCGAATTCCGGAGAAAAGAAAGCCCGTGACAACGGGCTTTCCTTTCTATTATTATTCTATTTATTTAAGCCCTTCGCAAAGCTACGCAAGCCTCCGATACCCATCGATCTTACCCCCGAATACTGAAACGCTTGTTAACATTGACAATATATTAATTCTAATACTGCCTTTATCTGGCACTAAGCAAATGACAAAGACAGGAACAGACTTAATCTATCGTCAAAATTAACAAACGTTTCAGTATTTGGAGGTTAGTCTGATATATTTATGCGACTACAGTCGCCTAGAACATCGTCATCTACATATAGAGGTACATCTCTATATAGTCGCCTATACGGAGCTTCGTAGAACTTTCGACTTTTTCTTGAACGCATACTTTTAGGATAAGCATCTGACTTGGAGTGCTATTCCTTTCCATATATATATATATATATATATATATATATATATCCATACACATATCTGCAAAATGGAGCAGTGTGTAATGTAGTGGATTCATACTTGCAAATGCAAGTAAACTTGCCTGCAATATCCATGTATGCACGTGCAAGGAACTGGTATGCAAGCATGCAAGGTAGAGACGTGAGTATCCAGGCTTCCTAGGACCACAGACTGTGGCCTATGATCGGCAACTGATCACAACTTATATTGTGGCCAAAAATTTAGCTCTTACCTATAGCCATCGTAGTCTACAATGACCAATATCTCTGGGTATATAACGTAGGGTGCGTCCCTCTTTCTTCTGCTGTGTCCCGTCGACCGCTTCGTCCGGAACCGCTTGCCCAGGTGGTCTGGCTCCATGAACGCTGAAATCAAGAGAAATACGATTCTCCATTATTATTTCGATTCGGGTGCTAAGAGTAGGTACCTAATGTGCCGCTTGGGGTTTTTTTTTGAACTTGGTGACGCGACGAGCAAGTCGCTCACCTGACGTTAAGCGCCTTTTTTAGTGTGAGCGTTGGGGCTTAAACAGGCTCTAGTTTGCTGGTTTTCCTAAAAAATATGTCCGTTCTGTTTCTTACTAAGTGCCTTAAGAACATAATTCTATATATAAACCTATTTTAAAAAAAAGGTTTTTGACTACCATGTACCAAAAAGCATTTCGGCTTGAGTAATTTTAAACCACTGCACATTTAGAATACATCTCTAAAATTATGATAAAATCTAGTCTAAAATTATTTCAATGTAGTCTAAAAATTATTCATAATATTGGTAAAGTCGATCAATAAATTAAAATGTAATTTATCTCGGGTTTTCCAAATAGACCAAATTCTTAGCTCGCATAATTACTGAACAAGTTTTTTTAAAATAAAAATAAACATAGATTTAAAATAATAGGTGACGTACATCTAAGTCTGACCTTATGACCCCGGTCACCAAGACGCAATAGATGTTCATTATAAAATCAAGATTTAAAAGCTGAGCTCTTCATACATATAATTGTTACTGTGCCGCAGTGGTTTTTGACAAATTTTAATCATCACAAAAACAAATTTATTCAAATTTTATAAGGGGGTTATTCGAGAAAAAAATGCGCTATACATTTTTGCAGATGCTTAAGAGCTATAAGTAGATTTAGCGCAAGCTACTCAAAAAAATCAGATAATTGCTAATATATCACTTGAATATACTATAGTACTTATAGTTCAGAGATCTAGCGAAAAATATTTATAAATCGAGGTGTTTGCAATTTTTTTTTATCGAGAAAATGTTATGCACTAGTGTTTTCTCTCTAAGCTATACAAGATGTGTAGACGATAGAACTAAAAACTATATCTCAACTTAACATAAGACATCTAAGATACATAACCATAGATAAAATTCTTTGACATAACTAATGAGGAGCATGAAAGGATTCTCTACTATAGCGGATGGGCCACAAAGTATTGTTTGCTCACGTCATTTGGGGCCGCCTTGCGGCACGCCGGCCATGTTTTGTATCCCAGCCAAGCTAGTAAGTACGTTAGCTGTCAAAAACAATAAATGTTTTTGAAGTGTTAGGAAATCACTAGTGAAAGGCGTGGAGTTGACGCCATATTGTCTATTCTAAGTGCCGCAAATGACGTGGTCCTCTTTTTTCTTTCGTCATTCAGCATGGAATAGTTTTTTTTTTTTAAGTTTACTTTTTTAATTAAATGGCTTGCCATGCGTAAGCTATTTTTATAGAACTTAACATTTTGGTTGGCATTTAACGTGGTAAATGTAGGTATTTCATTTTCATTAATAAATGCAAATTTAATTTTACAAATTGTCCAAATATTCTAAAACAAAGTGTTGACATGATAATTATAATGTAAGCCCCTTTGATTTATAGAATTAATTATCGTTTTCTAACGAAAAACATTTGTTGCAGAAATCATGAATTATTAGGTGCTATCAGATCAAAATACAATTAAATAATCCTGTTGGTATGGACATTAGTTTCTTAAAATAAAAGAATCAAAATGTCAAATACTTATTAAAACAGGAAAAACACAAATTAATAATTAAAATAAAATATTTGATGTGATTTATTGTAATGTCATCGGCTGAAATGAGTCCACTTAAAAATAATAATTTACCTACCACTGAACTTTAGACTCATCATCATCATCATCAGACAGAAGACGTCCAGTGCTGAACAAGAAATCACCGTGCATATAGCGCCACACGGTACGATAATCTGACATTTTCATCCACCCTGTCAAATAAGCCGCATCACACACCAAAGACACATATGACTGTGTGCTGTAGGATATTTGTGTTAATTGGCACACTTTTTGTAAAGAATGTGGTATGTTGTCTGCAAGCCTACTCGTATTTAAAATGTAGGACATATTTAGATATAATATGACGATTTTTTTGATAACATTAAAATATGTAATTGGATATAAAAAAATCAGAGCTTATTCTGTCGTAAGTAGTCTTATAATCTAATTATTTATTTTATTTCATCAATTGTTCATACAAAATCATAGTATTAAATTAAAATAGTTACTTTAATTAGATAGGTAAATAAAACAGATAAACAAAAATCAAAGGATAAAAAACATGCAGACAAATAAGAATTAAAAAAAAAACATACATGTCATGCACTTACCATTATTGTGTAGGTTATAGAACAGTGTCGCGTACCCGGGTAAGTTATCCCTTGTCAATGTTGTATAAAATCTTAAAACGTTATAAATTATTATTTACAATGCTGCAGTGCTTTACTGAATAGTCTCCGACCTTTGTCGAAAGCCAAACATAAACGTAATATCTAGGTCCACAATAAATGTGTTGTGTAATATAACATTTTTAGCCTTGGTGTGTTGTGTGTTTTAATAGCAAAATGCGAAACAAGGTGCCTTAGAGAGTTTTGGCGCGAACGTGAAGAATTCATGTCGCGTCATTTTATTATTTTCCAAAACTTGTGTTATTTCGAATGTTAATGTGTAAAAACGGTGAATTTTACCCGTTAGGTGTTCGTGAACATGCACGAGTCCACACTCGTGCATGTCCACACGCGAGTGGTATAATGGGAAACGTGAATTTTCGTGTTGCTTCCAAAACTCCGTAGAAAGCTCTAGTAAAGTTTTCACCACTTTACTGGGGCATGATTTGGACTTGACCGTGACTTGCTTTGCTCGCGGTTGACTGTGACTATGACTTGTTTGATAATATCTAACAAAACTTGAAAATATATATGTATACCTACTTGACACTGGCAAATTCATAAGACGTGCGACGCCAAAATCATCTTAAGAGGAAAGAGAAAAAAAAAGTTGCCTTAATTCTGTACCTAGCTGGCCCCTTCAGATATTATTTAAGGGGAGGTAATCTCAGAATATTGACTTGCAAAGTACTTTGTTCTCTTTAATTTTGTAGGTACATAAGTATTTTTTCTTTGACCCTCTGTATTATTTGCGAGTGCTAGTTTTATCCTAATTTTCCATAATAAACAATAACTTGGGCATAATTCACACTATTTCCACCATCGCGTAGGTCCTTGTAAAACAATCACTCAGCCATGTCAGAAATCTTCGGGTATGCTTAAAAGCATCAGGGCAAGTCAGGAAATACAGTGAGAAAACGTAAGAAATCACGTGCATGAAAGCCACCTGTTCTATCTGTGGCTAAATTCAAAATGGCGGCCAACAGGTTTGTCTAAATGTCGTTGGACAGGAAACGCTTTACTAATTGTCACTTTACGCACTAATTATGTGTTAAATAAAGGACGCCTGTTGGTCTGCCACAGGTGGGTTTTAATTTTAAGATTAGAACGCTTATTTGTCCGTTCAAAATTGCCAACTGTTTCCCATCCCTTAATGTTATCAAATTTCAATGTTTTTTAGGTAACTATCTAGACGAGACAGTGAAAAACTATGCCTATAGGTTTGATTTATTTGAAATTTAGTTAAGTACCGAAAGCGATGTTTTTTTTTTAAATTAATGACTATGAAAAATAGTTTATAAACACAAAAAATGTTTTTGATTTATCTAAATAAAACCTATCAGCAAAGATTATTTATCCAAACCAAAAACAAAAGATTTTTATAAGATTTAGGGGGTTCATAACATTTTTCCCCCCGGAATGAATAAAAAAAACTAATTTACAATTCTTAAATATAGGTACCTACTTACCTACATACAGCGCCAAAATTTCGCGGAAGGACGTTTTATATTTTACTTGGAATATTCCTTCCTTTAGTACAAAAATGGTTAAGTTTGGCAAAAAGCGGAGTCCGTGGATCTAAGAAAAAAAAAAAAAAAAAACTAAATGTTGATTAGTAGACTTCACAATATAGCAATCGTGCGATGCCAATATTCTTAGGAGGAAAAAAAAAAAAAAAACATTTCGACCATTTTACAAATTTCCGATTTCATCGTTCTTGGCTTTGAACGGATAATGCATTTAGCCATTGTCAAGTAAATAATAAAAAGCGCTAATTCATAGGTCACGTGTGCCGGCGCACGTGACATCCCATAGTGATGGACCGATCCAGAGATGCACGTGAATCGATAGACGCCACTTGTCCATTGTAATGTCTTAGCAGATTTATTGTATAATAAAATAGACAACATTTGAAGCGTTAATAATACGTTGTAGACAGGAATAATAAAGCTTGTCATGCTGCATGATGTTGTTATTACAATTCAGTTAAGAGGATTAGAATTAATTCGGTTTTTGTGGTTCCGAAAATCCTTTCGGAGCTTAAAATTAGGTAATTTCAGTAGGTAAGTAATTTATTTAAAGTCTCTATTTATTTAAAAGCCGTTCAGGAGTGACTCTTTGGCTTTACCTCTGTTTGTATTTAATTCGACTAGTAATAGTCGAATTAAATACAAACAGAGGTAGTAGTTTTATATTCCTACCAGCTTCATAATTTCATATTATCGAAGGAACATCCAAAATGTACGGTGTAAATGTAGTGTCCGTCTATGAGATGATTAAAAATGTTTTAAAGAAACTTTCGTGTTCATAACTTTTTAATATGTTTTAACTCTTATTATGGAGTAGATCGATTTTTTAATCAATTAGAAAATTTCTTTCAGATGTTTCCGATACTCAGACACACCATGCATATAGTTTTTGAAAATCACGCTATTTAACAATACCTAACTTGCAAATGTAACCAGTGAGAAAGCTGTGGCACGACTACCGATCCTTTAATGTGTTTTAGTTCAAATACCTATTGCGGCAGGATGTCCCATCATTATTCAAATTAAAACAGCTCTACAAAATATATTTCAACTTTTTTACACGACTGCCCAAGAAAGTAGGTATATGTAAGTATGTGAGTATGTTTGTGTGTTCCTAGAGTACTTCCTGTAGTATAAATGACTTGACCGATATAATGAGTGAGGTGTTGTTGTTTTGTTTTTGTTCAGTTTATAGAACGGTTAGAGATACTCCGACACTTTGAAACTAATAGTATTACAGCTACTCGTCACTTTAATCAGAGAGTAGCTTAATTGAGACTTTAATTGGTGATGATGAAAGAGGCCAAGTCTTTACATACTCCATTTCACATATAGCATGGTTCGGGCGACACATTGGTTTTCACTGAATAATTGTGCTGTGGGGTGACAGCACAATTATGTGAATATTTTGTTCGTATAATATACATAGAATTTCTTTAAAAATCACAAAATATTCACACACTTCATTGTGCTGTTGATTGGTCGTAATTCGCTAAAAATACATGTGACGCCGGCACCATGCTATCAATAAATATTGGTGGATCATTTTCACACAGCGCCATCTAGCCCCAAACTAAGCAAGCTTGTACTATGGGAACCAGATAACTGATAGAATACGTTTTTGTAAATACATTCATAGAAACACCCAGACAAAGAACAAACATCCATGTTCATCACACAAACGTTAGTCCTGGGTGGGAATCGAACGCACAACCTACAGCTCAGAAGGTGGAAATCTTCCCACTGAGCCACAAGGCTAGTCTATGCGGAATGAGGTATAGGTATTATTTTTGTAAATACCTATACGGACTAAAGGACTATGGAAGGCCAATATTTGTCCGTAACCCGAGTCGCGAAACGTGACACGTCCGATATTATCGCGCGATCGAATTATAAAAGGAACGTGAGTGAGGTCGTACGTCCTGAATCGTCTCTTATTTTGCAGATGCTCAAACACAGATTTTGTTTTCAAGGAACAATCACACTAATATTATAAATGTATACTTGACACTGGCAAATGCATAAGACGTGCGACGCCAAAATCCTCTTAGGAGGAAAAAAGAAAAAAAAAATATTATAAATGCGAAAGATTTAAAAAATAAACTAGTTTCGACAGTCTCCATAGATGGCGCATTTACTTACGTTTTGGCTCCACACGTTCGCGTAGATGCTCAAGAGGTTTGGGCTACAGGAGCTCATAGGAATATCATACTAATATTATAAATGTGAAAGTTTGTGTGCAAGTATGTAAGTGTGTTTGTTCCCATTCAACTCTGTTACGGCTGAGCGGATTTGGATGAAATTTGATATGGAAGTAGCTTAGTCCATGGAAGAACATTGCTACTTTTTATGCTGAAAAAATGTTACCGTTCCCATAGAATAGCGGGTGAAACCGCGGGGTGCAGCTAGTGTCTAAATAAATTAAATAAGTGATTCTTGTAAACACAATGATATCTGTTTTATTGTGTATTGGTTGTTACCCGCGATTTTGTTCGCGTGGACATATAAAAGTATCCTATGTCCTAAGTCCGTCTTTGTGATATACAGTTACTCATTGTCAAATTTCATCACGATCCGTTCAGCCGTTAGGCCGCGATAACGCGACAAACATCCAGACAGAGAGACAAAGTTACTTCATATAGTTCGCTAGATGGCGTTGATCCATTCAATCCAACGTCTAATGTGAAGACGGGATATTATACAAGTTTACGTAACAAACAAGAAACGAATAACTAACAGTCGGTAGCACACGGAACCGGTATCGCGACTTCGATTACCATAATCGATTTATCTCGATTACCCGATGCGTAATCGAATAATCGGATGTGCTGGCACGTGACCGCGGCTGTGAGATATGGTCATAGACAAAGGCATACAACTTCGTTCATGAAGCACAGTGCTCCTTGCGCTGCTCCCCGCGTTGCCGCAAATATTCGCGAGGCACACTGCTCTACTCGCGCTTCTCTTCGCGATATTCATTGCGCTATCTCTTTTTATCTCTCTCGCTGGTCATTTGACTAGCGCTAAAAAAACCACCGTTCCTCGGCAAAATGTAAAAAAATAAAAATTTACCTTACTTACTTCACAAAATAACTTTCTTTTGCTAAATTACCAACTTAACCCAAAACCTCTCGCAGGCAACTTTCCTACATCGTATTCAACAACTTTTGTTACATGACTTGGAGCAGGGAACTTGTAGGGAAGGAGTGCACAACCCGTTTGTCTTCGCGTCAACGTGTCAAAGCTAGAATAGATACATCCGTCTCTTTCTCGCGAGATAAATAAGGTGGTCAAAATTTTATCCCGGCGCCCGTGCTAAGCCTGCAGTATGACTTACCGAAATCACTCAAGTGGTCGCCCTCGGCCGGGTCCCGCTTGATGATGATGTGCTTCGCGCCGCTCAGTGCTTGTTTCAGACTTTCCAGTTGCTCTTTGCTTCTTTTCACTGAAAGAAAATAAAATATAATGTATACATATTTATTATGGCATTAATTTATTACTAGCTAATGCCCGCGAAGCCCAGCCTTCGGCCTCGCTTTCATGGAAACCTTGTCCTTACTATTACGAACACAACAAAAAAGAAATCATCAAAATCGGTCCAGCCTTTCTCAAGTTATAGGGTGACCAGGAAAATAGGGGTTAATTTGCATATGTATAGATTATTTATGTGGCAATGGGCAGGCCACATAGCTCGAAGAACAGATAATCGGTCACCACTCAAGAACCTTTCTCATGCATCGGTTATCGGCTTTTGTCGCGCTGATCGCTTCTAGTGATGTGACCTGCCCATTGCCACTTCAGCTTGCAAACCTTGAGCTATGTCGGTGACTTTGGTTCTTCGGCGAATATCCTCGTTCCGGATCTTATCGCGCAAAGAAAGCAAGCTTGTTTGTTATTTTTCAATTAGATGTTCTTAATTCTGTGGTCAAGTCATGACGATCAACGTGCGATCAACTCACCGATTGGCAGTCCCGTATCGATAGAGACCATATCTGCCATGCTGTGCGGGTCCATGAATGCCTCGTCGTCCACCGCCGGCGCGCTCATAGAGTCCGGTATCGGCCTGATCACCAGGTCGTGACCGATCGAGCCTTCCTGTAACAATATGTAGTGTTTAGAAATGACTAACTACAGCTGTCTAAAGGTTTCTATAGAACAAAAGCAGCAGACGTGGCTGCTCAGTGTGAACTTGTATTCTCAGGCTTTGTTAATAGGAGGAACTGGTACATGGTGCTTTTTAATTGCTTAGGGATTTGTGAGGACATACAGACAGGTTATGGAGGCTTTTATTTAGTTTATTTTCATTGTTGTTGTACAAAGTTGTTGAGTATAAATAATAAATAAATAAATATTGGTGGACGTTTTTTTGACACAGCGCCATCTAGCCCCAAACTAAGCATGCTTGTACTATGGGAACCAGATAACTGATAGAATACATAAATACTTTTTTTTTGTAAATAAATACATAGAATACATAGAAATACCCAGACAAAGAACAAATATCCATTTTTATCACACAAATGTTTGTCCTGGGTGGGAATCGAACCCACAACCTATAGATCAGAAGGCGGAAATCCACCCACTAACCCACAAGGCTAGTATGATTTGGGAAGCTGCCTATTTTTCCTACAAGTTCCCTGTTCCAGCCATGAAACAAAAGTTGTTGAGTATGATGTAGGAAAGCTGCCTGCGAGAGGGTTTGCGTTAATATTCCTAAAGAACGTTGTTGTATAATAATTTTGTAATCATTCATAACATACATGGTGCTTATTAATCAGCTAGGTAGGACGCGATTGTGAGGATGTTATATACAAGATAACAAATAACTTTGTTCTACGACTTTTGAAAATTCGCGTAAAAAGATCAGTGGTTAGATAAAAAAACGACGAGCTTTTTTTTTTAAATATTGATTTTTATGGAACATCAAGCAATAAAATGAAGGGTTTTTTTTCTCGTGAATTTACAGAAGTAGAACGAAAGCGGTGCTATTTCGTTCCCATGACAGCATAAAACCATTTAAAAAATGTATGTTAATTTTATCGGTTGACAATTTGTTACTTCACAGAATTTCTATATTTTTCTTTCATTCTTTATAATTTACTGCTCCCAAGTATGATGTAGCTGGTTACTGCATTTGCATCATTATCAACAGACCACCCATGCAACATCAACGGTACACAGTTTATAGCACTCATAAACAGTCTACCGCGAAGTAGATATGGATGCAACACCACAATTTACGACTTTCACATTGTTGTTAATTTTGTTTCGACGTTGTTTGTTTGCATTTTTGTGTGGGTGCGTGCGTGTGTTTTTTTATGGTACTGAATAACGATAGATAATAGAGATTACATTTTGTTTTAATAAAACGGGAATACTCACGTTAAATTGAGTCGGTTATTCCGACTATAGTTTCGATCACATTCGGTGACCTTTATCAAGGAATGCTCAGCGAGACACGCGCGCGGCCTCGTCTTGCCTTGTCTTGTCCTCAATTTAACGTGAGTATTCCCGTTTTATTAAAACAAAATGTATCAAAATCACGTCAGTTTTCATAGTAAAATAGAGATTACCTTAATAGAGACAATAAGAAAAGTGTTATTGGACACATTCTTAGTCATTAAGTACCTAGAAGTTTAAGCTAGATTTAAATTACTTATTAGCCTGCTTAAGGCTAGATTGTAATTTTATTAAGGAATGCATTTCGGGGGTTTCTTAAAAAAAAAAAACTGGATAGCAAAACCTCACCTGATGTTGAGCGTCACGTTTTCCCAGAAAAGTTAAGTATCACCAATAATGTTGAACTTCAACAGTTCAAAACCCTGCGCGGCAATGCACTGCGTCCGTCACTCTGAGGTATTAGATGTTAAATCTCTTTGTGGCCAGTAATTTCGCTGGAAACATTGCCCCTCAACTGGGAATACAGTATTGCTTGCACACTACTGCTTAAAATATGGAAATTTTGTTTTTGATTCTACGATAAAGGTCTGTAAAAAAACAAATTTTCAACCGATAAAATTAACCTTTTTTTTTAAATCGTTTTAGGCTGTCTTGGGAACGAAACAGCACCGCTTTCGTTCTACGACTTCTGTAAATTCACAAAAAGAGACCCTACATTTTATGTCGGGCTTAAAAAACTGTATTCTCTGTTATTTTTATATTTAAAAACGTTGATAAAGTCCGAACGAGATAGCGATAATCAGGGAAGCCCTTAAGCTGTGCTCTCATACTTTTTCATACAAAAGACATCAACGTGAGCAGTATTTTTACCAGACTGCTAAAACCGGAGGGTACTGTTTTTGGTATATAAGTATATCAGTAGATATGTACGTTTTTATGTTCCTATATCCCGTTGCAGAAACGGCTTGACCGATTTTGACGAGTAAAGTGACGTTGGATTTCTCGTACGTCCAGAGTGTCAGTCATTCTGCAGTCGGGTTTTTTTTTGTTTTCCTTTTAATCCATATAATAGGGTACCTTACTTTTGGCTGGGCCTTGAAAACAATCATACAATATGTATTTTCAGATTTAAATAATAAACTTTGTTTAATCATCATTAAATACCCAAATATTTAAACATCTTTAAATATAATATTCAAGAAAAAAATAATGCTGTTCCATACAAAATGTTTATGGATCTTGCAATAAAATGTATGGAACAGCTGATTGTTTTCCCCGTGAATTTTCAAAAGTCGTAGAACAATTTTTTTTTTAAGTTGTTCGTTATATACAACATTCTCACAGCCGCTCCCTAGGCTATTAAAAAGCACCATGTTTACAATGTTACATACAAAACTGTTCTAAAATTATGAAAACGATTTTCAAACAAGCAGTCATTCGACCCCTTTTTATCCGGCTGCCCAAGAAAGAGGGTAATGTTTTAGGATGTCTGTAAGTTTGTATGTCCCTATATCATTTATTACCTCCTGCCTAAATGGCTAGACCAATTTTGACGAGTGAGATGTCGTTGAATTCCTCATGATGTCCTAAATGTCTGGCCCCCGAATACTGAAACGTTGGTTAACTTTGATGACAGATTAAGTCTATTGCTGTCTTTGTCATTTGCTTAGTGCCAGACAAAGACAGTAGGTATTAGAATTAATCTGTTGTCAAAGTTAACAAACGTTCCAGTATTCGGGGGATAGGCTACAAAAAATATATCAGATCTTTGAGTTTGGCATTATACATCTATGTCGAACCTCAATATCTAAGTGAGTTTTGGCGGGAACATGAAAAAGTCGTCGTGTCATTGTATTATTTTCCAAAACTTGTGTTATTTCAAGTGTTAATGTGTAAAAACTGGATCTTTATCCATGACGTGTTCGTGAACGTGCACGAGTGTTGGTGAATATTATAATGTCGCGAAACGTGACTTTCCGTGTTTATTCCAAAACTTTAGGAAAGTCTCCGCCTCTTTACTTGGACTTGAATAGGACTTCATTTGCTTGACTTAGCGTATGACTGAGACTTAAAGTATAATAAGTACTTTACTACACTTGAAATATTACTAAACTTGATACTGGCCAAATACAATTGTGGGTGGAGCCAAATTATAACAGAAAAAAGTACCATAGCCTAGCGCCTAGCAACAATACCCGCGACAAAGCCGTGAAATTCCCACTTCGTCATTGTGAAGTCACGTATGCCACCTGCTTTATGGCGATCCGGCGAATTCAGACGTGAACTACATGCTTAATGTATGACGCATTAATTTCGCTAGTAACTAAGTAGTCGCCAAAAAATACCTTTATTTTCTCTTATATTTTGGCTCTATACTGTATTTAGTCTGTACTGTAATGTACTGTCAAGTTTTGTAATATTAGTGAAGTCATATATTTCAAATTTTAAACAAAGTCTCAATATTAGTCTAAGTGTAGCAAAGTAAGTCACGGTCAAGTCCAAGTTATGCCTATGTGGCGCTGGACAATTTACTGGACAACACGAAAAATCACGTTTCAGGAAATTATATTAGGTATAATGTCGTTATATTAGGTAATAACAACACTCAATGTCAGTTATAACAAAGTCATCAACTTGAGAGACTGAGCCCGAAATACGAAAACACGAGAAACTACTTATTTAATGTGATTATTTGTAGGATGGTAAGTGTCCCGGCTTAAGAGCAAACAAAAACAAAGCAAAATTAGCTATATCATTCACCTGGTTATCAAATCTGCACGTCTAAGCGCAAGGCACTTTTAAGACAAGTCGCGGACGCTGATGTTCTCATTCAACGCAATTTCTGGTCTGTTTCTGGTCCATTATATCGTGTGCGACCAAACATCGCGACACAATGCCTTTATGTAGAGTAAGGTCACTTGCACAACTGAATTCTACAATTCTAGCCATTGTACTTCCGAAAGAAGTGATTCTTGTGTGTTGACGCACTCACATGCATAATACCTTTAATGGAGCTACATTAGTACCTACACATACAAACTAAACATATTTTTTTCTCTTAAATTGTCGCACAGTGTTCTTAATTTAGCCAGTGTCAAGTTTTGAAATATTTCAAGTGAAGTTTTAACAGAACCACTCATGTTCATTATTTACTAAAGTCCCGGGATGGTTGTCTCGCTCGCGCAAGTTCTCATAGAAAATATAAATTTCCAATAAAAAAATTAAGAAGGCTTAAGTCGCAATAAATGTCAATTAGGCTAGGCCTTTGACCAAAGCTTACAAGTTAAAGCTAAATCAGACATTACACCAACTTACCACCACCAGTTTCCCGTGCTTCGGATGTCTCCTGATCAGCAGCGCGGCACCGTTCTCCTCATCCTGGTACAGGTCTCCAAACTCCTCATCGTCTTCCTGTGGACAAGAACTCTGTTAATTTTGTCATAATAAAGCCGTTTAGGTAATTATCATAAGCTCTATGGTCGAAAAGTTTAAGATGATAAGATTATTTTAGGATACAACTTCGCTATCTATTTTCTCCGTTGTAAAATTATTTTTAGACGGCTCTTACGATGGAGTCTTCTGAGTCTTCTTTTGGGGATCTTGGTCAACCGAACTGGCTAGCCCAGGGAGATCAGAAGCACGGTGTGGCTCGTATTTTGTGTAGAGGATTATAATTTTGCTTGGTTCCAAGTCTGTGGTAAATTTTGCTGATGGAGCGTCGTACGACACAGTGGCAGGTTTTTTTATGGTACTCGGTGATGAGACGAGCAAGTCGCTCACCTGATATCAAGCGTCACGCTTGCCCATAACAATTCAGTGCCACCCAGAATTTTGAACTTAAACAGTTCATAGCCCTACGCGGCAATGCACTGCGCTCGTCACCCTGACATATTATATGTTAAATCTCTGTATGCCCAGTAATTACGCTGGAAACATTGCTCTTCAATCCAGAACACAGTAATGTTTGCACACTACTGCTTGGCAGTTGAATAACTGGCAAAGCTGTGGTACTTCCCCAGGCGGGCTCTGCAAGGTAACCCAGAACAACGTCTGACCATCGCGACGTATAGTACGTGGCATACGTCTGGACACGTCGGAGGTCGGATCATCGGCTTGCAAGTTATTGTCAGCAAAAAAAATGCATAGAAATAAAAATAGGCGAGTTATGCCACACATAGGTGTAGTCTATGTTTTGCCTATGTCAAACAAAGGCATAGCTTATGTTTTGCCGATGTCGAACATACGCATAGCCTGTTTTGCCTATGCCAAACAGAGGCAAAGTCTATGTATTGCCTATGTCACAGGCATAGCCTACTTCCTGTTCACAGCGCGTGTAAAAACACAAACAAAATCTATTTGACACTAAGTAAGGGACAAAGTGACTAATTATGAAGACATTTCGCTATGTCTCAACCAAGGCAAGCCCAAAAAAATCTCGGACATTTTAATTGCACATATTTTACAGCAAACAATCCGCGACAACTTTTTAAATTTGGCCATACAATGAGCGGAAGGAGTCGAAGGTTCTCAAAAATTTCCCATTTTCGGACAGCTATTATTTAATTGAATTTACGACCTCGATTTTTGCTTGTTAGTGTAAACATTTCGGAGTAACCAAGACTGGTAGATATATACATGTTATATTGTTTTCATAACAGAAGATTTATTATGTTTTTGTAACGATTGTGAAGTGTGTTGTGTATAACTAATATAATAAATATACTAAAATTGATGATAATTTGATCCGAAAATTACGATTGTTGATTCTACCAATAGTTCAAGTCACCCCTGCCTATGTTATAAAGGTAAAATTTATAAATTTGTTTGTTTAGTAATCTCTGGAATTACTGAAACGATTCTCAAAATTAATTTACTGGTAGAAACCTAAACTATCCTTGATTTACATATAGGCTATGTTTAGTTCACAGTCCGGGTGAAACAGTGAGCAGCAGTTAGTCGTTAGTAAAATTGATTTATTTGCAGTTTTGATTGGACAAAAAAAAACGATAAAAATCGGTAGCGGTGGGCAAGGTGCGGAGCATAACAAGCGGCAGCGCGAGTAACTACGTCTCTCCCTATTTCCTTCGCTACTTTCCTCGCCACACGTTTAGTATGTGGCCGCAGCATAAAAATTACGCGGATTTATTTAAAATCAGCATTGTAGCAGTATTATCTTTCCAAATGTTTGCAGAACCCACGCCCGAAACCACTCAAAACTCAACTTATAATCGTTTTATAAGTACACATAACAATTCACTTCACGTTTTAGTTTTTCCCACGGCCAGTCACGCGCTATGACAAAATTACTGCATTCAAAGACGCCACAAAAACTTTAGCTCAATCTCCATCGCTAACGATGGTAAGTTGTCAGATAATAATATGCCTTATCGACCACAAGTTAATTGTCTAACCATGATTAAGATGTTACCTTCTTAGAGGGCAAGTGATATTTTGAGCGTATTTTTAAAATAATTGTGCAGCACATAATATTGCATGCGTGCAATTTCATTCGTTGTCAGTGACGTGCACAGAATAGGATTTTTTTAACCTGTGACGCGGCGCTGGGTTTATATTGTTAAAGTTAAAAATTCTGGGTGGCACTGCTCTTTTTATGGGCAAGCGTGACCCTTTCCATCAGGCGAGGAAATAGCTTGTCTCCTCACCCGGTATGATAAAAAAATATACCTATTTAGAACCTAAAATAATAATGTATAATAATGTATACCTATAATAATATGAGATCCTCCTTACATATACTTTTTGGTAAATATTCGATATGTATCTGCACACGACTGCATTGATAGGTATGCAAATGGCATACCTAAACAATTAAATGGCATTTTATTACTCACAGACATAACATTCTTGTGTATGCATGTGGAAGTGATCACAGTAATAACAAACTATGTTGGATTATTACGGTAATTATTTCTTGACTAATAGGAAATTTGTATTCAAGCAGTTCTTTTAACTTTTAATTTAAAAAATATACTCTGTACTGTTCTCCATCACTCTAGCTCCTGTTTTGGTAAAACAAGAAATATTGACCGGCAAAATAAATAATAAGTAAATAATGATATTAATAAAAATAGTTAATATAATATATTTTTGTTTTAATAAAACGGGAATACTCGCCCCCGCACCGGCAGTGCAGCCGTTGACGTCAAGCGCGCGACGCGCAGTGCAAGGCAAGACGAGGTCGCGCGCGAGTCTCGCTGATCATTCCTTGATAAAGATCACCGAATGTGATCGAAACTATAGTCGGAATAACCGTCTCAATTTAACGTGAGTATTCCCGTTTTATTAAAACAAAATGTATCAAAACCACGTCAGTTTTCATAGTAAAATAATATAATATAATAATAACTATTAATATTTATTATAATAATAATGATTACTATAATAATATTAATAATAATAATATTATTATAATATAATAATGATAATATTGAAATAATATAAATAATATTAATTATATTGATCGGGTAATATTGATTGGCCGTATCCTTAGAGCCCAAGAAAAAATTCCCAAAACAATCCGGCATTAAAGAACCACTGAATCAGACAGGTTTTATTATGCTTTCCAAAATAATGTAACAATTTAAAATATTTATCTTTCGGAGGCAGATAATAAAATAAACACACGCATTTTGCCACTTGCAGAATCGTTTGTCAAGCCCATCAGATTCAATCTCTCACGTCTTAGCTTACAAGCTAATGTAACTTAACTTTTATGGTCCCGCACAAGTGAGAACATGAAACCCGTGTCTCGGCCACATGAAATCCAGTTACAATCCTATAACTTGTGTTACGACGTTGGTCCAGGCGATGATGGAATAGAAAAACGAAGATACTTTCAAGACGTCCTTTAATCGACTGCCGTTCTCATCGCCCCAATCACACTCCCTTCCTTTCGTGCTACCCTCGCTTCGTTATCTCAAAAATTACACTACATTAATAACAATTCTAACTATTTAAAAATCAAACAGAGCATCAAAAGAATTAACAGAAACTTACTTAGTCGTTAAACATTATATCAAAGTATAAAAAGTTTAAATTAAGCTTATCATGAGGAACTTCCATATTTTGATTTATTAACTAAATTAACGGATCAATCTATACATAGCTGATACTAAATTAGTTATTTGTATTGATATGAACGTTGGGAGCCGGAGGAAGTTCTAACACTTGATGTATCTAATTCTATGAACGACGTTTACATTGCATGCAGTGCGCTTGTATGCGTCCGTATGCGTTGCTTCGTACCGCATGAAGTGTGATGATTTTCATAGAACTTCACAGAACATACGCCTGCGACTGACTTGAACTGCAACTGGATTTAGTGTGGCCAGACCTTTGAGATCTAGATTGATATATTTATCCGGCTGATGATCCGGAGATTGATTTTGGAGTTTCCTTCATAGAATTCACGTCAAAAACTGGCGGTAGGAGACCGACTTCTAACCACCCCAATTTTATTTTGTATGAATACGGCGCTACACTCTCATCTTAAAATGTTACTGAAAATTGTTATTTTTGCAGGAGAGCGAGTAACTAGCGGCAGCAGTAGTGGCTACTTACCGAACATAGCGGAAGGCGCGCCTCTAGGGAGCCAACTAGACCCGCTTGAACTTTGAATTGCTCGTAATTTGTATAGACATAGAGAAAAGTTTTTGACAATGATATCATAAAAACATGACAGCGCAGCCGCAGACGCATTGCACTCAGGTCAACCTTCGTTTAAGTTGGATTTGAATAAAACTTGAAAGTCCGACCTATTTGTAGGTTACACTCACAACCTTCAACCAATATTAAAAAATAAATGAATTCAGTGTTTATAGATACCACGTATTGAGTAGTAAGTTAATATAGGCCGAGTGGGTAGCCCTGCTGTCGGAGTTTTTAGATCACCTGAAGGCCTCTGATATTGCTTAGCGGCGCGCGGCGGTTGTACAAGAAACGTTCCTGAATTGCAGTTCAGTCCAGTTCACGTTCAGTTGTAAATACGTGTTGCGGTCACCAATCCTAAGCCTGACCGTGTCATCCATTGTGTATTGGCTTCCCTGATACTCGATGCACTTTGATGATCTTATTTGCACTTCATCAACATTTTTTTTAAATATAACAATGACAGAGGAAATTAAAAAAAAGAAATGGGTCAGTTAAAATGCGATTGCCAACGGGTTTTTTTTGGCGAAAAAGGAAAAAAATATTTTTATTTTGGTTTATTTTAATAAAAATATTATATGATTTCAAAAAATATATTTTCTTTGTCATTTTTATATGAAAAAATATTGAAAAAGTGCGAAGGAGGCGATCGGTTAAGAACGTCTAGTCGAGCTGCGCTATTACCGTTACATATTTAGTGTGAAAAACTGTAAATGACTACGGAACTCTACACTGCGTGACCCAATACGCACTTAGCCAGTTTTTTAGCTTTAAGCTCAGCCCATGTAAGTTAAGTTATGTCTTTATTCACGCATGATACCTACGTGATGGTATTCTTTTATTACTTTACTAGCCACATCCCGCGGTTTCACTCACATTTTTAACAAGAAAAATATCCGATTAAGAAACAGAGTTGAAATAAGAATGTTTTTTTTTTGTAGGTAGGTCAACATTTTGATCGTGTGACCTTTTTAGGTGACGAGATCGCTTGCCTGATGGTAAGCGCTATATTGCCCATAACAGTTGCAGTGTCAGCCAGCATTCCGAACTTCAACAGTTCAGAAATTCCGAGTGACGCTGCTGCACTACGAGCAGGAAACCGATTCCGTCCCCTCTCGTTCGCACATTCAATATGTAATTACTGAGGGTTACATTTGAAAAATGTTTATGCAACATTTTCTTTATTAAGAGCCAGCTAGGCGACGTTTTTCCATACAAACGTCTTCCCATATTTCCTCCCTGAATAATGACGCTACAGAAAATACTTTTTGCCATAAAATTGATATCTACCGCGGCCATGCCCCTCTATTTTTTTTTTTCCAAGAATGTTATTACTAATGAAACTAAAAATCCTCAAAGCCCAATATTGTCCCAGTTTTACCTTCATTTTCAAAAATCCATTAATCAAACTTCACGAACATAAAAAGTTGAGCTGTCTTAAATAATTCTTATGTCTATACATAAAAATTTAAAAACATTTAAGTAAATTAAGGACAGGATGATTTCTCTATTGCTCAGATATTATTATATGTAATAGACCTCTATTAAATTGAAAACGTAACTTTTACGTGTACAATTTTGTAATAAATAAAATGTTGCCAAAAAATTATTGAATATCACTCAGTCATCGCTACATAGTATAAAATCGCTTTCCGCGTCTGTCTGTATATCCGCTTACTCCTCCTAAACCACGAAGCGGATTCTGACGCGGCTTTCACTATCAATTAGATAATTTTTCACGGAATGTTTAAAAATATTATTTTTCAAAATTATACCCATGCGAAGCCGGGGCGGGTCGCTAGTTTTAAATAATCAAAAATGTGCGAGAGAGTACTTTCTGTGTCGAAACCGTCATCTTTTTCCAAAGAAAATGATGACGATTTGATGATAGAAGCAAACTATTAGTATTGCTGTCTTTGTCTAAAAGAAAAGACTCCAAAGAGAAAATTAGAAGATAGAATATATATAAGTATAATACTTAGATAGATAGTTCCGTCAACTATAATTATGTTGACGTCACATAATATATTATAACTGAACTACAAACAAACAGGCAAATTTCAGTGTGATGTGATCAGTATGATTGTAATATGTATGTATAAGAGGATGATGCCGCCCTTATGATTAAAATTACGTGGGTCGGTTGAAATACTTTGTTTTAATTCTACGAATATGGGAACCACGGTTAATGTTTTAACTCTGCGGCTGCACTGTACAATCTTAACACGGGAAAATGTATTTTCCTCTCTGAGTAAATATAAGTTTTTAAAAGCTTTTATTTAACTTGCAAAGTTTGTATGTATGTATGTATGTTCGGGTCAAATCTCGCAAAGGAATTTTAGACCAGTTCCCCTTGTTCATTTGAGTTAAAATTTTGCTTGCCTGTCAAGTTCCGATGTTAATAGAATATTATGACATCGAGCTGATCTGATGATGGAGATGGAAGGTGGAAAACGGAACTCTGTAACTAATAGTAAAGATTGATGGAGTTTTGCTTTCAGATGTTTTTTTTTGTCAGGTTACAGTACCAAATTCGTATATTATAAAATCTTGTCTGGAAAAATATATTTTTCCACAGAAACTTATTTTTTTTGGCATAAGAAGAGGGGCTCGATTTTTGAATCGCTCGTATGAAATTTCGCACGAAAATATCATGCAAAATCATGCGAAATGGTATTCTTCATCAGTTCCACTTCACCAAATAATAGCTACTTTTTGAATGCTTGACTTGGTGATGAAAATACCATAATCGCCATATCCTTCAATTCCTCATGGATCCCAATAAGCACTGGATTTTGATAAAAACGGGACCAATCTAGAAAAACAAAAAATAATTTTCCAAATCGGTTTATAAACGACGGAGTTCTGAGGTAAGAAACATAAAAACAATCGAATCGAGAACCTCTTTTTTTTTTGAAGTCGATAAATAAAATACATAAACAAAACGTTTTCATTATATCTCGGTAATATATTTATTTATTTAAAACAACACAATAATATCAAACTAACATGATTTTGAACAAACTTGCTCCATTATTACATTTAACGGTGACACGTGTGCAAATCCCTCAGAAATATATGCGAAATAGCAATTATTGCCAGCTAATTAACTATTTATATGATAAAATGTAAATTTTATAAAATATTCGAGTATATTTCTGAAGATAGTATACGTAAAGGTAATATTAGTTCACGGATATATGTTTATTTTAGGCGTATAAACCACAAAAACATTAACCCCTTTCTTGGGCAGTAGGGTAATAAAAAACCCGACTGCAATATGTAAGCTATAGCTTAACATAACACGCCAAAATCAGTATACCGGTGTTGGACCATTCCTACTGAGGCCTTTTCGAAGAATCGATTAAAAAAATAAACTAGTTTCGACAGTCTCCATATAGATGGCGCATTTACGTACGTTTGGCTCCACACGTTCGCGTAGATGCTCAAGAGGCTTGGGCTACAGGAGGTAATAGGAACATATGAAATACATACTTACACATACCCAAAACATCATCCTCCGTCTTGGGCAGTCGGGTAAATGATTAACAAACTCTCATTTTCAATTCTAATAACAAAATGTATCAAAACCACGTCAGTTTGCATAGTAAAACAATAAGTTTCTTACAAGAGGGATCGTCTTTGACCGCTAAGAGAACGTATGCAAATCGCATTTTTTAGGAATCACTCGCATCCACGTGCTGACCACGATAACGGAATAAAAGTAGTCGGATTATTAAAATTTAATGTAATTTCAATATTTAAATTTCTAAATGGCACCCGCGCTGTGGACCGACTATCAATTGCTTATTATCAACGAATATCATAGACGTGCTTGACTTCGCCATATTTGGTTTTTCTTAGTGCAAAATTGTGTCCGCAGTAGTGTCGTTCGCGCATTTATACACGAGAGTTTTAAGTTTCCAAAAACTTTTAAACAAAACTTAAAACTTAACTTACCTTTAAAACTAAAATACTTTAAACTTAAAAGTTTTTGGAAACTTAAAACCGTTTTTTTTTAAATCTTCACAAGATACCCGACTTCCTTGGGGTGCAGCCGGGTTATGTGGGATTATACTCCCCGTTAGCCTGCCTTCGTGCTTGACCGACGGCTCCGGGATCTCCAAGGGAACGCACCGGAGCCCCCAGCACCACGCTTCAGCTCCTCCTGAGACAGCTAGCAGCTGTCGTGAGACGCCTAAGCCTACAACAGCGTCCGACACTCGACGCTGTCGTCCTCCCCGGGCTCACTTGACAAGATTAATTAATAAATAATAAATATTCTAAGTGCAGACAGACAAAGATCAGCCAGTTTAATACCAAATATAAATCAAAATCTATTTTAATACGGCAACGAAAACCCTGTCGTACTTTGTCAAAATTAAACCGCCTGAGTAAATTAAAGAAACGACTACAAATTGAACGTCAAAGGTTCTAAAATGGAATGTGTTTTTGTTCTAGACTATAGTATCGCCTTTGGCTATGATAATGCAAATTAACAGAGTATTAAACATGGTTTAGGCGGGCGTGATTTAATTACTAATAATCAGTTTATTAGACTCGATGATGGACTGTGGGTCGCGTCTTCTGATTCTTAGTTTTCTCGTTTGTTTCGATCCCTAATAAATATGAATTCTTAATTATAATTATAAGGTAAGGATTCATTTTATTTTTTTCGACAAGTCATAGCAAACAAAAGCCGAAAAAGCTCAGCATTTACCTAACCAAAGTAATTGGAGTTTATTTACCTACCTTCAAAAAATTAAAAAGGATTTGTAAAACAATTATATACCTACCTAATTTCAAGATCCGCTTGCATAAAAGAGAGCTCGAGGTAGATGCCAGATTTTTTTCTCTTGGTCGTATAGCGCTTACTGATATAGATTTGAATTTAATATGATTCGATCGCCGTCTAACAAGCGAGAGAGAAAGAGAGAGAACTTATTTTCTCACGGTGGTCAGCGTCCGACGTTTTTTTAGTAGGTTACATATTTTATTTATTTATTTCCAAAACAAATAGTAAGCTAACTAAATAGTAAATGGTAAGTTCTACCAAAACTCTTACTATCTTAGACAATGAGTATAAAACAACTTAAAATAACACATTTGCTTGATTGTTACACCTCTACGACAATTCAAACTTGGCAATCTCTTGGCATTCATCCAATTCTACTAAATTTAAAATACACATATTGAAGTCGTAAATAAATTTACCGGTCATTAGTTAATTATCATTTATTTAGCAGTTCATTAATAAATAATGTATCGCATTGATAAATATTTATATAATTCATGCCTGATGATCATCCAAATTATTGAATTTTAATCATTTAATTTAAGCGAAACCGAAATGCTACGAAAAGCCGGTGAGTTTGATGTATCGATAAATACCCTATCAAATTAATGTTCGTATTAATATTAGGTTTTTTTTAAATAAAACGGGAATCATCATCATCCACAGCCTTCCTTATCCCACTGCTGGGTATAGGCCTATCTCTTGCTATGCCATCTGCCTCGGTCTTGTGCCAATCTAGTCCAGGTTCGACCCGCGATGGTGACGATATCGTCGACTCATCTCGCAGCTGGACGACCAACGCTCCGCCTACCATGCCTCGGCCACCACTCTGTTACAGCCTTACTCCACCTCCCCTGCCTGTCATCGTCATCTGTCAGCCTGTCATCTCTGAACCTAGCATACTCACGTTAAATTGAGTCGGTTAGTCCGACTATAGTTTCGATCACTTAGGTTTGATCGATCACACGATGCATTAGGTGACCTTTATCAAGGAATGCTAAGCGAGACACGTGCGCGTGCCGTTTTATTAAAACAAAAAGTTAGCATTGGTAATTTTAGAGTATAACATTAATTATCTTGCTAAAAAGTATTTGATTTTAATAAAATCACACTAATATTATAAATGAGAATGTTTGTGTGTAAGTGTGTTTGTTCCCGTTCAACTCTAACGGCTGAACGGATTTGAATTAAATGTAGTATGGAAGCTTATTCCCTTGATAAACACATACGCTACTATTTAACCTGGAAAAATATTGAGTTTGTGTAGAATAACGGGTGAAACCGCGGGTCGCTGCTAGTTCTACAATAAAATTATGCGAAAGGTTGACATAAGTACTCTTCAGGAAACTTCGTCTTCCTGGAATGGTTAAGTATATTTTGTCATCAAAATATTGATTTTGTGTCTAAGATTGTATTGACCTAATTAACTAGATTTTGCAGATAATTTATTTGCCCATTAGTCCGAAACATGCATATTTTTTTAACAGAACGAGAAATAAATATTATTTCGGTGTAGTTCCTAGATTAGGTCAAAATCGCTTTTATTCTGGTTAGTATTACAATTAAATATGGACCAGGGTATGTCCTAAAACTGCGACCAGAACCATCGGAGAACGGGCAGCAGCGTCCTCTTTGCAAACGGCGAGCGTTCTGCGATACCAATAGAGGATAGTCCTTCCGCGAGGTTTTGGCGCATTTGATATTTGAAATTGTATAGCTGTCGCTCTGTTTCTCGTGCGAATTGAGCGGCTCGGTACCGGCCCGAACGGCTAGAGGCCTGTAAATAAATTTCCTTGACCGACAGTGTGACGATTAGGATGAAAATTTCCTAACCTTCATACTGATTGTATAGCAGTATGAAGGTTAGGAAAATTTTCCTAACGATCATACTAGAGTGTAGTACAGGAATTATCTTTCCTTATCTTAACACCGTTGGGATTTGAACCTATTTCACCTATTTTCTTCATCGCAATAGAAAATTTTAACACAAATGTTGCTTTTTTTTAAATATATTTTTTTAAATTGGCGTACTTGATGTCCTAATACTGTAAGAGAAGTGGACCTTTAACGTGCAATTTTACCATCACAATCGCAAACGCCTCGCATGTTTAATTGCCACTTCTAGTTGACAAATCTGATGTACTCACGACCTTCAAACTGTAGAAGGCAATAGCACTACTAACTTACGTGTGCAGTGTAGTGGAATATACACCATCGTATTTTCTAACACAAACTGATAGCCTCCCTTGGAAAATATTAGTGTCTTCATTTGCCCGTCTGTACAAATAAGTTGGTAGTGTTGAAGGTTACAGCGACAATCAGAATAGCTGTGCGTAATGTTGCCAATTACAACCTTTGGGTATAAATTGCGCTATAATTCATCATTTACGGATTAGCATTTCACACGCGAGTTCGTAAGATTTCTTATGAAGAATACTAACTTATGGTTACATCACTAGCGAAAATTTGCAGATAACGAGTTTTTCCTAAAGGCGAAGTCTCAGCTAGCTACATGTTTTTCACCTCTCTTGCTCGAAAAGTATCCTATGCCTTTGTTATGTAAAATCTATTTTTAGGAGATTACAAAAAAAAAAAAGTGGTTCCAATTCGATTCTTTTTATGTTTGTTACCCCAGAACTTGATTTGGAAAACTCTTTTTCTATTTTATAAAGGAGATAGTTCCAGATTGGTCCCATTTTTATCAAAATCCAGTTTTGATAATGAGATCCATGAGTAATTGACAGAACTCCTAAAATATTATAGGCATAGCGATTTTGGTATTTTCATCAACAAGTCAAGCATTTGGATTCAAAAAGTATCGTTTGGTGAAGTGGAACTGATGAAGAAGACCAGAGATGGCCACCGAAACTCCACAATGATAATAAATATATAATATATTTCACTGGTGGCGCCAAGATAACGATGCTAAGATAAATTAAGCGTCTTAACTAATTAATTAATTAGTCAAAGAATTAATTAGTAAATTAATTAATTAATTATTTCCATAAATTAGTTTTATAATATTGTAGTTCCATAAACGAAGATTTCATGAACTGCACTTTTATGTAATTATATATATTATATTATATATATATATATATATATATAATACTTAATTGAACACTACTACTATATTATTGAACTGTACTTTGATGAAATAAACAATTTGAATTTGAAGTTCCCCCAATTCCTCATAGATCCCATTATCAGAACTGGATTTAGATAAAAATGGGACCAATTCTTTCCAAAGATTTTTCCAACGGGAAAATTTCTAAGATTTTTCCAAGATTTCTTTTTTTTTTATGACTGGTATTAAATCGGAAATGAAAACAGAGGACACAAATGGTGTTCTGGGGTAACAATCATAAAAAGTCGAACTGAGAACCTTTTTTTTTGGAAGTCGGTTAAAAATAAAACTTAAACCCGCCACCAGCCAAATATAAACAATTAGCTTTTACCTGCGACTTCGTTCACGTGAACCTACAAACAAACCAAAAGCAAATGAAATGAAAGAGATTTATGCCACGTCAGTTTTCATAGTAAGATTTATTCCAGATTTGCTTCCATATTAATTTAAAGTAAAAACGAACGAAATTAATAAATTATCACTAAGTGATCGGTGAGTCCGTGTCTATGCAAAAATCCAGTTTGATCCGTTCAACCATTTAGCCGTGATATCACGACAAACACACAGACAGAGAGACAGAGAGACAGAGCTACTTTCGTACTTATTATTAGTTAGGATTACATAACACCAAACTAGATTTGCCCTAGAATGCTAAACGTTCAAGTTCTATAATTTATTTGTGTAGTAGGTACCTGTACCTATATAACCCTGCGGCCACACTTTGTTCCTCGCGCTGCTCTTCACGCTATCTATCCCTTTTACGTCTTTGGCCTTGCCATCGCTATATTTCTATCTATCTCGCCGGTCCGTTGACTCGCACTCAAAAAACTGACAAAATCAGCAAGGCGAGGAGCAAGACGAGTGGCACGACAAGTAACGTGGCCTGATACAAATGTTTACCCACTTTAACTACGCACGGACATATCAAACATAGGATATACTATATAAGTGCTCACATACAAAACGCATTTGCGATGGAAGTAACGGACAAGCTCGCGCTGTCGCTCGCGGGATTATCAAACGTTTTTGTGTAGTCATTTGTATGCACGTTGAATTAACGGCGGAGCGCGCCCTTTGTTTGCGATTTCAGGTAAGTCAAACGTCACATCAGAGCAAACGCCTGGCGGCCAATGTGAACACGAAATCGCGCCCGCACCCGCGCGTTCGTTCGCTAGCTTAACTCGCGCAAGCCGTACGTAAGTCTTTGTTTACTTCCTTCGCCACTTGTCGAGTATGTGGCCGAATCATAACGTGTTTGATCATTTTGTATCTAGTTTAGTTAGATAATTTAGGGCTAGGTAAGGTCATCAAGGTCGTTCAGACCTTACAGATAATGATCGTGCATGTCGCTAGTATTAAAACCTAGGTTTATTTGTTTGTGAATGGAAGGATTTTAGGTGTCCCAGATCTCGAAATAGAAACGATTGCAGTAGAGGATTAATGATGCTTTCAAGTACACGCTCTATCTCTGGAACAATCTTTTTTTTAAAATTAATTTATATAAAATTACTGATAAATAATTCAAAAATGTTATGTGCATCATTTTCTTTATTACATCAGTTAACAATTAGATTTAAGCACAATACATAATATTATAATAACCGAACCATAGAGAAAACATGTAGTCGTTTGCATAGATAAATGACAACTTGGATGAGTTTTTTTTTTATCTTTCCTCCTAAGAGGATTTTGGCGTCGCACGTCTTATGCATTTGTCATTGTCAAGTATACATATATATTTTCAAGTTTTGTTAGATATTATCAATCAAGTTATAGTCACGGTCAAAGTCGAACAAAGCAAGTCACGGTCAAGTCCAAGTCATGCCCCAGTAAAGTGGTGAAAACTTTACTAGAGCCTTCTATGGAGTTTTGGAAACAACACGAAAATTCACGTTTCACGACATTATACTATTCACTCGACACTCGTGCATGTACACGAACACTTAACGGGTAGAAATTCACCGTTTTTATTAACACTCGAAATAACACACGTTTTGGAAAATAATAAAATGACGCGAAATGAATTCTTCACGTTCCCGCCAAAATTCCCTTGGATGAGTTAACATGAGATTAATAATATATGTTTTTCAATTAATTTTTTTAGTGTTGTAAGTTAATTGTTTTAATTTTTCTTGTTATATGTTTAATACATTTTTCTAAATAAAATTTATAATCAAAGTAAATGTTGCTTAAAAATTTTTCAATATGTTTTCAATATGATTTTTCTAACAAATTTATAATAATTAGTTAATTAAAAACTAAAAATTATGATTGTGTCGACTTCCCTCCGACTGGGCGCATGGTCACGAGATACTTCGACCGGACGCATTATGTATTTGCGAGACAGTATTTAGTACTGAATACAGACACATTTGTGACTACATCATTCAACGCACCGTGTCCTACCTTCCACCATGCCTTCATGGTTAGATAAGACGGGAGCCGTGGGAACTTAGCTTTCACTCGAGACAGGTGCTAAGGTTTTTGCACGATGTGCAGTGAGAATGATCTGCTTTTAGAGCTGGGACTGGTCTTGTTTTAACTGTCTTGGTCTCTCTGCATCAGCCTCTTAACACCCCATTTCTGGGGTATCGGGCTATCCTCGAAGGCCTAATGCTATAGGTATAATAATTCCATAGGAAGGGCTATCTACCAATCCTTTTATTAGTCACAAAACTGGATTATTATTAATTGTGATAAGTAGAACGAGGACCGAGTGATTCAAAATGTAAGTCATATTTGAAGCCCGTGTGTAAACCTCTTGCGAATTTTCTTTTTTAGGGAGTTCAATATTTTTTTTGAAATCTATTTATTAAAAAAGAAAAAAAAAAATATGTTGTATTTATTATGTTTATTGTTGTACTTATAACAATTTTATAGAACTTCATTTAAATGAGTACTATATTAGTTATAAGAAATTTTGTTATTAAAAAAATACTTAATTGTATATTTTTTAATGAAAATCGTGGTAAATATTCTGTGAGTACTAAAACTGCTAGTTATAGATTATTAGTTATAAGAAATTTTGCTAGTAAAAAAATACTTAATTGTTTATTTTTTTAATGAAAACCGTGGTAAATGTCCCGCGAGTACTGATTTAAATGTAGTAATCAACCGCGAAAATCTAAATCAGTGTTTATTGAACTTTATGCAACGTTGTCAAAGATCAAATATTTATTTCGCGAAAAACAATTATAGTTTTACAGATCAGCTTTTTACATGAACTTCCTCAAACTTATGCCTGGATTCAATCTTGTTAATCACGTAAAAGACTCAATTGACAATTGGCTAATTGACAGGAAAGTCTTCAAACAAACAATTGAACTTTGACAGCAAATGGGAGGGGTGTTAAACTGGGATTGCCTTTCAGTTTTCCGAGCCTAAAGACTTTTCTAGCTGTCCCCTCACTAGTATTCTCACCAGTTGTACGATTAACGATCAATATAATTGAAACTGTCACTCTATTGTTTCCGAAACACTCGGCTTTTCCTATGTATTTGCACCAGATTACAATACAAATTCTGCAAAAGATTTTTAACTTTATACTGAACACGTTATGGTTGTTTTTTTTTGTTATATTGAAGGGAATTCAGGTCTCAAGAACGATTAATCTTCGTTTTCTACTTTTTCAGATGTGTATGTAAATGTTTGAAATGAGAAACGGGCTTGTTGAGTAATATCCCAGCCAAGCATGGGAATTACGGCAACCCCCCACCCTTTTCTAGGGGGAGGATCTTTTTTGAGCTGTGCTTTTTTTTGTACCTTCAGGGACCCTATTCGGAGAAATGACATTTTATCTCGGTCACTGTCTCTCTAATTTAGAATTTAATGGGAGTGAGAGTGACCGAGATAAAATCTCATTTCTCCGAATAGGGTCCCTGATGGTAAGTAAGTTAGTAAGTCACCACCGCTTAAGAACACCTTCAATACCCGGGACAATGTCAGTACGTTGCCTACATTTGAGGACTCTAATCGCCCTTCGTTTGAAGGTAAAGTTAGAGGCCTTATCATGTAACTCTGGAGGAGATGGTCTTTTGCTATCTTGCTCACTCACATGGCGCGAGTAAGTTGGCGCGAGTGAAACGGCACGCGATGGCCATCGCTATCAGAGTTTTAGTATAATGCCCAAGGCTTGTAAGCCACTCCACAGGCTGCAAGTAAATATAGTGTGAAGTGAGTCATAAGAACCACTTTATCTTTCATTTTAAATATGTTTTAGGAACGACCATAAAACTATTTTATATTTGTTTCGGAAGCGAGCCAAAAGGAATCTTTATGTTTTGTTTCATAAGATCAAATCTAAGTTAAATTACTATTCAACTTACCGAAACCAGCTCCTCGTAGTCAACTCCATGGGGCTGCGAATCATTTGTTAACGCCCTCCACATCTTCAGCCCATCCTTCTTCACGAGCCCCTCTTGCTTCTTCAGCACCAGTTTCAACTGCCTCCCAAACGCTTCAAACTCCATCCTATGCACATCATCCTCCTGACCCTCCAAATGATGCTCCTTATCACTTAGTTCACTTTCCGCACTATCACTTTCACTAGAATTCGACACACTGAACTGAACAGGTACTGTGTTGTTCAAATCTCCTATAATATCTACGTTTTCGATGTTCTCCTTTGCTTTTAGGAACATCTCATCGTTAAGTAGAGATGAAGGGTTGGTTTCTGTTTTCCATTTGAGCGGTTTCTTTTCGTGGGGTACTTTGACTTGAGTGATGGTATTGCTGTGGTGGTTTGTGGGGATGTGCCGTCGGGACAGGTGGTGGATAAGCTGGATGAGATGGTACTGGGGGACTAGAGAGTGGTGCTCAACGTGGAAAACGCTCCGTAGTTCGTCCGGGGTCATGTGCTCGTGAATCTGAAAAGAAAAGGATAGGTTACTTTTTGTTGACATTCAATGGTAATAATCATGACCTCCCCAACTAAGGGAAACCTAGTGAGGGATAGACCTGATACATAATTATGACTGGCTAAATACGCTAGTCGTTTGGAGCTGAAAAAACGCGATTTATTTATCGTTTGCTTTATAAAAACTAAATAAGTAGATTTAGCGAACCCTTTGTAACATCTAGTTCCTAATAGGGACTAGATTTTGGGACTCTATCATCCCTAGTCGCTATCCCTAGTGCCTGTCATCTATCTAGTAGTCTAGTCTCTAAGATGTCATGTCGTACAATGAGGTGAAAACGCTGGCAGAAGACCGTCGAGCCACGAAATCATTCCATCGACAAGAGCTCTGGGCCCCTATTCGGACAAATGACATTTTTATCTCTCTCTCACTCACTCCCATTAAATTTTAAATTAGAGAGACAGTCACCGAGATAATCTCGAGCGCACAGGAATAGGGTCCCTGCTCTTAAGAGGATAGTCCTTATGCGAGGTTTTTGGCGTATTTGATATTTGAAATTATATAGCTGTCGCTCTGTCGCTCTTGCGTGCGATAGAGTTAGTGAATTGTCCTAACTATTTGATGAAAGTATCGTTTCGGGGATAGTCGGTTATCACCCCCTGAATCTTAACAATATCTTTTGTTTTTGGTGTCAATGGCTTGGATAAATCATAATCTATGCCGCTATATTCGCCTCTATTTTTTAACAAAACGTTTATGGTATTCCAATAACAACTACACATCCTCGTCGTATTTTCGACGAAAAAAAAAAAAAACTTAAAACGCCTTTATCAAAGAAGACTGCGAAAAAAAAAAAAAATACAAGCATAGTTTTTCACGGTGTAGATAACAAATAAAAAAAAACATCGAAATCGGATAACGTTTAGAGGCAGGTATCAGACTTTTTGAATGGAAGTGACGGCAGTATACTATATTTTTAAATGTTAAATGAATAGAAAAATAATAAAAAACAATCATTAGGTACTCAAAGCAAAAGTTGTCTGTTCAAAAACAATCATTAAAACAAATTAAATTTATCGACATTCTAACATTGAATAGGCGGTATATTTAGTGACTAATCTAGAAACTTTATTTGCATAAAAAAAATTACACTCATTATTGTAAAAATATTCAATAACTAATAATTTAGTTGTTACAAAAATAAGGGCCATTTAACACAATTTATTGTTATTAAAAATGTCAAAAATTTGTGCTCAATCCTAATTAATTGTACTTTATAGCATTTTATTTTGTAAAAAAATGTTTTTATTGCCAGTAAAGTACGCCAGATACTTGATAGTTATGGCAAATGTGCCTGAAGCCGCGATTCCCCTTTTAGTCTTTTATTCAAAGATTCTAAATAAATTCGTCATAAATAATCCCTACTAATATTATGCGAAAGTGTGTTTGCTTGTTCCTCTTGTACGCAGCAACAGAGCAACGGATCGACCTGAATTTATGCATGGATATAGTTTAAGAGTCGGAGAGTGACATGCTACTTTTCATCTCGGTAAAATGTACGGTTCCTGCGGGATTTTTCACGCAGTTGCAACCGCGGGGCACAGCTAGTATTAAATAATACAAGCAACTCACATGTACAAAAAAAATGCTTAGAGCTACATTCTATACTACCATTACTGGTACTAAAGCCGAGCGATAAAATAACCTATTCTTCAGTACCATCAGTGGTACAGCTGCATCATGACTCCGAAGAACCATCAAGTGTAGAAAGGTAAAAGAAAATAACACCACAGTACTCTCAATGGTACTATCTAAAGGTACCATGCCCAAAGAATAGACAGCAACTACACCTACTCTACTAACTACAATTATTATTAAAAGAAAAGAAAATCGACTGCAAGATGCCTATAGCACACTCGGTCAAGCACCAAGGCAGGCCACCGGGGGGGTTTTAGTAGGTATAATCCCACGTAACCCGGCTGCACCCCAAAGTAGTCGGGTAACTTGAGAAGATTTCCCCCTCGCAAAAAAAAAATTTACAAAAAGGATTCCAACGACACCTCTCTCGTCAAAATCAGTCAAGCTGTTTAGTCTACAGGAGGTAATATAGGAACATAGTTACACACACTTACGTACTTCCTTACTTATTTATGTACGTACTAACGTAGACCCCAAAAACAATACCCTCCTTCCCTGGCAGTCGGGTAATAAGACAAGCTCAAATTGTCTTACAAACGATGCTTAAAATTTACTTACTGAATTTATAAATAAACATTTATGTCCGGAGTTTTATAGGCTATACTGTGCAGTCGGTTCTTTTAAATAATAATATTTGTTTCTCCTTCTTTTTTATTTTTATTTCAGCTTAGCCTACCTATCACCTATCGTATACAAAAAATGTAGTCTCATGGGTTCATTGAGGCACGAGGAGGCGTAACCTTGAGATAGTCGATGAGAACGCTTGGTGGCAGTCTGGCAACCCGCATTTTCCTCCATCTTGAGTTTTAGTCGGAACAACGACCTCGTTATGCGGTATCTATATAATTATTATCTGAGTGACCAATACAGTTTTTATTCGTGACCAATAATCAAAGGAACAAACCAAACAGATAAACGTCCATGTTTCAGTAAATACATCCGTATTGGTCTGAATGTCACGCCGTATGTTGAAATCCTTGGTGGAGGTCGATACTTTTTGCCTTTCATGCCAATGTCGGTGACCGCTTCCAGAATATTGTTATAGTTATTTTGTACTGTATTTATCGTCGTGTGTTTTTGTCGTTTTTAATAATAATAATAAAGCCCATTTATTTCCAATCCAATTACAATATATAAAAAAAAGTACATTCATTAAAAAAAACAATCTATATTTAAAATATCATTTTCATTGTTGATCGGAACCCCTTCTCGGGTATAGGCCTCCTCCAGCTTGTTCCAGACCTCTCTGTCGTTTGCTTTAATTCTCCAGTTTGTTCCTGTTACAGCTTTTATGTCTTCTATCCACTTTTTTATAGGCGTTATTTGTCGTTTTTAGTAGGTATAAATAGTAAATTGTCCAAGTTCATAAGTCATTTTATCTTAGACGTTTATCCGCCCGAGGCGAAGGCGAGAGTAGATATTTAAGTCCAGTATAAAATTGGTTATATACACGAGTTATGCACTGCTTTTTGCTTCGATTGCTAGTCAGCTTCATCATCATCATCAGCCAGAAAAAGTCCGTTGCTGAATAAAAGCATCCCCATTAATAATGCTTTCGCGAGGAGATGAGACAGTGATATTGTAAGTAAATTACAATTTTAAAGTGAAATTTAATCAATTTAGTGTTTCATGTAATCTTTCCTGAAATATTTATTATTATTAATAAAGTAAATGCAATTAAATAACATGTTTTTTTACAGAGTTTTATTGTATTTAGCTGCAGATCCTAGTTATATTATTCTTAGAAGAAGTAAACAGTCCAAAAGAGTGTAAAGGCGGTTTGATGCCCGTCTACACTAAACTTTGACAGCTTCTAATTTCATACTTAACTCTCTAGGGCGTACCTAACAATGGAAGATGAGTTGCACCAAACTTAGGAGGTTGCCTAAATGTAACTATGTAAGGTGCAATGTCGTCAAAAGACATGTCGTTTCCTAACCTAACCTCGGGATTCTGAAACGTTTGTTAACTTTGACAACAGATTAAGTCAATTGCTGTCTTTGTCATTTGCTTAGTTCCAGACAAAGGCAGCATAAGAATTAATCTGTTGTCAAAGTTAAACGTTTCAGAATCCCGAGGTAAGTCCGCCTTAGTTTAGGTGATGCTTAGCTGTTTTATCTTTGTTGACTTTAGTGCAGATGGGCATTAGTCTGTTTTCACCTATAGCATAAACAAGAACTTTAAGACCACGGTGAACTGAAAAAATATATTTCCCGTGGATTGTTTTAATATTTTTTTTTCTCTTTCCTCCTGCGAGGATTTTGGCGTCGCACGTCTTATGCATTTGCCAATGTCAAGTATACTTATATATTTTCAAGTTTTGTTAAATAATATCAAACAAGTCATAGTCACAGTCAAAGTCGAGCGAAGCGAGTCACGGTCAAGTCCTAGTCATGCCCCAGTAAAGTGGGGAAAACTTTACTAGAGCCTTCTATGGAGTTTTGGAAACAACACGAAAATTCACGTTTCACGACATTATACCATTGACCAACACTCGTGCATGTTCACGAACACTTAACGGGTAAAAAATCACAGTTTTTACACATTAACACTCGAAATAATACAAGTAATGGAAAATAATAAAATGACGCTACATGATTTCATCACGTTCCCGCCAAAAAAACTGTTTTAATATTACTTGAAGGATCTATTTGTAGCACGTCAAACCTAGAATGGGAGAAAATGGCCACCCTTCAGTTCGCAAAAAGTCCACTTTCCAAATGTCCAATTCTCCCAAATTCTCCAAGTCTACCTAATTTGTAAGAATTTAATAAATAAAAAAATAAAAAACTAATTTTTAACAGCTATGATTGAATATTATCTAAATATCTGTGTCGCTAATTTTTCTGAACGAAAGAATGACTATTGTCTTTTTGACGTATGGGAATAAGCATACGATTGCTGTGGGACTTGATTATATCCATTAGATTAGATTTGACTAGAGTGCAGCTGTAGATAAAAAAATACCTAGGTACTAATATTATAAATTCGACAATTTGTGTTGGTTTGTTTGTCCCTCTTTCACGCAGCAACAGAGCAACGGATCGACCTGAATTTTTACATAGATATAGTTTAAGGGCCGGATAGTGCCTTTTTATGCCGGAAAGTTGAACCGTTCCAATTTCCCACGTGGATGAAACCGCAGGGCGCAGGTAGTGGAAAATAATGAACTTCAGATGTAGTTTTACAATATTTGTTACAAACGTTGTTATGGAGATCTCATTAAAATTAATAAAAACCAACGCACCCATCCTTACTTAGGTGCAACGTTACGCTCAGCGCGCCAAATTCAATTTTTCTTGCGTTTTTTGTTAATTACAGCTCAATTACGCGCTAAAAAATAGGTTGTTTCAAGAAATTAAACCAACCAAAAAATCAAGGTAAAAGCTAGTATATACTAGCTTTGTCACTAAACCAAAAACCGAGGTGAAAAATAGCATCATGACATTAACTAAACCAATGTCATTAGTCATAATTTTTTGATACATTCTATATAGTAGCGCCAAATTGGTTTCAATAAATTATATTATTTAGTGTATTTCCTAGACGGCTTGACCGATTCTCTATTGCGAGGTATCGTTAGATTTGTATTTGTGTTCTGAGTGTCATATGCTACATTTTGCAGTCGAATTTTTCGTTTTTCTTTTATTAATTTTCCGAGACGGGACCGCTACGAGAACAAGTCCTTTTTTTGTATGTTTATTTTATTTATTTATTTATTTATGGTACACAAAACAGATATCAATCATTTTCTTAATTAGTATACAAAATTTTAAGTAAAAATCTGAACTGGATTGTAATCCAAAATATGTGTACACAGAAAAGTAAAATAATGAAGTGTGACTGTTATTTTTAGAATAACAATGGCCGCAGTTCCATCGTGCACTCACTAAACGCAATAACGCTATCGCTGTCTTTTACTAAATAGAAGCACAAGATAGAGATGGCATGAATTATAGTGCTGTCAAATTAGTCGGATCTTAGCTCTCCATACAAACTTAGACGAGACCGTAGCGGGTGCTGATTTAAAACAAGTTTCAAGTGTCGCTAGTGTACGTTTTTCTTCCCGGCTTTAATCGGTAAACTCGTTTGACAGCTAAAATGCATGCTATCTTTTTCTGGTGTTTTTCTATTAGTAAAAGACAGCAATAACACTAAGTTTGGTTTAGCGGGAATCGACGCCAAATCCAGTTTTAAATAAATTTTATGGTAACTTTTTTTTCCAAGAAGAACGGAAAAACGCGAAATATTCATTTTTCCTACATAGTCAAAAAAAAACACGACAGTGGCTATAAACATTGACACTAAAGTATTAAAAATAATTTAAAAACTAAAAAATAGTTGACTGTTTATTTTCTTTTAATTGCCATATCAAATGCCAATCCTGTTAAACATAAAAAACTAGCACTTATTGATAATTATACTCTTTAGAACCAACCCTGACCATTATAATTCATAGCATAGTAACTACATAATCAGTTTAATATGTGCTAAAGGAGCATTTACACGGAAGCAGTGGGACGCCAGTAATGCCGTCGAGTCACATTGTCATGCGCCAGTAGCTGTCCTCGCCCGACTGAACTAATTAGCGATAATGTCGCCTCAATTACTACGACACCCTGTTGAAGCTGAACGAGAAGTCTACATTGATTAGGTATCCGTCTACTTGTCCATACAAAAAGCAGTAACTGTTTCCCACCCCTAAATGTTATCCGATTTCGATGATTTTTTTATATTTTTTATATATACCGTGAAAAACTATGCATATAGGTCTTTTTTTTTAAATTTTGGAACATCTTAGTTGTCACCTAAAGTGACGACATTTTTGAGTTAGAATTATGACCAACAAAAATAGTCTTTATTACCCCCGAATACTGAAACGTTCATTAACTTTGACGACAGATTAAGTCTATTGCTGCCTTTGTTATTTGCTTAGTGCCAGACAAAGGCAGTATTAGAATTAATCTGTTGTCAAAGTTAACCAACGTTTCAGTATTCGGGGGTTAGAATATCAAAAGTATTATTTGAAATACGTATTTTTTTATATTTTTGCTATTTTTCCCCCACAAATTTTATGAAAAAAATAATGTTGATTGTGCGAGCGAGAGGGCATGTATTACGTAAACGCGTCCTTAACGGTCTGAATAATTTTCAAATAGGTATGTATTGTTGGCAGGCGACGTCTGTCCTCGGTCGACTGAACTAGTTATTATGCAACCAGTACTGTTAGATTTGATTAGTTTTTTGTTCCGTGTGTCAGATACGTTACGTCACGCAATGGACGAGTGCGAAAGTAACATGCGTACGCGCAGGATTATGTTACGATTTACGATTTGAGATGTTTGATAGTGTCGGAGTAATATGATTTAGTTTTTGTGTTGCTATATAGGAAATGTTACACTAATTTTATAGGAAAGGATGTTGTTTCGGCCTGTTTTACATACATTCTTAAATTATAAATAACTTTGGCGTGATAGTGTTAAACGAAGCGAAGCTTAAGGTGCAATGTTTCGCTCGGCGCGCAGAATTCTGTTTTTTTTGGGTTTTGTGTCAATTACAGCTTAATTACTCATCGTGGATTTACTGAAACCAAATTTACGTCCATAAATAAATAGGTTGCGTCAAAATTATGGTTAAAATGATCACCTACACAATATTGGTTTAGCTACGAATCACAATAAACTCATTTTCGTCTTGGTTTTTGGTTTAGTAAAAAGTGTACTTATAATAGCTTTCACCTTGATTATTTGGTTTGTGTAATTTCGTGATATCTCAGCCTATGTATTTGCGGATAATTAATATGTATTAACTCACGATGAGTAATTGAGCTGCAATTGACAAAAACCGCAAGAAAATTTGAATTTGGCGGATACGTTACGCGCGGAGCAATACGTTGCACCTTAAATACAAAACCGAAACAAAAAGTTCAGAAAATTAGTACGAAGATGTGACATAATGGCACGAAAATAAATATACTTGCGTTGAAATTATGACGAATTAAAATAGTTTTTATTAAAATACCATTTTTTTTTTTTTAAGAAAAACATCTATCGGCGTAAAACTTATCCAAACTTATCCATTGACACCAAAAACAAAAGATTTAGTGTAAACAGTTTTCCCCCGTAACGCTAATTTCATCATTTTTATAGATTCACTAACTCTCTCTATCGCACGCACGGAGAACACGGTGACAGCCATACAATGTTCAAATACCTACTGTACCAAAACATCTCTCTTAAAAGCCGGCATCAAATGATTCAAATATTTTTTTTAATATAAAATTACAGAGAGGTTTTTTTATCATTTACCATCTCCAGAATACCATTGCCAACGTTTTATAGCAATTTTCATCTAGTATTTTTTTTATTGTACAAAGGAGAAGAAAAAAAAACTCAAATCCTTCTCCTTCGCCAAAATAAAAATAATGTAAAAATAGTAATAAATAAATTGTATTTGTAAGTCTGTACAAATGTCAGTGCAATTCAATGCGGTGTCAATGTAACACGGAGTACATAAGCAATGTATGGTATTGAAAATTATGAAAACTGACGTGGTTTTGATACATTTTGTTTTAATAAATCGGGAATACTCACGTTAAACTGAAAGGCAAGACGAAGTCGCGCGCGTGTCTCGCTTAGCATTCCTTGATAAAGGTCACCGAATGTGATCGAAACTTAACGAAATAACCGACGCAATTTAACGTGAGTATTCCCGTTTTATTAAAACAAAATGTATGGTATGTCTAATTTTAATGTAATTAATCAAACACTTGATCTTGAGATTGATGTGAGTCATTCCGCGAGCGGAACTAGGCAAGGTCGTTTAGAGAAAGTATTACACAGTAAAGTAATGTAAGTAGATGAAACGAAAAATGTTGAAATAAAGTTAGTCGTCTGGCTTAATTACTGGGTGTGTTTGCTTAGGAAACGTCTCTGAGGCCATATACTGGAACCCTATTCCTGTGCGCTAGAGATTATCTCGGTCACTCTCACTCCCATTACATTCTAAATGAGAGAGAGATAGTGATGGACATAAACTCGAGCGCACAGGAATAGGGTCCTTGGACGAGAGGCGAGGAAAGTTAGCAGAGATAGTGTAGCTAGGTTACTCATCCTTCCACGAGGATTATGACAATCCTCGCCTTGCCCACAGAGATGCCAACTTAGCCTTTTCGGGGCTAAATCTAGACCCTTTTCTACTTGCTTAGCCCCTTAAAGGACGAGGGTTGCAGAGGATTGCACTATGTCCCTTTATCCCCAGGTCAAAGATCATAAATATCTTTGACCAGCAAACAAAGATAAATTTGGTAGAAACCAAGGTGTGTACACTGTGCAGTCTCTGTTCATTTCAGAGGACGAAACGAAAAATACAAAAAAAAAACGGACGAGGAATTTCTGAATGTAATGTATGTACAACCTAGGAGTGGGTGTTGTAATTCGTTCAAAACGAAACGAAAACTGACTTTGTCAAGTACTTTTATTCAATATTTTGCGTTTTACCCCGCCTTTTAAAGTTTTTGGGCAAACCTAGCGTTTTTTAAGATTCGATCTAGCCCATAAACCTGCTGCCGAGTTGGCAGCACTGCTTGCGCGCCGCTCCCGAATCTGTCGGTTTTATAGCGCGACTCAAAGAACCGACGAGATAGATAAAGATGGACAGGGCAAGGCCTTTTGATCATTTGCTAATCCGAGTAGCAATTGAGAATCGCTTCAATCGGATTAGAAAACGATCAATGTGCTGCGACAATGACCATCAATCACGTAACTTTTGATAATGACCATTGATTGTCTCTGGACCCTTTTAGACGGTGGTCCGGCCATATATGTCTGCAGATCTGTTAAGGCTGCACCATTCTGCGGCCTTAATATATATTATTCTGCGATCAAAAAAAGTGCGTTGTTTGAATTTGGTTAGGTTATCAACTAAAGGATTCGCTGACCTGACATCATTTGCAAGAGATGGCTATATATACGTTTCTGGGGGAGCAAAAGGGAGAAACTATAACCTTAATAGTTTGTTTCTTTTGCTCCCATGAAATTCAAATCTAGCTTTCCCTTTACACTCTTAGACTAACGCACGCTCCAGTTCTTTATAATAATGGCAAGACTTTCTTGAAATGGCCGTATAGGCGGCAAAATGGTGAGCCTTAAGGTGCAACGTTTCGCTCAGCGCGCGAAATCCAAATTTTCTTGCGTTTTTTGTCAATTACAGCTTAATTACTAATCGTAGGTTCATGAAAACTAATTTTGCGATAATAAATAGATTGTTTTAAGAAATTACACCAACCAAAAATTCAAGTTGAAAGCTGGTATAAGTATATTTCTCACTAAACCAAAAACCAAGATGAAAATCAGCTTATTGAGATTTGTAGCTAAGCCAATGCTACCTAGGTTATCATTTTACCTGTAATTTCTTAAAACAACTTATTTATTGGCGCAAAATTAGTTTCAATAAATCCACGACGAGTAATTAAGCTGTAGTTGATAAAAAACGCAAGAAAATTTGAATTTCGCGCGCGGAGCGAAACGTTGCACCTTAACACTGTTATGCCTGGTATATTGATTCGTAGCTGTCAAAAAGTTTGGCATACAGTTAAACCGTGAGTAGGCTCACTGAACGAGGTTACTTTGCATTCGTCATTTACTTGACTATTTACAAGTCCTTGAAGTCAAGGGATTCCTGTAAGCAGTATCTAGTATTTGTTTGCTAAATATGTAATGTAAATTTGTAATACAATATTACTGGGAAAATCATTGCAAGTTATTTATAATTAGTTAGCAATAATTTAGACGCTGTTCGCTGTTGAGAAACCACAAGAACACACACCACAAGAAACACAACACAAACACTTGTATTGTCCACAATAATCTTATAGGAAATGGTCGCATAATTATCACACTCGGTGAGAAAACGGGAAATTGTAGTTTTTCTTTGGTTTTTTGCCGATTTATCCGAAATATATAAATCAAATCAAAAATTTAGAAGTTAACGTTTTGAGAAATTTATATATTGAAAAGTTGGCGTTTTGTGAAATCAACTTTTTGAAAAGCGTACGTAGAACGGAAACAAACGACACCCCACTCGTTAAAATCATTGAAGCATTTATAGGCTACAACAGATTATATAGGAACACACAAACATATACCCCCAGAAATATTACCCTCCTTCTTGGGCAATCAGGTAAAAACTAAAGAAAATACAGACAACTTCTATTTGTCAAATTAGTTTAGTAAGAGAATTGTACCACAGAATTCACGCAATTTCTTTTAAATTAAACCACATCGTATCATAACAATATGCAGCATTTAACTCAATAACAATAAACACATCATAACATACATCTACAAATCGACTGCTTAGCATTCAAATGATTTACATCATAAAATAAAAGCACCCATAGACAAACTGTCTATTGTTAGAAGAGAGAAAATTTACTATTGTCTATGGTTCACTTTCTACGGCTCCGATCGATCAGAGGTATCTGTTAATTTAATTGAGTTATGTAATATATTTTAATAAGAATGTGATGACTTGGATGTAAGCGGTTTTGAGATGTAATAGGTCATCGTGGACAGCAAAAATACTGAGGTATTAATGCTGCACCATTTTGTGGCATAATTTTTCGATTCAAGATTACTGTTTTTAAATTTAAACTGTATACTGTATATCATTTTTCAAAAAAATTTAAAAATACATGATTGCTAATGTATCATCTTGGTAATCATGAGCAATATTTATAGATAGGCCTTTAGAATTTTATAAGTTTAAAACAGTGCTCTAAGCGTGTGTTGTTTTAAGAATTATCGTCTCTTACTAGCTGCGCCCCGCGGTTTTAGCCGCTATTCTTCAGAAACTGTTTTTTTTTTAGTTTTTCGCTTCAATTTTTTTTTCGTGATTCCAGGGTGTAACCTGCCTCCATACCAAATTTCATTCAAATCCGTTCAGCCGTCACAGAGTTGACAGAGGAGAAGCACACTTAAGTACATATTTACCTACTTACATACTTACACACAAACTTTCGCATTTATAATATTAGTGTGATGTAGTTGAAATTCCTTATGAACGTAGGCACGCGTATCCAATAAATATTTACACAGAATTTGCAAATTTCTTCCGGTGCATGTGCGTGAATAGAATAATTAAATACACATAATAAATCGGCTTTCCTGTCCATATTTTTTTTGACGAAGGAGAAATCTTCGCTAGGTGCCCGATTGCTTTGGGATGCAGCCGGGTTATGTGGGATTAAACCCACTAAGAACCCCAGATGGCTTGCCCCTTGACCGAGGGGTCTGGGATCTTCAATGCACCAGAGCCTTTAGCACCGCGCTTCAGTTCCTCCCGGGATAGCAACGAACTGGCCTGAGACAGATGCCTCCGCCTACAACAGCGTCCGCCACTCGACGCTGTCGTTCCGGGGCTCGCTTCAGTAGATGGTTAGAGCCCCACCTCTAACCACCCCCGAGCCCAGAGGTCTGCTTTTAGTAGACTGTAAGAGCAGGATTCCGATGCCGTATTCTAAAGCCCTGGTACCAGGGTGTCTTTTCTGGCCTTTTGAGGATATTTGAGGAATTCAATTAAATTTTAATTTTATATTCTAATAAATAACCATTTTACTGTAAAAAAAAAAACATCTGCTTGTGAGATTTCAAATCAAAATAGATATACAGAATGTTCTGGAACTCGAGTCTGACCCGCAATGATGCTATCCTCATTCTGAATAACTTTTACTATGGTACCAAACCTGAAATCACGAAAATAACAGGTGTTTCACACATTTCACATACAAACGCTCTTAAGTAAGCAGCGATGCCAACTTAGCACTGTCGGGGCTAAGTTTGCATCGCTTTTTCTGCTTGTTTAGCCCCCATAATGATTTAGCCCCTAGTCCCAAATTATCATCAAAACCACAGAGAAGCTGAGAACGAAAGGAAGGTTTTTACCGTATTGCTTCATCAGTGTATAAGGAAAGCAGTGAGCGTTCTGTGATCACCAAGCCACCTGCCCCTCCCCCCTCCGTTTTTCTAAGGGCTTTTATTATCTGTCGATGTTTTCCTGACGATGATGATGATGATGATATAAAAACTTATGTCTTGTACCACCCAAATGTCGACTTGTCCCATAACTGTCCGCGACAATACCGCTGTATCACGACAGACAGTCGACCACATTGTTCCTAAAGTTACACAATTCATTCTAAAGGTTCACCAATTTCAATACACGGATATTATGGTCCGATACGGAACGAGTGGACTTGGTGCTGGAACAATGATATCTTGATTTACTGCATTTGAGAAGCAGAACATAATATCACATCTATAAGAACTTACCTATAGTATGCATGACTTAAATAAACCTAAAATAACTGCTTCCAAGCTCTAGTAAAGTTTTCACCACTTTACTGTGGCATGACTAGAACTTGACCGTGACTTGCTTTGCTCGCTATTGACTGTGACTATGACTTGTTTGATAATATTTAACAAAACTTGAAAATGTATAAGTATACTTGACACTGGCAAATGCATAAAACGTGCGACGCCAAAATACTCTCAGGAGGAAATAGAATTTAAAAAAAAAGCATTCAAAAAAATAAAATGGACCAAAAAGTTAAAAATAATTCCAAAGTTTAGTTAATTAAGTTTAAAAATTAACCTCTATTGTTTTGTAATCAACGTTAGATATAACTTTACGAACTATGCGTCTGGTACATAAACTTCACTTCTAACAGCTTTTGTTAAATTACTTTTTACAAACTTAATACATACACCATTGTACTTTTATTATATGTAGGGAAGTCGCCTACGAGAGGTTGTTGGCTAGTTACCAATAACCCTGTACACATATATAACTAAGTGAGCGTTAATAACATCTTTACAATAAAACGCACTCAAAAACCTACGCGCTGCTCCTGACCTTTGCAATCCAGATTAACCTCATAAATATTCAATTTCGTGCTCCAATTCTAGTACTAAACTAGCCCATATTCACTATCAGGCAACGCTAGCTTAAAATAAGCTCAAAATCTGTTCTAGTAATGCCAAAATCGTAATAATAGAGATCGATAGAATTACGAATTTTCCCACCGGGCGTTGCGAAACAAACCGGTGCTTATGTGGAGCAAGGTCGTTGCAACATGGCCGCCACAGCATGGTTGGCCGAATGTCAGAGGCTTTCGCGCCAAAACCGTACGTCATTGATTTTCGCGCTTTTTCTTTTTTCATAGTTTTTTTATCTCCCAACTTGCTAATGCTAAAGTCATTAAAATCATAACGCTTCGTTTTACGTATTTCAAAGATAATTTATGCCCCAGTAAAGTGGTGGATATTTTTTGTTTTGGAAACAACACGAAAAGACACGATTCATTACTACTTCTCCTCACTCGTGCAAGTTATGTAACACAGGGATAATAATCCACCATTATTATACAGGAAAACTCGAAACACAAGAATTACAAGTTTTGGAAAATAATACAAACTGACCTCATGATTTTTCACGTTGGCGCCAAAACTCCGTACATTATTGATTTCGCGCTTTTTCTTTTTTCAAATGTTACACGGGCCGTTCGTGTCATTCTGCCTGATTGAAAGTTATTAAGGTTTTTGTTACTCAACGATGTGAGGTAAGCGCTGAGTAGTTTAAGTTTTCTTTTTCTCCTAAGTTTCGACTCCACCTTTGTGTATTTAGCCAGTGTCAAGTACTGTAATATTTCAAGTGAAGTCAAACATTTCACAGTTAAAACAAGTCATTCATAGTCTAAGTCTAGCAAAGTAAGTCATGGTCTAGTCTGTCCAAGTCATGGCTCAGTCATGGATACTCTTGAGGTTTCTGTGGAGTTTTGGAAGAAGCACGCATACTTACGTTTAATGAAATTATACTATTCACCAGCGCTTGTGCACATTCACGGACACTTTAATGGGTAAAAATCCACCTTTTTATACATAAAAAATCAAATTAACACAAGTTTTGGAAAACAATACAATGACGCGACATGACTACTTCACGTTCCCGACAAAACTTAAGTTCTGTGGTAATGTTGTAAGGCATAAAAAAAAACTCATTTACACTTTAGAGACAATGTTAGTTATTGATTGTTGTTTTTTTTTTCTTTTTCCTCCTAAGAGGGTTTTGGCGTCGCACGTCTTATGCATTTGCCAGTGTCAAGTATACATATTTATTCTCAAGTTTAGTTAGATATAATCAAACAAGTCATAGTCACTGTCAAAGTAGAGCAAAGCAAGTCATGGTCAAGTCCTAGTCATGCCCCAGTAAAGTGGTGAAAACTTTACTAGAGCCTTCTATGGAGTTTTGGAAACAACAAGAAAATTCACGTTTCACGACATTATACCATTCACCAACACTCGTGCATGTTCACGAACACTTAACGGGTAAAAATTCACAGTTTTTACACATTAACACTCGAAATAACACAAGTAATGGAAAATAATATAATGACGCGACATGATTTCTTCACGTTCCCGCCAAAACTCCATTGATTGTTGTTTCTGCTCTTTCAATGTAATTTGTAGTGACGAGTCAATTTTATTATTTTGCAACATCACGGAATTATTGCAAAGTACCAGACATGACAGGAGTTTCCTATCCAAACAACGAGAAAAAAAAAAACCAACGCTTAGTTTCCCCGTACTAAAAAAAAAACCGGACAACTATTCCAATTTTTCTTTCCATAAAAGCTTAGTGATGACAATTACTTAAGGCCTCGCTACATGGCCTGACCTGACATCGTTTGAAAGAAATGGCTATATATAAGTTTCTGGGGGAGCGAAAGGGAGAAGCTATAACCTTAATAGTTTGTTTCTTTTGCTCCCGTGAAATTCAAATCTAGCTGTCCCTTTCATACGATGTCAGATCAGGACATGTATAGACACCTTTAATACAAACAATTTAAAATAAAAACGCTCCAGACATCTCAAGTGATGCGCTTACCAACGAACAGCATTTTTTTTTTTTATTCAGCTTATATTTATTTATTACATAATTGTATGTATGAATATTATATTAATTCAGCGTAGTGTCGCATCCAAACAAAAGCGAGAATCTTGAAGATTCACATGAGCGATTCTCATAGGTTTTGTAACAAGCATTACAGACAAGGTTATTTGATCGAGTCGAGTGGCGGACGGAGTACTAAGCTCGTGTGAAAAAACCTTAGTAAGAACTATTGCACGGAACCGATGCATTAAAGATTGTGAAACGTCTGAGTATGATATTAAAGAAGCAATTTATATTCAAATACTTTAATAGTAGGGCCTTATGAAGGCTTTCATAAAGGCTAAGTTTACTAAAGATAATGCTTGCTAGTAGTTTTAAAAGATGCACTAAAATATAGACCATAGTAACATAAAAAGAAACAAATATTAAAATCCAACATACTTTAAGAAGTTATATGTTACTTTATGAAGTCGTGATTTTGGTTTGCGTAATCTAACATTTCTATCTATACCTGAAGCGCAGTAATGTTTGTGTGTATTTGTTTATCTGCTACAAATTTTCTCTAAAACTGCCAGATCGATTTTGATGCGGTTTTTTGTGTTTGAGAGCAGGTTTCAATGTTATGAGCTTTTTTCCGAATTATTCAGGGGTATTTTAATTTATCACTGAAATTTGAGTTATTTTAGTTTTGATTTTAAAATTGTTGTAGGTACAAAATGTCATAGGCAAAAGCTTTTTTCAGTTTTGCGTTTAACCACATCCTGCTCGCCGTTAAAATGAAGTACAGGACGAAGCACGCTTATCTAGAAAGTACCTGTTTACTCTAGATTTTAAGACACCTTTAATGTACTTTTCGGGAAACACTCCGTTAGAGAGATCCACGTTCTCGCTGTGCGCATACAAATGTGGGAATAGAAGCAGTTATTTTCATCTAAAAACAACACCGCACGTATTTGTTTAAACGGTAACATTTATTTGATTTGGCAGCTGACATTTAAACACCGGAAAAAGAGTCAAAGTGGAGGCATTAATGCTATTTACATAACCACTTTCTATTGTCGTACTAAGTTAAATAAAGTAGCGTGAACAACAATGCTGAATATCGCGACCGTGTCATGCCAGATCGTGTTAAAAAGTGATATGTCAAGACGTGGGATTTTGACATTTGAAGCTGTACCAGCCCAGCGGACATGGACCCAGAGGATATGATTTTTGCTTTGATTTTTTATCTCTTCCTTTTTTTCGGAAATTTTGTTTTTTTTTTGTATTTCGGCACTTTTGTATTTAGCCAGAGTCGAGTTTTGTAATATTTCAAGTAACAGCAGTCTCAGTCATAGTTCAAGTAAAACAAAGTAAGTCACAGTTAAGTCTACTTCTTACTCGTTACTAACCCTATCTTCAGGGCTACCAACTGAACCGTCAGCTCCTACATAATTTTAATTTAGCACCAACACATGTGAAAACCATTCGTTTGTATGTAAATACGAGAATGCGATTCTCATACAATGACCTATCGAACAATGGGGCACAATGAAAGGAACTTCGGTATGCTGGCAAGGACTTAATTTGGGTTATATTGGCAGCATTGACGTGTTAATTTTTGCATTAAAGTTTTCAACCTTCACAAACGCTCCACTTGAGTTTTGGCGGGAACGTGAAGAAATCATGTCGCGACGTTATATTATTTTCCAAAACTTGTGTTATTTCTAGTGTTAACGTGTAAAAACGGTGAATTTTTAACCATTAAGTGTTCGTGAACATGCACGAGTGTTGGTGAATGGCATAATGTCGTGAAACTTGAATTTTCGTTTTGTTTCCAAAACTCCATAGAAAGCTCTAGTAAAGTTTTCACCGCTTTACTGGGGCATGACTTGGACTTCACTGTGACTTGTTTTGCTTGCCTTTGACTGTGACTATGACTTGTTTGATAATATATAACAAAACTTGAAAATATATAATTATGTATACTTGACACTGGCAAATGCATAAGACGTGCGACGCCAAAATCCTATTAGCAGGGGAGAAAAAAATAGCTCAATATCGATCAATAGATTTTATCGGTAATACATTCAATCATAGATAATCGAAAGCGAAAACAATCGATCAAAACATAACGTGCTAACAACTTCCTATAGGCAATTCTTACATTTAATCAATACCAAGGTTTGCCATTCGCGAACTTTGGCTATTATCGTAACGTGACATATCAATATTAAAAAGACGGAAGTGAAAAGGTTACTGGTTTTTTTTCTCTTTTGGTTAGACACATAGTGTATTTAGCCAGTGTCAATTTTTGTTATAAATCAAGTGAAAGTTTTACAAAACAATTTCAGTCACAGTCCAGTGCAAGTCATAGAAAACTATTACTCCTAGTCATGTTTCAGTGTAGTAACAGTATTCTTTCGTAAAGTGTTAGATGATTACGTTCAAAGGGTTGTCCACGTATACTATGAACATTCAAATTTAAAAGGTAGTTTTTTTTTGTTCAACAAAAGAGTGTTTTTTTTATTTATTTTTCTGATATTTATGGCTCATATGCAACATGCGGTTTATGTAAATTCGCACTAACAACAAAAACTTGCAAATTTATTGCTTGCAATTATTACTATTACTATTATTTTGTGTTTATTACCTTTTTTATTTTCAAAGGTAATAAACACAAATAGTGATAAATGAAAGGAATAGTGAGCGCGTTGATGTCTTCTACATTAAACATCGTTCATTCAACATGATTTTCGATTGCATTTTTTTAAATTATACAACGAACTGATAAAAGACAAAACTGACGTGTTCTGCTTCTCTTTCTATTTGCAGTAAATGAACAGAAAAAAACAATTGGTCCTGTTTTTGCTACGAAATTCGGGTTAGACGCCACAGTCCTGCTATGCCACGGCAAAGGTCCTAGGTCTCTTCCGAAAAGTCCCGTTTGGACACGCACTCACTAAACAATAGAGGGTACACTTTAAAATAAGTGTTTCGAAGTTGTGAAGTAAATAAAAGTTATTTACTTATTTTTTTGTCAAGTTTTCGAAAACATTCTGATCGACCTAAATCTCGTATTTTTCTAAACTATAAGTTATGCTTCACTATTTATTCCCCAGTCCCGTTGTTACTTGTGAAATGGTGAATCAAAATCATGATGCTACTACTGAGATAGAACTCTGTCTCTCGATCTGGGTGTCTGTCGCGTTATCATGGCTAAGCGGCTTAACGGATCGACCTGAATTTTTGCATAGATATAGCCTAAGGGTCGAAGACGAACACAGCCTACTTTTTTTTAGGTCCACGCGAACGAAGTCGCGATTAACAGCTAGTAAAATATAATTGTTATTTAACGCTTTAACCCGGTCAGAGGCGTAATATAGAACAGATCATGCCGCCCGCTCGACACACTTCCATGCAGACAGTATACGCGCTTACAGTACCTAAACTCATCAAGCTTTGTAAAATTTTCAGATGGCATGGATCTTGCGAACGTGACATCTTAAGAATGTGTAATTTTTTGACATAATGTCATTTTTTTTAATTTGTTTTATTGTTTTTAGTGCAAATCCACGGACTCTGGGGTCCATGTCAACTGTTACATTGTTTTCGTTAACTATTACTAATATAACATAAAACTAACAACATCACAAGAGAAAAATCTACTATGTTGCGTTTATACACCGAGCAGTCCTGGGGCGCTAGTCTCGACTTTTCGCTACAGCACTTTGCGACCACATTCGGTCGCTATGACGCAAAAATTCGACAACGAACACGAATTGTTAACGAAAAAACGCAAACATAAACATCATTTTAAAATTGTAATATTTTTCTTATCTCAGGTTATATGTAACTTTTCTATTCAAAATATTAATTTAAATAAATACAAGGTAAGAAACAAACAATTGATCCCTATTCCACTTGTACGCGACGTTGCACAGCGGAAAGACACTGCAGATTGGTTATTTTGTAATGTAGTTAGTGTAATTGGTTTAATACCGTACTAATAAAAAAAAATTAAAAAAAAATAAAAAAATTTAGACAGTTTGAAAATGAACTTCCGCAAAGATAAGCCTGAAACAATCAACTATTATTCAAATTAATTTATTGATTAGTTTGCCTAATTTAATTCTAAGCATAGTTTAATTTGTAATAGTCACTTGCCTGTAATATTAAATGTTAGGCCAATAAATATTTCTGATTTCTGATTTCACATATAATGATTTTATATTTTCAATAATGTGCAAATGCACGAGCAAGAGAATTTAAACATTACATACCGTTTTCCACTGCGCTTCCACTTTCGATCTCGTCTCACACTTTCGTTTTCGCTGCGTGCGCGCAACTCCGTCGTAACTCGTGATGTCACAACCGTAATACGCGGGTTGAGATAATTGTCGAGTTAAACTATTGAATCATTTGTTAATTACTCTGTTAAGAGTTGGTGCGTTGAATAAGAAATGGTAATTGACCGAGCGAAGCAAAGGTCTCAGAGTTTACTGGAACAAATCGGCATTTGTGTATGTTTGTATGTTTGTGTGTATATTTGTCCGATGATAACTTGTGAACTGTTGAGCCGTAACAGTCAGATTTCCAAGGGTACCTAAAATACAATTTAGAGCGTAGTTATGATATCACTGTTGGCGTAACTCAATAAATAAATAAATGATATTTTCAAACTATTATTATTTACTAGCAACGCCCCGTGGTTTCACCCGCTATCCTACGGGAACCGTAATTTTTTTTCGGGATAAAAGTAGCTTATGTGTTAATCCAGTATATAAGCTACCTCCATACCAAATTTCATTCAAATCCGTTCAGCCGTTACCGAGTTGAACGTATATAAGCTACCTCCATATCAAATTTCATTCAAATCCGTTCAGTTCAGTCCGTTACCGAATTGAACGGGAATAAACACACTTACATACTTACACACAAACTTTCGCCTTTATAATATTAGTGTGATTAATAAAAAAAAACGTGTGTATTTTGGATGAATTTTCGAATTTGCTTCTATCAATAGAAAATCATTCATTTCGCATGATTTTCGTGCGAAATAACATACGAGCGATTCAAAAATGGAGCCCCTTAACCAATTAAGGGCGGGCAGCAGCGTCCTCTTAGTAAACGTCAAGCGTTTGTGATTCCAAAGCTTGCCAAGGGCGCGGATTATGGCAGCCCCTGCCCCTCACTAGTGTTCAGTAATGGTCTTCAAGTGAAAATTGAAGAACTGTTTTCTTTGGAATAATATTATCAAAGCTTTGAATTTTTTTTTTATGGTTCTGTGGTTGCCTGAATTGGTTGTATTTTATGTTTTTTTTTTTGTTTTGATGCAAGTTTTATTTTGATATTTTCGATTTTTACGAAAGGAATGCCAAAGTCAAAAAAATCACAACATAAAACATTTAAGTTATTCTAGAGATAACTGACTGTTATTTTTTTTCAATCATTTTTTTTATGCGAGTAGCGGTGCAAGCTTTTATGAACCCATGTGTTAGAACAAACTAGGACCGAAATTATTAATATGGGACAGATGCGGTCACCTTCCAGATTACGACGGTCACATGCAGTACTTATGTAGGTCAAGCTATATTGTATCAAGATAATTATAAGCCATTTATAAAATTATCAACGGTAACAGAGTAAACAAATAAGTCAATGTAATGATTAATTAGTCAATTATCGATGATCCAAACGGATCACCAATGTTAAGCGGCGGGCGATTCGGACATTCTTGAGATGGGTGACCGCGAGTGATATTTGACCGAGCGAAGCGAAGGTCTCAGAGCATCGGCAAATCGGCATTTGTATGTATGTTTGCATGTTTGTGTGTATATTTGTCCGATGATAAATTGCGAACCGTTGAGCCGTAACAGTCAGAATCCCAAGGGTACCTAAAATACAATTTAGAGCGTAGTTATGATATGTGCCCAAGGGAGACGTCAGTGCTGGAAGATTTCTGATGGCTTTCCCCAGATTTATTCCGGGGAGAAGATTCTGGAAGATTACTGATGTCTCCGCCAGGGATACACCGTACACGAGCTTAAAACCATTTTGTATTCAAAGGTGTCATTAGATCGAATTGTACTTGGATTTATTTTTATTGACAAAGGCTACATTTTGCAGTTTTTATTATTATTATAGTAATTCTTGCTATTTATTCCTTTTCAGATATATATAATTCAATGCGCAGTACACGTGTCACCAAGCGTTATAATTATTTTAATTCTACAGAGCTAGATAATAAAATTCAAATTAGCCTGACGGAGACTCTCGGCGGATTGATAAATCAGATACTAGACTAAATATAAAATAAATAGAACCTAAATTAACTAGCTTATCACATAAAAATTTATTACAGTCGTTTGTACAGGGTTACTTTTCATTAGTCAAGAACTTCTCGCCTCCTTACATCATAACTTAGATACCATTCTGAATCCAGTGGGCTTATCCCGTAACTATGAAAGCGATAGCGAGAGTTGCGCGAACGGGACCGCGCATAGTGCGACTAAGTTGGTACGAGCGAGATGGCATGCTCTCGCAATCAGAGGATCAAAGTCAAAGTTAGAGGATAAGCTCGCTGGTCTTTTAATAATAACTATTTTTTGTTCTCCTAAAACAAAAATATTCAGTTAATGTCCGAGTGACACTAGGCTACATTTTCAAGCTAGTGCCTAGCACGTAACTCTGACTTTAAATCTACTTACTATTATTAAATTAAATTAACATTTCATTTTTTGTATAAAGTTATGGAAGAAAAGTTGACAGCTATAATGTAACGAATCTGCCGTCGAGAGTTTATGGTTAGTTAAAAATAACCCTGTACAATAAATCAAGTAAATTTAAAACAAGTCGTATCGAAATCACAAATCAGCATCGCGATGGCGCCAGAGCAGTCATTCTTATTTTTACAAAACATAAATATGTAAAAAAAACCGATAAATAATATAATAGTCTGTGGCGTCATAAAACATGCAAATTGACACGACGGACTAGATATTCTGTGCACTAATGACATACCAAATTCGCTTTTTTATTGTCAAAAATGTCGTTAGAATCTGTTGACATAAAGATCTTCAAAGGTCATCACTTATGCATAGAATCTTTTGTCATACATTTTTATAATTGTCAACAGGCTCACGCTTGCCTACAATCTGGTGAATGCCCGCTTTTTTTTTTACATCGGACTAGACATTCGTTTGACCACAATCTCACCTGATGGAAAGCGACGATGTGGCCGAAGATGTAGCACGCTTGCCTAGGAAGTACCTATTCACTCTTTTCTTGAAGAGCCCCGGATAGTATTTGTTCGGAAAGACAGACGCAGGTACAGAGTTCCACGCCTCTGCTGTCCTTACTAGGAAGGTGGATTGGACCCATTACTGTGGTCTCGTTAATGGAGACAGTAGGAATTAAAAAATAAAGATGAAAATAGTTCGCGTTATCATTGTTTCATGGTGTTCATGTTTCACGTGATGGTAAGCGTAGCCCTGGTAGACCGATACAGCGATGGCGTGACGACATCCAAAAGTTTTGCGGCAACACCTGGGCCCCTATTCGGAGAAATGACATTTTTATCTCTCTCTCACTCACTCCCATAAAATTTTAAATTAGAGAGACAGTGACCGAGATAATCTCGAGCGCACAGGAATAGGGTCCCTGGGCGAGATTGGCACAAAACAGGGTAGATTGGCGAAAGATGGAGGAGGCTTATGCTCTGCAGTGGGCTGAATAAGCTGCCAATGATGATGATGATGATGAAGACAGAGGGAATTTTAAAAAAAAGTTGAAAATAGTTTTCGTTGACCCCATTGCTGCAACCCCATTCAATATATTATTATTAAATAATTAAAAGGTTAATACATTTCGGTCTAGTACCTACAAGTGCCGCATTGGTGAAGGTTTCACCATTAGCCACTTTCGCAAGGGAAATGTCCTAAGTCTCTTTTTTTTCAGTGTCTTAACTGAGTAATTTCTGTCCTTTTTTTGCAATGAAGATATGTATCGCTACAGAAAACAGGGAATTGAACTTGAATGCAGTATTCTGTATTTTTGTAGCTGCAATTTTTTAAAATAAACAAAGAAATTATATAACTTACACGTTTGTTACAGTTTCCATACACTTTTATCATAACGGTGAGAACTACGGTCGGAGATTTCACATAATTATAACTTTCATTGCAATATATTATAATACTTAGATGCGACTATACGGGCCAACGTTATGAAAAAAAAAAACGAACGAAACGAACATAAATGTCACGAACAATTATGAAAAGTTTTTGTGAACCGTGAATAAGGTCCTAAACATGAAAGTGAAGCGCGACATGAATACTAGTAGTTCGCGGCGAACTGAGACCTCGCGACTTCCATTTCTTCACAACCCCTTGACCGATTCAGCTCATATTCGAACTTAAAAATTGTATTGAAATGAACTACTTGCTTACAATTTCTATATTATATTATTTGATAATTATTATTATTAATTATTGAATTTTATTTATTTACATTATTTTTATTTTTCAAAATGGAAAGCTCGAAATATTTAGTTCTGGTTTATTGCGTTTTTGGCATTATACTTCGAAAGGTAAGGTAACTATACCTGTCATATTAATTCCTTAATAGAGAACATACATAACTTATACACAACATACATTAGAAACATACATTATGTTTTGGTTTTAGCTTCTAGTATAGCTAAGTTGGAAAACAAGACTAAGTAAATTTCCTAGGTCTCCGGACACTACAACACAAAACAATGATCAACCAACGAAATACCTCAATGATTTAATCGGAAGTATTGCATTTAAGGCACGTGCCCACCACCATTACCGAGATCACATTCCATTTCTCCGTCAAACCTGTAAGGGGAGTGCACACTAGTTGAGACGTAAACGCAACCGAATGCCATAATGTTCCTTCCCGCTTCCGATGTCATTGTTGCATTAGGTTGGCATTACTGCAGTTTAGTTATGTTCTATATTTGAAATAATAATTTTAACAAAAGGACCGACTTCAACAAGAAACTCCGAAAAAATGAAAACCCTTAAAATACTTATCATTGAGGAGATCCGGTGGCCATCTGTCGTCAATGTGGTCTTCATCAGTTCCACTTCACGAAATGACACTTTCCAAATGCAAATGCTTGAGTTGCCTATTTGAAGAGTTCCCTCAATCCCATTATCCCATTATCAGAACTGGATTTTGAAAAACATGGGACCAATTAAATTTATACTTTCAAATAAAATAAAAAAATCCAAATCGGTTTATAAATGACGGACTTCTGAGGTAACAAACATTAAAAAATATACAGTCGGCTTGAGAGCCTCCTTCTTGTTCTTGGAAGACTTTTAAAAATAAAAATAATTTACAATAGCTATGTACAGAAAGAATTTTACTAGTAGTTCGCGGCGAACTGAGATCTCTCGATCCCTACATCTTCACAACCCCTGGACCGATTCAGCTCATATTGGAACTTAAAAATTGTATTGAAATGAACTACTTGTCTACAAAATTTCATGAAAGTCGGATCAACGGTTCGCAAGTTATCATCGGACAAATATACACACAAACATACATACAAAAGCCGATTTGTCCCAGTAAACTCCGAGACCTTCGCTTCGCTCGGTTAAATATTTAAAACACCAAAATTCTTGTTTTTCTAGTGCGACTACGCTACCAGATATCTTATAAAACCAGCTTGTAATATCCTGTTGAAGGACCTTTTTAAAATTTGCTCAAACTGAATCATTTACGAAAAATGACAAATATTTGCTGTGGTTTTTTTCCCTTTTCGTCTTGGGTATGTTTATTTTTGGTAACCATAGTGTTTACTTTGAGTCGAGCTTTTATAAAATTATTTAAATTTAATATTAAATAAGCTGACGGACGGACAAAGAATCTGGAATGCGAGGTTAGGTATTTCAAAAGTTTCCACCATTATTGGAGCATAATTAAAAACTTTTGCAAGGGATATAATTATTACTTAGTTTTTTTTTTCTGTAAAGCTGGTTTGAGAAACCTACACGAATGTAGCAAATGAATATCTACATACAAATTCTACAGAAACATTGGAAATTTTATAAATAAATCAAAACAAAATACAGTAAAATATAAATTAAATAATCCTTAGGAATCAAAATAGAATATTGAAACTTAAGCTATCAACAGTCTATGCTCAGATTTGAATATAACTTGAACACTCAAACTCACTGTCAGCAGTGGCAGCTGGCAGTGGGCGCAGTATCCTGGCAATCTTATTAGCTCTTAGGCAACAACTGCTGTACCAAGCCCTATTGGGTTGGTGTTGGCCTTAATCTCCACGCTTGACAGGCGACTTGGAGGTCGCAGATTCACCATTTACTGATAAGATGCTGCTGCCTGTCTTCCAGTGATTCTGGTAGCAGTTTTAGGACATAACCGGAATAATCAATGCTTGCTAGTCTCACCCCCGAATACTGAAACGTTTGTTAACTTTGACGACAGATTAAGTCTATTGCTGCCTTTTGTCATTTGCTTAGTGCCAGACAAAGGCAGTATTAGAATTAATCTGTTGTCAAAGTTAACAAACGTTTCAGTATTCAGGGGTCAGTTCCGTAAAAAAATGTTACTTAATTAGCTATTTAGTTACAAACATATTAAAAATAATTTGGCAATCCAAACAAAAAAATTACGTCTTTTTTTTCGGTGCCAAGTCAAAAAACTTTAATGACGTACAAAAATCACATTCTACTCCAATTTTCGTACTTTTGGCAGACAGGTTCTCTTACAATGTTGTAGCCGTTTGCCAAAACGATAACCATTTTTTTAGTATCGATTCAAATTCTTACTTGAGAGTTGTAAAGGCTAAAACAAAACCGGATACAGAACAACCAAAGAAAATCTACACGAGAAGAATAACAATCTTATACAAAAAAAAGATGTATCCCCGAAAAATCTGCTTAAAACTAGATGGCGCTTTTTATTTAGTCAGCTAATGTCCAAACCGCTATAAAAGTCGATGAAAATATGGTTAATATAGAAAAAAATATTCATAAGAAATTATAATAGAGCACTATTATGGGCAAGCGTGACGCTTAACATCTGGTGAGCGACTTGCTAGTCACAGAGTACCATAAAAAAAAAGTGCAATCCATCGAAACCTTATCCGTCAAAATCGGTCCAGCATTAAACTGCTCGAATATTGGGTCTAAATTTCACGTCTCTATCATAAGCGGCTTGACCTGTGCGTTGATTCCTAGTTGCCTAGTTGCTAAAAGCTTGTTCTATAATACAATCTATAATGCTTGTTCTATGGTTTTCTATTATTGTTCATATTTAAGTTTTATTGTCTTTTGGTGTATAATAAAGTTATATTGTATTGTATTGTATTGTACAATAGATAAAAGGCACATCATAATCATTATTCGTGGCTATCTATAACTTAGTTTCTGGTCACAAAACAAACTATAATAAGCCCTAATATTGCAACGACACAAGTTTCAAAATCAACCACCACATCCACGTTTAGGAATATGACATTGGTCCGATACGTGAATCCGGTCAAGTGCGAGACAGGTGTACGAAATGCGTGCATGACCCGAGACTCATTAGAACTGCAATGGAAATGCAATTAAAATATAATGATGTTAGTTTTTTGATTGATTGTTTTGTTTACGAATTCCTGAATTTAATTTGAGACTGTTAGTAATTGGGGTTATCCATAGATAGTAAGACTAGTCGATCGCGCACATAGAGCTATTATGTACTAAGTAGTAGAGGTGACACTGCATTACATTGCGATTTCCCATTTAATTGTGATCTTTGCTCAACTTTACTGTCAGTCCATATAAATAGATAGATAGATAGATAGATAGATAGATAGATAGATAGATAGATAGATAGATAGATAGATAGATAGATAGATAGATAGATAGATAGATAGATAGATATAAACTCTTTATTGTATACACCAAAATAATAATAAAACACGTATAGAGCTATCGTATGAGCCAGTGTCACAAGTGGCGGCCTTATTGCTAAAAGCGATCTCTTCCAGGCAACCATTGCATGGAAAGATATCCATTATAGCTCCATTTGTGACTCGTTATTTTGTATTATTTGCATAAATATGTAGGGTTGCTCTCGCATATATTTTAAAAAGTATTTTTTTTCAAGCGAGTGACTGACTAAAATTTTGCAAAGTGACCACAGTTAAATGGTGCATGTCAATATGCTGCGGCGGTTACTTTAGTACGTAGTACTACCGATCCAACAGCTCCCGACATCAAGAAGTATTTAGTATTTGGTATAGCGCCTATACCAAATACCAAAAAACCAAAAAAAAAAAGAAAAAGTACACAATCACAAACCGACCTCGCCGGCGCGGTCGAAGAACCCCAGTGTCTGGCAGAGGATCGGCTACATACTCTCCAAATAATCAAACAAATAAAAATCAACCAACTACGGTCCTAGGGAACATCCCGTCTGGGGTGCCAGGGCATGTCTGATGTCCCTATTCTGATTGAAGACCCAAGCCGAGGTACACACTGCAACAGTGCGGTTACGCTGTATAAATACCTAGCTGTTACCAGCGACTTCGTTCGCGCGGACCTACAAAAAAAGTAGTCCTGTGTCTACCCTTAAGCTATATCTATGCAAAAATTCAGGTCGATGCGTTCAGCAGTTTAGCCGTGATAATGCTACAAACACCCAGACAGGGAGACAGAGTTACATTCGCATTTATAATATTAGGATAATTCTAATGCCCAACGCCGTCTGCGTTTGCCACTAATCCGGTAAAACTGTAGAGGCCAATAGTACCAACAACGTGGAAGTACGTAGTAGCATGCAAGAAAAAAATGTATCATTTTTTTTTATTCTTGTCTACCGAGCATTATACAACGCATTTTTGCAAAAACCGAGGTTTGATCGCTGTCTGCTTAATTATGCCCAACACATAGCGCCAAGTGCGTGATGAGGTAATTAATTAAAACGATTGGCTCAAAAGTCATGGGTAAGCCATTCATATACCTACTGCGCGAGCTGGCCAATCATAATTTACTTGCGATCCACAGATCACACCCTAGATTCTGTATTCGGGACGCTCGAAGCGCACCACGCCTCAGCCTAAATACACTTATAAGAAATTACTCTGATTGGTTAATTGTTAAGCGCGAGTAGGCGTAACCTTAAGATAGCCAATGAGAACGCTTGGTCGCACTCCCCGCGACCCGCGCCTTCCACAAACTTTGGTGACTTTTTGTAGGAACGACGAATCTCGTAATGCGGCATCTAGTGTGATCTGTGTTGCGATCCAATTCGTTAGGCGAAACAAGTACGAGCTGTCAACCGATGTATAATAATAAGGTCTGCGGATTTATCTGATTGATTTTAATGTAACCTAATTGCTGTGTACAGATACAATGTAGTTATCGACTGAATTCTAAGTAGAATAGCTTATTTTATTCTAATTCTAGCAGTCTAAACCAGGGGCCTTATTGTGTAACTCTGATGGCGATGGTCTTCGTTTGCTATCTTGCTAGCTCGCATTGTGCAAGTAAGTTGGCGCGAATGGGACGGCACGCGATTACCATTGCCACATGACATGATAAGGCCTCTGGTACCGGCGTCACGATTCTATCACCGCACCAGCAGGCCTAGCACGGGCGCCGGGATAAAGTTATGTCCACCCGTTTTGTCTTCGCGTCAACGTGACAAAGCTAGAATATGGATACATCCGTCTCGTTCCCGCGGGATAAATATGGTGGACAAAATTGTATCCCGGCGCCCGTGCTAGGCATGCAGCACTCATCCGCATATAATCGATCTGTGGAGATCGCACACTGCGTTTTACGCAATCCTTTTTGCATCATACCTGCAAATTGTGGAATGAGCTTCCACCTGCGGTATTTCCGAGTAACTAGGTACAACATGGGGATCTTCAAAAAGGCTGTTAATAGAGTCTTAACAGTGGGCTTATCCCGTAACTCTGAAAGCGATAGCGAGAGTTGCGCAAGCGGGACCGCGCATAGTGCGACTAAGTTGGTACGAGCGAGATGGCATGCTCTCGCAATCAGAATCACTAGCGTTACAAAGTTAGAGGATAAGCCCGCAGGTCGGCAACGTATCTGTGGTGCGCCTGGTGTTAAAGGTATCAATAGGCTTGTTTGCCAACTATGGCATTTAAAAAAAAGCTATTACTTAAAACACATCATAATCATTTTTGGGTTCGTATTATCCATTCTAAAATGTAATATATATGATTTTAGCATTGCCAAATTTTAACTAGTTCATTTTTAAAAAGTCAGGGCTCTTAAGAAACACTTAAAATTACTAACACACTCATATTTTTACAATATAATTAATACTAAAATTACAGGCCACACTAGTAATTTTAGAAATGTCCTCAAATTTTAACAAGTTCAGTACTACAGGAGGTAAAAAAAAAACATTCCTTAAATATTATCCTCCTTCGGTTAGTCGGGTAAAAACTATTTACCACAACCAATTGTAACTACTTAATTGAAACAAAACTTTGCTGGGTTTATAAAAGCATTAACAAATTTAGTACACGAATCAAAATATAACAAAAACAACGACATTACTTTTACCATCGGCACCAACAAACAAACACAGGATATTAAATTAGTTCTTTAAAATCACATTATTCACAGTTCACACCAAAAACCTTGATTAAGGTCAAATCAAAATATGTACGGCGTTTTTTCCGCCACAAAGGACACGCAAAACAATGTTGACAACCGAACAAACAAAAGAAAGTATACAGGTGGGCCAGCTACACGACAAACGGAAATAGGAAGGCATTGTCTGTGTTATCGCACTTCCGGTGCTGTAAAACAGATTTTATGGAGGTCAAGATCAACCGTGATGGACAAAAGTGTAAATAGACGCGTCTTATTCAATGGTGGGTTTTTGACAATAAGAACTAAAGCTAGCGCCTAATTTTACCCTTGAGCTTAAAAATCGCTTAAAATCAAAACATTTTTTGAGAACGTTCAATTTGCGATTTTCATCTGTTTGCGATCTTGCGATCATTTTCAGGTGTCTACACATGGCCTGGGACCCTATTCCTGTGCGCTCGAGATTATCTCGGTCACTGTCTCTCTAATTTAGAATTTAATGGGAGTGAGAGTGACCGAGATAAAATGTCATTTCTCCGAATAGGGGCCCGGATCTGACATCGTGTGATAGCGATGGCTATATATATCTGGGGGAGCGAAAGAGAGAAGGTATAACCTTAATAGTTTGTTTCTTTTGCTCCCGTGAAATTCAAGTCTAGCTGTCCCTTTCACACGGTGTCAGGCCAGGCCATGTAGCGAGGCCTAGGTTACGGCGTATCCTTCGCTATTTGAAATTAGCAGGATAAGAACGAAAAAAAGATATACTTTCCAAGTGTAAGACGCTCAAAGTTGAGTAACAAAAAATATATATATATATATATATAGTTTTTATAAAAAAAAAAAAAAATTAGAGTAACGATGAGATTAAGAAAGTTATACGATCCAGGCTAGATAAGTTTCTAAGTTTTTCATATCGAAAAATAAAGACCCTCTCCCTCACACTTCACAAGTTTTACTTAAGCAATAACAAATGCGAAATTTATTGTCTCTCTGTTCAGTTTATAACGAAGCTCATATTTTCAAACGACTACCCAAAGCCGGTCAAATGACGTAGATAGCCCTCTTATGGCCTCCACACACTAAAACGGCAACGGGGCCCGTCAAAACACTTCGGCTACTGGCTGTTAGGGATTTCGTTGTAACGTCATGAAGGAATCAAGCTCGCCGACAAAACTCGCTGATATATACGCGTCAGCGATGGCTCAGTGCTTAAGTGTGTAGAGTCATTTATAACAAAGTTGTGCCTCTATTCTACCGCGGTCCAGATTCTTCCTGATACTCTCACTCTCATAAAATAAATAAATAAATAAAAATATGTGGGACATTATTGCACACTCGGTCACCTGACCCCAAACTAAGCAAAGCTTGTAATATGGCTGCCAGAGACTGATATACGTACATAGATATTTTTAAATACATACTTATATAGATATTAACACCCAGACATAGAACAAACACAAATATTCATCACATAAATGTTTGTCCTAGATGGGAATCGAACCCACGCCCCCAAACACAGAAGGTAAGTTCACTACCAACTGAGCCACCGGGGCAGTCAAAGTCATAGCATATTAAATGAGAGAAATAGTGACAGGAAATTCCGAATGCTCCAGAAAAAAAGCCATTGTACATGCGTCATTTGCGTATTTAGCAACAGACGAAGGATATATATATATAGTTTCTCAAAACCTTTATCGATTAGGCTTTTATGACCTAAGCCAAACGAAAAAAGTTATTTTCGTAAAGGAAAATCCTTTTTGATAAACACGTGATATCAAATCAAAAAAAGATCGTGTGACTTTTTTTTTTACAAATATTAAGGGAATTTAGAATATGTTTTCAAGGTTGTAAAGAGGCTTAGGTGTGACTTTTATTGAGAAAGGAGGTCAGAAGGACAGAGCGATTGAAATACCAACTTTTGATCTCTGAAATGTTCTTGGACGGGGCACCAAAGTATCGTAATCTGAGTAGGTAGAATGACAAAGCGAATAGTGGTCGTGGTCGTACTATTTATTCTGTGAGAATTGGGGTAAAATACCATTACATGTGTAGTAGGCATATGTAATGGTGTTTTTAATGACGGATATATTATAATGACAAGATTCATATAATTGCTTTTTAAAATTATTTTTCTACTTATCTTTTTAAGGTTAGCTAAGGTCTTTTAAATATAACCTAAACCATAATAGAAGGCCTCATTTTAGCTAAAATTGCACTGTACAGTCACAGTGCAGTAACTGTTGTTCAAAACATAACGTTACTCGACACTTAAGTCATATAACGTCAATTATCACGCTTAACTCAGGTGTGGCATACGCTTAATGTTAATCATGGGCAATAACAGCAAGTCCAAGCAAGATTTTAGGAGTATATTAAACCTCTATGCAAAGATCTTTAAAACTTCTACTCGTTTTTATGTAGATCACGGTTGGAATCAGAACCTCAGAAAATTATTGTGTATGCAAATGAAAAATATACTATATATTGATATATATATTGAATTGTGATAAAATTGCGTTGGTAAATAAAAAAAATCTTCACATAGTCCTTTGATATTGAACGAATTGCAATTAATTTCAATTATTTGATAAATTAAAATCAAATATCGAGATAGGATATTAATACTAGCTTCTCCACACGGCTTTGCTCGCATAGCCTACTGTAAATTAAGCACCCCATTTTACTGCATCCGGATTGATTTTCGAAAAATCCTGAGACTTGTCTGTCTTTATTTTTTATGCTTAGTACATAAACCGAGTTTAATTGGCTTAGTGTTCAAAACTTTTTATTTACTTAAAAACTTTTGGGTCGATTTTACCCCTGTATAAGTGAAATTTCCTAAAATCCGTTCGTTATTGTTCACCTAGACCATTTCGGACCATACTGAGTTCAAATTTCACGTCTCTATCATAAGCGGCTTGGTCTGTGCATTGATTCCTAGAAAAGGGCTTGTTGACCGAGCGAAGCGAAGGTCTCAGAGTTTAATGAGACAAATCGGCTTTTGTATGTATGTTTGTATGTTTGTATGTATATTTGTCCGAAGATAACTTGCGAACCGTTGATCCGATCTTCATGAAATTTTGTAGGCAAGTAGTTCATTTCAATACAATTTTTAAGTTCGAACATGAGCTGAATCGGTCCAGGGGTTGTGAAGATATAGACACCGCGAGGTCTCAGTTCGCCGCGAGCTACTAGTTATTTTATATTAGATTAATTAATTCAAACAGGACAACGTTGTAATGATGCAACCAATAGGGATTAAACATAAAGCTGTTTAGTTTTATAACTGCTATGTAAATACAGCCAGAAATGGTCACCCCGCTCTTGTATCCTGACGTCTATTATTTATTCTATGCCTGAAAATCCGGCTCCGGTATTTTGAAATGCAATCCATATGCCAATTAATTCTAACTATTCTATTGATAAGACAATGCGACAATGTTAAATGTCAGTATTTGAAAATGAACTTGCTAAGTGACTTTTTATGTAGGACCCAGATAGCATAAGCTGCACTGCACTTTTGTTTATTATTAATTCTTAGTAAGCTGTGAATTGACTCCAGGATTTCCTACTTACTGACCGAGCGAGCGAGCGAAGTTTTTGCAACTGGCAAAAGCTTTCACCTGTCTGATAGATGTTAGTACAGGTCATATTTTTCAATTAGTCTTGACGAAATTTGGTTCAAAGATTCTACAATTTCAGTTTTTTTTTACGGCGGTTTTTGATTGGAGGGGAGTTTCCCCCGAAATTGGGAAGCTGCGGCATCTCACACCACATGAACTGCTGCGGTGCCATTAACCGGCTGATTTTGATACTATTTGGCAGAAACATTTGGCACTTAATTCTAAACAATAATTTCGAATATGACCAAAGTCGATCACAAAATCGATCAAGAGTCGATCGATCGATCCAATCACACCTCACTCGTCAATATCGGTCAAGCCGTTAAGCGACATGAGGTAATAGTTATAGGAACAGCATATATATTTCATTCCCCCAAAAACATATCCATATCCTTCTTGGGCAAAAAATATATTAATTAGATGTTGTGGGTCTTCAACCGCTTTAATTTTCAAGGCGACAATAGGTTTGTGATCCCCCATTTTCCTGTCACAACGGGTTGTCTCGAGTTGTTGTCAAGAGCGTCAGTCTTGCTCTTTTTTTGTATTTCTTGGTATTCGTTTTCCTGTTTTTTTTTTGCTTCAATCTTATCGTCACTATCAGTGAATTATGGAGATTATTCGGCATTGCAAGGTAAGCCATAGACCCTTTAAGGTTGTTATGTGCCCTCGTGCGGGTTTTTAAACCACCTACGTTCGTAAGTGCCAAGTCGTGACTGCATGTTAATTGAGAAAAGGATAAGTTACCTGAACATGCAAAACTTTAATGTAAATGAAATGTCTTTTAAAATGTTGCTAGACTCACAAAAGGCTTGCGAAGTTATAAAAAATTATAAAGAATAAAGAGGTTATAAAAACACAATTCCTGATCATGATAAGGTTCTAGAAGATTTAATGTGAAGGAAGATACTTAGATACTTCAGATCAGATGTTTGTCTGATCTGAGGGAGGAACGTCAGAAGTATCTCGTGATAGCTAAAGAGTCTACAATAATAGGAATAATTGACCGAGCGAAGCGAAGGTCTCAGAGTTTACTGGGACAAATCGGCATTTGTATATATGTTTGTATGTTTGTGTATATATTTGTCCGATGATAACTTGCGAACCGTTGATCCGATCTTCATTAAATTTGAATATGAGCTGAATCGGTCCAGGGGGTTTGAAGATATAGGGGTCGCGAGGTCTCAGTTCGGCGCGAACTACTAGTAAATAAATAATAGAGTAATAGAAAGTTGGTATAATAGGTTTGTAAAGCGTATAAAAGATCCCGGGCTCGGGTAGGTCCTAAAATAGCGTTTTTTTCCCCTCTTGTGGTATTTTTTTTCCTCGAGACTGGCTCCGATGGCATTCTCTTGTGTCGGAGGTCAAAACCCACTAATTCGGGTCGCTGCGCCAGCGGAGTAAGTAAGTAGTAAGTATGATATGTCATATATCATATTTTAAATATCATGCGAAATGACTGACTTTCGGAAGAAATCCCAAAAATAAAAATAGCACTTGCTAAACGCAACGAGCGGTCAAATCTTTCATTTCGCATGATATTCTCGTGCGAAATATAATACGAGCGATTCAAAAATGGAGCCCCATAACCACCGGAGGACGGACAGCAGCGTCCTCTTAGACTATCAGTGTTCTGCGATCCTCAAACCGACTGCCAAGCGTAGGGATTATGGCGTCCCCCTGCCGAACAGTGGACGTCTTCTGCCTGACGAGTTTGACGAAGACACAGTAACCACTACTTGTAACATGATCTATAATAAGTTTTCTCGCTTCTTGCCCTTGTCTAACCTCACCGACCACTTTCACGCCAAATGCAGGATGCGCAGTCATCTAGTCAAGTGCACTCCCATATACCTAGATGTCGTTTTCTTACATTTTATTTCATCATCATCATCAGCCGGAAGACGTCCGCGGTTGAACAATATTTCATCTTACTTTTTATTGAATATTAATGATGCCTGAATTTGTATAATTATAAAAAAACTAGCTGTTACCCGAGACTTCGTTCGAGCAAATCGATCGTAGATAAAAGAAAAATATGTATATGCATATGTCCGTCTCCGACCCATATCTATGCAAAAATTCAGCTTCATCCGTTCAGCCGTTTAGCCGTGATAACGCGACAAACACCCAGACAGAGATACAGATAGAGTTTACTTTCGAATTTATATTATTAGGATTAGGATTTATAAAGCCGCCAGGTTTTTTTTATTCAGTTTTTCGTATTAAGCCTCTTTTATTTAAGTACCTATGTAAAATCTGGTGTGAACAATAAACAGTTTATTTATTTATTTATATATTTTCTATTCCCGTATAAAACACGTTGAAAGCAGGTTGAAATGGTACGTGAATTTCGTAGTTTTTTTTTTGTTAAAGGCTAGTGAAAAGAAAATAGATTTTATTTTTGTCAAAGGAAAAAAAGTAATCTCTGTGATTAGTTAATTTTACGCACAATTAACACTCACCAATCATTTGCTTTTCTGTAACTAAATGGCAATTTTGAATATTTTGGGGTTAAATCTCAAAATGTCCACTTTTCGCAAAATGTCCGCTTCTCAAAGCCTCATAACCTAGTTCTTATAACATAGAATTCTCATTATATAAAAAGAGTATTGGAGTACGCTTAAATATCACTTTTTCGTTACGTTCAGTTATAATTTTTTTTTATAGTTTGGACCTGACCTCAAAAACCATTTAACTCGGGCAAAATTGCCCTACATAACCAAATTTTCCTACGTACCATAAAAGAATAAACAATTCACAAAATATCTAAACGATTTATCATCATCACACCCACTTATCACAGTTTCGATCGAAACCTGTCGAGCCGATCGGAAGTGAACACCGTACTCGTTGACCATCGAGATAGAATCGCAATCGAACCTTATAATCGATTCTCGATTCGATTGTTTCATGTGATATGATCGGACAATAACATTAACAAGGACTAAGTAGTGTTAACATGCACGTTGCGATTAATGTATCTACACGGTATAATTGTATTGGTTATTGGGGGCTCGTACTAAAATAGTAAAAATAAACCCTTATGGTAAGACTGACAAAATTGATTATCTCAAGAATTATCATCAAAAGCTATCGACTTAAAATTAGGCACGACTCTAGATACAGTTTATCTTCTTATGTTACCTATTGCACCCATATAAACTGTTTTTAGCAAAAGAAAAAAATATCTGGTCCCCCGACCTCCTGCTCATAACGCCCAACTACTCCGTCGGTGAGGCAGTCAAAGAGCTAAAGGAAAACAAAGGCTCAACCTCTGAGAAAGTAGCGATTCGAAGTAGGTTTATACCTATTTTAGATCGCTTTTTTAAACCATTTTTAAAAATATGTTTTACCTGTTTTCACACGCCTTTTTTAACCTATTTCGAAAAGCTTTTTTAAAATCTATCTATAAAAATCCTTTTATACTTATTTTCGAAGTCGTTTTAACCCATTTGCATGAGCTTTTTAAATCTATTGTAGAAACCTGGATTCTTACGAGTTACGCGGTGAGTACCATGACCACCCCACAAGCCCTGCGGATCATCTCGCCAGCATCAGGCGAACATTGACCAAGTCGGCCAAGCTTACTCATGTCATGGGCCCCGATGTATACAATCACCTCCCAGAACATGTTACTGTAGCTCCCAGCCTGCAAAGCTTTAAAAAACGTCTACAACGTTGGCTTATTGAGCAAGCATTCTACAGCTACGTCGAATTTTATAAATTTCTAAGTTAAATGATTTAAATTTAATTTAATTTACATACATTAAGTATGCCAAAATATGTTTTTGTATTTATTAAGTGTGACATGTAAATTGGCTTTACAAATTAAATGACTATGACTATGACTATCAGTTTTTACTTATTTTTAAGACATTTCTACCCTATTTTTAAATTATATTTTAAAAGTGCCTTTTTAACGTTTCAAAAGTCTTTTCTTAAATCTATTTATAAAAATCTTCTTTAAATTATAGATTTTTTCCAACCTATTTCTAGCCGCAGCCTGTATTTAAACTTACGGTATTTGTTTCATAGAGATCTCCAACACTTACCTGAAAAAACAAAAAATTAATTAAAAAATAAATCTAGATTAACCAATTAGCGCACAATGCTATTTGAATAGATAACGCGGTGTTGCGTAGACCTAAAGATAATTTTACGAACCAGAGCGGAACCTGTTACTGAACGAAACGTGATAACCGAACGAAACAGCTCTATAAAAAGATTATCGGGTGCATGCAAGCAAAGCCACGAGGAACAGGTAACATGTATCTATATTTTTGAAATGTACTGAAAAAGTCCTATGATTTGATACCCAACATGGCATCAATAAAACTTTTTTTTTTTGTCAATTACTTTATGACCTCTATGAGAGGGGCGCCATATTCAATTCAATGTAACGTGCCAGCGGACGATGAAGACGCTTCCAACGATACCTCAATTGTCAAATTATGATAAGTAGTTTCGAAGTTATGAAGGAACAGATGAACAATGAACATACATACATAACGGTCAAAATCATAATCCTCTGTTTTGCTTCGCGTAGTCGGGTAAAAAGACCATGACATATATATAGAGCTATATAGACAGACAGGCAGACGGACTTTACAAACTATAAGAGTTTTAAATTCATATACTCCAAATTCACATAGAATATGCGGTTCCTATACATCGAATAAATAAATATATGTAAATACTAGCTGTTACCCGCGACTTCGTTCGCTTGCGGATCTACAAAAAAAAGTGGAGTATGTCCGTCTGTGATACTTAAGCAATATAATATATGGAAAAATTCTGGTCAATCCGTTCAGCCGTTTAGTCGTTATAACGCGACGAACACCTATACAGCGAGACAGAAAGACAGAGTTACTTTCGCATTTATAATATTAATTCGGATTAGGATACTTGGTGATCGGGCTTATTACCGCAACTAAGCCGGATACATTAATATGAGTTTTCAGTTCGATGTAACGAACTGAGACCACACGACCTTATATCTTGACAAGCTCTTCACCGATTTTGATTGTATTCAAAATTCTTGGTTAAAATCGAGTACTGAATGTATATACCAAATATTATAAAAAATCAGCCGGTAAATGGTGACGCAGCAAGCTTCTCCCCTTTTTGGGGCACATACCCCACCCATCAAAAATGCCGTCGACTGAAACATATAAAAATATAGAACCTCCAAGTTTCGTCAAGATTGGTTGAAAAATACGACGAAACGCGTGCACCATCATACGGACAGATGAAAGCAAATTTTGCCAGTTAAAACTGAGACCTTTCGTTCGCTTCGCTAACTCGGTCAATTATACAACTTTATGTAGGTACGTATAAAATATTCACACACTTCATTGTGCTTTGGGGTGGCCGCAACTCAGCAAAAACCCATGTGTCACCCGCACCATGCTATGAGGAATGGAGTACAGGTTAAGGAACCCTTAAACTAACGATATACAGCTACAATTTAACAATATACTTACCTTTTGTTTTAATAAAACGGGAATACTCACGTTAAATTGAGTCGGTTATTCCGACTATAGCCGACTCAATTTAATGTGATGACAAAATGTATCAAAACCACGTCAGTTTTCATAGTAAAATATACTTACCTACATTACATAATACGAAATAAAGCGGAAAAACGCATGCGCACGCATTCTTAATTCAAACCAATAATGTGAAATACCACACGTTCCTGAACAAAACGAAACTCTCCGTCACTAGGTTTAAAGTCCTAAATCAAAGCACAGTTAACATTACATTAATTTTCATGTAACGAGTGTCTGTCACGTGATGGAGACAATGACAAAACGTTTTTTTCGAGTCCAAGATCAAATCCGAAGGCTTAACGGTTTAATAGAATTGGTTTTCGTAATGGTATTAAAATAGATATTCGAATGATTCGATATACCGCGGTTAGTAATGCGCGGAAACTTTAACTATTTACTGGTTATTTATATAGTTATTATTATAATAGATGGACCTGGGTATGTACAAAAACTGCGACCAGAAATACCAAGAACCACCAGGAGCGTCCTCTTTGTAAACGATGAGCGTTCTGCAATCCAAGCCGCCTGCCAATCGTGGGGACTATGACACCACTTTACTCAATCGTGACTTGGACTGGACAGTGACAGAAATTGTTGACTTAAACTATGACCGAAACTTGTCTTCATTGCGAAATACTATGCTATTCTTTACTTTAAAAATTACATTAACATTGGCTAAATACACTATGTGTGAGAGCAAAATATAATATTTTAAAACTACAACGTAATGATGACAATGACAATCTTCCAAAAAACTTTAATAACTTCTTTGACCCCATAAGAAAATGATTTTTCAGAAATCCTACACTTACCTACGTTATATATATAACGTAGGTAAGTGTAGTGTGTACCTACGTTATATATATAACGTAGGTAAGTGTAGGATTTCTGAAATACGTTATATATATAACGTAGGTAAGTCTAGGATTTCTGAAAAATAATTTCCTTATGGGGTCAAAGAAGTGATTAAAGTTTTTTGGAAGATTGACTTGTCATCATATCCTTTTCTAATACGCTAACAGAACTCCTATACAAAATTTCATATTTCTAAACAGAGTTCTAATCCCAATAGCATAGGCTGTGCATTATCTGTCAATCAGTTGATAGAGTCTTATTCAGTAGATCATTTTGTAGTACATTATCATAATCGGAAATTTATTTAGCCCAGTACAGAGCATAGGCCTTCTGACTCGTTTGCCAAACTTCCCTGTTTTGTGCCAATCTCGTCCAAGTGCTGCAACAATTTGTTTATAGTACATCAACCTAGAGATCAAATTCAATGACCACGATTTATCCGAATGCAGTCTAAAATGTTAGATGTTAATGTTATGGACAAAATATTGGAATTTAAATCGAAGCTCATCAATAAAGCAGTTCTCTTCAATAAGCAATTTATGTCAAAAATCTGTCCTTAACACAACTACACGGTCCTAATACTTAAAGTTATTAGCTATTGACGTTTAAGCAAATTGTTATTGACGTTACACATTGGGTCTTTATTGAAAACGCTCAAATTATACTCAAAGTTAAACGACAGTTTTTATAGGTATTCATAAATTGACACTTAAGTACGTGGACTTATTTTGACGCTAGCTATAACCGCTGTTTCACCCGCAATAAAGGCGCTGTCCAACTGCGGCGCATGACCACGCTACGCACGTTGACTTAGCTTCACTTTGCATGAAAATGTATGTGATAAGATAACGTCCACTGCATCCCACAAACGCACGAATACGAGGTTGGTGACGTCATTGCTACATGCGTGGCCTGCTCGGATAATCTCGCCCGCGCACCTCAACGCTGTTCACGCTATTCATGATAGCCGGTACAAGGAAGCGTAACCGTTACACAAGGCGTATGAATTTAAACTATGTTAAATTTTTACATAGCTGTGGGTCAATATTCGTGTTTAGTGTGTGATTCAGTGGAAACGTAGACCCACGCTGTCTAACAAACTGGTCTACGCAGCTAAAATGCGCCGATTGCTCATGCACAGCATGCGCACGTCCGCAGCAGTGGGACAGTATCTTTACAATAAAACACACATAGCTCCACTACGATTCCTCGAGACGGGTACCGAGCTATTACGAAGTACATACTATATGTGTGGTGTCGAGTGTCCACAAACAAAAACATACATCGGCAACATCTTACCAACAGGCGAGTTGGTGGTCATACGCAGAATTATAATCTTTAAAAAAAATTACATACATAGCTATAAGTCTGACAATACATTAAACGTTAAAAAGATGCATTATTTTTATATTTCCCTGTAGTATATTGGCAATATTGCATTAAATTGTAGTATATCTAGCAGATTCATTCTTACGTTTGAAAGAACTAGTTAAGTGAGTGGAACTTACAGTTTTCGGTATCATTTTTAAACATTATTTCTGCTTCTTAATGCGGCTTGGGTCACCTACCTACACAATTTTGGTACGGACTTGAAAATGTATATCCTAAAAACGTTAGAATTAGGTACGAGAGGTATAATTTGCATCTAAATATCATAAATATTACTGATTTGGAAGAAAAAGGCTTAAAAGGTTGAAACCCTTGACAAGTCAAAATTATTGTGCGTTTTGATAACAAATCGCACATTTAGTTAAGCGATAAATTTTGAATATTTGCGTAGACTTTTTGTGTCCCAGGGACCCTATTCCTGTGCGCTCGAGATTATCTCGGTCACTGTCTCTCTAATTTAGAATTTAATGGGAGTGAGAGTGACCGAGATAAAATGTCATTTCTCCGAATAGGAGAGCCCAGTAGGTCGATTAGGTAGGTACCTTTTTCTGACGACCGGGACATCTTCACAAGATTGACGGCAGATTTCGAGTGCAGCCAGGTTATGTGGGATTGAACCCGTAGTCGTTTGCCTCGTAGTCTGACTGAGGGCCCTGGGATCTCCAGGGGATCGTACCGGAGCTCCCTCGCATTGCCTGAGCACTTATCCTGATTAAAGCACGGATAACAACTTATGCTATTATTTATTCTGTGCTACATGCCTTATACAAGTCGCGCAACGCGTAAGACGGGAGTGATTCGCTCTGTCACTTTTGCACTTGTTAGTGGACTTTACGAAGGCTCGCGGTTATCTATTTTATGTAAAACAGGCGTAATGCTGCGACTGTCCCACTACAGGCCAAGTCTTATTATAAGCATTAACACAATATAATACAATAATCACAAACGTGGAACGTAATAAAAAAGTATGCAAAGCCGAGTCGAGACGCTAGTTATTCATTCGCATTATCGACCAAAGCAGCATTTTCGCAACGCAACGTACGCAACAGCCGTGTCAAAATACTCAATTATTGCCTGAAAAATAGCGAATTGCACAAAACTGACAATACCAACGAAATAAATACTAGTACTATACGCCCAAGTTATTTGTAAAGTTCAGTGGGGAGCCACAATCGTATTTTATGTACGAAACTTAGATAATCCTATGTTCCGTTTAGATTCCTCTTTTGACCACCCCTCTAAAGGTAAGTTGGTCGTATTGTAGCTTTATTGGAGAGGTCAATGAACTTCACAGCTAATACACGAATAGTAAACAGAGTGATAAGTTTTTTGTGTCATTTATTACGATTGTTACTATGGCGGTATTTGCATGCGGGATACCATTACTTCTTTTGTTTTATAATTAAACAGTACTTACTTATGGCCCGCGCGGTTTATTTGAACGTCTGTTAGTTTACTCAAATACCCATAAATTTAATATAGTTATAGATAAACTAAAAAGATCGAAATTTGAAGCGTGATACGCGCGACTTTGCGTAGCCACATCCACTTCAACTGATAGGTTGGGAATATGCAGTCATCAAATTATATTTTTTCCTCGTCTCAGCTAAATATTCTTTCGCTGCATAGAAATCTTTCAAGTCTTAGCTAATCTCCGCCTTAGTTGATGTACCTACACCGGTTATTTGCGGTCAATCTATTCACATCATTAGCCCATTAATGATGTGGTCTGTTAGTTACCTAGCCAATTCAAACTTTGACGTACGTATTCTCGGCTTTTGAACTTTAATCGAACTGTTTCCTTCAAGAGCAGGAAACCGATTTTCGTTCTATATCGCTCGCACATACAATATTTCGAATAACATAAAATTACTTAGTGCGAAAATATTTTTGCAGTATTTTCTTTATTAAATTCAAATGTTTCAGTTTTTTTTTCAATTCAATTTAAGCCAGTTTTCATTACAGATAGATAAACTCTTAATTTTTCAAACCAAATTTTACATATTAATATGAAAAAGAGGTTTAAAAACTAGTGTACCAACTGGCAGCCTTATCGTTGAAAGCGGTCTATTCCAAGCTAGATATGTTTACCGTCTTTGACCGCACCGTCACTTAACATCAAGTGTGGAGGTCAAACGCCTAGCCCAACAACCATAAAAAAGCATATTACGTAATTATTGTAAATAACTCAGCAATGGAGGAAATATCTTGTCACCATATTAATAAATGAAAACTTGTAATATGGATTTGTATGTCGTCCTAAATATTATAATAGAGAAGATTTTGCAAAAATATTTTAATAACACCCTTCATAATATTAAATCTTTAAAAAATATATGAGCGAACGAAAATCGGTAACCTACTCTTAAACACGAACGTGCTTATAAATGTCTTAAATTTTGCGAAAAAACATTTTTAATATCACCCTTTCCTAATTTTAAGCCTTTATAAAAAAAATTGACTGTGCCAGCGACAGAGAACGAAATTTAGAAACCTACTCTTAAACTCGAACGTGCTTTACAATCTTATATTTCTTTCCGCCATAAATGGAGCAATAAATTTAATTTTATAACATGAATGACAGACCGGATAAGTTAAGAGGTACTTTTCAATTTACTACTGGGATCGTAAACACCCGGAGATTAGGCTCTCGGCTGAAGTGATTGATTTTGGATTTCGTAGTGTTTTCTGTTACAATTTTCACTCAACTTTGAGCTCCAAATGGAAAAAAAATGCAAAAAGCGAATGGCATATTTTTTATGAACGCTTATGTTCAGGCACTGATTTGCTCGTCTTCTCACTCGGATATGTAAAATAAGTGCATGGCACTATGACTTCGATTCCTTATTTCAGTAACACAGGTTTTTCTGGGTTGTTCCGTCTTCGCCCCAGCGTGTCTCATCCCATTCTTGTGCCTTCCCAAACGCGAATTACCAACTCAACCCACTACATCTCACTTCAAACACTAAGCTTTAAGCCATGAGCGCCGCCGGCGGCGGCGGTTAAATCTGACCTAATGAGTGTGAAAGTGACAGCAAGATCACTTGCCTCTTTGCACGCGTTGTTTATTGCAGTCATTTATCGTGGGTTACGCTCGCGTGGTAAAATTTAATTTATTGCGACGTGTACGTATCATCATCATAATCTTAGTCCACAGCTGGACATAGGCCTCTCCTAAGGCACGCACTCAGCCAAGTCTTCGCTTTTCGCTTCAAACCATTGCCAGCTATACTTTGTCTCTTCATACCATCGAGTTTCAGGGCGTCCTACGCTACGTTTGCCGATTCGTAGTGTCCTGCTCTGTACTTGTACTATTGTTTATTCTGTGCTACCACGAATACCTACTAGGTAGGAACTACTTCACCCAACGTGTGAAAAATGATACGTATCTGCTATGATTTCTAAAAACCGCAACAACTAATGTTAAATGATGAAATGTCACAGGTAAAAGGAAACCCATTTGCTATAAAACTCGCTTATTAATTACCCAATAAAACTGTTCCGAGAAGTGTTTTCTTCTTTAATCAGTTGTTTTTGCATGTTTTTGGGGTTCCTGAAAACATGACTATTAGAAAACGGTTTTGGTATACCCTGCCTATCGTAAGAGCTATCTATAAGTATCCAAGGGAACTAGATAATTAACAGTGTAAGGGGAATAATTAATAGAGTAAGGGGAATAATTAACAGTGTAAGGATAACAGTTGGGCGTCTTTTTCTATAACATGTAGTTAAAAGGGTGTGGTCGCATAAGGTCGTATCGCTCTGACTCTGATGCGCATTCTCAGCTTCAGGCGTGATTTTGGTGTGCTAAGTATTGAACTGGCTTATATATGTACATACCATGGACATAATATCTGTGTCTAGCTCTTGTAAGGCACACATTTCTAGATGAGTATTGAAGTCGTGTAATCAGTATAAACCACTAGTAATATTACTTAACTAATAACAAAAAAATCAGATTCCAAAATGTTGTCGGAACGTGTCACTCAGGACGGAAATAGACACCTTACCTGTCAAAATCGGTCAAGCTGTCTTTTTATGCAACTGGCTGACTAGACGAGCAAGTTGCTAGCATGATGGTCAGCGTCACGCTTGTCCATAACAGCTCAGTAGCTAATTTTGAACTTCAACTATTCAAATACCTGCGAGGTAGTCGTTCGGGTGTTTTACAAGAACAAGGTTTAATTTTTAATGGCTACGGAACTCTACCACTGAGAGTTTGATTAGCTCTTAGCCGGTTGGTTTATTTTTGCTTTTACGGTGGCATGGGCTATCCGAGATACGCCAATTTAAATTAATGATTAACATCAAGAGGTATCGCAAACTTTGTCTTATCCTATGGTTATTTTTCCTCAATTATAATTATCAGTCCGTTGATAACGATTTCGGATGAATCTGTACAATCATTAATTCTGTATTAATATTTATTAAATCAGTTTCTTTACAGTTATTTAGACGCTAGTATTGCTTAGTCCTTGGTTTACATATAGGGTGCTCCAGACGGTGACGTCAATCCGAAAAAAATAGGTTTGTCATACCAAGGGCTTCATCTCAAATAACCCATGTATGTTCTACGATTTTTCGTAGTTTAGGAGTCATGTTTTTTTTTACCTTATGATCGGCTTAAACAATCTCACTTTTTCGGGAGGATTTATCGTTGGTGTTTTTGGTAACAATGATCTATAACGATAATTCATTTGTACGTAAAATAATGATCTTCCTAAACAGGGACGAAATTGGACTTAAATTAGTAAATTAAATAATAAACCTTAATCAATATTTTTTTTTTTAAATTAACCCTAATTAGTAAATTAATAATTAGTATTAAAGTTATACTAAATTAGCTTACGAAAAAGGAGACTCACAAGCACATCACCGAAAAATCCGCCCAAAAAAGTGAGTATTTTTTTTTAATGGAGAAGTCCATTTGAAAATTTAAAAAAAACAGCCCTGAAATGAAGCTGATGATGGTTCCTGTGAGATATATATAGTAAATAATAGTGCAAGGCTCTGTGAATAAGAAAATCAATTTGACAATTATTTTTTTGTAGATAACAACAGTCCAAGCAATTCCATCGTTTTTCATGGTCGTCAAATGAGTTTATTCAACGAATTTTACATTTTTGGAAAAATATATAGATACTAGCAGCGACCCGCGGTTTCAACCGCTATTCTAAAGAAATGAATATTTTTCCGGGATAAAAATAGCCTTTGCGTTAATCCAAGGCATAAGCACAGCTTATCTGTGGTATAAGCTACCTCCATACCAAATTTCATCAAAATCTGTTCAGCCGTTACAGAATTGAACAGGAACAAGCACACTTACTTACGCACAAACTTTCGCATTTATAATATTAGTGTGATCAGCGGGCTTATCCTCTAACTTTGAAACGTTCGTGATTCTGATTGCGAGAGCATGCCATCTCGCTCGTACCAGCTTAGTCGCACTATGCGCGGTCCCGCTCACGCAACTCTCGCTATCGCTTTCAGAGTTACGGGATAAGCCCACAGCTTATTGAAATGCAACCATTTAAAATCAGAGCTAAGTTATGAAATCGGAACTTACGTAAACTAAATATAAAAATTGCAGCAATGAATCGTTGTGCGTGCGCGCAACTTCGCGTTTTTTTTAAATATTCATGATATTGTTTTTCGCAAACTGTAGGTCAAGACGGGGAGCGATTATTAATGGTTTCGGTGCATGAAATATTGATGATTGATTTATTTTACGGCTTCTTTTGTAAGGTCATTTGATAAGTACGAATCAAAAGATAGATAAAAAAAAAAACGAAAAAACAAAGCGACTGACATAGCTCTGTGATTTAATAGGGTTCCATCATCATCATCAGCCAGAAGACGTTCACTGCTGAACATAGGCCTCCCCCTTAGAGCGCCACACCGACGGAGAATGTGCCACTTTCATCCGCCGGTTGTCCGCAACTTTCACAATGTCGTCGGTCCACCTAGTGGGAGGCCTGCCTACGCTGCGTCTTTTGGTTCATGCTCGCCGCTACAGAACCTTTTTTCCCAATCGGTTATCAGTTTTTCGAGTGAAGTGGCCTGCCCATTGCCACTTCAGCTTGCAAAACCTGAAAGCTATATCGGTGACTTTGGTTCTTCGACGGATATCCTCGTTCGAGATTTTATCGCGGGGATTTATTATTTTATTTTTAATATAATAGGGTTTCAATTCACAGTTGTCCGACTGCCCAAGACTTGACTCTTGACAAAATGTAGGTATTGAATACCTGACTATTGTACGCGATTTTAGTGTCTGTATTTTAGTAAAAGTTGTTCGTAGTGATGAGTATAATGATCACCTGATTTATATAGCAGGGTTTTTAAAACACTCCGTATACCTTAAAAAAAATTGTATGAAAAATTATCATTGTTTTTGGTGCAAATGTCAGTAAGCTTCGCCTGGCCCTTTTTTTCAGTAACTTCTTTATTATTTGAAACTTCGTACTGTTACTGTCATTCAGAGGCCGAATTTGATAAAAAATGTCTTTTACACTGGATTTAACACATTACTTATTATCAAAAAAGTGTTCTACAGGGCAGTGATCACGGAGCACAGCGACACACAACACGTCAGAGCACGCCACACTAATATTATAAATTCGAAAGTGTGTGTGTGATGTTCCTAGTCAGCTCCGTAATCCGATTTAGATGAAATTTAGTATAGAGGTAAATTATACACTAAATTTACATAATTATAGTCTAACTTTTATCCCGGAAAAAAAATAATAATAATATAAATACGGTTTCTGTGAGGTAGCGTTTTGTAACCGCGGAGCGTTAGTTATAAATCATTCGCGATTTTTCTTTCTAGTTTCGTCAATAGATTAACAAGTAAGTGAGGCAAGGGCGTGTCATCGGAGCAAGGAAGTGGAACCGTCCGGGTCAGGGCAAAGCGACGGCTACTTGAGGTTGTCGCCTTCGGCACAAAACCAAGTTGATATTTATTAGTATCTAACACCCCTTTTTTTTTTTGCTTGGGTGAAATCTTCACAAGATACCCGACTGCTTTGGGGTGCAGCCGGGTTATGTGGGATTATACCCACTAAAACCCACCCGGAGGACTGGCTTGGTGCTTGACCGAGAGCTCCGGGATCTCTAAGGAAACGCACCTTCAGCACCACGCTTCAGCTCCTCACGGGACACTAGCAGCGAAGATTCCGTACTCAGGAGGATCGTAGCGCACCACTATAAAAATTATAACTCTCATTGGTTTAGCGCTAGGTGCGAGTAGGTATAACCTTGAGATAGCCAATGAGAACGCTTAGTCGCTGTTCCCGCAACTAACGCTTTGCTCCAACTTTGGTGAGTTTTAGTCCGAACAACGACCTCGTATATTATCTGCGTGTAGTAGCAATTCAGTCTTATAAGAACTTATTATATTACTTCAGAGATAGAGTCTTTGTGTAGTTTTGCCTACTGAAGTTACTGGGTCGCTATCAGATTGATGTTTTCGCCAAACACAAAAGTCAGCAGAGTCAATTCAGCTGGACGTCTTAAAGCATATGAGCAGAGCGTCTGAAATCACGTCCCAGAAACGAGAACTCGACTGAGGCTACCAGTACTTACTTATCATAGTCAGGAACCTAATCAGTGTAAAGCGAACAGCCCATTCCGTCTCAGGCGAGCGAGCGCCCTTGCGGTGAGGTCGAATGATTAGCAATAATAAACAGTTTCACGATCTGTTACACTTGCGGTCGGTGTTGCCAGGAAAGCCTTTCCCAACAGAATAGAGTAGGTACTCTATTCTGTTGGGAAAGGCTTTCCTGCACGTCACACAGATTCAATAATACTTGCTACAGTCAAAGAAAACGGATGTTTGAATTTGAAGATCACAGCCGGAAGACAGGTTTGTGTGTTTTGTTTTATTGTGGCTTCCTTTTTTCTGACAGACATACCCTAAGGACACAAGTATTAGGTATCGTTTAGATCTATCTGCATAGGTAAGAATGGGTAATACTCTTGCATTTTCAGGGAGCCTTGCCAGGGACGACGTGGTGGAGAGGTACCGGTGCGATTTTATAGAGATCCCGTTGTCCTACAGCGGAAAGGTATATTACCGTCCCCATAGCCTCTGCCCCAATTTACAGGGACAGTGAGAATTGCAAAATAAAATTGAAAGAAGCTGACCACCAATGGGGGTTTTATTAGATAGAAACCCACATAGTGAGTTATAATTTAGATTATTTCCCAACCTTAACCAAAAAAGATCTACTTGATCTTTGGCTGCATCGTCGATTTTTTTTCTGATTTAACCTCGATTCCTTGATCCTGACTAAGACTAAATTGTAAACATTTGGCTAAAAAAAATGTTTAAACAATAAAACTTTCAAGTTCAATAACGAATCAGCACCAACCACAGAAGAGAAAAAAAATATTACTTCTCCCTTCTGTGGCACCAACAATCCTATTCTAAAGCGATATATATTATTTCTGTCACCTGTCAAACTCTTTCAAATGGACGTGAGACTGACAGGGATAGAAAGAGTTTCGATTGGTCTAGAATCAGCGCTGTACGAGTTCGTCACCCTTATTATACGAATGTCGTAACCCTCAACCCAGTTGCATAAAATTTGAATCTTATTACGAGATCTCTTCATTATGATTGATTATTATCTGGATACTTCTTAACGGTAATGTCTGTCTCGTATCAAAAACGACACTGTTCTTCCAGGAACCAATTCGAAAGCCTCTTTTACTAAATTGGTTCGGTTTTGCGACAAAAGCGGTGTAAGGTCATTATACTTCTTAAAACATTTATATGACATTTGACATGTCTGAAGACAGATTGGGCAATAAAAGCTATTGTGTTGTATATGAATCATTGTGACTGTTTAGGCAAGCTTAAATTTGCCAATTAAATAACTAATTTAATAAAAGCTTAAATCAAAATTGGTAAAATAAATTGTCTTATCAGCATCAATTAAAAGTAGTTTTTAGTGATAGATCTCCATTGTAGAGTCCGGAGAAGTACCACTCTTTTGCCAGCTATTCAACCGCCTTGGCCTTGCTTGCAGTAGTGTGCAAATTTTACTGCGGTCCGGATTGAAGGTTAACGTTTCTAGCGAAATTTGGGCATGAAGAGATGTTAACATCTAATATCCCAGGGTGCTAGCTTAGTGCATTGCCACGCATTGGTTTTAGCTATGAAAAGTTCACACTTTTAGGTGGCACTGAACTCTGGGTCGAGCGTGATGCGAGCGACTTGATCGGCTCGTCTCTCAATATCATTTAAAAAAGGTAAGAGATAAGTCAAACGTCGAAATGCCAGCAAGAAATACATTTTGTTTATTTCAAAAAGATCCATGTAAGTAGTTCCGCAGCGATACTAATGAGAATTTATTCATCACTATAAAAAATAAGTCTTTTCTTTGAAGTTACTTTACGACTAGCTGATGCACTCAAGCTTTTACGCGGGGCTGCTCGGCCTTCATATATTTTAACGAATAAAAACGTCGATTTTTCAGAGAAACAATCTTATTTATTTATCAATTCAATTCTTTTCCATTGGATGGGCATTACAGGTTACTCCAATTCGCCCACCCGTGGACCATAATCTAAATAAAAACTAACTTAAAACAACAATAAACAAATATAATATATACTATATTTATTACAATCTTACTATATTTACTTATTTCCCTTAGAGGATGAAGTTTCAAAAATGCCCACGTTGTGCTCATCTACATTATATTAAGAAATAATTACGATTATGCATACATTTGTCTCATTTTCGCACGACTTATAGTAAGCTTTTACGCGGTGCGATTGCTAGGGTTATGTACAAAATTTCACGCATCTTTATCCATCAGTCTGTTGTTAGATTTTTAATTGACCGAGCGAAGCGAAGGTCTCAGAGTTTACTGGAACAAATCGGCATTTGTATGTTTGTGTGTATATTTGTCCGATGATAACTTGCGAACCGTTGATCCGATCTTCATGAAATTTTGTAGGCAAGTAGTTCATTTCAATACAATTTTTAAGTTCGAATATGAGCTGAATCAGTCGAGCGGTTGTGAAGATATAGACACCGCGAGGTCTCAGTTCGCCGCGAATTACTAGTATAGTAGATTAAGTTCCACCATAATGCAACACAGGCCTCCGGCCGTCTGGGCCGTTCGGGCCGGTACCGAGTTGTTCAATGGCTTCCCCCATCAAGAAGTTGCGTTGTACACAAAATCATTTTATTTGAATTCTTTTTTGATTGAACGCTTTGTCCTTGATTAGTCGAAATATGTAAGATAATGATGTATAAGTAAAAAGTAAGACCTTGTACGTTTAGGTTGGCCAAAGTTGTTCAAAAATATGGCGTTGAGCTACCATCTTAACGGCCTATTTTGAAAAAAAAATGTTTTTCTATTTTTTGCACATCAGTAGTTACGTAGATTTAAAAACTTATTTTGAGATTTATGTTTTTTTGGTCTATTGTCTTGTATAGCCAAGAGAGGAAACATGCTTACATGACATATTCTCGATAAAAAAGACATTGAAAAACCCTCAATTTAAACGCGTTTTTCGTTGTTGCTCGAAACTCCTAGCGTATAATAAAATGATTACTACACGAATAGTGAGATAATAATAATATCTAGGATAGCATGGAATAGAATTTTGATTGTTTTGCTGGTTTAGATGTAATAAGCAATTATCTGATTTATTTACTAGCGCGCACTAAAGCCTCTTTTCATCTGCGCGCGAAAGTGTATAGAGAGTAAATCCTTTTTCGAAATAGCCTCTTAACTCAACTCTCAATGATGTATCACATTATGCAAATCAAAACCAGTGCTTTATTTTTTTATATACCAGCTGTGCTTTTATAAAGTAACTCAGTTAATAATTAATTTGAAATGATTTAAATGGTTGTCAAACGGTTGAAATACTGTGAAATATCGTGTGAGTCATAATGGGGGTTTTTGTTCGATGCGATGATTGGTAGGAAAATGAACTTTGTGAACTCTGCGGTCTCAAGATAACGGAAGACTACGATATATATAATTTATAGATGTAAAAGTACACAAGGTTTATTTTTAAGTAAAAACCTTTTTGTAGTGGTAGGACTCTTTTACAGAGTCCGCCTTAGGAAAAACCACATCCTTGCCAGTTGTTTAAACGCCAAGCAGTAGCGTTCAAAAGTTACTGCGTACCTGAATTTGCGAGGGCGAGGTCCGTTTTGCACTGCGTAAAGATAATTCAAACATTTGAAGTTGTTACGTAGGTTTATTAGATTAAAAAATGAGCCTGGTGCAATAGGCTTTTTACCGTAAATTTAAGTCTATTAATAGTTTGTTTTCACTAATACTTTAGTATAGTTCATGGATTTAAATATAATTAAAATCAAACTATGTTTTTAAAAGACTTACAGAGGCGTTGCTAGCCTGAAGAAGTTATTCACACAATATTGGCGTATACAATATTTTAGACTGTGTCTAGTTTGTACGTATTTTATTATTATGTTAAATAAAGAACTTTTAAAATAATAATAATAAACATTTAAAGTAGTACCTAAGTACCTTCGTTTACCATCATATTACCCAGAACAATAAAACGAAAATTCAAGGTAAATAATATTACAGTTCAGCAAAACACTAACTCATATTAACATAATGTAAAATTAGGTCACTCGGAAGTATATTTTTTTTTGTGATGCTAAAAGACGAGTCGATCAGGTGTCTCGCCTGGTGTCAAGCGTCACGCTTGCCCATAACAGTTCAGTGCTACGCAGAATTTTGAGCAATATTCAAAACTACGCGCGGCAATGCACTGCGCTCGTCGCCCTTAGATATTACTTGTTAAATCATCCACTGCTGAACAAAAGCCTCCCCCTTAGAGCGCCACACTAAATTGTCAATTTACCATCTGCATCCACTGGTTGCTCGATTACGATCAGTAATATCACTGAAAAATATTGCCCTTCAATCCAGAATACAGTATGTTTGCACACTACTGCTTAGTGCCATCGTGGTACTTTCCCAGGCGAACTCTATAAAAGAGTTCACTACGACAATTAATTAAATTTAAAATACCCCGACACAAGTAGTAAATACCTAATGATCTTCAAACGGCTGAACAGATTTTCTTGAATCATAGCTTTCACACTCTCGATCAAGTCATCTTTGAAACAAAAAAACTAAATCAAAATCGGTTCATCCGTTCTGGAGCTACGACACGTAAACTTATAACGCATTAGTTAATAATTATAAATTATACCATAAATTAGTGTAGTTTAGAAAATGGCACAACAGAATCAACGTCGATTGCTTACTAAACTTGTCAGTAGGTACAAACCGTAACTAACGATCAACTCAAAAGTAAACGATAACTTAGTTAAAATTAGAATGGCATGAAGAAAACACATTGACCTAAATCGTCAGGCGAGTGAGCACTCAAACTTAAGGGCCCGCTGCCCTCGTAGGCTATCTCGTTCGCGCATATTCTACATGTTTGATGATAAAAAAATCACTAAGTGGGAAATAAAATAAGTCATATATTTGCAACCGACTTCGATCGACTTTAATCACCGTAATTTTTGAGGGCTTGACTCGATTCCTCCAGGATCCCATCATCAGATCTTTAAGTGATCACAATGGGACCACCTGGGAAGTAACCCTAGCAAAGAAAAAAGAATTTTCCAAATCAGTCCAGCCGTCTTCGAGTTATCGGGGAACATACATAAAAAGATTTTTTTTTAATTGCCGAATCAATATCGATAAAATTTATATGGGCATGACTAACAAAAAAAAGAGTCATCAAAATCAATTCATGATTGGCGGAGTAATCTCGTAATAAACACACACAAAAAAAAAAAACAAAAAAAATTGGCAATGGTATTCTAAAGTTATCTGTTTATTTTTTTCTAACGCCCACCACACAAACCATTTATCGTAGACCTACATTTAAATACGAGTGCGCTAATAGACAACACACCACATTTCTTCACAAAAAGCTTGCTACGTAACACAAAATTCTTACTGCACACAAATGTGTCTTTCGTATGTGGTGCGCCTTAGTAGGCGGTAAGCGTTCTACGACCCCCAAGCCTGCCAAGCGTGGGGACCACGGCACTTCCAACACGCAGGGTAGCCTTGGTTCTGCAGTGGACGTCTTAAGGATGACGATGATAATTTTTTACCTTCAAAAGCGTGTTAAATATGTGAAAGAAATAATTTGGCCTAGCGCGGCCTTTAATACAGAACACATGTAAACAAAGAAACTACTGTGCTCATAATAAGCTAGACAAGCAACAAAATGGGACGTTAAATTGAAGGTTATGAGCATTGTACTTTTTCGGAGCGATTAGGTTGGTTGGGTTATTATGGTGCTGACTGTCGAGACGAGCAATTCTCTCACCAGCAGGCCTAGCACGGGCGCCGGGGTAAACTGTTGTCCACCATATTTATCCCGCGAGAACGAGACGGATGTAACCATATTCTAGCTTTGTCACGTTGACGCGAAGACAAAACGGGTGGACATAACTTTATCCCGGCTCCCGTGCTAGGCCTGCTGATGCTAAGAGAATATGCCTTCCGCGAGGTTTTGGCGCATTCCATATTTGAAATTGTATAGCTCTTTCTCTTACCTGCGATAGAGAAAGCTAGTGAACTTTTTGTTGAAATTAGCGTTTCAGGGACAGTCTGTTATCACCCCTAAATCTTAACAAAATCTTTTGTTTTTGGCGTCAATGGTTGGGATAATCTATGCCGCTCTTTGGTTTTTCCAAAAAATGCTTATGGTATTCTAACAACAACTACTTTTCTTCGTATTTTCGACGCAAAAAAGTTGTCACTTTAACTGCCTATAACAGCAAAAGATATTGCCAAATTAAAAAAAAAAAACAAACGTACAAGCATAGTTTTACACGGCGTAGATAACGTCTAAAAAATCATCGAAATCGAAGTTTAAGGGTGGGTTTTTGTATGGACAAGATGGCGGAATACTTTATTCTTAACCTACGTACTGTACTTGGATACAATGTGTTAGTACTTCAATGACGTTTATTTATGCATCTATATAACACAATATTACCAAACAAAAGTCGCAAGAAAGCATTGTCCTTCAAGTTTACGAGCTTGCAAATTGCACTTTGTTGGTTACGAACGCAATCTATTTCAACCTCTACCACGGTAATTTTAAAGTTGATTTTTATGTATTTCAGCTGTTTTTGGCTTTCATGAGAACAAACTTAACGAACTAGTTGACGTATCTTTACCAAAAGAGTTTAAAGTTGGTTTTTGTTTATCTTAGCTGTATGTTCAGGTTGGCAGACATTACCGCGGGCTCACCAGATATTGAATTGAATTATCGCGGACCACCGTAGTTTGATGTATTGGGGATGTATAATTTAATACACAGGAAACACTGGACGCGTTTTCGAAGTACTTTTCCTTAAGATTCCTATTTAAAGAAATTGTTTTATTTTAGTAAATCCGGCAACATACGAAGGCCATAATTATTTGGAGTAATGTTTTTTTTTTGTGTTTTGGGGTTCTTTACTACATACGACACTGGCAAATTATAAGTGCGATTGTAATCTAATATAGCGCACATAGATACGATATTACAAAATGTAAAATGTGAGTCTGTTCCGGATGTGCATTTTGTTTAATTATTTTATATACTAGCTGATGCCTGCGACTTCGTACGCTATGGAGCTCGACCTTCGGCCACGCTACTCTTCATACAATTCTTGTCCTGTCAATTACGAACACAACAAAAAAGAAATCATCCAAATCGGTCCAGCCTTTCTCAAGTTATAGCGTGATCAAGAGAAATATGGGTTCATTTTTTTTACATATAGACTAGTTGTTACCAGAGACTTCGTTCGGGTGGACCTACAAAAAAAGTAGCCTATGCCCATCTCCTGCCCTTAAGCTATATCTATTCAAAAATTCAGCTCGATCCGTTCAGCCGTTTAGCCGTGATAACGCGACAAACATCCAGAGAGAGAGAGACAAACAGAGAGACAGAGTTACATTCGCATTTATAATATTAGTTAGGATTATATATATTACAGTAAAATTAATTGACTTGGCTAATAGGGAAGAATAAATAAAATAAATAAATAAATAAATATCTGGGACATTTTTGCACACACGGTCATCTGACCCCAAACTAAGCAAAGCTTGTAATATGGCTGCCAGAGACTGATATACGTACATAGATATTTTAATATTTTTTTTTAGAATTAGATTTGTGCGATTGATGCGATTAGAGCAGTGTATGGCCGCAGGGATAAACCTTCAAACTGACCAGACCGGCATTTTGGTTTGATTTGGAAACTGAAACGTTCAGAATCCAAGGCTAAGCCCAATTAAACTATTACTCATCAAGTCAACGAGATAGCTTTACGAGCGTTCTGTCTTGTATAATAGTCTGTGAACTTAAATAATTACGGACATCCTATTGGTTTCATGGAATTAGATCAAGGTAGAACGGTCATAAAAACTCTACATCGTCATATTAGCCCTAGCTTAATGTATAATCACTTGAATATTTATAATGAACTCCTAGTGTTCGCAGATCCAGCGAAAAGAATTGTGTAAATCGAGGTCTTTTCAATAATTTTTTTTAATCAAGAAAATGTCCCTCGGTCCATTAAAATCCATTGGATCTTTTAGCATCTTTGTGTCCACTTTATTCCTTTATCCATGTTTTTTTGCATAGTGGATTTATTAGAACTAACTAGTGTCTGAAGATCCCCCTCAGTCCACGAAAACCCATTGCAAAGATCCATATATATATATATATTATTAAACATAAACATAATTTATTGCAAAACATAAAAATAGGTTACAAGTGATATCTCTGCCTTTTGCGTTAGTTAATGATTTACTACTGAAGGCATAAAATAATGTTGAAATAATACATTTGAATGTGTGAAATTTGTCTATTTGTCAAGTGTCAGGTAAGTGCTGATGTGTGTGAGGGTTTGTGTGGGTATCATAGCTGCTATAGGTACTCAAATCCTCGTAAGAATCAGGGTTCACAGCGATGACACGTGCACGATGACATTGATTTATCTTTTTTTTTTTCATTAGAATATATTGAAAATAGATAACAAAAATTTCTCTATGCACTGGTTCACGGATCCGTGGGAGGACGATTGCTATTTGATACAATCTGTCCTCCCATAGATCCAATTAACTAACTATTGATCTTTTTGCGTCTCATGTAATCTTGATTTCTCTATATCTATATCTAGATGACAGAACCAAAAAACTCAACATAAGATCTCTAATCTACTTAACTAATATTATAGAAACATCTTTTTATTTATTTTTTCAGCTGCTTAAGGAGTGTTCTAACAAGTCATGATTCTAATTTAGTTAGTGTATTAACATTAGGTCTAAGTACGTTTTTGTGATGTGTGGTGCCTTAACGATAATCCCTAGATTATGATCATCTGATAATGGATTTGAATACAATAAAAGAGGTTTTGTCGTAGTCATTAAAATACGTTTTTAATTTTTTCACAATTCGTAGCCCGTCACCAGACAAGCATAAATCTAACCTAATCCTTTACTTAGTTACGTGATGTTTAACGATCGACAAATTTGACATTCAGAATAGATAAAATTGTACGAAAATGTGAAATGTGAAGCTTAGAATCGATAAAACTGATTTTCTTGACGGCATATGTCAAATTAGCCGATCGATAAAGCACTACTTGCACTGTATCTCTGAGAGTGAGTCAACGTTCTTCCTCATTTGGTTTTACGTCAATTTTTGCACACCGGTCTTCAATGAAACCCAATATGGCGTCCATGTGACATTCGAGGCGTGAGCACATCTTGCGTAAACCCATCAATAAAAACCCGACCGAAAACAGGCCGACCGCGTCCTCAATGAATGGTTTATGCGAAAAGGTGCACGACGCAATGCGCTTTTTTAAATTAACCGAAATTACACGTAATTAAGAGCGAAATGTCAAGATGAACTTGTGATCGAGCAAAATGGCGGTGAATCATTCGAAATTTAAATATCGATTCGGTGTTGCAATTACTAATAAATTTAATGGATTGGACGGATTTCAAAAACATTGCAGAATAAATGCAAAGCTACTTACAATCTATTCTAGGCGAATTAAAACTAGATTTCAAGACAAGAAAACGTAGTTATATAACTAGGCAACCTTGATACATTTGTGTATGACTGCGGCACCTTTTTAAACTTGTTATAGTGACAGCTTCCAAAACTAAAATTAGTTCAATCTCATCATCGCAATTCTATTTTCGATAAGAGCAGATCTCGAACTGGGTAATTAAAACTTGAAATAGATAGATAACTCTAATACAGGAGTATCCTTACTAAACACGCTTCAAAAGAAAATGAAAAAAAAAACTATATATTTTTTTTCTTTTATTTTTAGCAATACACAGCTTTTACGAGATTGGTTTTTCCGACAATAACTAACATAAATTTGGAGGAAAGCGCGGGCTACGGGAACTGCGAGCAAGCGTTCTCATTGGCTATCTCAAAGTTACGCCTACTCGCGTCTAGCAAAGAACCAATGAGATTAAATTTTCATGTGTATTTTTAACGATGTGTGCTTCGCATCGGGAAAAAAAAGAGGTCAAGAAGAGACTTTCTGCACGCGCTATCAACTGATTTTATTATCATCTAACCGTGGTTTCGTAATTCGTAGTTACGATAAAGGCTTTCCATAGATTTATTATATACTTCAAGCTTATCCGGTGGTATACCTTAGAAACCAAACTTAAGCCTATTTGCGTTGCAAAATATTTCCGTAGAATTCTGGCAAGGTCCTACGCCTTATCAAAGCTTACGATCTACTTTCCAAGTAAGTACAAACGATGTCCATATAGGTGAAGATTGGTTGATATAACAACCATATAAAATTGGAGGGTAGATGATTTATAAACCGTTGTTTGTCCAATTATTTCAAGTTTTCAAGATTACATGTGTTTATGACATTTTTTTTAGTAAAAAAATATTAATTACTAGCTGCGCCCCGCACTTTCACCCGCTATTCTACAAAAACCGAATATTTTTCCAGGATAAAAGTAGCTTGTGTGTTAATCCAGGGAATAAGCCATTCCAAATCTCATTAAAATCCGTACAGCCGTTACAGAGTTGAACGGGAACAAACACTTCCATACTTACCTACTTACACACAAACTTTCGTATTTATAATATGAAGAATATGTGAAGATACGTAGATATACTGAAAATATAATTTATATGGAATAAAAATGTTGCAAAATAGTAGCGTTTAAAGTTTTTAGTGGGGCTAGAGTTTTTAAACTTTAAACGCTTAAACTTTGCAGGACTATACTGAAAATAATAAATAATATTAATTATAAATTATTCCGTACAAAGTATCCAATACTCCGCCGACCCGCACTAGGCTTGCATGATGGATATGGCCTTATCAGTAATCACCCTTCGAGGGTTGGCCGATATCCCAGCAGTGGGATGTTCAAACTTTAAAGGCTGATGCAGAAAGTATCAAAACAGAAAAAAATTTAGTATGCACGTAACGTATCTGAATTTACCAATAATAAATTCTTAATCTGGTTAAAATACAGAGCATTAGGCATTGTTAGCCAATTTAATGGTAATGCGATGTCTATTCCGCATTCTGCCATCATTTTGAAGCAAATATATTGGCTTGTAAGAAAAATACGAAGATATTGAAATGTCGAGATTTATTTTTCAGTGTGAGGACTTGACTATCCTGCTTAAGCTTAAGCTATGCAAAAATGCAGGTCGATCCGTTCAGTTGTTTAGCCGTGATAACGCGATAAACATCCAGACAGAGAGTTAAATTCGCGTATTGGTGTCTTCAGAAAACCGGAGTCTAATAATATTCCGGTTATCTGATTACTATCCTGAAATTGGATTAAAAGTATTATTATACTTTTAATACTATCCTGGAATTGGATTAAAAGTATTATTATACTTAGTATTTTATAGTAGTATTATTATACTTTTAATACTATCCTGGAATTGGATTAAAAGTACTATTATACTTTTAATCCAATTCCAGGATAGTAATCAGAAAACCGGAGTATTATTAGACTCCAGTTTTCTGAAGACACCAATACGCGAATTTAACTCTCTCTGTCTGGATGTTTATCGCGTTATCACGGCTAAACAACTGAACGGATCGACCTGAATTTTTGCATAGCTTAAGCTTAAGGGTAGTAGTCGGACATAGGCTATTTTTTTTTATTGGTCCTCGCGAACTATGTCGCGGGTTAACAGCTAGTAGTTTATAATATACTGTTCTCGTGGGCATAAAAAAGTATCCCATGTTCGTCTTTGTGATACATAGGAACTCCTTATTAAATTTTAACAAGATTCGTTTAGCCGTGATAACGCGACAAACATCCAGACGGAGAGACAGAGCTACTTCGTATAGTCCGCTAGATGGCGTTGATCAATTTTTGTACATTTTTTGACGTTTTTGTGGACCGACAGTTGCAATTTAGGGAGTTTTGAATCGCTGAAGGGAAGCTTTTTCCTCGACACGAACGTATTCATTTTTATATCTGGAAGCTATATTGGTCCTGATACGACTGCGGCTATATTCCTCTGAATTATAATATTAGTTAGGAATCTTTACTCTTATTCATGCACTTGATTGTAGTTGTAAATTTTACAAGAATCACAAAAATCTAAATTGTTGCTAATACTTATTTCCAAAAATAGCTTTTCTATGACGTTACATGACAGATGGACTTGTGACGTCACATAGTCGTCACGGACAGACGGACATCGTCCAGTTAATCAGATTGATAGGATTATTATAGCAGTTGAATCATCTTGACTGCGGTCACGGACACAGAAATAATTTATTGTTTGAAATTATAATAAAGTCAGTATTTATATACATGCTAAGTCTCTCGATGTCGTCCGCGGAAAAATTCGCCTTTCGTGCCTTTTCTAGGGATAAGTGGTATCTATCCTTAACCCTAAGCCAAGCTTGAGGTATGCACTTAAGTGTAGGTCACACCGCGAGCTGGGATAAGCGAAGTTAACTTCCTGTAGCTTAGCTCACGTAACTGCGCGTCTTTTCATGCTTCATCTGTAGTTTGCGGTGTGAACTTAGACGAAGCATCAAAGATCCTTGGGTGTGAAGTTAGCTGCGCTTGGCTTAGCTCGCGGTGTGACCAGCGCCATAAACTAAATCGAAGCAAAAAAAAACTGTTGTGGCACTGAATTGTTTTAGGCAAGCGGGGTAAAAAAAACCTTCTAAAAAAATATATATATATATATAAAAAAATCTTATACGGAGCATAATGATTCCCTTCCCTTCCCTCCCCTGTTTCAGATACCTCGCTCGCACTTTAAAAAAAATATATTTGAATATTACAGAGAGGTATTCCAAAAAAAATACATTTTGTATCTTTCGAATAAAAAAACTCAAAAAATTTTTTTTTTCCTTTTTCTCCAAATTAATAAATAAAAGATGAAAATTGCAAAGTCAAACTCAAAGTTATTTATTGGTAAATATTCATCTACAAGTCAAAAATAATACCTTTTGTATACAATAGTATCCAAATTAAGTAGAGGCTATTCACTGAATACAATGATCATTTAAATGCGTTATACAATAAAACGTTGCTATAAACATTAGATATTACATGGTCGTTTATTATGTTCTCTCTGTAATTTTTATACATAAAAAAAAGTGCGAACGAGATAGCTGAATCAGGAAAGCCGGCTCTTAATTAAGTATAGGTTTGTAAATTGAATGAGTCGACTGTTGTTTTAACTTCATTTGCATACATTTCTCACAAAAACCGTCGAGTGTGTGAGCGAGGATGGCGAAGTGCTTTTAAATATTTGATTAGGAACAAAAACTGCAAAGTCGTAAGCTAAATAATAATTGTTGTGGTCACGTATAGCTGGGCGAAATGATAAAACTGTCAGTGGCCAACATAGCATTCGTATATTAAAATGTGGGTTTTTGGCGGGAACGTGAAGCAGTCACGTCGCGTCATTGTATTATTTTCCAAAACTTGTGTTATTTCGAGTGTTAATGTGTAAAAATGGTGGATTTTTATCCATTAGTGTTTTTGAACGTACACAAGTGTTGGTGAATAGTATAATGTAAAACGTGACTCTTCGTGGTCTTTCCAAAACTCCATTGTAATCTCTAGTAAAGTCTGCACCGCTTTACTGGGGCATGAAGTGGACTTGACTGTGACTTACTTTGCTTGACTTAGACTATGTGACTGAGACTTATTTTAGTTGTGAAATTCATTTGCAATATTACAATACTTGACATTGGCTAAATACACAACGTGTGGAGACAAAAAACAAGAAAAAATAATAATAACAATGTAACTTCCCGCGTTTTTCGAAAAGTAAATCTGATGTCGAGTTTTGGCGGGAACGTGAAGAATTCATGTCGCGTCATTTTATTATTTTCCAAAACTTGTGTTATTTCGAGTGTTAATGTGTAAAAACGGTGAATTTTTACCCGTTAAGTGTTCCTAAACATGCACGAGTATTGGTGAATGGTATAATGTCGTGAAACGTGAATTTTCGTGTTGTTTCCAAAACTCCATAGAAGGCTCTAGTAAAGTTTTCACCACTTTACTGGGGCATGACTAGGACTCGACCATGACTTGCTTTGCTCGCCTTTGACTGTGACTATGACTTGTTTGATAATATTTAACAAAACTTGAAAATAGTATTCTTTACACTGGCAAATGCATAAGACGTGCGACGCCAAAATCCTCTTAGGAGGAAAGAGAAAAAAAAAATAAAAAAACTGATGTCTCATGATGCTCATTACATTTTTGCCAAATTTTAACTTGGGGTTTCTTTTAAAAAACTGTTTGGGCAAACTAGCATAAAGATAGCGAATAAATATTAGATCCGAAGTCAAGAGAACCAAATGGTTAAACGAAAAAAAAAATATGAAAATTAAATGGTTTATCAAAGAGTTCTAATAAAATAGCCTGGATTTTAAAAAAATGCTTGCTTACTAGCTAGGTATGGTAACCTAGGTAACATAGGGTCTAACACATCAATATAAAATTATACTACCGTCGTTTTCTTTTCCTAAAAAAAAATATCTTATAGTTTCTCGAAATCTATCACAAAACGAATATTTATTTAAGACCAAGAACACAATTATACAACAATAAACAGAAATACATTTTATAAAACAGTCAATTATAGGTCTATTCTATTCTATAAATACTAATTTAAGGAATATCGTTAGTAAATCGCTACACTTTAAGTAAACTAAGGCTGACATACAAAGTGGTCCAATGAAAAAAAAAACATCAAATTGTTTCCAAAGTTATAAACAACAGATCAGGGTGAAAGTAATGCGGTAACAGCAATGAATTATTGATGTGCATGTGTGCGGCTGAAAAGCGATCAAATTAATCGCTCCATCCGCGTAACAGCATACCGAAGGAATTACAACAACATTAGCACGTGTTTACGAACGCTACCAAAAATGGCGCCGGGCGAATTGACAGCTGACAAGATTTCCCGCGCTTGGTTTTTTTTTTTATGTCTTTGATAAACCAAATCAAGTATTTTTGGTAAGAGTCGTGGAAATGAGGGCGCGCGTGTTCTAATTGTTGCGTTGACAACACTGCTCTGTCATTGCCAGCACGACTAGAAACGTTTGATACTTGGTAGGTACCTACTCAGTTCTCACTAGTACTCGGGTGCTACTAGTTAGGAAGGTAATCATATACAAGTGAACAAATACAACCCGGGGCTGTTCAAAAAAAGAGTTAATAAGTTCATCCTAAGCAAGCGTGCTACATCTTCGTCCACATCGTCGCTTTCCATGTGAGATTGTGGTCAAAGGAATGCCTAATTCGACAAAAATAAACTTGACTGTTATGCCGACGCTTCTCTTTTTGCACCCTACTTACCAACAATTTCATGGACATACATTTTGTATTTGTATGCATGTGCAAAAGAAGTGCCTAAAATGTAAGGTTTACCTCTTTCAGGTTTAAATTAAATACATTTTACACTTGCTATTTTTCCCAGCATGTAACGAAAACTTACAAGGAATTATGTTAATAATTTTATGACCCTTTTTCAACCCAACAGGTGTTCGTACATTGGCTTCGCTAATTTTAAATGAATATCAAGCGAAATTCAATCTTTAATTAACACGTTTTGGTTGTGAGCTTTTTTTTTTATTGCCTCCGATTTTATGATTCTTATTTTGCTTTATGTTGATCAAAAGACAAGACAAGATTTTACAATCGTGCGAATTCAAAATCTTGTGGACATTAAGTATATTCTAACACTAATTAGAATTTTAATAATGTTTTCCGTCTGGTTCTGTGTACCTACGTAAATATAAGTAGTTTTCTATAGCTTGATTGCGTCTTAGAAATTGTTTATTTTTGATGAACTTTATTGGTATCAGGAAAAGATCTCTAAAACTATATATAGATACAACATTAATAAGTACCTTGCAAATCGTTTAAGTGAGTAATACCGTGCTTCTCGCCTAAACACTTAGCATTTATGTAAGCATGCGGTTGCCAAAGTTCCTGTGTGATCCGAGATCTGAGTCTGCCATACCCAATTTGGGACGTTTGGCGGGAACGTGAAGAAGTTATGTTTTGCCATTGTATTATTTTCCCAAACTTGCATTATTTCGAGTTTTATTGTGTGAAAACGGTGTATTGAGTATAGAATAGTGTCGTATTTAGTGTTTTTTCCAAAACTCCATTGAAACCTCTAGTGATGTCTCCACCACTTGACTGGGGTGTGACTTGGACTTAACCGTGTCTTGCTTTGCTTGGCTTAGACTATGACTGACATATTATGTTTATATTGTGAATATTTTTACTTCACTTGAAATATTACAATGTTTCATACTGGCTAAATATTCTATTTGTGGAGCCAATCCTTATAAGAGAAAAAAAACTTGCTGAAAGCTTATTTCCTTTCAGCTTTGGCAACAGCACATTTTAATAATATTTAGCTAATATTATGACATCATTACATAAGTGAAAATTTTCTAATTATCAAAGTAATAGAATAAGTATTTAGCTAGTGTCAAGTTTTGTTATTGTCACATAAAGCGTAGTAATTCTCAATGAAAACATAGGGTTAATAAAAGATAAACTGGAAATTTATAAATTAGGGCGATAAAAAATATCACAAAAAAGCTTGATTGTGAAATGCCAACAAATAAAAAAGAAATAATATAAAATATATTGAAACTACGAATCAGTAATGACCACCTGTGTTTTATGATTTGATGTAAAATTATTTATTATGTGGTCGGATATCTATTCAAAATCATGTTGATTTAGATTTTATAGATAAAATTGTTTTCTTCGTAAGTAATACTAGTAAATACCTATTATAAGACAAAATTACCATAGGTATTACTATACATGAGCAACGCATTTAAATTGTAAAAAGCAGATACTTAAGAGAACGATGAGACGGCTTTAGAAGTTTCTGCAGCCGCGCGTCATGTCCTATCAGAGTGGGTCTGCCGGAGGCCTAGACCCTTTGTTTTATCCAGAGAATGATACATTCTGTCAATTTTCTACATACATTTTTTTTTGTTTTATTGTAAAGAGATCCACTTCGAAGGGGATTGTCTAAGAGGATTTCTGGAGTAAGCCAACGAAATTTCCTTTTTTTTTCTGTGTCCTCCGTCATATTAAAAGTTATAATTATTATAAAAACGTTTTTATCTTTTCTTATTTAACTATAATAATTTAATAAATATTAAAATGATAATATTTTATAATTTAATTTTTGTTTTGAGCTAAGCGATTTTATGTATTCAACTAACTTTTAGCAACTACTTTCAACTAGCACGGCTTTGTTCGCGTGCTACAGTAAATTAAACACTTATTTTTTCCTCTTCAAGGGTTGATTTTCGGAAAATCCTGAGACATGCCTTTCTTTACTTTGTATGTACACATTTTTTACACATTTTTATTTTTTTGTCTTCGTTATTTCAGGGTTGATTCCATGTAAAAGTTGCTTATAATGATAAGTAGGTACAATGATGCCCTATAATCTAGAACAATAAATGTTCTTCGTGTAACCGAAAACAAAATAAAAGATAAAGCAAACGCGAATGCAGCGCATCCGCGGGACTTCCTTTTTGGGACGGATGGCCTCGCTACATGGCCTGACCTGACATTGTTTGATAGAGATGGCTATATATAAGTTTCTGGGGGAGCGAAAGGGAGAAGCTATAACCTTAATAGTTTGTTTCTTTTGCTCTCGTGAAATTCAAATCTAGCTGTCGCTTTCACACGATGTCAGGTCAGGACATGTGTAGACACCCTAAGTTGTTTGCTGTTACTGATTTGACCATAGATCATAAATATTTTTTTTTAAGAACTTACCTTAGTGTTGAGCGAGTGCGTAGAGAAGAATGAACAGAGAAGCACGCAAGCTGACAGCCATTGGACCGATACATGTGTAGCTGTCTCCATTGTGTATCTGTGGGCAAATAAAAAAACAAATATGAATTCTGGCTGAAAACTGGAAAAAAAAACTCGAGAATATTTTTATATGGGGGTTGGACACCCAATTCGACAAAAAAAATTTGAATAATATGAATTTTTCCTTTGCAAATATCGCGGAAACGGAAACAGTTACACGATTAGTGCTAAAAAATTCACTCGTCGCATAATATCGATTTGTTGTCGTTTCGTATCCTGCAGCGACCTAAAAATCTTTCAAACAATATTGTAGTTCTTTGAATTGACCATCGCCGTGGCGAATGAGATTTTTGTAGTTTTTTTTTAAAGCTCTTGCCTAGAGTGTAATTCTAATCCTATGGTAGTAAAAGCCCATATAAAGGCTTAATAATGGCAAATTTCCATAACTGCCCTTAAAACACGTTTTGGGCAAATAAAAAACCAAGGATGAAATGAATGATACTTGATTCCAACTTATAGCAATTTCCCTATAAATTACCTTTTCCAATTCGCTTATTAGGTAACAGCAAAGAAAATCTACATGATTAGAATGACAGACTCATATAAAAAAATGTACCCCCGAAAAACTAGATAAACTACTTAAAACTAGATGGCGCTTACGTACTTAATCAGCTAATGTCCAAACCGTATAATAACCGTTGAAAATATGATTATTATAGAAACATAGTATTGGTAAATATCCGCAATATAAGGTTTACTTAGTTCAAATTAGATTTACTCAAATTTTCCAAAAAATACCTAATGTTTTCAACGCCATCTCATAAGAAAGTGTTTTGCATAAAATATAAAATTAATAATTTAACTGATATTATTAATGCAAAAATATTCATAACAAGTAGGGTTTTTTTCTTCGTACCATTACGAATGAGTTAGCTTGTGTTTCAATTTCAAATCAAGTAGAATTTGTGACAAACTAGCGACATCTTACGTCCTTAACAGTACTACAATCGGCTTACACATCTTTCTATGGACCTTAGCACTCTTTGTATAATTTATCTATGGTAACAGTAAGCATGTCGTGAATTCCAATAATTAAATAGGTAGTCATAAATAAAAAGACAGTTACAAATAAAACGGTAAAATAATATCTAATTTCAAAATATAAATTTATTACCTAATCTAAACACTATTTAGTTAAACTCGATTAAATTTCCAAAATGGAACATTAAATCATGTTACTGTCTCAAAATTACAGTTTTTTATTTATGAGAACAATTAAAACGATGTTAATAAATCAGGCGTTTAACCTTTAGACTAAATAGCTTGCCCGTTATACGCGCAGAAAAGTAAATAAAATTCTCCAGGCCATAGACTACAAAAGTTTTCCAGCCAACGTTCCCGCCAAACATAAACAAACAAAAAGCGCGGGGTCGACGCTCGAGCTCGCGGGACAATGTCTTTTCTCAGAAACGGGACGAACGAAACGCCAACAAGACCTTTTCAGTCCTGGGAACGCGGAAACGTGCTAACGCAGGCCGGTTTAACAATCGTATTCGTTTTTCGAAATTTAAATTCTGTAATGAGGCGATATCTTTGTAAATGACATGACACTTCAATGAAAAATGAAATTTAAATGCCACATACGCTATCAATATTAAAAATATACATACAGAGGTTTTATTAAAATTATTTTGAGTTTTTTTTTTTTGACTGGCTAGGTTAGGCTAGGCTTTTTGGCCACAATCTCACCTGATGGTTAGTGACGGTTTTATGGGGATGAAACTAGGCTGGAATGGAACTGGAAAGAACGGCTGCTGGCCAGAACACAACATTACTGCTTAGCGACACAGTTGCAACTTGGGGATGTTAGCTAGCCAGCCGAGTCGTAATAAGTAGAACCTATTATCATATTATGTTTTCCTCAAGATGTTTTTTCTCAACATGTAGGTCGAACTGCGGAGTGCGATCCAAAAACGCTAACCACTGAGCTATCGTCGCTTATGTTGAAAATTAGAAAATAATGATGATAATGATTTAAAACTGATAAAACCAACGTATTGTAGAATCATTCAAACTAATTACCTATTGACTGCCCCGGTGGCTCAGTTGGTAGTGAACCTACGTTCTGTGCTTGGGGGCGTGGGTTCGATTCCCATCTAGGACAAACATTTATGTGATGAATATTTGTGTTTGTTCTATGTCTGGGTGTTAATATCTATAAAAGTATGTATTTAAAAATATGTCGTATATCAGTCTCTGGCAGCCATATTACAAGCTTTGCTTAGTTTGGGATCAGATGACCGTGTGTGCAATAATGTCCCAGTTTTTTTTTTTTTTTTTTTTTTTATTTATTTATTTACAAGAAACTCTTTTGTACAAATAGTTATAAAATTTCAAGATCAAACTAGAGAATTTCCAATCCAGAAATTGTGCATTGTTACAAAAGATCATTAAAACATTAGATACAACATCATCAATGAATTCGTACTTAAATTGTAAAAAAAAAAAATTTACGGTTTCAGAATAATTTACCCCCGAATACTGAAACGCTTGTTAACTTTGACAACAGATTAATTCTAATGCTGCCTTTGTCTGGCACTAAGCAAATGACAAAGGCAGCAAATTATTTAATCTGTCGTTAAAGTTTCAGTATTCGGAGGTAAATCTCATAAGAATAAGTTATTCACTTACTGAGATTAAACACTAAAAAGGTTTATATTATTAGTGCTGCTAAACGCAGCATGCAGACTACCTAAAGTCCGGTTATAGCTGTAGAGGCGGTAAGGCCCAAAAGCTTAGTCATCCAAAAAAATAATGCAGACTTAATTAAACTAGTAGTTCGCGTCGAACTGAGACCTCGCGATCCCTATATCTTCACAACCGCTCGACCGATTCAGCTCATATTCGAACTTAAAAATTGAACATTGATGAATATACACACAAACATACATACAAAAGCCGATTTGTCCCAGTAAACTCTGAGACCTTCGCTTCGCTCGGTCAATAAGTCATAACCAGAACTGTGGCTAGTTTTATGAATAAATTATATATTATTATGTTATATTACTTCGTTTGTGTGGAACTACAAAAAAAACCATACATTTTCCCGAAAAAAAAGTAGCCTATATCCGTCTTCAACCCTTACGCTATATCTATGCAAAAATTCATGTCTATCAGTTCATCCGCTTAGCCGTGATAGCGTGACAAACACCAAGATAGAGAAACAGAGTCAGAGTTACATTCGCTTTTTGACCGAGCGAAGCGGAGGTCTCAGAGCTTACTGGGACAAATCGGCATTCGTATGTATGTTTGTGTGTATATTTTTCCGATGATAACTTGCGAACCGTTGATCAGATCTTCATGAAATTTTGTAGGCAAGTAGTTCATTTCAATACAATGTTTAAGTTCGAATATGAGCTGAATCGGTCCAGGGGTCGTGAAGATATAGGGGTCGCGAGGTCTCAGTTTGGCGCGAACTACTAGAAATATTAATAGTTAGGATTATAGTAGGGATATCATTTACCTTAGCTACGTACATTTCAGCTACGTATTAGGTATTTCACAAAAACCATTAACCACTCGAACAATAGAGTTTCAACAAAATGATGCTCAATTGCTCACGCTAAAATGCTCGCAGACCAAATGTGTGTCAAGCGAAATTACATTCTGTGAGTACGTCATAACGCATTGTTTTGTTATTACGAAATTAACAATTTTTGATGAGTCTGGTTCTCACGGATAAGAAAATAGCAGATTTTGTTGGATTTTCGCGTTTCCTACATAGTACGGTGTAAAGGTGATTTCAGACTGGGCAATGTCGCGCATGTGTGGTTACGCGCCAAAACATTTTGGTCGTAACAAATTTAATTTTAATACAATACAAGATAACTAATTATATTACATACCACAAAAAAAATACAAATAATAAAAAAACTGGTAGTATGCGGCCATCGCTAGATCGCGCGAATTTTGACTATGGACATTCGTAAGTTATTCAATATGTTCGATCTTAAGGTCGTACGATCAAAAATCGCGCGACATGATAGCGCTGTGTTAAGATAGGATATTAGGTCATTATTTTTGAATTAATAATGAATATATACTATATAATAATTTTATTTTAAGTCGCCTCAGTATGCTCGACCAGGAATATCCTCAATCTAAATGAAATACAAAACATTTCGAATTGCGCGCTACCTAATGTGAACGCATCTTTATTCATTGGTATTGTAGGTAGGTAGATATTTGTTCCGTCATTGTTACAAAATAGTTTGGCGTAAGAGTAGCGTAATGGAAACGTAAGCAATCGCCGAGCACTGCCATGATCAGTCAGGGGTGTTATGGAGAACTATAATTGGACTGGACTGTGATTGGTCATTATAACTATCAGTCAGCGACGCTCTACGTAACCTATGTTACAATTAAGTAATTATCTACGTATAATATGTCACCGATCTAAAGCCGCGTGTGTTGCATGATACTCAACAAGTTTGTTTGTTTGTTTGATCTCAGAATGTTCACCGTTTACTAAGAAGATCCTGTTATCCGTCCTTCGATGGTTTTGGTCGCAGTTTTAGGACATACCCATGTTTCTAGTGTGTTGAATCCCACCCTATATAATAGGGAGAATTCTGTGAATCCCACATAGTCCAAATTTACCCAAATGTAGCTGAGACAAAGACTACGGCACGTCACCACTATATTTTTTGGTGACGTGGTTTTTGGGATTCACAGAATTCTCCCTATTATGTAGGGTGGGATTCAACACACTAGAAACATGGGTATGTCCTAGAACTGCGACCAAAACCATTGGATTTTGGAAAACCATTGAAAACCATTGGAACCAAGATTTTGGTTTTGGTTGTGATCGAGCAACAAACGCCATGTGTGCGGAAATCTGTTGCCAAGCAGAAACTAATACGACAGAATATTTAATTTATGCATTTAATTTGTTTTGTCTAATTTAATTAATCGACCAATTCGCCTTGAAAGCTTAGAATTGAGATGTTTCTGAGATTTATGGGTGCTTATATTTATGTGATTATTTATTAGGTAAGATGCAAAAAAATATTATAAATACTAGAGATCTGCTCGTAGAAATTTCGGGACAACTTTTCGTTTAAAAAAAAAAAACAAGTGTAAAGCTAAAGACGAATCCTTGTAATGTGCGAGGTGACTCAGCTGACATACTCGCACTTCAAAATCAGTCAAGCCGTAATAGCCGTATAAATGCGAAAGTGTGTGTGTAAAAGTATGTAAGTATGAATGAAATTTGGTAAGCTTAGCTTATACACTTATTTTTAAACTAAAATCGATAAGTATATTGTAATGCGAGCGATCCTACTGTGTGCAAGGCAAGACGAGGTCGCGCGCGTGTCTCGCTGAGCATTCCTTGATAAAGGTCACCGAATGTCATCGAAACTATAGTCGGAATAACCGACTCAATTTAACGTGAGTATTCCCGTTTTATTAAAACAAAATGTATCAAAACCACGTCCGTTTTCATAGTAAAAGATCCTATTGTACCTACTAGACTCGATATTTCTGCAGAAAAGCAGAGAGATTTATTGAAGATACAGTTTGTAGACAAACTTCTGCAAAGTAACGCCTGATTTAATCAACTAAAATGATTTCTTAGTTTCTTAGCCTTCTCTAAAATTATATGTTTCTTAATTTAATGGTTTATGCTGTTGTCTGTAAATCTCATGTATTTATTACTAAAGTATATATAACCAAAGGGTTCACTCGTGGCTATGTTCTAAAACTGCGACCAGAAACACCGGAGGACGGGCAGTAGCATTCTGTTAGTAAACGGTAAATATTCTGCGATCTCCAAGACGCCTGCCAAGCGTGTCACGTCTAAGATCTAATAAAAAGAACCAAAGGGTTCAACGAATTTGAATGTAGATGGGTTTAGCAAAGCAATAACTTACGGCTCTGTCATCACTTCCCGTACAGGAAATGTGTATTATTTATGTTTACAACATCGATCGATAAAAACCTGTTGTCATTTCAAAACAACTAGGCAGCTAGTTCCACAGCGGAAGTATTAGTTTTTGAATGATTTACTTGGTAAGTAATATGTCATAATATTTCTCAAAACTGTAGAAGTACTAACATCATCCAAGCAACGATTTTGTTTTGTGTTTGTGTGTTTTTATTAATTTATTTTTGGGGCCTCTTTCATCGTTGAAGTCCCAAGTAAGCTACGCTGTGTACGTAGCAGTGAACGTCGTCTGACCGATGATGATGATTATATTTAACTGAGTGAGCGAAGCGAACGAAGTGAATGAAGTCACTGCTCTAACTGGCAAAATTTGTTTACGTTGGTACTCGCGTACAGCTCGTATTTTTCAACTAATCTTGACGAACTTGGTATGCAGGCTCTACAATTATATAGAATTATTTTGTCGTCGGCGATTTATGGTTGGAAGTGTATTTCTCCAAAAGGGGGATTCTCCTTCTCCATTTTCTTATAAATAAATCACAGTTTAATGTTAAAATATTGCCTAATTCCAAAATTTACCGCGGTAATTAACTAGGCTCAAGGCCCGTATCGTGATTTACTGGCCCATTTTGATAATATTTGGTAGAAACATTATGTACTCAATTCGAAACAAGAAGTTTGAATATGAGCAAAATTAGTCTAGAGGTTAAAGGTCGTGACTTCTGAGGTCTTAGTTCGATGTCCCGAACTTCTCGAACGAAATACCACTCCAATCAAAAACTGCCGACGCCAGGAAAAAAACTATGAAATTGTAGAAATGAGGCTGTGCAAAAAAGTTTGTTCTCGCGAGATCTACTGACCTTTTACTAAGGTCATACCGCCTGCCTGTCAGACGTGGGGATTACGGCAAAGAAACACCCCAAGGGAGAAGGAGATTTTGTTTCTTTATTCAGCATTTGACGTCTTCTGGCTAATTATGATGGTTTTTATTACAAACCGCGCATAAAATATATCCGCGCATTACTAATTTTGGATATAGTGACCACGTTAATCAAGCCGTTAAAATTTTGACCACAGCGTCATAATTACAAAACTTCCCATCACCGTGCGAATAAACTTCGGCATTGTTGCACAAGTGTTAATGTCCAATTTTGCGAAATGCACAATTTTCTGTTAGACACAGTATGTTGACATATCTCAGCATACATAGTGACCAAATATGAAAACAGGTATTTGTGGAAACATTGTGCTGTGTACTGTGATTGTTTGTTCAACTTGGTGAACATTGGGAAGCCTAGCTCTTTGTACAAGACTGTACGTGAGGCTGCTCGGCCTTTGCTTTGCGAGACTCGGAGCATAGCGCCTATTGTACATAACCCCTAAATGTTATCCGATGTATATGTTTTTTTTATTCTAAGCCGTGAAAAACTATGCTTACACATTTTTTTGACTATCGCAATATATTTATAGTTACAGGCACCTAAAGACACGAATTTTTCACGCTGAAAAAACGACGAAGAAATGCAGTTTTTTTACCAAAAACACTTCTTAAAAAAACAAAAAATGATTTTAATAAGATTTAGGGGGTGTGGTAACAATTTTCCCCAAAACACTAATTTCATTAAAAAAATTGCTTCATTCGCTAACTTTCCCTAACGCACGTACAGGGAACAGAGCGAGAGCAATACAATTTTTAAATACCTACTGCGCCAAAACCTCGCGGCAGGACGACTCTCTTAAATCGCTTGTGTGAACATTATGAATGATCATCATCGAATTTTGTAGGAAAGTAATTTGTTCTGTGGAATTATTGTCAGAATCATCACTTGAAATATTATAAACCTTTGACACTGGCTAAATACACAACGTGTGGAGCCAAAACATAAGGGAAAAAAGGTTCTGAGCTGAGTGGTAATGTTTTTTGAAGTGAAATATTTCCCAATTAAAACAAGTCTCAGTCATAGACTCATAGGGTACATACACACGTTGCGGTTAACCGGAACGCGGCCAGCCGTCCGATTGGCCGAAATCAAAAATATTTACGAGAAAATACTTTTATTCGAATTTCGATGCGGCTGCCTACCCTTTGAGAAGATAATCAGACTTCTCAATGTGCCTACCATATGGTCAGCCGAACGGTTGTCCGCTGAGTGTGCACGTAGCCAAAGTCAAGCAAAGTAAGTCACGGTCAAGTCCAAGTCATGCCGCAGTGATGGAGAATTTCCTATGGAGTTTCGGAAACACACGAAAAGTCACGTTTCTGATATTAAACTATTCGCAATACTCTTGTACGATCACGAGCACCTAATGGATAAAAATCCACCGATTTTGCACATTAAAAATCGAAATGACACAAGTTTTGCGAAATAATACAATGAAGCGAAATGTCTTCTTATGTCCGCTAAAAACTCCAATTAAATCTTGTGAGCCATCTTTATTATACCCACAAAAATTTACAAAATAAATAAAAAAGAACCTAACATTAAAAGTATAAATTCTCAACGGCCAGACATTGCCGGCTTTTAGCTCTTTCCTGGTGTTTTTAACTCTGACATCATCGCACTTTCTGCCTCATCGCATTATCGGGCAGTGAGGCTTATTAATTTAATAAAGAGCGGCTCTTTCAAAAAATCATCAAAGCTATCAAAACGTGCCGACATGGTATAGCGTCAAGTAAAATCTAGTAGAGTTAGTATCGAAACCCACCGAGCTAGTAACAACTAGTAAGAGTAGTAATTAGTAACAATAATATAGGAATAAATGCAAAAAAAAAATAAGAAAAATCCGACTTCAACAAAATATAAAAAAGGAAAAATTTAGCTAGAATTATTATATAGCTAATAATAATAATAATATAGCAAATTTTTTTCGCTAGAGATGTACTATATCTACAACAGCTATCGGTGAGCCCCAAAATTAGCACTGGGCTTGTATCTTGGGGCTCTCTTATCTAAATGTAATGCAACTTGGTGAGAGGTATGCAGGCAATACAAGGCACAGTCGTATGCCAGCAGTTCCATATACTAGACTTACCAGAGTGAGCAAATCTTTCATAATCTGTATTCATTTCTATAATAAAATTCCATGCGCAATATGTTGAATTTATTGCATGTTTACATGAAACAAAATTTAAGAAAGTTGTAAAAGATTAACTGACAAGGCGGTGTTACAAAGTAGGAATTATCTGAAAGAGACTAAGGTCTGGAACCTGCCATACAAACAGGTACAACTGAAATGTAAATGTAGATATATTATATCTATTGTGACGTGCCCAAGCGAAAGTGAATTCCTACGGAATAAAGGTTTTTGGCTTTGACTTTGAATACTCTGAAAAAAAAATGCACTATCGATATGCCACCCGTGAAATACTTATGACGAGCGCAGTGCATTGCCGCACATGGTTTTCAACTGTTGAGGTTCAAAATTCTGGGTGGCACTGAACTGTTATGAGCAAGCGTGATGCTTAACATCAGGTGAGCGACTTGCTCGTCACCAAATTACATTTAAAAAAAAAACTTTTTTGTTATATAATATTGTATTTATAATGTTCGCACATCTTAGACATTAATTTATACAATATACTTACTTTATGATTATTTAAGAACTATTTAGGTCTTCTCGCCTGAAACACAGGATTACCTAGTTCAGGCACGCGTGGTATATAAATAAGTAAGACTCTGTACTAAATAATAAAAATTATTACAAAAAAAAAATAAAAAAAAATCTTAACTATTATCTTGTTTTATCTATTTGTATGCAACAGCCAACCAACATTTGAACCATCATTATCGCATCGTTACGAAAATTGTGAATAAGAGAACAGAAAAGAGGCTGAGTTTTGGCAAGAACGTGAAGAAATCATGTCGCGTCATTTTATTATTTCCCAAAACTTGTGTTATTTCGAGTGTTAATGTGTAAAAACGGTGAATTTTTACCCTTTAAGTGTTCGTGAACATGCACGAGTGTTGGTAAATGGTATAATGTCGTGAAACGTGAATTTTCGTGTTGTTTCCAAAACTCCATAGAAAGCTCTAGTAAAGTCACCACTTTACTGAGGGCATGACTTGGACTTGACCGTGACTTGCTTTGCTCGCTTTTGACTGTGACTATGACTTGTATGATATATTTTTACAACTCGAAAATATATAAGTATACTTGACACTGGTAAATGCATAAGACGTGCGACGCCAAAATCCTCTCAGGAGGAAAGAGGAAAAAAAACAGAAAAGAGAACAACTGTGGATAGAGATGTCTTTACTTAATTCGCTCTTGCCGTGTTCGATGCGTTCCAATCCCTAATATCTTGTATTTTACGCGCTCAAATTAACTTTTTAATTTAACTTTTTTCGAGAAACGAACACATTTCTCGCTAATTGGCGGTCAAATAAGCCTTTGGCGGCTTTTGGGACGTCAACTACATTAAATGTAACACGATTTTCTACGGTCGTGACGATTACTTGGATGAGATAAAATGTTTCAGTTTCTTGCTCTTTTCGGCAGGGACAACGACCTTTTGCGAAAGGTTTATCATAGATATGCAAAAAGTGTCACTTTGGCAAAAACGAAAACTTAAGATTAAGTTGTGGCGGGAAGGCGACACGTTCCACGTCACATTGTATTATTTTTCATTAGTGTTTTTTAGAAGTGTTAAAATGTATTTTTACTAAATATATTTCGCTCGTTTTTTTTTACTTGTCAGTAGATTTCATTATCATCATCATTATCAATATCAGCCAGAAGACGTCCACTGCTGAACATAGGCCTCCCCCTTAGACCGCCACACCGACCGACAATGTGCCACTTGCATCCACCGGTTGCCCTCGACTTTCACAATATCGTCGGTCCACCTAGTGGGAGGCCTGCCTGCGCTTCGTCTTCCGGTTCGTGGTCGCCACTCAAGAATCTTTCTTTCTCATCGGTTATCGGTTAGTAGATCAGTAGATCAGTAAATCGGCCAGTAGATTTATAAGACAGAAATTAGGAAGCCGAAATTTGTGAAAAAGTAAAAATTCGGAAAAGTACCTACAATATTGAAAGACCGTATATATTATAATATATGCCTGAGGACAAGGGTCTTCAACCAATGTGGTCCTTGACTACTGGCCTAGCCTTTTGGAGAAGCTCAGAGTTGCACAGCAGGCAATGGAGAGGTCTATGCTCGGAGTTTCTTTGCGCGGTAAAATCCGAAACGAGGATATTCGCCGAAGAACCAAAGTCACCGATGTAGCTCTCAGAGTTTGCAAGCCGAAGTGGCAATGGGCAGGCCACATCACTCGAAGAACCGATAACCGATGGGGAAGAAAGGTTCTTGAGTGGTGACCACGAACTGGAAGACGAAGCGTAGGCAGGCCTCCCACTAGGTGGACCGACGACATTGTGAAAGTCGCGGGCAGCCGGTGGATGCAAGTGGCACATTGTCGGTCGGTGTGGCGGTCTAAGGGGAAGGCCTATGTTCAGCAGTGGACATCTCCTGGCTGATAATGTAATTTAGCTTTAGCTGTAGTATTAGCGTGGTTAAGTCCTAATACATTAAATTATGATAATGTAATATTATAATATAACAATGAAAACGTATGTACATAATTTGTTTTTGTGTTAAATCGAAAAAACAGGCAAACTTGCAAGCAAAAAACTAATACCAACAAGATTTTTAGCATTATGATGTGTCAAAATAACATCGCCAGTAATCATAGCTAAAATCATATTAATAAAATAATAATTATAAACTAATGGCTCAATCTTGTAGTCCTTGCGTCTTATCGGTATTTTGCGGAAATATTAAAATTATTATAAGAAGAAAAAATAATTATACAAAACACAATGGCTACTTGACTTCCTGTAAAATTATGTCATTGTGGAAAACACGTTTGAAATGTCAAAGAGTTGTATCGAAATAAATGCTTCGTCACTTTTCTAGAAATAAATTTTCGTTGAATCGTTATAAGATTTGTGGTCAATACGGTTTGTCGAAGGCCTTTTCAATCATTTAGAGAACTTTACAATGAACTAATGAATCACAATAAACAAGTCAATCGAGCTAACTCACCGAAAAATATTTCTACCTAAACGCCCAAAAAAAATACTTACGGTGAATACTATGATAACATAGCGATATAAAAAAGCAAGATATTTTTATGTTATTAAATGGCACAGATTACATTTTTTAACGGTACTGACTGGCGAGACGAGCAATTCACTCACCTGATGTTAAGCGTCACACTTGCTCATAACAGTTTATGCTACCCAAAATTTTGAACTTCAACAGTTCCAAACTCTGCGCGGAACCGCACTGCGCTCGTCACCCTGAGATATTAGTTAAATCCTAGAGGTAAAAATGTTTCCTCTTCTGTGGTTAAATCTCTGTATGCCCAGTAATTACGCTGGAAACATTGCCCGTCAATCCGTAACACAGTAATGATTGCGCACTACTGCTCTGCGGTTAAATAACTGGCAAAGGCCTTAGCTAATCCGGCGTCCATAATAGAAGGTAAACTAAGATGAGATTCTCTATGTTTTGTTAACCCTTCATTGGAACGAAAACTTGTCTTTGCTTCCACAGTCCCAAGTCAATAAACGACATTTCTAGTTACCATAATCATCTATTTGCCAATTAAGTAATCAATTTTTTAATACATTAAAACCAGATTAGAAATTAATTAAACAAAAAAAACACACTTATTACGTATGTATGACATTAATTTCTTTCTTAATTGATAACATCCTCAATTTTTTACCACTTTAACCATAATTTTAATAAAAAGAAATACACTAATTGGTTACGTATATGATCTTAAATTGATGGGATATGGAGAAATAGGTAGAAAATACAAAAAAAAAATTACCAGGTGTTCAAATTTTTTGAATAAAATTACAGTAAATCGTGGCTTTAAAAATGGCTTAAAAACAGGCTCTCTATATAAAGATATTCAGACCACATGTGATTTTGTCACGTTTAAGAAAACACAAGTACTTACAGAAGTCATAAAGATTATGTAAGGTTAAAAATAAAGACAAATAACATTTTCTCTGGAGGAAACCAAAACGATTGTGAGTCATCAACATAAAATAATGACGTCAGTTATCCGATTTGGTTATTTTTTGTTTTAAAATTTTCGGAATAGTCCGAATTAAGTTTTTTAGAAAAGAAAATTTTCAAATTCGTTCCTGAGCCTAATACTGAAAGCCGAGCTGCATTGCATACGAAGTCGCGGGCATCAAGGAAGTTAAAAATAAAAATTACGAACTTCCATACAAACTTTCATCTTTTATTTTCGTTAGGGGATGAATTTTCAAAAATTAACTTTGTTTATAGGTTATTTATTTTTATTTCTAATATTCTTTCTTATATATTATTTATATGTTTAAGGAACTTGCTAACGATACGAGCATGTAGCTCATCTGATGTTAAGCTTCACGCTTGCCCAGAACACTTCATTTCCATCCAGAATTTTGAACTTCAACAGTTCAAAACCATGCGCGGCAATGCACTGTCCTCGACACCCTGAGATATTAGATGTTAAATCTCTATGTGCCCTGTAATTACGCTTGAGACAGAGGACAGGTGGATTGCTCAGATAATAGGTTTAGAATTTACTGAAAAATGTATTGTTGCGTGTTTTTCTGCAGGGAAATTTCCTTTACAATTTTAATTACGCAATCGACTAGGCAATATTTTCTTTTTAATCCACTTTCCTGTCAGTCAGTATGAAAGCTTACACTTTGGATTCCCATCACAGCTGTGTAAGACGATAGAATATATAATAATTCGACGCGGGAACACACATGTGAAAACACATCGCACCTGTGGTGAATCCTAAATGGCCAGTTTTTGCACGAATCAGTTCACTTTCTTCAACTTTTGTTCTCTATCTCGTGACGTTACGAGAAAGCTTTTTGAATAAATTGTTGAAAAGTACCTACGTAGGTATTAAAGCAATGTTTTTAATCGTGATTTATTTATGTTTATTTTCATCGTCGCTTACCAGTAGGCGACTTGGTGATCAAACGTTGTGATAGAAATACGCGATAAAAAAAAACGCTTGAAATTTTAAAAAAACATTGCTTCAACATCTGTCAATGTTAAGACCTCGCTACATGGCCTGACCTGACATCGTTGGAAAGAGATAGCTAAATATAAGTTTCTGGGGAAGCGAAAGGGAGAAGTAACTTTAATAAGGTAACCTTAATAGTTTGTTTCTTTTGCTCCCGTGAAATTCAAATCTAGCTGTCCCTTTCACACGATGTCAGGTCAGGCCATGTGTAAACACCCTTATTAAAGCATTTTCTTTTCTTCCTTTCAGGTAAACAATTCTTTATTTATTTCCAATTTTAAGTTTTGTTTTTCAGGATACTTTTCTAATGCTCACATTATGTTAATGTGAAAGCATTATACATTTTATCGCTTTACAAAAATATAATTTTAAATAAATGTTGTCGCACTATTGACTGATTTTTTACCTTTTTTAGGATCCTCATAAAAATCTAAAATAATGAAATAACACATAAATCTATCAAAACATAGGACCCAGAATAAAATAATGACTAATATGCGTGCATTATTAGCTTTAGGTTAAAATGTCAAATTAGTATTTTTTTTTTTGTTTATCTGGCGAAACAAAAACACCTAAGGTCCTTGTGTTACATTAATATTTTTATAAATGATGTGCCAGACTGATTGTATAAATGCTAACAATGATAAATTAGTTTAATTAATTTAATGTTCTGGCAAAAAAATGAGCTTGCAACACTACAAACAAAAAGTAGGTTTTAGTGCAGAAACAAAACGCATTTACAGACCGATCAACTTATGTACAGAGTTAGCAAAAAGGTGGAACTAAAAATTTTCAAAGGATAGCAGTCAGACATTTTCATAATACGATAGTAGCTCCCCCATTCAACTATGTACAAAAGTTAGTCGTACCGTAAGAACAAACAAAAAAAAACTTAATTTAATTAGGTAGCAAATATACTTTGAATAGCTACAATTAAGTTTTAAATACTTAGTTATTTGTAATTAATAAAGTGTCAGTAAGTGCTTCGTTTATTTTTTGAAAAACACGAAATAAATTGCCTGTGCCATATTTTTTGACATAATTTAGCTAAGGCGGCCCAAAATCATTCAAACATGGTGCTGGTTAAATAGGGTATATATGCATAGTGTAGTGCTATCTTACTCGCATTTTTAAAAAGTTTTGGAGAAAGGGTATGAATTTTCAAAAAATGTACCTAGTTTATGTTGTAGATATTAATACATCTAAAGTATTTTTCGATTATTTTTTTCGGTGTGACGGAAGATATCGATAAAACTTATTTTTTCTTGTTATTCTTTATTTATTTATCTTGTTCATCAAATTTAAAGATATGAAATGGAAAGTTTTTTAAAACACTTAATATTATATTTTATTATTACAGACAACATTAAATATTTTACTGAAATATTTTATTTGATGAAATTCACACTTTCTATATCTTCATTATAAAAATGCGAGACAACTGTGAATAAGAGCCTCAAGCACTACATTTTTGTATACACCAGAATAACTGTGTTATATTTTATTGGGTTTGTTCCAATTTGGCCCACCTTTGGCACGTAGGTACGTTCCAACTTGGAAAATGTAGTTCTTAACCAGGTACATACCAAAAGTTAACAATAATCTTTAATTTTCTTACTAAGCGGCGTCTCCTGTTTCAGCTTACCTGTAAATCAAAGAAAATATATTTAAGTAAGTAGGTAAATAATTCCCATCATACAACACATACAATATTACGAGTCACATTTTAAAGTAATAATTTTAAGTCAAGCCGAAACTTCAAGTTTGTCGAGCCATTTTCGAGTGTATTATAGATAGGTTTATGTGTTCGTGAACGTGTACGAGATTGTGAATACAATGTCGTGAACATGGGTGCCGGCAGCAGGGTGCAAAGGGGTGCAATGAGGACACTGCGATTCTCGCAGGTTGCGTTTTTCTCGCTAGGTGGCGCATCGTCGATGCGGCCATTATAATAAAATAAAAAAGCCTTATTCTACTACAGATTTACAATACTATTATGCTCTAAATCTTAACTGTTAATATAATTAATATCTGTAGAAGTTGCCTCTTCGGCATAGGGTTTTCCTAATCTTCTCCACCCTTCTCTATCCCTTGCTTTGGTCATCCAATCTGGTCCAAGTTTAGTCAACTGTCAATCTTGCGTTTTACTGTTTTATGCCAGGGAACTATTTTCGTGAGAGTGGATTAAATAGATACGCCCTGTCTACCGAATAAATATTCTCGTATTATCAGCTATCAGCCCATATGGTGCAACTCCACCCAGCCACCGCTATATTAATGTCAGTGACCCGCAAACACACATTACATTAAGTTAGCTCAAAATACGCATTATTATGTAAGTCATTACTTACGTAATGTGGAAACAAGTCTGACGGATTACATTTTCAATTGGCTGCCCACTAAATGTAAAGTAAATACAGGTGTTGACATTAGTCAGGTTAGAACGATTGGTGTCAGATTTTGGTGTCGTTGGTAGAATAATCTAGTAGGTTTCAAGGTTGACATTGAATGGCTTTCATAGGGCAACACTGCGTTTGACATTGAAAGTTAATTTTTTAAGTCGCTATCTTTAACTTAAATTAGTAATAGTTGACAAAACATTGTAAAAGTAGACAAAGGGCAAGAACCCTACAGCTACATTAAAAGCAATAAAAAAATGAAAAATGTATTTTCGAGCTAACTTATGTTGGTGTAGAGTAAACATTATGGATTTGTTTTGTCTGTAGAAAATATTTCAGAGTGAGAATTTTGGTACGGAACGCCAAAAATATTTCTAGACTAGCTGGGACCTAGCAGCGCTCTGCTCTTTCACACGCTAAACTAAAGGTACCGTATATGTTTCCGGGGTAAAAATTGCCTGTGTTAGTCTAGGGTATAAGCTACCGCTTTATCCAAATCCATTTGTTGAGTTAGATGCTTGTTCACGCTGAGCTGGTAAGGGCGTGGGTACGAGCGCGCGAGTTCATGTTCAGATTAGCCGCAGGCGTTTGCACGGAAGTTTGTGACTTAACAGAAACCACAAGTGAATAACGCGTTCCACCGCTAGTTCGACGTGAGCACCCACAAACAACTGCACACATTTGATATTGTCGCGAGGAAGTCGCGAGCTTGCCCGCTACTTCTACCGAACCTGCGTTTTGTACGTGAACACTTATAGTATAACACATACCGTCGATATGTTTGATATATTGCGCCCGCGCCCGCCACCGCGCCCACGAGTTACCGTGAGTAAGCACTTACATACTTACACGCAAACATTCGCATTTATAATATTTGTGTGATATATGACGATCTTTGTGATCAAAGGATTGGTAGGTACGACTTTGTAGGTTTAGTTTCAAGATCGGTTTGAGTTTGTCAATTTGTTTTGTGTTTGTCCTCAAACCTTCGGAGCTAAAGTAGCTCATGCATTAAATTTTTTATTGTTTTCTATGAAAACTGGTAATAAATGAAATCATATTCATAAATTGTAGTGCTCCTATACTTTTTTTTATGTCAGTTTGATTCATCAACTTCATTTATTCAAACCATGTTCTAATTGTGATATTTTTCCTTCACTTGACTTATCACAAAACTTAACATACTGGAGTTTTCGAGGGAACATGTAGAAGTCGTGTCGCGTCATTGTATTATTTTCTAAAAACGTGTGTTATTTGGAGTGTTCATGTGTAAAAATTGTGGATTTGTTGGTGAATAATATAATGTTGTGAAACGTGACTCTTCGTGTTGCTTCCAAAACTCCATAGAAAAATCTAGTAAAGTCTCCACCACTTAAATGGGACATGACATGGACTTGACCGTTACTTACTTTGCTTGACTTAGATTATGACTGAGACTTATTTTAATTGTGAAATATTTGACTTCATCTGAAATATTACAAAACTTGACACTGGCTAAATACACAACGTGGGGAGCCAAAACATAAGAGAGAAAAAAAAACTCTAGACCGTATAGCCGGGTGTTATATTCGGTCATGGCCTGAGACAATGACGTTAAAAAATGACAATGCAACACGTAAACCTGTAAAGTCGCACCTAACACTTGTAGGAAACTTTGTTTTGAATCGTTCAACTTTAACAAGTACTTGACTCATGTAGACTCACGGAGTTTTGGCGGGAACGTGAAGAATTATGAATGTGAAGAATTCATGTCGCGTCATTGTATTATTTTACAAAACTTGTGTTATTTCGAGTGTTAATGTGTAAAAACGGTGAATTTCTACCCGTTAAGTGTTCGTGTACATGCATGAGTGTTGGTAAATGGTACAATGTCGTGAAACGTGAATTTTCGTGTTGTTTCCAAAACTCCATAGAAGGCTCTAGTAAAGTTTTCACCACTTTACTGGGGCATGACTTGGACTTGACCGTGATTTGCTATGCTCGACTTTGATCGTGACTATGATTTGTTTGATAATATCTAACAAAACTTGAAAATATATATGTATACTTGACACTGGCAAATGCATAAGACGTGTGATGCCAAAATCCTCTTAGGAGGGAGAAAAAAAAAAATAGACACGAACCAATTTTTTTTTTTTATTTCCTCTCTGAAATTTTATATTCAAGAATGTTTAGAAAATGTTAAGGAGATAGCGAGAATCAGGGAAAAATGATGCTTATTAATTTAGAATTTATAAAACTAATTTTGTTTGCAGTGTTGACTTGGTAGCGTAAAATCGTAAACAACGCAATTGCGTATTGCTTTTATGTTTGCATACGAATAGATTTAGAAAGTTTATGCTTTCAGTATTTTTCCTTTTAAGAATGTCTATTTGGTAACCTCGTATAATCTCGGAGTAAGCTATAATTTAGATTTTCCACTAGGTTTCGCAACTAGAGCTTGTAAATTGAGATTTCTTAATTTGTTTTCGTGCTATAACGCTTCGCAACATTTAAACATATTTACCTAAATAGTAAATAATAAGATATGACACAAAATACTTCATCATCATCATCACCTGAAGACGTCCATTGCTGATCAAAAGCCTCATCTTGGCAAACGGCTAAGCAATCGCAGTACGCTCACCATTTACAAAGAGCTTTAAAACGTTTTTTTTTTTTTAAATATATATATCTCGATGACGAAACGAGCAAGTCGCTCAACTGATGTTAAGCGTTACACTTGCCCATAACAGTTCAGTGTCACCCAGAATTTTGAACTTCAACAGTACAAAACTATGCGCGGCAATGCACTGCGCTCGTCATCCTGAGATGTTCGATGTTAAATCTCTGTATGCCCAGTAATTACGCTGGAAACATTGCCCTTCAGTCCGGAACACAGTAGTGCTTGCACACTAATGCTTAGCTGTTGAATAGCTGGTAAAAGTGTAGTACTTCCTCAGGCGGACTCTGCAAGAGAGCCCTACTACAAAATACCATATGCGATGTATGTGTATGTGTAGGTATATGACTCCAAAAAGGAGGAATGATTTTGTTGTTTTTTCCAGGAAATCTTCAGATTAGCCTATAGTATAGTACTAGATATAGTTTGGTACTTTTGCAAAGCCGGAGCGGGTCGCTAGTTTTTTTTTTTAAACTGTTGTTTATAATGGATTATTAAACGCATGCAAGAAATGTGTATATCCAATTTTCCCCTTTCCACATACCGACCTTGCCACTCAAAGTAGTAAACGTTAGGAAATAACGATTTTATTGTTTGTAATAGGAAATCTCAATTACAAGTCTGTTGTCATATTGCAAATGGCCATCGTTTTGATTCGTGTGTCTTCATTTTTTATATTAATTGAATGTCAGTTCAATCGAGAGATTTCAAGCCGCCCAAAGGTTACAGATATCTTATCGATTATAAAAATTATTGTTCATGACATCGTATCGTATCATGATACCGATAGATTGGTGGACATATACATTCAACATACGATAGCGCAGTATGTGATTGCACTCGCGGTCACCCATCCGAAAACTGACCGGATTGTTCTTACCCTTAATCGTGTCCATAGTAATCTCATTCATGCATTTTTATTATTGAAACTTTAAAATCGCTGAGTGTGGATTTCCAATGAAATGTTATCCTAATTAATATTATAAATGCCAAAGAAACTCTGTCTAACTGTCTCTCTGTCTGGGTGTTTGTCGCGTTATCAAGGCTAAACGGCTGAACGGATCGACTTGAATTTTTGTAGATATAGCTGAGGGTCGGAGACGGACATAGGCTTCTTTTATTTGTATATCCACGCGAACGATGTAGCGGGTAACAGCTAGTATCTTACAATTTAACAGAGAAAATAATTTAAAAAAAACTAATAGATTTTTCGATCTGATCAAATTAAAAAATATCATAAGGAAAACTTCTTTCGAATATTTCTGATGTCGTGATAGACATATACAACACAGTTCTTGTAAATTCAAACATCTACTTGCGAATGTGCGAGAGAGAGATATAGCTACGGCACGATTATGAATCTGTCGAGACCTACTATTTAATTTGACTATGAAGACTGACGTGGTTTTGACAAAATACTATTTAATTCATCTAAAAATTAAATAATTATCTCGCAATTTACCTGACATAATAACAGTAGAATAATGGACATTATTGTTTTTTTTTTATTTAGGTTAATTATTATACGGCATAAATCTAAATCAAAACAAAATAATGTTTATTATTCTACTGTTATTATGTCAGGTAAATTGCTAGATAATTATTTTATTTTCGTTTTAATGTTAAATTCTATAATATACAATGATTTGTTTAGTTTACTCTTACGCACCCGCAATGCTCCTGGTATTGCAGTTTTGTCTATAGGTAACCTCTAAGTCTAAGGGCTTGCACACGTTCAACTAGCGGAGGCGGGCGTAGGTGCTAGCGCAAGTTCGTGTTCAAATTGGCTATCATACGTTTGCGCGAGTGTGACGCGTGACTTACCAGGGCCCCTATTCGGAGAAATGACATTTTATCTCGGTCACTCTCACTCCGATTAAATTCTAAATTAGAGAGACAGTGACCGAGATAATCTCGAGCGCACAGGAATAGGGTCCCTGAACACGAGCGAAACTCGCGCTCCGCCGCTAGTTCGACGTGAGCACACACAAACAACTGCACACGTTTGATATTGCCGCGAGCGCCAGTCGCGAGTTTGCCCGCTACTTCCACTGCACTTGCATTTTGTACGTGATCACTTGCATAGTAGAATGCAAGTAGATGCACCCATAGAATTCTCCCTATACGTCTTTGAGTATTTATGTTTGCTATGCTTCGCTCGCGCCCGCCACCGCGCTCGCTGGTTAACGTGGTTAAGCCCTTATCATCAGGAGGCTCGCGTACCTGTTTCTCACTCTAATTTATGAAAAATGAACTGGTTTATAAAAAAACACCACCAGCTTGCTGTATCAAGCCCAAAATGCTTGCCGAAAACACGCGTTGAATTGCAATACTAATCCTTTCCAAGGTAGAGGTAGATGGTTTTGCAACAAAATGCTTCGACCAGACGCGTTGATTAATCTTCGTATGTTTTATATTTATTTATTTTCTACAATTTATCTACAAGTAGGGAGAAATCGGTGTGTACAAATTTATTTTAAATCAGAACTCACCCAGGCAAATTATAGACGAAAGAAACTTTACTTTGCTTATTTATTTAGCAGTTTTCGGTTTATTTTGATTTAAATATTATTTCTCTCACACCACAGCATTCTCCTTATCTCACACAAAAGTAGGGATAATTCTGTATTCTCACATTTCTCTAAAAATTATTGAAAAACTACTCGTAACACTCATAAATTACTCTTTGACTCAGATATAACTGTCAATTATCAAATTTAATGACATGACATAAAATTGAAGTTTCTACACAAAAAATTAGCTCTCATTATACCAAGGAATCTCTACTATAGCGGATGGGCCCCAAAATCGGCCATATTTTGTATCCCACCCAAGCTAGTACGTTAGCTGTCAAAAACGGTCAAATGATTTGTAGTGTTAGGAAATCACTAGTGAAAGGAGTGGAGTTGACGCCATATTGTGTTTTCAAACTGCCGTAAACGACAAGACTTGTAACAGGTCCTCTTTTTTCTTTCGTCATTGCCACAGAATTCTCCTTAATTGGTCATTGAATTATACCCACAGAATTTCATATATTTTATTTCATATATATATACTTATATTATTTATAAACATATCATTTACTTTATTTTTTATAGTACATATATATATACACATAATAATAATACGATTTGTTTCTACCTACTTAAGTAATATGTTTAGACCTTTTTTTTGGCTGTACTATATTATTTTTATATTATGATTTTGTGCTGTTGGTCTATTAATAAAAAAAAAAAAAAAAAAAAAAAACTCCCTATTATTATAACCATACCTTTAATCTAAGCATAAACTTATTTTTCTACCAAAAAGCTCAATATCAAAACAACTTCATAACTTGCAACTATATAAAGCTAGTAAGTATGGCTTGTTATTTTCTGTTTCCAGCTTATTCAACAAAGTAGTTGTAAGTACACAGATCACACTAGATACCGCATTACGAGATTCGTTGTTCCTACAAAAAGTCACCAAAGTTTGAGGAAAGCGCGGGTCGCGTGGGGTGCGACCGAGCGTTCTCATTGGCTATCTCAAGGTTACGCCTACTCGCGCCTTTCAATCAACCAATAGGAATAATTTCGTATAAGTGTATTTAGACTGACGCGTGGTGCGCTTCGAGCGTCCTGAATGCAGAATCTAGAGTGTGATCTGTGTGTAAGGCTCACAACTGAATTCAGAAATTATAGCCCGATTACAAACACTATCACAGTTGAATCGCGTTAGTTTGACGAAGAATATCCACTTTATGTACACAGAATTCTTCTAACTACCAGCTGACTATCTCACTTTGCCGTCTCACCTGCTCGCACGCATTGTCTGCCTGTAGGTGTTTATTATAGGTGTTGGTGTATTTGTGTGTTCATTGGTTCATGATTCATGCTATGTCCTTGTTTGGTGTCAATAATAAATAATAATAAATAAATATCTGGGACATTTTTGCACACACGGTCATCTGACCCCAAACTAAGCAAAGCTTGTAATATGGCTGCCAGAGACCGATATACGTACATAGATATTTTTAAATACATACTTATATAGATATTAACACCCAGACGTAGAACAAACACAAATATTCATCACATGAATGTTTGTCCTAGATGGGAATCGAACCCACGCCCCCAAACACAGAAGGTAGGTTCACTACCAACTGAGCCACTGGGGCAGTCAATAAAGTGTTATTGTATTTTATTGCGGTACTTCGCTTGTGTACTACTCATCTGATAAAGAGGAAGTTATTCGAACAATAATAACTAGTAGTTCACGCCGAACTGAGACCTCGCGACCACTATATCCTCACAACCCCTAGGCCGATTCAGCTCATATTCGAAGTTAAAAATTATATCAAAATTAACTTCTTGCTTACAAAATTTCATTAAGATCGGATCAAAGGTTCGCATGTCATCATTGGACAAATATACACACAAACATACATACAAATGCCGATTTGCCCAGTAAACTCTGAGACCTTCGCTTCGCTCGGTCAATAATAATAATTCAAACGTTTTAAAGCCTTGCTCTGCTCTCAACCCGAACAGAAATAATTCACGTTATTTTCAGTTGCATTTTATATTCGAGATCGTTCTTTAGTGATTGCACTTTGACAGCGATCGGAATCAGGTTGCAGCTTTGCAGGCCTCAATCTGAAATGGATCGGAAAGGTTTGATATCTGCATTAATTACCATTCACCCTGTTTTTTAAAAAGACATTCAACTTTCATTTAGGAATATTACATCACAAACAAAGCTTGGAGTATTTAAAACTAAATGTAGGTCAGATTGATACAGTTACTTTATAGAAAGGTTTTTACATAATAATTTTAAGGAAACCGCTTATTACAAGTTCCGGAATTTCACCTTTTCAAGATATTCAATATCCGACCTTTTCCCAAAACTACCTTTTAGCTTACGTACTTAGTACTTTATTACAATCAGAAAAGAAACAAAACGTCAGGATGCGAGTCAAAAGTGCAAAGAATTTATTACGATGAAGCGCCAAAATTGCTTTTTAGGATTGTAATTTTGATTATGGATATTTTGCAAGTACCAAAATTGAGTGTAAAGGTACAAAGGACTTTTAACGCTTGTCATATAAGGACTTGCACTGCTGCTGAAGAGTAGCGAGTATCATTTGAGCTAGACTATGAAAAATATTATAATATACTCAATATTCTAAAGCTGTGGGATCTCACAGCGTTTAGAATAGACAAAATTGGTTGTTGTCGAAAAATGACGAAAAATGCCATGTGACGTATAGAATAAACAAAACAGATTCTGTCGATGGCAAACGTCATATTTAAAAAACTAAAAAAAAAAAAACTCTTCTCAATGATGTTTCAACAAAGAAATACCGCGGACTCCTTCTCACAGCAGCACCGAGAGTATAGTAGTAATCAATCGAAAAAAAATACGCTTAGAAAAGACAAAATTGGTTTATATCGACGAAAAATACCATGTGACTTTTAGAATCGACAAAACAGTTTTTTTCGATAGCAAATGTCATATTTATTAATTGAAAAAATACTATACTTGCACAGACCGGAGTCTAATGACACACCCTATTTTTATTTGTAATTTTACACCCCTTTAAAATGTGCTTAAATTTTAGATTAGATTTAAGATTTATTTATTTATTTAAGTATACATTGCCACATAATGCGTAATGGTAACATTTTTCAGAATGTACTAAATTACACATTATACCCTGTTATAGGTTGTTGCAAACATACTAAAAAAGTAAAACTACCTATTAATAAATATAGAAATACAGAAAATACAGAAAACTTATACGACTTATAACTAAAATTTATAAATTATTGTCCTCCAAAAAATTCTTCTATATTATAATAGCAAGATATGGTTCAAACGTGTCTGAAATAAACAATTATTATTATTATTAAAACTTTACTTGGAACTTGGACAAACAGCATAAATACTATTTAAAAAAAGGATATAGCGGAAACAAACGCTTTCAATATCTTTCAGTTACCAAGAACTGAAAGATCCTAATGGTAGCAATGGTAACTGTATCTTTGTAAGCAAAAAGTAGGATTCAGACTGTCGCTTGCTCGCTAGCAGTGGGACAGGTAGTTTAGGTAGTAAAATTACAAAGTAATGTACACTAAACTTAAGAAGTCACCTTATGGTCCCGTTAGAACCTGTTTACGAGTTATCAATGAGATTTCTGGAAGTTGAGATACACTAATGCTTTGAGAAAACCAAAGGGTTTTCTTTTTTTTTGACATAAAATTTTATTGCGTGCAATTTTATGAGCAAGAGTTTTGAGAATGAATTTAATGGAAAGTAAGTTGAGTAAAACATTTTTATTTCACGGGATTATAACATCGCTAACTGAAATGAACATTATAACTATCATAATGTCAAATGAACATATAATCAAATGAACATTATGACTATCATAATGTTCATTCATTTTCACACCGTCAAATGTTATTTTTTTATTGGCGGCTTCGTCATCGTGTCAATATATCGAAAAATCATATCGCCGTTTGATATTTATTTTTGAAAACATATTTTATTTTCGAAAATTACTGTGTAATAGTAGTGGAATATTAGACATTATGTTTTTATTAATATTCACGAGTGTAGAAAAACCATGTGAAGATGTAGAATGTTTATTTTTTCTAAAACTCCGTAGAAGTAAGTATTCAGAAATTCTTCCATCACTTCACTAAAAACTAAAATTATTGACTTAACTGCTTTTGATCCAGAAATACTATGATTTACTTGAAATATAAAACAAAACTTGACACTGGCGAAATACAGTGTTTGTAGAGCAAAAAAAAAGAAAAAAAAGTCACATGTTACCTTTCAGAAAGTGCGAGTTCCCGCCATTTTGACTAAAATGACAGCTTCAGTCTACAAAAAAAAAGCAAGTGGCAAATTTTCAGCGCCGGTAAATGAAGTTTATTATTGTGGAGAGAATTTGGCCCTTCGAGTCCGATCTTTAAGAGCAATGTTTCAGGGTCACACATGTCGTACAAAGAAGAAATAAAGCTGACAAAGAATATCAGTAGGGTTGGATGGAGTCTACTCCACGTATTTCGATGAAATATATCTAAATGATTTCCACACCAATGCAGGCTTTGGTGGCTAAACATAAATAATATATGTATATTTTAAGTCCCATGGTTTTTCAAATATTATTGTGAAGCTTGTTTGGTTTGGGCTAACGTTTAACAAACGATGTAGCCAAAGGTATTACCTACTTTCGCAAGAAAACAATAAAAGAACGCAAGTGAAGTCGCGAGGTGACAATCGAAGGCCACTACAGAATAAATAACAGTTACTATTAGTACTCACGGGATATTTACCACGGTTATTATGTTTGTTGAGTTCCCGATATTTCGGCACAGTTGCTTGCGCCATGTTCACGGGTAGACTGAAGATGCGGGTGGATGATAAAAAGTTACGAAAATTTAGGAGCAGACAAACTGATCCCTTTCTCAGTCTTTTGCTACGGGTACCATTGGTACTAGAACCCGATTGTAAGATTTGTACATATCCCGTGAGTACTAATAGTAATGTTGTAAACCACCACGAAAGTCTAAAGAGTTTAAATAACAGTTACTTCACCATTACTTCCTCTCTATTTAGTACAAAAACCCTAATAATCACTCACTCTGTTACACGTCCTTACTTTTTCTCCAGTATATTATTCGTTGTCTCCATTGTGAGCGTAGAAAGTGAGCTTACGCACGTAGAAACTATTATTTTATTCTATGTCTGAACGTCGTCCCATTGTCTGATCAGATGCGGCACGGGTCTCGAGTGTTCCATTTGGAACTATCGTATTAAACTTTTCGGATAATTCAATTTTATAGCCGCTCACGTTCGCTCCAGAAAAGTACACGAGCAGCGCCGTTGTCTATGCAGAAATACGCCCTACAACCGAGACGTCTAGGAAAGTAACCAAAAAGTCGTTAAACTAATCATTTCATAACCTAAATATACTTAGTACACCACCTTTGCCAGTTATTCAATCGCCAAGCAGTAGTGTGCAAGCATTACTGTGTTCTGAATTAAAGGGCAATGTTTCCAGCGTGCTAGGCATACAGACATTTAACATCTCAGGGTGACGAGCGCAGTGCATTGCTGCGCATAGTTTTGAACTGTTGAAGTTCAAAATTCTGGGTGGCACTGAACTGTAATGGGCAAGCGTGACGCTTAACATCCGGTGAGCGACTTGCTCGTCTCGTCACAGAGTAAGAGAGTAAGAAAAAAAAAAGTAGGACCTGGACTAATGCCTCAATCTTATGATCAAGTTATTACCACGATTAGTAGAAAATAAAAAAAAACTATTAACCTAGACATTAAAACACTACAGAAACGTTAAAACATAAACAAATAAAAAAACAACATTTTGTTCGTGACCGAGTGCAAAATTCGCTGTTTTAATGGTAGCGTTTGAAACCCTGCGCTTACTAGAGTTTAGTCACTTCGACGGAAAAAAATACAAAAAAAAACACTTTATTCGTGACCGACCGCAATATTCGCTGTTTCAATGGTAGCGGTTAGACCCGTGCGGTCACTAGTGGTCAAATGAACTAAGGACGTTAAAATTGATCCACTCGACCACTTTGATAGATCTTAGTTAGACCCACCCTTGGATTGTTAGTGAGTGATTATAGTGCTAGCTTCTATCTCTCCTGAGAGAGATAGAAGCTAGCACTATACGGCCCTGAGGCCGTGCTACGTATTTACCCCAAAATTTCAGGTAATGAGGTACTCTATCAGTAATTACCAAAAATTTATGGGCAATGTAGAAGAGGTATCGTAAATGTGCAGTCAGAATTTTTGTTTATGTCATAATGACAGGGATTAGGAATTCTCCCGAGCTTGCTAATTTTTTGCGCGATTAATATTATTAGGTAAAATGAATACGATTCGAATTTTACCCAACATTTACCTCTTTTTTTAGGATAATTTTCTGACATCGTTTTTTTTTTTTCATGGTTGGGCAGTAAATTCAGTTAGGGCAGTACATAACGCTTATTTATTTCTTGGTATATGAAAAGAGGTTGTGTAGTTTCGTAACTACATACCATACATTGAAATAGATCAAGTCTTCAGTGTCGCTAGTGTACGTTTTTCTTCGCGGTTTAAATCGGTAAACTCATTTGACAGCACTAAAACGGTGTCGCTAGTGTGCGTTTTTTTTCGCGGCTTAAATCGGTATACTCGTTTGACAGCACTAAGACGCATGCTATCTATTTCTTGAGTTTCTATAGTAAAAGACAGTAGTAGCACTAAGTTTGGTTTAGCGAGTTTAAGTGGAATCGACGCGATAACTGCGACGATCTACACTTTAAATGATATGTTTGAGATTGTCCTACAAAATGTTAAAGTATCATTTTATTGAATTTAAATACCATGTCCGCTGTATAAGCATATCTAGGCTGTTAGATATCTTTGGGATAATTTATATCTCTTGAAAGACCAATTAGGAGATGGCATTATCAAATTATCTCAATTATGTCATCCTTTGCTGTTAAATATGTCAATTGTTATGATTTATTTATCGGATAACCTTTGGCTAAGGATAGAATACAGAGACCAAGTTTTAGCTTTAAAGATATTTGAGATACACCCAATAAACTAAAATAAATAAATGAACTATTTTAAATGTCCGAAACAGTTGATTTATTTATATAGTTGCTTAAATAAATTTTGGACTAACATAAAATTCGTGTTTTTTTTTTTGATATGTGCTGCCATTATTGTACACTAGATCATTCTATTTCCATTCAGAACAGCGGTCTATGACGATGGTGATTAGGTATGATATTATAAAGCTACGTTTTTACTTATAGTGGTTTGAACCGCTCTGTTATATTACCTCTAAAAAGCATAAACGAAACAAACTACCAAACATTATGTAATTCTGATTAGAAATAGTGAAAACATAATATCTTAACAGCGACATGTTTTAACATGTATCAATAATTTAGGGCGCATTACGACAAAGCTTTTAACCGTCGTTTAATGCGCCCTAAACCATTGCTGCTAAATGGTTATAAGTCAGCTGTTAAAGTCCGTCTTACGAAAGACGTCTCGGAGCTGCGGCGCTATACTCGTGCGACGGAGTATTGCTATCCTCTACTGTTTTACACTCCAAAAACTATTTCTAAAATAAATCATTTTATGATGATACGATTTTATTATTTTAGTAAATAAAAATTGACATACATGAAAACAGAAACTTAGATTGACATCGTACTTAATTAGTTCCAGTTATTGCCGCGGGACTTCTCTCGTAAAACGAACTATGTTTCGCAACAGCGGGCTTATCCTCTAACTTTGAAACGTTCGTGATTCTGATTGCGAGCGCATGCCATCCCGCTCGTACCAACTTAGTCGCACTATGCGCGGTCTCGCTCGCGCAACTCTCGCTATCGCTTTCAGAGTTATGGGCCAAGCCCACTGGTCCCCGTAGGTGTTGATTTTAAGCTAATGTTGCAAGTAAGGATATATTGCCGTATTTACTAACTTAATGTTGACTGTTAACGTGTTTATAGATTCTTAAGGCCTCTTCGTTTATACAGTTGTTTAACCAATAAATAACTTATTACTAAATCGATTGTTGTCATTTTATTGACTTTGAGAACATTACACGAACTAGTTAAGGTTCACTATTTTGTAAGTACAGTTCTTGTTCAAAGCTAACATAAAGGAAAAAAAGATGCACATTGCACATTCGTCGTTTTAGCGCGCTCGACATTTCTCATATTTTTTATAATAATATCTGGGACATTATTGCACACACGGTCATCTGACCCCAAACTAAGCAAAGCTTGTAATATGGCTGCCAGAGACTGATATACGTACATAGATATTTTTTAAATACATACTTATATAGATATTAACACCCAGACATAGAACAAACACAAATATTCATCACATGAATGTTTGTCCTAGATGGGGATCGAACCCACGCCCCCAAACACAGAAGGTAGGTTCACTACCAACTGAGCCACCGGGGCAGTCAAGCCATTCACTAGACACATTTAAGCTGTAATATAAGCTATTTTGATATATATATATTTTTATAGAAAATAGATAACATGTACAAAGAAGTCCCTTGGAGATCAGAGAAAGTTGGCTGAAATGCTGGCAGCATTGCTACGCTGGATATCAATGTTGCTCGCATCCTGGCCACTTTTTTTTTAATAAAAATTATGATCTCTTTCGCACATTTTTTCTTTCTTTAGTATGACAATTCCAGATGCAAGTGATTTAAAGCATTTTTTAAGTTAATACTATCTAAATTAACGGAGATGAAGGGAGTTTTTTTTAACTTTTCATTCGCCAAAATAAAAATAATAACGTAATAATTGCTAAACAACATTGACAATGTTTATGAATAGAGAACTCAGCTGCATGCGAATAGAACTTTAATTTATTGGTGATCTGCTGGACAATGATCTGCTAAGTTCACCAACATGGCAATGACTGCTGGAATTGACTGCACCGGTGGCTCAGTTGGTAGTGAACTTACCTTCTGTGTTTGGGGGCGTGGGTGCGATTCCCATCTAGGACAAACATTTATGTGATGAATATTTGTGTTTGTTCTATGTCTGGGTGTTAATATCTATATAAGTATGTATTTAAAAATATCTATGTACGTATATCAGTCTCTGGCAGCCATATTACAAGCTTTGCTTAGTTTGGGGTCAGGTGACCGAGTGTGCAATAATGTCCCACATATTTATTTATTTTATTTATTTATTTAATGGTATTAAAGATAAATTAACTTTTTTTTTTAATTCACACTCAGTGATGTTTATCTTAAAAATTTAAAAATGAAACTTGAAAAGGTGTGAAGAAGATAGCTTTGGCTAAAGCTATCTTTTTCACTTACGAAAATGTTAAAGTTTACTTTTTTTATGCTACTCGGTGACGAGACGAGCAAGTCGCTCACCTGATGTTAAGCGTCACGCTTGCCCATAACAGTTCAGTGCTACCCAGAATTTTGAACTTCAACAGTTCAAAACTATGCGCGGCAATGCACTGCGCTCGTCACCCTGAGATGTTAGATGCTAAATCTATGAATGCCCAGTAATTACGCTGGTTACATTGCCCATCAATCCGGAACACAGTAATGCTTGCACACTACTGCTTGGCGGTTACTGGCAAAGGTGTGGTACTTCCCTAGGCGGACTCTGCAAGACAGCCCTACCACTACAAAAGCGCCTGATTGGCGTCGATGCCGTCTATTCCACAAGTCGAGTAACATTCAAATCAAAGGCACAAGTGCAACACGACTAACATGCGCGAGGCGTGGGCATCTCATATTGTACGAACTGTCATCTCCATTGAGTAATATGACAACCGCCTAATATATTTAAATAGATCTAGTATATTATACTCTACCTTATAACTTACATAACCTAACAAAAGGGATTCCTATCACATTGAAAGAAGCACGAGATGTGAAAGGCGTAACGAGATCTAATATTTCGGAACGACGTGAGTGTGATGCAAGGCCGCGGGAATTTGAAGTTCAAAATTTAAGATGGTTATTGGTTAGAAACGCCAAAAAAACTTATAAAATCATTATGTGGGCATACACAGGCGGCTTACTCCAGAAATCCCCTTAGCAATCCCCTGCGAAAAAGATTTTTGAAATGTTTGTCCAAAAATCCCCTTAGCATCAGATGAGTATGATAGGCGAAGGGTATTATTGGACAAAAAAAAAAAACATCTGAGCCATTTATTTTTTTTGACGGAAGGGGATTACCGCATGATGGCTATATCAAGGACTCAGAAAGCCACCAATGAGGAAGTTTATTATAAATATATAACGTATTTATTTATTTTTATGATTATGGACATTTAATTTCGTCGGTCATTTCATCGGTATTTAATTATACCGAGTCTATTTCAGGCCTATGATGTATGCACAGACGCTAATAACAGTACCTATAGGGCATGCAGTGATATTTTACATTGCAGTTTTATTTAAAGTTGCTTAAATATAGCTATCCCTTTTACTGTCTTTCATTTCGCATCTTCTTTCGCACTCTTAGGCGAATCTTGTTTGCTAGGTTACAATGAGTTGTAACCTAACAATTAAAATGTAAACAGACTACAGTAGAGCAGAATTCAAAGCGCAATTTTGAAGGTAAACACTTATCAGAAGTAAAAGAATTATCATTGCTATAGGGTACATTCAGTAGCTCTCTCTCTTTGTGTTTTTACAAAACGTAAGCTACAGACTTCAATCGTCCAACGATAAAAATTGGTAGGTACCTTCTCAATGTGTCCATAATCACCACAATTATATTCGTCCATAACCTACATGCTCATTGTATTGTTTGTAAATTGTGCAGTTTGAAGTCGTCTTAGGAAATATTGCAATACGTTACTGCAAGTGTCGTCTTGACTACAGTTTGATGACGAAAATGCTGATAATCTTAAAAAAATATACTAGGTTTGGAATCAGCAAGGCGTGAAATTATAACAAGATCTGATCTTTGCAACTCTAAATAGTGTTGGGGTTGAAGCTGTTCTATTTAATTAAAAAAAAACGACTGCAGTGTAGCTTACAACATTCGGGATGATACAATATTTGTTTACTAAACCACTCGCATCAAAATAAAACTTAGAAGTCTATTTCACTTCCTTAGAGGTATAATTTCGCAAAATCCGTTTTTATTGTTTACCTAAACCATTTGAGGAATGTTGGGTTCAAATTTCACGTCTCTATCAAGAGCGGTTTGGTCTGTGCGTTGGTTCCTAGAAAAGGGCTCGTACTTTTATATATATAAATACATGTAGATATTATATTACATATATAGAGCTCTTATTTTATTCTTCTAATAAGTACGGCTTAGTTGAAAAAAAGAAACATATAAAATTAAATCGATAAAAATCCTTGATTACATAAATTTTTCGACAATATAAATTTTTTTCGACAGTAATAACAAATCTCTAGAAAGACAATAGAACAAGGCATGCAAGAATATCAAACTATTGTCGCAAAACAATAGGTACTAGGTATTTACCTAGGTATGCTAGCCTTATTGTTAGGTTCCAGAAATAATGTTACAAGCATCACACAGGTTGGATAATATCGCTAAGCCCAGTTTGACCAGCAACAACTTTCAACAAGAGTTTTGGCGGGAACGTGAAGAAGTCATGTCGCGTCATTATATTATTTTCCAAAACTTATGTTATTTCGAGTGTTAATAAATGATTTTTATTCATTAAGTGTTCATAGCCGTGCACGAGTGTTGGTGAATAGTATAATGTCATGTAACGTGACTTTTCGTGTTGTTTCCAAAACTCCATAGAAACCTTTAGTAAAGTCTCTACCACTTTACTGGGGTATGACTTGCACTTGACCGTGACTTACTTTACTTGACTTAGACTATGACTTGTTTTAATTGTAAAATACTTTACTTCACTTCAAATATTACAAAACTTGACACTGGCTAAATACACAAAGTGTAAAGCAAAAATTGAAGAGAAAAAAAAACTTTCAGCAATTAATTCCACGTGTCACTTGCAACAACTGTCAAAGCTAATAATAAATTTAGTAAAGTTTGTAGAACTGGGTTTTTGAATCGCTCGTATGATATTCTCACGAAAATATCATTCGAAATGACTGACTTACGAAAGAAATTGCAAGCAAAAGTTGCATTTAAAAAAAAAACATATCACTCGCTAACGCAACGAGCGGTATTAACCATTCGAATTTGTTTCAATCAATAGAAAATATTTCATTTCGGATAATATTTTTGTGCGAAATCAAAAGAGCGATTCAAAAATAGAGCCCCTGAACTGCGGCCTTATCCTCTAACTTTGAAACGTTCGTGATTCTGATTGCGAGAGCATGCCATCTCGCTCGTACTAACTTAGTAGCACTATGCGCGGTCCCGCTCACGCAACTCTGGCTATTGCTTTCAGAGTTACGGGATAAGCCCACTGATCGTTCACACAATAGTATCACTTCCTACTTTACTTGCAAACTGTGCTTTCGCAAAATTTCTTGTTAGTGTATTTGGCGCCTTAGAATTCAATTCTAGAAGTGTATAGAATAACTAAAATTAATTAAGTCACAATAGCTTTTTGCGCAATTAGACCTCAATGACAAAAAAACTTGATAAAGTGAAAGGCGAACAAGGTAGCATCTTCTTTGATAACTTTGTGTACTTCTTGTTAAGGTGCAAAGTTTCGGTCAGCACACCAAATTCAAACTTGCGCTATTTGTTGATTACAGCCCAAATACTCAACGAGGGTTCATAAAAATTTTGCGCGAATAAATAGGTTATATCATGAAATAACACCGACCAAAATATCAAGAATATATGACACAAAACCAAAGAACCAAGGTGAAAATCAGTTTACTGTCATTTTTAGCTAAACCAATGCTATCTAGGTGGTGATTTTAACCGTAGTTTCTGGATACAACCTATTTATTAGCGCAAAATTGGTTTCAATAAATCCACGGTAAGTGGTAATTGACAATAAACTCAAGAAAATTTGAAATATGAGCGAAATATTGCACCTTAAGATAAACAAAATAACATTTCAAGATTTTTAAGATAACATTTCAATGCTTTTTTACCGCATCACTGCAACGAGTTTGACCCAAGGGGGTGATTATTATATATCTGTAATGTAAAATGGTTCTTGTCAGCCAACTTAACCTCACGTCGGCTAACGAAAGTGAACGTAATGCGTACACATGCATACCCGTTTACGTGTTGGGTGTAGCACGTGTTTTGTCTATGTGTGCGTGCAGGCGCAGCGCTAGGAAGTGGGCAGATAAACACGCAGATACAGTTGCTAGAATAGCAACATTGTTAAGAAGTGATAAGAACAAGACAATGTAATAAAAACATACCCGTCATCCTTTAACGCGTTAAGATTTAAAAAAAAACAAACTGAAAAGGACGGAGAGAGAGACGAAGAGAGAGATCATACTTTGCAGATATGAGCAGATGATACTATTTATCCCGTGAAAATACGTACAACTTAATACGTAATCATACGTAATCTTACAAATTAAATAAATTATTTTTAACAAACAGGAAAACATTTATCAATGAGCACTTGCAGAAGAATTAAGGATATTGCCACATAGTTAAGGATAATGCCACATACTCTTTCAATTTTCTATATCAAGACATAAAAAAAAATGTGGGATAGATCAGGAGCATCAGAGAAAGCTCGAAAGAATTATCGGAATAGAAAATTGGCAAGTAACCGCACAAAAAGGAAACAATCAAGCAAGAGGTATTTGAAGAAACGACAAAGCTACTACAGACAGAATAAATAATTGTACAAACTATAGGCGAAATGCTCCGAAATGCCGTGCTCCGTTATTTTCAGACATCGGCTGGTTTACGTAAGCAGAAAGTGAGAAATGGACAATACGGAACACCAGTGCAGGTCATTTCACCTGACTTTAAATTGTATTAGAAGCTTCTAAGATAGATGGGGTATCTCAAATCAGTTGCCGTGTGACTGCCTTTCTGCCGTCTTGTAGATGGCAAATCTTTTATTTCTATCTTTTCTGTATTTTTAGCCTGCTCAATATATTTCTTTAAGCACTAAAAAATACCTGAACTTGGCCACCGAGGACACTAACAAAGCAGGCTTCTAGCAGTTTAGTTTTGTTGATACGGTGTTAGCTACTCTCAACTTTGTATATAAGCTTTTACAGTTCAAATGTTGACCATCTGAACAGTTCACGGTGCTGTAAATCAGTTTTGTTATTTATACCTTCTTTAAGAAGCAAAATGTTGTGCTCGCGCTAAGTTAACTGCTGCAGTCCGATAATTACCTGCAAATAAAGTTAAATCATGTTAAAATTTTATTACCCTAAAAATGGTCTCAGAGAAAATAATATAGGAAATTAGGAGCTAATTAGGAGCTAATTCTAAATGCTATAAAATATGCATAAAATAACCTAATAAGGCTTTTCATATGAAATCACACACGTTTTATCTCGAAGATAATATTAATTAAAGACGTGACTTCGTAGTAATTATATGTTTTCTTATCAAATTAGTATCAGAAATGGAGTTTAAATTATCATCACATGATAGTAAAGATCATGTGTGGATAGTGCGAGTGTACCTCAAGGCAGCAATCTTCGACCGATCTCAATCCTAATATAGATAATTGCTATCGTATTTGGCATAATTCTAATTACAGAAAGCTGAGCCTACACAAATAGAAGGCTGCATTACATCGACTTCTAAATTTGGAGGATTCACTGTTGGATCGAAGTGTAGCTTGTTAGATAAATTATCTGTGATATTAAGCCCATAATATTGACTGATCTAGTATAGTATATGTGCCTGTCATCACAATTACCTTAATTACTATTTTGCACTCGCAACGGTCATGAAGTGCAACTGAATTTAGTATCACCGGGCCTCTAGCTTCTACCCGGGCTAATCAAGCCCGAGCTAATATAGCTTCAAATATAGGCCGTGAAAAAAAACGAGTAAAAATCATATCAAGATAAATTAACGCCTAGTCTATTAATGATGATAATCATATTTAATTAATTAAAATTAATTAATGCACATCATTACACTGCTAATACAAAGATACATTACAGCTCCCTAAAAAGGTCAAATGGCAACAGATGACCCATTGCTGCAATTAACCAGTTAGATACTACTGCATAACCTTTTCAAATAGTAACTCAAAATGTCAATGTGGACAGCGGAATTACGACCAACTTAATACTTTATTACCTTCTAATAAGACTAATGATCTATTGGCAGAATCAGAGAACATCGTCAGTTTTTGATTTAGACACCCAAAATATGTACTCGAACTTTGCAAGTCTTATAGCTTTGCAATAGGGTTCATAATTCAATAATAAAGAATGGGTGTGAACTATGTGAAAGGTATTGGTAATATTAAATTTTTATAACAACAATATAATGTTGTTAACATAGTGTTTATTGCAGCGGTAGCGTTCTTACATTGTTATTTTCGATTCAATCTATGTTACGTTACAAAGAAATATTTGTTACGAAATAATTAGTAGTCGAATAACAATCTAATGTCTGTCTCCATTCTCCTGTCATCACCTCACAATATTCTTCCCCATTATCTCGGCTTATAAGTTTTATATTATCTTTAACTCAAATTGTGTTATCCTTAGCACTCTACTAAGTTTTCCTATAATAAAACTAAACGCAGATCGGCTGTTCCTGATACACACATGGACACTTCACCCACACATTAAAACTTAGCGTGATGAAAACATGTTTCCTTGAGCATTGTGTAGTAATGAAACTGTTTTTACTATGCGGTCTTGCAACTTAACGATTAGGTGTGTGCTAACCCACAAACAAAATAATGTCGTGGGCAGGTGAGCTAGAAGAGCTTACTATATTGAAATTACTGGCCACAAAGAGATTTAACATCTAATATATCAGGATGACGAGCAGTATTATTGCCGCGTAAGGTTTTGAACTGTTGAACTTTAAAATAATACTGTTGTCCTGCCACAGGGTTTTGGCGGAGTAGTTATTTGAAAATTTTATCGTTGTCGCTCTGTTCCTCGTCAGTATGATAGAGAGCGTTAGTGAATTTACCTATATTTTTGATTTAATTAGCGTTGCGGGGGAAATCTGTTATTATCCCCTAAATCTTATCGAAATGTTTTGTGTCTGATATCAATGGCTTGAATAAACTATAATATCAATGATATGTTACTCAAGATACAATTTTAGCGCGCTTAAACCCCCCGAAAATCTATCTTTTAAGACAGGTTTCATTATAGCTATCTCTTTAACTGTCTTACTTTTCGTATTTTCGTTCGCAATCTTTAACGGGGCCGAACTCAAAGTGCCATTTTGAAGTTAAAACCCATACGATTTTAGTGCGCTTAAAATTGCCCCCGAATATCTGACTTTTAAGACAGATTGCATTATAGCTATCTCTTTTACTTTCTTATTTTTCGCATCTTCTTTCGCACTCTTTGACGGAGCCGTTTTGAAGGTAAATCTTTTTAGTATAATTGTTCAAGTAAACGGTACCAAGTACAGCTATTATTATGGACTCGTATATCGAAGCGTACATCAAAAGCTGTACAGGCCCACCTACAACATCTACAACATCTGTTTAAAATACAATAATATGAACACATCTTCGAAATACAAGTCACGACTAAAAAAGTTATATTTATGCTTTATTTAAGCTAAAATCAACAATGAATTTGAAAGTAAAAGGTCAAACACGATGCATTTAGGAGCTGTCGTAGGCGGGAATGGGACATGTTATGGCAATGATTACATTTAAAACTAAATGTAGTACAAAAATCCAAATTCTTACATAATCACACGTATTTGGGAAAAGCAATGTCTTAAGAAAAACATTTACTTAAATGTTAAGTATTTTTGAATACTTCTGAGATACTTAATTGAAATTTTAAAGGAACAGAGTTAAACGGGAACAAACATACTTGCATACTTACACGTTTACGCACAAACTTTCGCATTTATTATATTAGTGTGATTTAAAAAAATGGGTTAAAAATGAGCTGTTCGCTTATCTAGGGTAAATACAAGCTACAATGCTCTCAATAAAAGTGAGCATTGTCATCTATCAGGGCGTTATAAAACAGTGTTTTACTAAGCAAAGCCGACCTTTTCCGGAGGAGTAAAAGCCAAACATTAAAGAAAAAATTACAGTATGTATATACTGGTGATATATTACCTGGCATACGATTTTAGCGCCCTTAAAATGGCCCCGAAAAATGTGTCTTACAAGGATTTCATTATAGCTATCTCTTTTACTCTCTTACTTTTTGCATCTTCTCGCACTCGTTGGCGAAAGTTGGTTGCTAGGTTCCAAAAAGCTGCAAACAATTGAACAGACTGAACAGACTGGAAACAGACTGCAACGGAGCCGAATTCAAAGCGCCATATTGAAAATAAAAACCTAATACCATTGGCTACCGCCAAAATTATTTTTTTCCATAATTTAATTTTAACGAAAGATACATAGTAGTTAATCCTTTCAATTAGTTGAGTTGGGAACACATGGCACACTAAGCTTTCAAAAACCCACTTGACATTTCCTCATCAACCACAAGTTACATCAAAGAGGATGACCCATTACGTCATGAAATATGGTCTAAGCTAGATAGACATTACAGTGACTAAACACAATCATTAGAATGGCCACACGAGAGGTTGGGTTAAGTTGTGGTGATTGTTTCAAATCACTTTCAGTTTGCAGCTAAGATAATCATCAACTGTCTATGTAACATTTACCCAATACTAGAGTTCCAACTCTTCCTTAAAAACGCTACTCGAGGATGCATTTACGAAATACACGCTCTCTCGCTCGCACAATCAACGTTTATTGACTGACTGACAGACAACGCAAAGTCTCAGCTCTCGTTTAGAAGCACGAAATCTGGCACAGCAATTCCTTGTTTAGCTTAAATAAGCAAAGAAATATTTTTGAAAATTCATCCCCTAAGGTATGAAAGTTCGCATGGAAGCTTACAGAAAATGAGTTTACTACATTTAAATTTGTATTTACCACGAATTGTGTTATATCACTCTACCGGCGCATGCTTTGCGCAGAAATATCGGTAACTCAAATCACAAATCGTAGAGTCTGTGCAAAAACATGCAAAAACATTGATGTTTGTTCTTTTTCTGCGTGTTTCTATATTACGCACTTACAAAAAATGACTAAGTAATCTATCAGTTATCTGGTTCCAACAGTACAAACTTGCTTAGTTTGGGGCTAGGTGGCGCTGTATGTGAAAAGCGTCCAACAATATTTATTACTAACTAGCTGCGTCCCGCGGTTCACCCGCTATCTTTCAGGAACAGTTAAATTTTTCGGGATAAAATGTACACACTTACACATACTTTGCTACTTACATAGTTGCACACTAATTCGCATTTATAATATTAGTGTGATATTTATTTATTAAAAAGAGAAGCGTCGTGGTCCTAACATTTTTATATGATTACCTACCTACTTACAGTACTAGCAATTTCATCATCATCATCATCATCAGCCATAAGACGTCCACTGCTGAACATAGGCCTCCCCCTTACTAGCAATTTATATACTAGATATTTATTTATTAAAAAGAGAAGCGTCGTGGTCCTAACATTTTTATATGATTACCTACCTACTTACAGTACTAGCAATTTCATCATCATCATCATCATCAGCCATAAGACGTCCACTGCTGAACATAGGCCTCCCCCTCACTAGCAATTTAAGCTGATCGATATCAGTGTTTGTGGTTTCTGCACTGTGAGCGCATTACCGTACTCCTAGCAGCATCCGAGAACTAGTGAGAACTGAGCAGGTACCTACCGAGTGTCAAACATTTCTAGTTGTGGCAATGACCGAGCAGTGTTGCCAACGCAACAATTAGAACACGCGCCCTAGATTCCACGACGCTTCTCATTTTGCACAAATACCACAAAATATCCCGAATACTAATTTAAATGTAGCAAGCAACCGCGAAAGTCAACACAAAAGAGTTTTCAGCAACTTTTCCGCGTTGAAACGAAATAGAAGAGAATACAAAAGAACCACTAAAGTCAAACAAATAAATGGTGTTTACATTTAGCAACATATAATTTGAAACGCTCGAAACACTATTATCGTCGAAGTTAATCGTCGAGATTTACTGTAGCCTCTCTCTTTGCTAAACTATATTTCACAAAATTCGCAAATGACGAAACATCATTAACCGTGAACTTAAAATTGCAGCTAATTAGCATTGCGAGGTAGAAAAAATGTAAGAAAAACTAAAATGCCACGGCTAAAATTGAAACAAAATATATTTTTTCATATTTTTTACGTGAACTCAGCCTTGTGGTTGTGAAAGCTTCGGTTGCTATTTTAATATATTAATTTGTAAAACCTGTTTACAAAAAAATACATTTAGCAGTAGCAGCGTCCCGCGGTGTCACCCGCTGTCCTACAGGAACCGTATCTTTTTTCCGCATAACAGGGTTTAAGCTACATGATAACGAATTTCTTCCAATTGGAGTACGGAGTTGCGGTCCCAAGCACCTCTGTAGTAAGTGTATTTGATTCCATTCAACTCTGTAACGGCTGCACGGTTTTGGATGATATTTGGTATGGAGGTAGCTTATTTCCTGGAATAACATATAGGCTACATAGGCTTTTTATCCTGAAAAATGTAGCCAATCCTGTAGAATAGCGAGCGAAAGCGGGGCGCAGCTATTGTATAACAAGTGTAATGTGATTTGAAGCATAGAAAAAAATACTAATCAAAAGCATAATCCTTGTAAAGACAGCTACCTAAAAAATATAAAAATTAATCATATAATTATTGAGAAAGGACAGCTAGACATAATTTCATTAGAATAAATGAAACGGACTAAGGCCATATAGTTTGCTTCTTTACTCCCATAAAATTAACGTCTAGCCGTTTTTGAAAAAAAACTGATCGGTCCGTTGCGTAAAAACTATTATTACATTTTGCAGTTGTTTTTTTAATAATAACACCTACCTGTTACCAAATAACGATTTACAGGATTTATCTATACTGTATTTTATCTATGCTGTTAAATTAATTTACACCTGACAGCGCCGCAATCAAAACAAAACTAGCACTGACTTTCAATAAATGATGACTCCTCCACATTTACCACCCAATGCCGGTTACGCAAGCTATCTATTTACCAGCGAGCTGTTATAACTTGCACTGAAATTGCAACAGAGCACATCTGCGAGCCGCAGGCCACCGGCCGTCGACCGGATTGTGCAATTCGCCGAAGACAATATTCGTAAAAAGTGGACATCAATTCTTGTCGCTTCGCTGATCGATAGCAAAGATTGATGATCTGCTTTGGTTTCTTACTCCGCATTTGATATGATTAATTTTTAGAGAATTTCAGAAATATTTCTCCAGGAACGTATAATCTAACTAATTAAATAACATATTACACAAAAGAAAAGAAACATAATTTAAATAAACTAATCTAAAAGACCGCTACCAGGGGGAATTGTTCCCAAAATGCTGGCCCCGTTACCACGTTGTATTGCAATGCTCAACCTTTGGGCGAAATAGAGGCCAGCATTTTCTCCAGATATTATTATACTTCATATAATTTATACTAGTTGTTACCCGCGACTACGTTCGCGTGGACTTAAAAAAGTATCCTATGGCCTATCTATCTTTATATCTTTGTGATAATTATACATACAGTAACTACTTATCAAATTTTATCAAGATCCGTTCAACAGTGATAACGCGACAAACATCCAGACAGAGAGACAAAGCTACTTCCTGTAGTTCGCTAGATTGTGTTGATCCATTTTTGTGCATTTTTTGACGTTTTGTATGGATTGACAGTTGTAAATTAAAATGGAGTTCTGAATCGCGCAAGCGAAGTTTGAGACGAACGTATTCATTTTCATACCTCGTAGCTTCATTGGTCCTGTTACGACTGCGGCTATTTTCCTCTGAATTATAATATTGGTTAGGATTAGTTTGGATCAATATTTGTTGTGGGAAGACTCTTTTACATTATCCGTTTGCTTGCTTGCTTGCGGACATTTGCAGGGACTTTTTCTGCGTTCCGAATTAAAGGGCAATATTTCCACCGAAATTACTGGGTATAAAAATGTATTAATATCTCAAGGTGATCGCAGTGCATTGATGTTTTCAAACTCCTGGGCGGCACTGAACTGTTATAAGCAAGTGTGATGATTAACATCAGGCGAGCGACGTGGAAGTCTCGTCCATCACAATAATAAAAAAAAGTTAGACACTTTTGGATAAATGGTAGAACGCCTGTCTTATGAGCAGGGGGTCCCGGTTTCGATTCTCGGCTGGGCAGATCTTTGAATGATTAATTTAAATATCAGCTCTTGGGTGTTATTGCACCCCCGATATAGGTAATCCTAGCGGGGAGCTGTAAGTGTGGAACGTTGAAACATTAACTTAACTGAGGTACAATGCAAGCAAAGTATTTACACATAATTATTACAAAATACTGTACAATAAGCTAATCAAAACACATAAAATCATTTTTTACAAAAACTTTGCCTACATCAAGAAAAAGCGGTCTTAAGTTATATGTTAACTGTTGAAATACCAGAATAACCAGAATACTAATTAGTGCTGTAATTATTGTAAACGGTCTTAACGTAACAATAACCATGCCATAATAAACAAGTTATTAAAAAATCACCTAAGGCCTACTTCACACCGAAGCCACGCACTACGTGTAATTACGTTCAAACAATAACAGGCCGCTACTTAAGCTAAGTAGCGGCCTGTTATCCATGAAAATTTATTTTATTTTATTCTTTTACGATAACTAATAGCTAGTTTAGATAACTAACACTTAGACAACAGAGCTAATATTTTTACTTGAAAGATAATAGAAGTTAAATGCAAAACCATTTCGTTAGCAAATCGTGAGGACACCACAGAATGATGGTTGACCCTCAAGTCGAAATCTGTCACTAAATAATACACCTCAAAAACATTAGTTTACTTCTTGAGCAGCCGTCACTGTGTCAGTGACGGAGTGAAACTATAAAGAGAACCTTTATAGAAGGATACTCAAACTAAAGGCAATTTGCGGTAAAGTGTGGCGGGTCCTCCATTGCGATGTACATACTAATTCAGTAAATCTAGGCTGCGCACAAATACAGGGAGGGCTCTTTTTTATATTTTGTTATTCGCATTTTTTTTTTTAAATTGTTATATACAACAAGATTCAAAAATAGAGAAAAAAAGTTTATAGATGCACTGCTTCATGGATATGTGTGAGGACGATTGCTATTTGATAAAATCAGTCCTCCCGTAGATCTAACTAACTACTAATCAAATATAATAAGATTAATAATGCTACTCAAATTTTTAATGTACCGAAGCAATGATGTTTATGTTCCATTCAATTGCTTTAGTACACCAAAAATTCAGGTCACAAGTTTTTCCCGCGAAGCTATGGCAGACTCTTTCGAAATAAGATCATCTAAGACATGGCGACACTCTTAGAAATGTCCACAATGCTTCATGTTCATGTCTGAACCTGGTGAATTCAGAACTCTATTCAAGAAGATGTTTTACAGTTTGAATTGAGTTATTATCGCATGGGTACAGGGAGTGGTTGAAGAAGACAGTGGCGTCATGTGGCGCCACAATTCTTGCAACATTATATCCGGTGTGCGGCCGGCCTGTTCCCTTTATTAGCTTGCAAAGTTATGCGCGCATTCTTATTTAACCTACCATTTATTTACTAGTCCGTATCAGAATCTGTAATGTGAATTATACATTTTTTCACCTAAATAAAGGTTGACTCGTAAATATTCATTTCTCCTAATTTTTGGCGTCAGTCGGTCAACTGATAGTCATAACATTCACTAGAACGTTATGCGTATGAATTATTTCTGCCGTACGAAGAACTTTTTGGTAGCAATAAATATTTCTATGAATTTCCTTAAAATAGTCGTGCCAAGGCCACTATTTGCATTTTTTGTAGATAGATTGGAATTTCCAAATGCTTTATTTTGTATCCGTCTATCACAAGATCCGAATTTACATACCTATTTTAAATTTAATGAAAACTTTTTAAATATTTTTTCGCTATCCTCCTTTAAATCAGTGGAATAAAATACAACATCGAATCGGAAAACGTGGCGTAGGATGCTCTGAAATACTATGAAGTGACATGTAATATGTACCTAGGACAGCTGGCTGGTGGAAATTTAAAGCGAAATCCGATTATCGGGCTGAGTTGCATGCCTTGCGAGAGTTCTATGTCCAGCAGTGGACTATGATAGGCTCATGATGACGACCAAAAGCAATGTTTTTATACCGTGACAAAATAGCTTGCTACCCTCATCTATACTTAAAAGGAAATTATCCGTATCCGTCTGTCCGTCTGTTTCACAAGCATATACAAAGGTCATAAGTATGCATCGGAAGTAGTATGATTGGCTATTACCTAATAGTAGTACAATCACCAGTTCGCAGTATTTAGATATCATGCAACAGTAGAGAACGACCCCATTCACTGTGACCGACGCACGCTATTTCATAACCTTACTAGCTGCACCCGCAATTCTACAGAAACCGAATATTTCAGGATAAAAAGTAGCCTATGTGTTAATCCAGGGTATAAGCTACCAAATTAAAATCCAAAAAAAAACATACCAAATTTCATTCAAATCCGTTCAGCCGTTACAGAGTTGAACGGAAACAAACACTCCTAAATACTTTCGCATTTATAATATTAGTGTGATTTCAAAAATATTGTTTTTGGTTTTGTGTAAATACTTACAGCGACTTCGTTCGCGTCGACCTACAAAAAAAAAGTATCCCTTGTCCGTCTCCGATTCTTGAGCTATATACATGTAAAAATTCAGGTCGATCCGTTCAGCCGTGAAAATGCGACAAACACCCACATACAGACAGAGTTACTTTCGCATTTATAATATTATTGAGAATGTACAAGATGTAATTTATTTTCTTTTATCTAAATAAAGACGGAAAATAACCCAAAAAAGTATAATTTTTAAGGTAATTACTTATTTCAACATTATTTAATTATTTAGGCCATACTTTAATATATTAAACTGAATGGTTTTGTACATCTGTAAAATTTATGTAATGTTTATGTAAAACTTGTAACATTTCAAGAATCTACAGAAAACTCTTTGCACTGTTTACTATGTCTACATAAAAGTAAGTATAGACATAGCTTTAAACACTGCAAATTCGTAAATAAATAAAATGTTTATTAAAACAATATCAACTAACAAATAAGAATAACAAATTAATGATTATTATCACATTACCCGAGATATTTTGGTCAGTATTTTGTAACGTTAAGGTCACGCAGTGTCGTAGTATATCGGAAGTGGGGTATTACGTCACGCGGCCAACTTTCATCGGTCTGCGCCTGCGCAACGCGGCCGATCGCTGCACTTGCGCTCAATGATGTTAGGTTAGGATATTGCTTTATATGTCGTATAAACCACTACTACTTCGTCATACTATTAAGATGTGATTTGAAATCAAGTTTATGATTTTTTAAATACGTTTTTTAGATTCGAATGTTTTAAATTTCTTGACAAAATTCATATCCAATTAACATACATAAATTTTTATTTATTTAATTTTGTATTCGTTTTAATTTGTTATTTAATTCCTTGTATAATTGTTTCATGGTGAAAAAAATTTATTTTGAGGTTTTTCTTCTTTATTTACGTAAAAGAAAAGTTTTAAATATCATATTAATGGAATTATTTCGTTTAACAACTAAGTTTAAAATAGTCTGAAGAACCTGTCCACCTCTGTCTTATGCACAGAATAGAAAAATATGTCAATAAACCAAAGACAAAAGTAACGTGGTCGAATGAAGACAAAAGTAACGTGGTCGAATGAAGACAAAAGTAACGTGGTCGAATGAAGACAAAAGTAACGTGGTCGAATGTAATGATTCTCAAAGCCTACGCGTTTTCACAATGTGGTCAACTTGGGTCAGAGAGTAGACTGTTGTTAAAGGTCACCTTAAAAGGCAAACATCCTGTACATAAACCGGACTACAGGCTGTCCAGAAAATTATGTAAATTTTTCAATAAAATATTTACACAGTCTTACACAGAATTTTACTACGGGACCAACCATGAAATCGCGAAAGAAATCAGTTGTTCCATAGAAAAATGTCAATGACACTCGACAAAATGTATGGAACAGCAGTTTTTTTTTCCGCTGAGGTTTGTTCCGTAGTAAAAATTGTTCATAATGCCTTTCCATTTTCATATTGTTATACCTTTCAGTAACAACCTTTATATAGTATATACAAGGAAAAATAAATAAAATGTTTAATATTGAACAACACGAAGGTGAAAAAGCTTAAAACCATTTAAAAGGAATTATTCGATTATATAATTTTTTTATTAGGTACTAGCTGCGCCCCGCGGTTTCACCCGCTATTCTACAAAAACCGGAATAAAATAGCCTATGTGTTAATCCAGGGTGTAAGCTACCTCCATACCAAATTTCATTCAAATCCGTTTAGCCGTTACAGAGTCCAACGGGAACACAAACACATACTTACACACAATTTTTCGCATTTATAAAATTAGTGTGATGTACGCAATACGGTAAATTTACCTTCCTTAAGGTATTGAATGGTTGTCAAAATAAATTAACATTACTATTAGTGCTCACGGGATATTTAAATGATAAAAATAAAAATCCCGTGGTAAATATCCCGCGAGTACTAATATTAAACCACCACGAAAGTCTAAAACAGTGTTTCAAATAAATTAATCTCATTTTCCTACTGCAGTACCTAATGAACCAGGAAATGTCATAAAACTTTAATATATCTTTGTATTAAAAATCCCAAGCTTCAGTTATACAATTTTGCTGACACGGGGTCATGCCAAGCAATTTACCATTCTAACTACGCCATTTTAAATGAAATTACAGTTCAATATTGCGTGTAAGTGCGTCCTCGTGACTTAAAAAATTTACGAAATGAGTTTGACTTATACTTAGTTGTAACGCAAGCTATAAGTTTTGTTGCATAATAACATAGATAAAATAATGTTTCTTGATAATAATAACCAGTGACTAGAAAGGAAGGTTCAAATATTGAGAAAAATATTGTTTATTGTAGTATTAGGACTCTTTTGCAGCCACAGGGTCCTTGTTGCGATGATTGTTTGGAAAAGCCAACGACGATTCGCACATCGTCGGCGTTACGGGCCCAGGGGCGCTAGTCTCAACTTTTCGCTACAGCACTTTGCGACCGAATTCGGTCGCTATGACGCAAAAATTGTTAAGGAAAAAACGCAAACATAGCGTTGAATTCTGCGTCATAGCGACCGAATTCGGTCGCAAAATGCTGTAGCGTAAAGTCGAGACTAGCGCCCCTGGGAAGACAAAGACGCGGTGTGACCCGAGCCGTTTTGTAGAGGGTAAAGAGGGTCATGCTCCCAGTATTTCCAGGGAATCTGTCCAGAAGTAACATGCTAGTTAGTACCGGTGCGTTCCTATAGAGATCCCGGCACTGTCCATCAGACACAGAGGCAGACCACCAATCCCATATAACCGGTTGCACCCCGATGTAACAAAGTATCCTTTGAAGATTCCAAAAACAAACAATAACAGTTTTCGAATCTGGTTACCAAAAAGAGGACTCTTGTACAGTCCCCTTGAGGTAGTAACCATACCTCTGGTAATCGACCGCCAAAAGCAGTGTAAGCATTGCTGTGAAACATTTCGGATTAATGGGCAATGTTACCATTGAAATTTCTGGGCATAAAGAGATTTACTTAACATCTAATATTGGATTATTGTGCAAGGGTTTTGAACTGTTGACGTCTAAAATTCCGGGTGATAATGAGCCGTTGTGAGCAAGCGCTTACCATTAGGCAAGCGACTTGCTTGTCTCAATACCCAAAAAAAAAAAAAAAACCGACCAAGTGCGAGTCGGATGCGCAACCAGGCGTAGGTAGGCATTACAATTTGAATAATTTACATTAGTATTATATATATTATTTATCTACGAGTATTTTTTTTAAGCTAGCAATAAATATTGGTGTGGCATTTCATTTAAACTGAAACGCTAGTTCGGAAGCATATTTTTAACATACAAAAAATGTTGATTCCTTCATAATATCGAAATAAATAAATTTAATAATATATTTGTTAGTTATAGGGTTCTGTTGGCACCGCAAAGGTACGGCACACTAATACCACAAGTTTTTCCGTGTTAAACTAATGAAATTAATAGTCATATGTGATTCCTACAATTTTGAATCATTTGACAATGATAATAACATCCGAAGATAGGCCACCTGTAGCAAGAAAAGCCAAAACACGTGACCGCGTACACTCATACCCAAAAAGGTCTAAGTGGAATGAAACGGAAATACCAAACATTGGATTTGTCCGCATACCCTTGAGAGACAAAGATTAAAAATTAATTGACAATCAGATACGACAGTTTCAATCGCCTAAATTAAAAGTTTACAATTCAATTATTTGTGTCTGAGATTAGTGTTGATAGTAAAAAGTAGTTTCAAGGCGATGATTGAAATATTTGATTAGTAAGCCTAGTTACTTATTGACCGCATCGGAAGTATAAATTTTATTTCAATGACAGAAATATTTAAAAAAAAACATATTTTATTCAGAGCAGCCGATGATTGAACAAGGGAACAGTTGTAAGATTTGACCCAAACATACACACAAACATTCCAAGTTAAATAAAAGCTTATAAAAAACACATTTTACATCAATATTCGAAAATTAATTCCTTAAACATGTAGAAGTAAGCACTGTTATTACATTTTAAAAGATCCACGACACATCTACGCATTCTATAATCTATGACCAATTCGAGCATATTAGCATTTTTGCAAGAAAAAGTGTTATTTAAATAATATCTTAACGTAAAGACTCGATTAGGGAAAAACATTATCAGAACCGGTCCAGTCGATTAGATCATGGCGTTATTTATACAGCACACATCGGTAGGGTACCGATTAATAATTTCTTTATCGTATTTTATAATAATTTTATGATTAAAATGCAGATGATGACTAGCTTTGCTTATGTGTTTTTTCAATTGTGTTTACCTATTCGATGGCGTTTTGAAGTACGAGCTGTGCTATCTAGATGGCGCTAGGTGGCGCTACTTTTATTTCAAATTTAGCGACCCGCCCCGGCTTCGCACGCGTGTGATTTAGAAAAAATATCTATACATATACCATATGCTTAGCTGAGTTGGGGCTTACTGTTAAGTCAGTATATAACAAGAGTGTACACTAGACTGGTAAATAAATTATCATCATCATCATCAGCCATAAGACGTCCATTGCTGTACATAGGCCTCCCCCAAAATAAAAATAAAATAAAATATACAAATATAAAAAATAAATTATACATCAATGTAAAACGTGTTCCTGGAAATAAATATTTACTTTACTTTATCTTTCGTGGAAATTTATCTAGAAGATGGTGAAAACCGCGTTAAAATCCGTTGCGTGGTTTAGGAGGAATTAACGGATATACATACAGACATAGGTGGAAAGCGACTTTATTTATTAGGTAAATAAACTTATGTATTGTTATATAGTTATGTAGAGATAGAGAATAGACAAAACAGATCGAATAGTTATCTATTCGATCTGTTTTGTCTACGCAATTGGAAAAACTTCTACCATTTGCAAATATTTGACTGCATAGATAATACCGTGATAAGTGTATTGTAAACGAAATATTATATACTAAAAGAAACTGTATTCCGAAGTTTGGCGGGAACGTTAATTCATGTCGCGGCATTAAATAATTTTCCGAAACTTGTGTTACTTCGAGTGTTATCTAATGTGTAAATCGGTGTATTTATATTCTGATCGTGCACGAGTCTTGGTGAATAGTTTAATATGACATTTCGTTTTGTTACCAAAACTCAATAGAAACCTCTAGTAAAGTCTCCGTTTAGTTGACTTGGACTGGTCCGTGATTTTTATTTAGAATTATTTTTATCTTAGACATTTATTATTTATTTATTTACGTTTATTACTAAGACATAATTTTATTGTGAAATATTATTCTTCACTTGTATTATTACAAATTATCACACTGGCTAAATAAACGTGTGGAACCAAAATATGATATAAATAAGAAAGACACCTTCCTCGCTGTCGGTTATATCAAATAGAAATAACAGCTAATCAGTAATCACATATCCAAGCACTAGAGGTGTGAAACATCAACACTAGAGTGTATAACAGCATTCCGGTATACATATTTCCGTTAGCCACAGAATTAGCCTCTCCAGTGTGTACTTGAGATGCTTGAGATCAAGGCTTGAGATGAAAACCATATACTTGACATGACAAGTAAACGTTTTTTTTTTCTCTTTCCTCCTATGAGGATTTTGGCGTCGCAAATCTTATGCATTTGCCAGTGTCAAGTATACTTATATATTTTCAAGTTTTGTTATATATTATCAAACAAGTCATAGTCACAGTCAAAAGCGAGCAAAGTAAGTCACGGTCAAGCCCAAGTTATACCCCAGTAAAGTGGTGAAAATTTACTAGAGCCTTCTATGGAGTTTTGAAGCAACACGAAAATTCACGTTTCACGATACTATACCATTTATTAACTTAAATAACACAAGTTTTGGAAAATAATAAAATGACGCGACATGATTTCTTCACGTTCCCGCCAAAACTCCCTACTAAATGTTATGCTTATGTAGAGTGGCTATACATGGCCTGACCTGACATCGTCTGAAAGGGACAGCTAGACTTGAATTTCACGGGAGCAAAAGAAACAAACTATTAAGGTTATAGCTTCTTTCTTTTGCTCCCCAGAAACTTATATATAGCCATCTCTTTCACACGATATCAGGTCAGGCCATGTATATCCACTCTTTTGGCTCCACACATTGTGTATTTAGCCAGTGTCAAGTATTGATTTTTGTGTCGTTTTTAATATTTGTAGCGGCAAATAGCATACTTTGTAAGGTGCAACGCTTCGCTCAGCGCGCCAGATTCAAAGTTTCTTGCGTTTTTGTCAATTACAGGTCAATTACTCGTGGCTTCATAAAAATTAATTTTGCGCTAATAAATAAGTTTTATCAAGAAATTACCCGAACCGAAATATCAAGGTGAAAGCTAGTGTAAGTACACTCCTCACTAAATCAAAAACTAAGATAACAATCAGTTTATTGAGATTCGTAGCTAAACCTTTCTTGATACATTTATTGACGCAAAATTGGTTTCAATAAATCCACGTTGAGTAATTATAAGCTGTAATTGACAAAAACGCAAGAAAATTTGGATTTCGCGCGATGAGCAAAACGTTGCACCTTAAGTTGTTACTACTTTTTGCTATCGTTTCCAATTTTATTGTATTTAATATTTTCAAAAACGAAAAAAAAAATGGTTTTGGCGTGCTGACCGAAACGTTGCACCTTAATTTTGACAGCGTACAAGCAAAATCAATTAAAACATGGCCAATTTTTCTGCCACAAAAACAAGTTGAGTTTCTGATGTAAACGGTTCTGCACCTCCAAATTATTATTAGATCAGTGACGCAAAACATTGCGTATGCGCACAGCAATACAGACACCGTTACACTTGACAGAACGACAACCCGTTGACTTTTGGACACTTGACACAAATCGCTTAAGTTTTAACTTTATGTGCACGGTGGAAGTACCGTGTCACACTGATAATTTTAAATACAAAAGTTGATAAATAATAGATAGATACAGATATTTAAGACAGAAGCGCTTATTGAGAATAGAAATACGAAGCCTGTAAGATAGTTTCCGTTCCCGTCCATCCTCTGTACTTCTAGCTTTCTGAAGTTTCATGCGTTAATAGATGTTAAGCCACAGGAAAACTTCAGGTTTTTTCCACAATCGCATCCTAATTGCGATGGACAAACATTTTTTTAAAGTTGGTATTAGACGTGCCTCTCAACTTTGAATTTCAACCTATATTTTATTAATCCTTATCAAATAGACGGTTTTGTGTAAAGTACATTTTACGGAATCCTAATCGTACAAGCCCGTCTTGCTCTTAACCGCTTTTAAAGTTTTAATTTTCTTTCATTGAGAAATATAACTACACAACTATTAGCTAGCTAAATTGTGAAATATTTTACTTCACTTGTAATATTACAAAAGTTGACATGAGTCAAAATTATGTGTGGAGCCAAAATAACAAAAAAAATGCACAAAATGTCAAAACACAACCTGTCAAATGCTACAAACAAAAGAAGAAAACAAAACAAACCGCATGTATGCTGGTTTGCTCACATGTCGACAGACCCATTCAAACATTCAAGGAGCATTCAAAGTTTCAAAGGTACAATGCTCCTGAATAGCCAAAGGTTTGAGAGTCAATGACATAGGGAACAGTTATTTCGCTGTACGGGACCGTATGCACTCGTGTAAATATTTATATTCCGATGTCTACAATCACTGAGAAGTCGGTCAGAGTGTGATGGACGAACGAGTGGACGGACAGTTTTGTTTAATAAATTTAGTGTTTTTTTTAAATAACAATGAATGAATTACCAACATTTTCGATCTACGCTCTCGCTGTGGACCTACCAGCAGCTGCCTACCTTTTTGGGCAGCATCATTAGATATCTCATTCCTGACTATAGGTGTGTTATCTTATCTGCTAACGACCCAACTGTCATTTAACCTCATGTGGGCTGGGGTGAAACGCCTACCGTATCAGGTTGTAATTCAAAACTAACTTTAACCTGCCATGGCGAGCAAGTCGGCCGCCTGATGTTAAGCGGCACGCTTGCCCATAATAATTTAGTGCCACCCAGAAATGTAAACTTCAACTATTGGAAACCCTGAGCGGCAATGCAGTGCGCCACTCTGAGATAATAAATCTCTAACATTGTCCTTCAATCGACCCCCTTAATGTGTAACTGCGACTCGCGATTTAGTCTCATATTTGACAGTTTCACTATGATGGAACTGTCAAATTTGCGACTAAATCTCGAGTCAAGTTACTTAATATTCCATATTAAGTGTACTTAATATGCCTCTAGACATAGAGATCGTATTCTGTAGTTACTTTTTTTGGCTCCTTACATAGTCTATTTAGCCAGTATACATTTTTGTAATATTTCAAGTAAAATAAGTCTCAGTCATAGTGTAAGTCAAGCAAGGTAAGTCACGGTCAAGCTAAGTCACATCCAAGTGAAGTCGTGGAGACTTGACTACAGGTTTCTATAGAGTTTTTGGAAACAGTACGGAAAGTGACGTTCCACGACATTGCACTGTTCAGCGACACCAATTGTTTACGTACATGAACATTTAGTGGATAAAAATCCACCGTTTTTACACATTAACACTCTAAATAACAATAGTTTTGGAAAATAATACAATGTCGCGACATGACTTCTTCACGTTCCCGCCAAAACACCCACAGTGATGTTTGCTGCTTGGCACAGTTGACATTTTTCTCTGATCATTGCAATCTAACAGAGCTCTTTCAACGTTATATAAATATATATATACACCTGCATATGCAAATTACATAATAAGCGACCTTTTAATATAATTTTGTAATGCAACGAGCTTCTTTACAGCATTAAGACTATGTTGCAACCCTTTCGCTCGGTGTTGACCTTTTGACACTAGGTGACCCTCTGTGAAGCTACTTACTCTTTGACCCTAGATATGTGTGATTGAGTCAGTTCTTGAAAAATTGTTAACAAGTCTGGAGGTGCAACGTTTCGCTCAGCGCGCGAAATTCAAATTTTCTTGCGTTTTTTGTCAATTACAGTTTATTTACTCGTCGCAGGTTTATGAAAACTAGTTTTGCGATAATTAATAGATTGTTTCAAGAAATTACACTAGCCAAAAATTCAAGTTGAAAGCTAGTATAAGTACATTTGTCACTAACCAAAAACCAAGATGGAAATCAGCTTATTGAGATTTGTAGCTAAACCAATATTATCTAGGTGATCATTTTACCCGCAATTTCTTAAAACAACTTATTTATTGACGCAAAATTGGTTTCAATAAATCCACGATGAGTAATTAAGCTGTAATTGACAAAAAACGCAAGAAAATTTGAATTTCGCGCGATGAGCAAGACGTTGCACCTTAAGTTGTTACTGCTTTTTGCTATAATTTGGTTTTTTTTTCAATTTTATTGTATATAATATTTCATATAATATTATGTGCTAAAACTGCGACCAGAACAGAACCACCGCCTCTTAGTAAACTGAGCTTTCTGCGATCCCAAAGCCTCCTGCCAAGCGTGAGATATTATGGGGATAATAGCAACAAGGGAGACCTCTGTTCAGCTGTGGACGTCTCATGATGATGATGAATAATGCCTGCCTCTGCCATTTTGAAGTTTCATCATCACCATCAGCCAGAAGACATCCGCAGCTGAACAAAGCCCTTCCCTTAGAAAAGGGGAAGTTCAATAATCCCCAAAATCCTCGAAATGAGTCCTGCGACTGCGGCGCCATCTTACAAGCAATGGAGCATTTGCTTGTTTGCCCACAGTGCGGCAAAGTCTCAGCGATGCAAATAATGCCGCAGTCTCTGCTGGGCGGCTCATAATATTTAAATTAGATACGCTGAAACGTAAAGACGATAATCCTTAAGCTTGGCAGGTGGCTTGGGGATTGCAGAACGCTCACTGCTTACCAAAAGGACGCTACTGCACGTCTTCTGGTGTTTCTGGTCGTAGTTTTTAGGACATACACTGGTCCAACAGCTTTGTCCCGGGACTACGATCTATCCCTGTGGGATAGATATATCTGTGGGATATATCCTAGAAAGATGCAGAAACTGCTAGTTAAGTATATGTATTACGATACAAGTCGTGGTACTCGCCTCATACTCGTGAGGTCGCGGGTTCGAACCCGGGCGGGCAAATAATGAATTCTTTGGAACGTACGTATGGATTCGCCACTGGCTTTTCGGTGAAAGAAAAGATCGTGAGGAAGCCTGCCTTTTTACGGAGTAGAAATTCAATGGAGTACGTGAATCCGCTAACCCGCACTGAGCCAGCGTGGTGGGTATGGCCCAATCACTTTCAAGGGTAGGCCGATATCCCAGCTAGGGGATGCTAAAAAGCTGATAAAAAAGTGAATTTAAAATTTAAAACTTCATTAGCTCTGAATTACCAGTATTTCAGTAGAAATAAAGTAATTAACGTCACCCGTTCAGGGTTGTTTCCCAAGCAGTTAGCCAAGGCGCTCCGCATTACTGCGCAAGCGCCGAATGGTCGACTGCGCGCCGCGCGAGCGCAGTTTTTGTGCAAGGGCCGACCTAGTTTACTAGTGGCGCTTATTTTAGTGGAATCACAGTTTAACTTAGTTTTCAGTTAATAAACAGCCTAATGCCTGTCCCAGACTTACAGGCCGAATACCGAATGTTCGCGTAACGAGGCGATGTCCGCCAATCAAAGACAAGGATACGCGTCCTTTGATTGGCGGATATCGCCTCGCTTCGCGATAACTCGGAGCGATAGACGCTAGTCTGCGAGAATCTGGGATAGGCATAAGATTGAGCTAGGTGGAAGTACAGGATAAGAGAACTACACTCGATTAGTACTGGCGTAAACGATAGGCAGGAAAAAAACTCAGTACAATAAGAGGACGGCCAGCAGCGTCCCCTTAATAATTATAGCAAAAAAACCGACTGCGACAAAATACCTACCACCTCTGAAAAAACTGTACTATCGAGATGTTCTTGGCGCCACCCGTGAAATACTTATCATTGAGGTGTTCCGGTGTCCACCTGTGGGCTTCTTCATCACTTCCATTTCACCAAATGATACTTTCTGAATGCTGACTTGTTGGTTAAAAACCAAAATCGGTATATGGCTATGCTCAAATATATATTTGGCTTCAATATTTGAGGAGTTCCCTCAATAGCTCATTGATCCCGTTATCAGTATTAGAGTTTAATAAATAATGGGACCAAACTGGAAGTATATCTTTTCAAATAAAAAAGTAATTTTCCAAATCGGTAAATGACGCGAGATAATAGATCTGAGGTAACAAGTATTTAAAAAAAAGACTTGAGAACCTCCTCCTTTTTTGGGAGACGGCTAGAAAGATGATGATAAGGAAGTGGAGAAAGGTTATCAGTTTTAAAGAATGGCACGCGCTGCTGTAATTATGTATCTTTATCATGACCTATATTTTAAGATTTGTCACGTACTAGAATTAATAATGTCGTAATTATATTCGTCGTAACTTAGTGGGAGTTACTACCAACAAGTTATTTGGGACTTATGTATGGATAATATACCACTGGCTTTTCCGTGAAGGGAAACCTCGCGAAATAACCGACTCAATTTTACGTGAGTATTCCCGTTTTATAAAATAAAATGTGTCAAAACCACGTCAGTTTTCATAGATTAAAAAATTGCATAACATTTCATAACAAAACCAGTAGGCATTCTAGTCACGCTTCTAGTTTCGCTTCTAATGATCTCCTTTTCCATGTATGGACAGTGGGATGTTGGACAAATGAAAAGACCATTAATTACTTTAGTTTTGAGTTCTATTCAATACATACAAAAGACTACAGAAGTGAGTCAGGAGTGTTTTGCAGAATGTTTAATGTAAAATCGAAAGTTTGTCGGTTTTTGGACATGCGTCGAGACACTTTCAAAGCTTGCATCACCGCATACATCTTTAGATTTAGTTCAGAAGAACTGAGCCTTTTTTTGAATGAATTTCTTGAATATACACCACTTTTTAATAACCAGTTGAAATAAAATAAGCAATGAAGAGAGGTAAGATCGTAAATGTGCAGTCAGAATTTTTTTATTTGTCATAGTTATAGCAAGTTTACATTTTCAGATATCCTGCATCAGGGAATTGACTCTCACACCCACGCCGTGTCCGAGGGTTCTCGAGCACAGATTAAATACAATGAGTACGTGGAGTTACAACTAATAAATGCCTTTTATAACCGACTTCAAAAAGGAGGAGGAATTCTAAAGTCGACTGTTTTTTTTTCTTTACGATTTTTTTTTAATTCTTTTATTTTTGATTGGATCGTGTCAGTAAAGGTAGTTAGTCAATTATATTTTTTGGTGTTTATAAAGTACTAGCTGTGCGCCGCCGTTTCACCCGCTATCCTACAGGAATAGTTAATTTTTTCGGGATAAAAAGTAGCATATGTGTCAATCCAGTGCATAAGCTACCTCGATAGCATTTTATTCAAATCCGTTCAGCCGTTGCAGAGTTGAACTGGAACAAACACACTTACATACTTACACACATACACAAACTTTTGCATTTATAATATCAATTAATTAATTATTATATTATTAATTTCGCTATTCAACGCGGCAATTCGGCCAGCATTTTGGGCATGATGCCTGCTGGTAGCAGTTTATTACATTAGAGCTAGTTTTAAGTTGTATATATATTTGTTTTATTTTTACTTAGGGTTTAATTCAATTTATTTACTATTTAATGTTATTTAAGATACTATAATAAAATTTTAATAATTAATTAATTGATGTATTTGGTCCGGACGGACCACCGACAAACAAACAAGAGAAAAGTCTATTTTTCTTTAGTGGGTCCGCCGTACCTTTCTCTGGCCGTACCCTATCCCCGCGTCTGTTAACACTATGGGTAAACTATACGACTGTTATTAAATATTGAGATAGTGCCACGTCTATTTCTAATATCATATAAAAATTGATATAGAGTAATATAAACGGATACAATGTGAAAACATTGAACTTTCTTAAGTGAGGTCAACTGTAGAATGTTTATGGCCATTTCTTAAAAACACTAGCAATCTGACCACATAATAAGTAGGTACCCATTATACATTTTTACAAAAGTAATCAGATATAATTTTAGCATCTGTTGCCGAGACCAATAAATTATTAATTATTACCATTATACCTAATCAAATATTTCGGTTGTATAATAAATAAAAACCAAATAGTAATAAAGAAAATTACAAAATACTGTCATTTAACTTTTATAGGTTTATCGTATAATATTTGTTTAATTTATTTATTGACATTTTATTGATTGACAAAAGTAATTAAGAAAATGTGATTTAATTTACATAGTTGGATGATTTTTAATGCGACATTTTGGAACGAGTTTTATTCGCCATTATTGGTAATATTTGTGCTAGGTATAACTAAAGTAAATTAACTAGCTAAGTAATAAAAAGCATATTTTCAACTATATTATCTTAAAAAATTAAAGTTTTTCGCAATATAAAATTATGTCAAATAAATAATTACATTAATATTTTAATATAATTATTTGCAAAGAAATGAAAAATCATTAACTTGTAGTAATATCAATGAAGATATTGCGAAATTAAAAAAAAAAAAACATGTAAGCATAGTTTTGTACGCTATTGAAAACATATAAAAAATCATCGAAATCGGATAACATTTAGGGGTGGGGATCAGACTACGCTTTTTGTGGACAAGACGGCATACTCTAGTGGTGTATATGTTGTGGTATACTCTATTCTTAGAGCTAGAATTCTTCAAGAGCAATTCAGGAGGCAACATTATCTCACCTTTCCAGATCACGCGTGAGCGATCTAATGATTTGTAAAGAACAAAAAGTTGTAGACAGATAATCTCATTGCACGGAAAGCACGTAACTGAGCTCACGTTGCTCGGTTGCACGTAACATTTGTAACACGTTGAATGCCGATCGGTGTCTGCATAGAGAAATTATATAAAGAAGATGCCAATGTCCATAGAAAGATAAGTAACCCTTGTAGTTCTGATGAGGACGTAAGATATCACTAGTGATTTAAACTGCGACATGATCGTTACAATAACATAATAATATATATTAATTATATAAAGAAGATGCCAATGTCCATAGAAAAATGTGTAACTCTTGCAGTTCTGATGAGGACGTAAGATCTCACTAGTGATTTAAACTGCGACATGATCGTTACAATAACATAATAATATATATTCATTATACATAATAATATAACTAAACATAATAATATAACTAAACATAATAATATATATTAATTATACATTCTTTTTGGAAAATGATGTTGAATGAAGTACGTAAAAGTGCCCTTAAGGCCCCGAAGTTAAATTAAAAAAAAAAACTTAATTCTAGCTCGATAATGAGTTTTAGATGTAACATCTATTAACAGCTTAGTTTCAAGAGATTTCTAGATACATTTTAAAATAAACTTACACAACTATGTACATAAGTTATTAGCATAACGTGACGTCACACATTCACGCGTTCACACATGCATAGGTGTTACAGTGTTGTAAATAAATCTATTTGTTTCTAAGAACAATGGCGGAGATTTGATATACGGTTATAGGCATCGTTGTATTAAGCCATATGGTCATTAACTGGTTTCATTTTAAGCTAATATATTGAAAATCTCACAACTACAACACTACGACTAACAGACAATGTACAGCCTAAGCGGATGGGTGTATTCCCGCAGTCCCCATCACCTGTGTCATTGGCGACAGTGGGAATCAATGATGCTTCGTCTAAGGTGGGAATAGCCATGATGAATGTTTGTTATTGCTTCGTAAAAAAAAAAGCTACGCATAAATAGGAACGATAATAGAAAAAAAATAATATAAGGTTTTAATTACACGCTAGACAGAGAGCGTATTTATATTGAACTATGACATCAAGGTCCGTCTGCGCCCTATAAATTATATATTAAGAAAGAAAGCTTATAAAGAAGGAAACATAGCATCCCCTCTCCAGCCCCAGTACGCTTCTATCTCAAAACTTTATCAGCCATTTAAAATATATTTTTAGTATACGTTCAATATTTAGTTATATTTTTACTAAGCTTGCTATTTAAAAAAAAAGAAGATAATATTGCAAAACAAAATGTATTCCTATTGATGGAGACAGAACATGACCGCATCATGACATCAATGACGACCTCTGAGTTCGGAGGCCAAGTACAACTTTGGGTCTCTGTGCTAGAGGAGTGTTTCCGAGCTCGTACCGTGAGGTGGTTATTGCGATGATGGTTAAGTTCAGCCGAGAACGCTACGCGATCATGAACGATACTCTGACAGTTCGGCCCCTGGTTTCTCGTTATGGCGTCCACTTTAAATCCTTCGTGGTGCGAGTTCCTAACAACATCTTGGAAATCACGAGGGCAGATTTTTGGCCCGTAGGAGTAAAATACCGGAAATATCGAGGAAGCGAACCCGGGGTTGTGGATTTTGGCGCTAAGTACCAGCACAACGACGACAGACGTGCTAAATAATAATGTTTTGCGCATTTATTTTATTGTTTTTATTATATGTATTTTAGTTTTAAGGTATTTATGATATGGGCCATGTTGCCTGGAAATAAAGAATTTCATTTCATAAACCTTATTGCGTGGATTCGTGGTCGCGTAGCGTCGTCGGGTGAACCTAACCATCATCGCAATAACCACCTCACGGTACGGGCCCTGTACGAATGCACGAATATTACAATTATTATATTAGTCGAGTTTTATACATACTTCTCTACGTATATAGATAAACTTTATTCACACCACAAAATGCATAAAAATATTAACAGGTTAAAAGACTTAGAAACTGGTATAAAAACTGGCGTCATTATTGCCTACCTAAAGCAATCTCATCCAGGCAACTTTATGATATAGACTATACACAGCGTGTTTTGCGTGTTTTATCAAAAAATGTCAAGGTAGGTAGAATAAAACACTACATAGTTTATTTTGAATGTACCTCAATATTAAATGCATTCTTATGAAAATGATTACCCAGATATGTATTTCTTTTATTTGGTTTTGTTTATTTTTGTCACTTTACTTGTATTTACACGTTAAATATGATAATAGATGAGAAGAAGTCATTAATCTGCACTCAAATTCGGTGATTTATGATTATAGAGGTCACCTTTTTTCCAAAATAGTGTCACTTTATTATGTCCTACAAATGACATCTGTATTTTAGGTGCTTTATGCCATTTAATAAATCTAAAATAATATTAATAACACTATAAAAATATAAAAGCTTGTCGCATTTGAATAATATGCCTTCAAAGTTTGAAGACATAAAAATATATGACATAAAAACACATAAAACAAATGAGTTTTATGCCCTATTAAGAATGACGTAATGGTGACGTTGGCCAAACAAAGTAAAATCCGCATAACGCCCGCCATTAAACTTAAATATTTATACAAGTTAAGTTATCTATACACGAGGATATGGAGAGAAAATGAGTCCTAACCTGACCTTAAGCCCCGTACACAACGCTCGACAAAAATACAAAACCAGAATCTCAAAACAAGAAAATTATCAGACGCATATAAATTATCCGTCTTAAGTGGCAAAAAAAAACTTAGATCATTATTTATTAATCGTGTCCGAACAAGTGCAATAATTTCCGAAATTAAACCTTTATAAATAAGGATAACATTTTTTGTATTTTTGCAATAATTGGCGTGATCGGAACACGATCGCTTGCCAAAAAACTAAAGAGTAATAAAAGTAAACGAGCTAGCGTTTAGCAATATGTAAATAAAAACTGGTAATTATAAAATGTCAAGTGAAAAGGCGATAGTTGGCGCCACGGGACTATGATTATCTACTAGTCTGAGCGCCCCTTAATAGTTCAAAGGTTGAAAGACAGGTTTTTCAAGTGACCGGATTATAAAATCAATAAAATATTTAAAATAACATTAGGAACGACAGATTTTTTATCGGGCACGTTTTTAAATGAACGAAATTATATTTTCGTCGGTATATTATTATGAACGCCGGGGTGCCGTCTTTAGCAACTCTTCAGCCAAATTATACGGAATATTGCGAAGGAGTAAAGGATAATTCTGGAATATTGACTTTTTTTTTTGGGTCTTATACCAAACATTTATACAATTCATATAAACTGATTTTAGTCACAACAATACAACATTTTGGGATGTCTGTTTGTACTTTGGACGAACAGACAAAAAAATTCAAAACAAAACAAGACAACGGCTCAACAAATTTACTTAAAATTTGTTGTCATTATAAAACTTTTTTTTGTGATAAATAAAAAAATAAGAAAATTTAGGTTTAAACTTTTTTTAGATTTTAATTCAGGATCCTCAAGTAGTTATAGTTACCTCAAAGATTTTAATCTTACAACGTAATCTGAAACTTAATCACAGTTAACATAAATTAGCTATGCCAACAGTTTCACAGTAACAAATCACCTTTAGCTGTAACTAACTCACTATAATTGCGTTAAATGTTCCTTTCTGACTACTTTTTGCGTAATTTTTTGCGACTATCGGTCACAAGTTTTTGCTCGTCTCGCTGTGGTATTGTGACATTTAATATTACCTAAACTTGACGTGTTTTTAATTTATTTTCTAACTTTAATTGAATTATTGCAATATTTTATTACATGTGAATATTATATTTAATAAATTAATGAGTTAATTAATATCATTAGCATTCGATCGACCTAATTTTAATTACATTTATGAGTAACATCGCCCAGGAACTATATATTTTTCCGGACTAAGTATGTCTGTTAATTCAGGATGTATGCTACATTTAAAAAGTTTTCGTATTTATAATATTAGAAGTGTGTTGTGACACAAAGAATATTATTATTTGTTGATAATATCTGTGCAAAAACAAAGTTAAGCTGCGACCTCTGTAGACCTATATGCAGGGGCGTAGCTACCGCCGTATCAGCCGTATCAATGATACGGGGCCCCCGGGCTACAGGGGCCCCGAACGTTGTTTCTTTGAAAAATAGTGACCCTTCATTTGGGCCCCCCAACAAATTTTGATACGGGGCCCTTCTATGGCAAGCTACGCTACTGCCTATATGATTGAGCTACCATCGAATTTTTTTGATAAAATCTTAGGATGGATATTATTCAGTTCCACCATTTGGCCAACTCAGATGTTGGTCGGTCTAAAAACATTTTAGTTGCATATTTCACATTTGACCTTCCTATTCGTGAAAATAAAAGTTACATTAAAATAACCGGCTTAGTTCGATGTTTGCAATCGAATCGCATATTTTGCGTTAACTATCTGTGTCCCACTAACTTACATGGCATATTCCTGTTTTTTCTTCCGCATTTTCTTGGTATACAATGTATCTATTGAGTTACTGGAGAATAATAACCTCGATATCAAATTGAATCGAAATTTCAGATTTTTCAAATCTACATTTGAGATCGTAACTAAGACTTAGGGTCATATACCAACTTAAGAACTTACGCAATCATAATATTAGTGTGCTCAGAGTGATGCAAAAAAATTCACAAAATGTACCTATTCTAATCAGTCGTTTATTAGCGCCTGGGGCGTCCAAGTCCTTTCAACTTTCAGTTTCAAATTCAGTTGCGTAAGAATTATTACGTACCGTTTACGTAGGGGTACGGAGTGAAGTAGGAGGCCCGGGCGCACTGACGTACAAAAAATCACTAGACGTACTCGCCATGCACACAATCCATCATTGGTTGAGAACTAACACACGCGGCACAATTTTTTCCGTGTATAGCGAAGGAAAACTGATGCCGCGAAGCGTGTCGCGCGGACGACGGCGGACGGGCGACTGGCATGCGTCTGCGCTCCCCCACACAATAAAACCTTCGCTTTCCAAGAGTGGGGGCGTCTAGATTTTAGGTGATCTTTTTTTGAAAAATTTTCGAACTGAATACTTTTTTAAACAGGTTTTTATGCAATGTTTATATTATTTTTAATTGGGATATGTAGAGTGCATGGTTACGTGGTTAAAAGTACTTAAATGAATGTTGGTGATATTATTAATTTTTAGTCGTTGTCATCCCATTTCAGGTAGAAAACTGAAACATTCTTAATTTTTTTTTTTCTTTCTTTTGTCTTATGGTCAGTAATCTGTATGGAAGTCTAGCTCCAGTGCCATCATGCCTCCAGCCCGAATACTCTCAGTCTTGAGGTTCTCGCTCCTAAGTCAGTTCTCGAGGTGTCCGAACTAAGCCTGGAGTGCCTCGCCGTTCAGTCGGACTTCCCCAATGTACTCTTGTAGGGTATGGACCAGGGCGAGAAGAAACCACGCTCTAAGACGTCCAAAATTATAGAAGAGAAGAGAAGAGAGGAAACTTTGCTATGATGGAGCTTCATTTTCACCAGGTTTTACCGATTTTGAATTACTTAGTACATATTCTTTTAAATGTAATTGGTGGCAAACAAGCGACGGGCCTCCTGATGGTAAGTGGTCACCGCCGCCTATGGACACCTCCAATACCAGTGGCATTGTCAGTGCCTGCCTTTGAGGACTCTATTCGCCCTTCTTTTGAAGCAGCCAAGATTATATTTCGGTGGAAAACGAAATAATGAGTTCTGATATAATGAATTTCCCTTGGTCCTTGTTATCCTACAACATCCGCTAAGTCATGTCAGAGGCCTTCGAGCGGTATAAAACTCTGACACCAGGGCTAGACATTTGGCATATACAAACTTATGATATTTTTGCCGCCTGCCAAGCGTGGAGATTATGGCAGCCCCTATAATCTTTGTCTTTATTAACTATACACTCGCTTCTCGCTAGTCTTATTAATTTCTAGTTTATAGCTCTACTCGCTTCTCGCTCAATGTCGGCGGTGGGACAAGTCCCTAAATGGTATATGTTATTATAGGGTATAGGTTTTACTCAATGATTCACACTTTGTGGGAATAAAACCCGTTTAAGTTTATGAGTTTGTTATCTGGTGATGGAACGAGTCGGATGAAATGATTTTGCTAAATTAATGCTTCTCAAGAAAAGCTAATTAAGCGGAAATTACTGGGGACAAATATCCAGACAGAGAGACAAAGTTGCTTATAGTTCGTTAGAGAGCGTTGATCCATTTTTGTGCATTTTTTGACGTTTTGTAACTGACAGTTGTAATGTAGCGAGTTCTGAATCGCGCAAGCGAAGGTTTTTCCTCGAGACGAACGTATTCACTTTTTACCTCGAACCTTCATTGGTCCTGATATGACTGCAGCTATATTCCTCTGAATTATACTATTAGTTTAGATTTACATTTTACCACCGCTCGTGCATTTTCACATTCAACATTCATCACCAGGAGACGGCTGCTGAACAAAGACCTCCCCTTAAAAAGGGTAGGGTTACACAAAACATACATAAACTCCACGCTTGGCAGGTGACTTGGGGATCGTAGCACTTTTTCCGCTTACTGAGAAGACGCTGCTGCCCGTCCTCAGGTAATTTTTTTAATTAATAAAAAAAAACTTTGTTGGAAATTATCCTTAAAAAAGTTAATTATTGGTTAAACTTCCATTCGCACTGTTTGTTCGCACTATTTTTTTTAAATTCATATAATCTATGATTATATGATAATGATAATAATCATAGATTATATGAATTATATAATTTGTCGCGTTATCACAACTAAATGGCTGAACGGATCTTGATAAAATTTGATAAGGAGCTACTGTATATCACAAAGACGGGCACAGGACACTTTTTGTATGTCCACGCGAACGAGTTAACGGATAACAACTAGTATAATAATAAAGGGAGGTTCCCGACACGAAATTTATTTTCTCCTACAAAAGACATCAACGCGAGCTCGCTCTTCAAACATTTTTACAAGGATCAGACAAGTCATGTTTATTTATTTATTTATTCAATAATAATGTTATTGATCTTATCACAAATTTTCTGGATCAATTTTTTTTTAGCGGACATGTCCCTAAGCAAAATACATACAAACCACAAGTACCTAAACTACTTAGGCTACTACATAAAAATAACAGTTGATCATCCAGAGACCATTAAAGGTCTATGGATATCCAAATGTTCTTGCCAACTACCAGTTGGCAGCGTACCCAGCATGCTGGCGGAATTACCGCGCTGAATGGATTGCCATTTGACTGCCCCGGTGGCTCAGTTGGTAGTGTACCTACTTTCTGTGTTTGGGGCGGGGGTTCGATCCCCGTCTAGGACAAACATTCATGTGATGAACATTTGTGTTTGTGCTATGTCTGGGTGTTAATATCTATATAAGTATGTATTTAAAAAATATATATTTACGTATATCAGTCTCTGGCAGCCATATTACAAGCTTTGCTTAGTTTGGGGTCAGATGACAGTGTGTGCAAAAATGTCCCAGATATTTATTATCATTATTCAGCGTGGTAATCGATAATCGATCTGCTGTTTCTCGACCTCTCTCCGCAGTTTATTTTTGCGAAATTATATTTTCGCGAAAATCTTCCATTGCCTTCCACGTCGAGACAAGTGCCCAGGGATAAAGTTAGGATACGTTCTAACAAAACAGTGCGAAATGGCCACCCTACACTAGATACGTAACGATCGGCCAGTGATGAAATTTATTATCAACAAACGTCTTAATAGCTGTTGTACAGAAATGATATTGCATAAACAGTCTTAGTGTAGATACGTGGAGTGCATTGGTACCCAAACTAGGAAAACCTGTGAGATGGCGTACCAATACCTTCCGCCGAACAGAGTAGGTGGGTTATATATATATCCTAAAAATTATACAGGATAACTATTTAAAACAAAAGGCATGCAAAATGTGAAGAGATGGTAAGTGCTAATGAGTTTTGAGTAAGTACCTGCATTGGTTAGGTTAGGTGGTTCGATTTAACTATTGTTAACCGACACGCGATAGTTTTGGTCAGATTATTTGTTAATTGTAACCACTGATCGACATTTTTTGTATTAAGGTGCAACGTTTCGCACAGCGCGGCAAATTCAAATTTTCTTGCGTTTTTTCTCAATCACAGCTTAATTACTCGTCTTGGGTTCATGAAAACAAATTTTGCGACAAAAAATAGGTCGTATCAAGAAATTACGGGTAAAATGATCACTTAGATAATATTGGTTTAGCTACGAATCTCAATAATCTGATCTTTATGTTGGTTTTTGGTTTAGTGAGAAGTGTACTTATACTAGCTCTTACCTTGATTTTTTGGTTGGTGTAATTTCTTGATACAACCTATTTACTGTCGCAAAATTAATTTTCACGAACACGAGGTGAGTAATGAAGTTGTAATTAACAAAAAACGCAAGAGAGTTTGAATTTGCCGCCCTGAGCGAAACGTTGCACCTTTATTGGTGAAGAACATGATATATTCAAATTATTTAAATATTTTTTGTAGTGGTTGTACCGCGCCTTCGCCAACCGCCAAGCAGTAGTGTGCAAACATTACTGTGTTCCGGATTGAAGGGCAATGTTTCCAGCGTAATTACTGGGCATACAGAGATTCAACATGTAACATCTCAGGGTGACGAGCGCAGTGCATTGTCGCGCATAGTTTCGAACTGTCGAAGTTCATAATACTGGGTGGCACTGAACTGTTATGGGCAAGCGTGATGCTTAACATCAGGTGAGCGACTTGCTCGTCTCGTCACTGAGTAACATTGTTTTTCACATTTTCCTAACTTCCTCACTTTTTGATGAAATTAGCGTTTCGGGGGTAGTCTGCAATCACCCCTTAAATCTTAACAAAATCTTTTGTTTTTGGTGTTAATGGCTTACATCAGCAATAATCTATGCCGTTATTTTTCCAAAAAAAAATGGTATTTTCACAGCAACATATTTTTAGTGTCGTATTTTCAACGCAAAAAAAAATTGTCTCCTTAACTGCCTATAACAAATAAGATATTGCGATTTTTTTTTGACAGTTCAAATAAAATATATAAAAAAAAAACCCTCCCCTATCAAGCTACACTTTTTGTATGGACGAGACGGCTGTATATTCTATTCTTAAGGCCATTTCACAGACAAACAGTTTTGTAAATTTATAATCTACCTACTACATCTAGCAGACGTGCGAGTGAGATAGATTTATATATTAAATGTTCGTATTTTTTTCCACACTCGTAGCTAGGTTTCACTCTAGCGGGGATGCAATGGAACTCGAACACACGCAAAAGCACGGACAACTAACAACCAGATCTAGAGCAGATCCTTTATATTATCATTCAAACTTGCCCAGCCGGGAATCAAACCCAGAACATCCTACTCATAAGGCAGACGCACTACTAACTTAGCCAGGAAGGTTGTCAAGCTGTAGCACGTCACTTATATTTGGTATACTCCTTAAGTAAAACAGGCTTTAACGTTCCTAAAACCGCAAACATTTCTCTAGTAATTCACACATATTCTTTACTTAGTTTTAACTTGTTGGGTACTTGGAAACTTGACGTCAGAGCTCGCTTGGCCTTCCAGGTATGAGGAAGAAGCAAGCGTAGAACCTCATGACCTCTGCAATATATTTTAGACTTCAATACGTTGCTTTATAAGTTATTGTCGAGGAAACGAGATAACGGGAAGGTGTATTGTACAAAAATAGGAAAAAAAAAACAAATTGAGAGGAAGGATTGAATTGAATTGATTTGGGCGTTACGATAGGCTGTAACACGCTAATTTTCTGGTGTTTCAAGGTTTTTATTTTTACTATCAGTGTTATCCTAATCCTCTACATATATAGATACGGCCCTCGGGAATCAAATTCGATAGGTGCAGTGCGTTTACAAATTACTTCAATTAACTTGGAGACAAATTTCGACAGTCAAAATTTCATTTTTCACACGGACCCATGGAAGTTCAAACAATATAATAAAACCCTGTACCATACATAAGTGGCAGTACAGGCACGCAATATTCGAACCCTAGATATAAAATCTCGATAGAAATAGAAAACATTATATATAAAATAATTACGTTAAGTATTAATAATAACTAAATGATATTTCATTAAGATTGCATTGTCAGGAAGTCATCCGCTTGTGATAGTAAATCTTATTGACCGTTAAATGATAGATTTTCATACATTAGCTTCCGGGAGTCTTCTCCATGTTTGAAAACTGTATTATCAACTTGAACGCACTGCCTTCGACACGACTAATCTGTGTTTTTTTTAAAATTAATAATGTAGAGCGTCTGGCTCAAAACGTCAAAAGCGTCACGCTTGCCCATAACAGTTCAGTGCCACCCAGAAAACATCAACAGCTTAAATCCCTGCGCGGCAATGAACTGCGCTTGTCATGATTTAAATTTTAGCGCATTTTGATGTTAAATCTCTTTATGCTTTGTAATTTCGCTTAAAACTTTGCCCTGCAATACAGAACACAGTAATTTTTGCACACTACTGCTTGGCGGTTCAATAACTGGCAAAGTTGTGGTACTTCGCCAGGCGGACGCTGCAAGAGGATCCTACCACCATAGTACTTACGTATCTTTTAATACAGTAAAAAAAACAATAAAATTACGTAATTAAATAACTATACCTACTCCATTTTACATAGTATGTACTTATATAAAGAAATAAAATCTTTCCAATTTCGAGCAAAACGCGATCGAGTTCTGCATAAGAATTGCAAGACCTTCTTTAATCGGCCGTCTAACAATCACCTAATGGTCTGTCATTGTCAATGTTACCATTGACCCCACCATCAGTGAGTACGTAAAAAAACATTATTCCTAACGTTCCCACTGATGGGGAGTCGGGTCAAATTGGCTCACGGCTTTGAATTCTCAACGATTTTGGATCGCCACCAGTGGGTAAATTAAATCTTCAGCTATACCTAAGAACTAAGATCAAAGCAAGTCCTAAAGCTATAATTTACATATAACATGCGCATCTCGCAGCGGTTTTACAACATTATTATAATGATCATTATCAATAATAACTATTATTTATTCTTATTATCGTTACTTCCTACCTTCCGCTGCCTCGGGTCGCAAATATCATTGAAACTTAATGATATGCAGTTATTTACTTGTTTATTTAACAACTGCATCCACATATTTGTATAATTCAAAACTGGTCGGAGATACTATTTTAATATTACTTTAATATACTATTTTAAATAACCCCCCGGAACCCTCGGCCAAGGCAGGCCACCGGGGGGTTTAGTGGATATAATCCTACATAGCCCGGCTGCACCCCATAGCAGTCGGGTATCTTGTAAAGATTTACCGCACGTCGAAAAAACATCGTGTATAAAATCTTCCTCGGCTAGGATTTTTGGAAAAAAGATGAAAGTCAAGTTTCACGACATTATACTATTCACCAACACTTTTGCACTTTCACGAACACTTAATGGATAAAAATCTACAGTATAATACAAGTTTTGGAAAATAATAGTGACGCGACATAGCTTATTCACATTCCCGTTCCGTTCACGAATGGTTTCGTTCTTTTGAGTCTTGGGAAAAGGAATAAAAAAGATAGGATAAAGTAAAGACAAAGTGTTGACATCAAACGACAGAAGATAATAAAAGTAATACGATTCTGTTGTAACCAATTCGTAGGTTTCTATACTAAACTAACTTTGTCAATTTTTAATTATCCTTTTCTCGCTTAAGGAAATGACAAGAGCATATCCGTTATGGTCGAGGAGCTGGATGGCCTCGGCATTTACGTGGTCTGTAAAACGTTACAAAAGTTTTTATTTCGAAAAGTGTGTGAAATTACTGTGGCAACAACGAAATTCACTTGTGAAATAATTCCCGAAAATATAGTTACTCATATTATTATTATTTTATGATTACTAATTAAATACCAAAATGCCAATCTATCTCGCGAATAATAAATCAAAAATCGCCCGAGGAGAAAAGTTTTAGCCATAATTATATGTAACCTACCCAATTTAGTTTTTCGACAGTGGTATTTAAAATGAAATGATTAACTAGCGTAGTTTTAAATAAAAGAAAAGGTTAACATTACATCTTTATCATCGAATCATGAAGTAAGGTTTTTTATTTAAAACGAGATGATGCCCGCGACTTCGTACGCGGATTAGGGCTCAGAACTGAGACTCGGCCTTTGCGCTCTCAAATACAAAAATAATAAGTACGAACTACACAAAGTTTTATCTCTAAATGCTTTTTAAACCTTTTTTAGTGCTCATTCTCACTAACTTTTTTAAGGAACTCCTGCGCACTAGTGCATCAAACGCACATTTGGAGACGACGCTAGGCGACCTAATTCTGGCACAGGGTACTTACGCAGTGGCACTCAAAATAATTATGTGACTTTGCAGACGAGATATTAGTGTGATCTATCTTTTCAATAAAACTATATTGCACTAGTGCATCAAACGCACATTTGGTGACGACGCTAGGCGACCTAATTCAGGCACACGGTTCTTACGCAGTGGCACTCAAAATAATTATGTGACTTTGCAGACGAGATATTAGTGTGATCTATCTTTTCAATAAAACTATATTGCACTAGTGCATCAAACGCACATTTGGTGACGACGCTAGGCGACCTAATTCAGGCACACGGTTCTTACGCAGTGGCACTCAAAATAATTATGTGACTCTGCAGACGAGATACATTTTGTGATGATGAAATCATGCTTGGTTTTGGAACTATATTTATTTCTATATTTTTTAATATTCAAGTAATTAGTAAACACATTATTAATGTGATGTGATCCATCTTTTCAATAAAACTACATTGCACTAGTGCACCAAACGGACGTTTGGTGACGAGGCTTGGTGACCTGATTCCGGCACAGAGAACGCATTGTCACTCAAAATGTTCTGCAGACGAGATACAATCCGCAGATAAAATTATTTGTAGCTAGGTAGGAGCTACGTTTTTTTTAATTCGTGATATTTTTATGCTTTATTATTAATGATTGGAAATATTTTGATTTAGATTAGATAGTAAAAGCTAAAAAAAGGTATAAAATTATAAGTAGAAGTCTTTAATTGATCTATTGTTTGTTTTCAATTTATTGGTTGGTATCATAAATGCATAAATTGAACAATACCAATGGTTGCCTGGAAGAGATCGCTTTTAGCGATAAGGCCGCCACTTGTGGCACTAGCTTAAGTATAAGGTAGTTCTGTACGTGTGTTCTTTTTTATTTTTGGTGTACACAATAAAGAGTTTCTATCTATCTATCTATCTAATACCAGCCCCAAAAGCACAGTGTCTTGAATAAATTAATATTGCTTAGTTCATAATTATTACATAATTTTTATTTGTGACTCCAATACAAAAATAGGCATTAAAAGCCGAAAACTAAGTGGTCTGATCCCTTAATAAACGAGGTAGTATCCGTGGAATGGAATAATTTTATTACTCCGTGTTTTGTCTTTTTCGAGCGAATGCCTACTATAAAGACAGAAAAAGACAAACTGGTTTACAATTCCATGCTAAAATTATGATTCCAAGGCTAAGGACTTTCCTGTCCACATCTGTCTTGCTTGCGCATTTTAATACTATTGGAAATGTAAAATCATTAATTATAAATGACCAGAAAGTATAATTATGTTATCTCATAATGACAAGGCTTATCTTATCTACCCAATATCGAAAAATTATTATATTTGCTTAATTAATTAATTATTATTTTTGCTTAATGTCTGAAATCCTACTTTTGATTCTTTTCGAAATAATATCGGTCGAAATAATATGTTTAACTCCTTGTATTCTTTTGCGGCTTATGGTATCCCCATTTTATTGGTTACAAAAAAAAACACTGAATCTGGCCGCTTGCTACGCCAAAAAAAGAAAAAAAATGCTGTGCCAAGTTGCCCTACCGTGTCGCGTCTGCCGAATCCAAGAACTTGTAAACTTAAGTGCCCATTGTGCTCCGGCCTTAACCCAAGAGACATTATGCCAAACGTTAGCATGAATTATGTATGGACTATTTGAAGACTTCATTATGTGAACGACTCTTACTTATCATCACGCCTCAACCTTCTAGTTTAAATGAGTTCGCAAGATAATCTGAGTAACAGTTATCTGCGACACGGATTATTATGAATGTGGGGGTGGCGCTGATTGGAAGCTGTTATCTTTCTGTAACCCCTTTTTTTTAATTTTGGCTCCATTTTGAGACGTCAATCCGAAAAAAAATTATGTTTCATACCAAGGGCTTCACGAAAATACCCCATGTATGTTCTGCGATGTTCGTAGTTTAGGAGTTATGCTTTTTTTATCTTGAGGATTTTGCATGCAAAATACCTTATACTCATAATAGTATAAAAAATAAACGGTTTAGAAAATTATAACTTTCTATTCTAACTTTTGGGTGGATGTTTCGATGAGGGACGAAGGAGAATCCGAAAAACACCATCAAAAACAACCTATAATATAGGTTGTTAAATAAATAATAATAACTCTGTAGGTTGTTTAGTTTTTTTTTTTTGTTAAATAAAATAATAATATCACTGTAGGTTGTGTAGCCAGTGTCAATTTATGGCAATATTTCAATAAACGAAGTTATATTTCATAGTAAATCAAGTCTCAGTCAAATAAATCACGGTGAAGCCCAAGTCAATAGATAGGTGCATATGGAAACGTTTGGTTAGATAAAGATGTAGATGCGCTCACGGCTGGGACTGGCGCAGCGACCAGGGACCCTAATCCTGTGCGCTCGAGATTATCTCGGTCACTGTCTCTCTAATTTAGAATTTAATGGGAGTGAGAGTGACCGAGATAAAATGTCATTTCTCCGAATAGGGGCCCAGGCAGTCGGATTTACCTCTTGTTAGCGACCAGCGACATAGCGACCGAATTCGATCGCAAAGTGCTGTAGCGAACAGTCGAGACTAGCGCCCCAGCAGGGCTTTTTTTGCGAGGGGGAAATCTTCACACGATACCCGACTGCTTTGGGGTGCAGCCGCATATGTGGGATTATACCCACTAAAACTATAATATAATATAAATAACTATAAATAAATTTATGTTGTTGAAGTTTAGGCTTGATACTTATGGTATCAAAATTTTAAAAAATGGTTTGAATTATCTGACTGGTGATTGGCTTTCAAAAGATTCACTAAAGAGATAATAAGTCGTCAGCCCAGGGGCTCTATTTCTGAATCGCTCGCCTGAGTATTTCATGCGAAATTACTAATGCTGCGCGCCACGAATAGTACCGCCGCTCGTTTAGATAGAACCCATGGAAATCCAATCGATTTACCAATCAGGCGTCGCAGATGGAGTTGTATATATACATTTTGTTTTTTTTGCACTATAGTCGGAATAACCGACTCAATTTAACGTGAGTATTCCCGTTTTATTAAAACAAAAATTGTATATATAGGCCACGATCTGCGTAGGAAAGTGGATCACATCCCCAGATAAGTTCTGGGGCTCTATTTTTGAATCGCTCGTCTGAGTTTATCATGCAAAATTATTAACGCTGCGCGACCGCTATTCATATCGCCGCGCGATAAGGTTCACGGTCGCGCAGCGTCTATAATTTCGCATGAAATAGTCAGGTGAGCGATTCGAAAATAGAGCCCCTGGATTGTACCTCGCCCGTTTAGTAATTTGATAATATCGTCACTACACAGAAATCTCCTTTTCATCTGCCAGAAGACGTCCACTACTGAACAGAGGCCTCCCTTAGAGCACTACACTGAACGACTATCTGCCAATTAAATCCATAAGTTGCCCGTGACTTTCACAGTATTGTCAAACTACTTACAGGGAGGTTTGCCTACGCTGCGTCTTCCGGTTGCTGTTTGGCACTTAACAACCTTTTTTCTCCATCGGCTAAGATAGCATCACGGATTGCAATTAAATAACTATTAAAAAAATAAAGATGTAAATAAAGAAGAAAGAAATAAGAAAAAGAAAAAAATTAGGAAGAATTAAATTTATTGTTGATTACATTCAAGGCAAAGTTCAATTCAAGTCAAGTTATACATAAACATTAGAGACAGTCAAAAAAATTATAAAAAAGTTTTAAAAAAAAGTAAGACCATAAATAAGTATCCAAAAGACGTCATTTGTCATACGACGTCATATGGCTTAAATAAGTAAATATCGTCAATAATAAAAATACTAGGGCTGGTGACTAGGTCAAAAGATGTGTTATGATTCAGTAACCTTGGACTTGAGTCAATCCACAAAGGTTAAGGGCATACGCTAACGCACGCTTAATTGCAATATTGCGGTCCTAGCACTACAGCTGTACCTACTCACTGCGTCAGATACGATTCACCGATAAGTCGCCGGCATAGGTTCTTGGAGCAAAACTACACACAACTTTTACCTATAACCACAACTGCATTTTTTACTGGGCTATTTGTTAACCAAACAAAAAAAAAGAAACTGCATAAACTAGCAACCCTACCACACAAACCGTCTAAATTGAATCCAAATGCTCAAACCAGTTGCGAACGAACGCGAACGAAGTCGCAGGTAACAGCTAGTACTAAATATATGGTTCGAATACGATTGCGAATATTTTATTTCAATTTTATTTGAATATTTTTTACAATAGAAAATGTTATCTTATAAAATGTTGCTCTAAAAAAATTACCTTGTTATTTCTTAAGACAACCGTTTACTTACTAAGTACTTATTTTATTTTTCAGTCAGGGTTATTAACTTTTATGTATTTTTTAAATCTTGAAATAGCGATAAGGCCGCCATTTAGAAGCCTAGTCGATGGCCCTAGGAGCACTTCCCGCTTGGTAACACCCCTTCGTCCACAATGTTGACGATCGGGAAAAAAAAGTTCCGTTCTTTCACGCAGTGTTGACGAACGCTACTTTATTTTCCCGCTCGTTCACACTTCGCTTACTTCCCCTCGGTAACATCCTTTTTGTTAACATTGTTGACTATCGGGAAAAAAGTAAAAGTCGTTCTGCATAGCTTCATGAAAATATATATCTAGGAACAGGCTACAATCGGGTCCGTACCAGTACGTGCATTCATTAGATATACCTAACAACACATTAGGTACATATATATTTGTTTAGGTAAGTACCTATGTTGTATGTATGCATTGCGCACGCTTTTAACATTAGTCGCTGCACACGTGATTCTTGAATACGAATTAAGTGCAATTATGCACCTTAAAGCCAGACTTTGGACACGTGAGCGGCAATCGGAAAATACCTAAGAAGACGAAAGTTTTTTTTTAAATTTAGAAGCCGTACTTATGAGTACATTGGTATAAGACAAGTCTTATTTGTTTGTGCCAAATTGTCAATAGCACATTTGATCATCGTAATAATTAGATTGACGAGACGAGCAAGTCGCTCACCTAATGGTAAGCGTCACGCTTGCCATTAGGACACCATTGCTAGGTGGATCGACGACTTTAAGAAAGTCGCGGGCAACCGCTGGATTCAAGTGGCACGTTGTCGTTCGGTGTGGCGCTCTAAGGGGGGAGGCCTATGTTCAGCTACGGACGTATTATAGCTGATGATGATGATGACGCTTGCCCATAACAGCTACCAACCAGAATTTTGAGCTAAAGCATTTCAAAAAACTGCATGGCGTTGAATCACGTTCGTCACTCTGAGATATGGATGTTAAATATCTTTATGCTCAGTATTTTGGCTGGAAACGTTGCTCTTCGATCCGGAACAGAGTAATGTTTGCACACTACTGCTTGGCGGTTGCATATAATTATTCTTTGCTAGTGCAAAGATGTGGAACTTCCCCAGACGGACTCCGCAAAAGAGTGATAGATACTGCTAGAACCTGATTGGATTAGGGTGCTTTTTCTTCCACAATTTCCGCCACGACACTGAACAGCTACATTTTGGAATCTACGTCAGCCTTTAAACATCCCACTGCTGAGACCGGCCAGCACTCGAAGGGTAATTATTATCTAACACGCTGGCTCAGTGCGCGGTTTGGCGGATTCACATACACCATCGAATTTCTTCTCCTGAGTAATGCAGGGCCGTTATTCTTTATCTTCCTTCAAGCTCATAACACGGCTGCGTTAAGTTGGCTCCATGGAATTCGCATGTAATGGCCGTAAAGAATACCATTCCATGCAAATTCCACGGAGTTCGGTCGACGCGGCCGCGACGATTTAAAAAAAAGATACAGAATAAGGGGCCAGGTTTCCTCACGATGTTTTCCTTCACCGAAAAGCCAGTGGTATATCCGTACGTAAGTTCCAAAGAACTCATTGATACGGGCCCGCCCTTGAACCCACGACCCCACGAATGTGAGGCGAGCGTGCTTCCAGGCTCCCACTGAGCTACCACGAATTATTGATTGGACATTTTGGAATCGCTCCCATGATATTTCGCTCGATAATAGGTATTATTACTTTTCATTCGAAATTACTTACTTCGAAATAAATCCCAAAAGTCGTAGCTTCGAAATAATCATATCACCATTTTTGAATCATAATCACCGTTTTTTGGTTTGAACCATTCGAATTTGCTTTCTATCAATTGAAAATCTGTCATTTCGATGATATTTTAGTGCCCCGGCATCGGCAATACCAATATCCCAATCCGACGATAACTTGCCACTTATCCGATCATTATGATATTTCGGCAAGAAGTCAAACTTAAAAAAAAACATAGTTTTTTTATTTCGTGCGCCTCAGTTATGTAGATTAGAGATGTTTTTTGGTTGTACATAATCTAGTATAGCTTATAAAGAATACATGAATACATATTTTTTTGTTGAAAAAATCTCGATTTACATACATACTTCGCTAGATCTCCGAACTCCTGGTTTTTGTTTGAATACAGGAATTCAAACTATTATTACTCTAATAGTGACGCTGTCTTTTTATCGATGTAACCCCATAGGAGCCCGCTTCCCTAATTCAGCATTTTCTGATGAAAAACTCTTCAGCAATATTAAAAATATATATGAAAAAACCAAGGACCCTATTCGGAGATATGTCATTTTATCTCGGTCACTGTCTCTCTAATTTAGAATTTAATGGGAGTGAGAGTGACCAAGATAAAATGACATATCTCCGAATAGGGTCCCAGAGCGGAATTAAAAAAAAAAAAATTACACTATTTTTCTTTAGAATAACAAATTTTAACGGCTTAGAGCTGTTTATATGCACACTTTTTACTTCTCCTTCGCCAAAATAAAAATAATAATATAAGAACTGCTTTAAAACATTGACATGTTATTTAAAAAAAGTGCGTGGTTTTTTTTGTTAGATAATTTTTACTAAAATATTTAAAAGTGCGAACGAGATAGTGAAAATTAGGGAAGCTGGCCTTAAGGCGAGGACTGATCGTGATTTGAAATAAGTACTGTCCCGCTCAAAGTTCTAAGGTTTAAAGTTGAAAATCGCATATCATACTCGAAGAAAAAACTGTAAATTGTAGTTTTTCATTGCTTTTTTGCCGATTATCGGAAATATCACAAATCAAATAAAAAAAATACTTACCTGGTTCGCCGTATAAACCACTAGCCTGGATATTTAATTTGTAAAAGAAGTTTTTAGTTACCGCTGAAAAATTCAGAGCATTTGATATCAGAAAGGTTTTTCAGGGAGTCATTTTGCGATTTTTTTATTTTATAACTAAGACAAATTTTCGAAATTTTATTCGGTTAAACGTATTTTCAGTTTTATTATCTATCTGCAGTATTTTTTGCACCTGATTAAGAAATCTCGTCACTTCGAACAAAGCGCTAAAGAAATGCTACATTTTGTTGTTTTACGATTGGACCTCGCCTTAAGTTCGAAAATGAGCAAAGTCGGTCCAGGGTTTCTGACTTATAGGGGACGAGACATCGCGACGTCTCGGTTCGGAGCAAAGTACTATAATTTGCGTTAAATAGGCCTCAAAAGGTATTTTGACGGATGCGTGGTGCGGAATCTAGGGGTGATATGTGAGTGGGGCGAACTCGAAATGATTCATTACAATAATCGAGCTATAACTGGCAACACTTGATGACTTGATGCAACGCTTGACGCCGTGATTGGCGAGCAATTAAGCAGTAGTGTTCCATTATAAGCAGCCCAGCATTACCTCATCGGCCGCATCGCGCTCTATTAAGCGCATACTTTACATACTTGCTACATGTGAAAATTTATTATTCAAATTTGACAATGACGTCTTTTGACGATTGGAGGTCTCGACAATAACGCCATCTAGTGAGTCTCTCGGAACTAGTTATTTTTTAAGGAGTCTGTATAATAACGCCATCTATTGAGTCTCTCGGAACTAGTTTTTATGAAGTGTACACCACTTGTCTGGGGCCTTATTATGTAACTCTGGTGGCGATGGTCATCGCTGGCCATTCCACTCGCGCCAAAGCACCGTGCGAGCGTGCGCTATAGCAAATGATTAGGGGAGGTCCGGGCAAAGTGAATAGCCCAGGCAAAGCGAATACCCTCGTTTTCTCGTCAAAAACACGTCGCTGCACGCACGGCTCGCGCCATGATACTTCCCCGTTCCCCCTCAGTCGCATGCAAACAGAGCTAGCGGAGTGTCGTGTCGCGTTCGAGAGAAAAATCGAAAAATACAAATAGTGGAGATTTCTTACGACTTTTCGATGTAAGTAATACTTTAATAACTCATTTATAACTTAACCATATTGTTTTTTAAAATTGTGTCCACTAGTAGCATATTTTCAAGTAAGCATTCCGAGAGTTTTGCTAATTTGTCGTTACCTATGTTGATTTTAGGTTGGGTTTAATAAAACAACTAGGTATAAGGCAAAGTGATCACGGGCAAAGTGGATACGGTATTCGCTTTGCCCTGGTTGGCTTAGAAGACATTTTGATATTTATCTACCTATTTTTAACCCCCGTGTATAAAGAGTGTGTTACAAAACTGTAATGTGTATTTGCGTACATGTGTATCAGTTTGAGGCAATTTAGTTTCCGAGTGAATTTGTTTTTTTTTTGGATGAAAGTTATTTTTGTATCTGTGTCTGTCTGTGTGTATGTTTGTGGCACCGTAGCTCTTACACGATTGGACCGATTTCAATGCAGTCATTATTTTAAATAAAAGAAGATTGTCTCGGTGTGGGTCTTAAACATGTTTTATTAAAATCGGTTTAGTTGTTTATAAGATATGGGGGGTGAAAATGGGGATGAATAATCGAACGGTTTCAAATATACCCAAGTTTGGTATCAAATGAAAAGAACCACTGTTTAGAATGCAAAACTGATATCATCATAATCATCATCATCATTATGATCTAGTTGATGAAGGGATTATTGGAAATCATTAAATTTTGAACTATTTTTTTAGATGGTGTACAAATACAAGAGAAAGACAAATCAAGCCCAATGGAGTGAAGACAGTATGATACTTGCAATAGCAGACTGCAATTCTGGGATCCCTGTGAAAACAACTGCAAAAAAGTATGGCCTTCCTTACGCTACTCTATACAGGCATTGGCAAAAAGGTAGTTCGACTGTTCAGCTTGGACGTTTTCGTAAAATTTTCAACGATGAACAAGAGGGAGACCTTCGAACGTATTTGCATGAGATGGATAGTGTGTTTTATGGGTTGACCCGAGAGGATTTTAAAGCATTCGTTTTTGAATACGCGAAACGTAATAATATCACTTATCCGGTCTATGTGGAAGTAATGATAATAATATATCGGAACTCGAACCATCTACTGCTTTGCCATCAGCATATTTCAGCCCTAAAGACATAAGACCACTTCCAATGCCACACGTTCCTGTGGGTAGTCGTAAAAGGAAAATTCAAAAATCTGAGGTGTTAACAAGCACGCCAGTGAAGCGAGAACAAAAGGAGAGATTTATAAAAGTAAACGCCAAAGCAATGAAAAATATAAATAAAGATTTAAATGAGAAAAAAAAGACTGCTACTAAGAAAAATGCTACAAGGACCAAAAATATAAACAATAATAAAGATAAAGTTAAGAATAATGGTAAGGAAAATGAGGATGAAAATTATGTATGCTGTTTTTGCGGGGAGAATTATATAGAAATAAATAAAAAACCAGTTGATGATTGGATCCAGTGTGATGAATATAAGCAATGGAGTCACGAGAAATGCACGGCTTATGAAGGAATAGGCGTATTTCTTTGTGATATCTGCACTGATTAGTTCAAAACTATGCTAAGTATTTGTGTTCACTTTGCCCTATCATCCTATTCACTTTACCCGGTACATTGGGCAGAGTGGATAGCGGCACATGTTGTAATATTTTTATTAATTCCAATTAAAGTACTTCTGTTAAGCAATTTTTGTTGATTATATTAAAAACTTTAATAAATTATGATTCTCATAAAACATTTCTTTTATTTATATGTATATTGGTTCTCTTCCTATAGCCCATCAAACGTGAAGGTGTTCACTTTGCCCGGACCTCCCCTACCGTCGCCATCAGACTTACAAAATAAGATTCCTGATCTAGTTTTTGCGAAATTGATAGCTAGATATAAAAGACATTGGAGTAAATGAAACAAACCCTAATAATAATCCATTTCATGGAAGTGACCCATAAAATGTATTATGATATCTAACTATCCCTTTCGCATGACACCAGCGCGGCTATTCCCATTGCTTTTCGGATCGAATACGGGAACGTTTCCGTTTCGAATTGCTTTACAGCGATTCACAAGCCCGAATTCGAAATCGTTTGACGGCTCAAATCGACACATCAGCTGATTTTCATTCGAAAAGTTTCCGACAGCTATTTGCTCTCGGAACCAATTCGTCTAGAGAGCCAGAGACGATTTCTTACAACAATTTACTGTGTTTTGGACTTTTTATTTATTTCAAGGTAAATAATTAACAAGTAAGTAATAAAACAACCCTAGTAAAGTAATGCGTAGGTATATGGAAGGACTTTATGACTTAAAGTGCAGAATAATAAATAATTCTGGGTGCTGTTATGGGCAAGCGTGACGCTTACCATCAGGCGAGGGATTTGCTCGCCTTGCCATTTGCCACAACAAATATTAAAAATCTTTTCTACATGTATATTTCAAAACCTACGTTTATTTTTAGATGGAGCATTTACTCGCATTTCGCGAAATGAATCGCCAGCGTGGGCGATCGCAGGGGCAACAGACCCTCCTTCTTCACCGTTCCATACGAGACCTTACCGATCCTTTTCATGACCGATTTTGGCGTCGCACGTCTTATCCATTGGCCAGTGTCAAGTATACATGGATACTGATAAGCAATAACATGTCAACCAACAAAAAAAAATTTTTTTTTTAATGTTACAGAACGCTTTATCGCGCACTACGTGTGGTTGCTTGATAAGCTATATATGTAGGTACGCGATGTTTGTTAAATTGTTTGGTCCTACTTGGTTGAAATAAGGATGCGAGTAGGAGACGTGTGCTTTATTTGAGCACCAGCGCGGGACTGTGCTCTGATTCTTAATACAGTTATATATATAAGTATGGTACTTAGAACTATGATGTAGGCTAGGCCCTACAGCTTCTTTGTCAGCCAAAGGCTTCGCTACACGGCCTGACCTGACATCGTGCGAAAGAGATGGCTATATATAACTTTCTGAGGGAGCGAAAGGGAGAAGCTATCGCCTTGATAGTTTGTTTCTTTTACTCCCGTAAAATTCAAGTCTAGCTGTCCCTTTCACGCGGTGTCAGGTCAGGCCATGTGTAGGCGCCCCAAGGAAGCGATCTGTATCATTAACAATTTTTTTTTTTGTGGTTTGACATATTATTGGTTATCGGTATCCACATATATATTCTCAAGTTTTGTTAGATGTTATCAAACAAGTCATAGTCACGGTCAAAGGCGAGCAAAACAAGTCAAAGTCATGCCCCAGTAAAGTGGTGAAAACTTTACCTTCTATGTTCTAAATTTCTACACTTCTAAACAACACGAAAATTCACGTTTCACGACTTTATACCATTCACCAACACTCGTGCATGTTCACGAACACTTACCAGGTAAAAATTCACAGTTTTTACACATTAACACTCGAAATAACACAAGTTTTGGAAAATAATAAAATGACGCGACATGAATTCACGTCCCCGCCAAAACTAAGTTTGACATTATTAGATTTCTGTTTACGAAGTATGCTATTTCAGAATTAAGTCTCATATTTTTAAATCTAAAATGCAATTTGCAGGATTGCAGTTTGCACTATGTAATTTTATTAATTTCATTGGTAAAACAACGTACATTACATTACGTTTTTGCTAATTGGTGGTTAGAATAAACTAAGATTTCGAACAGTTAAATTTCTGTTGATGGATGGATTCAGTTTTCTACCAATATGAAACAATCTCTGCAAACGCTGCAACATATAGATAGGTATGATTGTCTATGACTACTCGATCGGAAAAAGCCGACGAATACCGAAGTTGAATCCGCTCGGATTTCGGAATCAGGTTTTTGGTCTCATTCGAAAGCCGATCCGTATTCGAAGGAGATTTTCAATGTCGATTCGAAACTTTCCGTCTAGCTTGGGAATAAGCGTGCTGCACGCTTATTCAGATCGCTTTTTGAATCACTTGTATGATTTGATATGTATGATTTTTGAATCACTTGTATCATTCGAAATGACTGACTTTCGAACAAAATCCCAAACAAAAGTCGCATTTTTTAAGTAATCATATCACTCGCTAACGCAGCGAGTAGTTTGAAATTTGAACCATTCCATTTGGTTTTGGGCAATGCAGCAGAAGTCGCAATGGGCAGGCCACATCACTCGAAGAACCGATAACCGATGGGGAAGAAAGGTTCTTGAGTGGCGACCACGAACCGGAGGACGAAGCGTAGGCAGGCCTCCCACTAGGTGGACCGACGACATTGTGAAAGTCGCGGGCAACCGGTGGATGCAAGTGGCACATTGTCGGTCGGTGTGGCGGTCTAAGTGGCAGGCCTATGTTCAGCAGTGGACGTCTTCTGGCTGATAATGTAATATAATGTAAATTTGGCTTTCTATCAATAGAAAATCGTTTCTTTTCGCATGATATTTTCGTGCGAAATCATATGAGCGATTAAGAAATAAAGCCCCTGGTCATGTAGATATCTAGGTACTTATAGGTCTTAAAAACATACAGCCACGATGTTCACGCATCTAAAGAACAAGTAGAGAATCGGCCCTATCCATCTAAATCGTAAATAATAATTATACTATCCAAAACCAGTATCTAAGTACCTAGTCAATGATTTAGGTCTACATTTGTAACGAATAGTTCACTACTTTCGATATCGAATAGTGCGCCTACTAAAATGCTTAAAAAATGTAAAATTACTAGTTCGTACCAACGAACTAGATATTCTAGAAGCTAGAGATTATTTAAAAACAAGATAAAGTCATCAATATGAATTATCTCTCCAAACATGCAATCAAATATCTTCTTGCAGTGGATATTTACAAACCTAATAGATAATTCATAGGCAATAATCCACCGGAAGGTTGATCTACATTTCGAAGGTTCACTGATCTGCGAGTGGTAACAGTTCTATAATAATGTTATGACCGATATCGCTCACTACGATTCTGATTGCGCCACTAGATGCATCCCATTGTGATGCAATGTTGCTAGTATGAAACCAGTTTATTTTGTACACATTACAAAATGGTGGAAAATACAATTTCCCGGTTATTTTTTATTTTCGTAAGCCAAAATCTTAGAGCGTCACAGGCTCCAGCATACGGGCAGGTAACAAATTGCTCAAGGGCCGAAATAGACAATGAGAAATCGGAGTTTTGGCGGGAAAGTGAAGTCATGTCGCGTCATTGTATTACTTTCCAAAACTTGTGTTATTTCAAGTGTTGATGCGTAAAAACGGTGGATTTTTGTCAATTAAGTGTTCGTGAACATGCGCGAATGTTGGAGAATAGTATAATGTTGTTAAACGCGACTCTTCGTGCTGTTTCCAAAACTCTAGTTTCAAAATCTCTACTAATTACGTCGGATCACTCTCAAGTACGACGACCTTTATTACTTAGTTGGTGGGCCAACGAAGTCGACGTGCAACTGGGTTCACAGTGGTATATAATTATGTTCGCACCACTGAGTTGAAAAAGCAAAATTGGAAAAGCTATCTTCGCACGGTTCTTACGAATTTACAATCCAGTTTCCATTAAAGGCTAGGTGTGTTTACCATCCTCGACCACACTATCACTTAACATCATTTAAATTTGTGGTCAAATACTTATGGTTGTCAAATATTTAAAAAAAAGTAAAGTAGAATTCTATAATTAATTAAAAATATTTATTTCTAAATCACTTAACTGGCCACACTGCTCAATGCTCATCCCATCGATTGTAAAACCAAAACAAGACGCTGAAATGTAAGCACGCCGCTAATTTTGCACTTTCAACGTGGATAATTATAAGAGGGCTTGCGTAATGGAGGCCCCTGTTGCCTCTGTAGTCACGATCAAATTGTAACACCGACAAAACTTTACAATCACCAACACTCTCTTTCAACCTTACTCCATGAACAATAAGGTAGAAGAGGTCGTTTTACCGAGGTATAAAAACGTGGCAGTGACACAAAGCGGCAAAAATTATATCAAAACTTCAAAGGCAGCAGTTGCATAACCTCGTTCCCAATAGAATAATAATAGATGTCGCAGAAAAAAAAACGAAAGTACAAGAATCAGAGCAAGCAATGGACACAAAGACGCCGCGCGCACGAAGTTCCGATTTTAGGCTGGGGTATGCACTAGCTAGTCACTAGACTAACACTAATGTGCATTTTGCGAAGTCAATTATGTGTATGTAGCTGCCCTATTAAAACAGTAATGTCATAGAATATAATAGGCCTTTCTTTCGTGTTGGGCGGAAATCTTGACACAATACCCTGCTGCATTGCCTCAATCTTTTCAGATTATGTGGGATTAAGCCCACTAAACCCCTTCGGTGTTCTGCCTTTATACCTGAGGGAGTGCACCAAGACCATCGTACCTTCCTAGCATGTAACAAAAAAAAAAAAAACATTACCTCAGATTGTTCAACACTCCTACAAAATGCTTCCTTACCATCCATATACCTCAACAATGCCGCGGGACATGCACACCGCACCGTTGTCTTGCCTGGGCTCGTTTGAATTGGAGGTCAGACCCCGAACCCACGAGCCTAAAGGTCCCCTTTTAATTGGCTCTTACAATATGGATAACGAGGCCGTATTTAAGCCCCGGCCCCAGGGTTCAAGGTGAAGGTAGCCCTAGCCAATAGGTGCTTCCAGCCCAAGCCAAGTCCATTGCTACTTTCAATACTGGTGGTTCAAAAGAAGCGAGGCTGACTTTTTTATTTGTCTATTATTTACCTAGGTTGGTACCACAGAATTCTCCTTATAAATAAGGGTTGGTACCTACGTTAACGTACTTTTAATATCTGTTACTTTAATTTACTACGATTGTAGTGGTAACTCCTGCTGAGTCCGCCTGGGGAAGTATCACACCTTTGCCATTTAACCGCCAAGCAGTAGTGTGCAAACATTACTGTGTTCCGGGTTGATGATAGAGAAATTTAACATCTAATAACTGAGAGTGACCAGACAGACGGTGCCACGCAGTATATTGAACTACCATAGTTAAAAGTTTTTGGTGGCACTGAACTTTTATGGGCATGCGTGGCGCTTACCATCAGGCGAGGGACCTGCACGTCTCGTCAAACAGTTAATTTTTTTAAAAAGGCGAGACCGCAGTACAGTGCAATGTCCCATTTAATTGTGGTCACTGCCAAACTTCACTCGGTCCCTCGCTTGCAGAAGAAAAAACCATTCTTGCATAAATAGGCCTGGGAATTCTCGAATCCACACTCTGGTATTTATTCCAATAATACAACACAACGCGTGGTCACAAAGCGGGCTCTGGCCAGTGACTGAGTGGAGTTTAGCAAAGTGTCCACAATTAAATGGGATGTTACAATGTAATTCGGTGTATCTATTACGTAGCACGTAATAGCTCAATAGAGGCTTTCGATTGTGCACTTTGACTTGAATGAGTTTGGAAATCGTTTATTCGTGTAGTACTAAATTAAAAAAAAGGGTATTTAGATGCTAAACAGCAGACTGATTGAAAAAGAGAAATCTGCGTTCAAAGGAAATCTTTTGTTTCAAGTCACATATGGGCTATTAATCAATATTATTGCTAATTGATATCGATGTGGGCTAAATAGTGTATAGTACATTGCCGTCGCGGTCTGTAATGGCTGACTGAATGATGCTGGCAGCGATGATGATGGCCGAAAGCGCAGGTCCAGGCCATTACGACGCGGACAGTAAATCTGACCGCGCTTCGGTCTCGGCCTGCCCTAGTCATACAAGTGACTAATACACTAATAGCAAGGCAGTAATAATATCTAGAATTGCATAGAACAGAATTTTGATTGATTTCCTGGTTTAGATGTAATTAGCAATTATCTGGTTTTTGACTAGCGCGCGTTATAGCCATCTCTTTTCATCTGCGCGCGAAAGTGTTTAATAAGTAAATATAGTTTGTAAGTGAAAAATCTACTTCACTAACATGAATTACATAAGTACTAAGATAAGCAATTGTCTCAAACGAAACAAGCGCGGCGTGTAATTCGTGACCGCGGCCAGGAAGCGGCCAGATCGGCCGATATTGGGCCAGTGAAAGTACTAGGATATCTAGAGTTATGTTAGTTTCCTAGGCCTAGATTGACTTGGTGCTTGCGTAATCATTCGTGTAGGTAATGCGCTAGGGTCTATGAAATCAGCCGTCTTCTGTCAACGGTCTTAATTTTTGATGAGAATATTTTCTTTCTAAAGCAGGTGGGGTAGATGTGGTCTAGTATCAGTATGTAGATAGATAGATAGAAACTATTTATTGTGTACACCAAAGTAATAATAAAACACATACAGAACTATCTTATAAGTTAGTGCCACAAGTGACGGCTTTATCGTTAAAAGCGATCTCTTCCAGGCATCCATTGCATGGAAATAAATTCACGTTGTGTACAGGCGGAGGTATGATACACTTTTAATAATACAAATGGATAACTTATATGTAATGAATATAAATATGTATATATGTATATAAATGAGCCCCTATTTTTCCTGGTCACTCTATAACTTGAGAAAATCGGTATTTTGATGATTTATTTTTTGTTGTGTTCGTAATTGTGAGGACAAGGTTTGTATGAAGAGTTTAGCGAGGCCGAAGGCTGAACTTCGCGGGAATCAGCTAGTAAAATATATATATATTAATCTATGTATTATATATTAATCTTTTTTTTTTTATTATTATTATTTATAGGCTTGCGTTTGACTGCCATCACGCCTGATGGTAAACGAGGATGCAGCCTACGATGGAGCACGCTTGCCTAGAAGAAACCGATTCACTCGCGACTAGAAGACACCCAGATTATAATTATCAGGAAAAACCCACTCGGGCAGTGCATTCCATTGTTCAGCAGTTCGAATAAAGAAAGTGGAATCAAACCGTTTCGTACGAGTTTTTGGTATATCTACATGAAACGGTGTCGCTTTTTTGAGCTCCTGGCTGTCCGATAGAAGAATGGGCAGGGGGGAATTAGATCATGCAAATCCGAAGCACACTCCCCGAAATGTATCCTATAAAATACCGAGAGGCTAGCTACCTTTCGCCGATGACCAAGACTTTGTAGCTTGGTCCGCGCCAAGGAGTCATCGCCAATGATTCTCTTGGCACGCTTCTCGATTGACTCCAACGTCTGAAGCTGGTACTTAGCCGATCCATCCCAAAGGTGCGAGCAGTATTCCATGCACGACCTAACTTGCGCTTGGTATAATGAGAGCAACTGTTCCGGCGCGAAATACCGACGCACCTTCGAGAGGATACCCAGCTTTTTGGCAGCTAATTGAGCCTTTGACTCAATGTAACAGCCAAACCCTCTAGAATACCCTCAGGGTTCACATTATGCCAGCAACTAAACTATATATTATTTAATAAGATGTAATTTTTGCGTAGGTTGCGCACTTCATCCCAACCACAGAACATACTATAATAAGAGGTTTTTAATCTGAGTACCTACCTATATACCTACCCCGGACTTAAGATCCGACTCTTGTGTCAGTAGGTTTTGATGAAAAAGTTTTGACAGTTATTTTTGACAGTTTGAAAAAGTTTTGTTTGTGGTTGTTTTGCGTTTCTTAGATTGCATTGATGTAGTATGTGAGTATGTTTGTGGACCTCCTGTAGCGGCTTGACCGGTTTTGATAAGTGAGGTTTGGTGTCATTGGATTCCACTTCACATCCAGAATGACATACGGTACAATCAGTTTTTGTCAATTGTTAACGAGGACGCGCGGCGTTGATAAAATAGATCTACAGTTTGGTATCGCCTGATGGTAAGCGACTTTGAATGAGTTTGAACTTACAACATAGCGTTTATGTATTTATTTTTAGATCCAAATGATCCATTTGTAGTCTTTAGTTTTCTATGTTAAGTTTTAGTTGACAAAAATTGAAAAGCTATAAAAACAAAGATACTACAAAGAAAAAAGAAAGAAAGAAGAATAAAAAAAAAATTAATCATTTTGTCACAGAATTCTCCTTATAAATAAGGTCCAGAAGGATAGTCTCCATACTAACACGATTTTGAAATGGCTTATAATTTTTGACAGTCTTTTTTGTCATGACATTTGAGGCTTTCCATTAAAAAGTGATTACCCTATTTGGTCGGGTAAATAAATTTTGATTGGAGTGATTTAGATTGTATCACAGTGGTTCTTAAATAGGCTCTTATACTTTTTTTTTTATCATCCACATTATTGTTTAGTTAATTAATGTTAAGTTTTTATTTTCAATTTATTACGATGGAAATGGAATCCTCTAAATTTGCAAATAAACGCATACGCAACTTTCGCTTATTAGCGGATTTATCTTTTTTGAAACTGCCTGACTATTCTGCAACCTCAAGTAACACGCATGTGACGGTGAAAACCTAAGAGAATGTGCATATTACTTGCAGACCCAAAAACCCACAACCACACTAGACAAATTTACATTCTTATATTCTTAGGAAGGTACAAAATTTTATTTCTAATAAAATTGCAATACAATTGTGTCATATCGTGACACGCTCATTGTAGGCTTCCGTAGGGTTTTAAGTTAAGTTGTTGGATAGGGATTGGTGAAACATTTCTATTTGTTGTTGATAATTATGCGCCGACACGTTTTTTAGGCAAAATTATGAAAATTATGTATTATAAGCAAATTAATATTGGTGGAAACCTTAATAGGTTCCCGCCAATATTCATCTCTACTTTGCCGAACTATTTTTATCAAAAGATTAGCTACATATATCTGAGTCTCTAGGAAACCTAAACAAAGTTGGGAAATTACAAAAATATCTGTCAATACTACAGTTCATTTTGTCTTAGGGATGTCAATTCTTGCAGAAAAAAATCGTATACGAACCGATTTGAACCGATCTCGTATTAGATTCTTCAATCGGACAAAAAAAAAACGAACTTCGATTAAACCGTTGATTATTTTTGGATCAAGTATATAGTCAAATAAATTCCACGTGAATCCCTTATCGTTCAGACTCTTAAAAAAAAAACTAGAGGCGATGGAGCATTCTCAATATTTACGTGTTTGATCGTACCTTTCTAAGGGGATGCCTTTGTCCAGCAGTGGATGTCTTATTTGGCTGATAATGATGATGCAGCCAATTAATCGTGTTTTAGTCCGATTGAAGTGAATGTCAATTGCTAATCGACGAATAAAATTATCAAAGGGCTGCGTCAATGACCGTCGCCGGTCTTCTTTACAGTACAAAAAACAATCCTCAATCATGATATATCAAAAAAATATTTTTCATTTAATAATCGATTTTTGGACTAACCGAAATTCGATTGACATCCCTAAACGTTGTCATAGCGACTATTCTGTTTACATTATTCAATAATTTTATATCCTATTAAAGTATATTTCAGGACTTAAAGATGGATGTGGCAGTGGAGTTCTTTGATTCCTGCGAATCCTTGTAATTTTGGCATGATATTTTTGTATAGTTTACCATTTTTTGTCTCATTATTATGAGATTTTATCAGTATGAGATGAGAATGCCAACTGTATGGAGCTCTTAATTTGATTTGACAGGTACGTCAATCTGGTGTACTTTATTTCAAGATAGTTTGATTTGCTGATTAGGTGTCTACCCCTTTATGTCTTTGCATTTTGTGTACACTTTGCATTACATTAGCAATGACTTACTTTACAACAAATAATTTATGTTGCAGTGATGAAAGTGACAGGCACTTAGCTAAAACACAAAAAAAAAGCAAGTAACATTATTTTTACCGTAGACAAATAATATTCGTCTATGTTTTTTCGAAGCACTTAGAATTACCAGCGACTTTTACCCGACTTCCCAAGAAGAAGGGTAATGTTTTGGAGTGTATGTAAGTTTTTTTTTTAAATTTGTTCCTGTCGTCCCCTCCTGTAGCCTTAAAGGCTTAACTGATTTTGACGGCTGTCATTGGATTCCTTTTATCTGGAGTGACATAGGTAACATTTTGCAGTCGGTTTTTTGTCTTTAGTCTAATAATAATAATACTTGTTCAATCTCTAAATAGTTTATAACGATGGCTGAGGCATGACTTTGACATGACGGTGACTTACTTTGCTTGACTTGCAGGCCGAAGTATCGGGTCGTTATTGCCATAAAATATACCTACTAAACGATCGCCAATACAGACCTCCCACAGATGCATCAAAATAATTCGATATGAGTTTGCCTATAAGTTGGCAATTTTAAAACATGGCGGACAACGATATAATTATGCCAGACAAGACGCAGTAACGTATACCTACATTTTTCTGTCCTAGAAACTACATTCAATTATAAAAATTACCCTTTTCGACTTTACTTTTTCTTTCTTATTAAAGAAGAATCTAGCTATGTATATGCCTATTTGTGGTAACTTTTAATTAGCTTACGTTAAAATATTAAACCTGTTACTTAAGCGCTAGCTGTTTGTTATCCTAAGAGAATAAAATAAATAAATAATTATTATCATAAATCCTTTGCAGTTGCATTGCTGCAAACAAGTGTGCGAATAATTATATACCTTCACTTATTACTTGAAAAACGTATGAAGAGAAATGAAACAATTTTGCTACTCCAACCCATCATTTTTATTTATTTATTGTACCTAGTCCGCCTCGGATGAAAATAAACACTATACTGAAGTACGATAATGTGGGAGGTAAAATTATTAAAAAGATCCTTTTGATGCGGATAAAAACCGCCAGATAAGTAATCGTGCCGAATTATCGCAACAAAGCACGATACTTCATGACGCTAACAACCGCACAGACACAACTATCGCCACGCTATTTTGGGGCTATCGATGCTAATCTGGGACAGGCATAAGGGAAGCCTATGTTCAGGATTGGACGTCTTACAGCCGATGATGATGATTTAAATGTAGGCCTACGATAAAAATGTTTTTTGTGGTGCACAACATTTGTAGTATTGGTGTGTGGTGGGCCTAACAATGTGTCATCATCATCTCAGCTTCTCGTAGAAACTTTGATCAAGTAGTTCTTTTTATTTACACTTTTTTAATCAATTTAAAAAGTACTTCCCTCATTAAAGGGAGAGGCTTTTGTTCAGCAATGGACGATGGATGTGTTCTGGCTGATGATGATGATGAAGATTTTCTCACATGTGATTTCGTTGATTCGATCACCCTCGCCTTCTCGCACGCGGTGTGCGCCGATAGGTATTTATCGCGGGCAGCTACGCATCACTCACCATACTAAAATGTATTGCGTAATTTACTTGCTACAAGTCAATATTCTATACTTGTACTGTCATTTTGTGGACCATCTTACCACAACAGATTTAAGCACCCTTGTTTGAAAAGAGAAATAAACATCTGTTCAAATCGTATTTAACTTTTAGGCAATGTCTAGCTAAAGAGGTGTATAGGCATTGTTGTAAATTATTTTTGTGGTAAGATGGTCAATGTTTTAAAATGTCGCAACAGTGGATATATCTGTCAAAGGTCCAGTACTGGCATCCGGACCACTGACGAAGTGCTTATCATTGTCACCGAGCCTAATCATCTCATCTCCTCATAGAAGACACCTGTTCTTTTATCTCGGACAGCATCTGCGCAGACTTCAATATGTTCTCGTACTGATACCCCATGTGAACGGAGATGAGTTGCATTTTGCGGAGGTTTTCTTCACTGCTTTCCAGTTGGTTCTCTGTGTTCGCCATATCTCGGGCGGATTTCATCAGGAGCTGAAATTGAAATAAATCTATATCAGTAAGTTATATACACAAAAGAACAAGCCCTTTGTAATTGTTTGTTACTGTTTAATTTAATGTGTTTATATACTGATTTGAGCCTTTCGTGACTTCACGGAACGGCTTCAACGGAAGATCAGCGCTGTTTCCTTAACAGCATTATACTGAGTTGAGGCCATTTTTGTGACATATGACATTGCTATTTTACTTATTTGATATCGCACACCTGTTTTTAATGTTATTGCAAAATAAAATTATTTTCTTTCTTTCTTTCTTTTCTAGGAATCAATGCGCAGACCGAACATAGAAACGTGAGATTTGAACCAAATACTCCTCAACAACAACTAAACAAACAATAACCAACTACAATAACAACAACTCAACAACAAGAATGGTAGTCAGTTTTTTCGTGAACAATAACAACAGATTTTGAGATATTCCACTTCTAAAGGGGTAAAATGGGCCCCGAAAGTTTGTATGGAAATAAAATATTTTTTCAAGCTTAGCCAATATAACAAGGTCTATGTAATAAGCATAAAAAATAAAGAAATACATATATGTCCAGGATTATTCAAATGCTGTGATAGGTCAGTGAGAGCCCATTTGCCTCCCATTCCTGGGGTCGTGGGATCGAACCCAGGCGGGCCCATACCAATGAGTTCTTTGAAACTTAGGTATGGATATATACCACTAGCTTTTCGGTGAAGGAAAACATTGTGAAGAAACGAGCATATTTCCGGTAAAGCAATTTGTTGGCTTGTATGAATCCGCCAATCCGCACGGGGCCAGCGTGGTGGATATGACCCAATCACTTTCTCTGGCAACCGTTCCAGATGCCGGCTTCATCTACGGAGGCACTTCCTTTAATAAGATTTCAAGTGCGCTGCTCAGTCTAAATATAAAATTAATAGATACAAGAACACATGAGGAACGTCAAGACCCTATGTGGAATGTGATTACGATTCAATGTGTTTTTGGTAACTTCGTACAGGGTGAGTGACCAGGGCCCCTATTCGGAGAAATGACATTTTATCTCGGTCACTCTCACTCCCATTACATTCTAAATTAGAGAGACAGTGACCGAGATAATCTCGAGCGCACAGGAATATGGTAATATATATGGACCTGAAACTTTTAGGCTGTACAGAGGTTACAGAGATGACTCCGCTTCCGTCTTACCTCGTTAGACTTGGAGCCTCTTTGTATCTGTCTAGCCAGTGACGAAATGTTATTCATGTTTACTTGAACTCGCTCCGCTAGCCGCTGCTTAGATTCCGCGAACAAGGACCGGGCGCTGCTGGACGATGCAGACGTCATAGCGATCGGAGAAAGGATCTATTTCATTTATTTTCCGATCCACCGATGCTACTTGTATTTTCCTTTCCTTTTCTCGATTCCTTCAAACCAAAATATAAAATGTTTATTTTTCTTGTTTCGTAGCAAAAGACAAAATTCAAGTTTTTCTAGGCTTTTTTTTTCCTCCTAAGAGGATTTTGGCTAGTATACATTCTTATCTATGGATTTTGGCGTCGCACGTCTTATGCATGTGCCAGTGTCAAGTATACATATATATTCTCAAGTTTTGTTAGATATTATCAAATAAGTCATAGTCACGGTCAAAGTCGAGCAAAGCAAGTCACGGTCAAGTTCAAGTCATGCCCCAGTAAAGTGGTGAAAATTTTCTAGGCTTTCTTCGGTGTTGCAGTTTTGTTTTGGAGAATATGCTAGATTTTGGCGCAGATAATGCTAAAAATATGCTAGATCACAAATAAATATGCTAAAAAAAAAACAACTGTCGTCTCGTTTAAATTAAATAAATTTGGAAATAATTTTATAGTGAACAGCTGATGTAATTAAAAATACAGTGCTATTTTTAATTACTCTAATTTTTAATAAATTTAGAAAGCATATTGCACTACAATCACTCGTAAAATCACCTGTGAGCGTGTGTCAACAAAAGCAGATGTGTGCAAGCACACAGAACAATCACAAAAGATTATTTTCAAGCTATTAAAACTGTCGCTTGTTGCAATGAGGCGTTATCCAAAAAAAAAGAAATCCTGGTTATAAAAGTACCCAATAGATGGCGTTAGATGTACCTTGAGGTTTTTCTGTCACTGTCAAGAGGTGAAAGACAAAAAAAATGTACGTGTGCCTTTTTTTTTTCGTGTTTTTTGGCTCCACATGTGTATTTAGACAATTTCAAGTAACGAAACTATGTATTTGACTTCATTTGAAATATTACAATAGTTGACACTGGCTAAATACACGTGTGGAGCCAAAATTTACGATTTAAAAAATAAACATAAAATATTTCGACAGAAATGACAATGACAGGTAAAACGATAGGTCTGTTACGCCATCTAGTAAGTATTTTAGAACTACTTTTTTTTTTTTTTGGAAAACGCCTTATTGTTATTGTCAGAATGAAATAAAACATTACACATTCTGTAGACGGGAAACCAAATATCGAACCCCTAATTCATAAAAGAGTAACCATGATAAAAACAAAAACAAAATATCAATTTAAAATATTGTGTTTGGGTTTCTAGATAGGTTTAGTTCAATCTTTTCCACAGAGTGAATATTTAACAGATCAATGAACCGCAATCTACTGGGCACAACTTTTCCTAATTCTTTAGAAAGAGTTGCTACCCATCAATAACATGTAGGTAAACCCCGAAAAATACTAAAAATATGCAATATTCTAATAACACATTTTTAATGCTAATGGGTTCAAAATAGTGCGTAATTTAGCACTAAAAATGCTAAAGCCGCTAATGCTGCTTCCGCCCTCATTTTTTTTGTGACATTGACTGCAACATTTGTGTTTGCCGTATGGGTAAGCTAGAAAAATTCGTCTAAGGACGCACGTATTATGAAGAAAAAAATAATTGTGTTTTTGACTGGTAGGATAAAGGCCTCGATACATGGCCTGACCTGACATCGTTTGAAAGAGATGGCTATATATAAGTTTCTGGGGGAGCGAAAGGGAGAAGCTATAATCATAATAGTTTGTTTCTTTTGCTCCCGTGAAATTTAAATCTAGCTGTCCCTTTCACACGATGTCAGGTCAGGCCATGTATAGACACCCTAACGTAAGAGTACGAAATCTTCATCTTGTCTCTATTTCTTCATCGCCTCGTTGCGCGAACATTCGCCGTTGCAAGTCTGGGACCGGCATTAGTTATAGGACATATAAACTTGTACTTAATGGAAGCAATAAACCATCTGAATCTGAATCTGAATCTATAATTATAATAAGATCTATATTATATTTTTTGTACGTGTACCGCAAGGATTCTCTATTTCTTTCGTCATTAGTGTACGACATAGATGTTCACTGTATATATAAAATCGATTTTTGATCGATTTTAATTTCTACCCAAAGGCATTCGATATCAAAATCCACAGTCAAAATAACATCATTCATTTCAGAATAGGGATAAACTCTGCTGTCGACTTACTGAATTACTGATTTGACTTCGCTGTGGTTAATCACGGTGACGGAAGGTTTTGCTGATTTTATGTAGAAGGAAATTTTTGTAATCTAATTCTATTTCTTGAATATATTTCTTCTGAAATGTGTATAATTAAATTTGCTCAAACATTTCTCTGTCTTGCTGCCTTTTTTACTTAGTTCGTGTTTTTGCTGTGCTGTGGTGTGCTGAGATGTATTCATTATTTACTACCGTAATTTTGTAGATTCCGTTTCGTATATTTTTTTTATTTACAATGGATAAAGCCGCGACTTGTGAACATCTAAATAAGCTTGCTGGTGTCCTGGGGAAGGACTTGTGGCAGTCGAAGGAGGTAAGCTCTTTTTATTTGTTAGTGTTCTAACCTAAAATGGAATGTCACTGGTTGAAGATAATTATCATTTTGCTTACTCCAATTTACATTGTGTAACTCGGCCTGCTGTGACTTGCAAGCCTTTGTATCTAGGGCCTTATTTGTACCTGTTAGCTGCAGAGCTATTAATATCTTTTGTACTATGGTGCCTATAATATTAACTTTATTCCTGAACAGTTTTAAGCAAAAATTTACAATGATGACATGAAGAAACTTGCCACTAAGTTATTAAGTTATTAAAATTATTTTTCGCCTTGAAATATAATGATTTCTTAATAAAAAACTTGATTGATGAAATATAAATATTTCATGATCAATGAATAGTTTACAATATTTACTAATTTACAAATAATTAGATGAAAGTAATAAAAAAAATGTAACAATCCACATGCTACCATTATTATTGAAATAAAGTTACAATTATTAAAAAAAAAAGGTAAAAGTTTTTTTTATTATTATACATTACTTTACTAGGAAAAAAAAACTGTTCCAACACAGAAGTATATAGGGGTAGGCACAGATTACCCCTATATATTCCTGATCGAAGATGTGGAAGCATACCATAAATCTGTCAAAAACTTACAAATTCACTCTCATTGGCTCATTGCTAAGTATGAGTAGACATAGCCTTGAGATAGTTAATGAGAACTCTGCTTCCCCACAACCTGCAGTTTTCTCTAATTTTATTGAGCTTTTGTCAGAACAATGAACTTGCACTGTCTGTACCAGCTTACTATCACATTCCCCTGCATCACATTAATATTATAAATGCGAAAGTTTGTATGTAAGTATGTAAGTGTGTTTATTCCCGTTCAACTCTGTAATGGCTACGGATTTGAATGAAATTTGTTATGGAGGTAGCTTATACCCTTATAGGCTACTTTTTATCCCAGAAAAATATTGGTTTCTGTAGAGTAGCGGGTGAAGCCGCGGGACGCATATAATTTATTTATAGCTGTAAGAAATAAACTATAGAGTTGAATAAGGGATGCAATACAAAGCGCATTGTTCTTAAATCTTTACACAAACACAAAGGGCATCTTTCAATTTCTTATATGAACGATGAGGATATGGAAAAACAATCTAGGTTCAATTAATTAGTTATTTTTATTTTATAGCCTTCTGTGCTGGTCATATATATTTATTTTTCATTATTCAATGAAGTCAAGTTTTCCTTATTGTCCAAACAATTATATTTATTCGTATTATATATTATTTTCATATTATTATTATTTCATTATCAATTTATAATTGTTATTTGACATCGGCTCCGTTTCTTAATCCACTTCCCCAGCTTGCCTTCCAGCATATGCCTCTTCCTGAGACTTCCACTCCTTTCTCTTTTGGATCAATTGTTTCCACTGCATTCCAGCTACCTTTTTAATTTCATCCTCCCATCTTATTTGTTGCCTTCCTTTGTTTCTTTTCCTCTCTCTTGGGTACCACTCTAACATGTCTCTATTCCATTTTCCTTATCTGTTCCTTAACATATGACCAATTAATTTTATAATTAGTCCAATGAGCAGACTGATGAGACTTTTTGTCTCAGCAGTTTGGTGCTACCAATGAATCGGATTACTGAGACCTTTAGTCTGATGATCGCACTACTGAGTATTTGCTGTATCAGAAGTTCAATGATACTAAAAATCGGACTAATTCAATATGAATCTCTATAATCTAGCTACATTCAAACCTGTATCAACTTGGCACATGACTTTGAAAAACTAACTTTTTTTTGTGTTTTCCGAAAGAACTTGGTATGTAGTGGATAGTAGTAAAAATATTTTCGTTAGTAGCAATGCCAAAAATTAAAAAAAAAAAAATTGTCATCCAACTTGTTTCTAATAGATAATTAAAAAAAAAACGCTTTCACATAATTATCATGTTCCAGTCTTTAACATGCTTCGATTGTGGCTGCCCTGGCCCCAACCTGTGGATCTGCCTGCAGCCCGAATGCCACCACATCGGTTGCTCTGAAGTCAAGAATGACCACAGCACACTGCACCAAAAAGTAACATATCATATTGTACCTATTTTAATCAAGTTTACATCATCTATCCTATTCTAAAGACTACTTACTGACATAACAAACATTACTATAATATTAGTTAGGATTATACAAAACAGAAATTGAAAGCATGATATCCTAAATTAGAACAGTTCCAGATCATAATTCAAAACTTGTGTACACAGAAAAACCAACTGAATAGACATTGTGCGAGGTTAATGCTCAATATATACATACATCCTAACTAATATTATAGATGCGAAAGTAACTCTGTCTCTCTGTCTGGCTTTATCACGTTAAACCGACCTGAATTTTTGCATAGATATAGCTTTAGGTTCGGAGATGGACATAGGCTACTTTTTTTTTGTAGGTTTACGTTAAGGAAATCTCGGTTAACATCTAGTATTATATATACATTTTTTTTTTTTTTTCTATAATACGAAATTTTCAGAAACTTGCAAATGGCGCACATCCGCGAACAGTTTTGCAGGTACACGCAATCTGCACGAGTACGGTATATTATGTAGTGTTTGGATCAGCCAGGCGCAACCTCTGGGTTGAATATGGCTGCTCCGGGTTAGACCACAAAAAAAATACATTTCTGATAACCAACTGCTATCATAGTAAAAATTTGACGGCGTGAAATCTTTTTTCCACATATTGAAGAACAATAGATACAGATAAACAGGGATTTTACTATGAAAACTGACGTGGTTTTGATACATTTTGTTTTAATAAAACGGGAATACTCACGTTTAATTGAGTCGGTTAATACGACTATAGTTTAGTTTTTATAGTGCAAGGCAAGACGAGGTCGCGCGAGTGTCTCGCTGAGCATTCCTTGATAAAGGTCACCGAATGTGATCGAAACTATAGTCGGAATAACCGACTCAATTAAACGTGAGTATTCCCGTTCTATTAAAACAAAAAGATATACAGGAATGTATAGAAAGGGTATGCTAAGCCGAAAGGGGCTCGTCTCGTAGCACTCATGATTGTGAACAATTTTTACTATCGGACCAACCCCGAAATCGAGATAATAATACCTGCTGTTCTATACATTTTGTCGGGTATTATCAATTAGTTAAATATCATTGACAACTCATTTTTTTGCTCGATTTGTGGGTTTTGTGGTCCCATAGTAAAAGATGTTCATAATGATGAGTACTTTCGGCCCTATTCGGCTAAGGAAAGGGTCCTTATAACCTTGTAGGAAGAGATTGGTACCGCAGAATCGAAGCTACTGCTTAACTTATTCTAGAAACTATTTAAAAAAACGCTCGAAACTGTTTTTAATTAATAATTTTGTTTACAGACAATATCGACCCACTGCGTTCATATGAACATATCAACTGAGCGGGTATGGTGCTACCTGTGCGAGAAGGAGGTTCATATAAGGGCAGCAGTGGCACACGTGGCTGTAAGTATATCACGAATAACGAGTATCGCGCTTTAAGAGGGCGTATACCCTGGCTCTCGCTGTCTCGTTCGCACTATATCAACTTTTTTTTATAAAATAATAACAGAGACATCTGTAATTATTGTGACATTTTATTTATGTAAACTTTTTGGCGTTGCATTGGTGTACACAGTGTAGGTGAACATAAATAAATAATATACAAGTAAACGGTAACCCCTCAATATGGGGGAGGCTTCTACCCTCAGTGGACGTCGAAAAGCTGATGGTAAATATATGGCACCTCAAACATAGGTAGTTTTCATAAAAACACACTGGTTACGTTTTTCATTTTTATCCAACTGCCCAAGAAGGACAGTAGTGTGTTTAGGATGTAAATATGCTTGTGAGTTTGTAAGTATCTATGTTTGTGTGTTCGTATATTACCTACTGTAGCCTAAACGGCTTGACCGATTTTGACGAGTGAGGTGTCGTTTGACTCCTCATTATGTCCGGAAACTCATAGTATAAATATGGCAGTTTCGTTCTTTGTTTTTCTTATAATATTCTTGTTTGAAAAATTAGCTTTAAGTAATAAAAATGAAAAATACCATAGATTTTTTCGCGTAGAAAATATAGATCCATCTTTTTTTAAACTGGAAATGAATTACGAGACGAGCGAGACGCTCGCCTGATGGTAAGAGTCACGCTTAAATTTTGAAGCACTTCAGCAGTCCTGCGTTCGTCACTCAGAGATATTAGATGTTAAACATCTTTCTTTATGCTCAGTAATTACGCTGGAAAGATTGCCCTTCAATCCGTAACACAGTAATGTTTGCACACTACTGCTTTGCGGTTGAATAATTGGAAGGAGTTCCCCAGGCGAACCCTGCGAAAGAGCAACCACTTCAAAAACTAAAATTTGTCTTCTGTAGGGGAGTCCAGACTCAACCTCCATCGACGAGTCAATCAGCACGCGACTCAACTCCATCGGACTCGGCTCGGGCCCGGAAGGTGACCTAGATCCGGAGGAGATGGACTATGACGATGACAATCGTCCTATAGGTAACCCTTCTACAATATTAGCGAATGCTATATATCGCAAATACCTTATGTCTATGGAATGATGAAGATGCTGGGAATATACATTATTTAACTTGAACAGATATTAAGATTAGATTATATCGCCTGCTTATCTGCTGTTTCAAAAAGCTGTTTCCCATCACTAAATATTATGCGATTTCGATGATTTTTTTATACATTATCTACACCGTGAAAAACTATATGCTTTATAGGCTTCGACCAAATTTTAATGAATGGATGGACCAACTAAGAGAATTTTGAACTGAAGCATGACTTGGACTGGACAGTGGTTTAATAAGACTATGCGTGAGACTTGTTTTTATTGTGAAGTATTATGCTTTACTTGAAACTAACAAAACTTGACTTTGGCTAAGTACACCATGTGTGGAGCCAAAATATAAGATTTAAAAAAAAACAAGCTAGTTCTGTCACTTTTATTCTATTTGATATTATTGTTGTTCAACATAGGGATTTGGTGCTCAGGTCGAAATTCAAATTATCCTCTATCGTCTAAGCAATAAGGTCTACCTTCCCAGGTCTGGTCGGTCTTCAAAACATGGGCAATACGTGCTACATGAACGCTGCGTTACAAGCTCTCAGCAATACGGCGCCACTATCGTCGTACTTTCTAGAATGCGCCGCGGCCGTCGCGGTGCTGTCGGCGGATAAAAAACCAGGAATAAGTCGGTGAGTCCTATAGTTGCCAGATTTTGGTTGACAGGTGGCGTTCCTATAAATTTCTTATATTTATACATATTATGGTGCGTTCGAAACTAGTTTTGGACTCAAGGCCAATGGGTGCCCTCAGGATTTGTTTATTGGGATCACAGATTACACCCTAGATTCTGCATTCAGGACGCTCGAAGCGCACCACGCATCAGTCTAAATACACTTATAAAAAATTACTCTGATTGGTTGATTGTTAGGCGCGAGTAGGCGTAACCTTGCGACAGCCAATGAGAACGCTCGGTCGCACTCCCCGCGCCCCGCGCCGCGCCTCAAACTGACGTGACTTTTTGTAGGAACAACGAGTCTCGTAATGCGGTATCTAGTGAGATCTGTGATTGGGATATATCATTTTGGCAAAATATTACCTCGACCACGAGGCAGGTGGAAATGAACCAATTTCTACTGCACACACACTAGCCCCGATAGCACACGCAAATACGAGTCGATAACTCGTTTCAAACGCGTCGCACCATGTTTGGAAGGTTTTACTTTATTTGTGACCAGCTTGCCAGCAACCCCATTTCACCTCCTTAGGGGTTGATTTGCGAACAGCCCTGTTTCTTAATTTCTTGTATACAGTATACAAACCGAGTTTTATCACCGTAGCAAGAAAAAAGTTATTGTTTTGGTACGAAATTTGAGGGTCTATTTTATCCCTTCCGAGGTGGAATGTCGCAAAATCGGTTCTTATTGTCCACCTAGAACATTTATTTTATTTTATTTTTCTTAGGAAAACTTACAGCTAGGTACATCATTAGTTAAGTTATAAAGAAGACCTATTAAAAGTTTTCACAGATAATACGAAGAATAGAAAACATTTGAAGAGTATTGTGTCCAAATTTCACATCTCTATTCTAGTTTGGTTTGTACGTTGATCCCTAGAAAAATGAATGTTCTTTTATACAGGGCTATAAGGAAAGGGTATGCTAACCCGAAAGGAGCTCATAGTACTCATGATTGTGAACAACTTTTACTATGAGACCAACCCAGAAATCGAGAGAAAAAACAGCTGTTCCGTACATTTTGTCGAGTGTCAGTGTCATTTTTCTATGAAACAGATGGGTTTTTTCCTCGATTTCAAGGTTGGCCCATTGTAAAAGTTGTTCATAATGATGAGTAATTGAGTACTATTTTTTTCTTTATTTTTTTTTTACTATTTTCGGCTTAGCATACCCTTTCCATATAACCCTGTATATACAGATTGTCTGAATCTTTGTGTGTTTCGTTGCAGAGCATACCAAAAACTAATTAAAGAAATGTGGAGTAGAAAAACAAGAGGCTATGTTGTACCTAACGGTATTCTTTATGGAATAAGAAATGTAAGTTACATCTATTGGAATCTTATATCTTAAGGTGCAACGTTTCGCTCAGCGCGCGAACTTCAAATTTTCTTGCGTTTTTTTGTCAATGACAGCTTAATTACTCATCGTTACTCATGAAAACTAATTTTGCGATAATAAAAAGATTGTTTCAAGAAATGACACCAACCAAAAATTCAAGTTGAAAGCTTGTATAAGTACATTTCTCACTAAACCAAAAACCAAGATGAAAATCAGCTTATTGAGATTTGTAGCTAAACCAATGTTATCTAGGTGATGATTTTACCCGTAATTTCTTAAAACAACTTGTTTATTGGCGCGAAATTGGTTTCAATAAATCCACGATGATTAATTAAGCTGTAATTGACAAAAAACGCAAGAAATTTTGAAATTCGCGCGCTGAGCGAAACGTTGCATCTTAAAATACATCCGTCGTTCAATAATCTAATATCCTATTTACCCGACTGCCTAAGCAGCAGGGTAATGTTTTTGGAGTGGTGTATCTTTGTATATGAGTAAAGAAAAGGTGAGGTCGCGCGCGTGTCTCGCTTAGCATTCCTTGATAAAGGTCACCGAATGTGATCGAAACTATAGTCGGAATAATCGACTCAATTTAAAGTGAGTATTCCCGTTTTATTAAAAGAAAAATATATCAGTATGCATGTTTGTGTGTTCCTAAATAACCTCCTGTAGCTTAAAGGGCTTAACCGATTTTGACGAGTGAGGTGTCTTTGGATATGTCTTTAGGCCTGGGCTCGATGATATTTCGCACGAAAATATCAAGCTATCTCTGTTCCTGCACTGTTTTGTAGAGATAGAGATTTTGCTGTAAAACACAAATTTGTCACAAAAAAAAGATTATAATATAATATCAAGGCATATTTTTGCGGAAATTTGAATCGTAATCGACGAACGTACGTCTCGCACTTTCACAGAGTAAAGAAGCGAGGTGAGCGCCGGCGCTCACTTTAATTCTTCAAAATCCTCTTACTTGGGCCCGTCCATTAATTTTACTCTGGTCGAAGAAGGCATCACCCTGGTGACGTGCGTGAGATGACGAGCTTCCTTGGTTGCGTGCAGGTACACCCCATGTTCCGAGGGTACCACCAGCACGACACGCAGGAGTTCCTGCGGTGCTTCATGGACCAGCTGCACGAGGAGCTCAAGGAACCGGTAATAAACTATTTTAACGTTTTTAATGTTGTTAGGCTTCGAAGTTTTGTAGGTTTGTTGGAAAACATTGTTGGGACTCGAATGAACGATTTTAAACTTTGTGGTAAACCCTCTGTAAACTGTGCCGAAATATCGGGAACTCAAAAAAATAAGAATCGGTAAATATACCGTGAGTACTTATAGTCATGTAGTGGCGTAGATTTCCGCTAAGCCAAACTAACCCCCGTATACTGAAACGTTTGTTAACTTTGATAACAGATTAATTCTAATACTGCCTTTGACTGACACTAACCAAATGACAAAGACAGCAATAGACTTAACAAACGTTTCAGTATTCGGGGGTAAGTGCTATTGCTGTCTTTTACTAATAGAAACACAAGAAAATAGATAGCATGCATTTTAGTTCTGTCAATCGAGTTTACCGATTAAAGCCGCGAAGAAAAACGTACACTAGCGACACTTGAAACTTGTTTTAAATCGGCACCCGCTACGGTCTCGTCTAAGTTTGTATGGAGAACTAAGATCTGACTAATTTGACAGCACTATAATTCATGCCATCTCTATCTTGTGTTTCTATTTAGTAAAAGACAGCGACAGCCTAACTGCGTTTAGTGAGTGCACGGTGGAATTGCAGCCATTAAACCACCACGAAAGTCTAAAACGATGTTTAACTATAATTAGTTGTAATTATTTAGGTGTGGGACACATCAGCGGAAGACAAAATGAACTCGGATGCTGACGGCGACCACCACCAGGACAGCGGCCGACCGCTAGTACGGCGCCGGGCCGCCTCGTCCGGAGGTAAATAATGCAAGGACTCGTGATAAAACCTCGTTCATTTTAAGGTGCGACGTACAGATCACAATAGATACCGCATTACGAGATTCGTTGTTCCTACAAAAAGTCACGTCAGTTTGAGTTTGAGTGCGACCGAGCGTTCTCAGTGGCTATCTCAAGGTTACGCCTAACAATCAACCAATTAGAGTTATTTCTTATAAGTTTATTTAGACTGATGCGTGGTGCGCTTCGAGCGTCCTGAATGCAGAATCTAGGGTGTGATCTGTGTAAATAATGCAAGGACTCGTGATAAACCCCGTCCATTTTAACGTGCAACCTTTCGCTCAGCTTAATTACTAAAAAAAAGAGATAAGATATACAAATAAGATTTTTCGGTTTCTTACATCAAATCAAAAAATATCAAAACGAAATTTTTTAAATAACATGTATAATATTATCGAAATCAGACACTACATAAAGATTTCTTTAAATTTTTCTGATGTTATGATAAAGTTGTACATCATACAATTTTTAGGGTTCCGTATATCAAATGGAATAAAGGAACCCTTATAGGATCGCTTCGTTGTCCGTCCGTTTGTCTGTCTGTCTATCGAGGCCATTTTTCTCGGGATCACGTGGAAATATCAAGTTGAAATTAATATAGAGTACTTAAAGTTTGCGGACCCAAAATCAAGCTTTAACGCAATCAAAATCATGCCATGCCATGTATGCCGCATATTTTGACACGCAAATAAATCAAAACCTTTAGGGTACTTCCAGTTAACCTAAAAGTAATTTTGCTGTTTGGTAAGAAGCAAGGTCTTACAGCACAAGTAAATGAAAAAATCCGAAAAACGTTATTTTCTAGGTACAAAAAAAATAACTTCGATTGCAATCTTACATGTGTAGTTGTAGAATTGACCGTGACATATACCAATGTATGTGAGAACATTTTTTTCAACCACAAAGTTAATTCACTGTCCTTCGATCATTTGAGCAATGTTCGTTGCTCTTATACTTGTATGGAAAAAATTGTACGGAGCCCTCGATGCGCCCGTCACGCTCGCACTTGTCCGTTTTTTTTTAAATATTTACACTCCATCTAGAAATACTTGGAAGTGCGTGAGTGAGATAGCCTTTAACACTTTTAGATCCTCTAACAGTTTTTTTTTTTATTATGTGTGCAGCGAGCGACGCCCCGTTTTTCGCGCGCATGAGACGAAAATCTCCGGCCGCGTCATCGTATAGCGAATCCAGAACAGATGGTTATCTGAGGTGAGATTTATTATGGACAGGGGCTCGATTTTTTAAATCCTTCGATATTAATATCATTTCGCATTCGAAAACAATCCTGGGGTTCAATTTTTTTAATCGCTCGAATAATCGAATAATAATTTCGCGCGAATATTTCGCACGAAAATATCCGAAAATGACATATTTTTTTATATAGTTATTTTATTTATTCATTATTATTTATTTTCGCATTAGGTAATTGTACCTGCTTGTAAGTTTGCAAAATAAATAAATAAATTTTCTATTCATCATCATCATCACCAGCCCGAAGGCGTCCACTGCTGAACAAAGGCCTCCCCCTAGACACACCACACACATGCCACACTGAACGACAATTCGCAACCTGTATCCCCCGGCTACCCGGCTTAAATTTTCAACTGATAGAAATGGTCAAATTCGATTGGTTCAAACCACTCGTTGCTTTAGCCAGTGATATGAATATTCCAAAAATGTATGAATGTTTCAAGTAAGTGCACTAAGTTTAAGTTGAATCTTGAATAATCGTAAATAATATTGAATTCTTTTATAATTCGTTAATTCGTTTTGAAGTGTTGAAGTTCAAAATTCTGGGTGGCACTGAACTGATAACAATTCATAAGGTACATAAGGCTTGCCCATAAGGGCAAGCGTGACGCTTACATAAAGTGAACGACTTCCTCGTCTCGTCTCAGAAACATAAAAAAAAAAAGTTACAGCCGTGGTCACAGTTCGGTGTGAGGTGCTAGTTGGTAACCGTGTATAACTGTGTACGCAGGGTGTCGCAGGAAGCCCGCCACCGGCGCTCGGCCAGCTTCGCGGGCACGCAGCAGTTTGCATGCAATATGTTCACGCAACAAGTCAACGGTAAGAATATCGATAAAAAAAAAACAGTCGACTTGAGAACCTCCTCCTTTTTTCTTTGGGAGCGGGTTAGAAACAAACTAAAACTAGGGGACCGTCTATTCCATACAAAATTATTATTCATCCTACAGTTTTTTTTTGTATATTTTTTTCTATGTTCTGCGTTTTTCAAAAAAAGAAAAAAAAGCTGCGTCGTAGCGTTCCTATAATCAAAGATTTCGATTTCAGGTCCCACGGAACAGTCTCCTCGGGAGATAGGGTCGGAGTCTGAGCTGTCTTGGTCCTCGGAGGCGGAGGACCGATACGAGACCTGCTCCAGCGGCGCCAGCGACGCTCCCAACCCGGACCGGACCGACACGTGAGTCATCGATGGCCGCTTCTTCATTTTGCTCGTTATATTGTATACAACATCCTCACAATCGCTCTCGGGTTGATTAAAAAGCACCGCGTTTTATTTTTACCTTTAATAAAATAATTGAAGTTAAAAATAAATTTAGCTTATCAAACCTTGGTCACTAGGATTCCGCTTGTGGAGACAGATAATACCAGTATTGCGTTGCGCGCGGCCCCCCCTTCCTCCCCACCACTTATCGTGGTCATCGACCTAGTATATTTACTCGTATGCTGGCATCGAGATGCCCGATACGGCGATATAGGCACTATTTCCGTAACTCACATAGCCGCCGTGCTAACATTTCCAAAGCACATCAATTTTCTTCATATCGTTTTTGACGTGAGACCAAGGGGTTTTGACGTTCATCGAATTCATGTCAAAAATATATGTTTCCCGACAAGCTTTTATAAAATCCGTTATTGGTACTGTAAACCACAGAAAAGAGAGTGGTAAACATTTTTCCTCTTCTGTGCTGTAAACTGATCAAAATGAGTCCAAACTACATCAATCCACTTTTAGTTACTGAGGAGTTCCGTCTTCCACCTTCCATCTTCACATCATTTGTCACAGGAGCTTGACAGGCATGCAAAATTTCAACTCAAATGAACAAGAGGCGCTGGTCTAAAATGCAGTTGCAAGATTTGTCCCGAACATACATACATACATTGTAAATTAAATAAAAGAAGATACATGTACTATGGGAACCAGATACCCGTTATAATACATTTTTTTTTTTTTTGTATATACGTACATAGAATACATAGAAACGCCCAGACAAAAAACAAACATCCATGGTCATCACACAAATGTTTGTCCAGGGGCGCTAGTCTCGACTTTTCGCTACAGCACTTTGCGACCGAATTCGGTCGCTATGATGCAAAAATTCGACAACGAACACGAATTGTTAACGAAAAAACGCAAACATAGCGTTGAATTTAGTATTTTGCGAAAATTCAACGCTATGTTTGTTGTCGAATTTTTCCATCATAGCGACCGAACTGTAGCGAAATGTCGAGACTAGCGCCCCTGGGTGGGAATCGAATCAACAACCTACAGCGCAGAAGGAGGAAATCCACCCACTGAGCCACAAGGCTAGTCAGATGTGTTTGTCGCAGTAAGGGCGCGGGCGGGCGCGGCGGCGGCGACGGCGCGAGCGGCGCGCCGCGGTACCGCAGCGTCGTGTCGGACGTCTTCGACGGGAAGCTGCTCTCCTCGGTGCAGTGCCTCATTTGTAACAGGGTGAGTCGCGGGAAAACATCAAAATACAGTTTAAAAAATAAAAAAAAATACAGCTAAAGAAAAAAAAAACTGTATTCTTCAGAGGTAACTTATTCGACCGTCTAGTCCATTAGAACGTATTTTCCTGAATAATCACACTACAATTATATCTTTTTTCCCTACTTTTTTTTTTTTGTGTTTTGTGACCAGACGAGCATGTCGCTCACCTGATGTTAAACTTCACGCTTGCCTATAAAAGTTCAGTGCCACTCAGAATTTTGAACCTCAACAGTTCAAAACCATGCGCGGCAATGCACTGCGCTCGTCACCATGAGATATTAGATGTTAAATCTCTATGTGCTCAGTTATTACTCTGGAAACATTGCCCTACAATCCAGAACACAGTAATGTTTGCACACTACTGCTTGGCGGTTGAATAACTGGCTAAGGTGTGGTACTTCCCGAGGCGGACTCTGCAGAAGAGCCCTACCACTACCAAAAACCACCACTGCCACTTATATCTACACTGTCGTGCTCCTGTTGTTTTTTTTTTTTGGAGAAGTATTTTTTAACATACACAAACATAACATATTTAATAACAGATAACAGATTTCGTTTATTTTTTAATATGTTATCTACACCCTGATAAACGATGCTTCCTTGTTTGTATTTATTTTTTTAATTTTCGAAATATCTTCGTACTCGGGACGAATTTTTGGCGTTAATATTATGACGAAGAAAAATATATTTTATTACCAAAACTATATTTAAAAAAAAGAAACAAAACCTATCACCTTAGATTATTATTTATCCAACCCATTGAGACCAAAAATTCAGGGGGTTAGTTTTACCCCGAAACGCTCATTTCATCAAAAAAAATTAGGTAAATTCACTAACTTTCCTTACCCCTGAATACTGAAACGTTTGTTAAATTTGATGATAGGTTAAGTCTATTGCTGCCTTTGTCATTTGCTTAGTGCCAGACAAAGGCAGCATTAGAATTAATCTGTTGTCAAAGTTAACAAACGTTTCAGTATTCGGGGGTTAGAGACTTACTACTTACTTTCAGAGAATCAATCCAATGCACTTAGCAAATACATACATACAGGCAGGACTACCCTCTGAATATTAATATACGTGTCCAGGTGTCGACCCGCGTGGAGACGTTCCAAGACCTCTCGCTCCCTATCCCGTCGCGCGACCACCTCGCCGTGCTGCGCGCGCAGCAGCCCGCGCCCAGCGTGCCGCACGACTCGTGGGTACGCACACACACACGCACACACACACTAAATAAAATAATTAGAACCAACCCCGACACAACTATAATATTAATATAGCTGGTATGGTCTTCAAACGGCTGAACAGATTTTTTTGAATCAGGTAAGAAAGAGTGCTCTCGATCAGGGACTCTATTTTAGAATCGCACGATAATATCACGCGAAATGAAATATGTTCTATTCGAATCACAGATCACATTAGATACCGCATTACGAGTTTCGTTGTTCCTACAAAAAGTCACCAATTTGAGGCGTGGCGCGGGTCGCTTGGACTGCGACCGAGCGTTCTCATTGGCTATCACAAGGTTACGCCTACTCGCGCCTAACATTCAACCAATCAGAGTAATTTCTTATAAGTGTATTTAGACTGATCTGTGGTGCGCTTCGAGCGTCCTGAATGCAAAATCTAGGGTGTGATCTTTGATTCGAATGGATCAAACCACTGGTTGAGTTAGTGAGTGATATTATTACAAAAATGCGGCTTTCGATTGAGATTCAAAATCAAAATTCGAGCCCCAGGGACCCTATTCCTGTGCGCTCGAGATTATCTCGGTCACTCTCACTCCCATTAAATTCTAAATTAGAGAGACAGTGACCGAGATAATCTCGAGCGCACAGGAATGGGGTCCCAGGCTATCTTTCAAACTACAAAAAACGAAATCGAGATCGGTTCATCGAGAATACCAAGGTCGCTGCGCATTGCCTGAAACTAGAAGTTATTGAACGTTCGATGGCCTGTCACCATGTACAACTTTATTCTTGACATCATATTTATTTTTCTGCTTAGCTCACCCTTTAGAGCATCTCAATACCCACACGACGACGTACAAAAAAATGACGTAACCCCTTCCGTTGCGGAATTACGACGAATTCTCTCGTCGCGCAGAGTGAATTTCGAGGCTCTTTTTCAACCCCCAACCCCGCTCAATGACGCGGGCGCACGATGACGTAACGGCTACGGTTCAGTGATCTATTTTCAGAATATATACAACACTTGACGATACATCGTAATCATGAGATATATTACAAGTTTTGTCGACAACAAAAGCTTTGCATCGCTAACTCTGGCGCCTTACTGTGGGAGCCTTTTTTAAAACGTTTTCACGTTGAAAGTTCAAGTTTCGGGGCGAATCAGGCAAATTGACGAATATGAAGTGCCAACAGTAGAATAGTATCGTTATTGTAAAGTCAGCATTTATGGCAGGTCTGGTGGGTACTGAGCTGGCTGCGGTCCTGGTTCTATGGGCCCGTGGTATCGCTGCAGGACTGCCTCGCCGCCTTCTTCAGCGCTGACGAACTGAAGGGCGATAATATGTACAGGTACGATCAGGGAGGTAACACGCGGGGGGGGGTAGATCAGAGCACAGATCACACGAGATTCGTTGTTCCTACAAAAAGTCACCAGAGTTTGAGGCGCGGCGCGGGTCTTGGGGAGTGCGACCGAGCGTTCTCATTGGCCATCTCAAGGTTACGCCTACTCGCGCCGAACAATCAACCAATCAGAGTAATTTCGTATAAGTGTATTTAGACTGATGCGTGGCGCGCTTCGAGCGTCCTGAATGCAGAACCCAGTGTGTGATCTGTGGATCAGAGAGATAACATGAACATATAAGATGAGGGAGATAAAATGTATAGGTAGGATCAGGGCTATAACACATACTTGTAGAATCGGGGGGGATAACATGTACAAGTAGAATCAGGAGATAGCTTAGTGGTAAGCGCGTTTGTATCGCAGGCCGCAGGTCGTGCGTTCAAATCCCAACAATGAGCTTGGCGTATAGGTGTAAGAAAACATCGCGGAGAAACCATACCACCCAAGTTGAAAGTCTATCGCTAAGCAAGCTCTTTACAAGCTGTGATCAAACGCCTAGCCTGCCAAATACAGCATTGTGTTCTATTACAGTTGTTCCCGCTGCAATAAACTACGCAACGGCGTTAAAATGTCCGGCGTCGTGCGACTGCCTGAAGTCCTGTGCGTGCACCTGAAGCGGTTCCGGCACGAGCTGATGTTCAGCGCCAAAGTAGCTGCCAGGGTGTCCTTCCCCATACACGACTTGAATATGGCACCATACACACATAAAGGTAAGCTGTAGCTAGACTTAAAATTCGAATGGTCTCGAGCGAAACAGACAGTACCAACAGAAAACAAAAAGAAAAAAACGCTCAGAAACTTAATAAATCCATATCCAGGTCAAAGATCATCAATATTTTTGATCATCTAATAAACATTATTGGTAGAAACCAAGGTGTATACGCTGTGCAAAGTCTCTGTTCAGACGAAACAGACAATATTAATACACACAAATAAAACAGACTACTAAAACTGAAATATTTCAGTTAAATTCTCCTATCCCATACTCAACATCATCATCATCTTATTACTTGCATTTATTTCACAACTCAGTTGTTTTTCTTCTCAGATTTTTCTTTTTAAGCAGTCTTCTGAAACTTTTGAATATCGGTCACTGGTAACACTGTTCAGCTGTCAAACTGAGGGTGTCTATACATGGCCTGACCTGACATCGTGTGAAAGATAAGGCTACATATAAGTTTCTGGGGGAGCGAAAGGGAGAAGCATTAACCTTAATAGTGTGTTTATTTTACTCCCGTGAAATTCAAATCTAGCTGTCCCTTTCGCACGATGTCAGGTCAGGCCATGTAGCGAGGCCTTAACTTGTTTTGACATTTTAGAACAGCTGACGTGTTGACTTTGACAATCAAATCATATTTTAGAAAATAATTGTACTATACAATGACGTTACAGCTGTGATAGGCGTTTAAATTCACGTGATACATAGATTGAAAATTGTGATTTTATTTAATTCATTATCACCATATCAAATTTTGATTAATGTTTGAGATCATAAACATCTTTTAATCGCCGTTTTTTTTTGCTTTGGCCTTTCTGTAAATTATTTATATGTTTTTGTCCTAGACTGCACGTCGAAAATAACTCGGTACGAGCTATGTGCGGTGATCGTGCACTCCGGCACGGCGGGCGGCGGGCACTACACGTGCAGTGCGCGTAACCGAGGCCACTGGTACACGTTCGACGATCAGTGCGTGGCGCCACTAGCGCCGCATCAGTTGGCTACTTGCGAGGCTTACGTGCTTTTCTACAGGTGAAATTGTATCGATAGATGGTTTTAAGTGTCCATAGATTTTATCGACTATTCTAGTGCGGTCGCTTCCAAATTTTCTACAGGTGAATGTTATCGATAGATCGTGCTAAGTATGGATAGATTTTATCGACTATGCTAGTGCGGCCTCTTTCAACTTTTCTACAGATGAATGTTATCGATAGATCGTGTTAAGTATCGATATTTTTTTATCGACTATGCTAGTGCGTCCTCTTTAAACTTTTCTAAAGGTGAATGTTATCGATAGATCGTATTAAGTATGGATAGATTTGATCGACTATGCTAGTGCGGCCTCTCAACTTTTTTACAGGTGAATGTTATCGATAGATCGTGTTAAGTATTGATAGATTTTTATCGACTATGCTAGTGCGGCCTCTCTCAACTTTTTTATGATAGGTGGCAAAAAAAGCAAACGAACCGCCTGATGGTTAGCGTTAGGGTTACCCTCTTTTGAAAAATAATTTTTATTTCTAGAAAAAAAAACTTTTTTAAGAACCCCATGTTTTAGTTAAGGAAATATAGGTAGATGTCCTATCTACCTATACCTATCTACTTTTGCAGGGTCTGCCTGGGGAAATACCACACTTTTCCCAGCTATTCAACCACCAAGCAGTAGTGTGCAAATATTACTGTTTTCCGGATTGAAGGGCATCGTTTCCAATGAAATTACTGAGCACCAAGAGATTTAACATGCGTCGAGCGCATTTTATTGCCGCACTTGTTTTGAAACTGTTGAAGTTCAAAATTCAGGGCGTCACTGAACTGTTAATGAGGAAGCGTGACGTTTAACATCAGGTGAGGGACTTGACCGTCTCGCCACTCATTATCAATTTTTTTTAAAAGGGGATGGTAATTGGTCATATTGGTCGTAAACATTTTGTAGGTGTGAGCCAAAATAGTTCGAGTAAAACGCAGTGTGCGATTTCCAGAGATCGTGAACCTAAAAAGTTCCAGAGATCATGAACCTAAAAAGTTATGATTTTAATACATAGATATGAAATGAACCGGTGTTATGTAATATTTACAGAAAAGTAAACCCCCAGATGGCAGTGCTGCGGCAAAAGGCGGCAGAAATATTAGAAAATTTGGGACCAAACGACATCAAGTTTTACATCTCTAAACAATGGATTAACAAGTAAGTTTCGAGGATTTAGCGTTACGAAAACTAGGCCTGTCTGTCTTCACTTCACAGGGTTCGAAGCAATAATTACTACGATAATTATCAAGATAAATATCTTTCATAAAAATAAGCAAAAATATTGAACTTTCAACCTTATATTTTTTTTTTCATAAAATATTTTCTTGGTTGTCAAAATGTGTATTATTTATTATTAAATTACTTTCTTGTAATGTAAATACTGGTAACTATATACTTCTTTGACAATTATCGGATAATTAAAAGTATTTTTTTTTTTATTAGCAATACTATTTTTTACCTTCAAAATAGTGCTTTGAATTCGGCTCCGCTGCAGTCTGTCTACAAGTCATTGTAACATAGCAACCCGGGGGTATGTTCTGAAACTGCGACCAGTCCCGCGTAAAAAATATAATAATTTATTATTTGGCATTTTTGCGCTATTTAAACCTCTTTATTTGTATGATTTTAGGGATTTTAGTAATGCATAAGTTTGTTGTAGATTCAACACATGGGCGGAGCCCGGGCCGATAGACAACAGCGACTTCGTGTGCTGGCACGGCGGCGTGCGGCACGACCGGGCGCCGCATCTACACATGTTCGCCGCCGTCATACCGCAGCCGCTCTGGGAGCTGCTCTACTCACAGTCAGTATCGTACGACACAGGGGCCGAGCCCGGGCTTGACTGATCTAGCTAATCAATACTTACTCTATTGTATGCCCAAAAGGGTAGCTGTTGACACTGAAGTTAATATTTCGACTAACATGTAAAATACAGCTGACAATAAATGATTGTTTTTTTTTTAATTTGATGCGCAAATCATGGGCCGGGCCCACAACTCATGGAATGAGCCCAGGCCGTTATAATAAACATGGGCGAGCCCGGGCCGATACACAACATAATACATAACTCACAGATTTAGGGATCCCAACCGTGGGCGGTTTGGCTTTCCCAGTAAATACAAAGTAAAAATGACGAACTCCCAACTTCATCCCCTATTTAACCCCATTAGGCATTTTCAAAAATCCTTACTTGATGGTCAACTACGTGTAGTATTTTATTCCTCAGTATAATGTCGTATTTGTTTCAGTTTCGGCGGCGGCCCCGCGGTGTCCCACGTGCACGAGTGCGGGACGTGCGCGCGCGCCGCGGCCCGGCTGCGCGCGCGCACCGCCGCCGAGCTCGCCGTCTTCTGCGAGCTACACGCTAGCTTTCAGGTACACACCGAGAAAGCCATTTGAATTATTAACATTTTATCACACGTTTTTATATCGTGAGAATGTCGCATGCAAGAATGAGTTACACCGGCAATGTTTCTGTTTATTAATTTCCAGTAAAACTATTTGGAGTAAAGCTATTTAACATCAGGGTTGCGAGCGCAATGTATTGGCGCGCAGGGCTCCAAGCCCTGCGCGGCAATACATTGCGCTCGCTTCAACTGTTAAGGTTGAAAGGTCTGGGAGGTACTGATCTGTATGGGCAAACAAAAAAACCGATAGATGGAATAAACTGAGTCATTTTAACATGAGTATTCCCGTTATTTTTTTTTACAATTTACGACAATCACTATTTGTATGTCGATGTTTGTTAGTATGATTGTGTGTCAATGGCTAGAAACAAACGGCGAACCGAGCGCTACAGTTCTCAAGGTTGTCGCTTGTCCCAGTCACAGGAGCGCCCTCGAGCTATCTACGCCATCAGCATGCACTGGTTCCGGCAGTGGCAGGCGTTCGTACGGAACAAGACGCACACGCCGCCGCCGCCGGTCGACAACTCCGGCATCGTTACTAAACTAGTAAGAGATTTCTTTAAACTCTAACTAAATTTACACGGGTGTTTTAAAACTGCGACCAGAACAACCGGGGAACGGGCCGCAGCGTCCTCTTAGTCAACTGTGAGTGTTCTGTGATCCTCAAAGCGCCTACCAAGCGTGGGGATCATTGCAACCCCCCTCCCCCCTATTCAAACGAGGAGGGCTGACATTCTAAGCTGTACGATCGAAGCGCATAACGCATCATTAGCATAAACCTTTAAAAAATCGCTATAATTGTTTTATTGGTGGGCGTTAGTCGGCGTAGCTTTGACATGACCGCTGAAAACGCTTGGTCTCGCTTTGGTGACTTTTTGTCGGAACAACGATTTCGAATTCAGGACTATTCTTAATTTCCAGGAAAAAGATGGCACCGTCGTCCATCAACTGAAACTAGGCTCGGATCATGCGCAACTGAGCGAGGAGCTCTGGCGATTCTTCACGGAGATCTACGGCGGAGGACCCGAGGTGATTCTTATCCCCTACTGAACTCCCCATTTGGGAGGGTTTCGGGAAAAATTTACTAATTGTGATTTGTGTTGAATAGTGGAGAAGCTAAGAATAAATTTATAATTCTAATGTCTCTTTGTGTAAGTCATTCGTGATTGTTATGATCAGATGCGGGCTTGGGAATAGATGCGAACGCTGTTAAGGCAGAACCAAAGCACGATGTTTGTAGCGTAAAGGGCTCAGTGGTTGTCTGTGGGCGACGCTTTAGACTTCCACGCGACAGACGTCAGTCAAATCCCAACAAGTAGCTTTAACTGGCGCTTCATTGAAGGAAGAGTGAGGACACTTAGCATTGTGATAGGGTATTTTCTAGTACTCGGCAGTCTAGCTGCTATCCTCAATATGAAAATCTTTCACCAAGCATCAAAAAAAAGATCAAAATAACTCATTTAGGTATATGGGAAACTCACGCTTGACCATAAAAAATAACTACGCCTAAATCGTTTTCGTACAAAATGAGTAAATGGTTAAGACAGTTTTTCCGTATATAATACAGGGTTATAAGGAAAGGATATGCAATGCCGAAAAGGACTCACCATAGTACTCATCATTATGAACACTTTTTACTATAGGACCAACCCTGAAATCGAGAAAAAAACAACTGTTCCATAGAAAAATGTAAATGACACTCGACAAAATGTATGGAACAGCTGATATTTTTATTCTCGATATCAGGGTTGGTCACATAGTAAAAGTTGTTCAAAAATATGAATTCTATGGAGCCTCTTTCGGCTTAGCATACCCTTTCCTTATAACCCTTCATACCCAGTATCTCAAACCGATATAATTATATACTCGTTCATTCAGGTGTTCGTAAAGGCGCCGGTGGCTCCGCCGCACGCGCAGGCCACGCTCGAGCCTCACGCCTTCGAGAGACGCCTGTCTAGGAAATACTCAGAGTCGGATAAAGAAGACTACTGCTCGAAGGTGTGTATTCCAGAGTCGGATAAATAAGGCTCTCAAAACATAGGTATGTATGCCGGAGTCGGATTAATAAGGCTTTTAAAACTTGGATATGTGTTCCGGAGTCGGATAAATTAGACTTTCAAAAGTTAGGTATGTATTCCGGAGTCAGATAAATAAGACTTTCAAAAGTTAGGTATGTGTTCCGGAGTCAGATAAATAAGACTTTCAAAAGTTAGGTATGTGTTCCGGAGTCGGATAAATATTATATAAGACTTGCAAATCGTAGTTATCATAGTTATGTGTCCCAGATTGGGATAAGACTTCTAAACGAAGGTATAAGTATATAACTACGATAAAGAGTTATGCATATCTAAAGAAAAACAACTATAAAATTCTAAAGATAAATAATTTCCATTCCATCCACAGTCTACGTCGGAAATGAACATACGCGAATCGATTCAAGGCGAACTGCAGAAAAACACGTCACTGCAAAACATTAACCGACGATACAAGATAACGAGGACGGCGGACTCCGACGAAGACGTCAACTACAGGCACTCGTTCCAGTACAAAAGGCACGAACCGAACGGTAATTACGACTCGGACGACGACATGGACGTGAGCCCGACCAGGAACTACACCAACACGGTCAGAATGGAAAACGGAGTGGACAGCTCCGACCATGACACCAACGACAACCCCGTCTACAGCAAGAAGGAACCGGACACGGAGAACAGAGATAACGCCCCTTCGAAAGGGAAAAATCCACCGAAATCCGGCAAAGTGAGAAAAATGAAAAAACGGACGGTAAAATGATTTTTTGTCGCGTACCAATTTGTTCATAGACTGAGGCGGATGGTGACGCCTCGCCACAGGGACTACGTATGAACATTCCTTATATTCGGTGGCTGGTGTTATATTTACGTGCATTTAAAGGTTAAATCGAGGTATAACAGTGACGGAACAGTGGAATTCGCTGTGTAGAAACTTTTCGACTCAAATTCTTCAAAAATGAAAAATGAAAAAATGACTCAATTCTAATTCCAAAATATGTAAAAATGGTCCAACTCAAATTCCGAGCTATGAATGACCCAAGTGTAATTCCAGTTTTGATTGTTTTTGTATGTGCCCAACTGGAATTCCGAGTTATACTGTTTTAGTAAAAACAGCCCAACTCGAATTCTGAGTTAAAATGTTCGTGCAGAAACGACCTTACTCAAATGAGGCGTTTTCAAAAAAAAAAAAAAGTTGTAAATTACTTACTAGATGGCGTAATAGTCCTATGTCTTTACCTGTCATTGTCAATTCTGTCGAAATATTTTATGTTTATTTTTTAAATCTTAAATTTTGGCTCCACACGTTGTGTATTTAGCCAGTGACAACTATTGTATTATTTCAAAACTATTGTATTTTTTTGAAAACGCCTCATTCCGAGTTAAATTGCTTATGTAAAAAAACGACCAGAAATTCAGCGTTACATTGTTTTTTCTAACACCACTTTGGCGCTTTACGAGCTCTCTTGCCCGCACTTTCAACAATTTTGATTAGTTACCGTTTTTATTAAGAACGGTTTTGAAAACGATTTAATTTTCATTAAAAATGTTAAGAGTGCGAGCGACGGAGAACGAAAATCTGTTTCCTCTTAAAAAACAAATTTTGCACCAAAGTTCGAACCCAAATTATTGTTAAACGGCTCAACTCGAATTCCAATATTTTTCATGAAAAAACGGCCCAATAAAATTCAGTTACATTCCTCTTGTAAAATCATCCAGACTTATATTCCAAGTTATTCTTGGTTTACTAAAAAAAAAATAGTATTAATTCTTTGTCGTAAACATAGCGCATAAAATATAACCGAGCATAGCTTTAAAATTTAGACTTAAATTGCGCTAACTTTACGACGAACTTACAGAAGCAGTTATACTGTTTTGGCTCTAACAGATATTATATTTGAATATGGGAATACTTAAGTTAATTTAAGTTAATTTCGATCATATCCGGTGATCTTTTTCAAGGACACAACACGAGCGTGACGCGCGCGCGTTATTTCTTCTTGCCTTATAGATAGTTTAATCTACGAAGGCCACATTGGTTCATTGCTAGGCGTAACCTTGAGAAAGCCAATGAAAAATGGGAAATCGCAGTCCCCGCAACCCGTGCTTTCGCCCAACTATGTTATGTTTTTTGTTTTTTTTTCGGAGCAACGATCTAGTACTGCGATATCTTGTGTGAACTGTGGTGGCACTGAACTTTCATGGGCAAGCGTGGTGCTTACTATCAGAAGAGATACGGGCTCAGGTGCCGGAATGTCGATGCAATAATCACTGACCGCTGTTGTATTATCCGAAAGTGAATAAAATATTAACTTTTCATTGGTATTATTAGTTTTACGAACGTAAAACAAAAACGTAAGGTGCAACATTTCGCTCGGCGCGCCATATTCGAATTTTCTTGCGTTTCTTGCCAATTTATTTATTTAGTTAGTTTATTGACACACAGAACAGAATACAGTCAAGTAATTACAAAAAACAGGATAGGATTTACAGTTTCGGTCTGGACTATATCCTTAAAGTTTGTGTACACAACACGGTCTAAACTTAAAATCAGAATTTAAGAAGGTTAAAATAAACATACTAAAGAGGCTAATTAAATTTACGTTATAGATTGGGCCGTGAAAATAATATTCCTGACATCTTTCTTAAACATTGGTAGCACAGATCACACTCTAGATTCTGCATTCAGGACGCTCGAAGCGCACCGCGTATCTGTCTAAATACACTTATACGAAATTACTCCTATTGGTTGATTGATAAGAGCGAGTAGGCATAACCTTGAGATAGCCTTCCACCTGCAATATTTCCGAGTAACTACAACATGGGGTTCTTCAAAAGGGCTGTTAGAGTCTTTTAAAGGTCGACAACGTATCTGTGATGCCCCTGGTGTTACAGGTATTCATAGGCGACGGTGATCGCTTACCATCAGGCGACCCGTCTGCTTGTTTGCCATCTACGGCATAAATAAAAAAAAGCCAATGAGATCGCTTGGTCGCAGTCCTCGCGACCCGCGCCGCGCCTCAAACTTCGGTGACTTTTTGTAGGAACAACGAATCTCGTAATGCGGTATCTACTTACTGTGATCTGTTATTTGGTAGTTTTTGATTTAAAATGTCAAGGGATTCGTGGTGTTCTTTAGAAATTTCATTGTATTAAATTGAAATTGAATTTTAAAGCTATTAGATACCCGTGGATTTATTGAAACCGATTTTGCGTTAATAAATAGGTTTTATCAAGAAACTATATCCACCTATGGATATCTATCTATGGATTCCTGCTGTTACAGAAATCCATAGGCGACGGTGATCGCTTACCATCAGGCGGCCCGTCTGCTTGTTTGCCACCTATGGCATTAAAAAAAGAAAAAAAAAAGTAGTTTAGTAGTAGTTTAGTGAGAAGTGTACTTATACTAGCTTTCTCCTTGATTTTTTTGGTAACTTTAATTTCATGATATTATCATATAATCATAATAAATCATATAATCATGATATATTTATTAGCGCAACATTCGTTTTTATGAACCCACGATAAGTGATTGAGCTGAAATTGACACAAAAACGCAAGAAAAGTTTTATTTGACGCGCTAAGCATCTTAAAATACTAAAAAGTTTAAATGCTTAATTCAATTTTCCTGCAACTGTCAGCGGTCATCTGAACATTCTGTAATCGATCACTATCAATGCAACGTTCTGTTCGTGAGTAGCAGATTTATCTTAGTGCGTGCCCACAAAAATCATGTGACATTAGAATTAACACTAGCGTTATCTCAGATCAGAAAACGGTTTGATCCGCCGTCATAAACATTTTTCGTAACCAGCTATAAAAAATATTTTTCATTCACTTTTTCATAACTAAATAATTGATTTTCTATACTCCTTGTCATAACTATTATAAAAGGTTATGAAAGATAGCTACGAAATTTGATATATTTTTTTTCATCATTTAATAATTAGCTGTGAAATAGAAGGTAGAACATTATTTTTCACGGTTACGAAAGCTTACAAAAATGTTTAAATCTTTATATTACTCCGCCGGTTGCCCGCGACTATCAAAATGTCGTTTTTTTTAATATAGAAATTAGCTGTTGCACGTGACTTCGTTCGCGTGGCCCTACAAAAAAAAGTAGCCTATGTCCGTCCCCGACCCAAGCTATATCCATGCGAAAATTAAGCTTGATCTGTTCAGCCGCTTAGCCGTGATAACGCGACAAACACCCGGAGAGAGAGACAGCTACATTCGAATTTATAATATTGGTTAGGATAACTAGTTTTGAACAAGAGAATAAAACATAATTTTTCGTAGCTGTTTATGTAAAAAGTAACATCTCCCTTGTTTTCTGATCTGAGAGAATAACATTGCACTTGCACTGAGAGCGGAGCGCGTGTTCGTCGATTGGACTATCTAAACGCTTTCACTCATTATGCGTCTTCTCGCTCGCACATTTAACAGTTTTATTGACCTGGAATTTCTGAGGGTGATCTTTAAAAATGTAGTTGCAAAATTATGTATGAATATAAAAAAAAATATCTTGCTTCCCTATAATATACCCCATTTAACAATTTTTGTTCCATGACTTTTCACAACACTAACAAAAACATATAACTTTTTTTTTCAAATATGCTTGGAGAAAATACCAAACACATTATCATGTTTCGAGCCCGAATTTAAAAATAATGTATTTTTTTATAAAAAAATAGTGAACTAATAAGAAATAACCCTTGAATGTGCGAGAGAGAGAATGTTTCTTCCTAAATGAAATATAGTTCTGCACAGTGAAGACTGTTTTATATTGACTTTGGTTCTGTTGACCATTTTCTAAACTAAGCTAAAATCGATAATTCTACAAATGCTGCCAACCTTCTCTCCCATATTGAAATGAAAAGAGATGCAGATAATGTCAGCGCCGTGCGTTTAAGGCTTAGAGGTAAAACATAATTGAACTATTTGTATATTATGAAGTCATTATTCCAAATTATAAACGAGCAATAAACTGCTTTCTTCGGCCTTGTTAAGGTGCAACGCTCAGAGCGCCAAGTTCAATTTTTCTCTCCGTTTTTTTTTCAATTACAGCTTAATTACTCATCGTGGATTAATAAAAACGAATTTCGCGCTAATAAACTGGTTGTATCAAGAAATTAAGGCTAAAATTATCACTTAAATAACAAAAACCCAAGAAACTTTGAATTTGGCGCGCTGAGCGAAACGTTGCCCCTTAAATTAAGTTTAGTACAATTTTAGTGCAAATTCAGGTTCATATACTTATTGAATTCTATAAATACTTGAATAGGAGAAATTGATGTGTATGTGGCTACCGTCGAAGTGTATATTTATATGTAAAATTGTAAAATTATAGTTATAAACTGTCTGTGTATAGAAAATTAGTGGGAATTGCGAAGAATTTGTCTGTAAATGCCAAATGATGGAACTAAAATTTCTTTCGTAAGGCTGTCAGTTTTGTTTAGAAAGAGCGGCGGTGGCGCCCCCACTCAACTATGGATAAGTTTGTCGCACTGCGCCTACAGGTAGACTACTTCTGACTGCATTTCTTTCGTTCTTGTTTACTGTGGATTAGGTATTTATTTTGTTACTCTGGTACTGAGTCTATGTGTTATTTGTTATTGAATGGATCAGCAATAAAACTAATTCATCTGTAGTTTTGCATTATTTTTCCTTTGTTCCTGTTTCTAGTTACGCAGCATACGCGCGTCTGCTTCGATACAAGCGCGCGTCTGCCTCGGAACTAGTAGTTCGCGGCGAACTGAGACCTCGCGATTCCTATATCTTCACAACGCCTGGACCGATTCAGCTCATATTCGAACTTAAAAATTGTATTGAAATGAACTACTTGCCTACGAAATTTCATGAAGATCGGATTAACGGTTCGCAAGTTATCATCGGACAAATATACACACAAACATACATACAAATGCTTATTTGTCCCAGTAAACTCTGAGACCTTCGCTTCGCTCGGTCAACAAGCGCGCGTCTGCTTCGATACAAGCGCGCGTCTGCTTCGATAAAAGCGCGCGTCTGCTTCGATACAAGCACGCGTCTACTTCGATACCAAGCGCGCGTCTGCTTCGATACAAGCGCGCGTCTGCTTCGATACAAGCGCGCGTCTGCTTCGATACAAGCGCGCGTCTGCTTCGATAAAAGCGCGCGACTGCTTCGATACAAGCGCGCGTCTGCTTCGATATAAGCGCGCGTCTGCTTCGATACAAGCGCGCGTCTGCTTCGATACAAGCGCGCGTCTGCTTCGATACAAGCGCGCGTCTGCATGTTGTCTGCAATATTCCAATCGAAATAAAAACAATGATGGCTGATGATGATGTACGACAGCAATAACGTACATTCTCCCCCATTTAAACTAGTAGTTTGCGCCGAACAGACCCTGCGACCCCCTATAACTATGCAATCCCCAGACCGATTGAGCTCATATTCGAACTTAAAAATTGTATTGAAATTAATTACTTGCCTACAATATTTCATAAAGATCGGATTAACGATTCTTAATTTATAGTCGAACAAATATGTATACAAAAAAACATACAAAGATAGGTACCTACATACATCTGCCGATTTGTTCCCGTAGACTCCGAGACCTTCGCTTCGCTCGATCAAAAATGGAATAAGGTAAATTTCCAAGAAAGTTTGGTATATCGCCTCTATGCCACTTGTACAAAGAAATTATCCTAACTCAATAAAACAAATGATTAATGATGTTCCAAATATTTATTACAATGAAGACTTTATTTTATAATGTGTTATCATAAACCAGGTACAGTGTTTATAATTATTATTAGGCTTGTTCTGCGAGGATTTGTTTCTGTCTTGTTAGTTTCATGCAATACAACTGTTTTAAAATGCAATACAAGTAATGATCGGTAATCTGTGTTCACTTTGTAAAATAATTATTAATAGCGCAAAGATAATAAATCTTTTGTTCTAGTCAAATATTTACTATTTCATTCAAGTAAATTTGCAGTCTTTTTGGCAAAAGAATAAAGCACCTTTATCAAAAATATGAAAACAAAACCATACTCATCGGAAAGTCGTGTTAATGCTGATAAGCCTGAATACTAGAATTAATATAAACCATTTATTTTGCTTGCAAGATTAAAGATGGTCGAACAAGAGCTTTCTGGCGAATCAAGAAATATTTAGTATGAACTTATTATCTTGCTAGCATGATGACAGATCGAACAAAAGCATTCCAGCAAATCAAGAATGACTTGGTATGAACTTTTTGACTTGCTTGCACGATGCTAGTTGGTCGAACAAGACCTTTCTGGAGGATTAACAAATATTTAGTGTGAACTTTTTAGGTTGCTTACACTATGCTAGGTAGTTGGTGGAACAAGAATATTCTGGCGGATTAAGAAATATTTAGTATGAACTTATTATCTTGCTAGCATGATGACAGATCGAACAAAAGCATTCCAGCAAATCAAGAATTACTTGGTATGAACTTTTTAACTTGCTTGCACGATGCTAGTTGGTCGAACAAGACCTTTCTGGAGGATTAACAAATATTTTGTGTGAACTTTTAGGTTGCTTACACTATGCTAGGTAGTTGGTGGAACAAGAATATTCTGGCGGATTAAGAAATATTTAGTATGAACTTATTATCTTAGTGCACGGTGGAATTTGGTCGTACAAGAGCTTTCTGGCGAATCGCCGACAGCACAGTATGATTTAATGTTATGGGCTGAATTTTCGTATCGATTTTTGGCTCTATTATTTGATCAGTTACACAAAACTTTATAAAAGCGCTTGCTCGGTTTTATCATCAAAAAGTTTTATGTTTGACATTGACAAAGAGTACGAACATCGATTACCGACTTAAATAATATAGTTACCCTGTTATGCATAAACCTCTCGGTAATCCAACTATTCTATAAAAATACTGTCTCGTCTTAAATTGCACAAATCGTCTGGGAAATGACATCATTTCATAGCGGAAATTAGCTTATCCAGCGTTTATGCATAATAGGTTAACATTTTACAGTGACATCTTTTATATTTTAAAATCATCAATATGAAATGCGTTTACTCATAAAAGCGTAACAAAAATATATAATTTCTATTAAACATCCGAAGACTTCTAAAAATATTGATTTTCTCATTATATATCCAAAAACTACAATTTTCATTAATATTTAATAAGGCCCCTATTTTATGTACCAAAATTACGTATATCGTACATCAATATTTAATAATTTGAAACGTTTTTGTGGCTACGAGTAAATTTTCACTCGCTAGAGTAACATAAAAAAAAGCCGATGCAAATAGTAACACGGCATGACGAGTTTTATTTTCACAAAAATTCTGCTAACATTTTTTACGCACCAAATTATTCCAGAATTATTCATTTTGTACGTCGAAACATTTGGAGAAGCGAACTAATTACTCGTAGTTTCTTCGTTGATGCAAACAAACTTATAGTAGACGAAAATGTAAATAAGACAAAATATTCAAAAGACGTTAAGAAATAAAAATTAATTGTATTTGGTATTTTACACAACAAAAATAAACAGAGTCACACTCTGTTTACCTTTCAAATATAAAACTAGGTATCCAAAACTGGCGGCGGAATTAACAATGAATATAAAAATAATTATGCATCAACACTTGAGCTCAAACATTCTAAAGACATTCAATCAGAGCTTCCTTTTCCATACATGTGACATATTCAGCAAACTTGACTTTTACTATTATCCAAAAGATCTTAAAAACTAAAGATTCAACATCGACTCGCAATAAAAAGACAATGCATTGCTTACATAGACGAGAATCACGCCATTACTCACAATCGGGCATATGAAAAAAGAGTCGTAATAACATAGATGGTTGATTTTTGTGAATTTATTCGTTCATTTGAAAATCGTTGCCACAATTTCAGTAGTTTTATTAGCAATGTTGAATGTATCGCTTTAAAGATCTTTATTATCATAATTTAATGTTATGAGGACATGCTCGTTGACACCCTAAAATCTCTGAGCTACTAAAATTAAATGAACACTTTCAGTGCCTTAAACACAACAGTTACAATTTTTATCGTCATTTGACAGCTGTTAAATAAATTAAATAAAAATATGTACTGAACTTCAATATTACATATCCAAGCACAAGTCTAATGTAACAAATGATTTAACATACAAGTAGTCATATTGTCTAAAATCTAGGCTACCACTAAACTTCATTTCACACAACAATTATGTCAAATGAAGTCAATTAATATATAAAGTTTTTAGACAAACAAACTACTGGTAATCTTTGATATGTTAACCACAAAAATAGTTAATATCTAAAATATTATAAAAAATATATTGCATTATGTCGTTGTATATTTCTGTGACGATACTAGAATATAAAAAAAAAAAACATAATTGAAAATATTATATTGATAAGTGTGAGGTAACACCATAAGTCAAAATTATCTGTTATACATTCGTACAAACCTTATCTCATTGAATAGTTGGTAGTATTTATCCGGGAAGCTTAGACAGCATTGGTTCTATTGGCGAACATAAATAGCGAAATTAGATTATGTTGACTTATCGTATTTTGTGTAATTATGAGGTAAAAATATATTCTATTTTGTTTATTTTGTACTTGATTTGAAACTATTAATTACTGCTACAGTCTGGTGGATTATTATCAGATAGGTGAATATCACAATTAACTGCCTATTTTTCTTATTTCAGAATATAATTATGTGCTGCTATTGTGTATGACTAGTGGAAAAAGGAAATTACCTGTATATTAAAAAAAAAATTGTTCGTGGAATATATTATGACAGGAAATAATTCTAAATTTAAAGCCAAACATCCTTAGGATCGCTTTGACATTTTTACTGTAAGTAAATAAAACGTTAAAAGTAGGATTTTATGTGAAAGATAATCCTGCTACAGTTTCGCTTTGCTGAAAACGTTTTGCCAAAAACTCTTTTCTGGTATTTTGCAGAATCAGAAAATATGTACAAAGATCACTATCAAAATTATATTATTATTTTTTTGCGTTTCAGAGGTGTGCAAGTATAGAATCGTTTTTTTTTTCTAAATATATTTTTTTTGTATTTTTGCATAATTTAATTCTTATTTTTGAATTTTTTTAGACCCAGATCTCTGTCAAATGGATACATATAACGTAATATTTAGGTATTTTTATTCAAAGACTATCCAAAATAACGAATTCAAAAAGCGACTCTTACAGAGCATAAAAAAGCACAAAATTAAAAATAATCATACATATTAAGGTTTTATATCAACAAAGATTTCGATATGCAGCACACAAACTAATATAAAATTATTATTTAGACATAATAACGTGATTATTATTTGAATCAACCATCTCGTAGGTTGCCTGTATTTCACATAATGTAGAAAAACCTAACTTTTCACTAACCTAACATAGTCATTATAATTCTAGAAGATAAGTTTTTTTGAGGTAGATTAAATTTTTTACAGTCCTATTAACCTAAAACGATTAGAAATATTTACAGAATTCTGTGTATGAAGCGTGTACAACGATGGATATTTATTTAGTACGTATATTCCTTGCAATTACTAGACGCCGAACATTTAAAACTTTTTCTTCTGAATTCAAGAAACAAAATAATCAAAACTTAAAAAATATTCTTTACTTATTTATGTGCCAGGAATGAGACTTTCATCGCTCTATAAAAGTATTGTCGTTGTAAACATGAATAAAATGCACACACACACTACGGAAAACTGAACCGCCCTTTTGCTTTGCAAGTATGTATAGGTCTGAAGTGAATGTTTATATTCGTTACAAGACATAGCTATCAACCAAACTGAAAATACCAAAAATCTCCCCAATTGTTTGTTTGTGCCAATATATCGGCTTCGGAGACTTGTCTCCGAAGCCGATAAATTGAGCCGTTTGATAAATTGGATAAACACAAGCTGAATATTGCATCCTTGCACTTTATACAATCATACCATCACAATAAAAGTGCGTGGATCTTTTTCAATTGGCGCTTTATGATATTTAATTGTTGCCCGAGACGGAACGGAACGGAGAAGGTAAATGCGTTTGGGGTAAAGAACCGCCCAACGGAACGGAGAAGGTAAACGCGTTTGGAGTAAAGAACCGCCCACATGAAATTCTGTTTTCTATGGGTGCAGTATATGTGAAAAAGTAAAGAATGAAATTCTATGAAAGCTACCACACTACGTTACCACAAAGTACGTGTTTAGGTATCCTATATACTGATTTACGGACAATAATTTTATAGAGCCTTTCACCAATTCAATTTTAAATGGGTATCGTATGTATCTACTGTGGATCAACAATTATGAGTTCTTAGAACCTAGACGTGCATCATGCAACTCAAACAAAAATCAGAAAAAAAACTTTTTTTCTGATTTTAGTTAAAGATCAATTGATCTCTTGTTTCTATTTTACTGGAGGTCATCTTGCAGCGGAAGGACACTACATGTTGTTATTAGACGAGTGTTCAACTTATTTAATTCCGCGAAATTATTATTCATATTTTTATTTTTATTCATTTTTCATATATATTTTTTTATTACTATTAGTACTCACGGGATATTTACCACGGTTATTGTTTTTGTTGAGTTCCCGATATTTCGGCACAGTTGCATGCGCCATGTTCACGGGTAGACTGAAGATGCGGGTGGATGATAAAAAAACATGGCGCATGCAACTGTGCCGAAATATCGGGAACTCAACAAAAACAATAACCGTGGTAAATATCCCGTGAGTACTAATAGTAATGTTGTAAACAACCACGAAAGTCTAAAACGGTATTTTTTTATTGTTATTATATTATTATTTAGAACCCTCGATTGATCCCTTGTTTCTTATGTAGTGGGCGCGATGTTACAGCGGAAGGTCACTACAGATGGTTAGAACTTATAATTCCGCGAAATGTTTGAAATTATATATAATATATGATACATTATTTATTATTTGATATTTTTCATCATCCCTGGTGTCCGTATCAATTATTGTGCATTATCAATTGTTAAGTTTCAATTCGAGAGCATCGTGGCGCGTCCTTGGGACTGCCGGAAGACTTGTCGGCAGATCCTACAGATGGAAATATGGTGTGGTAATGGACTCAACAAGACCTCTCGACTTATTTCCTCTAAATTTTGGATATTAAACATAAAAATATAAAGCATTTTGTGCTATTTAAAATATTAAACTGATTTATTCCATACGACATCGAGGTAGGCCTAGGAAACCTACCAGACCTAGGACCCAGGCAAGCAGAGAAGTACGACCAGCGACCTCAAATTTATACCAACATTTTGGTATAAATTTAACAAGGTTGAAGTTGATAACTGATGTAAAAATGCATTACATCGAGAACGATGGCACCTTAGCACATTTTGGGTCGCTGAGGGAATAAAGCTAGTCAACCAATCCTTTATTGACCAGTTTTGAGTCAGAGTCATCATAACAATTTAAGAATGCATCGCTACGGCTGGGGGTCGGGATAATTTGTACAAAGCACGGCTTCTCGTGTCATAAACGAAGATACGATTCAAACGATAGATACAATGATACCATTTAAATAATGAATTCCAATTTAACAATCTGACCAGAAATGCAAGGCACCTAATAATTCTGATATAATATCCTTCCATTTCATTCTAACCAAAAGCTGTATCAGTTCTCTGTAAAATCGACCATCTGACACATGTGAACTACGAAACATCTAATATATTTTGGCTCAAACCTCTAAAACATATGCCAAGACAAATTGCTTTTATGAAAAAAGTAACGAAAATCTTTTTTTGTTTGTTACTAAGTATGTAACATTTTAGTTGCAAATATCTGATTTGCACGTTTTTAATGAATTTTTGTGCTCGAAAGAGCTTTTGCAATTCTACATTTTATCTGTACATAATTTTGGGATCAAATTACGTTTACGAATCATACGAAACAAAGCTTTACTGATTCCGAATGCAAAGTAAAACTTTTTTCATTATTCAATTCGTTGCATGCAATTATAACCCAAAACGTGACCAATGGTCAATTTTAGACATCCTCTTCTCTAGGGCTCTTGAACCAAAGTGTGATCACTCAGCAAAGGATCCGCATCATCTGCAGTTTGTTTTTTGTTTGTTTCTACTACGATTTACTTTTGGCACATTTTTGTTAAAATGAAATGAATAGTTGCATATTGATCAAATACTTGATCAAAAAGGCCTACTCGATCATATCAAGTCTTGTTTTTATTCCTATGAGGAAGCAAGTTGCTTCTGAGGTATTCCGATTTATTCTTATAGCATTTTGTCGAATGTAATGGAGCTTTTACTCTGTTCATTCATCTCTTAAAAATATAGACCCTTCATGTAACTCTGTTTTGAACACATACACTTAAGATGATAACATTCTACGATTTAACAGATCTGATGTTAACCTACTCGGGCAGAACTTTAATTACATTGTTTGATTTGAAATATGCTCTCTGTTGTATAATATCGCGTGGAGAACAGCGAGCCTCTCTAAAACATATTATAATAGCTCGCTGCCCTCGAGAGCTATATTTTCGGCAATTCTGCTCTGTGACCAACAACCATACATTCGGGCTGAACCGAAACTCAAACGAACTTAGCACTTACCGTACCCCATATTACAGCTTACAGAGTTGGTCCCCCATAAACGTCGTAAATGTACGCTATAAATAAACAATATACAATTCCGAAAGTACATACATGACTAGATCACATATTCATGCAGAATTCGGAAATATTTTGGTATAACCAACGTACGAATACACAATTTGGCAATTTAGACCAGAGGGCGCGCCCTCGAGCTTCCTAACGAAATCGAATCAAGTCCAAAAACAATCAACACTACTACTGCACAAAGACTATTTACAGCTCAGGCCAACCTTACTATTGAGGTAGTTCGGTTTTCGCATAAGCTAAATGCAGGAATCTCACTCTTCCAGCCCGCTCCGTTCACAAACTGGCCGGGGCTCTATAAATATTGTACTTACACCTAGCTGAGTTGACGGTCAGTTTGGGAGTGAAGCGGGGGGTTTACGAAGGTGAGGGGTTAGTGTGGCGGGGGCGGAGGCGGTGGCGGCTTCGCAGAGCTCGAAGCCGCCGTTTGGAAAGCTTGCGTGAACGCGGGCAGACGGTGCTGCGACCGCGTGCCGCTGCTTTCCTCAGACGGGTACGAAGACTCTGGCTCTTCTAAAAGACCACGGAGTACCTGAGTCGCCAGCCCCGAAGGGCCCTCGCCCGGATTGTAAAGCTCAACGCTGGGATCGAGTAAATGCGCCTCTATAGAGTCTGGTAATTCCTCCGTGATGTAAGGCAAGTCGGCCGGCGGCTGGTATTGAGGTACCACATACACTAGGGGGTACAGGGCGCAACTCGGTGAAGGCGGCTGCTCATGCGTTACGTCTAAAGGATCTCCCTCCACTTTTACATCTAAGTCCACTCCAGGCTCCAGTTTGATATTGAGCTCAGATGGTAATTCTACGATGATCTCTGATGAGGGAACTGGTGTTTGCACAGGTTTCGAATCTTCAGGAGACTGACATTTCCAAATAGTGTAATCGGTATCCTCTATTGCAAACTCTGTTGTGTAAGTCTCTTCAAAAGCAGATGCCTCAGGTGTGGGCTCACTGGAGGTGCCTACAGCTGCGGACCGCCATGACTCGTCGGGATGCGCATTCTTAACATGCCTCACCAGATGATCTTTTCGGCCAAACTTTTGAGGGCAGTAAGGACACAAGAAATCGCGCCTTCCCGTATGCACCACTAGGTGCCGCCGCACATCCTTCGCCGTGAAAAACCTTCGCTCGCAATAGTTGCACGTGAACTTTTTGTCTGTTTCATTCTTCACTGTGCGACTGCCTGTATGGATCTTTAGATGGTATACAATATCCTGACGATTGCTGAAGACTTTATCGCATATTTTACATTGCAAGTTTCCTTCTTCAACCGAATGCAGGGCTGCATGCTTGCGATAGCTCATCAATGAGGTATAAGACTTTCTGCAATCAGGTTTCTCACAAGTATACAGTTTTTTGACAGGGTTGTGCACTCGGACATGATTAGTAAGGTGGTCTTTACGGTTAAAAGTTTTTCCGCACACATTGCAGCCAAAAGCCCTTGCTTCGCTATGTATGAGGTTGTGGCGCGCAAGCTTAAATTTAGAATTGAATCGTTTCTCGCAAAACTCGCATGGGAAGGGTAGCTCACCGGTGTGTGAGAGGAGGTGCTGGCTGAGTTTCCCAGGGCTGGTGAAGCGCTTGGCACAGGTCTCGCAAGCGTGCCGTTTGGCCTGGTCCCGGCGCGTGCGTCGTGGCGGCTCGGGCGTTGGCGCGGGCGGCGGGTCAGGCGCGGCCGACGTGGAGGCGCCGGAGCCCGCCGGGCCCGTGGCCAGGGACAGCTTGCGCGGCAGCGTGGGCACCCGGCGCGCCACCTTCACCGTGCGGAAGGTGGACTTGACGCCGGCAGGTCCGCTGGGGCCCAGCGACACGAAGTGCAGCCTCGAAGGCAGCTGAGACGCGGGGGGCGCTATGAATCTCTTCTGCGCGGCGGGCGCGCTCTGCCCGCCCGTCTCCGAGCGCTCGGCGGGGGCTCCGAGCTCTTCTCCTTCTCTAGGGTTCGGTGGCGAGCTGGCCATCTCGCGCTCATTTTTGACCTGCTTACTCTATATCCCCGTTCGTGGATCGCGCGGCGCGCTCGTGGCGGCTGGGTGGTGGCGCTGGACCGTCCCGATGGTAGAAAACATTTCTGTCACATTGACGATCTGGAGCCCTTTTTCGTATTCGTGTCACATGGTTCTCGCGGAATTTCTTAACTGTGCCGACGGTTAACGCGCAACGGGGTGATGTTATCGCTTTCCTGCACTCGAAATTCGACGGAAAATTGTGAGAAACGATGAAAAACTGTGCAAAAAAAATCTTTTCTCAAAGAAATACGTAGCGCTTGACATCAAATTCACGAAATGTCAAAATAATGGAATGAAGCCAAAGGCATGTCAAAAAAAGTCCGCCGAAATCCGAATCGTCAATTCGTCAGCTGTAGAACATTGACTTAGATCGGTCGCTTCCAGTGACTCCAGTGCCAGAGTGCTACCAGATTTTTTAGCGAAGAAAAATTAAAAGTTATTTTTCTTATTTACTTACTCAAGTGGTCAGACAAACCAAAAATAGACTAAATCCCAAGAAAATTAGAAAAAAAAATTGTAGGCCTATGTAGAGCAATGAATAAAATAAATAAAAAAATATGGATTATAATATTTTTTTTTCCAAAACATACTTTGTAAATTTAATTTTTTTAATAAAGCTTACAGAAAGCTTACAAACTGGAAGGTTTATTTTCTCCTATATAATAAGAAAATAAATTAAATTTTACCGCGAAAAACATGCGATCTGATTATTATTTTTATTATCATCAAAGCCTCTTCCAGGCTAGCGTCTATCGCCCCGAATTATCGCGAAACGAGGGTTATCCGTTTGGCGGATATCGCCTCGTTGCACGAATATTCGATATTCTGCCTGCAAGTGTGGGACAGGGTATGTTTCCATATAGTAGACCTTGGAGGAAAAAAACCACTTATAAGTACGTAGACTCATGTATGTGTTTTTCCTTTCCTCCAAGCATGGGTGCGTAGACTAGACGAAGACATAGGTTCTAACACTTCAGTTTTGTTGACGGCTTGACGGCATAGACACCATCAAACTCTCAGACAATTTTAAGTCAAAATCAAATGTCTTTTATGTCAATTTTCGTGTCCGCCCCCAGCTCTTCAGTGTGACCAGATTGAACAGGATTATGCGATTTTGGCAGAATGGGGCACTTATTTTAGCTTCTAGCAGGATCTGCAGCATTTTCTTGAAATCTAGCGTTCATCAGCAGAATTTAGTAAAAGTTCAGAAATAATCTAGCAGGATTTATAGCGGATATGAAAGTTTAAGGTGTCCATTTTGTAGGATGACAAGTTTAGATGGCACTAAAAATACCTCAGTTTTGTGAATTTTGAAAATGATTCCAATGTTTTAGAGAGGGCCTCAGTTTCCGTCAGGTAGACCACTATCCTTGAACTGAAGCCGCCTTCAAACACTTTGGCTATTGCCGGTATTATCGATACTGTTCTGTACCCGTCTATACCTTATCGCTTGCCCTCACCTTTGAATATCGGGGACACTTTTGATATTTTCAATGGTGACTGACATGCTCCTTCTTTGAGACATTTATCAAGCAACATGACAAGCATATACATCGTTTGGAGTGTATCCATGGATAAACCGTATACATCGGTTGGACCTTTTTTGGGGTATGCGGGTTGAAATAATTCGAAATACTTCATCAGCAGAGCAGCTAGTTAGTCTAAGGGAGCGGTCAGAGGATTGGCGCGCAGATACTGGGGCGCGGCGCGCAAATGCAATATTAACTTTAGGTGTCCCGCACGCTATAGCTGCAATCAGGAACCAGGTATTCATTGAGTTGACAGCTGCTTTTGGAGAAATAAACCGTCCTTTACAATGTCAGAGAAGTTCAGCTTTGAGGTGTTGTATTTATTACCTCTCTCTGTATTTACAATCCCCCCCCACATTGCTTTTGACGGATTATCACTTCCGTGTATCTTTTGTAATAGCTTGATTTAGATATATTTTTATTTTGATTATATTTTTATCAAGGTTATCAATTATATTTTGTAATATCGATTCCTCGGGAAACTTGTCCCTTAGTTGAGAAATATCAAATAGTATCGATTTAAGATTATTTATGTCAGACGTGATCCACGAAGAGCCACTTTTACTATTTGTTTTAAGCAAATGTTATACTTATTTACTAAAACGTTAGTCACTGCCACTACGAACGCTTCAGCTGCCTGATTTCTTTCGCAAACCTCTGCCCAGTCTACATTGTCAATCAACATAATAAAATAAGCACGGTTGTTCTGCTAGAAGTCCCGGACAAGGTGAGTGAGAGGGAGAGGCGGCGCGTGGACGCAGGTCATAACTCCGCGCATTGCTAGTTGGTCTGAGAGTAGAGTATGCACCGGAGTAGTATTCACTGACGTGGGAGGAACGTTGGTATACATGTGGTCTAAACATGTCGATGTTGTTTCCGTAATGCGGGTGGGAAAGTTTACTACTGAGCTCATGTTGTGGGTGGTAAGTCAAATAGGTTTTTATACTCGGTGGGTAGAATCGTATAAGATATTAATGTTTACGTCACCAACAATCAAGAATGTTTTATTGTTTTCACTGAGCAAACGTTCTAAATCTAAAACCAAGCTTAGAAATCGGTTCAAATATGATGATGTTGGCATGGGCAAGAATTTGGGAATTATTATTGGTGTATGAATTTCAATGTGACAAAAAATATTATACAATTTTCTCGAAACTTATCATCATGCTACAAAAGATGTTCAAAGAACAGTGATAGTGACATTTTTTATTTTTTATTAGGAAGAAGAAAAAAGTTTAAATAAAAGGCATTTCAAGTCAGTTTAAAAAAATATATATTTACGCATTATCTGTGTTAGCAGTGATTTTGCATTTTCTGTAAAACAAGTAGCAGGTTTTAGCAAATTTTATCCTGCAGGCTAGCAGAATCAACGATTTGAATCTGGTCACACTGACCCCTTCCCCCACTCCTATTCGCAAAGCGTTTTTGATTCTAACCTAATTTTCTATTCAGTTATTTATTTTTGTGGTAAGACTACATAGTGCTTTGTCTACATTTATTTGTTTGAATCGGAGCCGCTGACGTATTCCAGTAAGTACCTTACGCTATAAATAACTGAGTTTGGTCACAGGTTCATGACCTAACAGCCCAAAAGATTTTATGAGCTTGCAGTGACTGTACAGTATATTTTTATCGTATTGTGATGTGTGATATCAATTTTACTAATCCCTGTATTTTATTATCCGCCCGGTAACATAATATGCATTATTCTGTCATTGATAATCCTCAGGTGTATAATTTGAAGCTATAAATTCTTGCACTGCCAAGTTTTCATGAAAGTTATTCAAAATTGCTTTTAGTTTGACACTGCATAATATAACAACTAACCAAACGATGACTTAAGCCAGAAGACCTATAAGATACAAGAATTTTAAAAGCAGTCAACGCAAATTTGTATTGTTATTATGTTTTAACATGTTACTACAATGTATGCACTACAAACAAATGTCCAGTTTATTAGAAAGTAAGAGATAGTATAATAATTCAGGCGTAACTCTTCAAAATATTTTTTCCAAACCTTTCCTCTTCTCCTTATTCTTTTTATTTTTACCTGACTGCCCAAGTAGAAATGTTTGTAAGTATGTTTGTGTGTTCCTATATGATGTCTTGCAGCCTAAATGGCTTGACAGATTGTGACAAGCGAGGTGTCTTTAGATTCCTCTTCGTGTCCAAAGTGTCATAGGCTACATTTATAGTAATAATAATATGTTGCTTGCAAAAAACGGAGTTGCACTGTTTTTAGCAAATTGTAGCAAACATATACACACAAAATACTAAACCAAACTTATACACACTAGTACAAGGATTGAACTATTATTTATTTTGTGGTAAAAGTAACTGTAGTGAAAAATCATACTTTTATTAATAACCAGTTGAAAACGGTCAGTATGAGAGCTCATTATATCAAAAGCTCAGTTTTAACTGGTCTTTTCGCACCTGTTCGTACCTATGAGTAACTAGCTATTGTGTATCCCCGATAGCTAGGCTAGCTTGGTGGATTTAGACATGTTGGTTTATTCACTTAAAGAATTTTGATAATTGGACGGTTTTTATAATGTAAGTACCAAACATAATCACAACTAAAAAAAAATATTAAAAAAAAAAATAAACCAACTGCAAGCACACTGAAAAGATGTAAACAAGGCCTATTTAAAAATAAATTTACCAAAATTTACTTAAAATTACATCTTTTAAGACCAAAACATGCAGTCGGAGGCTACAAATATTTCAAGATCCGCTTTAGAAAAGCCTCCGACTGTGTTTTTTAATCTTATAAAATGTAATTTTAAGTGCCCATTGGTACATTTACTCGCATGGACCCTTTGAGAGCAAATTTCATTTTAAATACCCCTTTTTACCTTTTTTCAGTGTTTATGCAGTTGGGTTTTACATTTTTTAAATATTTTTTTATAAATTTTTCTGTGGGTAGGTCATTAAAATAAGTATAGAAGAGGCTCCCTAGTCAGGCACACAGATACCAGGCACTAGAGGGGTGAATGAGCTGACTGATCAAGCGCCTTTGCTGCTCAGTGTTAAATGGGCCTTACTGTTTACTCTTCGGGTGCCTGGTGGGTCTGGCAGTGGATTTGTCTGTACTGATAAACCGTGTCATATTTCAGCCATGTCGTCGGAACAAGTAGCACCAGCCCAGTCAGTTCATTCAGCCGCCACCGGGGTGGGCGGTTCCGCGCAGGAGCTGGGCAGCGCCGCCGCTGGCTCTGGGTCCGCCGCTGGCTCTGGCTCAGGTTAGTGGCTGTTTCTGACTAATGTCACAAGTACTACCAGATTATAATCTGAGTCGTCGAGCAATAAACTTCAATGGCGATAAGAATGTAAATAAAATATTGGTGGACATTTTTGACAAAGCGCCATCTAGCCCAAACTAAGTAAGCTTGTACTATGGGAACCAGATAACTGATAGAATACATAAATACTTGTTTTTTTTTTGTTAATACATACATAGAATACATAGAAACACCGAGACAAAGAACAAACATCCATGTTCATCACACAAATGTTTGTCCTGGGTGGGAATCGAACCCACAACCTATAGATCAGAAGGTGGAAATCCACCCACTGAGCCACAAGGCTACCCAATAATCTTCTAATCGTCTAGGTGAGCAATAAGAACGGATTTTGCGAAATTCCACCTCTAAATAATAATAATAATAATAATTGGGTAAAATTGCCCCCCAAAGATTGTATGAAAATATATTTTTTCTTGCTAAGCCAATTAAACTTGGTTTATGCACTAATCATTAAAAAAAAAGAAAGACATGTCTCACGATTTTTCAAAATCAACCCCTAAAGAGGTGTAATATGGTGTTTTATTTACTGTCGCCTATGCGAGCGAAGCCGCGCGGGCAAGCTAGTATCCATATACTTTTTAATATCTCTGGTAAAATCGGAAGACAGAGTATACACAAATTACATCAAATAAATTGTAGTAGTCAGAAATGAAATAACTGAAAACATCTTTCTTGGGCAGTCGGGTAAAAATGTATTTAACCTTCTATCACTTTCCAGTCCACACGGCGGCCAGCGCCGCGGGCTCCGAGGAGAAGGTGTACGGCGGCTGTGAAGGGCCGGACGCGCTCTACGTGAAGCTGATATCGTCGGACGGGCACGAGTTCATCGTGAAGCGGGAACACGCGCTCACCTCGGGCACCATCAAGGCCATGCTGAGCGGCCCGGGCCAGTTCGCGGAGAACGAAGCCAATGAGGTCAACTTCAGGGAGATACCGTGAGTATTGCCATGTATGGACACGCAGTACGAGAAGCTGATATTTTTAGGTAAAGCCGCTCACCTATGGCACCTTGGCTCGGATGGCTGTGGAAAAAAATATTGTATTGTTCAATTTTTTTCTATTGTCCCCAGATCGCACGTGCTCCAAAAAGTTTGCATGTACTTCACATACAAGGTGCGCTACACGAACTCTTCCACAGAGATACCCGAGTTCCCCATCGCTCCGGAGATCGCTCTCGAGCTGCTCATGGCCGCTAACTTCCTCGATTGCTAAATGACAAAATGTTATTGTTAAAATGACCCTACTGGCTGAGACAAAAGAAAGAGAGAGAGGAAATTATTAGACACTGCTTAAAATCAAAGTGAAGTTGGTCTCACATGGAATTCTCTCTTATTGGTTCATTGCTGGGCGCGAGTAGGCGTTACCTTCAGATAGCCAATGGGAACGCTCGGTCTCGGTCCTTGCAAACTTCGCTTTCCTAATTTTGAAGCCTTTTTTTTTTTTTGTGGGTACTACGATCTCTTAATGCGGTATTTATACGGGGTAATCTGGCCTGCCCCTGTATATTCAATTGATATCTTACATTTAGTATAGCGGCGCGCTTTGTGACTATATTCAGAGCAATCATAAAGTTTGTCAGTGTTACGTCATTGAGCACTAAAAGATAGTTTTTTTTGTAGAGATTGGTTTTAGTTGTGTTGTCTCTTTTGTTTTAGTAAAGCCAACTTGGGTTTTGCGAAACACCGAGCACATACCTAGTTTGAGATTTGGTTCTGGAAACTAGAATGAAACGGACATTGGTAGAATTACGACACAAATTGTAAAAACCCAAGTTGTCAAGTAAAGTCATATCTCTCTCTTTTTCGCGCGGACGAATAGAACACTGTCCGATTCTAAGTTGCAAGTTTCGCGCTCGATAATTTATTTCTAGCTTTATAAAATTTGGTGATGGGCATGGGCTTTATCCTGAGACTAAGAAGAATCTTTTTTTTTTTTTTTTTTAAATCTGTTTTATTTTGGGGCTTTAGTATCTTGTAAATTATTAAAATCGTAAGAGAAGATGCCCAAGTTCAATAAAAAACCAAGGTCCAAAAACATGGCCTTCCTTTGTTGGAGCTAAGGCAAGGTCCAAAGACTGCAGCCTTCCTTTGTTGAAACTAAGGCAAGATCCAAAAACATGGCCTTCTTTTGTTGAAGCTAAGGAAAGGTCCAAAGACTGCAGCCTTCCTTTGTTGAAACTAAGGCAAGATCCAAAAACATGGCCTTCTTTTGTTGAAGCTAAGGCAAGGTCCAAAGACTGCAGCCTTCCTTTGTTGAAACTAAGGCAAGATCCAAAAACATGGCCTTCTTTTGTTGAAGCTAAGGAAAGGTCCAAAGACTGCAGCCTTCCTTTGTTGAAACTAAGGCAAGATCCAAAATCATGGCCTTCTTTTGTTGAAGCTAAGGAAAGGTCCAAAGACTGCAGCCTTCCTTTGTTGAAACTAAGGCAAGATCCAAAAACATGGCCTTCTTTTGTTGAAGCTAAGGAAAGGTCCAAAGACTGCAGCCTTCCTTTGTTGAAACTAAGGCAAGATCCAAAATCATGGCCTTCTTTTGTTGAAGCTAAGGAAAGGTCCAAAGACTGCAGCCTTCCTTTGTTGAAACTAAGGCAAGATCCAAAAACATGGCCTTCCTTTGTTGAAGCTAAGGAAAGGTCCAAAATCGATGGCCCTCCTTTGTTGAATCTAAGGCAAGGTCAAAAAACCATGGCTTGCCTTTGTTGAAGCTAAGGGCCAAAATCGATGGCCTTCCTTTGTTGAAGCTAAGGCAAGGACAAAAAACCATAACCTGCCTTTGTTGGAGCTAAGGCAAGGTCCAAATACCATGGCTTGCGTTTGTTCAAGCTAAGGCAAGGTCCAAAATCCATGGCATTCCTTTGTTGAAGCTAAGGCAAGGTCCAAATACCATGGCTTTCTATTGTTGAACCTAAGGCAAGGTCTAAAAACCATGGCCTTCATTTGTTGAAGCTAAGACAAGGTCAAAAAAACACGTTGATTAGAACGTCACGACGGCCACCAAGCGTCGGACAAAATACACCTATAAAATTTTTCTTTCATTGGTTCACATAAGTGTTTTCCTAGATGCAAGTAGGCGTAACCTTGAGATAGCCATTGAGTTTGGTCGCAGTTCCAGTAACCCGCACTTTCCTCCAACTTTGGTGACTTTTTGTCGGAACAACGATCTCGTAATGCGGTATCTAGTGTGATCGGCGCCTCGTCCCGCGCCCGCCGCGGTGACAGTTGTCAAAGAGATTTTTTGAGAAATTATATTAAACCGTGTTGTGACTTACCATTCAAAGATCTTTAAATCTATAGAATAACATTACTAATAATATTGTGGCAACGATATTGAAATAAACGACCATTCTGAAAACCATAATTGCCAAATTATTTAAATGTGCGAAAGTTTTGTAATTGTGATCCCTGGCGTGCCGCATAATAATTATGTACATTGATCGCCACATTGCATTTTGTCGCATCAATGTCGAATCTATAGTTTTAAAGTCTGGTTCCGAAATAAATGATTTTTAAATTTTAATTTAATTCAATTTTAAAGATCATTGTTATTAATGTGTAAAATTATTTGTATTACACTGATTTTTATTACACTGCACCTATCACACTAGATACCGCACCAACGCATTACGAGACCGTTGTTCCGACTAACAGACACCAAAATTTGAGGACACTGCGGGTTGCGGGGAGTGCGACCAAGCGTGTTCATTGGCGTTCTCAAGGTACACCTACTCGCGCATTGCAATAAACCAATGAGTTATATGGTATATAGGTGTATTTAGGCCAAAAGTGGTGATCCGCCAACCCGCACTGGGCCATCGTGTTGGATATGGTCCTGGAGGGTAGGCCGATATACCAGCAGGCCTAGCACGGGCGCCGGGATAAAGTTATGTCCACCCGTTTTGTCTTCGCGTCAACGTGACAAAGCTAGAATATGGATACATCCGTCTCGTTCTCGCGGGATAAATATGGTGGACAAAATTTTATCCCGGCGTCCGCGCTAAGCCAGCTGCAGTGGGAAGTTAAAAGTCTGACGTAGACCGATGCGCGGAGCGCTTCGATGCGTCTGAGTGCGGAATCTAGATGTGGTCTGTGTCGCATTGGCATCTCCAGTGGTTATGCTTGAAGGTAACTTATGAAATACCTATAATTATTTTTAACTATTAAAGAATTATCTTGTGATTATTTCACAGCAAGCGAAATAGCAAATAGATTTTTAATTTTAAATTTTATGTGTATTGTTCTGAATGTACTTATTGTATATTTTCTGGTTCTAGCAATTCCTTATGTTTTTGAAGTGGCACATACATAACACCAAATCATTTTGTTTCGCTTTGTAATTTTTGTTAATAAACTGTAAAGTTATTTTTGTGTGTTTTATTGTAAGTTCACCGGTTATACTTTTTACCTGACTGCACAAGGAGGTTAATGTTTTGAGGGTGTTCGAAAGTATTTACGTGTGTTTCTATATTCTTCTGCTTAAGCCTTTAAACATCCCACTGCTGATATATCAGCCTGGGTACCCTAGATATAGGCTCGAAGGGTAATTATGCCATATCCACCACGCTGCCCAGTACGGATTGGCGGATTCACATACGCCATCGAATTTCTTCTACGGAAATATGCAGGTTTCCTCAAGATGTTTTCCTTCACCGAAAAGCCAGTGGTTTATCCGTAAGCAGGCCGACTTTCGCACCCCGGTTGAGTTTCATTGGACACGTTTCTAGGCGAAACAATGACTCCATATAGCGCCTTGTCGTCCAAGAAAATGTAGAAGGCACTAGACCGCGCGTAGGGTTTCTGTTATCTCGACCTTTTTTTCCTCGTTTCGAAAACTGTCGAGTTCGAGAAAGCTCGAGCAGAAACCCTTTTACGGATCCATATCCTACGGATTCATCCGCTATCATTAGCGGATGAAACCGCGGGCACTGCTAGAGTTTATATAAAAATTGCTCAATAGCGTATTATCATAGAATTAGAGAATTGCAACTTGTTCATTTGCTTGATAGACGTACATAGCAAAACGATTATTAAATAATTTCTATCGAAAGTTGTCAGATTAATAAGATGCCTTATACTTATTAATTACAACAATAAAATTGTATTTTTTTTTCTACAGCTGGGCAATTATCATCAAGTTCAACTGTTGGGTCAAATGCGACTGCCAATACTAAAAAACAGGGATGGGTACTATCGCTACAGTACCTTTTTTTTTTGCAATCCCCACTCCTCCCTCAACGCCGTACGCGCATGATGACGTAAGTGAAGTAACAGCTACGGTTCAGTGATCTATTTTCAGAATGTATACAACTGACACTACACCACTCGAGTCACGTGATATATTAAATGTTTTGATGACAATTGATGTTGACGTTTCATCGCGAGGAGACCTTTTTAAAAACGTTTTCGCGTTAAAAGCGAAAAAAATAAAACCAGTAACATTGTCCTTTATTCAGTTTATTGCGTAAACAAAAACCGGTCCACATGTCGGATGTTCGGGTCTCAGGCGCACTACGATACAATGGACTACGACTGCTTACAAACACCATACTTTGGAATGACATCCCTCTTACACGCTACACAGAAAAACAACTTTACAAAAAAAATTACATACAGTAAGGGAAACACGTAAATAGACCTGCTATGTGCTAATCAACGACTTTATACTCTGTAGACATGACATCAAATTCACTCGTAACATAAAATCCGGTTTCCACCCAGTGTTTTTTCTAATGAAACTTTTTTTTTTTTATTGTAATTGAAATGAATGCTCATACAATATAACTTAAGTATATACCAAAAAGAAAATTAAACTTAAAAAAATGAACATTAATATTAAAAAAAAAAAACGGTAGTATCGGTAATGGGCGGCGGATCTGAGTTTTAATGAAGACATTCGTATTTGCTGAAGCGCGCGGGTTGCATTGAACTCCGATTGGTCGGTTCAAGATCATGAATGCGGTTCTGGTGTGTTATTGGTGGGCTGGCGACAAATTAGCGAAATAGCGCTAAAATCCGCTGAAGGTGTTCGTCACGTAGTGTTCATGTCTACGGGGTAAGAAGTCTTCGATATTTTCCTGACATTTATAAATATATTTTTTACGGTAACTTAACATACAGATGTAAATTGCTTTTACTCTACAAATGGCTGGTATCATTTGGAGCTATAAATAAGTTAACTAGTTAATAGAAATACATAGGAACCTTGTGCATTATTTATGTCTAGTTTTTGTAATTGACACTGGAAATTCTTGCTGTTTCAATTGTTTTCCCGTACTGTTTGTATATTCCAGAAAAAATAGATGAGTCATCAAATAAATAAAAATCTGCAGTTATACAACTAATCGAAACTCACTACAACTCTAGAAATTCATTCTGAGATCTAAGCTTATAATAAACTTTGGATAAAAAAATTAAATACAATCGATTTGTACATTTTTTACAAAGAAAATTCAAACATCGGAAATATCCGTGCTATTTAGCAACATACATAATCCTGCTAATATTAGCATGCTATTTGCTAAATAGCAAGCACATCAAGCCGGCTAAATACTGAGTGAATGCAAAATGTTACAAGAACTTGTGACAGTGTATATGCACCTTATCTAAATAAAATATACAAAACGTTAATACGCTTTTATAATAAAAAATAATACTTTAATAATTAATTTCAAAAGATTATTGTTTTATGGAAGAATTGATTTACTTATACATATATTATACGCCAGTATAAAAAACCTGCAACATCGTTACACCAAAAATATAAAATTTGTATGAAAAATAACTACAAAACTTACATGTTAAGTGCGAAATTATTCAAGGAATGTGCCCATACTGTGATTACTTGAATCTTACATTAAAATTATTCGAATTAGGTAATTTTATTGGCAATTATATCACAAATTAATATTATCAGAATTCATCATGTTTCAGTTTTTATGACGTCAAAGATTAAGAACCAAAATGCACCAACATTGAGCCTTAACGGGTGAAATGAATTGAATAGAAGCGATTGTGCAAGAAGATAACACAGTAAGCAAACTAAAAACCTCACAAAAACAATGTGTCAGACCTCACTCTCGGAGCGCGAAACATTTAGCCATAAAACCAGTCAGGGTCTTTTTATTACTCGTTGGACTCGTTGGATTATTGGATTCTGGGTTGGACTCTATGGTTGCACGTACTTCAATACCGAGTTAGTTGCGATTTGCAACCTGGTTCCTACAAATACACCAAGTCACCGCTTTGTATTATTATCCAATACTTGTTTTTTCAATTGTTTTCATGTCTTTTTGTGTTGTTTCCGAAACTCCTTAAAGCTTCACTTTACTGACGCACTAGACTGGACGGTGACGGAAATTGTTGACTTAGACTGTGACTGCGACTTGTTTTTCTTTGCTTTACTTTGAAAAATTGCAAAGCTTGACTCTGACAAAATACAAAGTGTAGAGAAATAAAATCTTGATTTTGTAAAATTTTGTTACCAGCTTCTTTTACATAGTATAGTATAAAATAAAGTCGCTTTCCGCGTCAGTCTGTATGTCTGTATATCCACTAACTCCTAAGCCGCAACGAATTTTGATGTGTTTTTGCCAACAGTTTGATAATTTGTCACGGAAGGTTTATATGTACAAAAAGACAGTATCTTCACATTTTTCAACTCTGTTTATTCTAAATGACACCCGTACGAAGCCGGGATTTCCGAACTTCCGTAAAGTAACGCCATCGATAAACTAAACATTTTTTAGATTGCTTACTATCTCTCGATCTTAGATAATATGTATCTATATGGGAGTAAATAATGTACCTAGTCATGTAGCGATAGACATTTTAAGTATATGAAGCACAACAATGCTGATGATATGTCGATAAATATCACTAACGACTCAACACATAGACAGAATTTTATATAAATAACAGTATTTTTAACTACCGATTGCCACAATTCTTTATCCTGTGAAAGCAACCAAAACGATTCGCGGTTTAACTATTTTTAAGCACACTTAATTTCATTTTATAAAAGCTTTTAAACATGTGTTATTTATATAAAAAACCGTGTAAATAATCGGTTATGTATATGAATAAACTCCGATGATTATTAAAGATGAATATTGTAGGTTATAGAGACTTTAGATTAGGGTTCGGAAACCGGTTAAAAGTGATGAATTTCGGTTACTAACCGATTAATTCAAGAAATCGCTTTTACCTACACCGGTTTTGGTTAGGGATCAGAATACAGAGCACAGCTATCTCGCTTGCGTATTTTACGTTTTATTCCTGACTACGAAAAAGGACCTCTCAAAATGACCGAATCACATTTTTTTAAATATACACACAATAATTTGATAGCTTAAAAAAATATCAAATGTGTGAGCGAGCTATCTTGCACAGCAATCTGTGCGAAAATTCTTAGCCTTAGCGCAATGAATCGGCAAATTTGAATTTCGGCCCAGTAAATAAAACAAGTTATATATTACACACAAATTGTAACCAGTTAATTCAATTTTGTTCGAACCTTCAAATTCCCTCTTAATACCGGTACACGAAAATAGTTCGGTTCCGTTGTTACCGTTCTCTTGATTCCTGTTAACGGAATTAAACGGTTTTTATGAACGTTACTGCTCGGTTTTCGTTAACCGGTTCCGAACCCCGCTTTCGACACTCGGCTCAAACTAAATCTGAGTATAAGAACTACTGAGTTACATTGAGCATTTTGTCTTTTCGCAAGCACTACCAAAAAGCATCGAAAATTAATAAATGCCGTATAATAAGTACTATTCGCGATCATAGCCGTAAAAATAGGTAAAGCTGAACCTTGATAACTACAAGCGATTGATCAACCCTGATCGGAATGAACATTCTGATCGACAGGGATCATTTTTTTACTGACTGAATAAATCGGAGGCGAATCGAGCTTCCCTGACAGCGCCTGGACTCGATTTTTGACCGAATCCATCGGAGCCGAATCTACTTTTTCATCTGTGCTCGACGAAGACTGGAGTGAATCTGTGTTGCCATAAATATGCTGAGGCTCGCGTACGTTTCCGTACAGATTATAGTTGTGTATTAGAGCGGAGACCCGGTTGGACGTGGTCGGCAAACTGGTATGTTCCTTAGGAATATGGTCGATTGAGGTCAGTTGACTGGTCGTCACGGGTTGGTTGATCTTGAAGTCGGGTTTCGGGGATTGGATGGAATCATCCTCCTGGATCGAAGACTGATTGCTGAGTACCGATGATTGGTTGGATAGGACGGGGTTTTGTGGGGTGTAGGTCTGTTGGTTTTGGGGGGTGGTTTGGGGGGCTAGTATTTGGTTTTGCGAGGTGAGGACTTGGTTTTGGGAGTCCGGGTCGAGGGCGGCGCGCCAGTCGACTGCGGGGTGTCGCTCGCGGATGCAGTCGACGACATCGAGCAGGTTTTTCGCGTCCATTGCGAGGACGTGCGCTGCTGCCAGCATGCTTCTACACGACAACAATACGAGAGTTAGGGACTGTTTGTTGGGGTTTGTGTCATCATGACTGTAGAGCTGTAGGTTGTGGGTTCGATTCCCACCCAGGACAAATATTTGTGTGATGAACATGGATGTTTGTTCTTTGTCTGGGTGTTTCTATATTTGTATTTAAATTATTTTAACGTCTTTTCGTGTTGTTTACACATCACTATACTGGAGTTTGACTTGGACTTGGCAGAGACTCACTTTGTTTAACTTTGACTATAAACTTTTATTCAAAAATTTAATTTCTGTCGATTGTGTTTTATCACACTCTAAACTAAATTTGACTGACAGAATATATTTGTCTCTTTTCATTTCAGCATGTGCAAGGGAGAGTGTATAAGCGGCTAGTTTAATCAAGTTATACAGGTGTATAACGTAAGTTAGTGTCACTTACCCCCGAATACTGAAACGTTTGTTAACTTTGACAACAGATTAATTCTAATACTGCCTTGGTCTGGCACTAAGCAAATGACAAAGACAGCAATAAACTTAATCTCTCGTCAAAGTTAACAAACGTTTCAGTATTCGGGGGTAACTGTTACTTACTTAGTGTACTGCAGCTGAAGCGTGGTGCTGGAGTACTGTATCGCGAGGCGCATCGCCTCCACCAGCGCCGCCATGTCCTTACTCAGCACTTGATGTGCCATCTCCACCTCCCTGGAACAATACCGCAATACAGTTAAACACAAGTTTTTTTACATAAAAATAAATAAATTACAATTCTTAGATCATCAGTTACGTAATGAACATTTTAATACAAGTATCTACATTATGTTCTTTGAAGATAGCGCGATGACTAGAGACTGCAATAAAAAAAAACTTTTCAATAATTGCCTTAAAATCTTATAATATTAGCATAGAAAAAAATATACGAGAAGGATGACAATCGCACTGTTGGTAATCAACACTTTGTATAACTACGAGTGGAGTTCATGTCGCGTCAATGTATTATTTTACAACACTTGTGTTAATTCGAGTGTTAAGGTGAAAAAATTGTGGATTTTTATCCATTAAGTGTTCGTGACCGCGCACGAGTGTTGGTGAATAGTATAATGTTGTGAAACGTGAATCTTCGTGTTGTTTCCAAAACTCCATAGAAACCTAGTAGTCTTTACTGGAGCATGACGTGGACTTGGCCGGGACTTACTTTGCTCGAGTTAGACTATGACTGAGACTTATTTTAATTGTGAATTAAAAATAATTTATTGACGTGGACTTGCAAGCGTCCTGATTGCATAATCTAGGGTGTTTTTTTTGCTTTTTTATGTTACTCCGTGACGAGACGAGCAAGTAGCTCACCTGGTGTTAAGCGTCACGCTTGCCCATAACAGTTCAGTGCCACCCAGAATTTCGAACTTCAACAGTTCAAAACTATGCGCGGCAATGCACTGCGCTCGTCACCCTGAGATGTTAGATGTAAAATCTCTGTATGCCCAGTAATTACGCTGGACACATTGCCCTTCCATCCGGAACACAGTTCATACAATCATACATGCAATCATCAATCGTAGATGTTTCATACAATTTTCCTTTTTTCATTTTTCTCCATGGAAGTCTCGTCTCTTAGACGTAGTAAACGTAGTGATGATATTCTCTTTGTCTGACCACTAGCTCATCTGATGTCAACGGGTATATCATGCCAAAGCTATCTCACTCGCACTTTAAAGTTATTTGTAGAATAGTGTAAATTTCTGCTTGCACACTACTGCTTTGCGGTTGAATAACTGGCAAAAGTGTGGCACTACAAAAAACCGCGATCTGGCCGCGTACCGTGAGCTGCTATCGCGATGATTATTAGGTTCAGCCGAGGCTGCGCGAAGACCAACCTTATTACGCGGCGATACGGTTCGCGGTCGCGCAGTGACACCTGCACTAACCTAACAACCTGAACCTAACAATCGAGGGTTTTGGCGGGAACGTGGAGAAGTCATGTCGCGTCATTGTATTATTTTCCAAAACTTGTGTTATTTCGAGTGTTAATGTGTAAAGATGGTGGATTTTTATCCGTTAAGTGTTCTTGAACGTGCACAAGTGTTGGTGAATGGTATAATGTCGTGAAACGTGATTTTTCGCGTTGTTTCCAAAACTCCATAGAAGGCTCTAGTAAAGTTTTCACCACTTTACTGGGTCATGACTTGGACTTGACCGTGACTTGCTTTGCTCGCCTTTGACTGAGACTATGACTTGTTTGATAATATTTAACATAACTTGAAAATATACATGTATACTTGATACTGGCAAATGCATACGACGTACGACGCCAAAATCTTCTTAGGAGGAAAGAGAAAAAAACCTAACAATCATCGCAATAAGCAGGGGGCCCCGTGCGAGTTACCTCTGCGCCCGGTGCGGGAAGGGCACGACGACGCAGTCGACGGTGGCGCAGAGCGCGCGCAGCTCGGCGCCGACGGCGCGCACGGCCGCCAGCGTGTCGGCGGGCGCCGCCTCGCGCTGGGAGAGCGCCGCCAGCCGCATCACGGCGCGGACCACGGCCGTCGTGGCGCCGTACACCGGGTCGTCGGCGTGACACGGACGCTAACGGAATAAAACGAATCACTTATGCGATCATCTATACAGGTTTATAAGGTAAGAAGTATGCTAAGCCGAGCTCAACTCAAAGTAGTCATGATTGTGAACGACTTTTACTATGGGACCAACCCCATGACTAGTTGTCGAAATGATTACGTTTCCAACATAATCATTTCGACAACTTAATATAATTAATATATAACACATTTGACACTATTAATTTCATTAATATTACTTTTATTTTATTAATTTAGTTATAATTTGTAAATGGAAATGTTGTATAGGTATAATATATATATATATATAGCCTAACCCAATACTCGTCGAATGGTTTAAGTGACCAATTAGAACGGCTTTTGCGAAATCCCATTCCTGAAGGGGTAAAATGGACCCTAAAATTTGTATGGAATACATATGGAAGGAGTTTTTTTTTAAAATAATTGTTAGGCTTGCGTGTGACTGCCATCACGTCTGATGTTAAACGAGGATGCAGCCTACGATGGAGCACGCTTGCCTAAAAGAAACCGATTCACTCGCGACTTGAAGAAACCCCAGATTATAATTATCAGGAAAAACCCACCCGGGCAGCGCATTCCACTGTTCAGCAGTTCGAATAAAGAAAGTGGAATCAAGCCGTTTCGTACGAGTTTTTATGTGCGTAGAATACCTACTTTTTTACGCCTACTTTTTGTCCACGCGAACGCAGTCGCAGGTAACAACTAGTTGATAATAAAATCGATTGCCAAGTCTACCTTTCCATCTTCACTCGGTGTTTTCTCCATCGGCTTCACGGTGCTCGCAGGACTGGTTTCCGCTGAAAATGTAGCAACCCTGAAGTTTTCGTTCGTTCTAAACACAGATCACACCTTAGATTCAGCATTCAGGATGCTCGAAGCGCATCACGCATCAGTCTAAATACACTTATAACAAATTACTCTGGTTGGTTGGATGTTAGGCGCGAGTAGGCGTACCTTGAGATAGCTCGGTCGCACTCTCCGCGACCCGCGCCGCGCCTCAAACTTTGGTGACGTTTTGTAATAGGAACAACGAATCTTGTAATGCGGTATCTAGTGTGATCTGTGGTTCTAAATTATCGTTATTTCATTGGTCTCTAAAATAACTGTCTGTCTATCTGTCTGTCTGTCTGTTTGGTTTCGCGCACCGAGGGTTTTTATTTTATTTGTTTATTTATTATTAACTAAAACGGCACAATACGCCAATTACATTAGTCAACAATATCACAATAACAATATAATATAATGTCGTACAAAATTTGTAAAAATTAGTAGCTGTGACATTATATATCAACCACACAACTCATTTTTAGAGTTCCGTAGTACTACAAGGAACCTTTATAAGTTCTTCGTGTCCGTCTGTCTGAATTTCTGTCTGTTCTGTCTGATTTTGCACAACGATAGTCTATATAAGTTATTATTTGTATTGTGGGGCTCTCTTGCAGAGAGGAAAAGTACCACACCTTTGCCAGTTATTCAACCGCCAAGCAGTAGTGTGCAAGCATTACTGTGTTCCGGATTGAAGGGCAATGTTTCCAGCGTAATTACTGGGCATACAGAGATTTAACATCTAACATCTCAGGGTGACGAGCGCAATGCATTGCCGCGCATATTTTTGTACTGTTGAAGTTCAAAATTCTGGGTGGCACTGAACTGTTATGGGCAAGCGTGACGCTTAATATCAGGTCAGCGACTTGCTCGTCTCGTCACCGAGGAAAAAAAAGTATAGACCTCCAGTACCTGATTGCGGCTGACTAGAAGCCCTGGGTTCTGGCGCGGGGCTCTGCCCCTCTGCGGTCTGTTGCTCGCTCGGTTCAGACTCAGTCGATAACTGGACGTTAGATAAGCGCTTTTTCTGTAACAGGCAGATAAACGATGAACTATTTTTACCCGACTGCGAATAATTTAAACAAAACAACATCGACTTCCACAAAATACTCTGAAAAAATGCAAAAAGCCAGTACTATATCCTTATGTAAATTCCAAAGAACCCGGCTGTGTTCGAACCCACGTCCCCTCGAATGTGAGACAAACGTGCTCAGACTGAGCTACCGCGACCACCACCACGAGCTTCATAAATATATTTAACATCTAATAACTCGGGGGACGAGCGCAGTGCATTGCCGCCCAGGGATTCGAACTGTTTAAAATTCTGGATGGCACTGAACCATTATATAGGCAAGCGTGACGCTTACCGTTAGGCAAGCGTTCTTCTCGTCTCGTACATTTAAAAAAAAAAATTGCCGGCCGGGAATTAAGCCCGGGATCTTCTGCTTATAAGACAGAAGCGTTACCATTGAGCCATGTAAGTCGAGCATAGGCTGCATACTAATTTCGACCTTATCTTAAGAATAGAGTATATTCTTGTCTTGTCCATACAAAAAGCGTAGTCGTACCCACCCCTAAATGTTATCCGATTTCGATGATTTTTTACATGTTATCTACACCGTGAAAAACTACACTTGAATAATTGAATATATGTTTTTTTTTTAATTTCGCAATATCTTCGTTGTTAAAGGCATTCAAAATGACAAATATTTGCGTCGAAACTACGACGAAGAAAAGTAGTTGTTATTAGAATATCATAAACATTTTTTTTTAAACAAGACATAGCGACATAGATTATAGTTGTAAGTATGTATGTAAGACATTGAAACCAAAAACAAAAGATTTTGTTGAGATTTAGGAGGTGATGACAGACTACCCCCGAAACGCTAATTTCATCAAAAAGTTGGGAAAATTAACTAACTCTATCGCACGCACAGGAAACAGAGCGACAGCTATACATTTTCAAATATCGAATGCGCCAAAACCTCGCCAAAAGACTATCCTCTTAAGAGGGCGCTCACCCTGGTTGTAACGTGAAAATTCTTACAAGACGTTTTAATTTCTTCTCTTATTTTTATATTAAAAATTGTAGATATCATGCGACAGAGATAGCGAGAACCAGGGTTAACTCCCTCTTAATTAATAGCAGAAGTATCTTACCAGGTTGTCTTCCTGCATCTGCAGCCATCGTCTGTCCTCCTCGCTCTGGTGTTGCTGTCTCGCCAGCTCGGCCAGCAGTCGTCTTTCCACCGCTTGTTCCGTGTCGAACTCTGGACTCTGTACGTACGGGTATAAGGTTAGTTTTACAATATCGAGGGAAGGGGTTAAATATATTCAAAAGTGCAGTGTAATTTATTTTGTATGTGACTCACAGATTACTACCCGACTACCTTTTTTAAATTATTATTAATGAGTAAAGAGGACTCCAATGACACCTCACTCGTCAAAATCGGTCAAGCCGTTAAGGATACACGATGTACTACTAACACACATATAGGTGGTATAGGCACACCCAAACAAAGAAAATTAAAAATATGAAAACAAACATACAAAAGAAAATTCTCTATGATACTTACATACTCACAAACAATTACACACGCTCTTGGCAAGTCGAAGGATAGCGCGAGTTGCGGGGACTGAGAGCGAGCGTTCTCATTGGCTATCCCGGGGTAACGTCACTCGCGCCAATCAATGAACCAATGAGAGTAAATTGACGTATTTTAAGGATGCGTGGTGCTTTACGATTTTGATGAGTGCGGAATCTATAGAGCATAATCTGCGCTGTGACTATACCAAAAATAATATGTAAATGTATTATTAATGTGAAATTTATTTTTGTATTGTACTTTGGTGTCGATTTTAGTACGTAGTAACATAGTACGTAGTAACATAGTACGTAGTAACCATAGTACGTAGTAACATAGTACGTAGTAACATATTACGTAGTGTAATAGTTCTAGTACATAATATCAGTGGTGTAATCTTAATGTGTAATAACAAAGTGTGTTTAATCATACTTTTACGAATTTAAATCCAAAAAGAAAGAACCAACTTTAATGTTAATTTTAATACAGACAATCCCAGTGTATTATACAATTAGGCAATTAAATTTTTAATTTTGGTTTTAATAAAATATATTATGTCAAAAGACAGGTTATTTCGTAAAACGCCAATCACCTTTAAATACGGCTTCAAAAATACGAGGGCACCAACAAAAAGTTAGTTCTTTTGCTTCTTGAAATCACTTGCGAAAATCAAGGAAACTCTCACTTATACTGGAAATTATAAAACTACTTCTAACTTGCTTGCATCACGAGCGACTTCAAAAAACTTGAAATAAATAAGTATAGTAAAAAATTATAATAAAAACCGAAACTCTACCGGAGATACCCAAGGAACAAAACACTGTAAAAAAAGAAAATAACAAATAAAACTAAATCCAAAATTTACAAAACATATTTACATAATAAATAGATAATAACTAAATTTTAATTTTTCATAAATTTCTTCACCTATTTAATTACCATTGTCAACAAAAAACAACACACAAAAATAAGCATGCATCCATAAAACACTTGTTTAATCTACTTCCTACTAAAATCTACCAAAAATTTCATGCTACCCTCAAAAGAATCACCTGCACAGAACTAGGCCCCTGTACCACCGGCGCGCATTCTTGCCGCGACGCATATATCGATTGCGCGTCCATCGAAGAGGCCGAAGCGAACTGCGGCCGCGGCTGCGCTTGAAAACCAGCATTGGACGTAAAACCCGCCGCTTGCGCGACCGCCTGCGGCCGATACAACATCGGCTGCGGACCCTGTACTACGTTATGACCGTACTGCACAAACGGGGCTTGAGGATATTGGAACTGAGGACTCGCTGAACGCGGAAACATTTTCGACTTAGGGCTCTGCGCGTAAGGGACACCCTGAACTATTCCTACAGGGACGTTATAAGAGGCTGGATGAGACGCGGACATACTTGTCGCAGTCTGAATCGGTCTGTACTGAGGTTTGGCCATGGCCTTTTGAGCTGCGATAGCGACGCAACTCTTAACATTATCCCCACCGAAGTCGTAAATCTCTTCTACTAAAGGCGGATCGGGTTGAGTGCGCATTTTGTTCATAACACTAGCTGCTAGCTGAGCGTTAGTAGTCCCTTGAACGGAAAACTGTCCCACGTCCTGGTCGCGACGGTTCCGGGGCGGAGGTGAAGCTGGGACAGAGTGTTGTCTAGTAAAAGGCGCTATCGGTACGGGGGAGCCTCTATGAGATAGACTGCCCCTAGCGTTCCTTTCTAGCGACCCCATCCGAACGGGCGCGCGTTCGGCTGTCGACAATCTAGTGTTCCGCTCTAAAGACCGAACGCGGCTCGGGTAGGCCTCGGCCGTTTCCGCCTCGTCGTTTTGGCAGAGATTGTCGCAGCTGTCGTTCGCGCCGACGACACCCGAATGCGAGGAACAGTCGTCGCTCTCGTCTCGCTCCGGGACGGTCGGGTCGAGCTTGTGAAGGCTGTGGGCGGGGATGGGGGCCGTCTGGAGGGGTATATCGATTTTCTCGTCCGGTTTCGGGTGTATGATTTTGTCGATGATTTGTTCGGTCTCCGGTAGTGTTTCGGCGAAGTCGACGCTGACGGTGTTGAATACCGAGGCGGGGGTGGTGTACGCCTTCGGGTCGAGCGCTCGGGACTGGTTCTCCCGGAGGAGGTGCGCTAGGACGAGGGGATTCTGGGCCACGATGTACGTTTGCGGCGCCGCGGGGGGAGGTTGGGCCGGCGTCGACTCCGCGCCTGGGGGCAAAAATTTTTTTTTTAAGATATGCGTTATACAATACAATATAACTTTATTAGACACCGAAAATACAATTAAAGTTAAACTAATTATACTAAAACTTTATGTGTGTAGTAGCACCGCCCCGCGGTTTCACCCGCTATTCCACAGAAACCGAATATTTACCAGGGATATAAAGTAGCCTATGTGTTAATCCAGGATATAAGCTACCTTCATAGGAAATTCCATCCAAATCCGTTCAGCCGTTACAGAGTTGAACGGGAACAAATACACGTACAAATAAATTTCCACGATTAAGCACAAACTTTCGCGTTTATAATGTTGAGTGTGATAACGAAATATTAGGTCAGAGATGCCATGACGATATTTCTTTTCGCGTTTTTCAAAGTTGGTAAGATTGTATAGCCTTGAGGTAATAATGGAAGGGGGAGGCCTTTGTTCAGCAGTGGACGTCTGCAGGCTGTTGATGATGACGATGAAAAATTATAACCTTACCTAAAATGAATAACACACGCTTCGAGCTACACTGCCGAATAAAGAAGGTCGCGCCATTTTTATGCAGAACTCGAAACGCACGTTATTCGAATTTGATAAGGTTACATAATTATAATCATACAAACTTCGAAGGCGCTTCCCTTTAAAGGGGAGGCCTTTGTTCAGAAGTGGACGTCTTCTGGCTTATGATGATGACTCAGTGGCTTCAAAAATGATGTAAATGTGTGAAAGAGATAGCGGTGGTCGAGAGTGCGTCCTTAGTAACGCAAGGGTTCTCACCAGTGAGGTTGGTAGTGGGCCTGGTGGGTTTGGGCGGGGGCTCGTCGCCCCAGGAAGCGGCCGCCACGCGCCTGTTCTCGCGCCGCATCGTGTCCCACGCGGTGTTGCGCTCCTCTTGCAAGATCTCCCTGGGAAATGCATTATTTCAGTACACGGCTACAGTATTTTTCTACAGTAGTTTTTTTTTACAGTAGTTTTTTGTTTTTTCCCCCAATTTTTCTTTTTCCGCTGCACTTTTTCGCACACAACTGTATCGTACCGCGCGTGACGTCACCTGCCGGTCCCAACAGAATACCAGCGCTGGTTGTTTACAGCCAGCTTACGCTGAGTTGGGGCCGGTTTCTTGACAAATATATAGGTACACTTCCTGTCTATTACGTGTTTATTTAATTTATTAATATGTTTTTTTTGTGTCTGTATTTTTTGTTACGAAATAAATATTTCTGTATTCTGTATTTCTGTATTCTGTACATAGATATCACAGAAATCCTAAAAATCTAAAAATGTAGGATAAAAGATATCTACAAATATAAATAAAATACCGAAAGAAACTAATATGTACAAGAATTTGTAAAGTAATTCAGTTAAGTACTAGACACCAAGACGAAAAACAAAATTCTAGAGCTTATTATACAGTGCTTAAAGTAACGTTTCCTTTGATCGCGTCGCAGTATGACAGAGTATAGAGAAAGTCGTAAAATATTTTTTTCTTTGTATTCTAGACCCTATAATAATGTGCTTAGGGTGTCTACACATGGCCAGACCCGACATCGCTTGAAAGAGATGGCTATATATAAGTTTCTGGGGAAGCGAAAGGCAGAAGCTATAACCTTAATAGTTTGTTTCTTTTGCTCCCGTGAAATTCAAATCTAGCTGTCCCTTTCACACGATGTCAGGTCGGGCCATGTGTAGACACCCTTACAGTAAAGTTTCCTTTAGTTGCGTCGCAGTACGACTCCAAATAAAATCGTCAAAAAAGAGAGATTTTCTTTACAGTAATCTAGACCCTATGATAAATGCGTTACAGTAAAGTTTCCTTCAGTTGCGTTGCATTATGACAAATAAAGTCGTAGAAACAAGTTATTTGTAGCGTAATCTAGACCCTATGATAATATGCTTACAGAAATGTTTCCTTCAGTTGCGTCGCAGTACAATTACAAATAAAATCATAAAAGAAAGATTATCTTTACAGTAATCTAGACCCTATGACAATGCGGTTACAGTAAAGTTTCCTTCAGTTGCGTCGCATTATGACAAATAAAGTCGTAGAAACAAGTTATTTATAGAGTAATCTAGACCCTATGATAATATGCTTACAGAAATGTTTCCTTCAGTTGCGTCGCAGTACAATTACAAATAAAATCATAAAAGTAAGATTATCTTTACAGTAATCTAGACCCTATGACAATGCGGTTACAGTAAAGTTTCCTTCAGTTGCGTCGCATTATGACAAAGACAGTCGTAGAAAGAAGTTATTTATAGAGTAATCTAGACCCTATGATAATATGCTTACAGTAAAGTTTCCTTCAGCTGCGTAGCTGTAGGCCGCTGCGAAGGCTCGTACGCCCAGCACCGCGACATGACCGAGTACAGGCGCGGCGGACAGCGCGGGGGCAGCGCTAGTCGTTCTCCGTTCTCCAGCTTGCCGATGACGTCATTGTTCTTCACTCCGCTGAACGGTTTCACTCCCAGCATTAGGATCTCCCACATGCATACACCTGGAATAAAGGTATTGAAGTGTTAGAACTTTTTACCCGACTGCCCAAAGAGGAGAGTAATGTTTTTTGGTATGTAAGTATGTACAAGCATAAATACATACTTAAATAATTCCTGTATTACTTTCTGTAGCCTAACGGCTAGACAAATTTTGAAGAATGAGGTGGCCTTGGATTCATATTTATGTCCAGATTGTCATAGGCTTGCAGTCGGAGTTTTATACTTTATTTTTTGACCGAGCGAAGCGAAGGTCTCAGAGTTTACTAGGACAAATCGGCTTTTGTTTATATGTTTGTGTGTATATTTGTCCGATGATAACTTGCGAACCGTTGATCCGATCTTCATGAAATTTTGTAGGCAAGTAGTTCATTTCAATACAATTTTTAAGTTCGAATATGAGCTGAATCGGTCCAGGGGTTGTGAAGATATAGAGATCGCGAGGTCTCAGTTCGGCGCGAACTACTAGTTATTTATAGCGTGGGTGCTTTCAGATATATCGACCGCGGTTTAAAACTAAGTTTTTTTTACAATTTTGTAAACTCACCGAACATCCAAACGTCGGAGGCGGAAGTGAACCGCCGGAAGTTGATAGACTCCGGCGCCATCCACTTTATGGGCAACTTGCCGCGAGACGCCTTGTAGTACGACTTGTCTTCCACCATCTTCGATAGTCCGAAATCTGCTAGCTAAAATAAAAAAATAAAAATTTTTTTTGGCTTCAACTTGATAATCTTGTTTTACTATTTTTATTTTTTTATTTATTTTACAAAATCTACAGCTCTCAAAACAAATACATTAAACTTAAAGCGAAACTGACAGCCAATAATGGATTTACATTTTACTAACGTAACTTATATAAAATAACGATTTTCATTAAACATATACCTTTATAAAATAAATTTAAGATAGTAACAACTTATACATTGAATATTATCTACGATACTATGAAATATTATCATCATCATCAATAGCCTGAAGACGTCCACTGCTGAACAAAGGCCTCCCTTAGACCGCCGCATACTCTATTCTTAAATTTAAGGATGATGTTGTTAGATTTTTATTATATTAGTAATAGTTTACAACAAAAAAATTAAAAGTTGACAAAGAGCATGGAGCTCGGAGACCGTGGAGCTGCGCCAAGAACAATAAAAAAATAAAATAAAATTAGTAGCCGTCTTGTCCAAACAAAAATGCAAGTTTCAAATTGTCGTTCAGTGTGGCGGTCTAAGGAGGACTATTTCACAATAAAAAAAGTCGCACTCATACTCCAAGTCTAAAAAAATAATATGTATATATGTAAAAAATAATACGACTCTTAATTTAATTTCTTTTATTGTTATTAAAATTATATTGACAATTATTAATGGAATTAACTTAATTTATATTATTATTATTAAACTTGTGTTGTCAATTATTAATGTAATGTAATGTGACGTGTAACTGGGTGTTATCAATAAATGATTTGATTTGATTTGTAAAAGTTTTTAAGTCATAGTGAGTTTGTTACCTTGACGCAAGTAGGCGTTGAGACGAGAACGTTCCTCGCAGCTATGTCCCGATGTACGAACTTCTTGCTCTCCAGATAGCTCAGCGCAGTCGACAGCTGGTAGATGTACAGCACCAGCGTACACGTTTCCAGTCTGCGGAAAAACTTCGTATTATTATATTAGCGTGCACCGTCCCACTGCAAGGCAATACATACAATTTGTACCTGTATACAGTGTATCAGTATACAATGTGCACTTGTAAGCAATGTGTATCTGTATACAATGTGCGCCTGTATGCAATGTGTAACTGAAAAAAATAAGTAAGTTGATTCAAACTTCATGGCGGCTGTAAAGTGCGCTGCGAGCGAGGTTCTGGCCAATCGTCTGCCTCGAAGCCTGCACAACAATTTTTTTGCTAGTGCGCAGCGTCTCGTTCTAATTTCACAGCCGCCATAAAGTTTCAATCCTACTTTATCCGTGTATAACGTGTATATGTATACATGTGTACCTGTATACAACCTGCGTGTAATGTGTACCTGAGTATAACTGTTTAAAACTTGTTCATGTACACAATGTGTACCTGAGTATAACTGTGTACCTGTGTGCGTTCTGTTGTAGATACGCGCGCATCTCGCCCAGGGTTGCCAGTTCCATCACGATCCATATTGGCGGCGAACTGCACACTCCCACAAGTCCGATAATGTGCGGATGAGAGAATTGCTGCATTATATCTGTCAATAAAATAATACAGTGATTTTGATAACTTGCTACAGCAAAACTAACGTTGGCCTGTTTGCTGTTTCATTGAAAAATATCAACGGCTGTGATCTAAACTGTAGTCGGAGTAATCGATTCAATAACTTTAATGTTATCCGATTTCGATATTTTTTTTATATGTCATCTACACCGTGGAAAACTATTTTTTTCGTAATATCTTAGTTGTTATATAGGCACTTAAAGTTCCACATTTTTTGCGCCGAAAATACTACGACGAAAGTAGTTGTTATTAGAATACCTATAAAATAAAATATTAATATTTTTTGATAAAACAAAACATAGCGGCATAGATTAAGATTTATCCAAACCATTGACACCAAAAGCAAAAGATTTTGTTGAGATTTAGGGGGTGATAACAGACTACCCCCGAAACGATAATTTCATCAAAAAGTTAGGAAAATTCACTAACTCTTCGCACATACGAAAAACAGAGCGATAGTTATCCTTTACGAGGCGTGCGATCCGAAATCTCTAACTAGTGTATCATCGCTACAAGAGCTGCGACTATTATACTTACAGGCTTCTTCTAGGAACTTCTCGGCGGTGTCGAGGTCGGCGTCCATTTTGCAGGTCTTGACTGCGACGGGTAAGGTGTACTCGCCCGTAGTGCCCTTACCGCGTTGCTTTTGTATCGCGATCTGACGTCGCAGCGACGGGTGATTCGCTGACGTTACTTTGCAGGTCCCTGGAATTATTTAAACTTGAAATAACAATCTTGATCTCTCGTCTTATGACGTCACGAGACACATCTCGATGTTTGTGTCGTATTGTAAACATATTAAGGTTAAAATTGCATTGATGGAAATAACGGTTCCGTCCGCGTCCCGGGTCATCAGAGTTGCTTGCGCCTAATGTGAAAAGCGGCTTTTAGGGTTTTTTTTTCCTCTTATGTTTTGAATACACACATTGTGTATATACTATAAAGCCAGTGTCAAGTATTGTAATACAAGTCAGGTGGCGTAAAATATTTCACAAATTATTATACAAGTCTTTGTCATAGTCTAAGTCAAGCAAAGTAAGTCACGGTCGAGTCCAAGTCATGCTCCAGTAAAGTGATGGTACTTTACTAGAGGTTTCTATAGAGTTCTGGGAACAACACGAAGTCTCATAGTCAAAGTAAAAGTTATTTATTGGTAAATATTCATCTACAAGTCAAAAATAATAACCTTTTGTATACAATAGTATGCAAATTAAGTAGAGGCTACTATTTCACGACATTATACTATTATATAAAAACCGTTACCGTTTTTACACGTTAACACTAGAAATAACACAAGTTTTGCAAAATAATACAATGACGCGTCAGGACTTCTTCAGGTTCCCGCTAAAACTCCTCGAATAGAATAAGCAGTGACAACGTCTCGTACCTTTGTGTACGTCTCCAAACTGGCCTTCCCCGATGATACCGGTCAGCTCTATCTGGTTACGGACCAATTCGTAATCACGAACTGGAAAAGAAACAATACATTTAAGCATATACGATACATCAAGGTACAATCATCAGCCAGAAGAAGTCTGTGCTGAACAAAAGGTGCCCAATAAGGGGGTAGGGTGTCATAATTCCCACGCTTGGCAGACGAATTTGGGATCGCAGAACGCTCACCGTTTACCCACTAACCACTACCTACTAATAGGACGCTGCTGCACGTCCTCCGATGGTTCTGGACGCACTTTGGACATACCCGGATCCGAGTTACTGTCAATAATGATCAATACTATGGCATATCCATCACACTGGCCCAGTGCGTGTTCGCGGATTCACACACGCAATCGAATTTCTTCTCTGGAAATACGAGTACGCAGGTTTCCTCACGATGTTTTCCTTCACCGAAAAGCCAGTGGTATTAGCGACTCACGCGACTAGTTTGACAAAATTTCTGCGGGTAGTACTTTTTTTTTTGTTCCATCTGTACTTCCCCCAACACAAGTCGGGGACATTGTCAAGCTGAACATGTTGCTTACGCAGTTTTCTGTTTTATTACAATCAATTCAGCCAGATTGGATCGCCGTTTGGTAATCTAATGGTATATATAATATATATGAATAATTTTTTTTTTTGTAAATATACTTCTTTTAAGTACAGTACAACACGTTCATCGTTTCATTCACCTGCGGGTAGTTGCAAATGTTACCTGCCGGCGTCGAGTAATCCGCGTCGTCGTCGACTATTTCCGCGTAGTCTTCAGATAGAAGCGTGGCGGTGTTCGCCTCCCACGAGCTCTTGCCCTCTGAGGAGCTACTGCTCATTTCCGCTGCAAAATACAGAATTTTAAATTACCGTCTATGAAAAAAAACCTTTCTCTTTTTCTTTTTTCAATGTCGGTAACATAATAATTAAAAAAAAAAAAAAAAAAAAAATACCTATAATTTAATATGTCAGGACTTAACCACGCTAAAACTAGTTTATTTATATACCTCGACGTTTCGGCCAATGGCTTTCAATGGCCGTGGTCACGAGCTGACTTAGCGTGATTAAGTCCTGATACATTAAATTATGTGTTCAAATCGCGAAAGTTTAAAAGTTACAAAAAAAAAAACCTCTTTTATTTTTCCCCTGAACTTGATCTTATCAAAGAAATTTGACATCTGACATCATTGACGAGCGCAGTGCATTGCCGCGCAAGGTTTTGAACTGTTGAAGTTCAAAATTCTTAGTGGCACTTATAGGGTTCATTATCATCATCAAAACTTTCATCTCATTCATTCTCATTAGTCTATCATAATTTAAATAAAATAATTTTTTAGCTGCATAAAAACTATTTTAATCGCGATAAATATCATTATAACACTAATGCGGTAATTTACAGTATAAAACACGAGTGGGTAGCACCTTGGATTATGAGGCTAAATTCGATGTAATAAGATACACTTTACGAGCGTGTGTTTACAAGTGTGTTGAAAAATATGTAAAACTAGCTGCGCCCCGCGGTTTCATCCGCTATTCTACAGAAACCGAATATTTTTCATGATAAAATTAAGTTATGTGTTAATCCAGGGTATAAGCTATCTCCATGCCAAATTTCATTCAAATCCGTTCTGCCCTTACAGAGTTGAACGGGAACAAACACACTTACATACTAACCTACTTACACACAAACTTTCACATTTATAATATTAGTGTGAATTACCAACATTCGTTACGTCACTAAATTCTCTCGTTTGATGCGGCATATCGAGTGTGGGTAAGATAGTCTATGAAATTGAAGGTGGTTACGAATCTTTCTGTTTGCTTTCTCCAAGTCGATGAAAATTAAAGCTAAGTAAACTATAAGTAAAACTCACTTTTTTGGCACTGGCAATGCAGATTTTTCGAAACGGTCGCTTGTAAAAGAAAGGAATTACATTTTATTTCAACACAACTCTATACCACTTCTATTACTGCGACCAAATTATCTATATTACGGTGAAATGAACGCACGGAACGGCGCGAGAAGAAGCCAGTTTTTTTTAGGAAATGCGATGGTAGCGCTCTCTCTCAAGTTTATAGATAAGTTGGTCGTCAATGTAAGTGCAAAAACTTACTCGTTCTATTCCATAATGACGTTTGCGATTCCGTGACTAGTCTGCAATACCCATCTACCAAATCCGCTAGGCTTTCTGCTGCCTGTAACAAATGAACCAAGTGGGTACTATATTAAAAAACGCTACATTCGATTTGAATTTCGAACGTCCTGCCGCGAGGTTTTGACACAGTAAAATTGAAAATTGTATTCAAATTCAAATATTTTTATTTCAGATAAAGATCCATAATATTCACATTAAAAAGAATAAAATTAATTGAATAAAATTAAATTGAATAAAATTAATTGAATAAAATTAAATTGAATTAAATTAAATGAAATTGAACTAAATTGCATTAAATTAAATTATATTAGATTAAAATTTACATTGCTGTCGCTGTTTTATTTCGTTGAAACATTATATTACACCACCATTACACACCATTATAAGTATTTTTTAAAACCGGACATAAACAGGAATCAAACGACACCTCGTTCGACAAAAGCGGACAAGAGACTTATACGTGTAGCTAAAGGAGTATTATAGGAACACGCAAACATACATAATTACATACACGCCAAAAACATTGCAATCCTTCTTGAGCAATCGCGTAAAAAAAACACCAATGGCAACGATTCTGTTGCCTCATTTTTAAACTAAACTTTGTCAGCACTATAATAGGAAAACTGACTGATTATTTTTTATTGCTTCGTAAATAAGCTGTTTATAAAAATAGAAAAGACCAAAGTTTTGTTTTCATAAATAATGATGGCATTTTAATTTCATGCTAGACAAAGATCCCGAACAATTGTCAGCCCACAAAATTATACTAACACTCCATTTGCTGGAAAGAGGCAGTAAAGACAGTTCATCGCCTCTCCAGCCGATTTCAACTATTTTATACAATGATTGGTTGCAATGATGGTTCTTCAATCCGGCCAATCCTAGCCGGAATATTCATGAATGAATTCTAAGCTGCCCAATCAAAACTTTTTTTTCTGCATGATAGAATAGATAGTATCCCAACATGTCCGCACTTTATTGCGCGTGCGCAGGGTTTAAGTGATTCTTTGGTTAGTTACTTACTTCGACACTGCTGCAGGTGATCGTCAAAGTTTCCGTGGTGCCTTTGACCCTGAGCTGTAATGCCGCCTTGCCGCAAGATGAATCTTTGCCACTCTGAAACAACAAAGATCCACAATCACTAAATAAACGATAGCACTACATGTAAAAAAAATTACACTCAAAAATGATGCTAATGTCAAAATAGAGTTTTATTTTGGCTCCATAGTGTATTTAGCCAGTGTCAAGTTTTGTATTATTTGAAGAGAAGTAAAATATTTGACAATTAAAACAAGTCACAGTCATCGTCTAAGTCAAGCAAAGACAGTCACGGTCAAGTCCAAGTCATGTCCCAGTAAAGTCCTAGAGACTTTACTACTTACTTACTTACTTTGTTTCACGTTGGCGTTACCTCTTTGGGGAGTTATTCAGAGACTGTCGTAATATTAACCTGTGTTTGTGACTGTGACTGAGTACAGTTTGACTTGAGTGTCTGTACGGCGACTATATCGCTGAAGGACGCTATCTTGTTGAACGCCGGCGGCTCTCCGGCTTTGTGAGACACGTACGATATATCTGTAAAGTAACAAAATGACTATTATAACAAGAAAAAGATATAGGTTGAAAAAACCCAACTAACTGCGAGTCCAACTTGCGCACGGAGGGTTCCGTACATTTTTTTTTTACGTTAAATTATATTATTTGCTGCGTAGAATCAATATTAAATTAAATTAAACAGTATGTAGGTACGGAACATAGAAAAAGCATTTATGCTTGAACCATAATACATTATCGTCGTCGACGACTCACTGCCGAGCTTACGATAGAGAGGACATTGCAAAATGTAAAATTTGAGTCTGTTCCGGATACACATTTTGTTTAATTATTGTATACTAGTTATTAAAGCTGCAGATAGACGGCGCATCGACGCTTGTGAAATGTGGTGCTGGCGGTGTATGCTACGCATTCCGTGGACAGCTCATAGGACAAACATTTCGATTCTTAAGGAGTTGAAGATATCTAACAGACTTTCAAGCATTTGCCTCCAGAGGGTGCTGCAATATTTTGGCCATATAGCCCGAAAGCCCTTCGACAATCTGGAGAAGCTAATAGTCACAGGGAAGTTAGAAGGAAACAGATCTAGGGGACGCAGCCCAATAAGATGGTCCGATCAGGTATCCAAGCAACTGAGCACGAAGATTTCAGATGCCCTTCACCACGCCAAAGACCGAGAGCAGTGGAAGCGGCTATGTCGGGAGAAGGGCGGGTACATCACGACGCTCAGCAGTGAGCTAACGAATCGAGGAGGAGTTATTACACACGACTTCCTTTTCGTGGATGTACAAAAAAAAAGTAGTAAAACTAGCCTATGTCCGTCTCCGACCCTTAAGCTATATCTATGCTACAAGATACAAGCCCAGTGCTTAGTTTGGGGCTCACCGATAACTGTTGTAGATATAGTACATCTCCAGCAATTTCGTTATATCTTGCAGGCTCTTTTAAGTTTTATTTTGTGTACTTTTAGTCCTTGATAAATAAAGTTTTTATGTTATGCAAAAATTCAGGGCGATACGTTAAGCCGTTTAGCCGTGATAACCGGGAAACATGTAACATGCATTTTTATGACGTTTTGTATGGACTGACAGTTGTAATGTGGGGAGTCCTGAATACGAATACTGTACATCACAAAGAAGGACATAGGATACTTTTGTTATGTCCACGTGAACGAAGTCGCGGGTAACAACTAGTAATATTATATAGTTAAGATTAATATGAGAGGTTCGTTCTACAATTATATACAAAAAAATAAATACTTTATTACTTCCGGTTCAAACACTAAATTGACTGGGCTATAATTTAATTAGCAAACCTAGATAACTAGTAGTTCGCGGCGAACTGAGACCTCGCGATCCTTATATCTTCACAACGCCTGGACCGATTCAGCTCATATTCGAACTTAAAAATTGTATTGAAATGAACTACTTGCCTACAAATTTCATGAAGATCGGAAACATACATATATACAAACACGTATGAAACATACATACAAATGCCGATTCGTCCCAGTAAACTCTGAGAACTTCGCTTCGCTCGGTCAATAATACCTATACCTAAGTTATAATTACTTAATTCAACTACGCGTGCATAATCCTACCTAAAAAAAAAAAACACAATGAGAGTTACAATCTGCCTACAAACTGCTATACAGTTTGTCAGAATTAGAAAAAATGCCATGTACGTTTCATTTTGGAGAAATAAATTAAAAAAAAAAGTGTAATATGCTTTTCTTACCAATATCAGGCCCGATGGCCAGCTCGACGGGAATGGCCCACCCGGTGCCGAGCGCGCCCGTGAAAGTTTCCCGATCGTATCCGTAGTGCGTGTGCATCGTCTCGAGGTACTTGAGCATGCATTCTGTGTCGCTCAGGCTTGCCACCTGAAAAAAAAAAAACATTTTTTTTTACATACAAGTTGGCCCAACTGCAAGTGACCGCCCGAAAAGGGCTTATAGTACTCATCATTATAAACAACTTTTACTATGGGACCAATCATGAAATCAAGAAAAAAAATCTGCTGTTCCATAGAAAAATGTCAATGACACTCGACAAAATGTATGGAACAGCAGATTTTTTTTTCTCGATTTCATGTTTGGTCCCATAGTAAAATTTGTTCATAATGATGAGTACTATAAGCCCTTTTCGGGCGGTCACTTGCCGATGGGAAAGGCATTTCGGGGAGTCACGAGGCTCGCGCTCACAACTCAAGACTCAATAACTTTGCCTTCAAACGACAAATGAATTAAAAGCTAAAGCAAAAGCATTCTAAAGCTGCCTTTGTCTGGCACTAAGCAAATGACAAAGGCAGCAACAGACTTAATCTGTCGTCAAAGTTAACAAACGTTCAGTATTCGGGGGTTTGTATTAACCTTCTTGAATTGCTGCTGTATCGCCTTCTTCAGTACTTTAGGCTTGATCGCGTCCAGCACCGATTTGGGCATGAACTTGTGTAAGCCAAATTCCTTCTCTAAGTATTCTATGTTGAATTTCTTGTCTAGCGATATCTGCATGTCCTTGCAAAAGTATCTGAAATGGACATAAGACATGTTAACAAAACACAAGCTTCAAATGGCAAGCCTGCAGGCTTATCCTCTAACTTTGAAACGTTCGTGATTCTGATTGCGAGAGCATGCCATCTCGCTCGTACCAATTTAGTCGCATTATGCGCAGTCCCGCTCGCGCAACTCTCGCTATCGCTTTCAGAGTTACGGGATAAGCCCAATGATCTGGCTCAGTTAAGGATTTCCGCCTTCTTAGCTGTAGGTTGAGGGTTCAATTCCCACACAGGACAAACATTTTGTGTGATGAACCCATGTGTGTGTTTGTTTTTTGTCTGAGTGTTTCTATGTATTATATGTATGTATTTTTTTTTTTAAACTGTCAGTTTTCTGGTTCCCATAGCACAAGCTTGCTTAGTTTGCGGCTAGATGGCGCTGTGCGAAAAACTTCCACAAATATTTATATTTATTATTAAAGACATTTCAAATGTTTAGGTAACTATATATTAAGTAGGTTTGTACGAATTGAGACTTTGCGACTCCCATATCTTGACAACATTGATGTTGCTCATACTCAACCCTAAAAATGCATTTTCATAAACTACTTGCCTCGAAAAATTAAGATCGAATCATCAGAACCCAAGTTATCGTCATACAAAAACACATGCGATTGCGCCGATTTTTTTCGCTAGAACTCGCTTCGCTCGGTCAAAATAATAATTATTATTAAAAGAAAAACAAAAATTCCAACTACGAAATGTAGCCTATGCTGTTACTCCAAAGAATATAATACTCTCTAGACATGAAGAGTAATACGACACTTTACTCATCAAAATCGGTCAAGCAGTTTAGGCTATAGGAGGTATTATAGGAGCACACATACATACATACATACATACACCCCAAAACCCTTACCATGCGTCTTGGGCATTCGGGTAAAAAATACAATTTAATGTAATTAAATTACTACGGTAAAAAAAAACTTACTTTATTTCTAAACAACATATTTGTATCGCCAAATCCTGGTCGACCATAGGATGATTGGCGTTGAGGTAGTCATGGCGCACCTGAAAACAAATATTGGATCAACATATATGAGATGGTTTAATCGCTGTTGTATTGCTCAGGGCCCGTACCGTGAGGTACTTATTGCGATGATTGTTGGGCTCAGCCGAGAACGCTGCGCGACTATACACCTTATCGCGCCTAGATACGTTTCGTGGTCGCGCAGCGTCGTCGGCTGAACCTAACAATCATCGCAATAAGCACCTCACGGTACGGGCCCTGGGGTCATTATAGATATCATTAGATATCAGAGATATCATTCATATTTTTGTTTGTTGTGGCAAATATTTATATATATTTTTTTTTAATGACATTTTATGAACTTTTTATATTGACTTTTTGACATGTTTTATCTTATTTTATAAAGTGTATGGGTGTAATTTGCCTGAATAAATGATTTTAATAATAATTAGGAACAACTTTTACTACAGGACAGACCCTGAAATTGCAAAAAAATAAGCTGTTCCATACATTTTGTCGAGAGTCGAGAGTCAATGAGCTATTTCTACGGAAGAGCTGGTTATTTTTCAATCAGGATCGGTCTTTCAGCAAAAATTGTTCTTAATAATGAGTATAATGACCCCCTGGGTTATATAAAAGGGTTTTTGTTACATCCCGTATATCGGCGCAAGAACAAATAATTAAGTTGTCGTCGGTAATTACTAAGCAAATAATTAAACGTCAGCAATGCTGATGTCACGCTTTTTTGAAATAATCCTGGGCCTGGTCCGGCGTCATATTTAATATACCCAGAATAAGACCAAAGACTCAAAGCAGTAACTTTTCCACTGACGAATCATCATGAGCCAGAGGACATCAAATGCTGAACAAAGGCACTTAGACAAACAACAAAGAAAAATTAGGATTCGTTCCTGGATTATACCTGATCGTAGTAAAAGTGGAACGTGACGCGGTCGGCGTCGCACAATTCCCTCAGGTTTGCGGGTAGGTAGCGCACTCGCAGCTCGAGTCGCCACTCACTCGCCGGCCACGCGCCTACCAGCTCTGACACCGGCGTGTCTTGATGGATCCATCGGATCTGAGAGATTAGGACACACTTATGGATATTGTAAAAGCAAATGGTAAGACTAGCGAACTGACTCTGCGAGTGATTCTGTTTTTGTTTTTTTTTTTTATATCTTGAAATTGATCGATGCTGAAACTCCACTAAGGGCGATAGCGGAAGTCCCATCATAAAGTATCTTTTATGTCTTTGTGTATTTTTTATATATAGAACTGAGTCTTGAGATGTTAAGGTTGCCTGGAAGAGATCGCTTTAAGCGATAAGGCCGCCAGTTGTTACATTAGTTTCTGGTGTGAACAATAAAGAGTTATCTATCTATCTATCTATCTGTGTCTATCTATCTATGTGTAAAGTGTTTAGTCAAAATAGAGCTCCATGTTGGGCGCCAAATATTCTGTGACGAGAACATCAATATTAGTCGATGCTATTGTCAATATATTCGTGTAGTTTTATCCATAAAAGAGAGAGCATGAGAGATGGATTATTTAAATGCTAGAGCTTCACGGTGTAGCAACTTAATGATTATTAAGTATCATGAAGCTGAACCACACTTGGCGCTAATCACACAAAACAATCGTGATGACGTCACGACAAACCTTGCCAGTAGACTGAGCACCAATTATACAAGACAATCACGATGACGTCTCGACATACTTTGCTATTAGCTAGCCTCCGCCGTTGTAAGGTATATCAGGACAAGACACTTCCTTCAGTGACTTACCTCGTGGTTTGCCAGCCTCAGTACTGATCCGGTGGTCCTGCCGACGCTTGCAAAACGTTAGGCGCCACTAATTCAAAACAGTCGTGATGAAGCTTGCCAGTAGTTGGCTTGCTTGTAGGGCGTAGCTTGATGAAAAGACCCTGTCTCCGGCGGCAAAACTCGGGGCTTGTAGCCTCAGTACTGATCTGATGCCACCAGCTGACGCTCGCACCAAGTTGGGCGCCACTAATTCAAAAAAGTCGTGATGAAGTCATACCTTGCCAGTAGTCAGCCTCCTTGCTCGGAGAGCGTAGCATGATGAAAAGACCCTGTCTCCGGAGGCAAGCCTCGCGGCTTGCAGCCTCAACACTGATCTAACGTCTTCATCTGCTGACGCTCGCACCACATTGAAACCGCCGTTGGGGAGGTGGACCTTTAGTGTGGACTGGTCGCCGGCGTTGCCACCTGGAAATGGACAAAAATAAGTAATTAATCTGAATTTATATTACACTGACAGGCTGATACTATGGGCAGACGAGCCAGGTCTGACTTTACTATTGTAAAGTCTTAAAAAGCAAAAATTTGTTGGAAATAGTTAAAAACCTAATTGGGCACCATAAACATTTAAAAGAGTTGATGAAATATTCTTCAAAATATTTATATTTTACATTCAATTAACATTGATTACTGTTGTTATTGTCGAAAACCGTACTCCAAAAAGGAACGATTCCCGAAATCTCGACCCTAATGAACTCCAATCAAACGACATCCGATAGGGAAGCATAAAACGTGATCATACCCCGAAACCACCCCCTGCCCTGTCATAAATCGGAAAATAAAAAGCCGAGCTTACACCCAGAGGACCAATGGCTCCATAACTCAACGTCGCCGCAAAAAGGCGTCGGTAAAATCGCTTTCATATCTGCGTTCTGGACCTGCTTCCAGACGTGTTTACGAAACGAATTTTAACCTAATAAGATCATTAGTGGCTTTGGAAACTTTCTGTTACCTTTATTAGATTGACAAATCCAACGGCTCACATAATAGCTTTGTTTGCTCTATGACAGTTTATCAACAATTTTCTTTTGCTTCCTACCTTAAATTTTTGACTTGTCCGACTAACATAAAGCGCTCAGGGAATATAGTACATTTGAATTCCTAATTTTGAAGGTTTTTTTATCCAGAACATAAGGCGGACTTTTGCTCGATGATAAGATCAGATTCCTCCTTCCCCTTCCCTCCGACTCTCTCAGAAGTTCTATAATTATGCTAACCAACTAGACTAGTTCTTGTTGAAACACGGAACCCTGAAAAGGTGCCAGTTAGGGTTTGAAAAGGCGTTCGTTAACCGTGTAAAAATGGCATCATTACCCCCTTTTGATTGGTCGAAAGCTCGTCTTCACTGAATATTGATTGGCTGAAGACGTCTTGCTGTTTGTGATTCGACGAAAGGTGACTTTTGCAGGTGATAGCGATCCCTTTCGACTAATGTAAATAAATAATGCAACAGCTTTCTCGGTCGCCATAAAATACAATGCGAAAGGAAGCAATATTTGTTGCAAAGGAAGTGACGTTGGTTTAATATTAATTGGTTATAGGATATCCTGATTAGAGGATAATCTTAATATCTTAATATAATAACAATAATATATAATAATATCTTAATAATCTAAATATGTTATTAAGCTTATTATCAAAACGATTAGCTTGATTTTTAAAATAATCTTCTTGAGGCGAACGTAAGTATTTATCAATTGTGTAAGTATGTATGTGTGTTCCTATATTATCTCCTGTACCGATTTTGACGATTGAGATATAGTTGGTCCTTATGTCCGTAGTAACATAGGATACATCAGTCAGTTTTTTTGGTTTTCTTTTGATGATAATCATTGTTTCTGGTAGCGTTTTGTATTACATTTATTGTAAGAGCAGATCGTTTACCAAGGGTTGAAAACTTTATCACGCGAGGTGTTTGAGACCTGCGGATTTGAACGCCGTGTAACAAACTACAGAGAAAGAGAATAAATATATTTTCTTCCTATTTTCGCTATCTGTTCACACTATTATTTTTTGAGTGCGGAATAAGATGATTTCTCCCGATTTAAATTCATTGGCTTTCTATTTGGAAAACTATGTGGTTTTTTAAACATTAATTTAGAAAACTACGTTTTAATTATCACGCAAATTGTTCGAATAATTTTTCTCCTTGTTTTTTTCCCAGCTAGGTTACTTGATATCTTGGGTATTTGTTTTTGTCATTATAGGCCAAATCATAAGCATACAAGTACGGTCAACAAATCATGCAATTCCAATACTCCACATACAGTTCTCCTAATTTACATGGCGTCAGACATAAGCCCGTCTCGACAGACCTGGCATACGTGTAATGGACATCCCATGCAAATATTCTGCGTTATTGGGCCGTGACATCATTGCCAACTAAAAGGGACAGACGCATGATGTGCTAAAACCATAGGCTAGAAGCAAACTGTAAATTTTTTCAAAATCGAGTGCCAAAACGAGTACTTTTTAGATGATACGGGAGACACGAGGCTTTTTACTGAATTGCGGCCACTCCACTGCACAATGTAGTGTGTGAACATTTTATACCTGTAAAAAGAAATTCTTTAAAATCCTTTCTTCTATCTTAAAATTCTTTTTATAAAAAAATTATAACAAAATATTCACACACTTCATTGTGCTGTGGGGTGGCAGCAATTCAGTAAAAACCCATTTGTTTCCTGCACCATGCTGTGTGGAATGAAACATTTCCCTTCAATCCGCAACACAGAACAGTTTCTGGCATATCTGCCAAAGTTATGGCGTCCCACCGCGCGACGATGAAAGAGAAGCGAGTAGGGCTAGAAACTAGAACTGTTTTGTCGCTGGGTTGTAGCGAATGTACGAGTGCGACGGGCGATTACTCCACAGAAGAGAGAGAAGTAAATAAAAATTTTTCCTCTTCTGTGGATTACTCGCACCACTAGCTCGGGCGGGGCAGACGAGACATACATTCTAATACGTACGCCGATTCTCTCGGCGAGTGTTCTGACCGCCAAGCGAGCATCGATCAGCGAGTACTATCTTTGTTAGCTCTTGTCGCTGCGCCTAACTACTATAGAGAGAGTTCTCGCCTGCAGTGTGAACAGTCAGTGATCAACTATTAACATATGTGTCTCTTTTATTCATACGGGATCTACATCTATTATACGTTTCTTGAGCGAGAAAATAGTCGAGAGTTCGTCGCTTCCTCGTCGGCGGTGAGACAAGTGCTTAGGACAAGAGGCCTTGCCGCTACACATAGCATTATTACGTGTCGTCCGTCGGCGTGTTTTTTGCGACAAGGAAAAGAGGCAACGCTCAATTTAACTTTAATTACAAGCGCATTTCCTCACATATTTCGCAGTTCGCAAGGGGTAATGTAATGTAATACCTCATTAAAGAGGACAAATGAGGCGACCGCCGCGCGCCGGCCTCGGCCGAGAAAATATCGCCGACGATATTTTACGACACGAGACTCGGGAGACCCCTTCACACTACGGTATAATATATTACGGAATATATAAAAATTAACTCGCCAAGAAACGTGTCAAGTCACTCGTTGAAATGGTATTATTTTTAATTCCTTTAACCCTTAATGAATTGAAATTTCAAAAAATATTTTTCTATTTTTTTGTTACTTTTGCTTGATGCTCTACTTGCTAATTATTCCACCCGTGAATTTCGGGATAAGAAGGAAACGGCAATGTTAATATTTTTTTGGAAGTTATTAAAAAAAACGTTACATTTTATTTATTTTATTTCCATATGACTTTGGGGGTCTATTTTAGATGTGGAATTTAGCAAATACCGTTCTTATTGGACACTTGAGGAGTATTGGATTCAAATATCAGGTTTCTAAGTATAATAAGCGGTTTGATCGGTATGGTGATTCCAGAAAAGGGCTTGTTTGTTGTTGTTATATTTGTATAGATAGCGAGGCAAGGGAAATTAAAGAAAACCTATGAAACGATATAATATAGCGCAGTGTGAAGGATCTTAACGCACCCTTAAAAAGAAAAGTAAAGGGGCTCTCAGGAGCTCACTCACAATTATGTTAGACGGTAAAAGTGGGAAGTAATATGAAACTTACGGCAAAAACAAAATGTTGTTTTACTCTTTAAAAAAATTACGCAGGTGTGTGCAACCTTTGGAATATCGTGGGTCAAACTATCAAACGTTCATAAAGTCATGGGCTGTAGGGAGATGAGATGTGTTTGTGTAATGGCAGAACAACGGTTTGTTCTTAACAATAGATAACGTTGAATGTCTCACTGAATAGGTTGTACATTTTCAACCGTGGACAACTTTTTTTTTAAATGTGGCTTTATACATGTAAAATTTGAATCTTGTAAGATTAGGTACTGTACGGGTAAATCAACTTTTTTTAAAAATGGATTTGAAACAACTTAACTTACACAAGAAAGTAGAAAAATTAAAAAATGTTTAATAAAAATAACGTTTCTCCGTTTCGGAGACATTATCTGAGTCGGCAGGATATTAATGCCGATGATTGTGCAACGCGATAGGGATGCAGATTATAAAACAGACAGATGTATAACTTCTTAAACAAATGCAGAAGAACATTATTGCCCAGCGTGACAAGAAAACTGTATAGGTATGGTGTACAATGTACATGGTGCTTTTTAATCGGCTAGGAAGTGTGAGGATGTTGTATACAACATATCGATCAACGTTTGTTCTTTGACTTTGAAAATAAACGAAAATAAAATCACTTTTGCAAGAACCAAGCAAGAACAGCTGATTTTCCTTAATGTGAAGAAACTACAATCGCTACTGGATTGCATGAGGAGGCTTCAGCTTGACTGGGGTTTTATCAGTCGAACAAACATCTACGCCATTGGAGCAATTGTATCACCGGTCCAGAGCCTCAGTATTTCAAGGAAGTGGGTCGGCTCGGGTAGATTCTGGCGGGGATATGCACAATACACTGCGTAAGGGACGGCATTACAGGACTTATCGATATCTCGAATAAGAGTAATGCTATTCAGAACTCCCTCAGTATACTAGTAGTTCGCGCCGAACTGAGACCTCGCGACCCCTATATCTTCACAATCCCTGAACCGATTCAGCTCATATTCGAACTTAAATATTGTATTGAAATGAACTACTTGCCTACAAAATTTCATGAAGATTGCATCAACGGTTCGCAAGTTATCATCGGACAAATATACACACATACATACAAACATAAATACAAATGCCGATTTGTCTCAGTAAACTCTGAGACCTTCTCAATATTAAATAAATATCTCAATATTAATAGAGACTGACGGCGCGTACTACGTAGGCGATCTTGACGCGAACGGGAAGCGGAGCGGCGCGATATCAACAACCAGTCGATATATGTACACAAATGTACAGTGTCCTACGTGACCATTAGCACGCAGGCCGCGGGCCTCGGTGAGGTGTGGCGCGAACCGAAGCGAACGCGAAAATTACAAAAGTAAAAAATAATCGCATTTAATTCGCGTGTCATCGCATCGGATAGTTTTGCAATTGCGCCCGCTTTAAATCGCCTATGTAGTACGGTACCTGACAGTCTATATTTATTTCACTGTCATCGCGTACAAGTAGGTACCCCTCGTACCTACATGTAGGTACTATTATGATTATGGAAACGACAGGCCAGTAACTTGAATCAAAAATTTACGATTTATGTCCTGTCAACTGAGATAAGATGTCCTCTAATATAATTATGCTTGATTATGCTTCTTGCTGTTTAAGTGAAGTTCTCTTTCTGTAATATTCTGTGACAGAGACCAATTAAACGGACGTGTAAGTGAAACGTTTTGAAAGTACGCGCCGCCCAGCTCGATTTGGGAGACAGTTATTAACTTGAATGAAAAGAGGTGTTGGGAAAGGATGGGCTATTAAATTTGCCAGATACTCGAGAAAGAGAGTTTCATACTCATCTCAAGAAAGCTTCGCTCACAGAGAAATCAGAAGCGGCAGCGGTAGCGCGCACTGCCAAGTTCGGATACTGACCGTGTGGCGGCTGCGGCGTGGCATGGCGCTTCGGCGAGCCGCCTGCCGGCGCCGGGTGCATGGCGCGCGCTAGCCCCTCCCCGCACCGCCCGCCACCGCCACCCTCCGGCTCATGGCTGGAACAAAAAAGTAAATGATAAATAATATAAAAGTAATCATTATTACACAGATATATAAGGAAAATTATTATGATTGCGAGTAAAACATTTATTTTATATTTTATAAATGTAAAAGCATTTATTTACTTAAATCTAATTATTATTGTAAGGTCGTGTTTTTTTCATCAGCACGACTCAAAAGGTCACTTCTCAAGTTCAAAATGATAATTTTATAATTAAGAACATGATTTGTTACACGAACTTGGCTATGTTTTATACGACTGTTCCGCCGAAACTTCCAACATATTTTATTATTTTGGCTCCACAAACACTATTTATGGAGCCAAAACATCATAGAAAAGGGGAATATATTCTAATTATAATTAAACAACACATGACAGCAAACTGTACAAAATGTTCCTAGTATTCTAGATGTTTTCTCAAAGCTAACAATAGACTCAAAACATTGTCTTTTCCAGCCTTAACTCAATACAAAGCTTCACAATGCTATAAAGGGTAGATTGTATTGCTACGGTAGATATAGTACGGTATAACGTAGAACCTTAGTAACGCTTTATTGGGCTACGGTACAATTGAACTTCCGTAAAGCGGTGCCGTAGTTCAATAAAGTGTTGTAATAACTGAACAAATGCCAACAAAGCTGGGAAGTTGTGTTTCATGTTTAATACAAGTTTATCGTTAAGTACGAATATACTAAGGTCAATAGGATATACAATTATTACTCTTATTAATACGACGCTAACCAAAGTATTTGTTTATTTACACAGTTATGTTTAATAGCCGATTAAAAAAAGGTGAAACTAAAAGGAGTTCCTTATTCTATGCGGGACAATAAGAATTGAAATCACGTCCCGCTTGTGGTATTTTGCGTATTTTAGGGTGTTTTACGCCCTCTGCTAGTCTACAAAAACTATCCGAGCTCCTTTAAATAATGGAGCAAGGCTAGAGGTTTCCCTACTGTGGATTTGTAGTCTCTAAGCCTCTATTTAGGACAACGGGAGTTTTGGCCAATATTTATACAGCAGAACCAAGGTAAGCCAGTGTCACCAACTTATTCGTAAATGGAGTGAACCACTCCACGTTACTTAGTATTTTCTGAAGAAAACTGACAACCTTTCCTGGACCACATTTTAAAAGTATTCAGTATTTTTATTGTCGTCTCAACGCTTTGGCGGCTCGGGCCTGGAGAGCAGTTTTTGACGGAGTTAGAAAGAGCTTCAGCAGGACGTGGCTTAAAGTTGTAGGACTCTTTTGCAGTGTGATTTTGCCTTTTCGAGTTATTCAACCACAGTAATGTGTATCTAGTAGACACAAATTACTGTGTTCCGGATTAAAGAGCAATGTTTCCAGCGAAATTACTGGGCACAGAGAGAATATAACATCTAATATCAGAGTGACAAACGCAGGGCATTTCCGCGCAGAGTTTGCTGTGAGTTGGTTTGCTTGTAGTTTTTTTGTTTGTTTGTGTTTTTTTTGTTAGACTTCAAAATTTTCGGTGCCAGTGGGGCTTATCCCGTAACTCTGAAAGCGATAACGAGAGTTGCGCGAGCAGGACCGAGCATAGTGCGACTAAATTGATACGAGCGAGATGGCATGCTCTCGTAATTAGAATCACGAACGTTTCAAAGTTAGAGGATAAACCAGCTGAACTGTTATGGGCAAGCATGAGGGTTGCCTCTAGACGAGCGACATGATCGTCTCGATATTTAGCTGCTTAAAACCTAAAACTAGGGACCAAGGAGAGTCTTTGAAATAAAGTGAGGCTCAAGCCTAGCAGTGGGTTTCTCAAGGAGAATGATGATGTGATTGTTGTGACTGCAATGCGGTGGCGCCTCAGGTCAAATTAAGTATAATTATGATTCATAGCCTCGGCGCTTGTCGCTACCAAAACAAGGCACATATTAAAAAAACACGTGTTGGATCAAGTGACTGAGTAGCCTACGATGAGCATAAGAATATTTGCTTATACACAATTTGCCTTTGCACGATAATCCACTTAATAACGATATCGGTAATCGATTTATGGATAATTGACCGAGCGAAGCGAAGGTCTCAGAGTTTACTGGAACAAATCGGAATTTGTATGTATGTTTGTATGTTTGTGTGTATATTTGTCCGATGATAACTTGCGAACCGTTGCTCCGATCTTCATGAAATTTTGTAGGCAAGTAGTTCATTTCAATACAATTTTTACGTTCGAATATGAGCTGAATCGGTCGAACGGTTGTGAAGATATAGAGGTCGCGAGGTCTCAGTTCGCCGCGAACTACTAGTATTATAAGGCAGTAAGGAACACCTAAACTGTACATATTTGATCCGGGCCTAGAAACAAAAGCATTCTACTTAACGTCTTCATTTCAATTGGATAATAACGTTTTATGAAGCTTCCTAATCCAATTCCTAACTTATATTGACTTCCTGACTTGATTGATGAAGTTTATTGTAGGAAAGAACAGGATTGGGGTAAAATCTCAATGGAATTTAATTTGACAGCGCTAAAATTATCGTGCTTCGAGCGCCACTGTATAAAGATTTTTGAAGATATAAATGAATGAATGAACGAACATAAGCTAAGCTCTATGTATAATTGAAAATAACATTACCAGTTGTTCGTGTAACATGTTTATTTTGATTTAATGCTGATGATGATTTTCGAAAAATCACGCATTTTTTTATTTTTTTTATTGTTTATTGGCTTGCGTTTGACTTCCATCACGTCTGATGTTAAACGAGGATGTAGCCTACGATGGAGCACGCTTGCCTAGAAGAAACCGATTCACTCGCGACTCCCAGATTATAATTATCAGGAAAAACTCACTCGGGCAGCGCGTTCCACTGTTCAGCAGTTCGAATAAAGAAAGTGGAATCAAACCGTACGAGTTTTTGGTTATGCTTATTACACAAACCGAGTTTCATACGTTTAGCATGGAAAAACATTTTATTTCGATACAAACTTGGGGGGTCCGTTTTACACATTTAAAAGTGTTATTTCGCAAAATCCGTTCTTATTGTTCACCTAGACCAGGGGTATCCAAACCACGGCCCGCGGGCCAAATCCGGCCCGCCACTGCCATCAATCCGGCCCGCGACTTAAGACTAGTGTCATCAACCTGGCCCGCGACAGCCAATGTTTTACTGTTGTTATTATTGCTGTGATAAGTTGAATGGAAGAGAATGAAAACATAGAATAATAATTGATGTTTGCTTAGGTGTGCAGAAAAATTTAAATTGTTATGGCACTTGCAATATACCGAAAAAAATATTATGGCCCCAAGGCTTCAAAGTTTGGAGACCCCTGACCTAGACTATTTGAGGAGTATTGGGTTCAAATTTCACGTCTCTATCATGAGGGGTTTGGTCTGTGCGTTGATTCCGAGAAAAGGGCTTCCTTTTATATTGTACTAGCTGCGCCCCGCGGTTTCACCCGCTATTCTACAGGGACGATTAAATTTTTCGGGATAAATTAATCCAGGGAATAACCTACCTTCATACCAAATTTCATCCAATGCCGTTCCAGAGTTGAACGGGAACAAATACACTTACATACTTACACACAAACTTTCGCATTTATAACATTAGTGTGATAATATGGATTTATCCGTTTACGTTTTAGTACACACATTGCACGCTGGTTAGATTCAGTTTCACAAAAGCCAAAATATTCCATTATTCAAAGGTTTAATTATAACCACGAGTGTCCGAATGTCCGGCTCGGTATAAGCCCACTCTTCCGTCCCACTCTCTCTAGTATACCCCCTGCACGCATCGATTGGTAGGGTTCGGTGCATGCAAATGCACAATGGGCTTTGTACCAGGTAGATACCTATTTGAAATCTAGGTATAATCTGGGAGTCTAGGGTTTGAATATGGTATCATTACAAATTGTTATAGAGGTATGCAGATGTTCTATGTGATATCATCTATGGTTATACCCATATCTGGATATAATCAAGTAAGTACCACGTGCAAATGATTTACAGATTTTTTTTTTTTATATCAAGGGCGGGTAAATGATTTACAGTTTTTTTTTTAAAAGAACCTATCAGCGTAGATTATAATTTATCCAAGACTGTAACAACAAAAAAATATTTTGATAAGATTTAGGGGGTGATAACAGTATTTTCCCGAAACACTAACTTCGTCAAAAAATATAGGTCAATTCACTATCTCTATCGCACGAGCGGGGAACAGAGCGACAGCAATAAAATGTTCCATTATACTGCGCCAAAACCTTGCAGCCGGGCGACCATCTTGAAAAGAGTTCTGGAAACAGCGTCTGGACTTATTTTATCTATCTGCCTTTTTCTAATCTGCGAGCGCAGTGAGTCAGTGCATTTCTATTTCGAATCACGTAATGGTTAATGGATTAAAAGGGATTAAATGTGTCTCCTGGGGGTTGAAAAAGGGTGAATTTTATTGGGAGATTTCGTAGTGGCCACTCGGGCAACATTCTTTCTTTTTGAGGGATAATCAGGAAAGGAGTGTTTTGCTTTGGCTACTTGATGTTTTTTTTCCTATTTAAATCAAGCGTGCCAGCGTGCTTCCTTAGTTCAAAATTGTTATATTGGCACTAGAGCATGCTGTTTTACCCGCGACTTCAGTGTTCCAGAATTTTCCAAGATAAAAATTATATCTATGATGTTCGCTACTTTCATCAAGATCGGTTCGGCCAACAGACAACAACTTTCGCATTTATGATAAAAGAAGAATGACTATAAATGTAAATGACTTGGCACAACTTAGTTTTTTTAATTTCGCGACTTGGCTCTTTTTTAGGGTTCCGTAGTACTAAATGCTCTTTACAGGTTTTTTGTTTTAAATGTTTTTTTAGGCTAGGCCACTTTTTTTTTATTTTTTTTTACCACCAGCCTGGCGCAAGAGCCTAGTAAAATGGAGACTTCAACATGTCTGATACGTGTACTAGAAATAATGGTGCCTATACGCTTATATTGATCGGTCGTATCGGTTATCGATCTCTCGACTCTATCGCACTATTTCTATCGGTATCAGTTCTAGTACATTTTTTTTTATGTTACTCTGTGACGAGACGAGCAAGTCGCAAGTCGCTCACCTGATGTTAAGCGTCACGCTTGCCCATAACAGTTCAGTGCCACACAGAATTTTGAGAATTCAACAGTTCAAAACTATGCGCGGCAATGCACTGCGCTCGTCACCCTGAGATGTTAGATGTTAAATCTCTGTATGCCCAGTAATTACGCTGGAAACATTGCCCTTCAATCCGGAACACAGTTCATACAATCATACATGCAATCATCAATCGTAGATGTTTCATACAATCGCCTTTTTTCATTTTTCTCCATGGAAGTCTCGTCTCTTAGACGTAGTAAACGTAGTGATGATATTTTCTTTGTCTGACCACTAGCTCATCTGATGTTAATGGTTTTATCATGCCAAAGCTATCTCACTCGCACTTTAAAGTTATTTGTAGAATAGTGTAAATTTCCAAAAACTGTAAGCTCTCAACATAAAGCAACTCAGTACCGTACCGGCCCGAACGGCCAAAAAAAAATAATGGTTCAAATCAATCGTAGCGTTAGCGAGTGATACGATGTTTTAAAAAATTCTACTTTTGTTTGGGATTTCGTTCGAAAGTCAGTTATTTCGCATGATATTTTAGTGCGAACTATTATATTATATATCATGCGAGCGATTCAAAAATGGAGCCCCAGATATTTTTTTCTCTTTCCTCCTATGAGGATTTTGGTGTCCCACGTCTTATGCATTTGCCAGTGTCAAGTATACATACATATTTTCAAGTTTTGGTAGATATTATCAAACAAGTCATAGTCACATACAAAGGCGAGCAAAGCAAGTCACGGTCAAGTCCAAGTCATGCCCCAGTAAAGTGGTGAAAAATTTACTATAGCCTTCTGTGGAGTTTTGGAAACAACACGAAAATTCACGTTTCACGACATTATAGGTACCATTCACCAACACTCGTGCATGTTCACGAACACTTAACGGGCAAAAATTCACCGTTTTTACACATTAACGCCATCTATTGGGTACTTTTATAACCAGGATTTCTTTTTTTTTGGAAAACGCCTCATTAAATATGCTTGCTTTTCAATTCATTTGGCAACATTGTTAATATATTTGTCACCGTTGTCCATATTTACGCTGCAATCCAAAGGTTTGGAATGTTGGCACACATTAAACCCACGCAGTAAAATGTAGACACTTCTAAACAGGTGGTTTCATTCAATAACACATGATTGTAATCTGCCTACTGTAGGAACATTAGACAGGGTTATACAATGTAAACTATATGGGGTAGTACGAAGCATAAAGGAAGGCAAGGCAAGACGAGGTCGCGCGCGTCACGCTTAGCATTCCTTGATAAAGGTCACCGAATTTCATCGAAACTATATTCGGAATAATCGACTCAATTTAACGTAAGTACGTTAAGTAAGTCCCGTTTTTTTAGAACAAAATAAGCCGAAAGGAACTTATTGTAATTATAATTAGAAAGAACTTTACTATGGGACCAACAATGCATTAAAAAAAACAGAAAAACCGACTGCCCTGACATACACTGAAGAGATGTAAACAAGACGAATTTAAAATGAAATTAATATGCAATTTCCTCTCAAAGGGTTCATGGGAGAAAATGTACCAAAGGACTTCAAACGACGCTTAAAATTACATGTTATAAAATCAATTATTCGTATTAGTCAAAGACATAAATTATAAAATGAATTCTGTGACCTGATGGCGTGCGAAAGGGACAGCTAGACTTGAATTTCATGGCAGTAAAAGAAACAAACTATTAAGGTTATAGCCTCTCCCTTTCGCTCCCCCAGAAACTTATATGTAGCCATCTCTTTCACACGATGTCAGGCAGGCCATGTATAGACACCCTTAGTGTATCATTCATTTTGGCTTCTAAAAAAGGCTTGTCAAAGCGTGGGAGTCCCAGGTGTTTTGTCTAGGCCAAATATTAAACAAGTTTGAACCAGAATCCCATCAGTCATAGTGAATCATTATAAGCATTGCACAACACTCGACAAGTCAATAAACCTTATTACGACCGCATAAAGGCGATAATAAGTGTCAATGACCATTACGTATCAAATACCTATCGAATACTTACTGCAGTTGCGGTAATCTTGAGTAATCTTTTGTTTTTATTTGTTTATAGGGTTTTTTCTCTTCGTTTTTGGCTCCGCACGTGGTGTATTTAGCCAGTGTCTTTGTTATATTATTTAAGGTGAAAAATAAAATTTTATAATCAAAACAAGTCTCAAAGTCTAATTAAATTATAGTTATTTTACAATCCAGGGGCTCTATTTTGAATCGCCCGTATGATATTTTTCACTTGTATCATTCGAAATGACTGACTTTAGAACAAAATCCCAAACAAAAGTATCATTTTTGAAATAATCATATCATTCGCTAACGCAACGAGTGGTCTGAACCATTCGAATTTGCTTTCTATCAATAGAAAATCTTTAATTTCGCATGATATTTCATACGAACGGTTCAAAAATAGAGCCCCAGTCCAATTCATGTTTCAGTAAAGGTGTGGATGCTTTACGGGAATTTCTACAGAATGTTGGAAACATACCCCCTTTTTGCTCACACACATGCAGGTTAACGAAAACTAAATAATTATCCACAATAAATAAAAAAAAATAGAAAGTGTGTGCGACATAATTGTTTCATATTGCCGCCAAAACTTAAAATTCTTTATTTGTCTGTCCGTTTTTTTATTTTTTCTCTTTCCACCTAAGAGGATTATGGCGTCGCACGTCTTATGCATTTGCCAGTGTCAAGTACACTCTTATTTTTTCAAGTTTTGGTGAATATTGTCAAATAAGTCATAGTCACAGTCATAGTCATAGTCAAAGGCGAGCAAAGCAAGTCGCGGTCAAGTCCAAGCCATGCCCCAGTAAAGTGGTGAAAACTTTACTAGACCCTTCTATGGAGTTTTGGAAACAACACGAAAATTCACGTTTCACGACATTATACCATTCACCAACACTCGTGCATGTTAACGAACACTTAACGGGTAAAAATTCACTGTTTTTACACATTAACACTCGAAATAACACAAGTTTTGGAAAATAATAAAATGACGCGACATGATTTCTTCACGTTCCCGCCAAAACTCCTGTCTGACCGTTATTGTCCTTTGATTATTTTTGGCCCAACACGACTGGAGAATTCAGCCAGTGTCAAAATACTTAAAACGCTGACATCTATGTATTGTACACAGCATGATGCTTCGTCTAAGGTACACAGTAAATTAATAAATATATCTATAGTTTTTTCTCTTATGTTTTGGCTCCACACGTTGTTTATTTCGCCAGTGTCAAGTATTGTAATATTTCAAGTGAAGTCAAATGCACAATTAAAATAAGTCTAACTATGGCTTAGACTTATTTTAATTGTAAGTCAAGCAAAGTAAGACACGGTCAAGTTTTACTCTATTAGCACTGACGTCGTATAAACTACTAGTAAAATAGATATCAGTGCCTTTAGGCATTATGTTTCACCAGATTCTAAACAAGCGACTGTGAACGACCTAGCCCAAATTCACAGTTCAATGACCCATCATAAAATTGCCAGTTCAAATAAAAGTTTTTAAATATTAGCCATCGTTACTCTTCCCTAACGTCAAAACTATCAATATTTATTGGACGAAAAATAGGCGCCTTGTAAACACACAAGCGTACAAGTAGGCCAGGAACGCTTAGTTTACTTTTAAAACGTTTATTTTTTAAATACGAAGTGTTTCGGTTTTGCCAAAATATTTTTTTTAATTAGTTGTAGAGTAATTGTTTTTCCCCTTTATTCATTGTTTGTCCTCTTTTAGTAGGCACTTACTACAGGCAGGAGATACCGATACCGTATTCTAGCGCTCCGGTATGAGGGACCTAGATTGTTTTGTAAATGCCTACATTCCTAGTTAGTAAGGTCAGGTTTATATTTAGCGGTTAAATTTCCAATTGTACCTACTATGTTTTCCATATTTGATCGCTTGCTGTAGTGAATACGAATGATAGAATGGTACTGCAACCTTATTATTGGTTATCACGTCATCTTTACTATGCCTACTAAGCCAAACAGATACGCAAAGCCCTAAGCGAATATTAATGCCATTTATTCGCTTATGAGTTTAGTAAGAGCCTTAACACACGTAAAAATCAGGGACCGCTGACCAACGAGAGAAAATAGGAGAAAAATATATGTATCCTTTTCTCTTTTTTTTTGTCACTGACTGAGCGTAGGTTGCGCGGAGAGATTTCGACGTGTCCATGTGCCATCTTTTCCCCCATTACGCCGCTTTTTACTCGTCTGCCCAAAAAAGAGGGTAATGTTTTTGGGATGTATGTAAGTATATTTGTGTGTTCTTATATTACTTATCTCCAGTGACCTGTAGCCAGAACTGCTTGACCGATTTCGCCGACCGAGGTGTCATGGTGGGTTCGTCTTTAGCAAAGAGTACTGTCTTACGTTCTACAGGCTTACATTTTGCAGTTGCGTATTTTGTATTTTTTTTTCTTTTATGTTTTGGCTCCACACGTTGTCTATTTAGCCAGTGTCAAGTATTACGTATAATATTTCAAGTGAAGCCAAATATGTCACAATTAAAACAAGTCTCAATCATAGTCTAACCCCCCAATACTGAAACGTTCGTTAACTTTGACAACAGATTAATTCTAATACTGCCTTTGTCTGGCACTAAGCAAATGACAAAGGCACAACTACTTAAAATTTAAATCAAATTACATAAAACTTATATTAACTTGTTTCGGTCAATTACGAGTAGTGTGATAGGAAGAAGACTACATTTTCGAACGCAACTCTCTTCCCCATATTTTTAGATTCCGACGGGAGCAGAAGACATTTGCATTTCATATTTGTATGAATATTCAGAGCACGAGTGTAGATGTCCTGCATTGCAGACAGTTCTCGGAGCGGCAGGAAATTGGAATGGGAAATGATTGATGGCAGACATGACTAGAGAATTAGTTTCAAAACGCAACACGTGCAGGCCTAGGCATGCTGCCCTTAAAATCTACAATTTTTTTATTGACCGAGCGTATCGAAGGTCTCAGCGTTTACTTGGACAAATCGGCTTTTGTATGTATGTTTGTGTGTATATTTGTCCGATGATAACTTGCGAACCGTTTATCCAATCTTCATGAAATGTTGTAGGCAAGTAGTTCATTTTAATACAATTTTTAAGTTCAAATATGAGCTGAATCGGTCCAAGGGTTGTGAAGATATAGGAGTCGCGAGGTCTCAATTCAGTATAACCATAAGTATATAACATTTTTTTTTCTAATTCTGCCAAACTGCATAGCAGTTTGTAGGGAGAGTGTAACTCTCATTGTGAACATTTGCTTAGGTAGATAGGTACTATGTAATGTACGCATAGGCGAATTAAATAATTATAAGTAAGTAGTAGGTATATTATTATTTAGGTTTCCTAATATTTATGACATGCATAGCTATTAAAATATTGGAATATTTACGAAAATAGCACGACAGCACGACAAAACCATTTATACTTGCTCTATGTTGGTTTGTATATTTGTCCGACGATGACTTTCGAACCGATGATCCGATCTTAATGCAATTTTGTAGGCAAGTAGTTCATTTCAATATAATTTTTAAGACCGAATATGAGCAAAATCGGTATTGTGGTTGTGAATTACTGGCGTCGCGAGTTCTCAGATCGACTCAAACTTCTAGTTAACATCATTTCAAAGACATACAATACTACAGGTCATGGACAAAGCAGTTTAGCCATTTCGGAAGTGTTTGTACGTGCCCGGCAATAATAAGCTGCGTCTGATATCGATCGACGGTTATAATTTACGCGGGATGACTCATACGGGCGTAGGCTTGGCAGTTAGGAACGAGCGATGGTTAGGGATGTGTCCAAACTTTCCAGAAATGGACAGCGAAAGCGTCAAAATCAACTTTTTTTCTCTTAATTTTTGGCACTGCGCTTTGTGCATTCGCCACAGTTCGTTCACCAACGAATGTTACTCTATTGTATTGTTTTGATATCAAGTCGGTATAGTGTTCTTTAAATAATATGTTAAAGCGAAAGGGGCAAATATATATAAATATATAAATATTGGTCGACGTTTTTCATACAGCGCCATCTAGCCTCAAACTAAGCAAGCTTGTACTATGGGAACCAGATGACTGATAGAATACATAAATACTTAATTTTTTTGTAAATACATACATAGAATACATAGAAACACCCAGAAAAAGAACAAACATTCATTTTCATCACACAAATGTTTGTCCTGGATGGGAATCGAACCCTCAACCTATAGATCAGAAGGCGGAAATCAATCCACTGAGCCACAAGGCTAGTCACTAAAAAAAAAAGGTAGTAAAGCTAGTAAAATAGTACTCGCCATTGTGATCAACACATGAACATTATGATTATAATTGTAGTGGTAAGAAGTTTTTGCAGTGTCCGCCTGGGATGGCACTTCCCATGCGGACCTTTGCCAGTTGTTCAACCGCCAAGCAGTGGTGTGCAAACATTACTGTGTTTTGGATTGAACAGCAATGTTTGATGTGAAATTACTGAGCATAAAGAGTTTTAAAATCGTGACGGATGAACCCTGTGGCAATGAAATGGTATAGGCAAGGGTGGCGGTTACCATTACAGTTACTCAGTTACATAAAGGAAGGAATGACTAAGAAGAAGAAGACTTGTATTTTTCAGACGTTTTTTTTTTTAAATTTTCTTTCGTTTTTATTTTTATTTTATTTTTTTGTGTTTTGTTAGTCTTATACTATTTATTTGAAAATTAAGCGGTTTTTCAGATTTCTTGAGTCACTAATTTCACTGTTACCTAGGAACGCGCGCGAAATTCCAAAACGCCCGTCTTATGTCAATGCCAGTAACCTGTAAAATGAGTTTTGGCGGGAACTATTACAATACTTGACACTTGCTAAATAGACAACGTGTAGAGCCAAAATATAAGAGAAAAAAAACTGTAAAATGTGGCAAATGCCTGTCATATGGTAACCCTAATTAGAACGTAAAAAAATAGAATGCGCCACTGGCAATTCGCATAACTTTGTCCAGGCGCGGCACGTTGGAAAGGCGAGTAACCATGTAATTACTGGCATTACTGGTAGCCGCGAGCTCTATGACTAATAAAATACCACCAGGTGTCATACAAACCGACTAACTTATCCGTATAATAATAATCTGCATCAGCATTTTACCATCCCACTGCTGGGATAAGCCTAAGGGTTACCTCGCGACCCTATAACTTCACAATCCCTAGACCGATTCGGCTCATATTCTCAAATTGTATTGAAATGAACTGATACTTATTTTATTTATTCACTGTATTTATTAGCGATTTGTCCCAGTAAACTCTGAGACCTTCGCTTCGCTCGTTCAATAATTTTGATAATTTTGACAGCTCCCTTTGTAGTGTAGCCTGTCCATCTCCGTTTTTATTTCTAATAGGTCGGTACAAAATGGAATTTATCCGTATAGAGTTGAGAAATTCCGTAGAAAATTTATTGTAGTTCTCCTATTTTACTATAAATAAGTAGGCCGCACTGTAATTAGAAACTTTTGCCGTTAGATGTTTACTTGGTGTTGCCACGCTTGACTAATCGATTAGAATCTTTTGCTACGGTCTGTGTCGGTCAAAAGCGCGGTTTATTCATTTACCCAGTGTCATGTAAAGGTGTTACTGTAAGTAGAAAATATGGTTAAATTTAGCTTCAAATTCATCCACGGCTTCACAACTGTCAAGTCATATACGCGGTTCCTCAATCACCACCCACTGAACGTAATAAAAACTAAATTTTAGTTTATCAAAATCTTATTTGCATAAACATTTTCACTACTTTATTATTCTGTTGCAAAGAATGAATGGATTTATAAAAAATACCGGACCAAAATACTCCTACGCCTTACGTGAGGATTTCTGTTTCGAAAGAGATTATTGAATCTTTTTTGGCCTGCGTTTAAAAGAGCTTTTCCAGTTTGTTAGGTGGGTAAGGTTAGATTATCCGAGGTATGCACGATTTATTAGGTATTCCAACACATCATCGTCATAATGGGAGAAGCGAGATGGAACCCGGACTATTTAATAGTTACACTTTATTTTTTCTCTTTAATTTTAGCTCCACACTTTGTCAAGTCAAGCCAGTGTCAAGTTCTGATATATTAGGTTAATTAAATAATCAAGTGAGTAAAATATTTTACAATAAAAATAAATTTCAGTCATAGTAAGTCAATTTTAGTTACAGTACAGCCCAGTCATGCTTCAGTAAAGTGATGGATACTTTACTGGAAGCTTCTACGGTTTTTTTTTTTGCAAATATACGAAAAGATACGTTTTAGCACGACTCCAGACTATGGTCACTCCGTTCCTATTGCACAATAATACTCGGAAAAATAAAACTTTTATTTTAATAATACAAATCGGCAACATTTTTTTTTCACGTTGGTTTCATAACAACAATAGGAGTTTTGGCGTTAAAATGAAGAAGACATGTCGCGTATTTGCATTATTTTCCAGAACTTGTGTTATTTAGTGGGAGTTTTTCTCATTAAGTGTTCGGGAACGTGCACAAGTGTTGGTGAATAGTATAATTTCGTGAAAAGGGACTTTTCGTGTTGTTTCTATTTCTCCAGAGAAACCTTTGGTAAAGTCTCCACTCTTTACTGGGGCATGACTTGGACTCGACCGTGACTTACTTTGGTTGACTTAAACAATGACTAAGACTTCTTTTTGTTTTGAAATATTGTGGTTCAATTGAAATATTACAAAACTTGCCATTGGAAAACAACATATACACAACGTATGGAACCAAAATTTAAGAGAAAAAAACAACTACGCTGTGACGGCTAATGATTTATTACGCGATAATCGATATCTTTTAACACTATTTACTGGTCACACTTTAGCTTATCAGCTCATTGCTAAATTATATCTCCACTTACTTTTACGAAGTTTTCAGAATGCAAATTGCAATTTCAATGCTACATACTGAGTTCGCATACGATAAGGTATTGCACAATAAGGGCCGGTGGTCTTCAGATAACGAAGAACACTGGAGGACGTTCCACCCACATTACACCCACGTGGGTGAGTTTTATCATGTGGTGAAATGGAAAGAGGTAGCTGTGAATGTGCTTGCGATGGCATTGAGAAAATGTTGGTAAGCAATAACGCCTTCAGGTGGTAAAACTCGTTTGACACTGGTATACGATAATTCTGGCATGGTCGAGGTTATTCCGGTCTCATTAGAACTGTCATGTCAGTATTAGCTGCTGGAAATTGTTGTAATTACTTTTTTACAAATATGTATATACTTATTGTAGTAATTACTTTCTTACAAATATTATTTAGTTAAAATTTGGCTTAACAGTTGACTATTGCAGACTGGAAGACGCTGCGACGGAAGGCCTCCCACTAGGTGGACTGGCGACATTATGCAAGTCGCGGGCAACCGGTGGGTGCAAAGTATAGTTCAGTGTTGCGCTCTATGTAGGAGTCATTTGTTCAGGCTGTTGATGATTTTGGCTATTGAAAGATCTAGGCAACCCTGCGCTTTCTACAGTATCTTAGAGAAAGCTTTTTAAACATTTGAAATCTTTCGTAACATAAAAACTGCCTTTAATCAAGTAACGCACACAACTACGCCCTTTTACAACATAATTACCTCAAGCCGTATTTACAAGACGTTATTAATTGAGTAATTAAAACTCAATGTTTACTTTTCATAATTATGTCGGTAGTTACAGTGCCAATGCACGTAACGATTCCATAATTTATTAAGTGAAATCTTGCATGATAAAAATCAACCGGGCAAAGTAATGAGTTGCGTCCATAGTTGTCCCGCTCGCGCATTTCCACGTTGTCGCAGTCATAAAATCCCTATTGAATGTGAATTTCTAAAAAGTATCATATTGTGTTTATGACAACAACTTAAGTATTAAAGAAACTTTCTTTTTTATACCCATATCTTTAATTTAGATGTAGATAAAAAAAAATTACTAGCTGTTAACCGCGACTTCGTTTGCTTGGACCTACAAAAAAAAAAGTAGCCTATGTCCGTCTCATACTCCTAAGCTATATCTATGCAAAAATTCAGCCCGATCCGTTCAGCCGTGATAGCGCGACAAACAACCAGACAGAGATTTATAATATAGTTTATAATATTAGTTAGGATGTTATTTTTTCGTTCTCTTTTCTCAAATTAAAATAGTATAAATATTGATCGTATAACGACTGAGTAAAGTTAGTTTTTGTGTTCGAGTAGCTTGAATCCCGAGCAAGCGAAGGATTCCATAATTGAACCAAGAGCGTGACGAGTGATTCTAAGTGAGTGAGTGAGTGACTGATTGTAATCGTAAGCTAAGGCACTAGAAACTTACAACAAATAACTTTACTCTCGCGTGACACATTCACATTTTCACCTCAATAGCGAGAAAATGCAGCATGTGGTCTAGAGACAAAGACAGAGACAAAAAGAGAGAAAAATAGAGATGTTTATGAAAGTGTCATGGGAAAATAGAGAGCAATATGCCGTGCAGAAAATTGTAAAATTGAACTGTGAAGAAAAGACTGTATTTATTATTGATTTTATTTTTGACGTTGACTAATTTAATTTTTGTTTGTTGTGGCAAATATAAATATATATGTTTTTTTTGAATGACATTTTATGAACTTTTTTTATTGACTTTTTGACATGTTTTATCTTATTTTATAAAGTGTATGGGTGTAATATTTGCTTGAATAAATGATTTTTAATAATAATAATAATATAGTTTTCTTATTGTTTTTACGCACCAAAAGCAAATCTTCCGAGCGAGAGAGGTGAAAACAAAATCTTCTTTAAAATATTTCGGTATTATGACACAACATACAGTTTTTGGAAATTCACTCACTACAAAAACCAGCAAACGTGCGAGTGCGAATGAGATAGATAAATAATAAAAATAAAAATTGTCATATCGGCCTACCCTCGAAGGATGATTAGGCCATATCCACCACGCCCAGTGTGAGTTTACGGATTCACATACGCCATGTAATTTCTTCTCTGTAAATATGCAGGTTTCCTGGCGATGTTTACCTTCACCGAAAAGCCAATTTTATATAAAATTCTGGATCTTCTTCAATGAAATAATATCACTTCAATTCACTTATTGTCTTTCGCCAATATCGCTGACGCGGGCCTCGTAACTTGACGCGGCCGCGCCCGCGCATGGCAGGGTCGCCATGAGGAGTGGTGGAGAGCAGGAGGCTCTGTTTATTGCGACTAATTTATTTCTAAATCCTTAATATTATTACACTAAAATACATAGCCTTACACTACAGTATTCCGTATGTAAGTTCCAAAAAACTCATTGGTACGGGCCTCGCCCGAGTTCGAGCCCGCGTACCACGAATGAGAGGCGAGCGTGCTGCCACTGAGCTACACCTTTACAAATACTTTAATTAAAAAACCTCATTTTCCTGTCAATAAAAGGGCAGAAATAACTTTCCTTCGCTAGACCTCACATTACTTTTATAGGTCTGAGCAATTCGTGAAACCGTAAAAGCTATCGTTAACTAATTGGAAAGGTTTGTTAATTAAATTGGTATTTAGTTGAAGACGACCGGCCCATTTGAGTTTAATCACCATTTAGTACTTCTCTGCATCAGCCCTTTCATCCCACTGTTCGGATATCGACCTACTCTCGAAGGGTGATTGGACCATAACGTCCACCTCGCTGATAGTAAGTAAAATTTGTAACGTAAATCCTAACTAATAGGATTATAATTCTGAGGAATATAGCCGCAGTCATATCAGGACCTATAAAGCTTTATGGTATTAGATTCATGCGTTCGTCTCGAGGAAAAAAACTTCGCTTGCGCGATTCAGACCTGACATTACATGTCAGTCCATACAAAACGTCAAAAAATGCACAAAAATAGATCAACACTATTCAGCAAACTATAAGAAGTAACTTTGTCTGTCTGTATGTTTGTCGCGTTACAACAGCTAAACTGAACGGATCTTGATAAAAATTTGATAAGGAGTTACTGTATATCACAAAGACAGACATAGGATATTTTTTTATGTCCACGCGAACGAAGTCGCGAGTAACAAGTAGTAGTATAAATAAAGAAGGCTTCACACTTATATCTCCCACTATTCTTCCCCGATCAGGAATAGAACCTGACCTGCGGGCTTATCCTCTAATTTTGAAACGTTCGTGATTCTGATTGCGAGAGCATGCCATCTCACTCGTACCAACTTAGTCGCACTATGCGCGGTCCCGCTCGTGCAACTCTCGCTATCGCTTTCAGACTTATGGGATAAGCCCACTGAACCTGCCATCCTGATCATAGCAGACACGCCGTCATCTAAGCCATTAAGGTGTGTGTAATCCTAACTTATATTATAAACTCGAAAGTAACTCTGTCTCTCTGTGTGGGTGTTTGTCGCGTTATCACGACCAAACTGCTGAACGGATCAACCTGAATTTTTGCATAGATATAGCTTAAGGGTCGGAGATGGACTTAGGCTATTTTTTTTTTGGTCCACGCGACCACCCATACACGCCTAAAGTGTTCCGGCAGGTGTTGCCATTCCAGGCTAGGCGAGATCACAATTCCGACCCTATCAATTCAATATCACCAGCAGGGCTAGCATGCGCACCGCGTCAAAATCTTCTCTACTCTTGATGTCGTCAAAAATGAGACAAACGTAACATAATCGTAGTAGCCGTGTCCTATTCTTACATAACAAAAAGATTTTGATGTGATTTTGTGCATGCTAGCCGTACTGATGTGAACAAACACATTTAGCCCGGAGTTCTAACTATATCTCAAGTGAAGCTATTGAAAGACACCATAAATGTGCTTAGCGACAGATCTTCAGATTTTTACCCGACTACGAAAAAGAAGGGTTATTAGAACTAAGAGCAGCATGCTTTAGTATGCTATAGCTACGTTACATTAATTTAAATCAGTGTTGGAATACTGCCAGTACGAGTTTATTTCGCATTGTAACTTTTTAAATCGGATGAATACAAAAGATTATTTAAATTTTCATGAACGAAAACAATATACAGAATGAATAGATATTATGTTATTACATACCTAAATACTAAAATTAGATCTTATGGTTTATTCAAGGTTATAAGGAAAGGTATGCTAAGTCGAAAAGGGCTCATACTCATCATTATGAAAAACTTTTAGTACGAAACCAAACCTGAAATCGGAAAAAATATCACCTGTTCCATAGAAAAATAACAATGACATTCGACAAAACGTATGGAACAGCTGATATTTTTTTCGCGATTTCAGTGTTGGTCCCATAGTAAAAGTTGTTCATAATGATGAGTACTATGAGCCCTTTTTGGCTTAGCATACTCTTTCCTTATAACCCTATATACCAAACCCTATTTCCTGCCAAAATTGCAAACAACTATTATATGGATAAAAAAGACATTTCGGTGCCAAGCAGCTTTGAGTTGTGGGATCCAAAATTGGGTGACAATAAACTGTTACTATCCGGCGACCAACATGCTCGTCTCATCACTCAGTTGGATGAAGCAAATAACGATATAACCTCTGTAAGGAGTAAGCCCCGATGCCATCCCGAATTTATGTTCAACGTTCGGAGTTATTACGGTCGAAATATTACACATTGGTAGCAGAACAAAACCTAGTAAAGGTATATTCCCCGGGATTTACAGTCAAGGCGCTGACAATAGCTAATGCGAGCACTTTTGGTACCACAGTCTATTATTAGACTTATATTGTAACCTATAGAATAGTTTTAGTTCAAAAAATTCAGGCAAAATGCGCGCCGTTTTTTTTTTTTTGACATATAAAGTCGGTTTCCTGATTTAAGGCGATATAATTTGACTATTACCAGCGTCTTAAGTTTGATCAATAGTGAAAGTTTGAAGGTAATACGTACTCTACGAACCTCTTTGACCGCACCCTGGTGTATCTCCAAGTGTTGCTGCTGTAGTGTCCAGAATTTGATGGACATAACAGCAACTGTAGGCTATTAGGCCTTGGTTGTCTCTGCTTCTTCACCCTCAACTTCACTACATCTTCCGCCTTCTTCACTTCTTTTAATGGCGGCTTTTTAGAGTCCACACTCCATCTATTGTCATGGTAATCTTCCAAATTTAAGTGATCCAGTTTACTATCCTTGATACAGCTTCTCGAGCGGATCAGATCAGGGACATCCTCCATGACTTTTCGTCGAAACTCTATTGGGGAAGTCGGTGGTCTTCGAGGCTCGAAAACTACTTTGGAGTACTCGTTGCTTCGACGCCATAGTCGAGGAGATAGGGGCCAGAATCGCCCCGTCTGCTGTGTAGACTCCATCACCATTTTTGGTTGACACTTCAAACACAACACTGAATTTCAACGATACCAACTTAAAGTTCGACTTTATCAATGCACACTGAGATAAAACAGGATAAACTTAAGCTAAAGATCCTCAAGTCACTGCAAATTCAAACTTATCGGTCATTTTAAGAAAGTATCCAACCGCACTGTTTTAGAACAGAATAAATAAACAAAAAAGTTTTTCTGCAGATTTACAGCGATGACCTCGTTAGCACGTCTGTTACGATCGAATGCCATTCATAAACTGTAGGATCGAAAGGTGCATGCCCCTCTCCTACACCTACACACTCATTGACGAGACGTGCGAAGATAAAGTTACCGACTAAGGCTGTTCGTACATACGGTACGTACGTACAACTCAAGTATCGACTCGAGAAGTTCGAAAAGCGTAACGACTCGTCTGCGTCTGGCGTGCTCTTGACGAAAATACATTTCTCTCTCTATTTATTTATCTTTGTTGTTGATTTATTACTATTATTATTATTATATTATTGTTGTACCCATATTAATTCGTTGTAAGTTTAATAGCTTTAAAAGTAAAAATATATAATATAATTTTATTATTATTATGTAACAAGCTTCTCCAATGGCGCTGCGTGAATCGTGCGTAATGCTACTCGAGTGTCTGATATACTGATCGCCTTGTGTACGAAAAGCCTAGTTGTGATCCAAACGGTTAGTGATTATTGGATAACGATTTCAATTCCTATTGTTTTCGAAATTGTGGATTTTGGAGATCTTTTCCGAGTATCTAATCGCATTAGATAAGGGATTTGTGGAATGTTGTGATGAATTTTTCCAACTATTTGTCTTGAAATGAACCACATTTTATGATTCGTGTAGGCAACAAATAGGTAATTGTAATGAAGTAGTATTAGTATTGGCGGGCCCGTACCAGTGAGAACGAGAACGATGAGACGGATATACCACTGGCTTTACGGTGAAGGAAAACATCGTACTTCCGGAGAAGAAATTCGATGGCGTTATGACTGTAACACCCGAAATTCTCATTATTCTTTAATTTTTGCACTCGAGACAATTTGTAGTGTTTTTTTTTACACAATAGAGTGTTTTAAATAATAATAATTAAAAAAAAAGAATACAATGCCATCTTGGGCCTCTACTCTAAGCACCTGTCACACTACATTTTCCGTTTCGGTAAAAAAAAAAAGAAGTTATTTAACTAAATTTAAATTAATATAATCTTACTGCAAAATAATACATTTTATTTACTGTCCATTACACTACATTACATACATACATACATTATACATTTACGGTTACATTTACTGGCCTTTTGGAGAAACTCAGAGTCGCACAGCCGGCAATGGAGAGAGCTATGCTCGGGGTTTCTTTACGCGATAAAATGCGGAACGAGGATATTCTCCGAAGAACCAAAGTCACAGATACAGCTTTCAGAGTTAGCAAGATAAATGGGGAAAGGGCTGGCCACATCACTCGAAGAATTGATAACCGATAAGGGGGTGGCCTATGTTCAGCAGTGAACGTCCTCTGGCTGATGATGATGATGAATACATTTTATTACAGTAGCAGCTATAGTCACCAAACGTGGTACGGAAACACCGTTATTTTGGTGGATATAACCTTATTAATGATATATTCTCAAACTGAATCCATAGAATCTGGTTTCATAAATAATCCATTGTTAATGAGCCTAAATTTGTCATTAATAATATTAACTAGCATGACCTCATTTACAACTAGTACTTATTCTATTTCTATGCTATATTACTCGCGATGCTCAATTAAGTGAATCAAGGACAATACCCGAATATTAGGTCAGAGAAAAAGTGGCAGAGCAACGTACTTTATACAGGGTGCATATTTCATCATCATCATCATCATTAACAACCGACAGATAAAAAAAAACAACAACAGTAACAAGAAACCAAGAAAACAGAAATAAAGAAAGAGAAAGTTTGGTTTGAGTTAGAGATTTTGGTTTGAGTTAGAGAGTTTGGTTTTAACAATAAAGAGTTATCTATCTATCTATAATCGGCCAGAAGACGTCCACTGCTGAACAAAGGCCTCCCCTTAGAAAAGGGCCTCCCACTTAGAAAACACTCTTTGGAACATTATCATCATCAGCCAGAAACTATTACTCACGGGATATTATATACCACGATATGATATTTACCACGATTTTTAGAGTTCCCCAGTATAATTTTATCCTGTCCCTTTGTTATTAACAACAAGGAAGTTAGGATGCCTACTATGTCACTTTTCGAGGAAATAATGCGTGTTAAACCATAGTTGGAGTTCTAGGAAGAATGCATACATTTTGACGTCACGATATAGAAATCAAAAAGTTTCTTTTGAATTGATTCACGGAACTGTTTTTTTTAAGTTCCTATCCTATCAATAGCTACTTCCGGTTGATATCGCACGAAAATATCGTTCGAAATGAAAGATTTTCTATTCATAGATGGTAAATTCGAATGAAAAGAAGAAATATTTTCAATAGATAGATGGCAAATTCGAATGGTTCAAACCAAGTTCAAACAACTCGTTGCATTAACGAGAGATATGAATATTTCAAAAATGAGACTTTCGTTGCAATGTCATTTCGAATGATACAAGCGATATCATACGATCGATTCAAAAATGAAGACCAAGACTGGCATTCCTGAAAGCGATGACCATTACCAGAGTTACATAATTAGACCGCGCTCGCGCCAACCGGAGGTTCATCCAATAGGGCTAACACGCGCACCGCGACAAAATCTTTGTGTTATGCAAGAACAGGACACGACTACGATTATGTATACGTTTGTCTCATTCTTCACAATATGAAGAGTAGAGATTTTGTCGCGATGCGCATGCTAGCCCTACTGGATGACGATTTTGACAGTTCGATACACTGCAGAGCCTGCAGATAACCAACGCTCTGGTGACCTTGCCTTGACACCACATATATGTATTTATCCACACCTATTTTTCATCAGAAACAGGTTACGGTTCACCAGCTAGTCTAGCTAGATTGCATTGCATTAGTCAACGCGTTCTTACCTTGACACGCTCACGTTGAAAGCTAGACGTTCGCGAAGACACTAGTGATTTAACTCACGTTACCCATTTACAGATTAAAAAAAAAAAACACGTTTTCATGTTGGTCCCGTAGATTCGTACAAAGACGGATTTTTTATATACACAAATTTTAATTTACGTACTTGCCAATATTTATTTTTGCTTTATTGGGGTGTCTCTTTCAATAAACATTTTTGCCAAATTGTGAAGTAGAACATGTGTTGAAACTTGGTAATTTTAAACATTTAAAGTTTTTTTTTTATTTTCATGTCCGCGTTACTTCAGTTCTTGTAGGAATTTGCTCTTTTTACCCGCCTAGATAAGAAGGTAATGTTTTTGGAATGTATGTAAGTATGTAGATATTTAAGCATGTCTGTTTGCATGTTTCCTATATTTCCTCCTATATCCTAAATGGTCTGACCGGTATTGACGAGTGAGGTGTCGTTGATTTCATCTTTATGTCCGGATTGTCATTTTGCAGTCGGGTATTTTGTTTTTCCTTATATTACTCGTTAGGAATCTGGCCTTGAAGGAACAAACGGTCAGTAATATAACTGAACAGTATACTGGAATGATCCATCACATTTCATAAGCTATCTCTCTACGCGATGTCGTTTGTATATCGTCAACGAAAGCTTCCCGTTTAGTATGCCATAAGCACATGGCATATCCGATGAGACATTCCATGGCAGCTTTATGGTACTTCCTATCCGGTCCGAGGCAAGCTTAGTAATGGGTTCATCTTGGGACTAAACACTTCGATATTTTACTATAGCCAAGAAAGCGCGATGACAAATAAAGCATTTTCGCAAAGAGGATAAATCTTCTATACATATATTATATATATATAAAAGGCGACATATGTATATGTGTGTTCCCTATAGACTCCAATATTCGGACTCACATCATCATCATCATCATTATCCACAGGCTTCTCTATCACACTGCTGGGTATAATAGGTCTCACTTTTTATGTGCCAGCTGGCTCGGTCCGGTCCACCCCAAGACTGGCCGTGTCGGGTCGCATCCCTAATTCAACTATCTATTTTTTATTAAAAAAAATTTTGATAATGTGGGAGAATGTAGGAAAAGAGGCCGTGGACAACCACCAATAACCTGGATACAAACAATAAAAAGTGACATGATAGCGAGCAACATAACAAAAGAGACGACCCACAACCGTACGGTGTGGCGCAGAAGTACTAGGAGGGATGACCCCAAATAAATTGGGATAGTAGCCAGGAGAAAGAAGAAGATATAATGTGGGAAGGAGATAGCTGATATCTGTCATCCCGGATCGGATAGGAGCACCTAGTATTGGTACAACAGACATTCCGACACTCCAATCAATGTATCCCTAACCCGTCAAATCATCACTTATTCAAATCGAATCAGACATGTCATAACAATGAAACGTCTTCGCAAGCTTCTCCAAGATTTGAATCGGCACTCAGATACCGGGAACGCGGCACAAAGGCCGGAAGATGACACAGCGCGTATACTAGCAACACCAAGCGTTACAAAAGCTATTTTAGACTGTATTAGAAAGTGATACAGTTCAGGGTACTAACTGAGTAGATTGATCGAATCTTCAATTGTCTTCATCGTCTAATGTAGTAAGCTAATACTAGTCGTTCGGCCCTAACTGTGACCACGCGATCTCGTCTTACTACGCCTTGACCGATTTTGCTTATACTTGTGCTTTTTTTAATGCTATTTAAGAGACGATACGAGCAAGTCGCTCGCCTGACGGTAAGCGTCAGGCTTAACATAACAGTTCAGTGCCACCCAGAATTTTGAATTTGAAAATTTAAGAACCGCGGCAATGCACTCCGCTCGTCACTCTAAAAATACTATAATAAAAATTGTTTTGGTTACAACTTGGTTGGCGCTGACCGCCAAGATGCAAACGAGAGAGAAAGAGAGAGAAAATATATTTTTCTCTTATTTCTCGTTGGACTGTGGTCCGTGGTTGTCAGGTGTGCTAGGGGTCTAAACACAAGCATCCACCAAAACACTGAAGCAGGCCTTAGACTAGTGTATGAATGAAAATGTTTACTTAGTTTAGCCTAATACTTGTTTTAATTCTGATTCGTGAAATATTTTTGGTCACTTGAAATATTACAAAACTTGGGTGGCATCACAGACTTTGGAATACTGGGGTGGGTAGCGTAGCTACATTACGGTGTTTTTTTGCATTCGCAACGTGAATTTCGAGGCTCTTTTTCAAACACCCTTCCCAACTAAATGACGTAGGCCAGGGACGGAACACCAATGGCGCGCGAAAAAAAATGTTGGTTGCGCCATAACGCTACCGATTGAAACGGTTTGCATTTTAGATCAAATATAAAGTTCACTATGATGCAAAGAAAATCTTTACATTAATCTTTACTTCATAGAATAGATCTATGAAGTACATATTACGTACGAACGCGATAAGCCTACGCTACGCAGTGACATTTATTACTATACAGAGCAAAATGTATTCTTTCTTTTCTAAGTTTTCTGTTGTTAGTACTTAGTTTTATATATTTTCCGAGTGTGTTTTATGGAAATAAATGACGATTATTATTATTATTATTTTCCCTATAATCACTAAGACAAGATTATTCGACGCCAAGTCTATGGCCTCTTTGTAAAAAAAGGCACGTTGATCAATAAAGGTTCGCCATCCCTGACTTAGGCGCACCATGACGTAAGTGCACTGACAGGGACGGCAAAATGGTCTATTTTCAGAATATATACAACACTTGGCGACACAAGCACAAACTAGAGCGAGTCGCGAGATAAATAAAAAAATTGGCGACAACAAAAGCGTTTCATCGATAACTCTGGAAGGATCACAGTATGGAAGCCTATTTAAAAACTTTTTCACGGTACAAATAAATTAAAAGAACAAACGTCAAATTTCACGTTCCACTTCTTTCCCAATACAACAAAACTTGACTATTGATTATGCGAGAGAGCACTAAATGGTAAACATTATGAAAACTCCGTGTACAACACTACTAACTTATGTGTTGACATGAATGAGGGCGCCACGATCGTACGTTAAGAACAACCCTGTAGGCAATTTTAGTTCACTCATTTGGTCACTTCCATAAGTTGCTTGTTCTGTTTCCTTCATCTCACAAAAGTGGCAGTTGTGAAAGAGTTGGGTAAATAGACTGAAGAGAACAGTGCTGCCAGGTTATTTACGGATTTTCCCCGAGAAATAAACTGCTGTTTATGGTGCTAGGAGCTCATTGCTATAAAGTGTAGTTTATAGTAGCATGAGCTCACTCTGCAATTTATTCGGTGTGATATTTAAGGCCACGCTCCCGGCTATATCTCTTTAGCACTATAATTTTATTTCAACACATTTGAAAATTAAACGTCACTGTGTGAGAAATAGAATTAATAGATAGCCAAGTTTTCTTTAGAATACCATTGTCAATGTTTTAAAGTTTTTTTTTCCTTCTTCTTCGTCAAAATAGAAAATGTCATGATACATATTATATTGCTTTAAAACATTGGGATTGTTATTATTCTTGGCTTCTTGGGTTATTGATCTTGGGTCTTTCCCAGTTGTCCTAGTACAATTGGGAAAGTACCAAACCTGGCAACACCGATCCGAAAAGCAACACCGATCTGAAAAGCAACACAGAAAGGAAGATTGTGTTACTATTACAGCACAGTACCACAGATAACATAACAGTAACGACAGTACTGGGAATCGAATGCTCTAGATACATGGGATTGCAGCCAATGTACGCCGAAGCTCTATCAAGCTTGAAATAATGTTTATTTGCAGTTGAATTTGGTACACGTCGTTGCAAAATTCTGTAACACTTTATTATCAAACAAATATTTATAAGTGCTGTGTGTATGTTCATCATTCAACTCCGAGATGTAATGAAGATGAGACGAGTGGTGATAATGAGGTGAATTTGAATGGATGGTGCAGAAATCCGGACGATTCGTTCATTCTTTAGAAGTTTACGTTTATTGCCTTAAAATTAAAGATACTGCGTGAGTAACTGCAGGCTTCGGCCCGAACAGTTCTCACTGACACTTTTTTTCTCTTATATATTTGGCTCCACACTTTAAAACAAGTCTCAGTTATAGTCTTAGTCATGCAAAGTCGCGGTCAAGTCTAAGTCATGCCCCAGTAAAGTGGTGGAGACTTCACTAGGGGTTTCTATGGAGTTTTGGAATCAACACGAATTCACGTTTCACGAAATTATTCTATACTAGCTGCGCCCCGCGGTTCCACCCGCTATTCTACAGGCACGGTTAAAATTTTCGGGATAAAAAGTAGCCTACGCCTAGCCTCAATACCAAATTTCAACCAAAATAATACAATGACTAGACTTCGACTTCTCCGCTGCTTCTTCGTTCCCGCCAAAACTCCTGTCACTTATGGTAATTCAAAAATTTTAAAAGTAATATAATTCAAAGAAATACAAACTACCCAACTGCACAATCTAAGTAGCGTAGTCACTAGACGTAAAGAGGAATCCGGCGACACCTCACTCGTCAAAATTGGTCAAGCCGTTTAGGCTGCAGGACGTCATATAGGTACATAATACACAAACATACGTAATACATACTTACATACACCCCAAAAACATAACCCTCCTTGGGCAGTTGGGTAAAAACCAAATCGCTTTGTAAATGGGCGGTAGCCCTCATTATACAATTCCAAACAATATTCTTTATGATTCAAAAATCACCAAGTTTCCCAAGTGCCATTTGCATTACAAAAGATGTTCGTTTAGACGTACGTAAACGCGCCTACGTAAAATGTTTGCAAGTTCCCATTAACGCGTTGTAACTCTGTGCTATCTAAGATAAAGCTTTCATTGATAGGGCTGCCAGTAATCAAAACTGTAAAAATAAGATTACCCAAAAAAAGGTAATTTTTTTCGGGGTGTTTATACAAAAAGCTTGACACATTTTGGATTGCAAGGTGTCGTTAGGTCGTCTTTAAATACGAAGTGTCATGCCGTGATACCATTTAACCGGTAGACAGCTAGTGCTCAATTCACATCACGAAATAACTCGCCAACTAGATCGCCTATAAATGAAAGCAAATTGCATGAATAAATTTTAAGCCGCTCAATCGTAAGCGTGATTAATTACCTCGACCCGCGCTCGGGGCACCGGGAATTGTATTTTAAAGAGATGTTTTCTGTTGCAAACTTTGATTATGAGCTATATTCTGCAGTCGTTTTTTTTTGGGTTTTTGTTATCATGGAGACATCTTAGGATCCCACAGACAATGGCAATGCAATAAGCAATGTAATGATTTTGTATATACTTTTTTTTATATCACCACGTGGCAGCCCTATAGACAGATCTAGATTGGTTTGTAAACTATCCCGGCGAGTGGACCAACTGGAATGGAAACTGGAACGCGACAAGTGGATACGGGCGCGAAACGAACGGAAATAGACGCACTTTCACAATGGAAGGAAGAGCCACAGATGTCGCTTGTGTCGAAATGTTTGCTTCTGAAGCACCGTAGACGAATAAAGAGCTGTTACGTCAACTGGACCCGGCCCAAACTGGTCCCGCGGGAAGAGTTAACAAAATAATTATTTTTATTATTATTATATAAACCTTTTTGTAAAATTGTAAATTGGAACAATATGGAATTGGAATTCGAAAAAAAAACAATTGTATTAAACTTTTTTTCTTTCTTAGTACACAGATAGAACAGCCATATAAAGGGATACATTTTTAAATTTACACTTTATTATGTACTAGTTGTTACCCCCAACTTCGTTCACGTGGACGTAAAAAAAGTATCCTATGTCCGACTTTGTGATATACAGTAACTCCTTATCAAATGTTATCAAGATCCGTTCTTCCGTTTAGCCATGATAATGCGACAAACCTCCAGACAGAGAGACAAAGTTACGTCCTATAGTTAGCTAGATGGCGTTGATCCATTTTTGTGGATAATTTGACGTTTTGTATTAAGAGATAGAATAAGACGTTTTCCTTTACAAAATACACAAGACTTGTCCATAGTTTATAATCTTCCACGAACACACAAGATAATGGTTTACTAAATTGACTCATTTTCGAGTTGAAAAAGTGTGTGTGAGTGTTAAGTATGATGTTCATTTCTGGCAATTTTTAACGTTAATTATTAAGATTATTGAATAGATTGTTACTATTAAAAACTTTCAAAAAAGTCATTTGACAGTTCAAAAAATGTGAGCCATCGTTTTTTTTTTTGTAGTTTTATGATTATGTTATATGTACGTTGATGACCGTTTCGGTTTAGCACATCAGTTCTGTCTTACCCTATATAAACTTTTATGGAGAAAGGCGTACCTAGTAAACAGATGTATACACCAATTAAACATCGTTCATTTACAAAATATAACCTTTTCTTTCTCAAAATAACTCCATATAAAATGTAAGGCTTATTTAGAAATAGAACCACGAACTCTACAAAAGGTCAACAACACTAGAAAATAAAAGAAACCTCTGTACTTTTTCTACTTATCCCTCTTCTAAAACAAAGAAAAAGGAGTAAAAAGTGTAGCGAAGTGCCCATCGAATTGAAGCCCGTAGAAGGTTGAGTTTAGACTTAAAAACGCAATTTATTGCACGTGCGGCTTGCAGCAAGAGACCAAACCAAAACATGGAGATGTTAGATTTCCGCAAATGCTTACATTGGAGATCGCTACCAAAAGTCAATTTTAAGAAGGTATACGATCTTCATTTGTCTTGTGTTTCTTTACCTGACTGCCTAAGAAGGAGGGTCATGTTTTCAGGGAGTATATAAATATGAAAGTACGTTTATATTACCTCCTGTAGTCCTAAACGGCTTGTTAGTTTTTGACGAGCAAGTTGTCATTGGTTATCATTATACAGTCGGTTATTTTGTTTCTTGTTATAACTGTACTTTTTCATTTGAGTAACGGTAGATATTTTTTTTCAAATGTAAACCTCTCTTGAAATTGAGTTGCCGACTTTTCTGGTTAAGGAAACGGTCTTAAAATCGTGACTTTCGTTCAAGTCTAATCCAAACACAAAACTGGATAATTGGTTAGATAAACGTTGAAGAAATCGAGAGCACAGCTTCGTCAGACTTGAATCGTTGTATATTTTTTCAAATGACATTTTAGATTTTGATCTACAGCGGTCATGAAATTGTAATGGCTCATCTAGTTAATAGATCAGCGCAGTTTGGTGCGATGGTGAGGGATAGATAACAGCAAGTGATTAATTAATAGTACTACATAAGTTTTGTGTTAAACAAGTTTAAATTCAAACATTTAAGACCCAAAGATAATAATACCAGTTGATCGTGCATCTACTGACATTGACTGACAACAACGCAACGCCTTAACCGGCGGGAAATATTGCACAGTAGTTTTATAACGTAAGTTTAAGTACTAAGAGAAGACTTATAAAACTTCATCGCATGGAAATTGGTAATAATTTTTACTTTGTATTTGTGAAGTCGAATACCGAGCCTTAATCCTTCCGAGCGTATCAAGTCGCGCGCATCGTTATTGCATGAAAAAAGATCTAGCCCATTCCGATCACTTGCCCTGATGCCGGGGCCCTATAGATAATTAATCTGAACACGACATCGGTATCCCCTGCCTGTAGTACTAAGAGTCTACTGAAAGCGGACCTCTGAATGGCTAGAGGTGGGGTTCTAACCATCTACCTAAACGAGCACGGGGAGGACCACAGCATCTAGGCTGACAATGTTATAGGCGAAGGCGTCTCAGGACAGCTCTTAGCCGTCCCGGGAGAAGCTGAAGCACGGTGCTGAGGGCTTGGAATTTGGAGATCCCGGAGCCCTCGGTCAAGCACCAAGGCAGGATATAATCTTACATAGCCTCAAACCTCAAAAACCTGACGTCAAAAACCTCAAAAAAGGTTGTACCTCAAAAAAGTCTGATATCTAGTGATGATTGACCCCTCGTCAAAAAAAAAGCCATTACAGTCCTATTGGCAGTGTATGCTATTTAGCTTATAATATTTTCGTGACAAAGGAATCTGTCAACCAGTTATATAGTCTGTGTTAAACCCTATCATTAATTTGAGGAATAAATTCTGTTTGACGGCACCTTGGCGATGCAAACAAGCCACTGTCTGTTACTAACTGGCACCGCGCCAAAGGACTCAATGACTCAGGTTCTAGGGAATTCCTGATACAGTGCCCAGCCTGTCAGTATGATAGCTATGAAGTTTGAAGTGTTTGTAGCTGAGATTAATTTCATTTTCAGAGAAGTTCAGGAACGGAAGAGGGTCACAAGAAAGGCCAAGATCCATACCGTGAGGTGTTTATTGCGATAATTACTAGGTTACCGCTGACGCTGCGCCACCGTGAATCGTATCGCCGCGAGATAAGGTTCACGGTCGCGCAGCGTCGGCGGGTGAACCTAATCATCATCGCAATAAGGATTCCACGGTAACAGCCCGGGCCCTGACTGTGACGTAGTTATTGCGATGGTTGTTTGGTTCAGCCGCCGACGCTACGCGACCGTGAACATTATCCCACGGTGATACGATCCGTATCACAGTGTATGTTTGTGTATTCCTAGAATACCTTCTGAAGCTTAAACGGCTTGACCGATTTTGACGATTGAGGTGTCGTTGCATTACCTCTTTGAATGTCATAATATGTTCAATTTTATAGTTACGACCACGGGTTAGGACTTCTTTAAGCTCTTTCATGTTTAGGCTTGGATGAACCATAATATGTGACACTATGTTTTGGTTTAAAAAAAATGTTTATAGTATTCTAATAACAACTAATTTTATTCGTCGTATTTTCGACGCAAAAAATATTTCACTTTAAGTGCCTATAACAACGAAGATTAGCGCGTTAAAAAAAACATACAAGCATAGTTTTTCACGGTGTAGATAACATATTAAAAAGTCATCGAAATCTTATTACTTATTATCTTATCTTAGAATTGATAAATAAATAAATAACATTCTTCTTATTAGACGTAGAATTACTGGTCCTTCTATACTGTGCGATCAATTCTATCCGATTATTGCAGTCTGTTATTGGCACCAAGTATTACTACGCATTTAATTATGCGCTAATTAAAAATATATTTATGATTTGTAAATGTAAATGGAGTGTATAGGTCAATGACTTTGTGATTGTTAGCGTTTTCCTGATAGTCGTGACTGTGGTAGAGATAAAGTCACGTCATTTGCTTGGATCTTTGTTAAATAAATAAATAAAAATTGGTGAACGTTTTTGGCACAGCGCTATCTAGCACCAAACTAAGCAAGCTTCTATAAGAACCAAATGACTGATAGAATACATTTTTTTTTGTATATACATACATAGAAACACCCAGACAAAGAACAAACATCTATGTTTATCACACAAATGTTTGTCCTGGGTGGGAATCGAACCCACAACCTATAGATCAGAAGGCGGAAATCCACCCACTGAGCCACAAGGCTAGTCAAAATCTAAAGATCTTTAAAACCACGATCATGTATAAAACTGATTTGATTTCAGACGATTACAATATGACCTGTGCCTGTATTCCGCAAGCAAAGTGACCGCGTAAGTGAGGTGATACGCTAACCTCGAGATTCTGAAACGTTGGTTAACTTTGACAGCAGAATAATTCCAATGCTGCCTTTGTCTGGCACTTCGCAAATGACAAAGACAGGAATAGACTTAATCTGTTGTCAAAGTTAACAAACGTTTCAGAATCCCGCGGTAAGTGAATTTGTATTTTTATTGCAGATACTGTAAAGAAACCACACTAATATTATTAATGCGAAAGTTTGTACGTAAGTGTGTATGTAAATATGTAAGTATATTTGTTCCCGTTCAACTCTGTAACGGCTGAACGGAATTTTTGGATGAAATTTGGTACGGAGGTAGCTTATACCCAGGATTACACATAGGCTACCTTTTATCCCGAAAAAAATAACGGTTCCTGTAGAGTAGCGGGTGAAACCGCGGGGCGCAGCTCGTATCTAAATATGGAGTGATTAGTTCCTTATTATTATTGTTAATTAGTACCTTTACCTTTAGAATTCTATATTTTAACTTTTTTCGCTGCTTTTGGGGCTGCTTTTACATAGAACATAACGAGTGCGAAGGAGACAAAAAAAAAACCTCGCCTTCTCACGCGCGGGTGAAGTTACAAAAGCTAGTATATTTTACGGAACAAATTTGATTACAAAAGAGAACTGGGAAAAATAGACATAACAAAAGGGTCCATTAGAAAACAACACCGAACAAAATTACTCAAAAAACACGGATGATATGACGCTCCAATAGCAAAATAGTCGAGTCGGCTAAATTCACTGTGTACAAGCCAAACAGTAGATAATCTTCTCACAAAGACGATTAACCGAAATGTGTTATTAAATATTATAAGTCGCGAAGCAAACGATTTTGAAATTTAGATTTAAAAAAAATAAAATTATAATACATAAATAAAGTATCAATTTTTTTTTTATATAATGGCAAATGAAATGAGTGTAAGTTCTACACACTGAATGTTCAAGGTCAGCCTTAGTATCGGAGAGCTTAAAGGATCAACACAAGCCAGGAAAAGCCAATGATATATATTATATCCGTTCGTAAGTTCCAAAGCAAGTTCAAGCAAGCAAGCTCGGGGCCGCCCAGGTTCGAACCCGCGACCCACGAATATGAGACGAGCATGGTCTTATTGGACTACCACGACTCGGTAACAATTTTTTATATTTTGTTTGCTTTTTAGAAAAACTTATTTGTATGAAAATAAAGTCGAGAATAAAATAAACCGCGTGGTTTTCGTTTTGAGCGCGTGTATGTAGCTGTGTATAGTACTAGCTGTTACCCGCGACTTCGGCCGCGTGAAACAGAAAAAAAAAAGTTGCCTATGTCCGTCTCAGACCCTTAAGCTATATCTATGGAAAAGTTCAGCTTGATCCGTTCAGTCGTTTAGCCGTGATAACACGACAGACACCCAGACAGACAGACAGACAGAGTTACATTCAAATTTATAATATTAGTTAGGATTAATCAATCCTGTATACGGTATATCATAAAAATGCGGGAAAAGAGGATAACTAAAATCGCTAAAAATAAATATGCAACTAATTCGCTTATTTTACTCTTTCTTTAAGATTTAACTCTTATTTAGTTTATTCGTGAAAAATAGATGGCACCACTAGTCCCTTCTTTACATAATAATATAGTGAGTTCAACAACTGCTCCAATATATATTATAGTGTCAATACAGTTTGAGCAATTTAGTTAATGGGCGTCGGCTCTGGAATTGGAACAACACGGAATGGAAGAGGGTTTAATCACGCTATTATTGTGACGGAACAAAGCGTGTCATGGAGGAAACAATTTGAAAACATGTTTATCTTGCTTGAAAGATTAAGATACCCCGTGTGAAGATAATTTAATGGATCTGGTGGCTGATGATTTGGTGGTTTTTGTTAAAAAATTAACGAAGCTGTTAGTTAGTCATGCTGTATTTACCGCGGTTCATTTAGGGCACATAATAAAAGAAGTAATATTAAAAGAATAACAAAATATCCGACTGCAAAATGTAGCCTTTGTCACTACGGATGTAAAGAGGAATGCAACGACACCTCACTCGTCAACATCGGTGAAGCCGTTTAGGCTAAGTATAGGAACAAACATACATACTTCCATTAACTCCAACAAACCAATGAGCGTAAATTTTATCATGTATATTTCGACAGATGCGTCGTGAGCTTCCTTCGTCCTCAGTACGGAATCTATAGGAGGTAATCTGTTACCGGCTGTAAGGTTTTTCATTCCAGTAAAAAGTTGTTGTGGTTTAAGTATTTTTCTTTATAAGCTACTTACTGCGAAATCTTTAAGCTTAGCGCGTCTCGTATTAAAGAACGCAAAAAGAAAAGTACAAACTTTTGCGTATATTGTCGTCTCGTCCTCAAATTATAAAATTGTCATCGTAAAGGCTCACAGAAAGTTTATACAATGTTTATGAAAACACATGAGATATTTTTACGTGAAGCCTTTCATGTTTTGTTGAATAAGCCTTTCAATATAAAAGATGCGTACACAATAGGAAGGAAACCTTACTTGATTAAGTTTCTGTTGTTGTTACGTCCCAGAAAGAAGCACGTTCATATAAATAACGCTAGTGACCTGCCCCGAGTTTTATACAGCTAGCTTACTCCTACAATAGCGCTACATAGAAACTAACCGCGTTTAGAGCCGCTGTGTGCGCACGTGAATTTACGCACGCACACATTCGCAAATAAGAGAAATAAGTATACTCGCAATGCAGTTGATAGCCGCCTCCGCGCGTAGGTAAGTATCGTGGTGACGGCCGCCGAGTGCACTACCGGTGAGTTTGCGCGTATTTTAAATACGTAGTCGTGCGTTGATAGCCCGGGTGGTCCTAAAACTGCGACCAGAACCACCAGAGGACGGGCAACAGCGACTTCTTAGGTGGTGAAGATTCACGATCTCCAAGCCACCAGTCATCGTGGGGATTATGGCAACCCCCCTAATATGGCTTAGTCAATGATATCATTGGATTGGTCTCAATGTACAGGTTATATCCTATTTACTTTTTAGGGGTTTTTGTAATCTATACTTGTCACCTTATGAGTAGTATTCGGTGAATTTACATGAAACTGTATATCATGGCAGTTCAGTCAGCAGTATAATTGGAATTTTGGTCAATTTGGGCTATGGACATTGCGCTCTTTGGTCTTTGTGAGCTTTGGGCATATGGGTCATTGGTCATTGTACGCTTTGGACTTAACACTCTTTGGATATTTTGCTCTTTTGACAATTTGCGACTCTTTGTCATTTTGCGCTTTTGTTTTGTCATTGTCCTACTAAACGGTTGTTGGACTCTGTTTTTCCAGCGCAGAGTGAGTCATCGGGTTTCCTTTTGAATAGTCATAGATATGTTGACCTGTTTTTTACCCGACTACCCAAGAAGGAGGGCAATGTCTTTGTGGTGTATGTAAGTATAAATGAGTATGTAAGTATGTTTGTGTGTTCCTATAAGACGTCCTGTACCCAACAGCTTGACCGATTGTAACAAGCGAGGTGTCGTTGTCGTCGTCGATTCCCCTTTACGTCCAGAGTGTCATTGGCTACATTTTGCAGTCGGGTATTTTGTTTTTCATTTAAGGATATTACTTGTTGAATGTTTTAGTGTTATGGTGAAAACCATAATTAGTTATTGATATAATGTTGTACAGACAGACACAAGACATTAAGGATTTTCTAAACTATTTGACACATCAAAAATATAAAGTGTACAAAAATATCAAGCCTCGAAATTTTCTGATTAATTTTTGCACATATGTTGTTTTTGCACGCTTAAGCCATATTACACATAATATGGCTTAAGCATCGGAAACGGACAATGGCTACTTTTTTTTTTTGTAGGTCCACGCGAACGAAGTCGTGGTCATCGCTGGCTGACGGCTGGTGGGGTGGGTGGTGGTGTTAGTTTGTTATTGTTTGTGTTTGTTGTGAGGTTGTTGTAAAGATCAAGGTTGTTGTTTTTGTCGAGTTTAAATACCGAGCAAGAGAAGGATTCTATGATTGAGTCACGAGCGTAGCGGGTGAATCTGAGTTAGCATCCTGAGGCTATCCTTCAAAGAAAAAAATCTAGATGGAGATCAAAATTCTATTTTACTCTAGTGAGTTACAATGTTCACCGAGGGGCGAAAGTAAACGATCACCGACGAGGGTGTCAACCGACGACTACACATACACACACGAGTTGGAATTGCACTTTCTTCCGAGTGATACCGTGCTTTATACTACACTAGCAGCCCGCCCCGGCTTCGCACGGGTATTTAACAAAAAAATAAAAATATGGTATATGGTATAGATTTAAGGTATTTTTTTTTTTACATCTTGGGTTACATAATGGAGTTTTAGTAAGGATCCCTAATTTTTTTGAAAATATAATATAGCCTATGTCACCCGGGGATAGTGTAGCTTCCCAACAGCGAAATAATTTTTCAAATCGGTTCAGTAGTTTCGGAGCCTATTCAATGCAAACAAACAATCAAATATTTCCTCTTTATAATATTGGTATAGAAGACTAACGAGGTATAATAATATAATATAAGAAGAAACAAATAGAAAACTCAGATAAATAAAGCATTTTTTGCTTTTTATAGACCATAATAAGACTCAAACCTCAAAATAAAACACAGCATGTTACCCCCATTAAAAAAATGCACTAACGCACTCGTTTGTTAATCAGTAGTACCACAGGTGAAAAACTTCCTGTAGAACTACCAAGCGATCCAGTAGTACCACGCCGAGATAGTGACCTGGTGCCTGGTATAAAGGTCTTTTGAATGTAGAAAAAAAAGCTGTGTCTTTGTTTGAATGTACAATGCTGTATTTTTCTTCGAAATATGGTACTTAGCCACTCGCAGTATTTTCTCGCCATTGAGGTTATAATAATCCACACTATTAATTGATTTCCAAAATTCCGTTGTCGATGTCTCAAATGATAAAGTTGATATTTATATTTATTATATTCAATCCGAATGTCTGCTCCATTTACGGAATACATAAATTTAATTGTATGACAAGACCTTTGATAAGTTAATCTCGTTTTATTTTGGGTTAAAACTCTTTTTATATAAAGTTAAGGTCGTAAGCAAATTGTTGCAAAACAAAAGTCAACAGGAATTATCTCAGTAATTTGTAGTATAATATTTTGGAGGGACCACTGATAAAAATGAGCATAATGTATGTGGATGTGATATTGAAACGAATGTAGATGTATATATATATTGAAACGGCAAAAACAACGCGTTTTCGCAGTAATTAATACAACAATGGAGATGATTAAACTCAGTCAAAAATGTTGGTGGACGTGGACGTTGGTGGCCGCCACACAAAGCGCCATCTAGCCCTAAACTAAGCAAGCTTGTACTACGGGAACCAGATAACTAATTTTTTTTTTTTTTAAATACTTACGTGTACACACGTACATAGAAACACACAGAAAAAGAACAAATATCCGTGTTCATCACATAAATATTTGACCTGGGTGGGTATCGAACCCACAACCTACAGTTCAGAAGGTGGTAATCCTCCCACAGAGCCACAATTCTCAAATGTTACCAATTGCCGGTGATTTACCCAATTACGGGGAAATATGACTAGTCGGGAAATTCCGAGGAGGAAAACAATTATATATGATTAAAATAAGAATAAGATAATTATTGTGACGAGACAATAATTTAATTATTATTCCGAATGATATTCTGTTTTTAATAACTGAGGATAATTTTTATTCGTCACTTGAAAAACCAAATCAAATACACGGTTGCACCACGGGTAAGACGCGGTGTTCCTGCATTTGTAGAGTGTGATAAGCCCAAGGAAGTGAATTTAAGAAAAAAGAAAGAAGTAAATTTAATACAACAGGTTCCATATTATGTCTAGGCATAATTATAAGAGTCAGAATACCTGCTTCACATAATGTCCAGACATAATTATGAGAACCAGAACAACTCAGTAAATATAGGAAAGACATCTCGATTTCTTTATATAGGCAATGCACACTACTATCAGATCCACAATTAAATATTGTCTTATGTTTTATTTTCATATTTCCGGCACTGAGGCCAACTGCAGAGCTAATTGAAAAATTAAATTTAAATTTACTGTGGAAGCAAAAACAATAATTTTAACATTAAAAATCCTTTTAACAAGCCTTATGCTCGTCATCATGTGTATTTAATGTTCTCATAATTAAAAAAAACAAGTAAGACCAACTCGATGAGCCTCATATTATTTGCTATCACACTTAATATTACAAATGCGAAAGTTTGTGTTTAAGTGTGTAAGTATGTAAGGAGGTAAGTATGTAAGTGTGTTTGTTCGCGTTCACCTCTGTAACGGCCTAACGTGTGAACGGATTTGAATGAAATTTGGCATGGAGGTAGCCTACACCCTGGATTAACACATATTTTTTTTTAGAACCCCCATTTAGTAAGTGTGCAAACATTACTGTGTTCCGGATTGAAGGACAATGATTCCAGCGTTCCCACATACTTCATGGTCGGAGATAATGTGAATTTGAATTCATAACGTCCCCACTACTGAACATTCTATGAAGACGTTGGGCTTGGGTTGGGACTAAGTCCCAATTACGGCTCCGGTCATCAAGAGATTACTTAGAATATCTTTTTTCAGCGCAGTGTTTTTAACGATTGAAGTTAAAGAATCTCGTTACTCAATTGCATAAAAAAGTATTGGACTGGACTAGAATAATCTATTTTCATCCAAGCCAACACATGCATGTACAATTACAGCACGATCAGAAGGAAACATGAACAATCTGAAAAATGAACAACATAAAAAAAAATACATTTACAAATGTTGTACCGGAAGAACAACATAATTATACACAAAAGAAAGGCGCAGGTTAAATAACAGCTTCCAAAAAACAAAACGCAGGCGCCGAAACTGTCTCGGACGAGTATAATGATGAAGTAGATAATAAATATCGTAATGATTGATGCAAACGAGGTGAGCAATAAGGAAATTCAGTTTCTTTTTAATATTTATTGACTGTGGTGAAATTAGTACCTTTTTACGGCATTGATCGGCGTCGTTGGCGGTGGAATCATCTTTGACCTTACATTATTTATTGGCCAGGTTAAGAAATGGAGCGATGATACAGACAAATTCGCTCTCAATATTTTTATTTTTTTTATTTATTATTCATTACATAGTTACATTTTATTTTTAAGAAATGGAGCACCGCAAAACTAAGTAAGTTTGTCGCGGTATCCACATTCGCAGCGCGCTGCCACATAAAACACAATAACATTAAAAAATGTGAGAACTGACATACTTAAAAAAATAAAATAATGGTTAATTTATAAATTAGTACATTATCTTAGACAACAAAATAAGCAGGCATCTATTTTATTCCACAGAGTGACATACGATTCTGACTCGGGCGCTGTTCACGTCTCACTAAACCAGTTCTAGTAGTCCGACGTAAACATCGGTTATACAGAATGTTGTGAAAAACATGTTGTGAATAATATGGCATAGACGAATACTTATGTTTTCATTACACATAACACATTGCAACAAGGCATGAATGCTTACTATCCTGCCGAGCGCGGGTATAAAGAGCCAATGCTGATGGTGTTAATATTAAACATAGATGTTTACTGTAATATTAACCTCTAAGTTATCTAACTTGAATATTATCATGTAAATGACGAATGCTAAGAATGAATAAGAAAAGCTGCTGCGGTGCTGCCGACACCTCATACATAGTAGAGTATAGTAGAAAAAAAAGGACAAAAGAATATTAATTATTTTTTTAACGCTCTCTATTGTGAAAAGGTCAAATAAAATACGCCTTTTGCAATATGGTAGTAATAGTAAACAATCTGAAAAGCCTTAAAGACAATCATTCTTGCTAGACAAAAATGATAATCCCCCATGATTTCCTTGCGTTCCTCTCGCGCCCTCCAGCTAAAGATCCCTATTTCTACCCATTTAAATCTTTCCTATTGTAAGTCTTTCACTGTGCAAGCTGTCCTGCTCTGGAACAAGCTGCCTCAATCAGGCAGGCTAAATCTCTTTATATATTTAAAAACCTCGTTTATAAACAGTATCTTACTGTGTGTTAATTGGTACGTATGTATAATTATGTATTATTAGTTTTATAGTATATTTTTTTCAAATATATAGTTTGTATTAATTGTGTGTATTTTATGTAGGTAGTAGGTTTATGTATATTTCATGTTATTATTATTTTTATGTATTTACAGCACCGACCGTAGTTTTCAACTCATAATTCTGTCCATCCAAAGGTTGTCTGGAAGAAATCGCTTTAGGCGATAAGGCCGCCCATTATACTACCGTTTTTAAAATATTATTGTTCATTAATTTTTAAGTTTGTCTTTTTGGTGTATAATAAAGCTATATTGTATTGTAACATGATACTAAACTTCGTAGTTAAATATGAGTTTAAATTTAAACCTAGACTCACCGTGAGTCAGTTACCCGAAGCGGCAAGAAGATTTGTTAGAAAACAGTTGTGTCGACTGTGACTGTCGCTGTCATAGTCGCGCGTAAAAACTTGAAATATTGAGAAAAAATCCGCCCACAGACTCCCTTCAAGGTCTTCTGAGATTTCCAACTGAGATATCAGGAATAAAATATGGTATTAAGAATAATCTGACATTGTAGTTACGGGTTGTTAACTTCTGTCTGATGAATAGGTAAGCTTGCTAAATGTATTTACGAATATTGTTATTTCGTCTTCTACTTCTACTTTTTCTATTCTTATCATCATCATCATCCTTAACTGCCTTAACAATAAAGTAAATTTTGTTAATAAAGGCTGCAATGAAATCACCCGATAGTACGATAATTGACTAGTTATATTCGACTTCTTTCGACGCGACTTTTCTTTCTTCTATTATTTACATACTGTAGCTGAGTCCCAGGCTTCGGCTCCACACATTAAATCGCGTCGAATGAAGTTCTTGATATAATAGTGATCGAACTTCACATACCTGGGTAAGTTCGTTTGATCACTAATTATGTGAAATAAGAAGCAGAATAGTAAATAAAACACCAGATTTAAAATCTTGGAAGCATTTTCAAAAAATAGTCGAAAAAAATATGCTGTAATAACATCATTTGTCAACTAATAAGCATTTCAAAACGCTAAAGAAGCGAGTCACAACAAAGCTCAGGAGTTAACTAAAAGAAAGACGGTTTTTAACTGCATATCAATCATCAACTAAAAGACATAAAAAGTCTTTTCCCCTCACATACGGCGTGCATAGATGTGTCTCCAGTTTTATGAGCGCATGTGTTCCAAAAGATCACCATAACAAACTCTGCCTAAATAAAAGATGAACTGTGTTGCCACAGTTATCCTAAATTAAAGTAATTATTTTTTCTTTTAGTAAAACTGGAATAATCACGTTAAATTGAGTCGGTTATTCCGACTATAGACTAAGTTATTCCCTTAATTTTGGTTACAAATTCAAATTGAACAGTTTGTTTACAGGAAGGTAACATGAAAATTTCATAAAAGTCAAAGAGCAGATAGCATGACGAAAGAGCAGTGTCTGATTAAAGGGGAAAGTGGAACCACATGAAACAACAGACGAAAAGGAAGGACATAAGGGTTAATATCTAGCATTGGACGTAAAGATGACGAGTATCTAAATAAGCTATTTAAGTACTCATAGAACAAGGACCCGGGTTATTCCTAAAGCTGCGACCAGCGAGCTTTCCTCTAACTTTGAAACATTCGTGATTCTGATTGCGAGAGCATGCCATCTCGCTCGTACCAACTTAGTCGCACTATGCCCGGTCCTGCTCGCGCAACTCTCGCTATCGCTCTAATAGTTACGGGATGAGCCCATAGTTTAAGACAACCAACAATACATTTTAACAGTAAATAAAGGACCATTATAAATATTAGAACTATTATAAAAATTATGTTGCGAAAAAGGTTCTTCTTGAAGTATTTCAGCATATATTTTTATGGTTCCCATAATTCTCACTATAATATTATGTAGGTACATTCATTGCAGTTAGCTGCAGTTAAATTACCCAACGGTCTGGCCTGTTAACCCGAGCCACTAACAAGGATTTCCTCTATTAGCCTGCCGGATCGGAAGCTTGGCCCCATAGTATATTAACATTAATATAATAATGGGCTCTATTTTTTAATTTTTTTTATTTATCTTGAGTTGGATATGAAAACATGTTTAATATAGGTACATTCAACATTAAGCGCGGCTCCACAGACTCTGGGGTCCGTGCCTTTTGTTAAATTAATCAATTTTTGTCAAGTAAAACTTAATATACAAACTGACTGAAGACTTTACAAAAGGAATATAATGTTTAAAGAAAACTGAAGAATACTGGCTTCGCTTGCTTGTAGAAAACTTTTAGCATAATAAAACACGGGCACTCTGATACCTTAGCTTCTATTTATGAAATAATTAAATAAAATACCAATAGTTCTGAAATTTACCCTTACTCAAAAAAAAAAAACGAAACATAGTTATTACAAGTTATTATATTAGTTAAGCCTCTTTTTAATATTATAGTCTGTGCAAAAAGATACGATAAATCGTGGCATAACGGTGATTTTATTTATATATAATTAACAAAACAATATATTATGTTATTTTTATATAGATATTAGCTGTGGATTCACTCACTATTCTACAGAAACCGAATATTTTTCCGGGATAAATCTTGTCCAGGGTATAAGCTACCGCCATACCAAATTTTATTTAAAATCTTTCAGCCGTTACAGAGTTGAATGGGAACAAACACACTTACATACTTACACACAAACTTTCGCATTTATAATATTAGTGTGATTTCTCGTAGGACCCGAGTACTATTGAGAACTGAGTCGGTATTTACCAAGTATCAAAACATTTCTAGTCGTGCTGGCAATGACAGTAAATTACAGTAAACAGTAAATTAGCACACGACCGACTTCAATTCTAACAACTCTATCTAGTATAGATACACTGGATATTCTCATCAAAAAATGTGCAAGAGATACTATTTGGAAATATTTCAAATTTATATGGCACCAAAATGGTTGTCTAATCCAAATTAAAGTTCTTCTAACGACTTGACGTTTCTAATTTAGTTATAGAGACGTTTGTAGTATTTTATTTTAGAAACCAACGACACTTCGAATGCTTTTAAGGGCGAGGCGTGAAACGTTGGAAAACATTATGATTTAACTGGCAACTTTGTGAAGTAATGTTCAATAAATATTAACAAAATAAATTGAAAACACTAGAAGATGAACCAAGTAATATGATTTCATATAATCCTAACTAATATTATAAATGCCAAAGTAACTCTAGTCTGTCTGTCTGGGCGTTTGTCTAGTTATCACGGCTGAACGGATCGACCTAATTTTTTGCATATATATAGCTTAAAGATCAGTGACGGACGTAATTTTTTTGTAGGTCCACGCGAACGAAGTCGCGTGTAACAGCTAGTTATATATAATTGTTTATTATAATACTGAGCAATGAAACGTGCCAGTCGCTCACCTGATGAAAATCGTAACAATTGCCTACAATATAACAGTTCAGTGCAACCCAGAATATTGAACTTCATCTGTTCAATGCAATGCGTGGCAATACACTGCGTGTAACGCTTGATTTTTGGTTGGGGAGGGTTTATAATAATTTATACAGTTTTTGTACAGTTGGATATATTATATTATTTTTAGTTACAGCATTACATTTTGGTCGGAGAGACCATTAATATATGATGAGTTATTTGGGCGCCTTAAGATTAGATATATTTATGCCGGCTATTACAGTGAGACTGGGGCGTAGGGTCCAACCTAAAGATCACCTGATTTGCAACCAACTATTTAGAGAAAGTTTACTAGGATTAATCGACAACACTTATTATTTAAAAGCGACCAGACTTATTAGACGTTACCAGAAGAACCCAATATGAGATTAATAATATGAAAATTATTAAATCAAAGTAATCCAAAGAGTAACGTTTTTTTTCAAATAAATGTACGTAGTCATGATAAAATACGGATTCAGTGTAACCCTAATTTTGTTAAATTATTAGCCATTATCGTTATGAACCATATAAACTTCGTTTTTTTTTTTTGTTTTTAAACTTTAGATTTTTAGGTTGTGTTTCCTCAATGAGTACGCAGTAAACACTAAGTGCACACAATAGCTATAAGAGGAGCTGTTTCTGAAAACAAATTTGAGAAGACAAGCCATAATAATAAAATATAGTCGGAAAATTGCAAAAATATCTCAAAATGGCATTCGTAACTACCGAAAACTCTGATAACTTCGCATTTAGAAGCCAGCTAGAATTAAAACTCTTAAATATAAATAGTGTCATTAGTGGGAAGGTAGTGATCATAAAAAACTAATGACTAATAAATCAGGTAACAATGAGGATCCTTTGCTTACAGACCGTAAAAAAACAAACTTCACAGTTCATAGAAAAACAACTCATCAAAAATAAAAGCACATCGATAAACTTCGTTTAAAAATTTGAATTCGAAACGATCGCGATTCGTCGATTTGAAAATAGAACGGGTCGTTTTCACGCGCGGACCGCGCCGCACGCGCAGCGGCCTGAGACTGGCTGGAGTCGGCGACTCACCGCTACGACGCTTCCATCATTCTCCTATCTGCTATCCCTCTCGTATACACAAAGCTCTCTATTGCCAAACAAGGACACAAAAAAGCTAGGCTTTAACGCTTTTCCAGGTCTCATAGGTACAAATTTCGCAAGCCAAGGCCGATTTACAACACTTGCTTTTTTCAACGAAATGTCAGCTGTCCATAAGGAATTTATGCGCGTGTGTCATCTGTAGGCGATTTGGTTTATTTTAATCCGCGCTTGGATGCGTTAACGGACATTTTATGATAAGCGAATGGAAATAATAACAATAATTTTATGCTTAAATGCGGACAGACCGGTGTGAAGGACGATCAAGTAGGCAGAATAACCGTTATAGCCGATAGCCTATCTAGGCTTTATGCTTATGATCTTGGAGACGAAAACAAATAAGAATTAAAAACGCCAGGCGTACGTATTTAACATAGATACATAAGGAAAGGAAATTTGTTTATGGACAAGGAAAATTATAGAAAAAATAAAATAATTAAAATCACAGAAGATTATAAATGATCTAGGGTTTCACTATAAAAGGACTATAATAACTTCTCAAATCATTATAATAAAAGCATAATAAAACATACAGCAGAAAGGAGTAAAAGAAAACAAACTTGAGTTCCGGACAAGGTTCAATACACGCAGAATTTGTTGAAGTGCATTATCAGGTATCTTAATTGTTATTGTTTAGAAAGACGATAGTTCGAATCAACATATCCCTTAAAATGTAATTTATTAATATTTTGTAACATTTGAAGAGTTGTAATAAAAAATATTGTTCTGTATATTTCTCTCTTTATCAATCAAAAACATGTTTTACGATTTAAATGTGTTTGTTTTTATCATGGCAAATACCTTTATTAACTATCTACTATATAAAACGAATAGTTGAATTACCCAGAGACCATTGCAGGTCTAAATGTTCAAGCCCACTACTAGTTGGCAGTGTACCCAGCATGTTGGCGGCTATACCACACTAAAAGGCAAAGCTTATACGCTGCGCCAGATAAACGCCAGCATTTTGAGTTATACCCCCGAATACTGAAACGTTTGTTAACTTTGACGACAGATTAAGTCTTTTGCTGTCTTTATCATTTCCTTAGTGCCAGACAAAGTTAACAAACGTTTCAGTATTCGGGGGATAGACACACAAATTAAGATAAAAATGAATTGATAAATTATAGGAAAGAGCTTTTGGACAATTTTTACCAGAACTTGCCAAGAATTTCAAAATTATACTTCCAGTTTTGCAATCGCGATTATAAACACAAGATAAAATACATGAAATTAAATAAAATACCGACGCTCTAAGACGGCTCGTAAAGTTATTTGAAACGTTAAAGTAAAGGCATAGGTTATAAAAATTAATGGACTAGAACCATTAAGCCTCGCTCAAGTTATAGTGCAAGGCAATAAGAGTTGTTGAAATGACTTCGCAATTATTATCTCGTTTGCAGAAAAGCTGCAGCGGAAGTTCAGAAAATAAATATAATTGTGAAAGATGTTGAGAAATACATTATCTCCAACATCTTTATCATCCCTTATCTTTATCTTTATCAGCTCATATCGATCCACTGTTGGACATATAACTATTAATTCATCATAGATTTTTGTATAATTTGTGTGTTGACCCTTAACTGTTTTCTAAGTCAAGTAACTAACTACACACAAAATAAAATGTTTAAAAATTCTCAATACGATATTCCTGCCTGAGTAGCACCACAGAATAGGATAAGATAACACTTATTTGTTTTGAGCATGCTTACCTAAAAGTTTGTTTGCTATAGATTTGAAGACAGCCTTATATTATACTTTTCGGTAAACACAGACTCCTTCTTTTGATAATAACATAGTTCACCCAATAATTTCTGAATAGTTTGGTCCGATTCATAGAATTCAAAATTACAAGAATTAAAAGGGCGAGGTCTCAGTTCAGGGCAGGCTGGTAGCTTGTAGTTACAATAAAAAATCTGAACAAGACGTGGAAATACTATTTAGATTAATTCATATACGCAGAAACGAGAGTGTCCGTCAACCTCATATATAACACGGTCGTTAACGTAGACAAACAAACATGAATTTTGGATTATTAATAATGACTCATATCGGTCAAGTTATTTACCGTACCCGCAAACAATTCCACCAACATATATTCATCCTTAATACATGCGAATACAGCTAAAATTACAGTTCCATTTTTCTCCAAACCAGTAAATTCTAGATGAATGGGTTTACCATAAAAATTATAAGCAAATTCTGATAGTAAGTGCTTCCGTGCTGAAATTGCTTTATTAGGTCTTATTGTTGTTATCTGCATCATTTAGGTACATTGCTCTCAGCTATCAATCAATCTACGGGTTGGTCCAAACGGTGACGTCAATCCGAAAACGTTTCTCTTATCGGTAGATGATTTAAGTAAAACATCCCAATGTTTTACTTAAATCATCACCCCAGATCAGGATATCACTCCTAATTAAACCTTAATCCTTAACCTATCCATGTAATAAATAAAAAGAGGTATAAATAATAATAATTATAATGCCATGTGAGAGGACAATTTTTTTTTTTAATTCTATGACGGTATCGAATTCATAAACAATATTAAGGAGACCTTTTGAATACCTACTTAACTTAGATAACTATCATCTACAACGTTCTTATCGATTATTTTCTACTTACAATCATCTCCTCCTGTCGTTCAATCATCTCCTCCTGTCGTTCAATCATCTCCTCCTGTTGTTCAATCTTTTTGTGCCCATTTATGGAAAAAGGTCAGGTCCTCACTTTGGCCATTCGTTCCTTCGTTCTTTCGTATGTCGATGTCATGTCGTTTCGTGGGATTTTTAGGATTATTGATTGACTGATTTGTGCTACAGGGATAGCTAGACTTAGATTACCTTCATGAGAGTAAAAGGAACAGACTAGTAAGGTCATAGTTTTGACCCCTTTCCTCTCATGAAATTAATATCTAGCTGTCCCTTTCACCTTTCGTCAGACATAAAAAAACCTTTACTTAAAACATCTACTTATGCATGTAATAATAAGTAGGTATAAATTATAATTATAATGTTTCTCTCTCTATTCGGTTGTATCCTTTGTCTCGCGTATGTAGCTTATTACAAAACACAGATCGTGATTTCAAATCGTGACCGGCTCTGAATAACAAAATTAGCCGTTCGTATACTTTTATTAGTTTAGTTTAAAGTTCCCTTCAGACTATACTATATGGTAAGTATCATAAATCATGTATATCATACCTTACTCGCAATAGTTAATTGTAAAAATTTCCGAAGATATTGTCATAAGCTTTACTTACACTGTCACTGGCACCTGACACACAGTCCTAGACTAGTTTGGGAGCCTATGGATCATCACTCGATGTAAAAACTTAATTAATGTCAAAATAAATAATTTTTTTTTTTTTTTTTTTTACGTGTATGATTTTTAGATAACTGCAAAACCGAAGGTAGAGCTCTGGATGACATTGATATTTGCTAGTCAGTAAAACATTACTAACGCAAAAAGCATAGCCACACAGAATTTGTAATGTGTTTTATGTTTCATCATCATCAACCAGAAGACGTCCACAGCTGAGCAAAGGAATGGGTTGCATTCACCATAAGCTCTGGGTCAGTTTGAATGTCATTGTCCCAATAATTAAAAAAATATATATGTGAAATCGTGAATAAAAATTGTGTTCTCACCAATTTAAATTATAGCGTAGTCTGAAAAGATCTTCAGAGCGCAGTTTAAATTAATTATGTGTCTTAGATCATTTTTATTATGAGTTGATTTGACGTGGAGTAAATGGGATGGAGAGATGAGTTTTTTCGTTATAATTAAGTTTATAACAGTTGTGAACTGATGTTTATGGAAATAAAGCATGATAATGTTATTTTTTAAAGCGAATCGAATGAAAAGAAGCGAATCAAGCAGCGTAGGCCGCGAAATGGTGCACTCTTCGTTTCGTATTCAAGAATTTCATGCCTTTGTGCGGACTGCCCAAGAAGGAGGGTAATGTTTTTGCGTGCATGTAATGTAAGTATACGTATATTTGTGTGTTCCTGTATTACGTCCTTATTATTTGAACCTTAATGGCATACTGATATCGACGAGTGAGGAGTCGTTGGACGTAGGCTACATTTTGCAGTAGGGTATTTTGTTTTTCTTTTTATAATATGTCTTGTTATTTGAATTTCATAATGCATTGGGTTTGAACTAAATAATGACTGCTAATAGGTAAAGTCAAAGATTTTGATAAATTATTTATTTGTTAGCATTAATTATGAAAACAAATATATAATAAATAAAAAAAGGAAAGAAAGAATAAGGAAGCCCATTGCTAAGATATTCTGGAAAGTGTCTCTTATTTGAACCGCGATAACTTATGTACGTCAACCTTTTCTTCAAGTCCGTTTCAAGGGAAACTCTGATTCATTATTCATTGTCTTTAAACATAAATTTAAACAATAAACATACTTTCTTTCATTCGCACTGAGAATTACTAGTTACATGTAAAATGAAATTAGCAATTTGATAATGGAACAGCAGCCGGTCTGTTCTGGGTCCTGGGGCTCGATTTTTGAATCGCTCGTATGATATTTCGCACGAAAATATCATGCGGAACGCCTGGCTTTCGAAGGAAATCCCAAACAAAAGGAGCATTTTTTAAATAATTATACCACTAAATATGTAGTAGTATACCCAGTAGAACAATTCAAAATATGCGTTGTCAACTAATCCCACGGATTCGGTTCAAGCGGGTTCGTAATAGCATTCAAACCACTCGCGCGTTAGCGAGTGGTATGATTGTAACTTTTAAACTTTCGCGATATGAACACATAATTTAATATGTCAGGACTTAACCACGCTAAAACTAGTTTATTTATATACCTCGACGTTTCGGCCAAGTTTCAATGAAACGTCGACGAATCGAATCCGTGGGATCAGTTGACAACGCATATTTTGAATTGGTCTACTGAACCCGTTAACAAATTTTGTAATTTGTATAGACACAGAGAAAAGTTTTTGAATAATAATACGAAAATATGAGAGACAGCCACAGAGACGCATCGCATTTCTTCAATATATATTTTTTTGTGTTTGATCCGTTTGAATTTGATTTGAGCAAAAAAATAAAAAATTGGTGGACGTTTTTCACACATAGCGCCATCTAGCCCCAAACTAAGCAAGCTTGTAATATGGCAACCAGATATCTGATAGAATACAATACATAAATACTTTTTTTTTTTTTAATAATAACATACATAGAACACATAGAAACGCCAAGACAAAGAATATGTGTTCATGAATCAGACATGTGTTTGTTCCGGGTGGGAATCGAACCCACAACCTACAGCTCAGAAACCCTCCCACTGAGCCACAAGGCTAGTCGCTATCAATAGAAAATCTTTCACTTCGCATGATATTTTCATACGAAATCATACAAGCGCTTCAAAAATAGAACCCTAAGCCTTGATTCTGCAAGCTAAGCGAATGCGCTGAGAAGTTTTGGCGGGAACGTGAAGAATAGTCATGTCGCGTCATTATAATTATTACTATTTTCCGAATCTTCTTGTTATTTCGAATGCTCTTTTGTACAAACGGTGGATTTCACACACTGCCTTTTTTTAACGTTTTACTGAAATGTCTCCGATTGTACAGACAACGCGGTATAACACACCGAAAACGCCTCTAGGCGTGGCGTGGCGCGACGCATTCGCATGAGCGTCCCGCGCTCCGTCACGTCGCACGGTGCAGTGTGAGAATCGCCTAAGTGTACGTGATCGTGCACGAGTGTTGGTGAATAGTATAATGTCGTGAAACGTGACTTTTCGTGTTGTTTCCAAAATTCCATAGAAACCTCCACTAAAGTCCCCACCGCTATACTGGACCTTGAACTTTATTGTAACTTACTTGGCTTGGCTAAAACTTGTATTAATTGTGAAATTTAATATTTTAATTCACTTGAAATATTACAAATCTTAACAAGTGTTAAGTCCTAAAATATTGTATGTGGAGTCTAAATATAAAATTAAAAAAACGCACAAATGAGGTATATGGTATGAGGTATGAGGTAATGAACTTGCATTTTTCTTCCGTATTACTGCTGCAAAGAAATGTCGAAGTATTGGGATTGCAGCCAAATGTGATTCTGTATTTTTTTTAGATAATAATTTAAATGCTTATATTCCTCTCCGCCGCTCTTGGTCAATTACCCAGATCCCATCAGTATGCTTTACAGACGGTCTACCACGATTTCTATCGTAACATCAAAACGTGACTACCACGCCCGATTGGCTCTCCTCATTATCCTCGTTCGATTTACATACTCGATTCTTTATTTATTGTTTTTCTGTTGTTTCACAGCCTTGACCCCGAGTTGGACTGGTACAGTCGTCTACATAATGTAAACATGTCACAATGCTTATGGTACCTACCCTACTCGGTGCCTGATTTTCGCTATGCTATCGCCAAACTTTGAAAAGTATTATTTGTTTGATATTGATAGGAATATTTTCTTAAAAGGCGGTAAAATTAAAATTAACAATTATTACCCGACTGCCCAAGAAGGAGAGTATCAGTTTGGCAACCTAGTTTGGTCACGAGGAAACACCCATGTTTTTGGGGTGTTTGTTACTTTATACGTATCAATGTAAGTATGTATGTTTGTGTGTTTGTGTATGTACCTCCTGTAACCTAAACGGCTCCGATTTTGACAAGCGAGGTGCCGTTGTATTCCTCTTTACGCCAGGACTGACATAGGTTACATTTTGCAGTCGGGTATTTTGTTTTCCTTTTAATTATTTTACTTGTTTTGACCAATTTTTTGTCTTCATACATAGTTTATTAGCCAGCGTTAAGTTTTGTATTTTTTGTCGGGCGCGCGGGATTGCTGTTATTGGCCCAAGGAGTATGTTTTTTTAGTGTGCATGAGTGTATGTATTTACATACATACATACGTTATCAGCCAGAAGACGTCCACTGCTGAACATAGGCCTCCCCCTTAGACCGCCACACCGACCGACAAGTTGCCACTTCCATCCACCGGTTGCCCGCGACTTTCACAATGTCGTCGGTCCACCTAGTGGGAGGCCTGCCTACGCTTCGTCTTCCGGTTCGTGGTCGCCACACAAGAACCTTTCTTCCCCATCGGTTATCGGCTCTTCGAGTCATGTGGCCTGCCCATAAGTATGTGGAATTGAAATCATTTATATGGCGTTGGAGGTTGTACCTCACGCCAATGCCACCTCACACATTGTTTACGAGCCTATGTGAATGAGATGGGGTCACCAATGAGACATTTAGGGGACATGGGACCACCAAAGATGAAAGGTCTTGAATGAATTTATGACGCAGTCGGGACATGACATATTGTTTTCCGTGTGAAATTTATTAAGGAAAATTGGTTTTCTTTAGTTCAGGACCCGTACCGTGACCGTGAAGTCCTTATTGCGATGATTGTTAGGTTCAGTCTATCCGCCGTCTTGTCTATACAAAAAGCGTGTTCTGGTACCCTATCCTAAATGTTATCCGATTTCGACGTTTTTTTTTTAAATTATGCTTGTTCGTTTTTTTTTTTAATTTAAATATCTTCACTGGGCTTTTGTGTCGAAAATACGACGAAGAAAAGTAATTGTTGTAAGAATACCATAAACATTTTTTGGAAAAACAAAACATTGGGGCATATATTATAGTTTATCCAAGCCAACACTAAAAACAAAAAAAAATATTTAAGGGATGGTGGGGAGCGATGGCCCAATGCCACTTCAACTTGCAAATCCTGAGCTATGTCGGTGACTTTGGTTCTTCAGCGAATATCCTCGTTCCTGATTTTATCGCGCAAAGAGACTCCGAGCATAGTTCTCTCCATTGCCCGCTGTGTGACTCTTATTTCGTTGTGATTTTTTGGTTTGTAGTTCAATTTGCGTGTGGTTACCATTATGCGTTTTGTACATTATAAGCCAGAGGGAAATATTTTACTTCCTTTGAAAGATTACCAAGCTTGACACTTTGACACTGGCTAATTACACTACGCGCGGAGCCAAAATACAAAAGGAAAAGGTCTTAATTTCATTGGTAGGTGCAACATTGTAACAAAGCTGTAGAGAAGCGTCGCCTTGAGCATTCCACTTGCGTTCACATGATTAATGAAGCTCCAGAGGTGGTAACGATTTTTATAATAGGTATCAAATCGATTCGCTTTACAAGGCGATCAGTCATTAATACATTTTCATTAATTCACTGGTGCCCACGGCTTCGAATCATTGATTTAATTATTCAACGATTCTACGAGTCAGAAGTAAAATGATGGTAAGTAGCCCGCTCCTTTTATGCTGTCCCGTTCGCGTATTTACAAAATTACGTACGCGTATTTTACATTTTAAGCCGGAGGCAAAAAATTCACTGACTGGGTGATAAAAAAATTAACTGTCAGTTACCTTTAGAATAACAATGCCAATGTAAGCGTTTACCTTCGCCGTAATAAAAAATAATATCACTAAATATAAAATAATATTAGTGTATATATAATACACTAATATTATGAATGCGAAAGTTTTTATGTAATGTATGTAAGTATGTAAGTGTGTTTGTTCCCGTTAAACTCTGTAACGGCTAAACGGATTTGGATGAAATTTGGTATGGAGGTAGCTTACACTGTGGATTAACAGATAGGACAGCTAGTGTTACATAAAAATAAAAGTTACTAGGGACCTTTACTCTGCCATTGTCTCTTATGTTTTAGGTATTTTTTTAAATCTACCTTTTTGTTTTTGGTTCATGTGTACAATTTGTTTATGTCCATAAATAAAAATTTGTCTATTGTCTTATCGGAAAGTATCGTAAACAACACTTTACTATGAGATGATGAAAGACTATTGCCATAACCTTGCCCAGTCCCCAGTGCTCGTGAGTAATCAGTAAAATTCTCAAGTGCCAAGCTGGCAACCCTAACCTGGAATCCCGGAAACACCAGGTCCAGTTTCCATACAAGGCGAACTTTTAGCTTCGAAGTCATGTACATTTGAATAAAACACGACGTTCATGTTGTTAAACTGTAAATATTACATCTTGTAAACATACGGGAAGGCTCAGCATATCATTTGGTTAAATACAAATTTATTTATGTAAAATGGTACATTAAATAAATAAATTTCTGGGACATTTTTGCACACACGGTCATCTGACCCCAAACTAAGCAAAGCTTGTAATATGGCTGCCAGAGACTGATATACGTACATAGATATTTTTAAATACATACTTATATAGATATTAACACCCAAACATAGAACAACCACAAATATTCATCACATGAATGTTTGTCCTAGATGGGAATCGAACCCACGCCCCCAAACACAGAAGGTAGGTTCACTACCAACTGAGCCACCGGGACAGTCTTATAGTCAATATTTATTTATTTATTTATATAACTAACACGGTGAAACCAATTACATTAGCTAATCAAATCAAAAATAGAATTAAAAATACACAGTCATTAGAGATTAAAAATTAAAAATATAAACAGTTCATAGTAATAGTAAATTATAAATTATCATCAAAGTCCGGTACAAATACAATATAAAACAATGTCAAGCTATATTATTGAATGTCAATATAACACTAGCTGCGCCCCCAGTTTCACCCACTAAAATACGTAAACCGAATATTTATCCGGGATAAAAAGTAGCCAATGTGTATGTGTTAATCCAGTGAATAAGCTACCTCCATACCAAATTTCTCCCAAATTCGTCCAGCCGTTACAGAGTTGAACGAGAACACACACTTACATACTTACCTACTTACAGACAAACTTTGGCGTTTATAATATTACTGTGATTTCAAATGAATAGCAGCACTTATATGTAACCTAAAATTAGGAGGTGTTCAGTTAGATTCGTCTGTAGATATCGATTAAATATTGGCATTTCGGAAGGCAAGCCTAGCACGGGCGCCGGGATAAAGTTATGTACACACGTGGCTCTTACGTCAACTGAACCCACTCCAACCGAACCCGCGGGATCAGTTGACGTAACGCATATTTTGAATCGGTCGACTACACCCGTTGACAATTTTTTTAATTTGTATAGACGCGGGGAAAAGTTTTTAACAATTATAATTACGACAACATGGGAGCGCAGCCACAGACCCATCGTGCTTGAGTTCGCGTGGCATTTGAGCCATGTGTATTTCAAAGTCAACTAATTAGATTAAGCGAATACGAGTATTTGGAAGCAGTCAACCACAGAAAAAGAAAATGGTAACTACTTCGCGTCAACGTGACAAGGCTAGAATATGGATACATCCGTCTCGTTCTCGCGGGATAAATATGGCAGACAAAATTAGGCCCGTGCTAGGCCTGCAGACCTCAATTCGGAAGAAATACGCGAAAGATTGTAACGGCCTACATATTCACATAAAAATAAATGCACGTTTTCACCAGTCCTTTAAGCGCTTATAGCCTAACCAAATTCGAACAACACGCGCTTCGATCAGTGATCTCTACAAAAGAACAGCGAGACCTTCTTGAATAAGCAGTGATGGCCATAAAAATCCGCTTTCTGTCTCATATTTGCCTAGCCTTGTGGCTCAGTGAGTTTCCACTTTCCACCTTCTAGCTGTAGGTTGTGGGTTCGATTCCCATCCAGGACAAACATTTGTTTGATGTGCACGGATGTTTGTTCTTTTTCTGGGTGTTTATATGTATTCTATGTAGATATTTACAAAAAGTATGTATTCTATCAGTCGTCTGGTTACACCCATAGTACAAGCTGGCTTAGTTTGGGGCTAGATGGGGCTATGTGAAATACGTCCACGAATATTTATTTATTTATAATTATAGAACTTAGAGAAGATTATTAGTAGATTCGTTAAAACTAGTGCATCAACTCAACGAGTAGATTGACGTGTTGATTACAGTTACTGTTCCCAGTGCTATGGACGAGTTTGAAGACTAAGAACTTGCACTCCATCGTAAAATACGTTTCAGTTTACTATCTGGGTAGCTGCAAAGGGGAATTTAGATTAAGAAGAACTTCTCGCAATTTACTGCGCGCTCAGACGCCGAAATTACCTAACCTTTGCCGAAGAGAGCTTTAAGCCAGTGTTAACAATTTTCTTGGCAATTTACTTCTGCAAGTTTTCTTGTAAATCTAATCTGCGCTTAGTCCATTTTCATCGAGCGGGCTACATAAAGATGGTAGATAAATTTAGTTTAAACTGTCGGAAACTTGGTCTGGCGAAGCTGTAAAGCTTGTTATTTAATAGAAAAGCAATTACATTAAAAGACCGAAAATGATTAAAGTTTTTAGTGGAAATACACTGAAAGGATCTGACGTGTACTCATCATTCCGAACAAACTTTTACAATGGGACAGAAACTGAAATCTCGAAGAAAAGTCATCTGTGCCAAAAAAGAAATTCGATCTCACTCAACGAAATGTATGAAACCGCCTTTCTTTTTTAGCACTTCAGGGATGGTCCCAAAAAAAAAAAACAATGAATTCTTTTCGGTTTAGCGCCACTATAATAGGTTGAGGATTTTCTCATAAAAGCTAAAAGAAAAAGTTGACATTGTTATTCTTATGATAAGCTGCTTACTGTTTTATTTCCCTTTTAATTGGGTTTTAGGGTTCCGTACCTCAAAAGAAAAAAAAACCGTGTAGGATCACTTTGTTGTTCGTCGGTACGTCTGTCTGTCAAGAGCTTATTTCTCATGAACGCGTGGAGGTATTGAATTTAAATTAATATCAAATAATTATTAGGCCTACGGTTCTTTGGAGCTATAAAAAAATTAAGTCAATGCAATAAAAAAATACGGTTAATTATAATAATAAAATATTACATATAATTATGCTCCATATTCTGACATCGCACCCGTAAGAAAATCAAAACCTATTCATACTTCCCGTTGACCTAGAATCACGCAATTTGGCAAGGCTTACAGCACAAGTAAAGGCATAAATCTGAAAAACAATAATTTGTAGTTATAAAATTAAAATAATAGTTTTTGCTCTTTTTTTTGGTTACAAACGTTAATATGTAGTTGGAGAAATTACCGTGACGTATATCGACGTACGGGAAATATTTTTTCAACTAAGTTAAGTTTGTCCTTCAATCCGATAATGTTCAATGCTTTCAAGGCTGTATCATTTTACGTAAAAAAATTATACGGATTCCTCGGGGAGCGAGTCAGACTTGCACTTGTCCGGTTTAAAAAAAATAATACGCGAAAGAGATTGCCTATGAGAGAGGAGGGCTATTAACGCAAAGATCAAAGACCTTAAGCTCTCGATACCAGGGTAATATACTATACAAAGCTACATACATGTATGTAAACTGTCTGTATGTTTGCATGAATATTTAGGACGTAGGATGGCGCCCACGCACTATTGTTCTTTGAATGCTGTTCCCTGAATGTGAAGCGAACAGAATCGAATGTTATCACGATGGAGACTTTCATAGCAAGATATTTAAGAGGGTAATTCGAGACACAAAGATAGCACTATACACTTACGCGTGCAGATGAAAAGAGATGGTGAGCGCTAGTCAAAAAAAATTTAGTGTTTCATGTAATGTAGCCTATGCAAGCGATGCCGTGTGGGCAAGCTAGTACATAATATTGCTATATCACTGTAACAGGAGTTTATTAAAACCGTGAGAAAACAGCGTGTGCATAATTCAACAAAATACATGACTTTACTGGCACATGTTACCAACGCACCAGATGTTATTGCGTATTGGCATTCTTCTTCTAGCTATAAAAAGTTGTTATAAAATTGCTAGGCACCTTTTTTTTTTCTTTTTTCCTCCTAAGAGGATTTTGACGTCGCACGTTTATGCATTTGCCAGTGTCAAATATACATATATATTCTCAAGTTTTGTTAGATATTACCAAACAAGTCATAGTCACGGTCAAAGGCGAGCAAAGCAAGTCACGGTCAAGTCCAATTCATGCCCCAGTAAAGTGGTGAAAACTTTAGTAGAGCCTTCTATGGAGTTTTGGAAACAACACGAAAATTCACGTTTCACGACATTATACCATTCACCAACACTCGTGCATGTTAACGAACACCTAACGGGTAAAAATTCACCGTTTTCACACATTAACACTCGAAATAACACAAGTTTTGGAAAATAATAAAATGACGCGACATTAATTCTTTATGTTCCCGCCAAAACTCGCCAGGCTCCTTACTGTACTAGCAACTGGCCTGAGATCAGATACAGAGAGATGGCATATTTTTTTTCTCAAAAAAGGTCGTAATTTGGTCATTATTTTGACAACCTTCTTTGAGCCGTGCCGCGCTACTCGAATAGACGCCAGCAAAGTTGTATGAAATTTAATTACTGGCGTGTTTTAGTGCTGTTCTAGATGCAAAAACTTACAATTTTGCGCAATGGAAAATCGACAAATTTAATATTTGATTTTGAATTTGATTTCCGATTTTTGTATTCGAAATGAAATGAAATTTAAATTCCTACTAGTTAATTATTTTATTTCCTCGCATTATTTGAGTAGAGCACTATACAAGCCTTGGTCCGCCATGACTGCACTGATGGCAAAATTTTTTTTTTACTCGGTGACGAGACGAGCAAGTCGCTGACCTGATGTTAAGCGTCACGCTTGCCCATAACAGTTCAGTGCCACCCAGAATTTTGAACTTCAACAGTTCAAAACTATGCGCGGCAATGCCCTGCGCTCGTCACCCTGAGATGTTAGATGTTAAATCTCTGTATGCCCAGTAATTACGCTGGAAACATTGCCCTTCAATTCGGAACACAGTAATGCTTGCACACTACTGCTTGGCGGTTGAATAACTGGCAAAGGTGTGGTACTTCCCCAGGCGGCGGCCTAAGCTAAGCGCAGCTAGGCTTAGCTACGACCTCGGCAACGCTATCTAGCGAACTATAGGAAGTAACTTTGTCTTTCTGCCTGGATGTTTGTCCCGTTATCACGGCAAAACGGCAAAATGGATCTTGATAAAGTTTGATAAGGAGTTACTATATATCACAAAGACGGACATAAGATATTTTACGAAGTCGCGGATAATAACTATAGTACTACTACTATAATAAAGCTCACCATATGTATAACTAGCTGCGCCCCGGGGTTTTACCCGCTATTCTACAGAAACCGAATATTTTCCGCGATAAAAAATAGTCTATGTGCTATTCCAGGGTGTAAGCTACCTCCATACCAAATTTCATTCAATTTCCTTTCAGCCGTTACAGAGCTGAATGGGAACAAACACACTTACGTACACACAAACTTTCGCATTTATAATATTAGTTAGATAATAGATAAAATATAATTATCTTGAGACACACCAAATGTGTGAATGGAATCATTAGTAAGTCCGTAAAGGTGACGTGTCCAGCGAATGTAAATTCCTATGGAATAAAGATTTTTGACTTTGACTTAGGTATCTGTTGGTGAATTTTACCCATACTGTAACAAATGCGACGACAACACAGATGTATCGTAGTTAAATTATGTTATCAAGTAAGTGACAATTAATGTCTTTGTTGATAGTAAATTTAATTAAACCTAAACCTAATATTCCATCTTCCAAGTCCCGTCAATCTGTCACGGTGTGGTTATGTCTGTCGATTTGTCACAAAAGATAACGTTTCAATAGACGCCCTTCAACGCTAGCGTGGGCGGGCGGATGCTGCGGATAAGTTATCGCACGCGCATGTTGTTACGCAAGCTAGGTAGGGGGTCGATTTATCGACTGTCGATGATTTAGAAAATTAAACTCAACAATTTAAATCGATATAACTCTAATGCTGCATTTTTACCCGACTGCCCAAGAAGGAGGGTAATGTTTTTGGGGTGTATATAAGTACGTATGTTCGTAATAGTTTCTATATTACCCCCAGTAGCCAAAGCGGCTTGACCGATTTTAGTAGTAACGTGTCGTTGGATTCCCTGATGTCCTGAGTGACATAGGCTTCATCTAACTGCTGCGGTTCTTAAAAATATTAGTTGTTGTGTTTTTTTTTTTCACAATACTGAGTGACGAGACTACCATTCAATCGCCTGATGGTGAGCGTCACGCACGTTTACCCATGCGTATTTTGAATTGTAATAGTTCAAACCGTGTGCGGTCGTGTACTGAGCTCGACATCCTGAGCATTGCCTACTCTGAGTGCTAGTTTATGAATAAATGAAAACAGTGAGTGAACTACGAAACATTGACAGGGTGTTTTTAATGCTTTGAAAGAAGTTTAAAAGTAAATATTGTCAAAAGTGGTATATTTTTATTTTTTGCTAACTTTGGTTATTTTGAAACATTATTAACTATGAAATTTAATTAACATAAAATAATATAAAAAACATTATTAGCCTGCAACAAAAACTGACGTGGTTTTGACACATTTTATTTTAATAAAATGTATATTCATGGTACACAAGAATACTTAATTTAATCGTTAAATTGTTCCTTATTTACCTGAAACAATTTGTTTATTACACTATTACATTAATTCTGAAAATTATAAAATCATCTGTTTAGAAACGTGTTTTTGTGTAATGCAAACACCTCACCACGTTAACTTCATTTATTTCTTGAATATAAGTTTGCATTGTAAAACGCAAACTTACAAAAAAGTATATCGATATTGTATTTCAACGAGAGGCACATCACTACAAAACGCATGGTATTCGTCATTCTGCTGTTTATGGCTACTTAAAAACTGCTCCATTCGTGAATTTCACAAGTATCGAGTAACTTATTTCGTAACTTGAAATAATGTTCTTGCTTTTATTATATATAGTAATTCGGAGGTAAGGTCTTCAGAAATATTTGTGGTGTCGTTTTTTATGTCATAATTATTGTAGTTTCTGGTCGTAAAATTTGACAAATTTGAGTGGTGCAACTTTGTTAAGTAAGCACTGATTGTAAAGTTTTATAATAATTTGCTGGGAAAACGTTTTGTCGTATTTTATAGATTTTGTATTGATTGTTATGGAGCTTAACCTTAAGCTGAAATATCAAGGCAGTATTAAGCAACGTTGTGGCATGCTACAATAATAAGGTATATTAGGTAATAATTATGTAATAAGGTTTAAAACTGATGCACACAAAATAATGCAACTAAAACGATCACCTAGATAACATTAGTTTAGCATAAACCTCAAAAACCTGATTTTCATGGTTTTTGATTTAGTGATAAATCACAGATCACATACCTAGATACCGCATTACGAGATTCGTTGTTCCTACAAAAAGTGACCAAAAAGTTTGTAGAAGGCACGGGTCGCGGGGAGTGCGACCGAGCGTTCTCATTGGCTATTTTAAGGTAACGCCTACATGCGCCCAACAATCAACCAACCAGAATCATGTCTCTTATAAGTGTATTTAGAATGATGCCTGGTGCGCTTCGAGCGTCCTGAATGCTGAATCTAGGGTGTGATCTGTGTGACCAATGTACTTATACTACCTACTGTTTGAGATACAAGTGCGGCTACAGAGTAGTGCGCAAGTACCGCTGCAACCCCAACCCTTGTCGGATATTGCATTTCCTCCCCGCACGTATCCTGCTGGATACAGGATGTAAGGGGTTGATTACTAGTTACTAGACAGGATTGGTTTGAAAGCTACGTGGCCACCGCATGCGAATATCTGTGCTTATTTATCTCATCTTGGTTTACCGAGAAGGTTACTTAATACTTGAGTTACCTTGAGTTTTTGGTTGGTGTAATTTTGTTTTAATGAAACGGGAATACTCGGTTAAATTGAGTCGATTATTCCCACTATAGTTTTGATCACATTCGGTGACCCTTATCAAGGAATGCTTAGCGTGATACGCGTGCGACCTCGTCTTGCCTTGCTCAATTTAACGTGAGTATTCCCGTTTCATTAAAACAAAATTGGAGTAATTTCTTTTTTACAACCTATTTATTGGCATAAAATTAGTTTATATGTACACACAATGAGTAAAAAACGTAAGAAAATTTTGATTTAGCGCGCTGAGCTCAACGATGTTATGTTACAGTTTTAAAACTCAAAACAGAAAATTATATAAACATATATACTTTTTTCACACACTGAAATGAAGAGAAACGCCATCATCTTAGAAGTAAGATTATTTTATACGAATCATGTTACAGTATCAACGCCACTGATAGAAAAGAAAATCAACGCGAATGCGATAATTAGTATAACTTCACTGTTTAGCAAGAAAAAATAATTACTTCAATACCCTTAAACCATACAGTTATAGTCATAACTTGATTCTGTTTTAATACAATCTCTAGTTTATCGTTTATAAAGGTCATATATTAACCCTGTTACGACAGTAAAGTGCAATAGTCACGCTATTTATCTGCCCTTAGCAGGAAATAAACATTTTCCACCGCCATTTAGCAAAGTTATTGCATTTTAAACGTTAAATCTTGGGTTTAGAGATTATAATATCGTGAGGTAGGGCGTGATATTCTAGCTAATGAAAGCTGTATCATTTAAGCACAATATATAAATTGAGACAGTGAATAGTTACCCTACAAAATGGTACGCTGCTCAATTCTGTCCTGTCGTTGTTGTTTTTTAAACATTTTATTTTAGATGTCTTTTTTGTAAACTGTGTCTAAAATAACCCATCTGTACCTCTGTCTGTGTCTGTGCCTGTGTTCTCTCTCTCGCTCTCTCTCTCTTTCTCTGTGTGTGTGTTGAACTTCCGCAAAATTACGCCTGAATCAATCAACAGTCTCTTTTGTAGTCGTTGTACTTGTTTTTCCATCTTAATTTTACTACTGGGTTAACACAAACACAAAAAACACAATGGCCACGTTAACACAAAAAACTAAATTTATTCAATGCACTACTCAGAAATAAAAAGCGAAAAACCGAAGATTAGTCTAAGTCAATGCAAGCCATTGGAATTTAATGTCTAATATCAATCAATATGATATATTAATTTTTAGCTTAGTTATTGTATTTACATACTCGTTGAAACGAGGGGAAAGGCAGCTCAATTACATTTTAGCAAACAGCTATAAAAACTTAACCAACTTATCTAAATTTTAAATGTATTTTCCATAATATTATTTATTTAAATTTTGCGTTTAAGTTCGCTAATTATTTTAAATTAATTAAATTTTTATTAAATTAATCGTAATAAACTTTATTACGATTAATTTATTTTTTAAAGTTTGACACGAAAATAATCAGCAAACTTCACTTTATACACTACAATGAACTACTAAAGGTTGCATTTAAATATCAAACGCGCAGTAAACGGTTAATCATGCGCATTGAAGCGATAAATTGAATAGAAATAATGCGCTTGCGTGATGAAGAGGTCGCATCGCTGAGGTGTTAACGCATCGCGAAGCTGTGCTTTACCCAGATGAATAGAAAGCTTTACCAAATGCTGTGAAGAAAAATTACAGGATTTTTGGCGGGAACGTGAAGATGTCACGTCAATGTATTATTTGCCAAAACTTGTCTTTTTTCGAGTAATATGATTCAGCGTGCTTATCCCGTAACTCTGAAAGCGATAGTGATAGTGCGCGAGCGGGACCGCGCATTGTGCGACTAAGTTGGTACGAGCGGCATGGCATGCTCTCGCAATCGCAATCAGAATCACGAACGTTTCAAAGTTAGAGGTTAAGCCCGCTGTTTGGATTCTGTTAAACCATTTTCTTAGCTAAAGTTGAGAGCTGCAATATTATTGCCATCCTTTTTCCACATAATATTAAAATGAAAAGAGACGAAGATAATTTTAGTCGTGTTGGTTTCGTTTAGCTAGTGGTACAACAGAGTCGAGCCCAGTATGCAAAAACTGTGATTTTTGTATAGTATGTGGTACGATCAACTATTTTACCCACCGTAAGGCCAGGCTAGAAATATTTTTTTTGAAAAAATAAACATTACTATTCCTTTATTCTTATTTAATTAGGGTATTAGAAATATCATCTACTCTAATAACCTAGAAGGGCAGCGAGCTAATTCGTATTTAGGGCAGTTTTTATTTAAAAAACTAAAACACATACCCCAGAAACTGTCACCTGAGTTACCTGCATTCAGTGTTATATAAATGGTGAATGAAACACGAAAACTTTATTCAATATTATTTATTTACTCTTGCATGCATAATCGAATATTTTGGAAAAATCAGTCTTCATAGTATTCTTAAATTTAAGTACAAAACTAACTCACATTGGTCTTTTGCGTTACCTTTATACAAAAAATTATAGCTAATTCTTAATAAATCTAAATATAAAAGAAGTACAAATAGAAATGAATTATTTATAGAAGCTCGCCAACTGTAAGAATAAAGTACTGGTAATATAAATATATAATGGAGAGAAATTAGCATTTTATGATCGGAAATATAATGTTTATATTGGGGACAGTAAGTAACTCCAGAGACAAAATTTGGGTAACGCTTAAGACATACTATAAAAATATTGGTATAAATAATGGACGGCATATAATTGAATACACTTACCAATCATTTGTTATAAAAATTAAAAAATAAACTTAATAAATCGACAACAACAATCATTTTGGATATTCCAATCTCACTTTTCGAAAATATCAATAGGGGTTTCAAATTTGTATTGCCCTTTTCCCAATAAGGCTGGTGTTGGCAAGATTTTTATAATGTCTTCATAACTGACATGGCTCATATCATTCGTATCAATTCGGTCCTGCTGAATGAAAATCATCAAACCTAACATCACCCATCGATCTATGTTTGTTATTTTCTTTGTTATGCTCTTGATCTGGCTCTTCACCATCACTATCAGATGAAAATCCATAAATTGCTCTATAAATACTCGGAAGTGGCTGTATATTTTGAATTTCTTTCAGTACAGCAAGCGGCACGTCATCATCTGATATATCTGGAGAATAATATCCAGAGAGTTCCAATCTCACTTCATTCGAGATCTCCGCGTTTTCTGGTCTTGTTGTTTCGACGGTCAGCTTTGTCGCGGAACTCACGGACTCGATATTCACCTTATATGTTTTGGGATTGAGACAGTTGCAAAATCCTCTTTTCGACGATTTACAAAAGCAGGTAAGCCACCTGTACTTCAACGAATTTCGTTCTTCTGTAAATATTTGATGGACTTGTAAAGTTCCATTAAGTCGTGGGATTGATTTTGGCAGCTCATCTTGAACTTTTTGAATATCTTTTTCTTCTATTAGGAATAGCTTGATTTTACTGGCGCCATTCAATTTATTCATAAATTCTTGTGCATTGGGAATGTCCTTACCTGTAGCAACAATCTTATCAGCAGTGCGCTTTAGAAAACATCCGATTCCATCCGCAGGGCCTTTACCATGGCCCGCTTCGAAGAAAGACCAGGTGGTAGCAGCAAAACCATAGTCAAAGTATTTTGTGCAAAGCAAGTAAAAGTTTTGCTTCTGCCGGTATTGTGTCGACGGAACATCAGAAAAAAAAATGAACAGTATCCACAGCTTCATGTTCATTTCTTACCCATTGCAAGATTGGGTGTAAGTGTGTCCAGATGGCGGCAGGCTGGTGACAATTTGACGATGAAATTGTACAAAAAGAGTTCGCTAAATATTTATTTTCGGTGTCGTAAGTATAAACCATAACTGTATGCAAGGACACTTGGTTCCGAGAGCCTCCAAAAGCCTCCAGCTGATACTGAGACATTGTGGTTTTTATGACTTTTAATTTTCTCATCTATGTATTTTAAATTATCATTACTAAAGCAACTAGAATCCAGGTCCTTATATACAATTTGTGTACATGTCGTGTGTGATAGCATCATCAGTACCTCGTGGAGTGTTTATAACTTACACTTCGCGACATGGTGGAGATGCTGGGATCGAACCCGGGGATTCGAACTGGACTTCTTCGTGATATTTACAATTATAGTTTTCCCTGAAATCGACTATAATTGCGCACTCATTAGGTTGTAGATTGTTTAGGCACTCCCGAAAATTGTGAAACTGGATTTTGATATTAAAGACATGTTTTTTAAAGCGGATAATATCTTCCTCAAATGTTTGCAATAAGCGCGCAGCATCAACACATTGTTCTTCTTTCACATTTTTCATTGACTTGAAAATTTTCCCATCTTTTTCATACTTTTCTTCCTTTCTTATCCATTCACTGTACTTTATGGCACCAGCTACTTTTTCTTCTGCATATTCTATCCTTTTGTCTTTGCATGTCTTACAATTATTGTACATACAATCCTTAGACCGATCGTTGCAAACTGTGCTTTTAATAATTGCATTCAAATCGTTGGTTTTGAGGACACCTTGTTTTTTCAGTGCTTGAGCCTTGTACGTGATGTTGGCATGAGTTTTACACAAGCATGTTTCTCTAGCATCGACTGATGCACTTTTGACGAAAAATGGGCGGTTCTTTGTGAAATAGTAGTATGAGCAAATCGTGCCAAGGTTTTCTTCTTTAAAATCTCTATGTAGTTTTCGCATTGTGTCCAACAAATACCTCTTCTGTACTTTCTCGCGGTTCCGAGTCACTGTTTCTTTTTTAGCAGCTGTAGCTCTGGAGATATCATCACGGAGGAAAAATTGATGATTTTTTTTCTTAAGTAGCACATGGCTTAGTGTCGTTTTCTTTTTAGCGTACTGTCTGTTTAAACCCAATGTTTCTCGTAGTAATACTGTTTTCTTTCTGGATTTTTCTATGTTATCACTTTTAAAAATAATTTTGAACAATCCTTTCTCCTTATGGCTCTTAATCCTTTCATATCGCTCTTTAATCGAATTTGTCAATAGCTTATAATGTTGTTTCTCTTTTGGATCTTCAGATTCTCTTTTTTTAATCTTGTATCTATTCAGTCTTTTCTTGTACTTCTCACAGTTTTTCTTCAACTTCTTGTTTTCTTCTTGTAATTTTTTGTTTAGTCTATGCACTTTACTTCTATCTTTTCTTATTTTCTTACGTCCGGGTTCTCGGGATGCTTTTGATGACGGAGATTCCGGTTGTGACTTATTGTGAAAATTGAGTACGCTTACTGGGGAACTTGGTGGTGTTGCATCCAAAATCGATTGTAAATTCTTCCTCTTCTTTTCTGTTCTCGTTGTCTCATCTTGCAGATGACGTTTGCTTGTTTCTTTTCAATTGGCGTCAAGTCTTTTGCAAGCCGTTTAACTTTGTTGTAGTGTTCACGGTGCTTTTAGCCTCTTCGTATTTTTCGGTGTTCTGTTTGAGTCTCTCCCTGTACCTCCTTTGTTTTTCAGCCGCCGATAGTCGCGCCATTTCACGTCAAATAATATTTCTGAAAATATTATTTCCAATTTATATTTGTATGTACTTACCACCTATCTTTTTACTATAACTTTAGTCATAATAAACAAAGTAGTAACAAGTAGTTTGAAAATTTGTTGAAATAGAGTATATTTTATTTTATGTGCTACAAGCTAATCCCACTAAGTACGTAAATGTCTTAGGAGTTACCAAGAATGTCTATAGAGTTACCGCCAAAGTAACTCAGTATACAAGTAACTCAGCAGACAATCGGAGCATTTTCATGAAAAGAGCACATTATAATTTGGTTATGGTACTCGGCGTAAACTTTAATCGAAAATATATGTTAGGTACTACAAATACATCTGATTATATTAAATAAATAATAAACTTACATCGAAAAATCGCGGTCACTCAGTAGACGACACAAAAAGGCACGCACTCTCTCTGAACGTTCTTCGAGGACTGGCGGCTCGACGGCGCTATCAAAGGACACCGCCGCGCCATGCGAGCGAAAGCAAACATAAATGAAGCTACCTACGGCAAACAGTGCCATCTATGTGTCTCCGGGTGAAATTAACGAGTGTAACTCAGTATACGAAGGTAAAGTCATTCCACTAAGGGACGCAGATTTGATATTTTTTTTAAAAAAAGGAATGAGGCCTTTTTGTTCTTTGTTATGTACACGATAAACTATAATATACCAACTTGTTGTGTAATAAAAGTTAACCGAAAGCAAGAAGTATAAGTTAATTTAAAATGTAAGTTCACATGGTGAATGTGGGCTTCGGACAGCAATATTTTGTATGGAGCGAATTTTTCGTGTACTGAGTTACCATAAAATTTCATGGAAATTAAAGATTTTCGAGAACGTAATCAAGTTTCCCGTAGTGCCTAATAATCTTAGATACTATTGTTATATTTGTTATGTATGTAACTATAACCATATAGCGTATTTTAATTAAAATATGTCGGGGACAGCAAAGTGTGGGTAAAATAGTTGATTGACCCATGTACGAGTATATGTCGTGGCTTCTCGTGTTGTTCCCAAAACTCCACAGAAACCTCCAGTAAAGTCTCCAACACTTTACTCGGAGATGACTTAGACTTGACCAAGGTGGCAACACTGCTACTCAGTGATTTTTTTATGCGAACTCTTACTACATCATCAACATCAGCCGGAAGACGTCCACTGCTGAACAAAGGCCTCCCCTTCAGACCGCCACACCGACCGACAACTTGCCACTTGCATCCAAGGTTGCCCACGACTTTCACAATGTCGTCGGTCCACCTTGTGGGAGGCCTGCCTACGCTGCGCCTTCCAGCTCGTGATCGCCACTCAAGAAACTTTCTTACCCATCGGATATCGGTTCTTCGAGCTACGAACCAAAGTCACCGATAACTTTGGTTCTTTGACGAATATCCCCGTTCCGGGTTTTTCCGCGCAAAGAAACTCCGAGCATAGCTCTCTCTATTGCCCGCTGTGCAACTCCGAGTTTCTCCAAAAGGCCAGCAGTTGAGGACCACGTTTCACGTCATCACTGGCAATACACATTGGTTGAAGACCCTACTACGTAATAAGCGTAAAGGTGTCTATACATGGCCTGACCTGACATCGCGTGAACGGGACAGCTAGATTTGAATTTCACGGGAGCAAAAAACAAACTATTAAGGTTATAGCTTATCCCTTTCGCTCCCCCAGAAACTCATATATAGCCATCTCTTTCAAACGATGTCAGGCCAGGCCATGTAGCGAGGCCTTAAATCAGCGTTTAGTTATACAGTAACAGCTACCCACCACCGTGTAGTAAGCAAGTTAGTCTTACCGGAGGCGCGGGAGTGAGATAGAGAATGTCACACGTTTATAAAACATGCCATGCACTGCGAGCTCTTACCTGAAACAAAATAAATGTCGTTAGAAAATAAAAGTCGGTAAAAAAGTGTTTTTATCCTATGGATAACTAACTAACCCCCGAATACTGAAACGTTTGTTAACTTTGACGACACATTAAGTCTATTGCTGCCTTTGTCATTTGCTTAGTGCCAGACAAAGGCAGTATTAGAATTAATCTGTTGTCAAAGTTAACGAACGTTTCAGTATTCGGGGGTTACACGGCTTCGCCCGCATTGACTACAGTAATTCTAAAACCCCATGTCATCTCTTCAGGGGTTGATTGTCTAAAAATCCTAAGACATGCATTTTTATTTAGGTAACAATTGGTGTAACACGAAAAAAGTTTTTATTTCCATACAAAATTCGGGGCTCCATTTTACCCCTTTAGATGTGGAATTTATCTTATTTATAACTAGTTGTTGCCCGCAACTTCGTTCGCGTGGATATAAAAAAAATCCTTTGTTCGTCTGTTATCAAATTTGATCAAGTACCGTTCATATCCCTTCAGTCGTAGTAACGTGACAACATTCAGACAGAGAAAAGTTACTTCCTATAGTTCGCTAGATGGCATTGATCCGTTTTTGTGCATAATTTGACGTTTTGTATTATATTTGGTACTGACAGTTGTAATGTAGGGAGTTTTGAATCTTTCAAAAATTCAAAGTTTTTTCCTCGAGACAAACATATTCATTTTCATACCTAGATGCTTTATTGGTCCGGATACGACTGCGGCTATATTCTTCTTAATTATAATATTAGTTAAGATGTAATTATTATACATAATATATAATTTATCGTCGCTACAAAACAAACATACGTTATAATTATATACATTGAGTTGGCAGACTTGTTTTATTGTGATATATTATACTCACTCCAATACTACAAAATATATACACCATATATTATGCGTTGCAACATATTTATAAAAAAAATAATATTTCTTTGACAACCAGTGAGGAAATAAAATAACTACGTTATAATAAGCATTAAGATAAAAAAAAAAAAAAATGGTCTATCCCTTGGACGAAACATCATAGATCCATGGTCTATCCATTACGTAAATCGCCTTTTGACAGCTCATACAAAGTTTAAAGACGACATAACTTTGTAAAGCGTCTAGTAAATTATTTCCCATACAAATAATAAGATTGATATAAGCATTGCCTCATTACAAGGATACGTCAACAGGCGACATATCCTTGTTATGAGGCAATACTAAATAGAAAGCATTTTTTGTACGGGACTTAATTTGCTAGACGCTAATACAAAGTTATGTTGTCCAGCTGTCAAAAAGCGAATAATCTGGTGGACACTGGACAGACTTTAGTGAAAAAATATTTAATACAAAATACAAGCAAAAAATGTGTCCTCAGCTGCCATTTAAAAGTACTCCAGACCTCCCTTTAAGATTTTCCTTACGAGTTGTTTATGAGGTTTCAAGGGTTCCCTAAGGGTGTTCCTAATTTGTGAGTTAACGATGTTTCTTTAACGCCCTTCTTGGCTGTTTGACTCTCGCCTACTTCTCGAAAGTTGGGAACTGTGGTTTTCATTTATTAAAAGTTTTGACTTTAATTTATTAAGCAGGTTAAAAGTACAGATCACGGGAAGTTACTTCTCAAAATCTCAAATTGCCGTCAGGATTATCACAGGACAATGATTCCATTGAAGAATTTCTAGACTTCTATTTCTTATACGCACAGCGAGGATGTGGAACTTTCTACTAGAGTTTGTTTCCCGAAAAGTACGATAATGTCTTCAAATCGAGACAAAACAGGTATCAACCAGGTAAGCGTCCTCCATCCTAGACCACGCCATTCTTACCATCTGGCAGGATGTGGTCAAACGCAAACCTATACAAAATATTTTAAAATCTTTATAGGCGACTACCTCATAGCCGAAATGACAGTTGTGGCATGCTACATAAAATAAAGTCTAACCCCGAATACTGAAACGCTTGTTAACTTTGACAACAGATTAATTCTAATTCTGCCTTTGTCTGGCACTAAGCAAATGACAAAGGCAGCAACAAACTTAATATGTCGTCAAGGTTAACAAACGTTTCAGTATTCGGGGAAAAATGCCTTATCGCAATTGACGCTTTGACAGTCTTTTAAAGGGTATTTCGACTTTATTATAATGGAAGTAAAGATCTTATTTGTTTATGCTTCATTTATGTAGCATGCCACAACGCCGCCCTGGTGTTATCGAATAAAGAAAACACGGTGAAACGACTGCTTTGCTGTTTTCACGATACACGTGATGAAACTATGATTACCGTAGTCTCTTATAAACAACATAAAACAAATTTAAAAAAAAAAAAATATTTTTTCTGTTCAGTGCGAGTCATTAGTTATTAAAAATCGTATTTTGAGATATGTGTTTTATTTTGTTCTATCGTCTATATATAGCCAAGACGATTACATGAAATTTTATGAATAAAAAAAATGTTGAAAAGTCACGGCGCCTCGATTTATATACATTTCTCGCTGGCGCTCCGAATCCCCTGTTTATATTCAAGTAATTGTTACACTAATAGTAAGGTCATAATAATATCTAGGATAGCATCGAGCAGAATTTTGATTGATGTCCTTGTTAAGTTGTAATTAGCAATTATCAGATTTTTTACTAGCGCGGGCTAAAGCCATCTCTTTTTATCTGCACGCGAAAGTGTACAGCGCTATTCTTTCTCTCGAAATAGCCTCTTATAGCAAAATATTTGAACCAACTTTCCAAAACAAACTAAACAAAAAGTGGCACTTGAAAAGGAGCTTCCAGCAATATTTCATGCTCGCGACAACACGCGACGTTGGAAACGCGACCGACGCCGAGCAAAAAATAGAGGAAAAAATGAAAAGCTAACAGCCACAGGCGCTAGATTCAAACAGGCAACACTAGACACGGTGTTGCTAGTTGGTAGAGTATAATTGGGCGAAATATACGGGAAGTTTTTTTTGTTTCACCTGCTCTTCCCACAACACAAGTCGCGGGCAGGGAGAAATGTAAGGTTACGCAATATTAAAACTGTATCTACAATGTCGCCCATCGGCAAGTGGCCGCCCGAAAAGGGCTTATAGTACTCATCATTATAAACAACTTTTACTATGGGACCAACACTGAAATCGAGAAAAAACATCTGCTGTTCCATACATTTTGTCGAGTGTCATTGACATTTTTGTATGGAACAGCAGTTTTTTTTTTTCATAATTCATAATGACTTTTCGGGCGGTCACTTGCCGATTGGCGACATTGTGTAACGAACCTCTAGAATTTTTCCGCTGAAAAACAGCCATTGTATAGTTTTTAATGCTGTCTTTATCATCTTTGACCACACTGAACAATAGGTGAGTTGCTGTCAAACGCCGTAAAAACCATACAGAAATCACGTCTAGTACAATAAATAAATAAGGAATTAAGTAATTATTTATGTCATGCTTTACAAACAAAATAAAACTAAATTAACATTCAACTACAAACTATAAAACTATAAGACAGCTGCAAACGTCATTTAAATGACATAACATGAATTATTTACTTAAGTTAAAATAAAACTCTCTGTATCTTATTAATCTTGATAAAAGTTGACAAGGAATATGCTATTTAATGCTGAAAAACAGAAAGATCTAAGGTAAAGCCGCGGGGTAACTTAACTCAATTCCACATAGCATGGCGCAGGTGACACGTGGAATTTTTCTGCATCGCTCACCCCACCGCACAATGAAGTGTGTGAATATTTTGTAACAGTATAAAAAACATCTTTGTAGATGTACAAAAAATTCACAATTCGTTGTGCTGTGGTGTAGCCGCAATTCAGTAAAAATCCACGTGTCACCCGCACCATGCTATGTGGAATGGAGTATAGACATGATTTTATTTGCAGAAATTAAAACGGTAATCTACTACAAGGAGTTTTGGCGGAAACGTGAAAAAGTCATGTCGCATCATTGGATAATTTTCCAAAACATGTTTTATTTCGAGTGTTAATGTTTAAAAATGGTGGATTTTTATCTATTAAGTGTTCGTGAACGTGCACGAGTAAATAGTATAATGTTATGAAACGTGACTCTTCGTGTTGTTTCCAAAACTCCATAGGCACCTCTAGTAAAGTCTCCACCACTTTACTGGAACACGACCGTGACTGGATATGATCGTGACTTCTTTGCTTGATTTAGACTATGATTGAGACTTATTGTATTTGTCAAATATTTGACTTAACTTGAAATATTACAATACTTGACACTGGCTAAATACACAACGTGTGGAGCCAAAACATACGAGAAAAAAAAAGGACTACAAAATCATTTATATCATTTTCATGACACAAAATTCAAAAGGAAAACTGCTCTCTTCATCCAAACTATTCATAGTGAAAAACGGCTGACAGGCGCTCAGGTATTCATCCAAATGAGGGTAGTCACGAGTCAGGGATAGGGTATGAATACCGGGATCCCGGTATTGCGTAATACCGGTATTACGAACCAATATTACAATACCGGTATTGAGCATTTCAATACCGGGATCCCGGTATTGGTTTATAAGTACTTGATATAAGGGCACAACGTCTTAAGCGTTTGTAAATCACCCCATTACGCTCTAGGACGTGCTTGCCACTCGGTACTGCTCTTTTACAGTATACCAGATTAGTAGATAAGTCGCTTCTACTTGTACGGCACATTCCAGACCAGACGTTTTATGCAATTTATTAGGTAGTACAAATATAATTATCAATTTTCAAAACTGTACAAATTAATTGGCCTGGTTTTACGAAATTTTATTATTTCATACTATCATAAATTTATTAAGTTCTGTCCTCCGATAGATGCAAGTGATAAATCGTTGTTCTGTTTGGCCTGAGAGTGTGGCGCTCAAAAAAGGGAGGCTTTTCTTCAGCACTGGACGTCTTCTGGTTGATGATAATGATGATGGAAGTCAATTTGATAGTTTTTTGTTAATTTTCAGTGTCAATAATGAGATTTTATTAAAATAGCAACTGTTATCAAGTAAAGTTTACGAAAACCTCCAATACCGGGATCCCGGTATTGAGGCCTAGTACCGGACCCAATACCGGTATTAAAAATTGCTCCGGTATTACATGCCCTAGTCAGGGAGTCAGTGGGTTAATTAGCCACTACAAACTGAAGCGCTCTAGAAAATGTGTTCTGCAGTTGAAGCTTTCGCTTTTGTGTTCCGTGACTTTGCATAATGCACTGAGACACTTGGATGTCAGTTTTTAGTTTTTCACTGAGAAACATTTAATGTACATTTGAATCGACTATTTTTAAATGACATTATTGAGATATACATTTTAGAAGTTGACATTGTGTATTATTTACGCTTTGTTTTGAATTATTATTATTTTATTTAATGTATTAATTGACATTTATTTTTGTCCTGTTCTTTGTTTTTGTTATTTGATAATAATATTAATAATATAATGTAATTTATGACCTGACCTGTAACTAAACGTTATCAATAAATTGATTATGATTTTGAAAGACATTTTTTATGGCTAAGTACGTGTAGTGTAGTACGTTTGTAACGGCTGAACGGATTTTAATGAAATTTGGTATGGAGGTAGTTTACAACCTGGATTAAAAGATATACAACTTTTTTATCCCGGAACAACATTCGTTTTCTGTAGAATACCGGGTGATACCGCGGGGCACAGCTAGTATATAATAAAATTATGACCCCATTTAATTGATTTTTAGCATTAGCCAAGGATCTTGTATCACACTGGATAGAGTGATTGCTTTGGCAGCGTGTCCACTTTCTGTTGTGACGTTTAGTGAGTAGGGAAGTGAAAACTAGTGCAGAATCTATCGATAAAAATGTACACAGTGTACAAAACTAAGAATTTGTAAATTAAGAACACAATGTTTGCAAAAATATGTACTTTATTGAACATCGAAACTCGTAATTGCCATGTAAATAGTACGAATATATATAGTATATATAGTAACTATGAAAGTTAATAAGTATCTACACCGTCTCCTAGTTTCTTTTATTCTTCCTAGTTTTTTAATTGACAGCCCAGTCATAAAACTAGATTTTTCAAAACGTTTTCAACAAAGTCGAGAGTATTTAGGTGGCTCCCAGTTTTCGCGCCTCTCAGCCTTTATCCACTGATTTCTGATTTCCGGACATTTTGGTAACCTATAACAAAATGTTTTATTTTAATTAATTGTTTAACCATGACACAACATTGGTACAAATTATCATACATTTCAAGCCGCGAAAGCTTCAAAAAGATTAAAATTAATTATCGATAGAATACGTATCAAGCCGATTAAACGCGGAAAGGAATTAACGGTTCATGTTTCACTTAATGTAGTATATGTAGGATATTACAAGAATATTATTAGATAAATATCGACCAAATATCGACAAAGTTTGAAACGTGCAGTGGTACTTCACTAGCAGGAACACGTAAAACAATGCATTTATTTATCTTAAATTAGTGCTTAAATTCATTACTAAATAACACTGCGTGATAGTTGTATGACTTCAAACATGTATATTCTTTAAGTGAAACGAATATTTAGCTTTGATTCTGGTTATTTTAGGTAAAAAACGCTACAAAAGACTTACGTGTGAAATGATAATTCTGGATCTTTTACTCCCCCTTTCGTTGTTCTCGATGCACAATACACAGCACAATACGCCATAATGCCACTATGTATAACAATATTAAGTATTCACAGCGATATTTTGATCCAATTTGCTTTTTTAGTAAGACGGGTCGCAATGTTGTGACCGACTAGTCGGTCAAAATGGACACAGAGTGCGAGGTTGCCAATCTTACAATAGCTCTCTCGCGTACTCTATGCGACGACCCGTGAAATAAAAAGAGAAACATGACAATGTGAACGTCGGAGCGGCAACGTCTCATGGGTCTGTCCAGTATGATGCTTCGTCTAAGGTATTAGCGCATTTCAGTTATAATGAGGTTTTACTTTAAAAATACTAGTTCGGACGGACTCGATAGATGGCGCTATAGTGTACGTTTATGTATTTAGCCAGTATCAAGTTCATCAAATATAGGTATTAGTTCTAGACAGCTATAGTTGAAAGACGTTGCCAAAAGGACATTACTTCCTGGCCTGTTAAAAAAAAGTTTAACCTGGAGAAGCAACTTTCTCTAGTGTAGTTTGATGGAATTAACCCAGAGGCGCTAGTCTCGACTTCGCTATGCACTTTGCGACCGAATTCGGTCGCTATGACGCAAAATTCAACGCTATGTTTGCGTTTTTTCATTAACTCTCTCTGTCAATCTGTGTATTTTTTATTTTATTTTTGGATGACGATGCTGTTGGTCTCCAGCGGCCTCTACAGCTGTAGCCGGACTTTTGTCTGTCTAAACGTCCCGTCACGGTTTTTATAGCGCTCGGCAAAAGTGGAGGGGTTGCGCAAGTGTAAGATTTATGTCATACACAGACCTAAAATCGACAAGGACAGCGCTATTAAACCTTGCCGATACCTGTATCTGTCTCTGTCTGGATGTTTGTCGCGTCATCATGGCTAAATGGCTGAATGGATCAAGCTGATTTTTTGCATAGATATAGCTTAAAGCTTGGGCTACTTTTTTTGTATGTCCACCCGAACGATGTCGCGGGTGACAGCTAGTAATGAATATAGCAGGAAGATTACTGGAGTACTTACAAAATACTTACAATGTGTGTCGTCGTCCCCCGTCCCTTATTTCGGGCAACATGAGATAATGACTTATTGAGATATGCGGTAAAAACGGATAAATACTTCAAACGTCCTACACACTTACGGAACCCTACTAAACCTGGCCCGACATGCTCTTGACAAGTTATTTAAGGAACAAAGTCCTCTGCGACACATTTTTTTTCTGTCTTTAATATAAACCATCGTACTCCAATTTTTCTTAGATATAATTTTCGCTTATTAGGCAGTGTGCACAGATTGCTCCTTATACATTGTCTCTGGGCAGCGTGCACAGAATTCTCCTTATAAATAACAGCGTGTACACGCTGTTATTGAATATTTCGAACAAACCACACAAGTTGTACATGAATAAGCAAAATTGTATCCAAAATATTTCCGATTTTCAATCCCAAGTTATAAATCGGGATTTCCACCGCGTCGCACAGACAGACAATAAAATATTTAACTGAATCCGGTACGTTCCAGACGCTTCTGGAATGTAGCTATAGACAAGACTTGGTTCGGGATAAACCTTAGTCCAAAAAATACCTAAGAACATAAGTTCTTTTTTTTCTCTCTTATATTTTGACTCCACACGTTGTGTATTTAGCCAGTGTCAAGTATTGTAATATTTCAAGTGAAGTCAAATATTTCAGAATTAAAATAAGTCTCAGTCATAGTCTAAGTCAAGCATAGTAAGTCACGGTCAAGTCCACGTCATGCCCCAGTAAAGTGGTGGAGACGTTACTAGAGGTTTCTATGGATTTTAGGAACAACACGAAGAGCCACGTTTCACAACATTATACTATTCACCAACACTCGTACATGTTCAAGAACACTTTGATGAATAAGAATCCACCATTTTTACACATTAACACTCGAAATAACAGAAGTTTTGGAAAATAATACAATGTCGCGACGTTACTTATTCACGTTCCCGCCAAAACTCCAACATACGAACTTTCTACGTACCCATTGGGTTACGTAAAAAGGTTGAGATGTTTTGTCCGTGGAGGCCGGGAACTCATCTAATTTTCAAAAATAGAACAGAGCGCCTGCAGGGCTCACTTGCTTACTAACGTGATCGAGCATGCAAAAATATGGAGCTGTTCCATACATTTAGTTTACTGTGAATGACTTTATATTGCCATGAGAAGACTGATTTTTGTCGCGATTTCAGGATTCGTCTCTTAGTAAAGTTTGTTCATAATGCCGAGTAAAATGATCCTAACTAATATTATAAATGAGAATGTAACTTTGTCCCTCTGTCTCTCTGACTGGGTGTTTGTCGCGTTAACACGGCTAAACGGCTGAACTGATCGATCTGATTTTTTGCATAGATATAGCTTAAGGGTAGGAGACGGACGAAGGCTACTTTTATTGTAGGTCCACGCGAAATCGCGGGTAACAACTAGTATCATATATATTATATATATAGAACAACATATATCTAACCGGTCGACAACTCGTTCCTAATAATAAAATACACATAAATATAGAAACATTCATAAAACGTTCCAAATTAATCCGATAGCTACATGAAGCCGAGTATCCGGCCAAATCCGGCAATTTAACGACACCGCGCGCCGCCAACACAACTTGTCGGGTAAAAAAGCCGGAACCACGGAGCAAATATAACGAAGAGATGGCATTACAACATTTTTTCCTCAAGGCAACGCAAGGCACCCCTCCGTGGGAAAGGGGGTCCTCGTCTTATTACCATTGAAGAGAACATAAACGAGCATCTCGTCTTGATAGAAGGGCCTGTCCGTCTTCAGGATTATGTTCTCTGACGGTTACAGATTTTATTGGATTTGGAGCGTTTATTATGGAATCTGGAATCATACACAGTGAAGTTTCTAAGACGAAGATTAATGATGTAGTGGTGAGCAGAGACTGATGGACGATCGCGCGCAAATCATAATTGACGGTGAGAAAGATCACAGGCTGAGCTTATGCCAGTGCTTTTAGTTTTTATTATACTTAAATCCTTCGACCTAAGTAAAATGAATGGACGGGTCCAAGTAAAATAATTTTGAAGACTTTAAAGTGAGTGCCGGCGCACACCTTGCTTCAGTCGCTCTCAGTCTGTGAAAGGTGCGAGACGTACGTTCGAATGTCAAACGGTCTGAGAGCAACTGATAAACTCATTCCTTTTTTCTCTCGTGGATATTATATTCGCTATCTCTTTTTTATGTCAAATGTAATAGACATGCTTTTAATTACGTATTGAAGCTTATGTTCGATTGTTTTGACTTGTTATTTTTAAGAAAGATGTGTGGTTAGGGCCCGACAATTGAATTAACTTTGGTCGAAGCTTAGAGCAGCAAACAAGTAGTGTTTTCGCTTGTTAGTAAGTCTGCAATACAAGTGGATTGAAGTGGATACTAGCAACACTGATGACGTTGTCGACGCTTTTGTAGCTCCGAGAGGTGTTTGACACCTTTTTTTTTACGCTCCACGTTCAAGCTTGTTGACCGAGCGAAGCGAAGGTCTCAGAGTTTACTGGGACAAATCGGCATTTGTATGTATGTGTGTATATTTGTCCGATGATAACTTGCGAACCGTCGATCCGATCTTCATGAAATTTTATAGGCAAGTAGTTCATTTCAATACAATTTTTAAATTCGAATATGAGTTGAATCGGTCCAGGGGTTGTGAAGATATAGGGATCGCGAGGTCTCAGTTCGCCGCGAACTGCTAGTTGTAACCGAGATAGCTTGTTATGCCACCTCCTCTCTGTACTTTCTCCGTGGCCGGATAAGTCGGATTATGTCTACCCGGCTCGGTTTGGCAACCAGCGAGATTACGAATGAACGCTCTTGAACGAAAACAGAAATGTTCAACTCGAGGAATCGTTAAGCTCATTGTTTGAGGTGTGAGCACTCAAGGTGCAACGTTTCGCTCACCGCGCGAAATTCTAATTTTCATGCGTTTTTTGTCAATTACAGCCTAATTACTCATCGTAGGTTCATGAAAACTAATTTTGCGATAATAAATTGATTGTTTAAAGAAATTACACCAACCAAAAATTCAAGTTGAAAGCTAGTATAAGTAAATTTGTCACTAAACCAAAAACCGAGATGAAAATAAGCTTATTGAGATGTGTAGCTAAACCATGTTATCTAGGTGATAATTTTATCCGTAACTTCTTAAAACAACTTATTTATTGGCGCAAAATTGGTTTCAATATATCCACCATGAGTAACTAACCGCAAAAAAATTGACAAAAACCGCCAGAAAATTTGAATTTCGCGCAATGAGCGAAACGTTGCCCCTTAACTGTAAAAGTTTTATGCTCATTGTCAGGGTTGATTGATTTAAATCAAGATGATGATGATTTTTTAATAAAATCGGTGTTTTAAGTCAAACCTGGCTTTTTTTCATAAATCTTCATTAGTTAATTAAAATCATAATATTATGGGAGTAGAAATTAAAAATACTAATTAAAAAATGTACTTAGGTATGTCAAACTGCAAATAAATATATTTCTCAACACATATTAATTAAACATTAACAAATCAACAATTATGTAATGGGACATTAGAATTAATATTTTGCAAATGGGGAATCCCAATGCTTCGTTTTCGTGTTGCTAGAGTAAAAAAAAAAACTAGAAAACTGTCAGGTAATTCAAAACTACTGTTTCCAATAGAAAACACGACAAACTTAAAATAAATAAAAAAAAAACATGTTATTTTGTTTTTTTTATTTTAAATCAAAAAAATGTCTCAGAAAAAAAAACATGATTTTTATCAACCCTGCTCCTTGTATAGAGCATTTATGCTCAATGTGAAGCAGAGTGACTACCAGTAGAATAAACAATATAACTGATGTAGCTAGCACCTAACTGAAACTTGGTCCTTGAGTTGGTTGGGTTGAACAGCTGGCCTTTTAGAGAAACTCAGGATCGCACAGCGGGCAATGGAGAAAGCTATGCTCGAAGTTTCTTTGCGCGATAAAATCCGGAACGAGGATATTCGCCGAAAAAGTCACCGGCATAGCTCTCAGGGTTTGCAAGCTGAAGTGGTAATGGGCAGGTCACATCGCTCGAAGAACCGATAACCGATGGGGAAGAAAGGTTCTTGAGTGGCTACCACGTACTGGAAGACGCAACGCAGGCAGGCCTCCCGCAAGGTGGACCGACGACATTGTAAGAGTCGCGGGCAACCGGTGGATGCAAGTGGCAAGTTGTTGGCGGTCGGTGTGGCGGTCTAAGGGCCTTTGTTCAGCAGTGGACGTCTTCCGGCTGATGATGAAGATGATAATAACCTAGCATCTGTGACCTTTATATTGATTCTAGGTCAGCAAACTATACCAAACACTATTTAATATTTTTATAGGTAATTAACTAGCTGCGCCCCGCGATTTCACCCGCTATTCTACAGGAACGGTTATTTTTCAAGATAATAGCCTGTGTTAATCCAGTGAATAAGCTACCACCCATACCAAATTTCATCCGAATCCGTCCAGCCGTTACAGAGTTGAACGGGAACAAACACAGTTACATATTTACACACTAACACACAAAATTTCGCATTTATAATATTAGTGTGATTATGTCCGGGTCCTCCATACTAAGTTCCGTAACTTGACTCGGCTAAACAACGATCTTGAATCGGAGTCAGTCTTAACAAACAGAAACCCTTAAAATAGTATCATTCATGTTGATGCAGTTCGACCTACAGTTACCTAGACCACCCTAGACGACGGTCAGTGCCGTTTGGCCCTTGCTTTGAAAAGCCTTTTGATTTGTAGTGGATTTCACCACTTTTTCCACTAAAGTCTGTCTCAAATTCATAAAACAAACATTTTAGTCAAGCCTGGCAACACCAGTCATGAAAGCTTTGTGGGAAATGTTGTAAATTTTAAACCTGGACGCCAGAAAAGCTGACATCGCGCGAATGAAAAGCTGCTGAAACTCGCAAAAACTGGCTAGAATATTAAATGTTTTTAAGCTGCGCTTTTACTGCTCATTTGACGGCTTGAATAATAAAAGGATTTTCTGACGTTTGTAGTTCGTATATTTAAAAGTAGTGTGGCGGCAAATTTTTTTTTTCAACTTTTAGCACCATCGTGGAAAAAAACATGTTGCCCTTTGTATTATTTTTCAAAACATTTGTTTTCCCAAGTATTATACAATAATGCTAAGACAAGACAAGATTTTTCAAACAAAGCTTTCAAGGAAATTTTTGCATTTTAGGTACATACACAAAATACGTCTATTGTAGGTTGTTTTATATAATTTTTTTTATCAAATATTTGACCACAAAAACATCACAATTGCTTAATTTGTAAAGGTTTACACATAGTAATGTTTGGCGGTTGAATAACTGGCAAAAGTGTGGTAGTTACTTCCCCAGGCGGACTCTGCAATAGAGTCATACTACAAAAACTATAACTTTTGAACTATTTTTCCAAGCCCCCATTCCACAAAGCAACTTTTATCCTACCAATATAAAGAATTGACATTTCTTCGTAAGACGATGATCCAATTGTCTTCACGTTCAGCCAATTGCCTCATAGTGGGATAATGTTAGGAAAATCCAATAACATTCGGCTCCTCACGCGGTTCCTGATGGATGTCGCTTTACGAGCTTTGTATCGATCTGGGAGATTCTGGCAGAAATAATGTTAGTGGTGGGAATGAGAAGACTCCTACGACCTAATATTGAACTATATAGTCTATTGAAGCAGAACGTCGGCGCACCACACTCCAACGACACATTTGTGTGCAGTAAGCGGCACCACACACCAATACCACGAATGTTGTGCATCCACATTTATCGTAGACACATTTATCGCATACCTACATTTCAATAGTGCAGTTCTTTTCACTATTTTAGACATTTTCCGTTAACATACTGTAGTATAATATCAATCTGAATGGCTTCGTGGACAGAATTGGTAAGTCTGGAAATTGGAGTTCAGGAAGAAGAGTTTTGGCACCAACGTGGAAAAATCATGTCATTGATTTAGTACTCTATTTTCCAAAGCTTTTGTTCTTTTGAGTGTATCGTGTAATAATGGCAATTTATTATCCATTAAATGTTTGTTAACGTGCACGAGTGTACGTTAACGTATATAAATGGTGTTGGTCTTTTCGTATCGTATTATTTCTACAAATGTTTGACACTGGCTAAATACACAATGTGTGAAGCCAAAACATAAGAGAGGAAAAAAAAACATACTTCACACAGAGGGAATAGCACATACTTCAAACCACAAACGCGCCTTTCTTTCCTTGATTTATTATTTTATTTTTGATTCTGCAAGGAAGGTGAACGCAAAGTGAGCGGTGAGTTTTCATTTTTCTTGCCCGTCACTGCAGAAAAATGTCAAAAAATAGAATTTCTAGGATTAGGAACTACAGCCAAGTGTGATTACTATATATTTTGCAAGAAAATGCACGTTCTTTTAGCGCCTCACCTTTCTTACTCGGTCGCTTAGCTAGCAGAATATACGTACTGACCTGTTACATGCGAATGCTACCAGTGTGGAAGCACCTTAATACGGCGTACTACTATTAAACAATGGCTGAAAACTGGCTCGTTACGTGCAGTCATGTTACCGTAACAGTAACAAGCAATCTGAAACGCTCTAATGGCATGATGCTTGGGAAATAGTCGGCCGCCTAGGATTAAACAAGGGAGAGGTAGCTCTATCAATGTACGAATAACGCACTGTTCTCTTTTTTACCAGTATAATATTATCGACGTCAATGAGGTAGGTACTCTAGGCTGAATGGACGGGCCCTAACCACACAACTTCCTTAAAAATAACAGGTCAAAAATTTGATTCAGGCTTCAATACGTAATTAAAAGTATGTAAGTATAGTACATTTGTCCCAAAAAGAGTACAAATTAATATCCACCACTGCCATGCCCCAATGTTTTATTCTTTTTCACTTTTTTGAAAAAAGTTAAACATAAAGCATACATTTTAATTTTTATTTTTTTTTGCCGTTTGCCAATCTTATGGTATTTTTTTTTCTGTATTGTCATTATTTACGGAGGAATCGGGAGATTACGTTTGTGTGGAATATATGTTCGCATAGTTAGCTCTTACGTAAGAATTAGTAAAAACAAGAAGATTAAAGAACCAAGAGTTTTTTTGTTGTAAAATATGTACAATCTGGTGTGTGGTGTGGTGGTTTTTAAAACAAAATTGAAAATACTGCTGCAAAGCAAAGCTTATTACACAGTAAAAGAATTTACTGATGACAAATTCATGTAGGTAACAAACAGTGTATACCTAAGTAATTAAGTATATTTTTATTTTCTTCCTTTTATTAACCTGACTTGTAAAATGTTCTTACCAATAAAATCTGAATCTGAATCTGAACAATGAAGAGTTTATTTATCTATCTATCAATCATGACGGGATGGGGACTGGAAACGAGTCTTTTTATAGTGTCACCAATATGACATGACAAAGCTTTCACACTTGAAATAATTTCATGCATAACTTTTGCCGTGGGACGAGCCAAGAATAGCACGGGCGATTTAAGAAAAAAATTATAAACTTTAGTGTGGGTTCAGCTGGTAATACATGTTTGGGATGAGTCAAGAAATGAGATGAGACCGCTGGGACGAAGACGGAACAACCCATAACTCCAACATCGCAGCAAAGCATAAAAAATCGACCTAAATTACAAAATTCCTCGTGTCTTGTTTTCGTAGGTATTGACATTACATTGGTTTGCATTTGCAGTTCAAACAGTGGTTGGCATTTTAATTAAAAATTCGCCACCACACACACACACGAAAGAGTCTAAAAGCATTTAAATATTTCACAGTCTAGTGCAGCGACAGTCAACCTTTTATTTCTGGGAGCTGGAAGTGTTTTGCGAACTAGTTGAATCTGTTGTCGTCCGCTGCAGTTGTATATTTGTCCTATTCTAGCTATCACCTATCTCTTATCTATCAAATACAACTTATCTATCTAATCAAATAAACATCGATGAGCATCGTAATCGTATATTGAAGATGGACAACTAATACCCAGAGCTGATATTTGGATTTAATTCAAATATCTTACCGGTCGCAAACCAATCCCTGGACCACCTGCTCATAAAGCAGATGCGCTCCCAACTAAGCCAGAATGTTGCGAAATATATATGGCTCCACAGAACGTAGATATTTATATAATATTTAAAAAAACAAGTCGCAATAACGCAAGAAGCTAAGGCTCCATATCCATTTAAGCTACATGGAATACGACCATACAGGCATATAACATGTCAGACGTCTCGTCATACAGGTCGCATAATTCGACACCGAGTCTAAAAGTTTTAAACTGAGGACCGAACTCTTTAAGCGGGCCGTAAATTGTCCACCGCATTGGATATAGCCAGCGGGGGACGGTCTGCTAAATGTAAATCGATGGAGGGAAACGTCCTCGCCAGTTGCTCTTATACCGGTTTTCCTTTTTTGTTTATACCGGAATTAATGAAAAACGGTCCGCTTCAGGCGATACTGCCCTGACAATGGCTGCAGAGGATGTTGTATTTTCGACTTTAATATAATCTTTGAATTTTTACATGAGGTAGAAATGATCAAGGCATTCTGTTTGAGGGCATTGCAGCGTTGATAAATAAAGTGATATTATGAAGCTTACTCAGTAGGAATAAAGTTAAGTAAAGTGACGTTGTGAAACTTACTCAGTAAGAATAGTTAATAAAATGGCATTGTGAAACTTACTCGGTAGGAACAAAGTTAATTAAGTGACATTGTAAAATTTACTCAATAGGAATTAAGTTGCCTACTTACGTCAGAGCAAAGAAGAAAATAAGACGAAGAGAAGACAGAAGCTAGAGTCGGGAGGTCGGTGGAAATTAAAGAACTAGACAGCATCATCGCCAAGATAAAACCCCGCAGGTTTCACTGATAAAACCACCACGTACAGACTTTCGGAAGGCTGGGTCAAGTTGTCAAGAACGGGCTTTGGAACCAACGTGCGAGCGGTACCTATACATGGTGCTTTTAAATCAGCTGGGGGCTGTTCTGAGGATGTTGTATACAAGATAACGAACAACTTTTGTTATACGACTTTTGAAAATTCACAGGGAAAAAACAGCTGTTCCAAACATTATATTGCAAGTTCCACGAACATTTTGTATGGAACAGCAATTTTTTCTCGTTCCGTTCACAGCCGCTCCCTAGCCGATTAAAAAGCACCATGTACAGCTGGTCGTCACGGTATTATGAGCTAAATGAAAAAGAACCTGTGCCTCTTAAGCCGCCCCGTGGCAAGACAGGAAGAACTGGTGTGAGACCTACCCACATCCATACCTCAGCAGTTTCTAATCTAATTCCAGCATCAGGTCTGAGCGTCGTTACCAGCTTATGCTTTATGTATAACAATCATTGGTCGTCCGGCATTGAGATGGGATGACGATTTGATAAAACCGCGAGTCGATCCTGAAATCCAAGTAAGACGACCTGGACCCTTTTGGGCACAGAAACGAGGCAGATGGCGCAGCTAGGGAGCTTTATCCCATTGCTGGGTAAAGGTACCCAGCAATGGGATAAAGGAGACCGTGGATGATGACGATAACAGTCATAATACATTTTTTTTTCCTAAGCGCAATTGAAATGTTGTGTCCCTACAAACGCAATCAAAATTTTCAACCCATTGAAATGAGTAAACAGAGCGCTACTAGCTTGTAATAGACTGCAAAAACCACCTATAATCGAGTGTACTGTGGAGTAGAATCGATCGGCGTGTCCAATGAGCCGTGAGCTCTCAAACAACCCAACTCACTGATATTGTCCTACAAACTTCGAGCAGTTTGAGCGCAAACTCGGCGGCACAGATTAAAGTGATAGATACTTTGGCTGCTTGTACATATAGGGGAATGAGCTTGCCAGAGGCCACGTTTTGGCGGAGCGGAGCAACACAACAGCGGCACGATGATCCAATAAGGCGGAGAGCGCTCTGGCAGGTTGCATTATTTCGCTCCAAAAGCCTAGCGTCTAGCAAGTGCCCTAGATATGCTCATAAATCAGAAACTAGAGACGAATAACGAAGCGCCAATTGCGGCCTTTCATGTTGTGCGATGATCTTTGATCCAGGCATCTTGCTAGACTGTGGGCGTTAAGCAAGTCGGCTTGCCTGGGCGGTTTTGCACCCAGACATTTGTTTTTGCATAAGCACTGATTTGCATGGAAACGACAAAATTAGAAAAGAAAACATACGGGGAAGTTTTAAAGTAGCACCCATAGCCTCTTCAGCACGGCAAGTGAAGCGCAGAAAATAGGAGCATGCTATTCAAAGAGCGCTGGTGATGCCCGAGAGAAAGCAGAGAAGAGGGCACCCTCTTCCTGGTGGATAATGATGTCCAAAGTTTTACAGCTAGCCATGATAGAGCATCCTGGCTCAGGCTGATTAGGAGAGCCGGTAGCTCAAGCTCATTTTTGGAAGTTGAACCCACGCCCTGCGGCTTGCAATCCGAAAGCGCTAACTACTAACTTGCAAAGTTGGTTTATTGGAGCTGAAAACAACGGAAAATATGTAACTATGGGTGGTCACGTACAAAGCCTGGGCTGAAAGGGTTGTTTGTTAAAAAGCTTGCAGTTCATTGAGCACATCGATTTTACAGTCTACGGGGTAGTTACAGCGTACAGGGTTTGTTAAAAGGCTTTTAGGTATTAACTAACCGTGAGGGAAGTTCTTAGATGCCTTTTTAACTATTAATTTACTAGACACTAGAGACAAAACTAGTAGATTTTGTTTGTGCAGAAAAACACAGATTATATATAGATACCGCATTACGAGATTATGCCGTTAATTTGTAGCACTAGATACTAGACAAAACTAGTAGATTTTGTTTGTGCAGAAAAACACAGATTATATATAGATACCGCATTACGAGATTATTCTGATAAACCAAAACTGGAGGAAAGTGCGGGTTGCGGGTACTTTTTACAAGCACGGGAGCTACGCGTAACAAAAAAAAATATTGAAACTTTTATTTAGACTACCGTTGTGCAAAATTTCCATGATTGTGCGTTTAAACTTAGGAAGTTTAAAGGGTCAAATTTTTAAGGGTTCGCGGTGCCAACTGGCCTTTGGGCGGTTATTTTCGTTCATGATACCCAGAAAATTCTCTATCCATTTACTAGACGATTTATAAATCACAATAGTCGTAAAGATAAAACAGTTAGCTTTATCTAGTCGTGAACTTCACTGATTGCCTAATGGGTGTAATCCGCCGGCGCTATAATTATGGGCAGCTCCACACTCTCGCGTGATCGAACCCAATTACTCCTCGGACAACAGCTTAGCTCTACTAGTTTCACCATAAACATCAGCCAGAACACGTCCGCTGGTAAACAAAGACCTCTCCTTTAAAGAAATGAATATGGAATATAGGTATGAATTGGCATAGTTGCATACGCTTGGCAGGTAGCTGTCAGATCGTAGAAAAGCTCACCGTTAAAGAAGATGCTGCTGCTACAAGCTGTCCTGAGACACCTCAATACTGTCTCGCTCTATTGCGCGATTAAATAAATTCAAAAGCAAGTAGGTTTACTTGCTTTTGAATTTAAGTAAAACAACACGCAGTTCCGAATAACTAAGAACTGCAGATATCAGAACGATAACTCCAACGTTCGGAGAATCTGGAACTTTGCAACTAAAACTACAAGCGAGTTCGAAAACTGACGCAGTGGAACCAGTAGGAAATCTGTTATCACCCCCTAAATCATCAATCAATACATGTGGGGAACAGGCGAACATTTTTTTCTTATCCCCACATTACAAACATTACCCATGACCCACATAATATATGACAGCCACCCCATTAATATAATTTTTTTTTTTTTATTCTTTCAAAACTGTCATCTAAAAGACTTAATTAAAGAGTATATTTTTTTGTTTCTTTCCTATTTGACACGGATCCGGATATGTCTTAAAACTGACGGGGTGTGCCCTTATAAAGGAATATGTAACGCACAAACAGAAAAAATAGACAACTTACATAATATGACTATTCATTCCATTCTAGTAAGAGATCCTAAAAATAGCAAACTCGTCTATGAAAACTAACGTGGTTTTGAAACTTTTTGTTTCTACATTCCTTGATAAAGATCACCGAATGTGATCGAAACTATAGTCGGAATAACCGACTCAATTTAACGTGAGTATTCCCGTTTTATTACAAATATGTCGTTTCTAGTAAGCGACATGCACCCCTAACCTCCCCATAACGATGGGGGTGCATTATTGATATTAACGCACTCAATGGGGTTCTATTGAAATAAGGGCGTGATGGGAAACCATATTTCATGCCATTATTGCGTGTCGTTGGGAGAAACGAAATTAATTTCATTAGGTCAAGTGGCCTTTTGGAGAAACTCAGAGTCGCACAGCGAGCAATAGAGAGAGCTATGCTCGGAGTTTCTTTGCGCGAAAGGATCCGGAACGAGGTTATTCGCCGAAGAACCAAAGTCACCGATATAGCTCTCAGGGTTTGCAAGCTGAAGTGGCAATGGGCAGGCCACATCGCTCGAAGAACCGATAATCGATGGGTAAGAAAGGTACTTGAGTGGTAACCATGAGCTGGAAGACGCAGCGTAGGTAGGCCTCCCATTAGATGGACTGACGATATTATGAAGGTCGCGGGTAACCGGTGGATGCAGGTTGCAAATTGTCATTCAGTGTGGCGGTCTAAGGGGGAGGTCTTTGTTGGGGGATGATGAGGTCAAGTGACAAATTAATAAAGCTAACTGAGCTCTTTGGGTTTGCCTGCTATAATATAACTACCATCACTTTTTATTTTTCGAGTCCATTCTTCACATATTAGAGGATTTTGAAAATTAAAAAATCTAGTAAATAACGTTTCTTACTACCTCCCCACTAGGATTCCCTGTGTCGCCGGTGCTATGAAACACACACAAGACAAGGAAGAGAACCACCCAGACCCAGAGCAGATATTTAAATTCATCTTTCAAACTTCTGCCCGACGGGCACTAATACTACCAACATACTAAACTTAATACTTTCTACGAATTAATAAAAATACTAATAGTTAGTATTTTTAACCAACTTTCAAAAAAGAGGTTCTCAATTCGATTGCTTTTTTTTTTATTGTTTGCTACCATAGAAATCTGTCATTATGATAGTTAACCAACTATGACGAAGCAAATTCATATAAATGGTTTTGATGAAGACGGTTTTTTAAATTAAAAATTATAAATGTCACACAATATTTAGTATTGTTGCCCTAACTCCCATGGGGACATACAAGATACAGGACGGATTAGGTAAGTACCCGTTAAACCTTTTTATTCCATTTCAATAATATATAATAATAATATCAAAAAATACTTTTTACCCGAATGTGAAAAGTGGATAATGTTTTTGGATGGTTTAATATATATGTATTTATGTTTGTGTGTTCGTTTATTACCCCCTGTAGTCTAAGCAACTAGACCGATTTTAGATTCCTATTTATGTCCGGAGTGTCGTAAGCTACATTTGGCAGTCGGGTTTTTGTTTTTGTTTTCATATTTTTTAGTCTTGAAAATTTCCGAATTTCCAAGACCAGAATTCTCTCGATTATTATTATCTAACTTAACCTATAACAATAGGAACATTTCTGTCTTTCTGTATTTCCAAGTTACTAACGCATATAGTGCTAGTAAGCTTCTTATAAATTTCAGTGGCCCTACCCCAATGCACAGCTGTTTGGCACGGACTATCGATTTTACGAGTACGTGTCTGGGCATACATCGTCAATATTGCCACCATGGATACGTTTTATAACTGATTTACATCCTTTACAGTCATACCCCCGAATACTGAAACGTTTGTTAACTTTGACGACAGATTAAGTCTGTGGCTGCCTTTGTCATTTGCTTAGTGCCAGACAAAGGCAGCATTAGAATTAATCTGTTGTCAATGTTAAGAAGCGTTTCAGTATTCGGGGGTTAGAGCAACACAGGCCTCCGGCCGACCTGGAGCTAGTTGCTCAATATTTACAGTAAAATCCAGGATTATAATGACGACCAAGGGATTGACATATTCTATAAAATTGTACTCGTCATTATGAACAACATTTGGGACCAACACTGAAATCGCAAAAAAAACTGTGTTTTCTTTGTTTTGTGTTCCATAGAATCATCACATTCATCACCCTCACCGAAATATATGGAACAGCTGTTTTTTTTTGCGATTATTGTTTTGTCCCATAATAAAAGTTGTTTATAGTGACGAGTTAACTCTTATAATATAATTATATCCTAGAATATGTACATAATGTCCGTCGTCTCTAGGTGTCTCCACATGGGCCTGATCTGATTTATTCGAAGAGGATACCTAGACATGAATTTCACGGAAGTAACAGAAACAACCTATAACCGTCGATGTTTGTTTCATATACTCAATTAAATTGATGTCTAGCTATCCTCTTCATGAAAATCAGATCAGGCCCATAGACTAAGGTCTTGTGATCCTTGTGATCAAAGGTCTGCCGTGTAGAGACAACTTTACCCAGCCAGTAAAACTACATTGCGAAGAAAGAACGCGCGCGCCAACGTGAAAAAAAATACGACAGCTTTGTATAATTTTCGAAAACTTTTGTTAATGGTGCATTTTGTTAATGTATGGTGCATTATTATCCATTAATTTTTCGGCAATAACTAATGGATAAAGTGAGAAATCGTATAGAGAGGTGAATCGTGTATTTTCTTGTTGTTTCCAAATGCCGTAGTAGCTTCCAATTAAGTATCCACCGCTTTATTGGGGTATGGCTTGGACTTGGACGTGACTAGTTTTATTGTCAAATATACTTCACTTAAAATATTACAAAACTTGACATTGGCTAAATACAAAGCGTGAGGCTTAAATTTAAGAAAAATAAAATAAAAGCAAAGCTACCAAAAAGCACTAACATTTCGCCTTAAAAAGGATTGTTTTTTTTTGCTGGCAATACTTTGCCTAACTGTAAAAGTTGCCATCAAAGAGAATAAAATGGAAGCAATAAATAATCACGGCGGCGAGATAAGTTCACGAAAGCTAATTAGAGATGGAGTTTCAAACTCCATTAACTAAATTACCGGGGCCGGTTGCCATTCATGATATTTTCCTTGGATTATGGGAGATTTCCGGGCATTTTTTCCTGAGCCCCGAGGATTTTGTAAGAAATGCCCGTGGCTTTTATCAAAGTTATTAAGTTTTATTGACATAAACGAAAACCGCTAGAATATTTTCACTAAAGTTGTTAATTTTGACGGATTCTATACTTGTTGTTTGTCTAAGACGAAGACACTTCTTTTCTTTTAGAACAAGATATCTGAATAAATGAAAATAGATATATATTTTAAATTTTGACGACGAAGAAAAATGTTTTTTTTAATGTGTTCTTCTTTCGCCAAAATAAAAAATAATAACAAGAAAATTGCTATAAAACGTTAGCAAAGGTTATTCTTGAGTTTTTTTTTTAAATCCACTTAATAACTTTTGTATTTAAAAAAAAAAATTGAAAACAGCTCGAACGAGATAGCTGAATTAGGCGAGCGAGCACTTAAATTACCCTGGAAAAAGTTGAGATTTCTTGCCATCCTACTGGCAACCCCTACCGGTAATGTTTTTAAAATGTTTGCGTTGGGGGTAGTCCGTCCCTCTATTTGCTTCATGACGCATTTTATTGATATTTAGCTACGATATGCAGAAGGGCTGGAACCTGAAGGGTAGCTAGTAGCGAGCGAGAAAATGGGGAGTATAACTGGGACCCTATTCCTGTGCGCGCGAGATTATCTCGATCACTGTCTCTCTAATGAAGAATTTAATGGGAGTCAGAGTGACCAAGACAATCTCGAGCGCACAGGAATAGGGTCCCTGACGGTTTTTATAATTTTATTTTACTGTATTCTGTGATACAGAACTTATTACTTATCCTGTTCCGTTCATAAATCGTATTAAATACGAAACTGAACAAATGTTTGGGTTTTGGCCTTTTGCGAAAACAGTACTTTTCTGAATAGATCGTTCGCCCATAGAATCAAATGATCAAAAATGTAAGCATTGAAGACCTTTTGCGTTCTTGGCAACCTGCGACGACACCAAATCAAAGCGTATCTTTACATTTGCTTAGACTTTGAAACCAAAGAGTTTCAAACGCTTTTTGTAAGTAGCATAACATCAAAACTCGATTTTACCCTAACGAATGCTCGCATCAGCCCGCGGGGCGCTAATGTGCTGTAAGGGGAACTTATGGCACGATTCCCAATCGATAACCGACGGCAGCTGTTATATGATGAAACTTTTCACTTATTACGTCCCTGTTATGAAATACTTTGTCATGCGTTTCAAATGCAGTATTTTGTCTATATGTACATAGTATGAAATAAAGTCGCTTTCCGTGTCTGTCTGTAACTAACTCCTCCTAAGCCACGCAACGGATTTTAATACTGTTTTCATCATCAGTTAGATAATTTTTCACGGGAGGTTTATAAATCACATTAATATTATAAATTGTGTGTGTTCCCGTTCAACTCTGTAACGGCTGAACGGAGCTTATTCCCTGGAATAACACATATGCTACTTTTCATCCTGAAAAAATGTACTGTTCCTGTAGAATAGCGAAACCTAACCTACCTGTGTAACCGCGGGGCGCAGCTAGTACTATATATCTTTTCTAAATTACACCCGTGTGAAGTGGGTTTAGTATTTTTTTTTTGTTTAGTGACTACACTAATCGAAACGAAACGAATTGTTTATTCTGTATGTATGCATGTTTGTGTCTTCCTATAATTGCCCGTTCTAGCCAAAAAGGCTGCTTGACCGATTTTGATGAGTGAGGCGTCGTTTCATTCCACTTTATGCCTGGAGTGACAGTCTACATTTTCTAGTCGTGTTTTGTAATTTATTTTAAAACCAACTAGCTGTCAGCCGCGACTTCGTTCGCGTGGACCTAGAAAAAAAAAGTAGCGCAATACAAAGCGTTTCTATACAAAAATTCAGGTCGATCCGTTCAGCCGTTTAGCCGTGATAACGCGACAAACACCCAGACAGAGAGACAGAGTTAAATTTTTCGCATTATTAGTTAGGATTGAAATTGATTGTCAATCTCTACCAGAAAAATGTTTGATGATTGGAATTTTGAAGATTTTCTTAAAACAGATGTTACTTCAAATTCACAAAACAATTTGGATGCAACCTGTACACTGTTAAGGCATCCAGATAAGTTGTTAAACTTTAATAGACGTATTTACAGAGATTTCCTCACGTGCTCAAAACAAACCATTGAACACATTTCAAAACGCTTAGCGCCCCTTTCGGGGCTATATTTAAAACTGCTTTGTGAAAACATTCGAACCCTTTCGCTTTAAAAAGAGCACTTGGCCAGCCCGCGTTTTATGTTTTGTAATCGTCTCTCCTACTTTAAAATATTTTGTGTTTCGAGAATGAAAAAAAAATGAAAAATATATATCACACTAGTATTATAAATGGGAAAGTTTGTATGTAAGTGTGTAAGTATGTAAGAATGCAAGTATGTAAGTGTGTAAGTATGTAAGTAGGTAAGTAAGTAAGTAGGTAAATATGTAAGTATGTAAATGTATTTGTTCTCAACTCTGTAGCGGCTGAACGGATTTGGATGAATATTGGTAGGTATAAGCTACTTTTAGTAACGAAAAAAATTAACCGTTCCTGTAGAATAGCGTGTGAATAGCAAGTGTGTTCAGTGTTATAATTAAAAAAAAACAGTTCTAGAATTAAACGAGACTCGCTTCCAGAACGTCTTTAAACGGATTCTCATGGAAAAGGCGTACTGTGGTCACAGAACATATTGCTGTGGTTATAATCATTATATTGACGACAAGACTACAGTAAATTAAACACCCCATTTCTCTTCTTTAGGGGTTTATTTTCGAAAAATCCAGACACATGCCTTTCTTATGCTTTTTTTTTTCTTATTCTTAGTATACAAACCGAGTTTCATTGACTTTTATGCATACTTTACATTGCATGATAAAAGATTTAATTTCCATACAAACTTTAGGGGTCCATTTTACCCCTTTAGCGGTGGAATTTCTTAAAATCCGATCTTATTGCTCAGTGCTTCTAATTCATTTAAAAATAAGTATTTTATCATCATCATTTACACCCGGTAATCGTTCAAAGGCTCTTTCAAGAGCAAAGCTAATCTTGTACTTCTCGACGTCATCGACCCATCGCGCCACTCCACAATTTACCTTTTAATAACAAGCAAAGGGCACTTGTTTCTTATAAACTTCTGATACTGTCATGTCCACAGAATATTAATGCAAGAATTTAGCATAGCTCGTAGCGAGGGGCTTCCAAATCTGCATACAGATGTCATAATATATCACGAGGAGAACCCCGGGAATGATTATGTCTTCGATTTTTAATACTGCTTGCGCACATTTCTCGTTTTCTAGGCGTTTTGAAAGTGAATGTTTCGGTTTAGACACAGAATGTCTAATTCGCAAAATGCCGCCCGGGTCTCAACAGGACCGAATCGCAAAATTCCCAATTCTCAAAAAGACAAACGAGTGTCAAAAGTATTAATCCTCAAAATAGCGAATTCTCAAAATGGCAACCGTGTCTCGGAAGTATACATTTACAGAATAGCCAATAATCAAAAAGACCAATTCTACCAATGCCTGATTCACAATTAATACAAAAAAAGAAAATAAACCTTGGTTACGCCAGTGTACTGAACTGAAAGAGTTAAAAAGGTTTACATAGTACATTTTCAGTCTAGAAAACCTTTCAATGCTGCTATTGAATACTAAACCTTCGTCAAAAACATCCATATCTAGACAGTAGACATTCACATCTTCTGCCCAATGAATGGAGTTGTCAAATACAGAGCATTTCAGCGCAGGGGTCGTCCATTAATCACGTGATGTTTTTTAGCAACTTTTTAACCCCCTTGGTGATACGTGATGAGATTTACTACTAGGCCAAAATAACTTGTATTTTTTTGGTACAAATTAAAGAGAAATTATACGAAAGTGCTAATGACCATAGAGTGTAACTCGATTTTAGTACTGATAAGAACGCAAGATGTCGCAAGTGCTTTAATCTGCAACATAGTCGTCACAATTTCAGTTTGCTTGAAATAGAAATCGAAGCTAACTTATTCGTAATGGTATGGAGAAAAAATGCGACTGGTTATGAATATTTTTGCATTAATAATGTTAGTAAAATTATTAATTTTAAGTTTTATTTGCAAAACTCGCTAGGTTCTCAAGAGATGGCGTTGAAAACATTATTTTTGGAACATATTTTTTTCGTCGTATATTGCAAACTAATTTGAATAAATAGCGCACATATACTAATAATATGTTTCTATATTAACCATATTTTCATCGGATTTTTAGCGGTTTGGACATTAGCTGACTAAATACGTGAGCGACATCTAGTTTTAAGCAAATTTTTCGGGGATACACTTTTATGTATGAGATTATACTTCTCGTTCAGATATTCTTTGGTACAAAATATATCAATTTTTTTTAAAATATTATCTTTAAATACAAATCTAATTCTGGCAAATTAAGCACCGTTATAAAATTGTCCAGACAGACATTAGAAATCGCACGTTCTCACTACAACCCAATGTGATATTTCGTGATTCTTACCGAACACACTCCCCTTCCCGGGCCTTTCGAGCTTCCCGTGATTATTGGACGACCACAAAACCGGTGGCCTTCTCACGTAACAACGGTATGGTATTCAAGCTATTGTCATTTGAAGCACTGTTATTCTGTGGCGAAATGTATAAAAGTGATTCTTATTACGCGCTAGCAGAAAACAAATATAGATAGATAACTCTTTACTGTTCACACCAGAAATTACATACATAATACAAATACCCAGCGAACAGTCTGGCTGTGGAGCTTACCCCCGAATACTGAAACGTTTGTTAACTTTGACGACAGATTAAGTATGTTGCTGTCTTTGTCATTTGCTTAGTGCCAGACAATGGCAGCATTAGAATTAATCTGTTGTCAAAGTTAACAAGCGTTTCAGTATTCGGGGGTAAGAGGAATATAAAATAGACAGTGGGGTCAGTTGCAGTTGCGTTGCAACAAGACATTATTATTAAAAGAAAAACAAAACAACCGCGTCATATCTATGACAATACGGAGATAAAAGGGATTCCAACAACAAATCACACATCAACATCGGTCAAGCCGGTTAGGCTGTAGGATAGGCACACACACAAATATACAATGGTATCATAGTAAAGTTGTTCGTAATGAGGATTACGCTTGGTTAGATGACTACTCTTTTTTATTAGGAAGCTTAGTAAATATGATGCGAATCCTGAAAAAATAAATAATATTGTTCCGAAATATAGGTTTAAGTTATTGGTGGGGCTACAGAGATGCCTGCAAAGTGAATGTTAGTATAGAATTTCCACAGGAAATTTGACTCCATAGATAAGTATACCCCTTAATGTAAAGTAACTCTTGTCTTCCTAAAGTGCCAAGCAGTTCAACAAATGAGTATACTATCAAGTTAACCACTCAACTCAACACTCTGGGGTCTATGTTACATGGCTGGGTCTCATGAAAGTTTCAGGTGGTTGGGGACCGGACTAATAGGGCTTTTAGGACAACTGTCTCAAATCTCACCGGTTAATTTTGTAACTACCCATACATATCTACGTACTGTATAGCAAACATAAACCCAATCTGGCACACTTTTTAGTTTGTAATCTTCTCTTACTTTTTTTTTAAGAACTATTTTTGCGATGTGATGGAAATCGCACAAAAATTGTGATGAAAGTGATTACCTTCCATATAATATTTCTTAAAGTAAAAACTGTTATAGAATAAAAGATCATAAGGTATTAAAAAAAACATAAGGTAGGAAGCTACCAAAATTTTCTTAAACTGCTACCAGAACCACCGGAGGACGGGCAGCAGCGTCCTCTTTGTAAACGGTGAGCGTTCTACCATCCCCAAGCCAACTGCCAACCTTAGGGATTATGGGAGATATTGATCCTATTGTTCACTGATAAGTTCCACCTTTTTATTCTGGCGATGCAGGCCATTCACAGCTCAAGCCACTGATTTCTATTTAACTAATAGATAAATTCAGTGGCCCAACGTCGATTTATATTTTAGTAGTACGGTAGATAGATAATGTCAATGCTTCAAGCACCTAGTAGATATTACCTCAAGTGACGAACCCACCACTTTACAAGGACATCGGATTTAAACAGGACTTCAATAATTGAAAGATTTGACATAGTTTACAATATACATAATTTTTCATAATCATAATTTTTAACTTAATTTAATTTTGATGCTATTTTATTTTATTAAATTTTGTATTTTCTGTTTGACAAAACTGTTTTCTGTTTGTTTCTGTTTTGTATTATTATTGTTTTTTTTTTTCTAATTGTATTTTTTTTTATGTGTTATATGGACCTCTGTAGTCTGAATTAAATGATTTGAATAACAGAATTAGACTGGTACTTATTTTAGACTATATATTTCCTATATGGTCAGCAGGATTCCTACATTTATAGGAACAACCAAAATGGTGGTTGGTTGATTTGGTTTTACTAGAATCAAAATTAATGAACAAAAAGCAACAAATAGATAATTATATCTCATTTTCGCAGTCATTTAGAAGTCATAGTCACACTTCTATGTCCAAATTAAACGATAGAGAATGTTCTTGCTCCGCAATCAGGATACGGAACTACGGGTCGGCTCATGAAACATTCAGGTGCCAGCAGCGAGGCCTCCATTAGAACGACTGTCTCAATTTGTACGGCTTATTTCGAAATGTTGAGCTATTTGTCTGATGAGGGAGAAAATCTGTTGTGTTTCTATACAAAAAATATACTAAGGTCTTTTCAATAAAATATACTGAACTTGTATGTAATTTGTTAGTCAAAATTTTGTGCCGTGCAACCTTGGACGAAACATCATCGTGCAACTGTCCACTAAGGCATCAGTGGAGATGACATTTGACAGCGCAAATGAATTTTTATTTTTATTTTTTTATACACCCGTTTCTGGGCAGGATAAAGCCATTAAGGCCATACCGCCTTGTCTTCCGTATTTTTTTTTTAAACCGTTCGAGGTTGCCTGATTTTAGATAAAACAAAAAAAGAAGTAATAGAAAAATATAAAAAGGGACTGTTAATATACATAAAACATAACAAATCGGCCTCTATCCGAAGAAAAACAATAAAAATACTCACGTGTCCAAATACTGGAAGACCCTGTAGACCGGTTTCCGGTACACCAGGAACCCATCGCACCGCTCCATCTTCAGTTCAAATCCGATAGATCCTTTCCATCCAAATCACCACCTCACATCATCGCGGGACCACCACTGAATGCACTTTTCCACTACTACCATTGTTTCATTAGAAAAGTACAAAAATGTAAAATGAAGCACTACTTTTACTAGCGCTAACTTTCATACAAAAATTAAGGCGTCCAACCAGACTCTGGATTAAATGCAAAACTATTCCATCAGGGATGTCCTTGCAAATGTACTCAGACAACGGGATTAATTTCGTCTTACTGTTCTATCACTTAAAGATTACAAAACACTACTTGGTCCTTTAAGGTATGTTTTAATATTAAGGCTGGATATTGATTAAGATATATTTGGTACAGAAGCACTAAACGTTTTAACGCCTGTAGGCAATCACAGTTTCTGTTTTGGTGTTCACTTTCCTGAAACAGGGGGTGAGGGTTAGGATATGGAAGGCTTTTGTGTCTACAGACGTTGCGTATTTGCTGCTGGAGAAGGTAATTTTTTTTTTTTATATTTAGCAAACACTGAGCTTCCCTTTTGAAATATTAGTACACGACGAAACAACCTTACAAAGTTTGACTCCGCGAGAATAAAAACTATTGTGGATAGTATTACGTAAATTTTTGCCTTAAGTCTTAAGTGATCACGCTATACACTTAGAAAAGAAGCGTGATCAATGACGTCATTCGACATCATGTTTAGCTGGGATACCCATTCTCACGGGCTAATTCTGTTTTGAAACAACGTTTTTAATCCGTACAGGTGTGGCATAAACTGCCAGTTTCCTTGCTTCCTGAGAGTTACAAAGTGGAGCTTTTCAAGGTCAGAGCGAATAGGTATCTTCTAAATCTGTGTGCTTCATCTTCGGCCACATCATTGCTTACCAACAGGCGAGTTGGAGATGGTCAAACGCAGACTAATAAGCGATAAAAATATATTTAATAATGCTATATTGTTTTTCAGTCATACAAAGACCTCTAGCAAACAGAGAGCTAGCAAGTCAGAAGCATGATTAGGACTGGACTGTGACTTGTTTTGATTCTGATTTGTGAAAAATTATACTTGACTTTAAATATAACAGAACATGACACTGGCTGAATTTATTACATTGCGTGGAGCCAAAATAGCAAAGAAAAAAGCAACAACTTGCAAATCGAACGTCAGTCAGATTGGTAAAACCTCAAATCTAAAATATCCGAGCGATTAACCTCAGCGTTCACGTCTGGCCCTTCACAGTTCACAAACTTTGAACCCGGGATCAATCGGGTTTTCTTTTCAAAATGTAACGTTCAAACATAAAACTATATGAATCGAGAACCCTTTGTTATCCACAAAGGGGATGAGGTAGCGGAAAGGACTTGACAATGTCTTTTCCCAAGATGCCAAACATCAAAATTGATGGCGGTGGCCTTTGGCGGTGGCAAGGGGTTTGACGGAGATGTCACGCCTGTGATACTTTTGGTTTTTTTTTCACCGTTTCTGGTTTGTTTCATTAAAGGCCTTCTAGTAGTGCTACGGCTATCCCATCGCATTTGTTAGTTTTTGTAGATAAAATGTGATTCTCCAAAAACTGTATGTTTTATATGTCTATTATAACACCAGAAATGTTGTAAAGAATTATTTGTTTTGATATCGTTTTGTTTGGCAGAACTGAGAGACAACTAAAAACTGTATTGTTAGTACTTTATCTCCGTCAAATTAAAATATTTCAATTTCTCTAAAATGTTTTGTAATCATGGGATAAACAGGTATCATAAACTTTTTTGAAAACTCAATGGTTTTATATATCTTCTGAATTAATGAAATAATTAATATGAATTATTAATTTATTTCTGTATAATGTGAAAATTGGACGAAACACGTTTATACAAAAAAAAAATTGTTCATTCATTCATTCATTTAAGAGTTGAATGAGATGGTCTTATCGGTGGAATCATTTCCGGGCTTCACGGTTTTCTGCCATTGTTTCTACCTCTGGGACCCTATTCCTGTGTGCTCGAGATTGTCTCGGTCACTGTCTCTCTAATTTAGAATTTAATGGGAGTGAGAGTGACCGAGATAAAATGTCATTTCTCCGAATAGGGGCCCTGTACGACATGACGTCTACCTTCTATCATGTTTAAGAATAAAGAGCGAATCATATGTATATCGAAATTAAATTGAAAATGAATTTATTCAAGTAAATTTTTGTTATCTTTCAGGAAGTACGCTCGACCACCGGATGACCACTGGGAGATAATGGTGCGTGACAGTTCTCTTTCGCACAATGAGATTGATAAGGCACGAGCTTATCGGCACTGATAAGGATTGTTTACAAATAAAGGATTAAAATATAAAGTATGCGTAGAAATTATTATCATGTAGGTACACGGGCTAATTGGCTGTTATTTTATTTTGTTAAAAACATTTATTTACAGGGAATCTAATATAGAGGGTTACAAGGAAAGGGTATGTTAAGCCGAAAGGGACTCATAGTACTAATGATTGTGAACAACTTTCACTGCGGGACCAACCCTGAAATCGAGAAAAAAAGTCTGCGGTTCCATACATAGTCGAGTGGCATTGACACTTTTCTATGGAACAGTTGATACACTTAACTTTACTTTTAACTTTTAAACACAGATTTTTACTTCACAATTTCTTCTAATACGCCGCACACTTCAGTCCACTTTACGCCGCGAAATGAATATCTTCGAATATTTTTAAACCAGTGTTGTTTTTAAACAATTTATCACGCGAAGTAAGAACAATAGATGTAATGTAATATTTATAAACATCCATTAACGAGTAAATATTGATGAGTGCATTAAAACGAATGGCACGGAAGCGACTGACGAATTGAAGTCGAATCTTGCGTTCCTTGTTCCTTCTTATAAACTAGCCAGACGTGCGACTTTCCTTACTCAGGAACAATCGAGATTTTACAGCAGTTGAGGATCGGAGGCCAAAATGCATAAGGTGTAAAAAAAAATACTATGAAAACTAACGTGGTTTTGATACATTTTGTTTTAATAAAACGGGAATACTCACGTTAAATTGAGTCGGTTATGATCGGTTATGGTGCAAGGCAAGACGAGGTCGCGCGCGTGTCTCGCTGAGCATTCCTTGATAAAGGTCACCGAATGTGATCGAAACTATAGTCGGAATAACCGACTCAATTTAACGTGAGTATTCCCGTTTTATTAAAACAAAAGGTGTAAAAAATAGTCAAGATAGGCCAATGAGGTGGGAATTGGGAAGCTCATGTCTAACCAATTTTTTTTAATTCCTTATGTCCGTCTATGATTTTTTTAAGCCGGTATGTCCGTCTATGACACCACTTACAGACTGACTAGTTAAATAGCAATCAGTGCTTACCTCAGCTGATAGCCCAATGTCGTTGCCATTAAAAAGTGCATCACAATAGTCTAATTATTTTGTTAGTCCCATGAAATCTCATCTCATCTATCGCTAGTAAGTTTACACCACCAACCCTACTAACTTAAGTTTGATAAGACTGTGAAAATCTCCCAGTGTTGGTTTCAACCCCACTGACGACCTTCAATACCGGGCCTAGCCTGAGAACTGTAAAAAAACTCGAAGAAAGTAAAATAAAATAACTTAACACTGTTTTAGTACTATCAGCAACAAACTACTACACAAAAACTAGGTACTACTAAAAACAAAAGTAAAGTCGTGGTAAATATCTCGTGAGTACTAATTATATTATATAATATTGTTATAAAACTACATACTAGGAAACAAATGTTAATACAAACAAACATACAACCTGACACATTCTACAAGTAAAGCCTATGGCGGAAGCAGGTGACACGTTCGCCACCTGGCTGCGAATACCAAAATGCAGGCGCATCGACCCGCAACTGGACAGTTACCCGATTAGGGCTAAGACACACTGGATACTTATTAACTGACTTCATAAAAGTAGGTATCCAATTTCTCATAAGAGTTTTGGTGGGAACGTCAAGAAGTCATGTCGCGTCATTGTATTATTTTCCTAATATTGTTTTATTCCGAGTGTTTTAAAACTGAAACTTGACTTGTTCATAAAAATGCTAAAAGCGCTATAATTATGTATGTATGTATGTATCCCTATAATGGAGGAGTTTCCTCAATTCTTCATGGATCCCGTTATCAGAGTATAAAATTGATAAAAATGAGACCAATCTGGAAGTATCCTTTCAAATAAAAAATAATAATTTCCAAATCAGTTTATATATGACGGAGTTATGGGGTGACAAAAACAAAAATTAGTGTCACGTTGACTGTCGGTGTGGCGCTTTAAGGGGGAGGCCTATGTTCAGCAGTGGACGTCTCCTGGCTGATGATGATGAAACATAAAAAAAACAGCAGTCGACTTGAGAGCCTCCTAATTTTTATGAAGTTGGTTAAAAATAAAGCTGGAGAGTGCAGACTTGTTAAGTACTTACATGACATGGAGGCAATAATCTTTAACGCTAAAAAAGTATAGAGTGTGTACAAACCCTAACTCAGCGAACATGGGTAATTTGGCCTCATTTCGAAACATACCAAGCTCGATTCTAATATATGGCTACGAAAAATCGAATAAGTCCATCGACACATATCGAATATCGATTACGAATGGAAGTTGGTGAAGCGTAAATAAATAGAGGTGTTCTGCTCACGTAAATATCAATTAAAATAATCGATGTGTCATGTGATAATGCGTTTATGTGACATCATATTGTCAGTTAGAAGCGGTACTCATAAAAGAGTATTGAACGCATAAAAGTGCTATAAATAATTCTAATTTGGACGAACAAGAAGTCATACAACTAACTGATGTTTGATGGGAAATGACTCATGTAATTTTTCAGTCACGTATGATATGTGGCAGCCGCGCGCACTTTCAAAGGGGCTCCAAAGGGACTTTCAGGGGCTTCGTTTTTTTTTTGGGCTTTCGATAGAAATCCCAAACAAAAGTCGCATTTTGAAATATTCATATCACTCGCTAACACAATGAATCATCTGAACCATTCTATTTTGCTTTCTATCAATTAAAATCTTACATTTGGCATGATATTTTCGTGCGAAATAATAAGAGCGATTCAAAAATAGAGCCCCAGTTGCAGATTTACCAGCAGGGACCCTATTCCTGTGCGCTCGAGATTATCTCGGTCACTGTGTCTCTAATTTAGAATTTAATGGGAGTGAGAGTGACCGAGATAATCTTGGACATTTTATTTTGGGATTAAATTGAGTTTTAGGTTGATGTAAAAAGAAACTGTCCCTAAATTTGCCGCCCCTAAAATCTGCCGTCCCATGTGCAAGCCAACTATTTTGCACAAATATCAAGTATTTTTTTATATATTTCAACAAAAAAAAATAGCTTATACTAAAAAAAATAGTAAATCCGACAACTGACTGCTTTTCTAGCGATGTTAGCCCAGTGGTTAACGCGTTCGGATTGCACGCCGCAGGGCGTGGTTTCAAAACCCGACAAGCTTGAGCTAACGGTGAAGGAAATTAACGTGAGAAAACAATAAATATATTGCGCGTGTCTGTTAATTTCAAGGGAGTGCGGTTCCCGTCGTACCCAAAGAAAAGAGAAGGTGTAAAAAAACTCTTCTGTGTTCGTACCATGTTCAATATATTACGACAGCTCTAAATTTGTTGCCATATTTTTACCCGACTACGCGAAGCAAAACGGAGGGTATTTTTTTTTAAAGTATGTATGTATGTCCGTCATAACTTCTAAACTACTTATCATAATTTGACAAATTATTTATTGGAAGCATAGAAGAGAAAACTCTTACTATCTTTCTCTTTTCTGTGGTTGGAAGCGTCTTCATCGTCCGCTGGTTATAGGCTTTGTGACGTCACATAGAATTGAATATAGCGCCCTCTAGAGGACATAGTCATGGACTAAAAAAGCGTTTTGTTATTGAATGATAGGGCTCAATTAGCACATTTCAAATGAAGATATATTGTTAGCTGTTGGGCGCGGCTTTGCTCGTATGCACTCGATAAAACTAAAGCTCACGTAATAACGTAGTCGGGTTTGTTTTTCGACCTATTTCTTGTTGTCAAATATAAAAATGTAGAGAATAGCATAGTTCACTCGGATTAGTTTAGTTTAGAGAGTGATACAAGAGAATAGACGCCAATGGCATCAATTGTTGTACCATTCACTAAGCCAAACCAATCTGACAGAACTAAAATGATCAGTGTCTGTTTTCTTTTCAATGTGTTTGAAAAGGATGGCAATAATTTTAGAGGTGTCAAATTTAGTTTAGAAAATTGTACAGCAGAATCGACGTCAATTTCTACTAGTTTCACAGTTTCACACTAGTTTTACAATTGCCACTGCCGCGTGTCACGTGATTCCAAAATCAACATGACAATATTTTTCCCGAGACGCACAAGCTGCTTGTTATTCAAGCGCCAGCGAAACAGGTGTGTACTCAGGGAGGATCTCGAGAGAGTTCTTTCATGAATTTTGAATGAGTCCCCTTAACATTTACTTGTGCTTTCTTACGCGTTATTTCAGCGCTCTTGATCCATGATCAAAATACATAAATTATTTTGTAAAATATTTTGTCTTTTGTCCGAATCGACTAAAAGCGATTGCTAAGCCACGTCATTACTGGCTTGGAACATCACTAGGAGCCACAGATGAACCAGATACCTCGTCACGCGGGTTTTGGTTCGATTAAAAGTCACCACATTTTGAGGAAAGCACGGGGTGCGCGGAGCGTGACAAATAATTCCCATTGGCTATCATCAAGGTTACGCCCACTACTGTACCGAGTTAGTACGTTCCGTAGTGATGGGGCGAACACTTGGGTCGACTGCCGCTCTGCCATAGTAATCGCACTCACTCGAATCTCAACTCACTAACATAACATTACTACACAACACCATTAAAGTACTAATTTTTCCTCAGTGTCGTGCACTCGCGGATTTCCTGAATCAGTGTGTATTGTCACCGTACGGATGTGTAAATCTAATTCAAGATGGGATTGAAAACTGAGAATCATATTTCCTACACGCTGCATAATAAAATTATCTACTATTAGTTTCTATTGACGCAACATTGTTGTAAAATTCCTAGTATTTAACTGCAACGGTAACGACCGGAAGCATCAAGCAAGCGCGTGCGACTAAAAAAATCATAAACTCGCAAACCTTCGGGAGCCCCGCGAATCACAGACTAGCGCGGCATCAAAAGATGCATCGCCTTTCGGCGACCGCGCCGCGGCTTTTTGTCAAAGAACAAAGAACCCTTTCGGCAATATCACCAGGGTTGGATTTAGGTACGTTGAAAACGATAGCACAAAAATTATAAAAGGATATTATTTACAAAAAAATATAATACTTACGCTTCATTATTTTTAACCTATTTCCAAAAAAACGGAAAGGTTCTCAAGTAGAATGTTTAAGAAAAAAATAATCAAAGGATTAAGAAGGCTACAGACGGCCACGGGAATTGATGAAATGCAATGATGCGTATTTACGAATTTTAGTGAAATACGCATCACTGAGGATTAACAAATAATTTTTTAAAACGGTTCATAAACGACGGAGTTCCGAGTAACAAAAAAAAAACTACTACTTGAGAACCTCCTTCTTTTTTTGGAAATAGGTTAAAAATAATAAAGCCTACTATATTTTTTTATAAATACTATCCTTTTAAAATGTTTGTGCTATCGTTTTCAACGTACCTAAATCCAGCCCTGCTTCTGATTTTTAGGGTTATAACCCTTATAAGTTCGTCATGTCCGTCTGTCTGTCCGTCCGTCTGTCTGTCTGAATCCTTTACAGCCTTATAACTTTTAAAGTTATAAACTTACATGCATGAAATTTTGCACAACGATAGTCTAAGTATAGACATACAGTTTCGGAAAATAAAAAAAAGCTTTTGTTTTTAAATAAGGGTAGCTCCCATACATGTAAAGGGGGGGTAAAAAAACACTGCACCCCATCATGTTGGGTGTCGTTGAATAGGAATTTGTAAGGTGACCATTTTTTGACAGAATTAAAAAAACATACTTTTATATTAATGGGGTGGCTGTCATACATGTAAAGAGGGTATAAAAAAAAGCCTGTACCCCGCATGTGGGGTATCATTAAATAGGTCTTTTAAAATGATGTTAAGGTTTCCTATACCATTTTTTTATCAAACGTACTGCTTGCGAAATATTGGCCGACAAAGTTGCTTGCAATACCCCCCCCCTGCCATTTCTAAACTATGCATCTCAGAAACTTGTAATCTTCCATGTTGATAGATCTTAGTAAAAATTTTCTTTTAAAATTATTTTGGGCAACATGTGATAACTACTTTTTGAGTTAGGCTGTAATAACGGATTAAAACTTCAAACATCCTACGCACCTACGGAACCTTACTAAGCATGGCCTGACATGCTCTTAACAAGTTATTTTCTCTAGTCTCACCACAGTCTCACGCACATGCTAGATGCTGCCGGTCGATTCTATCGTGATTTCGTTGCTTGTCGAGTTTAGTCCAAGCAGAAGGTCCCGAGTGCACAGTTTAGTTATTTAGAATTCATCAGTGTTCGAATCCCTTTACGGTATGGTGAAAATCGAAAATGCAAGTCTGCGTTTTGTTTAATGAGTCACAACACTACTTTATACGTGCGTTCGCCAGAAAGGGACAACTGCATGGGATATCCGCAATGAGGAAAAGGGATAAGTGACGAAGTGTCCATTATACGCTGAGCTCTGCTATGTCTTGTAAAACTGAATTATTTTACTTACCGATGAAAAGTTATTCCGTCTTTTTTGTAGTTTGAGTGCGCGGATGACTTTCTACACAATTTCACTGCACAGATAGTCATTTTTGTTTACTGTTGGTTATCAGGAAAATAAAACAACCGTCTTATTTTGTAAGCTGCACGCACGCACGCACAGCTCTGGCACTTGGTCGGAACTGAGGTTCAATGTTTGGGGCGGCGTCTTATATAAGTCTTATAAAACTTATGTGTTGCGCGCTAGGCTCGTCCTAGACTAGGTATCTAGTTCTATTCATCTGTGCTAGGAGCGCTCTGAATGGCGGAAAAGAGACTACGCGCAGACGCCAGATAACAATGATGACGTCATCCTGACTATAGCGTTTATAAATATCTAGCTGTTACCCGCGACTTCATTCGCGTGGTACAACAAAAATAAAGTAACCTATGCCCGTCTTCGATCGTTAACCTATATCTATGCAAAAAAATCAGTTCGATCCGTTCAGCCGTTCAGTGATAACGCGACAAACACCCACACAAAGAGACAGATGGACAGAGAGACAGAGTTACTTGTGAATTTATAATATTAGTTGGGATGTACAGATTTTCTTGAATCATAGCTAAGAGCACTCTCGATCAAGGCACGTGTCAAACAGAAAAAAATACTTAAATCAAAATCGGTTCATCTGTTTGCGAACTACGATGCCACAGACACATCTATACATATATACATCTGTTTGGGAACTGCGATGCCACAGACAGACATATCTGTTAGCTTCGGGGGCTATTTTCTTTTTCTCTCTCTTTTGTTTTAGCTCCGTTGTGTATTTAGCCTGTGTCAAGTATTCTAATTTCAAGTAATGTCAAATATTTCACAATAATAATTAAAATAAGTCACGGTGAAGTCCATGTCATGCCCCAGTAAAGTGGTGGTACTTTACTAGAGGTTTCTATAGAGTTTTGGAAACAACACGAAGAGTCACGTTTCACAACATTATACTATTCACCAACACCCGTGCACGTTTACGAACACAAAATGGATAAAAATCCGCCGTTTTATACATTAACACTCGATATAACACAGGATTTGGAAAATAATAGAATGACGCGACATGCCTTCTTCACGTTCCCGCCAAAACTCCAAATTATAAACTTTGATTTGAATTTCATTTATTTTCAAAAATTATGCCTAATTAGCAAACCTTTTTCTACTAGAGTTACCAAAATCGATCATTCCTCGTTACCGAAGCCGTTTAAATGCTTTTGATTCGCAACCAATTAGCAGCTTTAATTAGCTCGTGACGTCACTGACTGCTGTGAGGTACACTGTGTCGACAGTTAATAAAGGATAAACAACACGATACAGTATTGTAAGACAGTGACTAAGCTCAGTCAGCCCCCGTTTATAATGGATGTTCCTGATTATGATAGAGATCCTGCGAGAGCGGGAGCGCCAATGGTGCGAGTAAGTTGGCAAGAGCAGGTAGAAAATTTACTGGAAGCTTTTTAGTAGTTTAAAACAACACGAAAAGACACGATTCATCACTTTATACTAAGTAAACGAAGTAAACTGTATGTGACCGTCTTTTCGATACAAACGTCATTCTTCTGTTTCCTCCCTGAATAATGAAACAGAAAATATAATTATGCCATTATATATATGCCATGCTACTATGTTTTTTTTTTCACATTAACAATCAGGAACATACATTTTGAGTTTTGATGGAAACTTAAAGAAGTTATGTCGCCGCGTGTATTATTTTAAGTGTGTCATTTCGAGTGTTAATGTGTAAAATGTGTTTTTTTATCCTTTAAGTGTTCGTGAACGTGCACGAGTGTTGGTGAATAGTATAATGTTGTGAAATTGTGACTCCTCGTGTTGTTTTCAAAACTCCATAGACTTCTATTAAAGTCTCCACCACTTTACTGGGTCATGACGTGGACTTGACCGTAACTTACTTTGCTTGACTTAGACTATGACTGAGACTTGTTGATTGTACCGATGACAGTATCGTACCAATCCACTCATTCTACGAACCATAGAGCAACACTAGCTTCCCGTTGAGCATCTCAGTACCGGCCTGAACGGAGTTGGCCGGAGGCCAGTGGGCCGGTACCGAGTTACTCAATTGTACGAACTGATAATTTGTGTAAATAGAGAATTGTCCGTACGAATTTGTACGGATGGCGATGCTTTCCTTTGAACAATGACCTAGCTATGATCGGACTTCAAGAATGGACCAACGAAGGCCTTGCAAGACAGATTACTGTCGATCGCAGTACACCGCCAGCCCGTCTAGTGGGCTCGTCGAGGTCGTCGCACCCAGGCTAATGATTCAGTACAAAACGCCAGTAACTGGTAATCCCACCAGAATTAGACTGTTTGTTGTCTATGCTCGTTTTTGTTACGAGTTCAACCTATTGGTTTTATTATACGGTAATGTTGGTAGAGGAGTTTTGGCGGGAACGTGAAGAATTCATGTCGCGTCATTTTATTATTTTTCAAAACTTGTGTTATTTCGAGTGTTAATGTGTAAAAACGTTGAATTTCTACCCGTTAAGTGATCGTGTACATGCACGAGTGTTGGTGAATGGTATAATGTCGTGAAACGTGAATTTTCGTATTGTTTCCAAAACTCCATAGAAGGTTCTAGTAAAGTTTTCACCACTTTACTAGGGCATAACTTGAACTTGATCGTGACTTACTTTGCTTGACTTGAACTATGACTGAGACTCGTTTTAAATGTGACATTTTACTTCACTTGACACTGGCTAAATACTCTGCCTGTGGAACCAAAATATAAGAGAAGAAGAAAAAAAAAGTCCATTAATTGGCGTCGCACATTCTGAGCATCTTTCGATAATTAAAAATATTAAAGGTAGATGAGTATCATTTATTTTCTCTTCGAATGCAAAGAGCTGCGTAAAAACCCTGAACAAAAGCAAACATCAAATTTGTAGGTAATAGGGCAAATATCGTTAATTCCACTTCCGATTTCATTTATTCCTTTGTGAATAACATTTCAAAGCAAAAATTGAATTCCGTTGAGTGGATATCTGAATAGAATCACAATAGAGCAAAAATAAACAAATGATTCTGCCTTTGTCGAACCATTCAATTCCTATTAAAGATCACTCTATATGTATTTCCCGTGAAGATGTCGCTTTCAGAGACAACCCTTTCGGCACTAGATTGTTAATTTTCACTCTCTCTCTATCCCCCCCCTCCTCCTCGCTCTTTCTCTCTCTCTTCTTCTCGTCTATGTATCCCACATGGCGGTGGGGTCAGTCTTCGTTACTTTCCTCTTCTATTTCGTTTTATTCTCGACTTCGTCCTCTGAACTCTAACTTCATGTTCGTTCCTCATTTCCTTCATTCAACTCCAGGGTCTGTCGCTAGAAGATTTAGATAACGTTGCTCTTCGGCCGTAGATGGATTGTTGTAGTGGTAAGTTCTATTAATAAGTAGGCTACTCTCCTGCATCTTGTCGGCGATGTCGCGTACTCGATGCGGATTTCATCGAGCCTGGTACGCACATCTCAGATTAAAAACCTCTAAGGCCCTGTATTTTCCCCGTTCTGAAACTACCAAAACAAGGCTTTATGATCGACTCGAGTTCCATAAGTTATGGGCAGCGAGGTCTCAATTCGACACGAATTAAGTACCATAGTTATATTAGTGTTATCTGGATGACGTAAATTTTCTCCTAACCACTGAGAAAGTGAATGCAGAAGTGACAGAGTGTCTGTTGTCTTGGGAATAGTGTGTAGACACTCTCGAGTAATCAGTAATCAGGGCCCGTATTTAATCTCTTTCTATATTTGAAAACCTCGTTTATAAACATTATCTTTCTGTGTGTTAATTGGTACGTATGTATAATTATGTATTATTAGTTTTAAAGTATATATTTTACATTTATAGTTTGTAGGTATCGTATGTTTTTTATGTAGGTTTATGTATGGATTTTCATATTATTATTATTTTTATGTATCTATACCACCGACCGTAGTTAATTAAAGTTAATTCTGTCCATCCAAAGGTTGTATGGAAGAAATCGCTTTAGACGATAAGGCCGCCCATTATACTACCGGGGTTTTTTTATAAATATTATTGTAAATTTTTTTAAGTTTGTTTTGGTGTATAATAAAGTTATATTGTATTGTATTATTCTGTATCTTTGTTCAAACTGGTAACGTAACGCGACCGCGTCAAGTGAACGCCTTGGTTTTCGCATGGAATGATGCGTTACAAGTTTGAACGAAGTTTGTCATTAAGGTTTAACGCCTAACGCCCACTGAAGAGTCGGCGTTCAAGCGGCCGTGGAATAGTCAACTCTTCCTGGTTTCATTTGCTGTTGGTTCACACTCATTTTGTTCTTAATTGTACTTCAGTAAAGTGGATATTACCATAAGTCAGTTTTCAAGAACCCACGACGGGTATAAGAGCTGTATTTAGTAACAAGTATAATACAAAGAAAAAAAACCCGACTGTTAAAATTACGCGGCGTCCTTGGAAGGTGATCTTGACACGATTGCGAAGCGGCGCGGCGCGAAAACAAGGGGCCTACGTGACCAAAGGAACGGGGTGCGGTGCGGCGCGGCTGGAAACGAAGCTAACGCGAACAGCTGACATGATATTTTCGCGCGAACTGTATGCGGTGCCTTCGTCTGTAGGCTGAAGTCGAGACGATTCTTACGCACGTGTCGCAAGTAGGACATTGCCACCGCGTTGCATTGAATTTGCGTATCAGCACATCGGATCGCATGGCTATCGCGTTCGCTTTGAATCGCCTACGTAGGACGCCGCCTTAGTAAACGGTAAGCGTTGTGCGATCCTCAAACCGCTTGCCAAGCGTAGGGATTAAGGCAACCCCCATCCCCCGTTAAGAGCTAGTTCTTTGTTCAGCACGGATGTGGAGACTAGCCACAGAAGACAAAAAAATATATCTTTCTCTTTTCTTTGGGAGTAGTCAATTGCACCAGAATGGTCTATAGAATGAGTTCAAGTCATCGCCCTGCTTGACATTCTCCAGGGTTTCCTGCACCATTTATAGGGCATCCCGTTATGCGTCCAATACCCTTAATTCGTTTATTAGGGCCCGCAATGGTCGGCCACTGGGCCCGCTTACTAATTATAGTTAAATGCACCTGTGTCATCGAACTTGGCCTGCTGAGACGTGACTAAGGTATATTATCAGGTCGACATAAAATATGTTTGTCTGATAAATACACAGACAATATTATAACCGGTTGACAATCGTCATCCTAATCATATCTAATATTATAATTAATACGAAAGTAGCTCTTTCTCTCTGTCTGTGTGTTTGTCGCGTTATCACGGCTTTACGGCGCGGGTAACAGCTAGTACTGTATATTTCCTGCCGGGAGCTGTCGGGTCGGCCTGCAAAGCCAGTGTTAGTGTAGAATTTGTAGGGCGCACCGTTACGTCATAGTTCAATATTTCGCTCTCTGCCCAGCATAAAATTAAAATTCTTATAACTAAACATTAAAGAAAAATCAGCAGTAAGGTTTTTACGGCTTCGGGTAGATCTCCCCAAGTGTTCCGCTGAGGAAAAACTACCCCTGCTTTATTTAACGGTTTGGATTTAATCTGCGTTTTAACAAATGATATTGCGTGTGTAGTGGCAATTAAATGTAGTAGCCGTACTGTTCCGTTATATAGCCCATTAAAAGAGGCATTTCGAAAATGTTATTTATTTTTGTTGTTGTTATATATTTCTAAAATATTATGATGTTAACCTGTTTTTTAGTATTGTTATTAAGGTTAGAGTATACAGCCTACTTGTCCATACAAAAAGCGCCAACTGTTTCCCACCTCTGACTATTATCCGATTTCGATGTTTTTTTATGATATCTACACCGTGAAAAACTATGCTTATATATTTGATTTTTCTGAATTATCGCAAAATCTTCGTAGTTACAGGCACCTAAAGTGACAACTTTTTACGTTGAAATTATGACGAAGAAAATTACTTTTTATTAGAATACCAAAATAATACTTATTGAAAAAACATAACCTATCAGCGTTGATTATTATCAGTCCAACTCATTGACACCAAAAACAAAAGATTTGGATAAGATTGATACGACTTTTCCTAACGCTAATTTCATCAAAAAATTTAGGTAAATTTACTAACTCCCTCTATCGCACGCACGTGGAACGTCAGTAGTCGTAAGAGCGTCAAGAATACAATTTTCAAATACCTACTGTGCCAAAACCTCATGGCAGGACGTCTCTCTTAACCGACATTTATAAAAAAAAAAACTCGCCGAGCGGTACAAACTAAGCACAGGGCTTCAATTGGAGTTTTGGCGGGAACGTGAAGAATTCATGTCGCGTTATTTTATTATTTTCCAAAACTTGTGTTATTTCGAGTGTTTATGTGTAAAAACGGTGAATTTTTACCCGTTAAGTGTTCGTGTACATGCACGAGTGTTGGTGAATGATATAATGTCGTGAAACGTGAATATTCGTGTTGTTTCCAAAACTCCATAGAAGGCTCTAGTAAAGTTTTCACCACCTTACTGGGGCATGAATTGGACTTGACCGTGACTTGCTATGCTCGACTTTGACCATGACTATGACTTATTTGATAATATCTAGCAAAACTTGAGAATATATATGGATACTTGACACTGGCAAATGCATAAGCGTGCGACGCCAAAATCTTCTTAGGAAGAAAAAGAAAAAAGAAAAAAGAAAAAAAACTAAGCACAGCTATAACATAGTCTATGATACGGCACTTTCGTCTGAAATATGAGCAAGATCCGGCGAGTATGCTGAAAGCATTACCAGCGCGAGCGGAAAAACTTTAAAATATATGGGATACACATTCGAGAAACCTAGGTACGTCTTTTACATTTGGCAGAATTTCTTGGCGGTAACTCAGTATCTTGCGTTATGTCGTTGTCGGTTGTCGGTATGAACTAGATTTTTGCGCAGAATTTAAATAGTGTTTTCTTTTGCTCTTGTTTTTTGGCTCCGCACGTTGTGTATTTAGCCAGTGTCAAGTATTGTAATATTGCAAGTGAAGTCAAATATTTCACAATTTAATTATGTGTCAGTCATATTCTAAGTCAAGCAAAGTAAGTCACGGTCAAGCCCACGTCATGCCGCAGTAAAGCGGTGGAGACTTTACTAGTGGTTTCAATGGAGTTTTGGAAACGACACGAAGAGTCACTTTTCACAACATTATACTATTCACCAACACTTGTGCACGTTCAAAAACAGTTAATGGATAAAAATCCACCATTAAATGATGTTTTATGAGAGTTCATAATACAGATAACTGTTATTTGAATAATGAATATGCCGATTTGACAGCTTTTGTATAGAAAATATGTCAAACCGCCATATCATTCCTTAAATAACAGTTGTCTGTCGATTGAAAAATCAACCAAATATGATATCGACCAAGAAAATCACGAAAAACTAGTCAATATATTTAAGAGTTTTTGTCCAATAAATGACTAATAATGTATAACTAGAACAATAATTGAATCTCAACGGAGGGTTCCTTTGAGATATCGGAAATCGGTTTGACAAATAAAGATTGATATAATATTAATCGCAAACAAAAAGAACGGACAACTGCGCAATCTGGTCTCCCGGGAAATTCTATATTTCCTTTCCGCGTCGAATAATTTTCATCGTTCATTTTAAACTCCATGCCTAGTCTGGTTAGGGTTGGCACGTTCAAAATAATTAAGGTTATTAAAAGTTAATTGAACGAATTACCGGCTTTCGACGAATAAGCAGACTGGCCACCTTATGGCTCTTACGTCAACTGGTCCCGCCTCAAACTGGTCCCGCGGGATCAATTGACTAATTAATTAATTTTATTATTTTTCTTTAGTCAAATGAACCCACTTTACAATTAGGAAGAAAACAGATGTATAATTTTAATTTCGAATCTATGTACAGGCGTGTACAAAATGTTTAGGAAAAATAAAAAGAAAACTGGTGTATTGATAGAACTAAACTTTATGATTTATGATATTAATATATTTAAATATCTGATCAATCGTTTGTTAATGTTTACTTAGAAGTAATAAAACTACTATTTATATAGTAATAACTATTTAAAATCAATAAAATAAAACTTGAGAATTTAAAAATCGCAGTCGTTTTACTTATTAAGGGGTTACCTTATAGTATTACTAATCATTTTATTTCAGAAAAAATTAGGCCTTTGTAGAATTTCCCATTTTGATATAATTGGGTGTTCTGCTCCATAGCCGGGGAAAATGTTGAAGTCGTCATCACTTCATCATTCCAGCCCTTAAATATCCACTTATTATATATAACACCATTATTTATTTATTTACATTTTTCTAACGAAGGCCAATAAAATATTCAAATTCTAATAGACAGATTTGACAACCCTGCAAGTTGTCTCCGCAACTTAAAACGCGGTTTCAGAGATAATTGCGGAAAATTGCCGCCATTGTCTACATAGCTCCTATTACCAACTTCAGGTACCTACTCTATCTTTCTTTGTAAAGTAACGTAGACTGAGTATTTGATTAGACATGGTAACACTGGAACAAAACGAACTATTGGCGAGACGAGTTTCGGCAGTTCGACACCAACAACGTAGAAAAATAATGTCGCCACTACGTATTATTTTCCAAAACTTGTGTTTTTTGTGTACCATGGCATATAGTAATGGTAGACTGACCATTATAATATAATATAATGGTCAGTCTACCATTACTAACGAACGAACGTCAACGAACATATTATGTATACGTTAACGTTCGTTCGGACGTATCGTTTATAATGGTATATTTTCGGGTTGTTTCCAAAACTCTATAGAAGCTTCTAGTAAATCTTCGACCGCTTTTCTGAGGCATGTATTGTACTTTTCCGTGAGCGTCGCCTTTTCCGTGACGTCGAGTCCGGATGTTTTCCCCACGTACAAAAAAAAAAAAAGTACAGTGACTAAAATTGTTAAGTTGGAGTTTGACTGAGGATTGATTTTATTGTAAAATAAATGAAAAAAAACGTAAACAATTTTGTCACAAGTTTGGCATTAAAGACTTTGTATTCAGTTGCCAAAAATTGAAAAAGGGCTATTGGCTCCTTAGATTATTTAACTAATCAGGAAGAGGTAAATAATCTAAGATTGGCTCAATGTATTGGCTCTCATCACTACCGCCTTTAATACTTAGTAAATTTTCCTCTTGTAATATTGTTATATTTATGTTATATTAGTAATAGGTGACAAAAGCAATTTGACAAACGAGATGGACATCGAAGTCCGAGGAAAAGTACAAAAAAAAACCTAGTAAACAGTAAAATAAAAATCTGTGAGGGAATAAAATCGTCACATGATCACTTTCTGCTTCATCGCCGTTTAGCCATTTACCATAATCATTATTTTTAATGTCACTTAGCAATGGTAACATTAAATAATAACACATCACTGAAAAGCTCCGCTAGGAGGAATAGTGTACTGTAATAAAAAGACTCCACCAAAACGCAAATTTCTCGAATTTTTACAGCAATTACAGGCGAAGAACGTAGAAAATAGGCAAATGAAAGCTGAATCAATGTCTAAAAACCCAATTACCGAAGACAAAAGCCCTCGTTTGTTCGTTTGTCCACATTCAATAAAAGCCTGTTCAATTCGAATGTAGACGAAAAAAAGGCAAAACCCGTTTCAATGCAGCGAAATTTAAACGGTTTTTATCCGACTGCCCAAGATGGATGGTAATGTTTTGGGGTGTATGTATGTTTGTGTGTTATAAGATCTATAAGACGTCATGTAGTCTAAACGGCTTGACCGATTTTGACAAGCGAGGTGTCGTTGGATTGCTCTTTACGTCCGGAGTGTACACGGAGTGTGTGCCTACATTTTGCACTCGGTATTCTGTTTTTCTTTTAAAGATATTACTTATAACTAATGGGAGAAAATACATTATGCTCTTTGCGCTTCTTCTCGCGTTGCCTCGAAAGTACACGAGGCGAGGCGGCCTTACACTGCTCTCTCTATTTCTTTCTTTCTATCTGTCTCGTCGGTCCTTTATATACTAAGTTTTTTTAATTGGTCCTCGCGAACAAAGTCGCGGGTAACAACTATATATATAAAAGGAGAGGCCCTTTTTTAAGAATCAACGCACAGACCAAACCGCTCATGATAGAGATGTGAAATTCGAACCCAATACTCCTCAAATGGTCTAAGGTGAACATTATGTACGGATTTTGCGTATTTCCACTTCTAAGGTGGTAAAATGGGCTCCAAAGTTTATATGGAAAAAAAAACATTGTTTCATGCTAAGCATTTTTGTACTACGCATAAAAAATAAAGAAAGTCAAAAAGTTTTCGAAAATCAACCCCTTAAGCCTATTCGAGCGAAGCTAATTTCGACAGGCTAGTAATCATATATAAACATATATACATTTATGTCCATACCAAGGTTGCCTGGAAGAAATCGCTTTAGGCGATAAGGCCGCCAATTACACTGTCGGATATCTCATTTTTGTATACTTTAATTGTATTTTCGGTGTCTAATAAAGTCAGTTACTTTATGTAACTTATAACATTAAATAATAAATCAATTGAAATAAACCCAAAGTATAAATAAATCATAAATATATATACAACTTAAAACTAGCCCTAATTTAATAAAGTTATATTGTATTGTTTAAATTAAACTCATCCTTAATCCGTTCAAGATTAATAAGTGATGAAGACAAAAGTTTGAAGTCGTTTCTCTTAAATTCGATTTCGGCTCGGCGAAAGTTTGCTCTTAAATTCATTTCCTGAACGATCCCGAGCTGTCTCTATACTGTCTTTATTTAGCTTCTGGAATTTCGAATATTAAAGTTTCAGAGTCAAACAGTTTAGTATTTAGGATTTGTGAGAACTGTAAAATCGCGGAAAATAAATAAATTGTCAAGAGCAAGTCGGGCCATGCTAGGGTTCAGTACATAGATAAATTTATTTGTGGTTCAATAGGACGTTCTAGGTGTTTAACAGATTTTTCCGCTTATCTCAAATGCCCGAAATAATTTTAAAGGAAAGTTTTTACTAAGTTCAATTAATTTGGAAGATGATAGATTTCTGAGATGCATAGTTTACAAATGGCAGGTGAACACACATTACAAGCTACTTTGTCGGACAATATATTGCAAGCGGTACATCTGATTAAAAATTGGTGTTACCTTACCTTAATTTTAAAAGACATATTCAATGACATATTTGCGGGGTCGCAAGCGCGATAGGCATTTTTTTTTAATCCCCACTTTACATGTTATTAACTATTAATTACAAATTATGATATTTTAGCCTTTCAAAATTGCTAACTTTAAAAGACCTATTCAACGACACCCCACATGAAGGGTTCCGCATATTTTTTTCCACCTCCTCTTCATATGTATGGGAGCTACCCTTGTTATACAAAAAGTCTTTTTTATTTATTATACTTTAGATCTGAACTTGAGTATCGTTGTGAAAAATTTCATGCATGTAGGCTTAAAACTTTGGAAGTTGTAAGGCTATTAAATGATTCAGACAGACAGACAGACATGATGAACTTATAAGGCTTCTTTGTAGTACTACGGACCCCTAAAACAGCTGTGCTATACTGAGTACTATGAGCCCTTTTCGGCTTAGCATACCCTTTCCTTATAACCCTGTATTGGACCAAGTGCGGTTATTTTGGTTTGAAACCTAAAGCAGTCCTAAACAAGTACTATCTACTAACTTAGAAAAAAGTAACAAGGTATCTTCCGCATTCTTTAGAAACTCAATAGCCCGGCGAAATTGCATTGCGTCCAGTGCAACGCTCCCTCTCCACATTACACTTACAGTATGGTAGACATTCAGTATGGGGGACATTGCTAACAACGTAACACTTGCCGACATAGCTTGGCAAGGACTTGATTTGGTTTGCAAGAGGAAAAAATATTAACTTTTTCCATATAACACTCTCCATTAAAAACTCGCCCTCGCGGGCTGCCCGCGCCTCAGCAAACTACGGGATTTTGAAAGAAAATATCAACTTGATATGAACTTGAACTGAACTGGGCCGTTATGGCCCAGTAAGGCGCGACTTTAAAAAAACGTTTTTTCCGTCAAACATTTTCCTTAAAACACACCCTCGATTTATGTGATAATCTAAACAATCTAAAGTATTCATTTATCTCTGTATCAAAATTTAATTTACTTTGTTTAAGTCGTTCCGAATTTCAGTAATTTCAGTTATCTTACAAGAACCGGGGCCTTATCCCGTAACTCTGGTGGCGATGGTCTTCGTTTGCTACCCTGCTCGCTCGCATGGTGCGAGTAAGTTGGCGCGAGTGGGACGGCACGCGATTGCCATTACCACCAGAGTTACGGGATAAGGCCCCCGTTGGGCTTATCCCGTAACTCTGAAAGCGATAGCGAGAGTTTTGCGAGCGGGACCGCGCATAGTGCGACTAAGTTGTTACAAGCGAGATTGCATGCTAAGTTAGAGAATAAGCCTGCGTATTTCATTTTTCAGGATAAAAAGTATATTTGTAAGTATGTAATATATGAATTTAAGTTTGTATAGGGTGTATTATCTGAACAAATTTCATTCGGATCCATTAGGCTATTATGGAGCTTAATAATTATAGTTATCCTACCCACAGGAACTATGTATTTTACCTGGATCAAAAAAAGCCTTTGCTCCATCAAGATAATAAGCAACTCGTATACCTAATATATATAATACCAATATAATTTCATCTAAATATTGTACAGCTGTTTCGGAGTTAAGGTTTCAAACAAGGTTTCTGCTTTTACTGGAAAACTTTACTTACATCTCGTTGGTACTCGCGTACAGTTCGTATTTTTCAACAAATCGTGACGAAACTTGTTATACAGGTTCTACGACTTAATATTTTTTTAGTCGTCTGCGATTTTTGGTTCGGTGGGTATTTCCCCCAAAAAGGGTGCCCATACTGTACCGCTTTTATATTGCGTCTGACCATTATCTGAAATTACATTGCGTAGTCCGGTCACAGAGGAAACTTTATACAGAAGATACAATGATTTAAAATGCTATTTTATTAAAGCGTTAAAACTAACATTATGTTTAAAAACAAGATAGGATTGAGACACAGTTTCTATATAGATACTGACTACTGACAAAACCTCATTCAAGTTGCAGGAAAGCGCGGGTAGCGGGGACTGCGACCAAGCGTTCTGATTGGTTATAAGGTCTCATCCTACTCGCGCAGCAATAAACCAGTGAGAGTACATTTTTAAAGGTGTGTTAAGCGATGCGTGGTTTGCTTCGATCGATAACCTATGAATTGAAAGTATTTCAAGCTTTCTCGGACTAGATATCTTCACTATTTTTGGTTCACTTGTCACAGAACTTCTCAGAACTTCCACCATCCAAAGCGGCTATTAAGTATACCCCTACAGCCACATTGAGCTCCTCGCGTTGAAGTCCATATCAGCGAGTCTATCTCATTTCGAACACTAAGCGTTTAACCTTGAAAGCCGCCGGGAATGCCGCTTTTACTTCTAACCTAATAAGTGCGAAAGTAACAGCAATCACTCTCGCCGTTTCGCACGCGTTTCATACTTATAGGCATTTACTTTCGCTGTGCTTGCTAAAATTTACGTTATTGCGACGTCACGAGAGTCTCTATTTATACAATAATGATCTCAGAGCCTTCTGAACTTTTTCGTTATTGCGTTACAATTACTTGTACCATAAGGCTTGCGTACTTACTTTTGGAGAAACTCAAGAGTCGCACAGCGGGCAATGGAGAGAGCTATGCTCGGAGTTTCTTTGTGCGATAAAATCCAGAACGAGGATATTAGTCGAAGAACCAAAGTCACCGACATAGCTTTCAGAGTTTGCAAGTTAAAGTGGCAATGGCCATGCCACATCACTCGAAGAACCGATAACCGATGGGGAGGAAAGGTTCTTGAGTGGCGAACCGGAAGACGCAGCGTAGGCAGGCCTCCCACTAGGTGGACCGACGATATTGTGAAAGTCGCGGGCAACCGATGGATGCAAGCGGCATGTTGTCATTCGGTGTGGCGCTCTAAGGGGAGGCCTATATTCAGCAGTAGACGTCTTATGGCTGATGATGATTATGTACCATAAGGTACACATATTACCACGAATAAAAAAAACAGTCGACTTGAGAACCTCCTCCTATTTTTTGGGAAGTCGGTTAAAAGATATAGGAAAGAGACAAAGTCCCAGAAAGGCTAACAAGCTAAATAACGGTTATCTGCATCAACTGAGAGATTGCATCTCCGCGATTGTATTCTGTTCTCATGGGATGGGAGTCCTCATTACGTCCTCCGGAGCCGACAGGTCTATAGGACTCTTGGAGTAGCCAAGTGTAGTAGTTTCTTAAACCCTCTGGAAGTCTGAAGTTCTTGAATTCGCTTAAGTTGAGGTAAAATGGGGCGTGAAAAAGGTAGTGTAGTCTGAAAGCTTTTTACTATGTTACGTTTTTACATGGTTTTACTATCAACCTTGATAGAGTGATAATTCGATTGAACTACTCCTTTTTAACCGACTTCCAAAAAAAAAAGTTCTCAATACGATTGTTTTTTTAAAATGTTTATTCTCTCATAATTCCGTCGTTTAAAAACCGATTCGGAAAATAATTTTTTTAAAAGATTTAGTGTCCAGATTGTCCCATTTTTATCCCAGTTCTGATAATAAGATCCGTGAGGAATTGAGGGAACTCCTCAAATACCATAGGCACACATATAGCGTTTGGTATTCTAATCAACAAGTCAAGCATTTGCATTCAGAAAGTATTATTTGGAATTGACGATGAAGACCACAGATGGTCATCGGAACTCCTCAATTATAAGTATTTAACGGGTGGCGCCAAGAACATCTCGATAGCGCATTTTTTTTAGAGTATTTTGTTGAAGTCGTTTGTTTTTTGTAATTCAGTTTGGTTTTATGAAAAAGGCGATTTACTGACCATGTCTTCAGCGTTTTTCAGCACAGAGCACACAATCATATGGTAGGTCTATTCTACAAGCTGAGTGATCAAGTAGGTAAGGTAAGAAACTAAGTGAATGTGCATTTCTCTTGCCGATTACTGAAGATAAATATTAAAGGGATCGTAAGGGAAAACTACAGCCAAGTGCGATCACTCAATATTTTGACATTTCTGCACAGTAATAGTATAGTATAGTATAGTAGTTTCGGCAAGAATTATTCAAGTTAACTTATCGTCATCTCCAATTAAAGACCCAAGTAAGCTACTCGCCAGTTTAAGTGGCAAGTAACTATAGTCCTATATAATTTCAACGTGACTAGCCCCCGAATACTGAAACGTTTGTTAACTTTGACAACAGATTAATTCTAATACTGCCTTTGTCTCGCACTAAGCAAATGACAAAGACAGCAATAGACTTAATCTGCCGTCAAAGTTAACAAGCGTTTCAGTATTCGGGGGATAGTTTCTCTAAACGATAAACTGAACAAAAACTAAAGTTACTTAAGATTTTTACTCGCCAATTAGCAATAATCGGTAATTAGGTTATAACACTTGGATATGTGCTGAATTGTGGCGACCCCACAGGACAATGAAGTGTGTGAATATTTTGTACCTCTACATGGTACTTTTTAATCGATTTGTTGGTTTCCATCATCCCCACGCTTGGCAGGCGGCTTGGAGATCGCAGGATCTTCATCATTTCCTAAGAGGACGCTGCTGCCCATCCTCTGGTGGTTCTGGTCGCAGTTTTATAACATCTTAAGAAATTCAATACATACAAAGCAATGTCACCCGCACATGCTATGTGAAATGGTATATTCAACACTTTTCGTGATGATGATGATGATATTGACAATGATGAAAGAGGCCCTCACTTGCACGGTCACTTAGTTTGCAGAACACACAAACTGCTTCTTATAAACCAATGAGAAAATACATGGTGCTTTTTAAACGGCTATGGAGAGGTTGTGAGGAAGTTGTATACAAGAAATTTGAAATTTACAACGAACAAATTTGTTCTAAGACTATTAAAAATTCACGGAAAAAATCCTTCGTGGATCTTGCAATATAATATGTGGAACAGATTTTTTTTTGTGAACATTCAAAAGTTGTGGAACAAAACATCCTCATAAGCGCTCCTTAGCTGATTAAAAAGCACCATGTATAACGATTATGGTAAGCGAAATGAACCGTATTATAAATGAAAAACGACAATTTTCAATTCAAACTTACAGAATCAAATTGCTACTCGGGAAGCTGTCTCGGTTTCCCGAGCACCCTTGTCAAGCTACCAGCCCGGAGCGGAGTAAGGAGGTCGAGAGTTGACTCGAGCCTTGAGTGGAGTGACGCTTCGGATTCCGGCTGCCGAGGGGAGGAATCCAATCACATTAGTTGAATCCAAGTGGCTGAATTTCAGGAGGTTTTGAAGAATTTTTAAGAAAAATATTTTAGAACTTGAAAAGGTGCTTTCCGATATCGAAACGAAACTTGAATAGAGGCACCTACAAACATAACAAAGCTGCTCATAATATATATTGATACATAATTTTTTTTAAGATATGTGGAATTAAATTCTGAAGCCCTTTATTTTGATATCAAACAAAACATTTTTAAGACATTTTTTATTTTCATAATTTTGTTATAGAGTCCACCATATTTGGTAGAACTGTGTGTGTGTAATAATATCTCCTACAGCATAGACAGCTCGATTTTCAGGAGTGTGGTGTCATTGGATGCCTCTTTATGTCTCTTCTTTACATATTTTACAATCGGGTTTTTTGTTTTCCATTTAATAATAATAATTCCTTTTAATAAAGCGACGTGTTATTAATTTTGCAGTACAATGAGTCATCAAAAATTAAAAATACTTGCAAAATCTTATCCAATCACATTATTTTATTAAAAAAATTACGAAAGTCGTCCACGTCGTGAAGGTACAGCGACGAACTTATCTGTAGAGTTGAATGGGGAGCTACCATCGCGTTTATGAACAACTGCCACGGAGAATTTCAGTTCCGTCATTATGGCAACTCTGGTGTCAAGTTGGTCGCTCCGTGTCGTAAAGATCAAGGCAATTTCTACGGAGACAAGCTAATTAGCTAATTATAACGAGTTGTATAAAACGTCCATTACTTGCGGTGGGCTGTAATGGAAGTTGAAAAGTAAACAGTGTTATGGTAGTAGGGAGTTGATTGCGAAAGTAAATCAGCGGAATGACTGGGTCTATCTATTTGGGTCACATTACACTAGCTGCGCCCCGCGGTTTCACCCGTATTCTACATAAACCGAATATTTTTCCGGAATAAAAAGTATGTTAATCCAGGGTGTAAGCTATCCATACAAATCCGCTCAGCCGTTACAGAGTTGAACGGGAACACACATACTTACCTGCTTCCACCATTCAACACAAACTTTCGCATTTATAATATTAGTGTGATTAGGTACCTGACCTCTCATGATGAAGAAAGCAGTGCAATATAACACTTGGTCATTTAATTTCTTAGTTGGCACTGTAATTTTATTGTCAGGCAGGAGACCCTGTACATGTGGTGACATTGTGGGTATCTTCAACAATATGGGTGTCTTCAAATCTGCCCAAGAAGGAGAGTAATGTTTTTGGGTTGCATATTTTAATGTATGTATGTTTTTGTGTGTACCTATATTATCTCCTGTAGCCTAAACGGCTCGACCGATTTTGATGGGTAAGGTGTTGTTGGATTCCTCTTTACATCCGGAGTAATAAAGGCTACATTTTGCAGTCGATTATTTATTTTTCTTTTAATAATATTATTTGTTGATTTATTTTAATTGAACGAGTGAGCGAAGCGAGCGAAAGATTTTTGAATTAAGGGGTATTTCCCCCAAAAAAGGGAGAAGTTTTCTGCGGCGCTATTTACCGGTCGGTTTTGATAATATTTGGCTGAAAAATTCGGTACTCAATTTTAAAAAAGTATTTCGCATATGAGCAAAGTCGGTCAAGAGGTTGTATAGGGTATAAGGTCTCAGTTAACATAATAGACCAGCGCTGGTTGGGTACAACCAGCATCTTGCCGAGTTGGGCCTGGTTTGTGGCAAAAAACTCTTTGTATTTTTTGTTTATTTTTCACTTTATAATTAATTTTTCCATGTTTTTTGCTACAAATAAACTATTGTGTATTGTCTATAATAAATATGAACATTATAAAATTATGTAAATGGCGCTGCAGCAATCTTCCCCCTTTTTTTGGTGGAAATACCCCTCCAATCAAAAATCGCCGATGACAAAAAAAAACTATACAATTTCAGAATCGAGGCTTTGCAAAAAAGTTTCTGCTCGGGAGTTCTACTGTTCGCATAACAACTAATAACACTAGTTGTCTACTGACCTTACTGGTTTAATAAGAGCTGGGTAAGGTAGATAAATGAAAAAAAGCTCTCAGAGATTACGGAAATTAGCTTAATTCAGGCCTGGATGATTACTGGGATGGATTGCCTTCGTTATCTTCAAATGAATTCGTATTTGTTTAGCGTTGGGTTTTCTGTTCGTACAGGAAAATCTAATATAGGTTATTTTATGATTATTATTATACTCGGGCTTTTTGCTTTATCGTCATTATTTTCAGGAAATTACTATGTGACATTTTAAACCAACTTCCAAAAAAAGGAGGTTCTCAAGACGACAGTTTTTGTTGTTTTATATTCCGATTTGGAATTTTTTTTTTTTATTTGAAAGGATATATCTATATCCAGATTCCAGATTCAGTTCCTAGTTAATCTATTAATATAATTAATTAATTAATAGTTTAATCTCGCTGAAGCTGAAGTGGCAATCGACAGGCCACTTCGTTCGAAGAACCGATAACTAATGGGTAAGAAAGGTTCTTGAGTGGCAACCACGAGCTGGAAGAGCGGCAGTGGACGTCTTCAGGCTGTTTATGATGATGATAATGATGAGTGAATCTCGCTCCGTTCAGCTCTGTTCCACTCGCATCGCACCGCCAGTCAGCCTCGCTCCCACCGCTATACCCCACTCCGCTCCGCTCGCCATACAATTTGATACATCTTCTCGTCTCCGCTAAGCGAAACGTAGACGAGATGTGTATTTCAACCAATGTGATCGGTCGATTCCTGCACGTCTCCGCTCCGCTCTGCTTCAGTGGAAACGCACCCTAAGGATGCTACTCGCTTAGTACCTTTATTTATGTATCTCACTCGCGACCTCAATATCTTTCAAAACCAACCAATTTCGTAGGATACCAAACAAAACAAGATACAAATGAGATACGAGTGAATACATAGAAATACATCAGACACGCTTGTTGGCCACGCTTTATTAACAGTATTTACACGTTGCTATAGCATAGAATGAATAGAATTGGACCGTAACATCTGTTATATAGAATAGGTTCGAAAATGATCACTAAACTGGGTGATCTACTTTTTATCTACTTATTTATTTATTTTTATTTTATTTTATTTATCTAGATTACTTATCTAGATCTACTTTACTTCTACATTTTCCCGAAACTTTTAACATAGCCCTTTTGCTTTTAAAGTGGTATAAAATATTTTTTTATAACATCGTTATTTTAAAATTTTAAATATATTAAAATAAATAAAATTACTTATATATTAAAAATTAAAAATTTATTAATTATTTATAAATTGTTTATTGTAAATAATTTTTGACCATGAAATATAAAACTCAAACGCTGCCAATCGTCAGAGTAATTCAAGTTTTTTTTATTCCATAATTTATTAGAAAGTAAATACATTTATTATATAGCTAAATTATAATCTAAACTTAAATATACAAACTAAAACTAAAACTAGAAACAAAATTAAAATAAATACTTAAATAAATTAAATCTAAAATATCTACAAATAAAAAACCGCATTTTGGTACCTAGCTGTCTGCGGGTAAGGTGTCCAAAAAGCTGGCGACATTACCCCGTTGAATTGCCAAGTTTTTTTGTACTTCGTCAAATATTAATTTACCAACTTCCACTTCCTTTCCAAACAAGCTTATACTCTTAAATAAAAGAAATCACAATAACTTTACATAACAACCACCTACTTAACAAGTTGTTTGCAATTGTCGTCGCATGCGCACGGGCCACTATGTAAATAACTGCATTTCTGCCATCGACCACGCCAGTGGGTGATATCATCTCGACTCGCTAAAATGCTAAAATTATGTAGCCATTGCTATGGACAAAGATCACACCTAGATTCCGCACTCAGGACGATCGAAGCGCTCCACGTTTCGGTCAAAATACACCTATAGAAATGACTAGATCGCCCGCATGGCTTCGCTCGTCTAAACAGTAAATGAAATACCTACCCTAAAAAAAAAACTGAGATTTGTCGTGTTTATTTTGTATGCTTAGTATACAAGCCGAGTTTAATTGGCTTAACATAAAAAAATATTTTATTTTCATGATATACTTATACCCTATACCCCTTTGGAAGTCGAATATCGCAAAATCCATTCTTATTGCTCACCTAGTTCGAGGAGTGTTGGGTTCAAATTTCACGTCTCCATCATAAGAGGTGGAAACCGAATATTTTTCCGGAATAAAAAATTGCCTATATATTAATCCAGGGTATAAGTTACCTCTAAGTATTGCATGGCGGGAAAACATGATTACATTAAATTTTCTCGATAAAAAAAAAAACATTTGAAAAGACCTCGATTTATACACATTTTTCGTTAGCGCTCGGAGCCCCCTAGTGTATATTCAAGTGATTATTACACTAATAGTGAGGTAATAATAATATCTAGGTTTGCAAGGAACAGAATTTCGATTGATTTCCTGGTTTAGATGTAACTAGCTGGGTCCTCGGTTTCACCCGCTATTCTACAAAAAACGAACATTTTTTTCGGGATAAAAAGTAGCCTATGTGTTAATCAAGGGTGTACGGTACCTCCATACCAAATTTCATTTAAATCCGTTCAGCCGTTACAGATTTGAACGGCAACAAGCACATTTACATACTTACAAACTTTCGCATTTATAATATTAGTGTGATGTGATATGCGATAATGCTAAGTCGTCAAATAAAATGTTCCTATCTCAAAATAAAATTTGCACAGACTAAAAATATTATCCAGATATTTTTTCGAATGAAAAACTGCAAATCGAAAACTTTTTAACTACCCAAACGACTATTCTGTTTACAAAGGCCAGTCACGAAGGCCGAATCAGAATTTCGACCACATCGAGCCATTGAAACGGTCCCCTTGTCATGCAAAGTGACATTCATACACATACACAATACTTTTAATACAGTCGGCGAACAGGGCATTGTGTACGATACTGAGGCAGAACTGATTTTTTTAAACATTTATAAAGTGGACTCTATTTTTTGGACGGTTTCAGTAGGTATGTTAATACTAGCTTGCCCGCACGGCTTCGCTCACAAAGGCTACATAAATGAAACGTCTTTAGGGGTTGTTTTTCAAAAAATCCTGAGACATGCCTTTTTAAATTTTTTATGTATGTCTTACCCCCGAATACTGAAACGTTTGTTAACTTTGACAACAGATTAATTCTAATACTGCCTTTGTCTGACACTAAGCAAACGACAAAGACAACAATAGACTTAATCTGTCGTCAAAGTCAACAAATGTTCAGTATTCGGGGGTCAGAATACCAACAGCGTTTCATTGTCTTACCATGAAAGGAGATTTTTATTTCCATACAAACTGGATCCATCTATCCTCCCCCTTTTCCTTTAGGGGTAAAGAACGAAAAAAAACAAATGAAATGAGTTAAACAAGGTCTCTCATGTCACTTATAAAAAAAACACGACTTCTCTTTCATTTCGAAACTAGTACAAAACAAACTTGCTTTGCTTCTGCCGGCCAAAACGAACAAAAACGCTAGACACTTCAAATAATCAGTTCACAACACACCTTGCGCCAGCGCACTAAGATCCAACGCGTTCTGAATCGTGTAATATTGTTAATTACGCCCCGTGGTGAGTAAACGCACGAGTGTTCAATCAATTACATGCACTTTCACTGCGCGTGAGTCAGGTGTTCATGCCTTGTTTCGAATTTTTTTGATAACGGAGTAGGTAAGAAATTATCTTTATTGAGAACTTGACACGAATTGGGATTGTTTTGGCGCGGCAGACATTTTTAAGAGGGACGTCCTACTGCGTCTTTTGGCGCAGTAGGTATTAGAAAAGTGTATTGCTGCCGCTCAGTTCCCCGTGCGTGCGATAGAGAGACTTAGTGATTGTGATGTTTGATGAAATTGGCGTTTCGGTGGAAAACTGTTGCCGCCCCCAACAAAATCTTTTGTTTTTGGTGTCAATGGCTAGGATTATAATAACTGAAGCTGATAGGTTTTGTGTCAGTTTACTCAACTAAAAGATCTTTCTAAGATTCAAAGTTAAGATTGCCAAACTTAAATGCAATTAAAGGCCTTCCGTAAAATTAAATTTTGCGAATGGACCTAATCTTCCAAGGAATATCAAAGGCAGGTAGTCTTCGCGCCATTAGGTCATGCTATTTTTAGCTTGGGATCCAAAATTCAGGTTACTATGTTCTCATAAAGTTCGGAACAATCTTTTTGATGTGCATTTTGTTGGAAATTGAGGACGACCATCTGCTATAAGACTTTTTTTAACATCATCACCTTCAGCCAGAAGACGTCCACTGCTGAATATAGGCCTCCCCCTTAGAGCGCCACACCGACCGACAGCGTGCGACTTGCATCCACCGGTTACCTGCGACTTTCACAATATCACCGGTCCACCTAGTGGGAGGCCTGCCTACGCTGCGTCTACCAGTTCACAACATTTTTTAACGCAAAGGAAAAAATTCTGGTGATACAGATACATAAGTAGCCTTTGGCAATGCTACTTTCCAAATTTTTAAGTTTTTAATATCCTCGGTTGTATGAAAAAATACCACAATTAGTCTAACCTCTATACAATAGAGGATTTTGAAATAAAAAAAATTGCCAAGTAACATTGCCATCGGTATCTGCTCTATGTGCCTGTCGTCCTAAATGTTTCATTGCGGTAACAAGTAAAAATATAAAGACGAGACGTAAAGAGGAATCCAACGACACCTCACTCGTCAAAATTGGTCAAGCCGTTAACACTACAGGAGGTAATATAGGAACACACAAATATACATAGTCACATACTAATATGCTTCCATACATCCCAAAAACATTACCCACCTTCTTGAGCAATCGGGTAATAAAAACGAAAGTTACATACTGTAAAATATTTGTAATATTTAAACAGACATGACAATTATTATATATACTTACTCACATATACTTACATACTGACATACTAACATACATCCCAAAAACATTACCAACCTTCTTGGGCAGTCGTGTAATAAAAACAAAGTTACCTACTTTAAAAATCAATAATAATATTTTCAAAAAAAAATATATTATAATATATCTCCAATATGGTAATAATTCGCCATAAAGTGAGGTGAGCTGTGGACGAGACTTAACATGGCTTGAAATCAGTTTTAAAGTGATGGTTAAAAATGTCCCTACCTAATCTACCTCTGAGAACCTAAGAAACCCTAGAGGCCTAGACAATACTCGAGGCACGTTCATGAATGATTCATTACTATATATAGATATAGCACAGGTCGCCTTATAAGTAGGCAGAAGTGAAGATCACGCTTTTTGTCGCACGTGCGAGACTCCTATTCACTTGGATGCTATTCTCAGGCAACATATTATTTTACTTTTAACCTGTCACGTACTTTTTTTTTTTCTGTTACATATGGCTCATCAGACTCAGTGATTTTTTGTCTTTTTTTTTAGTCAAGTTACGGGACTAAGTATGAACCCGGACATAGTTCATAAGATAAATATTGGTATAAATTGACAGAATTAATATTTAATTAAATTAAACAGTATGTAGGTACGGAACATAGAAAAGTATTTTATGCTTGAGCCATTAATAATTAAATTATAATTAGTGCCAAATTATATTATTTAATTATAATTAGTCGCCGACGACTCGCTGCCGTGCTTACGATCGTCTTCTGATATAGACTCTAACACAGCGCAAATAGAGACTATATCGTAAAATATAAAATTTGAGTCTGTTCCGGATACGCATTTTGTTTAACTATTATATAATAATGACTAATGTTAGACTTGGGAGTTCCGTTTTCCATCTTCCGTATCCATTATCAGATCAGGAGCAAAATTTCAACTCGATTGAACAAGGGGAACTGGTCTAAAATTCAGTTACAAGATTTGACTCGAACATACATACTTACATACAAACATTGCAAGTTACATAAAAGCTTGTTAAAACGGTTGATTGGTTCAAGTGTTGGTAAATAGTAATGTATATAGAAGAGTAGCTGCGCCCCGCAGTTACACCCGCTATCCTACAGGAACCATTTAAATTTGCGGGATAATATAAATTGCCTATGTGATAATTCGGGTATAAGCTACCTCTATACGAAATTTCATTCAAATCCGTTCAGCCGTTACAAAGTTGAACAGACACAAACACACTTACGCACAAACTTTCGCATTTATAGTGTGATTAATATAAAAAACTAACTATACCTTAATAAACCTTATATACTGCCTCAGTTTTGTCTGTCTGCATGACAGCCTGCATGTGCCATTCGTTAATGGCTTACAGGTCACGTGCGTACATGATACAGTGCAGATAGTTCCGAGAACGGGCATTGAGACCGATATACCTTTGGATTAATCTATCAGAAAGTAAACAATGCGAGGTGGGCGACGTCTGCGAAGTGTTGCGAGGAGATGGCAAATGTTGACGAAATATAAAGCAATCAGAGGTAGAAGGACCATGATTGCTCTATTATATGAATGAATGAAAAAGTATATTTATTTCACAATGATGTTTTTTCTTAAATCCTCGGGGAATCTTTGAATTATACTCAGCTGCATTGGGGTGCCGTCGAGGTAAGTGCCTCTGCATCTGTGCCCGATGGAAGGCCCTCGGGTTCTCCGAAGAAAATCACTCTTACCCCTGGCAGCACTTCTGGGAAAAGCATTTCCCTTCCTTCCCTGGCACTAGTCCCTAACCAGTAGTAGTTTTATTTGGTAACTTTTTGACATTTTTAGTGCACATAGTGTAGATGAACATAAATAAATAAGTGCTCAACAGTCGATTTTAACACGAGCGTTTATCTCATTTCTTTAATTTTTGGTTCAGCATTTTGCAATTTTCGGAAACGTCATATTTTCCATTGAAAATACACCGTTGTGTGTACGAGTACTTAGTACCACTTACTGCATTTATGTGGGTTTGAGTCTTGCAATGAGTTTGTGCCCTTTTGGTGAAGGGAAACGTGTTGTAATGGCAGCATTCTAACACGATTTGAGGGCGATAACTCCTGCTCATCTTGACATCTTATCTCTACGGTTTTTGGAGCATACATTTCCCCGGCTAGCGTTTACCCGACTTATCATAATCTCGTTGAAGAATCGGAGGGTGGATGAAAGTGAAGATCCTAATGAGAAATTCTCTGTCACTTCTTCATGGCAGATGCCCAGAAATTGCTCAAGTCATCCCCAAGTAGATACAATCAGTCAAGCAAGCGAATGTATCTACTAGTTGATTGATTCAGGCGTAACTTTGCCGAAGTTCATTTTCAAACTGTGTCTAAAATAACCAATCTGTAGTGTCTTTCCGCTGCAACGTCGCGTCCAGGGACCCTATTCCTGTGTGCTCGAGATTGTCTTGGTCACTGTCTCTCTAATTTAGAATTTAATGGGAGTGAGAGTGACCGAGATAAAATGTCATTTCTCCGAATAGGGGCCCAGTACTATAGGAATAAGGAACAGTTGTTTGTTTTTACCCTTCTATTTATTTAAATTAACATTTTGAAAAGGAATGTATTACCAAATAAATTTTAACACAGTTGAATGTATCTACTGTTAAACTTTTGAAAGGAGCTGGGGGAGCGGGAGCTGGACTGCTCGGAGTATATACGCAAATCTATAATAGCACTTAGCTCTTTATTAGCATATTCGTTGGTATATTCCTTTTGTAAAGTCTTTAGTTTTTATATTCCGTTTTAGTTGATAAAATATTTGTAAAACTTGATAAATGGCACGGACCCTGGAGTCCGTGGAGCAATATAGTAAATTTAAAAAAAAAAAAAATGAAATGAAAAGGCCTAAAATTTCAGACTTCAACAATATTGGTGTCGAATAAAGTTTGAATTGCGGTTATCCTTGATGAAATGCCTACGACGATCGATGTCGGTGTATCGACCCAGTGATTGCGGAATGTTCGGCTCACAGTTTGAACATTAATTGGATTATCGAGCTGCTTTATCGAACCTTTAGGGAGCTATAAGATACTAATGTTTTCTGCCTTCGGTTTTCCTGTATCTCTTAGCGGTCTTATGCATTAACCCTTATTTCGTTCTCAAACTACGCTATAGTTAAACCGTACTATAAGCACACTTTAGCTTAAAGTGGCATTAATATTTGTTGTTATGAACGAACTGTAGTAGTCATTTAACTAATAAATCATAGAGAAAAGTAAAGAACAGGCCATCTCCGAAAAATTTGACTAAATAATATGTTTTGTTTGCTGATTTTGGACTTAGATTTGACGGCCATTGTTGCGGCGTCATACGTACATACGTCATGTGTATCTCAACAACTCGATAACCAGAGATTTTTAGCATCTCTTGCCGTAACGTCCATATTCAAATTCTTTGTGTGCCACTAATTGTACAAAGGTCTTATTATAATATAATATGCACTTAAGACTTAGTCGCCCATTTCGGGCATTGCAAAATTACGAGGACGCTACATATCAAAGTTTTAATATTATAAAATTATTTATATAATATAATATAAAAATAAGGACGGAGAGATGATGACGATGAGATCAGACTGTCATATTTTCTTACTAGCCTTAGTGGCTTCGAAGTGTTCTTCAATGGAATAGAAACAATTTACCATGGCCGTCGCCTTGGCCAGGAATAGCAGGGCGGCCGGCGACTAGGGTCGTATATTTATTTGACTTGTCATGGGAGAGTTTGCCCATAGTGGCCACGCTGGGTTGGTTTGCGGGTTGGCGTAGCACTAATGATGCTGCCACCTCACGTCACCTGTCAGAAATTTAGCTACAGATTTAGCACATTTATTCCTATTGCAATAAACCTGGTCATGTAATAACGAATAAGTCTAATTTATCCTGCAATGTGCAGTTATCGCTGACAGTTATAATTGCAGTTACAACAACAGTGTGTAGGTCGAGCGATCTAAATATAGAACCGATCTGTAAGGGACTTGTCCCACCGCCGACGATGAACGAGCAGCGAGTAGAGCTAGAAACGGCTATAGTTCCGATAGTTTTGTCGCTGGGCTATAGCGAGTGTGCGAGTGCGACGAGCAATTACTCGCACTGTAGTAGAGAATGACAGCTGGAAGTCTCTCGGCGAGCGTTATGCCAAACGAGCTTTATGGTTGATAGCTCTTGTCGCAGCGACAAACTAGTGGAGAGAGAGAGTTCTCGCCGGCAGTGTGAACAGTCGGCGATCAAATATTAATATATGTGTCTCTTTTATTCACACGGAATCTATATCGATTATTCGTATCTTGAGCGAAAAAATAGTAAATAGTTAGTTTCCTCGCCGGCGCGGTGGTGAGACAAGCGCCCAAAATGGACAGTTGTAATTGTTGGGTGACATAAATGGTTAGGAATGGCTACTTTTACCTGACTGCCCAAGAAGGAGTGTAATGTTTTTGGTATATGTAAGTAATGTTTGCGTGTTCCTATATTAACTCCTGAGTTATATAAAGATAATTAATTATCTTTGTTCTGATACTTCTGATTCTGTAATTAATTATCACTCAACATTGCACACATTGTTTCAATTACTTAGTACACACACATGTGAGTTACTAGTTAGGTAACTCGAACGTATGTGTGTAACCCCCGCGACGAGTCATTGACCTTGGTTATTATCCGGTCACAGATTATTATCCTTAGATACGCATTATGAGATCGTTGTTTTGACAAAAACTCAAAACTGGAGAAAAGGGCGAGTTGCGGGGACAACGACCAAGCGTTATCATTGGCTCATTGGAAAAATAATTTTATTTTATTTTCAACTTAAAATTCCGTTTTGAGACAAAATTCTACTCACAAGTATTCGAATTTCAGGTCTGCAACTCGTTTTTGACCGAAAAAGTTCCGTTTTGACCTTTGGGTACGGAACCCTAAAACTAACTCAAGAACTGGAACCAAACTATACGGGTCCAATGAGATTAACGCGGTTTGCATATTTATGAGCCCATTGCAGTTTGTGAAGGCCTCCACATATTTGTCTGATCTGTTTTTTTTTTAAAGTATAAATAAAAATAAAAGTAAGTAATTAATTTAATTTCATAGGAGTAAAATAAAATTATGCCCTTAGTGGTTTGTTTCGTTTACTTTATATCTTCTCTTCTTTCCATATTAAAAAAAAAAAAAAAAAAAAAAATTGTAACGGGTCTTCCCCGTATGTTGATTTTGTTTTGGGTATTATGCTTTATTTTACTAGTGCAGCAGTGTTGTTCTACATAAGGCAATTGCCGTATTATACGGCTTTTAGGCACGCTGCGCTTCAAATATACGGCATACGGCAGCACTTCCAAGCCCGTATAATATTTGTATGAAATATACGGCAATCCACGGAAGAGTTATCAAAAACTGCCATTACTAATTTTTCGTGTAACGTAACGCACCGAGTACGTCTGTTGTCAAAGTTAACAAACGCTTCAGAATTCCGAGGTGAGTGGCGAGACGAGCCTACGAGCAAGTCACGGTAAGTCACCCGCTCGTAAGCGTCTCGCTTGCCCATAGTTCAGTGCCGCCAACAATTTAAAACTTTAACAGTTCAAAACCCTGCGTGGAATTGCACTGCGCTCGTCATCCTGAGATATTAGCTGTTTAATCTCTTTCATCAACAGCCATAAGACGTCCACTGCTGAACATAGACAGTATCCCCCTTAGAGCGCCACACCGACCGACAACGTTTCACTTGCATTCACCCATTGCCCGCGATTTTCACAATGTCGGTCCACCTAGTGGGAGGCCTGCCTACGCTTCGTCTTCCAATTCGTGGTCGCCACTCAAGAACCTTTCTTCCCCATCGTTTATCGGTTCTTCGAGTGATGTGGCCACTTCAGCTAGCAAATAATTGCAGCAATACCGGTGACTGGTTCTTCGGCGAATCTCTTTATGCTCTGTAAATTTACTGGATTTCTCTAAGTATGGTCTTCCTTATTTCTTACTTCGCTGCTAAGTATAACCTCTACTACACTATGCCATCTGCCTCAGTCCTAAAGCTAAGCCTGGGACCCTATTCCTGTGCGCTCGAGATTATCTCGGTGACTGTCTCTCTAATTTAAAATTTAATGGGAGTGAGTGAGAGAGAGATAAAAATGTCATTTCTCCGAATAGGGGCCCTGGTGCTTATCAGGTCGAGCAAAGTATGTATTTTATAGATCGAGAATTTCGAGAATAAAAAATATTTAATTAAGACCATAACTATTTCATTACGTTATAATATATTGCACACCCGATATGGGTCCAGTGGTGAAACATTAATCTCTATTTTAAGAACATCTTTGTACACAGTATTGCAATAAAATAATTCTTATTCTTATTCGAAAATAGCCGTTGATACAACCAGTTTTAAACGTCATTTTGACATTTTTCGTCGAAAAAAACAAATGTTGGTTTTTTATTATTTTTTATATTACTAATTATTTTAATATATTTTAATGTTGGTTGATTTTAGATATCAAATATAGCGAATACTATAACTTCGATCCGCAATTATATTCATCTTGTAATACAACCTTAAAAGCATACTATGAACAGGTAAATTTGGAAATTGTAGTTATTAATAACTAAGGTAATAAGGAAAACTAATTTCATATAGAAAATTCTAATTACAATTAGGGAAAATTGTGGAAGTGAATGTAATAGAAGCCACTACGCAGCACAATAAAGACTTCTACAAAATTTCACTACCCTAAAAATGTTATCCCAGAAAGTATATTCCTATTTATTTCTCCTGTTTCTAAGCATATATAGAAAAAACGTACAGCAGCAAATACGCAGTTTGTAGATACAGAAGTCAACATTTGAATATCGAAAAACATTCGAAACTTACAAAAGACTGCGCAAAACTTTACAAAAGCTTAGTTCCACAAAACAGGGTAAACTGCACTAAATTCCACTAACAATGCTAAATACAAAATTCACATACACTTTCACAACTACGCAGTTCCGGACTGTCTTCGTAAAAAAAATCGCGAATTTATGGCGAAACCTACCGCAACGCGACGGCCGTTTCCGAAACACGAAGACGCGCAAGGACGCGAGCGGTGGGGCCGGCGGCCGGCGAGGCACTGCGGAGCCGGCTGGCCGCGTGCTGCCCCCCTTCAGAACCCTTATAACCTAACCACCCTCGGTAACCATACCATTTTAGACCTTAATTTGAGAAGTGTAGGATTTACATTTCAAAAGGAAACAGGAAGAACGCCAATCGATGCCTCAGAAACAGGACAACATATCTTTCCGCCTCCGCTCCCGCAGCTAAGGCAAATTTTCACCAATTTCGCAGCGAAATCGATTCCAAAATGTTAATAAGCAAATCGATATATCGCATCGGGATCTCGAATTTCATTAGGTAAAGCATAAAATGTTAATACTTCTGCCGGTCGAGTGCAATAAACAGGCTTTTAAATTTAAAAATATGGTAGCCGATCACCGTATGTTTGGTTTTGTATTGCTGGCGGATACAAAAAGTTACTAACTTGAGTGTTACGTGGTTGCAAATCGGCTGTGGCGGATTTACTTTGCCTCTACAAATTCTACAATGAATAGTAAGTATATTTTGATTGTAACCGCGCTTTTTTTTCTGTATTTATTGAATATTAGTTCATTTAGTTTGAGGTACAGTTGAATGCAAAATTAGGGAAGGAAAAGTCATAGGAAAGATGTCCGAAGTCTTCTTTCTGCAAGACATCAGAAATCCGTCTTTCAGAAATCTTTTTTATTTTTGTGGTGTCTGAGTTGCTACAAACGTAGGTAATAAAACAAAAATCAAGCAGAAAAAGTCCTTCCCTAAATTTGCCGCCCCTACAATAGCCTGCCGTGCCTGCTGGTAAATCCGCTACTGCAAATCGGAACAGTTAGGTAATATACACAATATTATAATTGGTACAAAAGGAGGGAATAAACATTGAAGTCATCGGACAATAATAGTATAGAGTGAGCATGATAACAATTATATTAGTAAGGACTGAATGGGTCATTCAAGGATGTGGAGTTCAATAATAATTATAAATCCTTTCGAGAACGCCAAAGGCCGCGCTTCGGAAAGGCGGTCTCAACGCCGCAGGCCGGGAAGGATTTTTTTTTAAATAGCCGTTTTTTAATTTTCACACTAATAAACTTTATCAACTTCTATTAAGTGACTTCTGAATGTGTGACAATTAATTGTATCATTAAAATCTTCCTTATACAGGGTTATAAGGAAAGGGTATGCTAAGCCGAAAAGGGCTCATAGTACTCATCATTACGAACAACTTTTACTATGGGACGAACCCTGAAATGGAGAAAAAATATCAGCTGTTCCATAGAAAAATGTCAATGACACGAGACTTTGTCGACACAAAGAGTATGGAACAGCTGATATATTTATTGCGATTTCAGGGTTGGTCCCATACTAAAAGTTGTGCATAGTGATGAGTACTATGAGCCCTTTTCGGCTTAGCATACCCTTTCCTTATAACCCTGTATATATAAAAGTGTAAGGAAAAGTGATACTTCTTAAAAATCATTTACACCGCAACAATAGTCTCCATCAGCAATATTAATACTCTACTTAAATGAACCCCATTATTGTTTTCCCTAGAAAAAAAAGCGGGCGAAGCCGCGGGCAGAAGCTAGTCTAATATTATAAATGCGAAAGTAACTCTGTCTCTATGTCTGCGTGTTTGTCGCGTTATCGCGGCTAAACGGCTGAGCGGATCGACCTGAATTTTTGCATGAAGCTTAAGGCGAGGTCCAATCTCAAAACAACAAAATGTAGCATTTTTCAGCGCTGTGTTCGAAGACGTGATTACTTAATCATACGCAAAAAATACTGCAGATATAAAATAAAACTGAAATTACGTTTAAGTTTAACCGAATAACATTTCGAAAATCTGTCTTAGTTACAAAATAAAAAATCGCAAAATGACCCCCTGAATTACCCTTCTGAAATCAAATGCTCTGAATTTTCAGCGGTAACTACAAATTAAATATCCAGGCTAGTGGTTTATACGGCGAACCGGGTAGTTTTTTTAATTTGATTTGTATATTTCCGATAATCGGCAAAAAAGCAATGAAAACTAAAATTTTCAGAGTTTCAGAGAGATTTCAGAGTTGGTCCCATACTAAAAGTTGTTCATATTGATGAGTACTATGAGCCCTTTTCGCCTTAGCATACGCTTTCCTTATAACCCTGTATAGATAATTCATCTATGACATTAGTTGGGATTGGAAGTGGACGTGGACGTTTTTCACACAGCGCCACCTAGCCCCAAACAAAGCAAGCTTGAAGTATGTGAACTATATAACTGATAGCATACAAAAATATTTTTTTTTAAAGTACATACATAGAATACATAGAAACACCCAGACAAAGAACAAACATCCATGTTCATCACACAAATGTTTGGCCTGGGTGGGAATCGAACCCACAACCTACAGCTCAGAAGGCGGAAATCCACCCACTGAGCCACAATACTAGTCAATTATTACTTTAATTATTAATTCCATTAATAGGTATCAAATCAATCATGTATGATCAGGGACGAGCAATTTCGACATCGGCAGCTCGGGAGTCCCATTTCAACACCTAACGTGACTCGGATCCAATAACCGAAACTGAGATTGTGGTTGCTGAACACAGATCAGACTCTAGATTCTGCATTCAGGACGCTCGAAGCGCACCACGCATCAGTCTAAATGCACTTATAAAAAATTACTCTGATTGGTTGATTGTTAGGCGCGAGTAGGCGTAACCTTGAGATAGCCAAAGAGAACGCTCGGTCGCACTCTTCGCGACCCGCGCCGCGTCTCTTAGTGGGTCTATCTGATATGAAAATATCCGTGGATTAGATGGATTCTCATAAGCAATAACATGTCAACCAACAAAAAATAAAAATAAAAATTTAATGATTAACTTTGGTGACTTTGTCGGAACAACGAATCTCTTAATGCGGTATTTAGTTGTGATCCGTGTTACAGAACTACTCGCGTCGAAATGCTAACGTTTCACTTTGATATAGTTTTGCATAATTTGACTTGGCACTTGTTTTTTTAGTACCAAGTGCCTTTATTAACTAAGCAAAATACATACAAACTACCTAAACTACTTAGCCTACTTCGTAAAATAACAAATGGATTATCCAGAGACCATTAAAGGTCTATAGATAATCAAAATGTTCAAGCCCACTACCAGTTGGCACCGTACCCAGAAGCACTTGGATTAACCCTTTGAACGCCAATGACGCTTACAATTTCAATTACAAGAGACAAAAAAACACTGTGTAAGTGTGTACAGAACGCCAACTTACTAGTTTAGGCGACACGACTTTATTATGATCTCCATAACTGCACACACCGTCTTCTACCTCTTCTATGTATCCTCTTCATCCTTGGGTTGCCTGGAAGCGACAAGGCCGCCGGTTGTTACACCAATTGTTAGGCTTCTTTTTAAATTTTGTGTGAACAATCTATCAATGTGATATACATATTATGTGAGAGTTTATCTATCTTTGTATTAGTCAGTCGGGTAAAAACTATTTTGTATCATAGCCCTGTATAGTATCACCAATGTACCTAAATGTACCTACAATGTGGGTGACGAACAACATTCAGAGATAATTTGACATGCGAATGCGACCCAGTGACCCATGCATCATTGATAGGCACGAATGTACGATTGCTTATTAGCAGAAGGTCGTACTGAAGGTCCTTAGTCACCTCCACGGTAATCTTGCTCGTGCATTTTCACATTATTGAAGATTTATATTCATGCACTAGTGAGGGTTTCAAAAAAAACGAGCGCTTGCTCGCGTATTGTTATCTAAGTATTGCATGGCGGGAAAACACGATTACATTACATTTTCTCGATTAAAAAAATCATAGATTTTTTTTTAAATACATACTTATATAGATATTAACACCCAGCCATAGAACAAACACAAATGTTCATCAAATGAATGTTTGTCCTAGATGGGAATCGAACCCACGTCCCCAAACACAGAAGGTAGGTTCACTACCAACTGAGCCACCGGGGTAATGCATAAAAAGGGTAGGGGTAGTAGAATATGCATTTTTCTTGCAGACCCAAAAACCCACAACCACACTAAACAAATTTACATTCTTACATACTTAGGAAGGTACAAAATTTTATTTCTAAAAAAATTGCAATACAATTTTGTCATATCTCTTGATTTACATACATTTTTCGTTGACTCTCGGAGCCCCTAGTGTATATTCAAGTGATTATTACACTAATAGTGAGGTAATAATATCTAGGTTTGCAAGGAACAGAATTTCGATTGATTTCCTGGTTTAGATGTAACTATCTGGGCACTCGGTTTCACCCGCTATTCTACAGAAACCGAATATTTTTTCGAGATAAAAAGTGGCCTATTTGTTAATCCAGGGTATAAGCTACCCCAATACCAATTTCATTCAAATCCGTTCAGCCGTTACGGAGTTGAACGAGAACAAACACACTACATACTTACTTACACACAAACTTTCGAATTTACATTAGTTTGATTAGCAATTATCTGGTTTTTTGTCATCTCATTTCATCTGCGCGCGAAAGTGTATAGCGCTATCTTTCTCAAGATGCAATTTATCCATGCCTATCATTGAGCTAGAAGTGACACCGCATTACATTGCGATGTCCAATTTAATTCACTTTGTGATTACGGGTTGTGTTGTATTATTTAATTTATTTATATAAATATGCCAGGGTACTTAGAGACACCCCGTTCATATGCGAAAACTGTGTTTTTTACCTAGTGAGTGACTTGACTGAAGTTTTCCAGAGTGAACACAATTAAATGATTCATTGCAGTTCACTGCGGTGTCGCCACTAGACGGTTCGCTGAGACACAAAAATGTATGGCGCTCTTTGGAACAGCGGCGGACTCTTAGAGCGCCATACATTTTCGTCTCACAGTGCCCCGTCCACACGCCCGCGGAGTATGCTATATCAAGTCACATGTGTAGTACATAGTACCTTAAGAATAGAGTATACCGCCGTCTTGTCCTTACAAAAAGCGTAGTCTGATACCCACCCCTTATCTAAACCGTAGAAAACTATACTTATATGTGTGTTTTTTTTAAATATGGCAATATCTTCGTTATAGGCAACTAAAGTGACTAATTTTTGCGCCGAAAATACGACGAAGAAAAGTAGTTGATATTAGAATACCATAATTTTTTTTTTTAAAAACAAAACGTAGTGGCATAGATTATGGTTTATGCAAGCCATTGACACCAAAAACTAAAGATTTTCTTAGAATTTAGGGTGTGATACCAGACTACTCCCGAAACGCTAATTTCATCAAAAAGTTAGGAAAATTCACTAACTCTCTCTAACGCACGCACGAGAAAAAGACAGCTATACAATTTTAATATCGAATGCGCCAAAACCTCGAGGAAGGACTATCCTCTTAATGATGCCTATACGAATTAACTTACTCATATGCAGGTCGCATGACTAGCACCCAAAGCTTTTAGTGGCACAGGAATTCAGTCAATCCGCTATTGTGCAGTAAATAATCATGACATAAGTGTGCCATTGCCGGGTTGCCAACAGGCGCTGTTTTGCCGGCTTCGGATTCCACGAAGCAATAGATTCCGTAAAAGCAAATTATGCATTGGGTTTGAAACCACAGTCGAGGAAGGACAGCGAGGTAAATACAGTGGTGTCTTTGAACGGGCCGGCTTTTATGAGGTCAGACAGTATCGAATAGGGCTAATTTTCATTATAAGCTAGTTGCGCTGTATTGCACGCAAATTCGATTAATTTTATGGAATGTAATTACTAAGCGACAAGAATAAACTACTGAAATGTTTTTGCATCTTTTTTTATTACAACGTTTAACTTTTAGTTAATTTTCAGTTTAAGCGATTTTAAAATTATTACAATGATGACTGAGCAATGGAGAAAATATATTTTCTCTTAATTAAATACATGACTAAGGACTTTATGGCGCATAGAATAACTCCGTTATTCATCCACACGATTGTGAAGTGAAGCGGCGCTGGTCTGACGCGGAAATGGACATAGTCCTTTAAACTCCTCCAGTTTGCTGAGCTGACGGTCAACCTCTAATTGTATTTTAGTGTTTTCCTCTCTTTTTCAGATTAACGATAGCCTTATCTTTCTCTCATCTTTACACAAACGCTGTCATCCGGGAGCACAAAGCTCCGTCCAAGTTTGCTATGCTGACGGTCAACCTCTATGAATTCAAATGACGAATGAAATTCATCTCTTTTGTACATGAAAGATAGCCCACTTCTTTCTCTCTTCTGTACATAAACGCAGTAATCCGGGAGCGCAAAGCTCCATCCAAGTTTGCTATGCTGACGGTCAACCTCTATGAATTCAAATGACGAATGAAATTCATCTCTTTTGTACATGAAAGATAGCCCACTTCTTTCGCTCTTCTGTACATAAACGCAGTAATCCGGGAGCACAAAGCTCCGTCGAACGACCTGAAAGAATCGTCCCGCACAGCGATTCCGGCCATGGCAAACTCTAGAGAAAACTACACGCAATATTTAATTAACATTCCACCTTGGATGCTCGAGGCGGTGCTTGGCTAGATGTTCCAGTGTTTTGTTTAGACTGACAGTCTTTTACTGTGGCCACATATACGAGAAGTGGTGAGGAAGACGCGAGATAAGTAAGAGATGTAGTCATAGGTGTAGTAAGAGTGAGAGTTTAGTAAGTGATGTGAGGAAGAAGCGAGATAAGTAAGAGATGTAGTCATAGGTGTAGTAAGAGTGAGAGTTTAGTAAGAGATGTGAGGAAGAAGCGAGATAAGTAAGAGATATAGTCATAGGTGTAGTAAGAGTGAGAGTTTAGTAAGAGATGTGAGGAAGAAGCGAGATAAGTAAGAGATGTAGTCATAGGTGTAGTAAGAGTGAGAGTTTAGTAAGAGATGTGAGGAAGAAGCGAGATAAGTAAGAGATGTAGTCATAGGTGTAGTAAGAGTGAGAGTTTAGTAAGAGATGTGAGGAAGAAGCGAGATAAGTAAGAGATATAGTCATAGGTGTAGTAAGAGTGAGAGTTTAGTAAGAGATGTGAGGAAGAAGCGAGATAAGTAAGAGATGTAGTCATAGGTGTAGTAAGAGTGAGAGTTTAGTAAGAGATGTGAGGAAGAAGCGAGATAAGTAAGAGATGTAGTCATAGGTGTAGTAAGAGTGAGAGTTTAGTAAGAGATGTGAGGAAGAAGCGAGATAAGTAAGAGATGTAGTCATAGGTGTAGTAAGAGTGAGAGTTTAGTAAGAGATGTGAGGAAGAAGCGAGATAAGTAAGAGATGTAGTCATAGGTGTAGTAAGAGTGAGAGTTTAGTAAGAGATGTAGTGTGGTCAAGCATCCTGCTGCTCGTCATGTCATGCCCCTCCACTTGCCCGCCGCTCCCAATTTTGTATTTTTTGGCGCGAATCAAAGGACCGGCGAGATACAGTAATGGCAACGCCAAAGACGTAAAAAGAATGAATACCGCGAGGAGAAACGCTAGTGGACGGGTATATCCTTTCTTTTAAAATCTTTGTACCTACTTTAAAGCCATTGTCCACTATTATGCTTTGGCTCGATACTCGATAGCGTCAGGGCCTCAATTATGATAAATAAGGTAGATTAGAACAGGCGCCGGCCTCTTATCTGTTGATAGAGGTTCTTATCCAAACATTTGAGATCAACAAAGTAACTTTTGATTCAACGCCGCGTTTTTGAACGGACAATAGACGACACTGATTTGAACGTTTCGACGTTATCTAGATTGTGAGGCAAATCATTCTCAAACATTATTTTTAAAACCTAAAGAGTATATTTCTGTTATTTATTTTTTTGTTAAACGGGGGGGGGGGAATATACAAGATACCGTGTTGGTTTGGCGTGCAGCCGCAGCCGGGTTATGTGGGATTATACACACTAAAACTTCCCCGGTGGCCTGCCTTGCTGTTTGACAGAGAGCTCCGGAATCTCCAAGTGAACGCACCGGACCTTCAGCTCTGCGCTTCAGATCCCGAGAGGAAGCTCTGCTCCTCCACGGCAACGTAATGCGGTGAGGGAATCCTATGTCACATCACATGTAACGTAATTCTCAGAAACTAAACTTGGATTGTTACAATGTTTACAGCACCATAACACGCAAGCCTATTTTTCTATTTATAAAAACTTTGAAAGCCTCAGCCTTACTAATTGTCTAGGAATAAGCAAAAACGTGCGAAATTTCCCATCTATTGTCGGAGCCTGATTCATCGAATCTAGGTTGATGTGCTATTAACTGAGGCATTAACTGTACACTGTTATTAGCAAAATCACAGATGTAATTACTTTGATCTATGGTGTGTTTTGATGTTAGCTGTGATTAGCGGCGGTTAGTCATTGTTCTGGCCATATTATATATTCTGTGTACTACTAAGAAATATTTTTTTACTTTTGCCAAAGAAAATCAACACGAGAAGAATAACAATCGCATACAAAAGTGTGCCCCCGAAAAACCTGCTTAAAACTAGATGGCGCTTAGGAATTTAGTCAGCTAATGTCCAAACCGCTATAAAAGCCGATGAAAATATGGTTAATATAGAAACATAGTATTAATATAAGTCCGCTATTTAAAGCTTAGTTCAAATTAGATTGCAATATACGACGTAAAAAATATTTTTCCAAAAATTATGGTTTCAACGCCATCTCTTGAGAACATAGCGTGTTTTGCAAAAAAAAATTAAAATAATAATTTTACTGATATTACAAATGCAAAAATATACATGACAAGTAGCGTTTTTTCTACAAATGCTTAGGTTTCTACTTCAAGTCAAGCGGAAATTGTGACGATCATGTCGCAGATTAAAGCACTAGCGACATCTGCGTCCATATCAGTACTACAATCGAGCTACGCATCTTTCTATGGACATTAGCACTCATAATATAGTATCTCTATGCTTTTACTAAAAAAAACTTAACGAAGCTAAGAAATATCATTTTCACAATAGAGTTGTCACTTAACTCTTTTGTAGAATCCGCCTGAGGTAGTACCACACAATTGCCAAGTATTCAAGCTCCAAGCAGTAGTGTGTAAACATTACTGTGTTCCGGACTAAAGCAATATTTCCAGTGAAAACATTGGTAATAAAAAGATTTCACATCTAATATCCCAGGATGACGAGCGCAATGCATTGCCGCGCAGGGTGTTGAACTGTTAAGACTTGGCTTCCTGAGTCTCGCAATCTCGTTCGCATTTTATCGACTTTTAAAATATAAAAATTACTGAATTAAAATGTATAAATAAAAAATAAAAAACACTCGGTTTCTGTAAAATAATAATGTCAAATTTTTGTTATTATTTTTTATTTTGGCGAAGGAGGAAGAAAAAAAAACGCAAATGTTTTTTTCCAAAGTGTGTCCGAACATCCGTGTCCGAGCCGAAAACACGTTTTTTAAGTACACATCAATCTGAAAACTTTTACTGTGGCACCAATCATGAAATCGCATAAGAAAATTACAGCTATTCCATAGAAAAATGACATTCAAACTTAACGATTTCATAGTGGGTCTCATAGAAGTGGGTCAGAATTATGAGAACTTATAAGTGTTTTCGGGTCGGACACTGATGTCCGGACACGCTGACTATACACAGATAGGTATTGCCAAGTGATATATTTGGTACCTAAAATCTTTGTTGCCTTCAATATTTACGAGCTCCCATGTCCATTTCGAAGGTAAGTGGTCGCTTCCGTCAACGAGCGACACTCTCAATGGCTTAATTCGGCTTAAGCTAAATATATGTTGTCGTAAATAAGGACAATCGAGAGATGGCACTGTCTGGCCGCTGCCCACCCACGTACGGGTCATCAATTTAAAAGGCATCTACAACAGAATGAGTGTAAGACGCAGAGCAAGGCGTTAGCGACACATAGCACCTGGTTACACGTTATTACACTAGTTTTTAAGCCTCTTATTAAATGTATGTCAAATTGTGTGTGAACAATAAAGAGTTAATCTATCATCATCATATATCATATCATGTTATCTATCAATATACATTTTTTTTAACGGGCAAGTGCCTTTATTAACTAAGCAAAATACATACAAACTACAACTACCTAAACTACTTAGCCTACTACATAAAAATAACAGTTGAATTATCCAGAGACCATTAAAGGTTAAATTAAATGTCAAAACTCGACGCCATGCGTGGTGACCGCGGTGTTGTGTTTTACGCACCATTATGAACATGGAGTCTGCATAATTATGCTGCGGCCATACAAGACGAGTGGCAAGGGAAGAAGCGAGAGAAGTAAGCAGAGATGGCCACGACTCGTTCTACTGCTCGTCATGCTCTTCGCCTTGCCCGCCGCTCCCGATTTCGCGAGTCAAAGGACAAGCGGCGACAAGGAGATAGAGCAAGTCCATAGGCGTAGTAGCCTTGTGGCTCAGTGAGAGGATTTCAGGCTTCCGATCTGTAGGTTGTGGGTTCGATTCCCTTGCATCCAGGACAAACATTTGTGTGATGAACATAGATGTTTGTTCTTTGTCTGGGTGTTTCTATGTATTCTACGTATATGTATTTACAAAAAAAAAAGTATGTATGTATTCAGTTATCTGGTTCCCATAGTACAAGCTTGCTTAGTTTGGGGCTAAATGGCGCTATGTGTAAAAAAAATTAGAGCATTGTGGCTGCACGGTAATAACTTTTCATTAGCCCGAACCTTACGAAGTAATAATCCCAATACATCATATACAGTTAAGTACATGCAGTTAAGGGAAGTAATTAATAGACTCGCTTGTGTTTAGAAAATAAGACAGTGGCCCCTCATCCAATTCAATACATTTCGGACCCTGGGTTAGCACAACACTTGGTAACGTCAAATACACAGTTTTCATAGGGAATACATACAAATACATTATTATAGCGGCCAAGTCCAAGTCTACGAATAGATTAGTTGGTCGCAGTGTATTATGCGAGGTTGAAAGATTATCCCCCAGAGAATTAGTCCCTTTATCTGAGGACAATATCTTGTGAGACCGTAGTTTGGTTTGTGGTAACTTTAGGGTTAAGACCCTCCCTAGCGCAGAGTGATAATGAGATTGAGAGAACAGATAATACACTTAGAAGTTCTCACATGTGAGGGTAAGTTAAGCTTGTGTGTTACACCGGATCGTGCCATTGAAATGTAAGCCCTGTTCAAGTCAAGGACAGCAGACTTTAAGGTGCAACGTTTCACTCATCGCGCGAAATTCAAATTTTCTTGCGTTTTTGTCAATTACAGCTTAATTACTCATCGTGAATTTATTGAAACCAATTTTGCGCCAATAAATAAGTTGTTTTAAGAAATTATCGGTAAAATGATTACCTAGATAACATTGGTTTAGCTACAAATTTCAATAAGCAAGATTTTCGTCTTGGTTTTTGGTTTAGTGGGAAATGTACTTATACAAGCTTTCAACTTGAATTTTTGGTTGGTGTAATTTCTTGAAACAATCTATTTATTATCGCAAAATTAGTTTTCATGAACCTACGATGAGTTATTAAGCTGTGATTAACAAAAAACGCAAGAAAATTTGAATTTCGCGCCCTGAGCGAAACGTTGCACCTTAAAGACACGACGACGTCGCTTGACTCCTGTGCAATAAATTGTATAGAGTTGCCGAAGAAGAAGAGTTATGTCTTTGGGTGTGTGTAAGTAGATATGTAAGTTTGCATGTATGTATATAATATAATAATGGCGTTGATTCCCGCTAAAAAAACTTAGTGCTATAGCTGTCTTTTACTAATAGAAACACAAGAAATATATAGTATGCATTTTAGTTCTGTCGTAGTTCTGTCTGTGTAGTTTTTAGCCGCGAAGAAAAACATACACTAGCGACACTTAAAAATTGATTTAAATCGGTACCCGCTACGGTCATGTCTAAGTTTGTATGGAGAAATAAGATCTGACTAATTTGACAGCACTATAATTCATGCCATCTCTATCTTGTGTTTATATTTAGTAAAAGACAGCGATAGCTTATTGCGTTTAGTGAGTGCGCGGTGGAATTGTGGCCAATATGTTCCTAAAACGATTGACCAATTTTGACGAGATGTTGTTGCATTCCTTTTTGCGCCCGGAGATATATAGGCTACATTTTGCAGTCGGGTTTTTTTTTCTTTTCATTAAATTTATATATGTTTTGTGATACTAAAGTGACTAGACGTGCAAGTCGCTCACATGATTTAGTGATGTTAGCGTAACGCTTGCCCTAAACCGTTCAGTGCCACCAGAATTAAGAGCTTGTAACGGTTCAAAACCATGAGCGGCAATGCACTGCGCTCGTCTCCCTGAGATATTAGATGTAAAATCTCTTTTTCCCTAGATCTCCAAGCCACCTGCCAAGCTTGGGAATTGTGGCAACCCACCACTATTTCTAATTGGAAGGGCTTCATTCAGCAGTGGACGTGTTCAGGCTGATGATGATGATGATGATGAACTCTAACACATTACCCGTCTTTTTGGGCAGTCGGGTAAAAAATAAAGGTATTCAGTACAATCGAAAATCGGTGTCACGCACTGTCCGGAAACGAATCCCGAATCGAATGAGTGCGACAAATCGATTGTTATATCGATACGGAGAATCGAGTGACTTATGTCCGATCATCAGTTGGTCGTGACTGGCGATTAGAGAACGAGGCCTGCTGTACGTTTAGAAATAGCGAAAAGCATAGAAAAATTATAGTTAGAGTGCTAATGTCCATAGAAAGATGTGAAGCCCAATTGTAGCACATACTGATAAAGTGATAAGCACATACTCAATACTCATACAGATGTCTTAGCACTATACCACAGCACAGCACTATACCTATGCTATACCTATGCCATGCTACCCATACCTATGCTATGCTTAGCTATATTAAGTGTTCGGCTATGTGACGGGCATTTGAATGTGTCCGTCATCTAAACAACATCGTTGTATTCGACAATATGAAAAACTTTTACTGTGGGACCAAACCTGAAATAGCGGAAATACAGGTGTTGTTCGATCTTCACGCGAGCGCGAAGCGGCGTAGCGCGACACGAAAACAACAAACAACCGACACTGTGTGTATAACCAATCTGTAGCGTCATTCCGCTAAAAAAAAGCAAAAGAAACAGCAGCGGAAAGACACTACAGGTTGGTTTCTATGAACAAAGTTTGAACTTCCGCAACGTAACGCCTGAATCAATCAACTAAACAGTCGATACTTATTGCAGTGGCCTATGTGACCATAGGCTAGTCCTCTAAACTGCGACATGATCGTCACAATTTCTGCTTGACTTGAAATTTAAAACCAATCTAACTCATTCTTAATGGTACGAAGAAGAAAAATCTACTTCTTAGGAATATTTTTGCATTAGTAATATCAGTAAAATTATTATTTTTAAATTTTACTTGCATAAATAAACACGTTGAACACGAGAAGGCGTCGAAAAATGTTTTTTACGTCGTATACTGAAATCTAATTCGAACTAAACCTTACATTGCGGACATATACCAATAAATATACTGTTCGTATATTAACCATAATATAATATTATAATGCGAAAGTTTGTAGTTTTCATACCGGTAAAATATTCGGTTTCTGTAGAATAGCGGGTGAAACCGCGGGGCGCAGCTAGTTAACCATATTTACATCGGATTTTATAGCGGTTTGGACATTAGCTGACCAAATACGTAAGCGTCATTATTTAGTTTTTCGGGGGTACGCTTTTTTGTATGACATTGTCATTCTTCTCGTGCAGATTTTCTTTGCTAAAAGCGATCAAATGAATTGAGCTGCTTATGTTATACATAAGATCGGCACAACCTTCTTAAATCGGCAGTGTAGTACGCAAAATTGTCCAGCCTTTACTGTTCATTATTGTGGAGGCATGGTTTATGGTTGATAAGAAGGCTGTAGATTGAAAATAGAAGAAACATTGTACCCTACCAAATACGACTAATGCTTAATACAGTAGTTTTCTCACAATAGAAAAGGCAAAAATTCGCCTGATCAACTAAATAAAACTTTGACAAGTAGGTATCCATATTGACACTGGCTGAATGCTCAAACATTTCAAAGCCAACCTAAAAAACACTCATATTTTCCCGCCTTCCACTCCGCACACTCCAAAAGTCTGAAATAAAAGTGAGTGGCGTGACATATACGTGCTTCAAGGCTTCAACTATGTCGGAGTTTCGCGCGTGCCCGAGTGCTTCTGATGTTTCTAGGTTACTATGCCCGTAATAACTAGGGCTCCTGGAGAGACCTCGATAAAATAAAAGATCGATGTGCCTACCCGCCCTGGAGCTCCATTTCGAATGGTCGTATGATATTTCGCACGAAAATATGCAAATCGAAAGATATTCTATTGATAAAATCAAATTCGAATGGTTCAAACCACTCGTTGCGTTCGCTAGTGATGTGATTGTTTCCAAAATGCGATTTTTGCTTGGCATTTCTTTCGAAAGTCTTTTCGGATATTTTCGTGCAAAATATCATAAGAGCGATTCATAAATGGAGCCTCTGTGTAGACGTGCAAACGTATATGAATAGTTATAACTTTTTTTTTTTTTTTTAAGCATGTTTGTCATACAGTCTACATTTCTTTTTTTAACTAGCTTATAATAATATATATATAAAATTAGTTTATAATATATTAATTATTTTAGTTTTTGTTAATTTTCCCGTGTGCCCAAGAGAGAGGATAAGGTTTTTGGGATTTATAATAATAATAAGGTTTATTTCAGGGTTGACACCCTAAGGCTATTCTTTGTAGTCGGGTATTTTCTTTTTCTTTTAATAATACTTGTTTGTAGTAGTTTTTTGTATGGACCCTGCACAGTGCGCGTGGAAAATACCAAGCGTTTGTCAGCTATACAAACACCAAGCAGTAGTGTGCAAGTGTGTCCCGGATTGAAGGATTGTTTCCAGCAAATTCACTGGCCATAAAAAAAAAATCCTCTAATTTCACAGGGTGACGAGCGCAGTGCTGTGCCGCGCGTGGTTTTGAAACGTTATTGACCGAGCGAAGCGAAGGTCTCAGAGTTTACTGTGACAAAACGGCATTTGTATGTATGTTTGTATGTTTGTGTGTATATTTGTCCGATGATAACTTGCGAACCGTTGATCCGACCTTCATGAAATTTTGTAGGCAAGTAGTTCATTTAAAAACAATTTTTAAGTTCGAATATGAGCTGAATCGGTCCAGGGGTTGTGAAGATATAGGGATCGCGAGGTCTCAGTTCGGCGCGAACTACTAGTAGTTTTATAGTTCATCATTCTGCGTGGCACTGAAATAGTGACGCTTTTCATCCACCGAGCGACATGCGAATTCTGGGTGGCACTGAATTGTTATGGGCAACCGAGGCGCTTCACATCAGATGAGCGACTTGCTCGTCTCGTCACCAAGATACATAAAAAAAAACTCGTTTCAGTAGCATAATAAAAACAATTAAAAAATTGTTGAAATTAAAAAAATCTCGATAAATATGATATGAGCCTTTGTCTTTTGTTAGAAAATGCCTAAGGACATTCAATGAAACTAGGTTTGAGGATAAAATTATAATATTTTTAATAAGTAATATTGAGAATCACAATATTTAGGGAACTTTGGTCTAATTCAATGACTTGTGATCAGGACAACAGGAACGAAGGATAGGGATCGCGGCACATGGACGACGGAATTCTAGAATGGAAAATAAAACTGAATAACAGGTGTTTTTAGAAAACAAAATTGCATGGCAACAATTGCAATTGCATTGCATGGTAACTGTTAGTATGACTATGAATATATGTATAATTACAAATATTGTACTTATTTCAAAAACGTTCACTATTATTAAGACTTACCAACTGTTATGGCTCGGGAAAACAGGAATGCGTCACCTGAAATATAACAATAGTTTTAAGATAAAGAAAAGTTCGCTGGCTAAATACACAATGAGTGGAGCCAAAACATAAGAAAAAAAAGTGTGTTGGGTTTTTTGGCGCCAACGTGAAAAAAATTATGACACCGCTTTGTAGTATTATCTTAAACTTCTGTTCTTTTCTGGATTATTATCATTTTGTATATTGTGTTCGTTAACGTGCTTGAGTGTAGGAAAATCGTACAAAGATGGTGGTTTTCGTGTTATTCCCAAAACTCCCTAGAAGCTTCCATTAAATTTCATTACCTTACTGAAGCGTGACTTAGACTACACAGTGACTAAGCTTATTGACTATGACTGAGATGTTTTATTGTAAAATATTGCTTTACTTGAAAAATTACAAAACCGACACTATATCACGCATTAACTAAATAACTATGTGTAGCGCAAAAATATAAGATTTAAAATTAAAACTTTAAAAGTTGCTAAAAACGTCATGTGATTAATGGACAACCCCTAAAAATGTATGCATTATACATAACCAACTGCGCCCCGCGGTTTCACCCGCTATACCACAGAAACCGATTATTTTTCCGGGATAAAAATATGTGTTAATCCAGTATGTAAGCTACCTCCATACCAAATTTCATTCAAATCCGTTCAGCCATTTTAGAGTTGAACGGGAACCAACACACTACCTATTTACATACTTACACACAAACTTTCGGATTTATAATATTAGTGTGATGCCCTGTATACCACAACAAAGTGAATAAGTACTTTGTTCAACATTGCAGTAGGCACATGTAAAATAAGTCCCTTTTATGCCAACACATAGCAGGTTTCTCTTGTGCACTGTAAACCCATATTTAAATATGAAATACATTCTACAATGAAAGCGTCGACAGTTGACAGTTTCCTGCGTCGGTGGCGCCGCGACTTCCGAGCGGGAAAATGGGACACTACATTTTTCATAGGATGTCTGTCAACTATGATATTTTATTGTGTGATCTTGCATATTATTTGTGTCAGTTTTTTTGTTGTGGTTTTAGCACCAAAGAAACATTTGCAGTAAGACATTTATTTGTGTTATGTGGCACACTTTTTGTGAAGAAATGTGGTGTTTTCTATTAGCGCACTCGTATTTAAATGTAGGTTTACGATAAACGTTTTGTTTGGTGTACAACATTTTTGTAGTATTGGTGTGTAGTGCGCTTTACAGTGCTTATGACTTTTGTAGAGTTAAGTGGGAGTTTTGCAGTAGTTACCAATAATCATATTTTGTAAACAAAATTGATAGAAGCCCCGAGGAGAAACTGAATTTAAAAAGAGTCCTTCGACACCACCAAGCCTTGCATATAATTTTCTTTCATACTGAGTATTTTTTTACCCGACTGCCCGACTGGAGGGTAATGTTTTTGGGCTGTACGTTAGTATTATGTTTATAAGTGTGTTCCTATAGTACCTACTGTAGCATAAACGGCTTGACCGATTTTGACATGTAAGGTGTCATTGGATTCCTCTTCATGTCAGGAGTATCATAAGCTAAATGTTACAGACGGGTCTTTTGTTTTTCTTAATAATTACTTTTAATAATTACTTAATATAAGGTGCCCCGAAAATGCCACTACAGTAATAACTCAATAACAGAGCATGATTAAGAAAATAAGGAGATGAAATAGGAACCTAAATATTAAGTTTGCTAGTTGAGTTTTTGTCTTATCGTCTAGGAAATGGTTATCAGCTACATTGCCGATAATAATTTCAAATGGCTCAAAATCAGAACTAATTGGACTGAGACAAATTATTTAACTTATCAAATTGATTATTCATTGTAGCTCAGAATCAGTGCTAAGTGCAATGACCTCATTATAGAACACTACCTACACTGCCTATGCTAAAATTCTTAGTTTAAAAAGTCTTATTAGACGTAAACTACTTTTGAAATATATTTCCTAATATGTTGACAATTTATACTTACTCTTTTATCATGTTTTCTATTGTACTTTTCATTGTTTGTGCTATTAAATGTTTAAGCATTAATCTATTTATATATAGAACAATCCCGTTTGTAGGAATCAATGCACAGACCACATCGCCTATGATAGAGACGTGAAATTTGAACCCAATACTCCTCAAATAGTCTAGGTGAACAATAAGAAAGGATTTTGCAAAATTCTATCCCCAAGAGGAGTAAAATAAACCCCCAATGTTTGTGTGGAAAAAAAATATTTTTTAATGCTAAGCCAATGAAACTCGGGTGTGTACTATGCATACAAAATAAAGAAAGGCATTTTTCAGGTTTTTTCGATAATCAACCCATAAAGAGGTTAAATGGGTTGTTTCATATAGCCTATGGGAAGTAACCTTGCAGGCAGGCTAGAATAAAGTAGACTAGGTGGGCATTCTTGATGACATAAGCCTTATACGTTTTGCTTACGCAGGTAGCTCCAGTTTCAAGCTATACCCAAGTGCAAACACAGCATTATATGTATTGGAAAACTTGAGCATTTCAACGATGCAAAAATAATAAGCTAAACTATTATTGGTACTAATTTTAGGGCCAGGCACTATTGCCAAGTAGATTGTAAACTTGATGAAGCACTGAATTAGAAGTGTGATAATTTTAACTAAGGCGATAATATTCAACTAATTGACACCCATTTATCGGCATTACGTGATGTTGTGCTGCTCTGTACCGGTCGGAAGCTACATAATAAGAATGCTCTAATAACAGCTAGAAAAACGTTATATCCCAAGATTGAACTGATGTACAACACAGAAGATTTCATATAAAAGGTATTGAAGGCATCATTGTAAACAATACGCATGAAAACATCGAAATATTAGCGCGACAATGGTGATAGCTATGATAGATTTATGAGACAACAATTGCTGTTTGTTCCTCGCAGATAAAATAATAAAACTTACAGTTTATGATAATCACTCTGTTTAGCACTTCTTGAAATTGTTTTTTTACCGTGAAAACACAAAGAAACGTTTAGAATTTCAATATTTATCGCTTCGATTCGAAACGAAATATTGACACTTTCGCCGAGTTTCGCCTTTTGAAGCGAACCACAGACAAAAAGTTTTTTTTTTGTTTGTTTTGGCTCCAGGTGAAGTATTTGTAGGCGGTGATCATGCGTGATTAGGAACAGCGGCAAAATGATGGTAACGCATTATGAGGTCAGCAGAGCAAAGGTCTCAAAGTCTACGGAAACCACTGACCTCATAATTACTAGTTCAGTAGAAATCAGTGACGGGAACCAATCGGTATTTGTATTTAGACAGGGTTATAAGGAAAGGGTATACTAAGCCGAAAGGGGCTCATAGTACTCATGACTGTTAAGCAACTATTTCTATGGGACCAACCCTAAAAATCAGCTGTTCCATACATTTTGTCGAGTGTTATTGACATTTTTCTGTATAAATAAATAAAGTGCTAAATTTTCTATTCAAAACCATATTGTCTAAGGGTCTTTAAATAGAAAAGCTCTTTAGTTATTTTATTTATTTCAAACGATTATTTATGTCTTTTTCCAGCGGGCTTATCCTCTAACTTTGAAACGTTCGTGATTCCGATTGCGATAGCATGTCATCCCGCTCGTACCAACTTAGTCCCGCTCGCGCACTATCAATATCGCTTTCAGAGTTACGGGATAAGTCTGCAGGTGTTTTTCTTTCTATAAATGATCGACGTATAAAAGGTGTTACGATATGTCAGTGGTAAAAAGACACGTTAGTTTATAATAAAAATTGATATGATTTTATAAGGCGTGTTTTTTGGGTTTTATCACGAATTATTTAGTTTAAAATCGATTTATTGTTTCGTACTATATCATGGGTACATCACTAAATTGTACCATCAAAAACCGGCTACATCATGAAGGTACAGCTTCATGGGCTAAATGCGTATTTGAAGTTGAAATAAGTTATCTCTTTTTTGCACGTTGGTGCGCTTATAAAACAGAAGAGTGCAGACATACAAAAAAAAAGTTCATTAATTTACTCCGGCGGCTTGGTCACTCCGAACAAGAAAATTTCAATGAAACACCGCGCTCGACAAAATCAGTAGGCAATACAGGTACATACTTACATAACTAGACACACCCCAAAAACAACCCTCTTTTAGGGCAGTCGGGTAACAAAAGGAAAATATATTTACGCTCATAGTCACTGGTTTGTTAGAAAGTGGTCGTCGCGCTTCTGCACAAGATTTTACGGAACCCTCGGTGCGCGAGTCCGACTCGTACTTCGCCGGTTCTGTCAGGGACCCTATTCGGAGAAATGACATTTTATCTCGGTCACTCTCACTCCCATTAAATTCTAAATTAGAGAGACAGTGACCGAGATAAAATGTCATTTCGCCGAATAGGGCTCCGGTGGGCTTATCCCGTAACTCTGAAAGCGATAGCGAGAGTTGCGTGAGCGGGACCGCGCATAGTGCGACTATGTTGGTACGAGCGAGATGGCATACTCTCGCAATCAGAATCACGAACGTTTGAAAGTTAGAGGATAAGCCCGCAGTTCTGCGGTCCTTTTTTTTTTCTATTATTTTTTGACTCCACACGTTGTGTATTTAGCCAGTGTTAAGTATTGTAATAGTTCATGTGATATTAAATAATTCACAATTCAAATAAGTCTCAGTCATAGTCTAAATCAAGCAAAGCAAGTCACGGTCAAGTCCAAGTCATGCCCCAGTAAAGTGGTGAAAACTTTACTAGAACCTTCTATGGAGTTTTGGAAACAACACGAAAAGTCAAGTTTCACGACATCATACTATTCACCAACACTCATGCACGATCACGAACACTTAATGAATAAAAATCCACCACTTTTACACATTAACACTCCAAACAACACAAGTTTTGGAAAATAGTTTAATGACGCGACATGACTTCTTCACGTTCCCGCCAAAACTCCCTCTGCGTTTCTTTTTCACCATGCAATGTCGGTGAATAGTATAATATCGTGAACTTTACTGGTTTTTGATGTGAACTTAATTGTGACTTGCTTTGCTTGTCTTAGACTATGACTGAAACTCGTTTTAGTAGTGAAGTATTTGTCTTGAAAAGAAATATTACAATACTTGACACTGGCTAAATACACAATGTGTGGAGCAAAATCAAAAGAGAAAAAAAAAATTGCAGGCTGCCAGTGCTGCCGCTATGGCATTTTTAATGCTAGCTTTGGCATTATGTTGAATCCATTACAATTAAAAAAAAATGTTTTTATCATATTGCATATTTTTAGCATTGGTTTTTACATACGTTAGCGATAGGTAGCAACTTTTTCTGAAACGTTGTCGCCAATAGATGGCTGTTAATGAAGCGTTTTCTAAAAAAAAAAACCCTGGTAATAAAAGTACGCAATAGATGGCGTTAGATGTAATTTGAACTTTTTCTGTCAATGTCAAGACATGAAAGACAGAAAAATGTATGTATGCCTTATTTTTTCTCGTATTTTTTGGCTCCACATGTGTCCAGTCAATAACTAAAAACTTAAAAAAAAAATATAAACTATATAATAATCTAAACTTAAATAAACAAACTAAAACTAAAAAAATAATTGTGAAATATTTGACTTCATTTGAAATATTACAATACACTGGCTAAATACACAACGCGTGGAGCCAAAATTTAAGATTTAAAAAAAAAGAATAAATCTTTCGATAGAATTGACAATGACAGGTAAAGTTCTATGGCCATTAGGTCATCTAGTAAGTATTGTAAAACTATTATTTTTTTTTGGAAAACGCCTCATTGATCTGTTAAATATTTACTCTGTGCAAAAGATCGAACTAGACAATATTTTTTATGGGCATTTTGATTTTTTATTATGGTAACTGTGCCCTTATTATGAACGTTCGTGATTCTGATTGTGACAGCATGCCATCCCGCTCCTACCAATATACTCGCACTATGCGCGGTCCCGTTCGCGCACTATTACTAACACGATCTTGAACATGATAAGGGGGCTGTTTCAGGAATTAGTGGTTTTACCTAGTATGACTCAATGTACAGATTAAGTTATGTGCATGCACACAGATGTATAATTTTATAAACATGCACGCAGACGAGTTTACGAGTGATTCAAGAGCTATATGCCTCCTCAATATGAACAGACAGATTACAGGTAAAACAAAAGTGATTAAGTGATAAAAGCAAAACAGATTACAGGAGTCGATTGTGACGCCAATAAGCATCGAATCTGAAAGACCATCTACATCACAACTATCACATGCACAAGATGAAGTTTATGATATTCAAATATTATTCAATTAATATACATCTTAAAGACAGCACAGAATGAGGCGTTTTCCAAAAAAAGAAATCCTGGTTATAAAAGTACCCAATAGATGGCGTTAGATGTACCTTGAGTTTTTTCTGTCACTGTCAAGACATGAAAGACAACAAAATGTACGTGTGCCTTTTTTTCTCGTGTTTTTTGGCTCGACATGTGTATTTAGACAATTTCAAGTAACGTAACTATATATTTGACTTCTTTTGAAATATTACAATAGTTGACACTGGCTAAATACACAACGTGTGGAGCCAAAATTTACGATTTAAAAAATAAACTTAAAATATTTCGACAGAAATGACAATGACAGGTAAAACGATAGGTCTGTTACGCCATCTAGTAAGTATTTTAGAACTACTTTTTTTTTTTTTTGAAAACGCCTCGTTACATTAGCTGCTTACTATAAAATTATTTTCATTTATATTTACTATAAACGAGGCTTTTTTTAGAAGATTTATGTGTGATCTAGCACATATTTTACATTTTCTGTGCCATAATCTAGCATTTTCTCCAAAATCAAACGGCAGCACTGAATATTGGATCAATCAAAGTGATCGTGTCGCTCGACGAATTCGTGTCGTGAATCTTTTAAATAATTTTAAGTGATATTTTGATTGTTGTCTAGTCTACGAATGGCGAATATAGCTTATCAGATAAAATACGTACCTACTACCGTATCGTAGGTACTCAGGATCTTGGCGTACTGCGTAATCTACCTGTGTTTGTAGAACCATGAGTGATAGTACACAATTTAATGGTACCAGTGGACCTAGTTTGGAGAATGCTGGCGTGCCACCTAATTCTGGCGTAGAAGTGTCTTCATTTCGCAATGGCGCACCGGTAGCTGCCCACAACCCTGCCACAAGCAGCACAGGTAACTTATGCTATATTTTTACTAAAATAAGAAAACAAAGTATAACTTAAACGATCTTTGACCTGTAGACGGAAACGTAACAAATTTCTGACCAGCAGTGCTCCGCAGTGCTATCAGCGCTACCTTACAAAAACTGCAGGTTTTTTCAGCAATAGTACCTAGATTTGTTAATCCAGTACCTAGTCATGAGCTACTTTAAAATAAATAATAAAAAGGTCATTCGCTCACCTGATATTAAGCGTCACGCTTGCCCATAACAGTTCACTGCCATATAGTATTGGATAGGTCCCTCCCACCCACTATTGTTAAAGCCTTCAGATAACAGATCTAAACTAAATAAAAATATAGCTGTCTCTTCCATTGCGGTCTATAAGACGAGCACAGACAAGCTCTTAATGAGCTTAGATGAGTCAATTGCCTTCAAAATCAAATCCTAACTAATATTATACTTAATTTAGAGAAATATGTTCGCAGTCGAAATTTGGTATACAGGTTCTTCAGTTTCATAGTTTTTTTTTTTTTTCATTGGTATTTACCCCAAAAAGGGGAGGATTTTTATAATATTTGATAATACATTTAATTGGTCAAGAGGTTATCAAGATAAGTGTCCGCATGATCTACAGTTTGCTTAAATACTAGTAACAAGCCTATTTTGTTTCAGGCCCACCTGTTCTACCTCCAAGACCAGAACTACCAATGAATCAAAGCTATGGGATGAATCAAATGTCCCCATATGGCATGGGCGGGATGGGATCCTATGGCATGGGATCTTATGGAATGGGCGGGATGGGTTCTTATGGCATGGGTGGGATGGGGTCTTATGGCATGGGCATGGGATCCTATGGCATGGGTGGGATGGGATCCTATGGTATGGGGGGTATGGGTGGGTATGGGTATAATAATATGCCACAACCAATGTATGGAGATATTGAAAGCAGGTTTGTTTTTTTTTTTAATTTAATTTATGTTCATGATTTGAGGTTGTTAAGAATAATGATTGTGTGGTTAACACATTTTCTATGGCACTCCTTCACTGAGAGCATTCGCCTGTAATGTAACAATCCAAGATTATATTCTGAGCATTAAGTTACAACAACATCCTATATTCGATTTTGAGCATTTGCCTGCGACTGAATCAGTTGTTTTTATATTGATGTTATAAATTGTATCATTACAGGTTGAGCTCTGTAATGCTCTGTTCTCCTCAATCACTGATGTCATGTAACAATTGTATCATTACAGGTTGCGCACTGTAATGCTTGGTTCTCCTCAATCACTGATGTAATGTTACAATTGTATCATTACAGGTTGCGCGCTGTAATGTTCGGTTCTTTTCCCTCACTGATCTATTGCTTGAATCTCAACTGTTCTCAACTTCTTTGGTCACCCCCTTCATTCAATTTACTGAAGTTATAAAGTTCGTCATGAAACTCCTCGTTTGATTTTAGGGAGGGGAATTTGGCCCTTCTGCCCCCACCCCTTCTGCAGCCGCTGATCGCGTATAGTACAATAGCTACCTTATTTCTATTGTACTAGATGTTCATAGATTCAGTTTGATAGATTCCCTAAAACTACGCTTGATAAATGTATACAGAGTACTTTTTCAGATTCATACATTTAGCAGAGGAGAACACACGACCGACATTCGATTCCATACAAAGCCTCGTGCACGCAGTCGGCAGCATCGCTATGATGATGGAGAACACATTCTTCGCATTGACCAGCTCTTTTAGAGCTATTTTAGGTATGTTTCTTTTACACTATAATTCAACACACTATAAATGCAAAAGTAACTCTATCTCAGTCCGTCACCGTGTCAGGAATAAATGGTCAACTTTTCAAATATTACAATTTCCAGAAAATAAGTGGCTTTTAAGTTGTACTCTTTATTAAAATGCAATTTCCAAAAAGATTACTGACCAAAGGGCCTTCAATATTTTAGTATGAAGCCTGGCATACCTACTGTCCGCCATATTATTTTTCTTTAAAAATTGGTCACTCATAAAATCTATATGAATCGATAGCTGACACTAATACGAAAAAGGTTGTATCAGACAAAAGCTACTCCAGCGTCACGTTTCCAAGAAAAAATTACATTGGTGGCGCTGCCGTTAAGTCGACTTAGAACTAAATTGAAACTTTGAATTGGCTCTAAAAATATTGTTTCACACTCATCCAAGTCTATCCAAAATAGTTCTAGTATTTTGCATGTGTATTTTCCCAAAATGTCTAATTTACTAAAAAAAAACACTTCACAATATGGCTACTCCCTCAAGATGCCAACATCCCGAAATTTCTACGTCCCAATGACAACAAGTCAAAATGAAAATCTCTTTACCAGACTGCCCATGAAGGAGATACAATTTTTTGGGGTGTATGTATGTATGTATTTATGTAAGTGTGTAAGTATTTACTTATGGTTGGGTGTTCCTATCATACAAAAATTATACGAATATGTATATAATTTCTGTATGGTTCCTATATTATGTGCTGTAGCAGAAACGGCTTGACCGATTTTGACTATTAAATTGTCTTAAGGTTTTCTCATATTTGCCTGGAGTGACAAAAGTGTAAAAGCTAGTATTATAATATTATATACATATACACAATAATAACAATATTTCAGGTGTAGCAGAAAATTTTGGTAGACTACGCTCTCTATTCGCCCAGTTCTGGTCTACGTTCGCGGTTGTGCGGACCTTCAACTGGCTCATCAGGAAGCTGATGGTCATGCTCGGCATCAGGACTGAGACTGAATTCAAGGTGAATTGGTTCTTCATTCTACGGTTTTATGGTATCTTGTTTACTTATACATACACTTTTGCGCGTAGATGAAAAGGGATGGCTAGTCAAAAAAATCAGATAATTGCTAATTACAAATAAACCAGGAAATCAATCAAAATTCTATTCTATGATATCCTAGATATGATTACCTCACTATTATAGAAATAATCACTTGAATATATCCGAAGGGGTGGCCAACCCGCCCCCTTATCATTGATGTTCCTGATCGTGATAGTGATAATGCGCGAGCGGGACCGCGCATAGTGCGAGTACGTTGGGATAAACGGGGTGGCATGCTATCACAATCAGAATCCCGAACGTTCATAATTAGGCTAATTTAGGTTAGAATTCTGATTAGACCCAAGATCTACTGTTTGCTGACTAAACCCTGTGCGACCTACCAATTAAATATTTCTTGAAATTTTAGTTTTGTATACAATCAGTCTTTTTTATTCTATCAAAGGGTCTTAAAAAAGGATCTTAACAAAAGAGCTACTGCGTGGAAAAGGTGACAAACAACGTGATGGAACGGCGATTGAAAAACTATATAAAATGCTATACGCAGCAGTTGGTCGTAATCACCAACTGCGTTTACGATTACGTTGCGTCGTCTGTTTTACGTACTTTTTACAAATAAATATTATTGACCGAGCGAAGCGAAGGTCTCAGAGTTTACTGGGACAAATCGGCATTTGTATGTATGTTTGTGTGTATATTTGTCCGATGATAACTTGCAAACCGTTGATCCGATCTTCATGAAATTTTGTAGGCAAGTAGTTCATTTCAATACAATTTTTAAGTTCGAATATTAGCTTAATCGGTCCAGGGGTTGTGAAGATAGGGATCGCGAGGTCTCAGTTCGCCGCGAACTACTAGTTATTAAGTATATTAAGCTTATATGGTTTTGCGTTGCCACGATCGACCAGACTAATAGCCGCGATCGACCGGTTGGCTACCCTGCAGTAGGAGGTCGGAGATCTATCGAACATTTTGTGTAAATCGAAGGTTTTCCAATAGTAAAAAAATGTAGAGAAAATGTTATGGAACTGTGTTTTCCTTCTTACACTAGAACCAAAAAACGTATTTATGTTTAGAAATAAGATTTCTAATCCATATAACAAATGAAGTGCATGGAATGGAAAAACCATTTTTTTTTTTCAGTTTAGCTTCCTAATGTGATCCAAAAATGTTTTTGCATAATTTAGCCAGTTTTCATAAAATGTCTGCACTCTATTTACCCAGATTGCGTCATTATTAAGTTAGTGGTGATGCTCGGAAATAGAACTGTCTGACTAAACTTATCAAAAACTTAATGATAATTATTGCAATATTTTATTGTGACCTTTGATTTTTTTCAATTAAAATTTTATCGCTATCTGTCTTAGAGGAGCTATCTGTGGATCATTAAATTTATCTTTAATTATTACCACTGTAAAGTGAGTTATCTGCTTCGTTTATAAACCATGTTTTTATTGTCTTTGAACTCACAAAGCCTAAACGACTTGACCAATTTTGAAATGTGACATGTAGTTAGAAAATTCTCAATTTTCGGAGTACCATAAAACAACATTTTATAGTAAAGATACTAATACATCACTCGCAAATTATACAAAAACCTGTTTATATCACACTTTCACGGAAAGTACCTTATTTCTTCTTTTAAAATGGGGGAGAATGTACGTCATTACTGTCGTACAAATATGCGGGCCAGAAAAGTGTATGAAAATCCATTCTTAAGGTGCATCGTTTCACTCATCGCGCGAAATTCAAATTTTCTTGCGTTTTTTGTCAATTACAGCTTAATTACTCATCGTGGAATTATTGAAACCAATTTTGCGCCAATAAATAAGTTGTATTAAGAAATTACAGGTAAAATGATTACCTAGATAACATTGGTTTAGCTACAAACTTCAATAAGCTGATTTTCATCTTGGTTTTTGGTTTAGTGGGAAATGTACTTATACTAGCTTTCAACTTTAATTTTTGGTTGGTGTCATTTCTTGAAACAATCTATTTATTATCGCAAAATTAGTTTTCATGAACCTACGATGAGTAATTCAGCTGTAATTAACATAAAACGCAAAAAAAATTGAATTTTGCGCGCTGAGTGAAACGTTGCACCTTAACGCGATTAGAGGGCAGCAAAAGTATATGAAAATCCATTGTTAACGCGCTGTTTCTTTTTTTTCTTGTGTCTTCTGTAATAATGCCAAAAGTCAATTTTTTGTCACCAAGTCCGCAAAAATGATACTGCTCTAAAAAAATATTATGAAATGAAAATCACAAGCGCTTGCCTTTGACTTATTTATTTATCTAAGTTTTAATTAGTTATGTCTTTTATTTCCCTCGTAAGTTTAGTGAAGAGCATTATGTTATCACTCGGAAGGAAGTGCGATTCCCAACTCGTGTATATTAAGGCTACACAATCGTCGTAATCCGTGAACAATGTACTATTTTATAATCCAACATTTTAAGTTGAACCCCGGGAAGTAAGAGCGCCAATAATATACAAAACGAATACTAATTATAAATAGATTACATAATTGTATTATCACTAACAATCAGCTGGGTTTTTTGCCAATTTTAACTTTATTGCGTCGTAGCAAGAATCGAGTCACCTTGGATTGAGTTTTCTGCCCGTGTAATAAAATAAATGAAACTGTTATTATGTCTGTGTCCTGAGATAATAGCTGCTAATTTTGGGATTGTTATTTTTTTGGAATTCATCATTTTAGAAATCAACACGACTGTATGTAGTAGGCTTTAGGAATTCACCATTATGAGATTTCAACACCTTGGGAATTCAATTTTCTGGGCGGGAGGATATGTCCAGTGACATATCCTCCCGCATATCGTGAATTTTCAGTGTTAATTTTAAATTTTTTATCTTGATAACTTTATCTTAGATTTACATGATACAAGTTTCAAACCCCGTGACAGACAATCTTATCTAGATTCAAAGTTATCTGCGAATGTTCCGCGAGAAACTGTTCTCATTTTTATTGTATTGTTTTTTATCCTTATCATGTTTACTGAATATATCTTTATTTATCTTATACTGTTAGTAAACGTATCGATATTCAGATAGTAATTTATTCAAGTTCCAACTGATTTTCATTTTTAATATACGCAAAAAAAAAAAAAAAAATATATGCGGAATACTTATACAGGTATTTTTTTTAAATCTCAGATAGTATGAAGAAATCAGAGACTATAGGAGATACAAGGAAACTGTCTTAAAAACCATTTTGACATAATAATATCTTTGTTAAAACGTGAGTTCGCCATTTAAATGAGTTATTTTGTTTCGGTTTCGCGGTTTGATTCAGTTTCACGTAAGGAGCATTTCATTGTATCACAAGAAAAAAAATCGGATCAGTTGAAGTTAGTTGTAGTTTAACTGGCATTCGTTCGTAGTTAATTGAATTTGAATAACTTCAGCTGCTCCGTTTTTTTCTTTCAATACAATGAAACGAAAACCAAAATAGAAAAAAAAAAAACTTTTTTTCATTGTTCCAGGCGTGGGCGGAAGCGGTAGCGGCCACGCAGTCCGGCTCGGCCACCCCGGAGCAGCAGGCGCGCGGCTCCAGCTGGCCAGTGCTGCTGTTCTTCGGCGTGGTCGCCGCCGCGCCTTACATCGTGCTCCGCATGTTCAACGGACTCACTAACACGATACACGAGAGACGTGAGTATCTAAACCAAAAGAGATGGCAAACTTTTGGCTTTGTGAGTTTGTGACTATCCGCCATTTTTTTTTTTTTTCTGCCCCTTCGCTCTTTGATACTTGTATATTTTGTTCGGGATCATATAGACGAACAAAAAATGTCAGATAACATAATGTCTTAAAATGTCACGTTGTGGAGATAATTGAACATAAAGATTGCAAAGTGACTTGAAATACTTATGCGTTTAAAAACCTTAGCGAAGCGTTTAGTTAGCGTCCCTTTCATTTGAAACCGCGTAATGTAATTTCGATATTTTGACTCAAAAAACTGACGAACTATAAATAATCATGGAACAAAAGTTATTGAGTATAATGTTCGGAAGCGGCCTGCGAGAAGTGGCTGGTTAATTAAAAATAACCCTGTATAAATATAGTAATAATAGTATATACTCTATTATTTTTTCTGTCCTCCTCTGAGGATATTAACTTCATACGTCTTGTGTATTTGCCAGTGTCCAGTTTACAAATATTTTCAAGTTTTGGTAAATATTGTCAAACAAGTTATAGTAACAGTCAAAGGCAAGCAAAGTAAGTTACGGTCAAGCCCAAGTCATGCCCCAGTAAAGCGATAAAAACTTTACTAGAGCCTTCTACGGAGTTTTGGAAACAACACGAAAAGTCACGTTTTACGACATACCATTCACCAATACTCGTGCACGAATATTATTTAACATATGCAAATCCACCAGTTTTAAACATTAACATACGAAATAACACAACTTTTGAAAATAATCCAATGACAAGACATGAATTCTTGACGTTCCCGCCAAAAAAACTACATTCTCTTTTCCAGTGAACGATCCTTCGTCATGGCAGAATCCGTTCCGAGCAGTAGCCCACCACGATTTCCAAGCGACGTCACCCCAGGAGATAAGCTTCCATGCTAACCAGGTCCTCACAGTGGCCCCGCAACAGCTGCAAGGCAACCTGTGGAACTCTGGCTGGCTAATGGCATCTACAGACAGACAGACCGCTGGCCTCGTCCCTGTTACATATATAAAACTAATAAAACCCAACGAGGGAGTCAAAGAAGTAGAACAAAGTCCGAGTGAAAAGCAAGAGTTGTAATTTTAAGGCTGTTTTTACGTATTACGCGTTCTCTCGCTCGCACAATCTTTTTTTTTTAATTATATAAAACTAGCTGGACGACAGACGTCCTTTCCAAAGGGACTTGAATATTTTATTTTGAAGCCTGGCATACCTACTGTCCGCCATCTTGGTTTTTCTTCTAAATAGCGGTCACTCATAAAAACTATATGAATCGATAGCTGACACTAATACGAACAAGGTTTGTAAAAATATTATTTTGCTGTCATCGTGAAAACAACATTTTTAGAGCCAATTAAAATCTTCAAAAAATCCCAATTCAATCTCTAAATCCTCTCCATGCTAAGGTTGCCTGGAACAGATCGCTTTAAGCTATCAGGCCGCCAATTGTTACACTAGTTTTAAGTAGATTTGTGTATTATGGATGTAATTTCTGGTGTGAACAATAAAAATCTAAATCTTCAATTTAGTTCTGTCTGCTTAATAGCGGCGACACCAGTGAAACTTTGAAAGCGTATATCTTGGAAACGTGACTCTGGAGCAGAGTTTGTTTCATACAAACTTTGTTCGTATTAGTGTCAGCTATCGATTGATATACGTTATATGGGTAGCAGCTATTTAGAAGAAATAACAAGATGCCGGGCAGTAGGTATGCCAAAATCTTAAAAGCCCTTAGAACGAAAAAAAATAATGTTCTGATTTTCCCGAATTGGATTTTTTTTCCATACAAATCTAATTCGGAGTATTACGAACATTTTAAAAGAAATTATAACCAAACCGGTCCAGCAGTTCTTAAATGGTGCGTTTACAAACAATTACATTTTATTATATTTATTTATGTAGATTATCGAGGTTGATATTCAAAAATGATGTTTCAACACTTTCTTTATTACATCAGTTAAGAGGCTATTGCGAGAAAAAGATAGCGCTTTACGATTTCGCGTGCAGTTGAAAAGAGGTGGCCTAAACACGCACTAGTCAAACAATCAGATGATTGCTAATTACAACCAAACCAAAATCAATTAAAATTATGTTTTAATGTACACAAGGGGTTCGGAGATCCAGCGAATAATGTGTGTAAATTGAGGTCTTTTCAATGATTTCTTTATCGAGAAAATGTCATATAATCATGTTTTCCCTCTTATCTATACTAGCCGATAGAACACATAAAAACATATCTCGAAATATTTTTTTAAATCTAATTTACTAATGAGGTGCGCTGAATAGAAAAATCACATTTTTCATATTCAAATTAGCTTCTTAACAAGTTCTGGTTCAATTATTAATTCGAAATAGAAAAAAATTGTCATTCGCTTAAATAAATGAAAACATGAGAATTAGTTGACCGAGCGAAGCGAAGGTCTCAGCGTTTACTGGGACAAAACGGCATTTATATGTATGTTTGTATACTTGAGAACCGTTAATCCGATATTCATAAAATTTTGCAGGCAAGTAGTTTATTTCAATACAATTTTTAAGTTCGAATATGAGCTGAATCGGTCAAGGGCTTGTGAAGTTATAGGGTTCCCGAGGTCTCAGTTCGGCGCGAACTACTAGTATAAGACATTTTAAATGTTATAATAAAGAAAATTGCCAAAAATATTTTTCAATATCAACCCTAGAAAAAAAAATTGACTGTTCGAACGAGAGAGCGAAAAACGGTTTCATGCTCTTAAGAAATAAGGGATAAAGTTTAGTTTTTATAAGAAGCGTCAGCGGTGGGCTTCGGATGATTATGTTTAGAAAATATTCAATATTGATTGACACGCGCTAAATGTACTTATAATGTGGTGTTTTTACAGTTGAACTACTGAAACAAAAAACTTCCACGAGTACAACAGTTTCACCACAGATAAATAATACTAAGAGTTAACTACCCGTCAAGAGTGGGGATTATCGCAAACAACCTTTATTCATCGGTGGTCGTCTTCTGGCTGATGATGATGATGATATTCTAAGCATAATTATTTCGAAAGCTCTGTGCTTTTATTTCACAGAACGGTTCTGGGTCTTTACGAAAAACTTTAGTCCTCCAGTCAAATTATTTCTGTGATATTAATCCCGATAAACATAATAATTGTGTATTTTATTAAATTCAAATAATTTGGTAGGTATTTGACTTGTGAACTTTTATAGGTCGTAAAGTAAAGCATGTTGCACACTGTGGAGTAGCTTGCGCATGACATTTCGAGATGTGTAAAAAAAGTAAAATAATTATTGGATCGACCGGCGCAAGTACAACGTGACGTCGTGATTCTATTTAGTGCGCTCTCTGTCTAGCATGAAGAAAGTGATTATAATGGTGGCACTTCACATCGCTATTCGTGCAAAATTCAACCCGTCTTCCGTCCGTCCCCAACACGGGACGTCAGTGCAGGACTTATCGCCCCCATATCTAATAAGAATCGCTATTCGTGTTCGATCGGGATATTCGTCGTGTTTGTTAAAACAATCGTGTATCGCCCAAATATCACAAAAACGCCGTCCACTAGGACGCGAAGAGCAATAAAAAAATTGATATCCTTGATGTGTGCCCAAAACCGACAAACGGACATATTAGTCCTCGTGTTCTGACTGCCCCGGTGGCTCAATTGGTAGTGAACCTACCTTTTGTGTTTGGGGGTGTGGGTTCGATTCCCATCTAGGACAAACATTCATGTGATGAACATTTGTGTTTGTTCTATGTCTGGGTGTTAATATATATTTATGTATGTATTTAAAAATATATATGTACATATATCAGTCTCTGGCAGCCATATTACAAGCTTTGCTTAGTTTGGGGTCAGATGACCGTGTGTGCAAAAATGTCTCAGATTTATTTATTTATTTACTAGTAAGAGTATCCAGTAGGAGCATGCGGAAACGCTCGTCGTTTTTGGGCGAATAAGGCAAATACACGAACACGAATAGGGATGTGCATTGCGACCATAAGACGCGTCAACATAGATATTGTACCTGTTGCACATCAATACCGAAACTCGAAAAAATAATTGTTTATAGATAAATAAGTAAGTATAGAAGCCGCGTCGATAAAGGATTGAATCCTAACGAAACGGCGCTAATCATGACCTCTCACTTACACTATCATTACTGTGCGAGTGAGAGGAGCGAGTGTGTCGTTTGGATTCAATTCTTTATCAACGTGGCTTTTATACATGCATAGTTTAAAAAAAAGTTTTTCTTCCGTTGACACAATTGTTTTTTTGTTGGTTTAGCTTTTGGTCAACTTTTTTATGAGGTAATAAAAAAACAGTCATTGCCTACTACATGTCGTGTGCAATGGGCTTAACTTTCAATTGACTACAAGCTATCCATTCCAAATTAAAAATTAATCAACGAAATTATTGGCATCTCTGCTTTAATATAAAATATGGTTTTAACAATTTTGGCATTTTTTTCTATTCTTTAGAATAAATGGGGTTATTTTGTAATAAGTTAAGACATCGATTTACAATGTTTATAATAAACTACGTTAATTTATGAGTACCTAGTTTAATTTTACCAATAAATACTTCCCGATAAAGACTAGATTTTTAGGATCCCTGTAAATAGGTACTCCTTTGGTAAATCCCGGATTCTGTCACAGACGAATTTCTCCTGTTTAGTGACGAAAATAGCGTCGCGTTTCGTCTTGTCCTGATGGTAAGCTCCAGGTAAGCTAAGACCTCCGCTGAAAGAAGTTTGGTTTTTAAGTCTCAATAAAATCAAACTAGCGCTAGCGCCGAGCCTACATTTTTGCATGGTCTGAGACGGACATGGGCAACTTTTTTTTTATTCGCGGTTAACAGCCTAGTAAAGTATAGTATAGTGTGTATAGCAAATGATCATTTTTTTTTTAAATCTGTAAATAATACTAAGCAATGTTGAAAAAATACGAACGAGAAAGCGAGAATCAGGGGGGCCGGCCTAACACCGAATATTATCATTCCACATTAAGGGGATTGCCATAATCTTGACTTGGTAGGCGGCTTGGGGATCGCACACTCATCGATAGTAGGAAGAAGCTTCATTCGCGAACAAACGTACTCGCGCAGTCTCCCCCGGCCCGGCGCGTCTTCTGTGATGGATGCCCAAAAATTTGAATTCACGAGATATTAATTAGGTATTTGATTTCACTGGAAACATTGCTCTTCAAATGTGCCCACTGCTGGGGTCTACGAGGAACTACATTTCCCAGTAGGGCAAAGTGGTATGACCCCATAAATTAGTACAAAATATTGGTTGTTTTCCCCTTGTAAGTCGCTGTGCTACCATTACTGCCAATTATTCTGTGGCACAGATTACACCTAGATTCTGCACTCAGGACGATCAAGAGCACCGCTCATCGGTCTAAATACACCTATAAACATTTACTTCATTTGGTTTATTGCTAAAGGTGAGTAGGCGTAACATTGAGAACACTGTTACAATCTCCGCAACCCGCGCTTTCATCCAACTTTGGTAACTGTCGGAACAACGACCTTGTTATGCGATGTCTAGGGTTTTTTAATGATACTGTGTGACGATACGAGCATGTCGCTCGCGTGATATTAAGCGTCACGCTACATTCAGAATTTTAAACTTCAACAAATCAAAACCAAGCGCGACAATGCATCGTGATGTATTATGTTAAATCTTTATGCCCAGTAATTTCGCTGGAAACACTGTCCGTCATCCGAAACACAGTAATGTTTGTACACAACTTGGCGGTTAAATAACTGGCAAAGGTGTAGTACTTCCAGGCGGACTGCAAAAGAGTACCACTACAATGTTCTGGTGTACATTATTATCAGCTAGAAGACGTCCACTGCTGAACATAGGCCTCCCCCTTAGAGCGCCACACCGACCGACAATGTGCCACTTGCATCCACCGGTTGCCCGCGACTTTAACAATGTCGTCGGTCCTCCTAGTGGGAGGCCTGCCTACGCTTCGTCTTTCAGTTCGTGGTCGCCACTCAATTCTTCCCTATCGGTTATCGGTTCTACGAGTGATGTGGCCAGCCCATTGCCACTTCAGCTTGCAAACTCTGAGAGCTATATCGGTGACTGGTTCTTCGGCGAATATCCTCGTTTCGGATTTTATCGCGCAAAGAAACCCCCGAGCATAGCTCTCTCCATTGCCCGCTGTGGGACTGAGTTTCTCCTAAAGGCCAGTAGGTCAGTAGTAGTTCTGGTGTAATAAAAGATTTTGCTAAGTTTTTAGTTTTATTGTAAAGTTAGTCTAGTTTACAAGTAGGGTTCGGGGAATTCGAAGGTAACTTCGCGTCCCGTCAGCTTCTTGTATACGGACTGGAAAGTGTCGACCTGCGGACAAACAAACATAATGTTACACAAAAATTGCGACAAAAGTTTAAATTGCTTATTCAAGTGATATTAGACGATTGAATAAGGCGACGGAAGTTTCATTTTCAAACTGAATCTATAATAACTAGTAGTTCGCGCCGAACTGAGACTTCGCGACCCCTATATCTTCACAACCCCTGGACCGATTCAGCTCATATTCGAACTTAATTTTGTTATTGAAATGAATTACTTGCCTACAAAATTTCATGAAGATCGGATCAATGGTTCGTAAGATATCATCGGACAAATATACACACAAACATACATACAAATGCCGATTTGTTCCAGTAAACTCTGATACCTTCGCTTCGCTCGGTCAATAAATAAATATTGGTGGACGTTTTTCACACAGCGAAATCTAGTCCCAAACTAAGCAAGCTTAGTGGGAACCAGATAACTAATAGAATACATAAATACTTTTACATAAAAAGTTCGAGAAATCAGAAACCCTATGTGCCACCCAGAAGTTTCAAGTTCAACTGTTGAAAACGCTGCGCGGCAATGCCTTGCGCTCGTCACCCTGTGATATAAAATCTTAGAACTCTTTACGGCCAGTAATTTATTAAAACTTATTTATGCTAATAGTACAGAATGTTGTCTTCTGCGTGTTATTTTGTTACGTACACAAAAACACATATGCAAAAAAAAATTTTACTACACGTTTGTGCATGCCATACAAAACACACGCAAACAAATAAATAAAAATTCTAGCATTAAATGTGGTGACACTACATCATTTGTTAGAGTGTATAATATTTCATCTAATGTGTTTCGAGTTACGTATTCCGCTCTTGCTTATGCACAATGGCTGGTGTCAACCACATGCCCTAGCGGATCAATATACTATGATAAATACCTTGTGTTCAATTGTGGTCTGCTGGTTCTTGTCCAGGTGCACTTTGATGAGCTGTGATCCGTCCAGCTTTACTCGGATGCGCTTGCCCACGATCTCGGCAGGGAACACTAGATCCTCGAGAATGGCGTCGTACACTGACGTTAGTGTCCTGTAATGAAAATGGATGTGGTGTATACCAAACGGAGTCAAAAAAAGATCAAGATTCAGGGCACAGGGTCAAATCCCAACAATGAGATTGATATACTGGTGAAGTAAAGAATCTTGAGAAAGCCATGGCATAGTGGTACAGTACTTTTTAATTCATAACTAACATCCTCATTTTGAAAATCTATCACCAAGCAAATAATGCGTGTTGCCAGCAATGACATATAGAACTGAACCGAAACTTTTGGAGAAACGCAGAATCAGAGAGCAGGCAATGGAGCAAGCTATGCTCGGGGTTTCTTTGCGTGATAAAATCCGGAACGAGGATATTCACCAAAGAACCAAAGTCACCGATTTAGTTTTCAGAGTTTGCAAGCTCATTTTTTGGTCATATATCATATGCTTGCTTGAGATATATGCCGCTTGCGGCATATATCTCCTTCTTACCTGGAACGCGGCCTCTTCTGTTTGTTAGCGACGCGCGTCTTGTGGCTGGGCTTGGGCAGGATCTTGCGGTCTCCGATGAAAACCACATGTTTGCCGCTGAACTTCTTCTCCAGCTCTCGGACAAGGCGGATCTGGATCTTCTGGAACTGCTTCAGTTTGGGCATCGGCACGTAGATGATTATTGACTGGAATAGAAATAAGACAAGCTGTTACCTCATCATTTTCAACATCGCAAGGCATGCCTTGACTAGATCTACCTAACTGCAAATGCGAAGCATATAGCCCTTATATTTATAACTAGCTGTTGCCAGCGATTTCGTTCACGTGGACCTCCAAAAAAAAGTAGCCTATGTCTGTCTATGACCCTTAAGCTATATCTATGCAAAAATTCAGGTCGATCCGTTCAGTCATTTATTCGTGATAAAGCGACAAACACCCAGAGACAGAGTTACTTTCGCTTTATAGTATTAGTTAGGATTTTGTTGTAGTATTATGTTGTAGTTGCCATATTAATAGTAGATTACACATTTTTTTTTCTTTCTATTTTCAGCCCTCTACCAAGCTGCAAAGTTTTAGAAATTTCAGGAACACTAAGCATTATAGTAATTTTGTTATTATTTAAAATGTTTAACTAATATAAAGTTTTTAATAAAAAAAAAGTTAAAATTCAATATTAACTTTTATTAAAAAGATATAGACAAAATGTATTGAATTTACTGGTATGCACAAATAAGATGATTTATGATTTATTTACTTAATACAACTAAAACAAGTATTTTTTTTAATTTTTATGTTTTTACAATTATTTCTTTTTTGTAACTTTTAAACTTTCGCGATTTGTACACATAATTTAAAGTATCAGGACTTAACCACGCTAAAACTAGTTTATTTATATACCTCGACGTTTCGGCCAAGTTTCAATGGCCGTGGTCACAAGGTATATAAATAAATTTAACTTTATATAATATAACTAGTTTTAGCGTAGTTAAGTCCTGATACTTTAAATTATATTTCTTTTTTTTTAGTCAAAATCGGGGTCTGAAAATTTAAATTAAATACTATATTTTTTTTTGGTTTTCGGAAATTTCCGAGCGGTTATAGAGGGCTATAAGTGGTATTTAATATTTTTTTGGTAATTTTTTCCACAATCTACTCGAGAGGATACAACTTCTAAGAGCTCTTCAATAGGGGAAAGAGATTGTATTTTTTATGGCTTCACCCTAATGTACTTTGATTGTATAGCTTCATGTCTAAGCCTTATAAAGGCTGCCTTTACATCAAACCAATACTAATAATACTGTACAATATATACTAATAATACTGTAATGAGGTTTAGCAATTGCTAAAATTAACTTCAATGCATCATAGTAAGTATAATTTTATTTGAATGCATCGTGGCTTAGTTAGTAGTACATCAGCTTGCCACATACGATACAAAGATTTCTATTATTTTCATTTTTCTTCATTCAGTATAAAACAATTTTACCTACATAAAATTAAGTTCAAATGCCATGGGCTAATATGGCTAATAGGCTAATTTACTGAGTGGCTGCTGCCGAGCTAAGTTTACACCTGTATTTCGGCAGGCAGCTTACTAGTTGGGCAGTTGTTAGTGACAAGCGGATTTCTAACTAAGTATCTATAGTAACGGGGTTGCTGCGACTAAAGGCTGGCAAAGCTTAATCAAGTGACTATTGCAGCAGTTTTATTTAGTTTCTGCTGACAAATTTTGTTTAGTTACCAGTGTGTTGTTTTTTGGAGGTTATCTTTGATAGGTTTTTAGCGAGTCATGGAAACTAGTCTAATTTATCTGAATAGGGAAAACCCTAAAAAACAGCAGAGCTAGAAACACTTACTTTCTTGTTGTGTAGTTCAATTTCCTTAGCCTTAGTAATATATAACTCCCTAAGCTGCGCCTTCAGGTCAGAGTTGGTCTCCAACTCGACAAGGGCTTGCGAGATCGAGGTCTCGAACCCGTCGGCCTCGGCAGCGCCGGCCTTGATGATCTTCGTACTCATCTGGAATACCAAAACACCACTTTCAGCATCAACTTTTGTCACTTGGAGGTTAGAAAACTTCACAAGTTCAGAGCACTTCGATAAGTAAACAATTCACAGAAAATCACTTCCGTGGCTTTAGGGCCACTTTAAACACATGCAATTTTTGTCATTCGTTGAGAAACAGAATTTTTACATCACTTGTAAAAACCAAAACAACGTTGGAACCGAGGGAGCGGATTTGTCACCAACATTTATCTGAGTAATCTTTACCGTTATTACAGGATAATGGTTGTAATTGTCTAGGGAAATATATTTTCAGCAAGGGGAACCTAGTATTTGCCAGGAAAACGCATTAAAATCGGAAAATTTTCATAAAGTTCACAAAATCAGCTACCTTCAAGACTTTACGGGAGCGAAAGAGAAAGAAATACAATGTTGTCAGCCATAAATGTAAAAACACCCAAACGTCAAAATATTAATTATATTGGTAAACTCAAGTAAGTGCCTCCGCTAGGCGAAGCGCTTAAGTAATTCTCGAGTCGGATAATAATAAAAGCTATTATGATATTTTATGACAATCCGGAAACCATTCTATTGTGATTTATCCGATTCAGATAAGAGCGTTAACACACATAACAACCGGTATGCCATGTGCCAACCACCGCCCGTCTAACAAACGAGAGAGAATGAGAGATACTATAGATAATGAGATCTGCGGTAGCCGAACATAGCCTAGACTCCGACGTGCAGCACTATGTGTGGTTTGATAAGGTGAAAGTACTAGCGCGTGAGAAGTACTATGTGCCCCACAAAGTCAGGGAAGCCATCGAAATCTTCAGACGTCCAAACTTTAACAGGGACGAAGGTTGGCACCTACCACCGACTTGTCTTGTCTTCATGAGCACACGAGAGTGGCAGCGAGACTAGTAATGGCGTAGTGAGCTCCGCGTGCTGGAGTGTTCCTGACTTTATGTCTGAGACTGCAGTGAGGAGGAGCTCCAGTGTGCGCTGACGCAGCACCCTCTACCCGCCCCCACCCCTGTACCTGCAGAGCATCCGATAACGTCACGTGCGTGACGTGCCGCAGCCCGCAGTGCAAGGCAAGACGAGGTCACACGCGTGTCACACTTATAGCATTCCTTGATAAAGGTCACCGAATGCGATCGAAACTATACTCGGAATAACCGACTCAATTAAACGTGAGCATACCAGAACAAAAATTTACCGTAGAACATTAGTATATGGTGGAGATATGTATGAACACAACATATGAATTATGTTTGTACAGTAATCATGATCATGATATGATGATCAGGGGGCGTATCCTCTAACTTTCAAACGTTCGTGATTCTGATTGCGAGAGCATGCCATCTCGCTCGTACCAACTTAGGCGAACTATGCGCGGTTCCGCTCGCGCAACTCTCGCTATCGCTTTCAGAGTTCGGGATAAGCCCACAGGTGTTAATATTTTAAATCTCAATAATTTTCCAACCTTAATGGGAAAATAATACGCCTTGCAACATTTGATACCGCAGCAGCAGCATTTGTTCAGAAATAAACAAAAAGATATTTTTTTTATGTATATCTGTGCATTTTAAACGAAATTTTCAACGTCATTGTCAGGTTTGATAGCAACCCGTTTTTTTTTCTCCACTTTTCACAAGTTTTGCCTCCACACCTAATTGTTAGTTTTGTATTTAGCCCCAGTATTCAGTTTTATAACATTCTTTGATTTATCATTGAAATGAAATGAAAATATTTCATTACTTATTCATCAATAAATATAAAAATAGTCTGCGTCAAAGAGAATATAAATACTACGTCTACGTAATAACATCAGTCACGGTCCAGCCCAAGTCGAAGTTGGTGCATGGCGGTTGGAACCTTCTTCGGAGTTTTAGAAGATAATACGGATATGTTTTATTCTTTATGTTTTGTTCTTTAAATCAAAGAGAATTCCAGACTCTAGAGCTCCCCGAGTAAAAGTATACTTCATAGAATGTATTGGTATACTTTGCTTTATATTTCAAGTTTTTCATATATATCGAACCGGCGAAAAACGAAAAAAAAAAGTTGTGGTTTTGTTTTGTTGATTTAAATTTTTCAATTTTCAGCCTGTTTTCCGCTGCCAATGCCATAGGCAAGGGCTGCTGGCAAGGGAATTTCCGTATACAAAAGAGGGATTTCCGTGCAGCTCGCCTACCTCGTCGTATTGGCCTAGCTTACTAAGTTATGAGCTCAATCAGTTCAATAAACGCACAAGCTGCAAAATGGTAGAGCAATATCTCATCAAATTGTTTACATTCATGACCCGGCCGTGTTCGTTGAATAAACAAACCTTGAATTTCATGACGTGTCCGACGAATTGCTGAAACAATGAAACCGAGGAACGATAGGTAAGTGATAGTAGTACCTATTTCAGAACTGTAAATACCTTATCATAGTAACTCTCTCACAAAACTAGCCCTATTAAATAGATAAGTACCTGCTCTCTAATTCTCCCAATTATTATTGCCTGAAATTTCTCAGACCTTGATCCGAATGTTACAGAATTATGGGTGTCTGGAGAATGATATTAATTAATTTAAGTTCCATGTATCCTCTTAATGTTCTTATCTGTTTTGATGAAACGGCTGAACTGGGCCCCTATTCGGAGAAATGACATTTTATCTCGGTCACTCTCACTCCCATTAAATTCTAAATTAGAGAGACAGTGACCGAGATAATCTCGAGCGCACAGGAATAGGGTCCCAGATCTTGATAGAATTTGTACTTTACAGCTGTAGTATACAGGTACTGACCAGTATTTCCTCTTTCGATTTTTTTTTCCTTGTTTCTTCATTAATTACTTCACTATCCCTAAAATTCCCTAAAATTCCTTGATTCAGGGAGCATAATCTTACATACACTATGTAAACTAAAGTCGCTTTCAGCGTCTGTCTGGCCATGTATCTGCTAACTCCTAAACCACTGAACAGATTTTGATGTGGTTTTTACCATTTAGTTACATAATTTTTCACGGAATATATACATAATTTTTCTATATTACACCAGTGCAAAGAAAATGAAGAATTGAATTGAAAATATTTATTTTTATATTTTATCCTTTTATTTTCACATGGCTAACAATTATATATACCATATTGTATCAAGTTATCGGTGCATCTCTATCATTCTTACACACATCACTATACCACTCCATAATACTAGTAAGTGCGAGCGGGATGGACAGATAAAAAATATTTATGGCCCAATGACTCAGATGATAATGAGTTTACAATATCATGCCCAGTTCTTTATGAAACAAGGTATTAAGGTTTCATTCTCTGTCATTATAATAAATAATATTCAATATAAAATTAAATAATAGACTTTTTTGGCGATGCAGAATGAAAAACAAACCAACTCAACCACCGTTGAGCATCACTCACCTATGTTTTTTTTTTCCAATAAAGAAAATAAATACATACTAGCATAGCAGTGATATAGTTAGCATTTAATGGTAAAAAAATATAAGCGGTAGTGCCATTATTCAGGGGAATATGTGTCTAAGGAAAAGAAGTCGAAGAAGTCGAGAATTTCATTATCAATTTATAATTGTTATTTGACATCAGCTCCATTTCCTAATCCACTTCCCCAGCTTGCCTTCCGGCATAGGCCTCTTCATAAACGCAGACTTACAAGAGTTAAAAAAAAAAGTTTGTTATAGTTTAACTGGCGTTAGTTTTAATTTTGATTAACTTCTACTACTCCGTTTTTTTTCCCCGATACAATTTAAACAATCCCTTAATGAAATGGAGTCGATCCGCATTAAAAATTGATCCATTGACAATACATTATTATGAGAGCTAGCTGATCTGATGATGGAGACGGAAAGTGGAAAACGGAACTAGATAGATAGTTAGATAACTCTTTATTGTTCACACCAGAAATAACATACAAATGACCAAAAAACGACTTAAAACTAGTGTTAGAACTGGCGGCCTTATCGCTTAAAGCGATCTCTTCAAGGCAACCTTAACCTTGTACTCCTCAGTAACTAACAGTAGATTAATGGAGTTTGGACTCACTTTGACCAGCTTAAAGTACCAATAACGTATTTTATAAAAGCTTATCTGGAAAATATTTTTTCCACAAAAACATTCATGGAAGCATGGAGTATATAATGGTCCGGAAGTACTGGCCACCAACAAAAGAAATAGATGACTATCACGCGGCAAAAGAGACAATTCAAAAAAGGAATGTTTTGATAATCAATCAAGGATTACACAAAAGCAGCGGCGTTATCGCAACACTACAAGCTTATCGCGCGTTCGACAACGATACAAGTGCTGATAAAGTAATGTACTGCTAATAGAAGCATGGCTGATAACAGCTCTCGGCTGCACGAGTCACGACTCAGTTACCGACATATCGATTCAGCTGCCAGACGTACGCCGTAGCCAGAAATTAAAAAGTTAGTGTACGAAAATTAAAATTGGCGGCAAGTAACACTTTTTTCTTTTTGTACGAACGTTTCGGCCAGTATTTCTTCGAATTAATCAAAAAGGTTTTGGCGTGAAATTTTTAGTATTGATGAAATGTGAGTTCAGTTGATAAACAGCTTCCTCAACCGTGACCTTTCAGTATTGTTGCCGTTGTAAATACATAATACTGTAAATACATACCGAGTAGGTACTCGTATTCGTTAATACGTGTCATTCATTAAATTGACCATTTTAATATGATTATTATTAATGTACGTATTAATTTTGTCCTTCATTGACTTCGTCAACTGTAAATACATACCTACTCACTCGTTAATATATGTGAGTAAGTGGGTATGTATTTACAGTTGACGAAGTCAATGAAGGACAAAATGAATACGTACATTAATAATAATCATATTAAAATGGCCAATTTGATGAACGGCACGGTTTTGCGAAGAAATTTGACGTGTTGAATGTTGATTGACACGCGTCATTCATCACGTATAGTACATACACGTATGCATTTATTCCTGCCGCATGAAATTGGTTCAATTGATTTTAATTAAAAGGATGATAGGAATTATGTGGAGTTTCTTTGTCTAAAGAATCTACATTGTTTATGATAAGCTGGGCCAGAATGATTTCTCTATTTCCTTGATTAAAAAGATCTTCGATTCGTGTGACATGTTATGCTGCGGCCATAATTCTCGACGATTGGCGACGATAATAGGCGGAGACGTAACGATTGGCGACGACAATAAGCGGAGACGTAACGATTGGCGACGAAAATAGGCGGAGACGTAACGATTGGCGACGAAAATAAGCGGAGACGTAACGATTGGCGACGAAAATAAGCGGAGACGTAACGATTGGCGAGGAAAATAGGCAGAGACATAGTGTGGCCACATCACTCGTCATGCCGCTGCCGCTCGTCCGCCTTGGCCACCGCTCCACATTTTGTCAGTTTTTTTAGCGCGAGTTAAGGGACTGGCGAGATAAAAGGGATATAATATACAGATATAATAGCACGAGAGCAGTTTGTGGCCGCGTTCCTCCCCTTGCTGCGAATACTTGCGGCAACGCGAGGAGGTTAGTGTGACCACAGGATAAGAATTAGTTTATTGCACTAGCTTTGCTGTTACCCTGATAGCTAAATGTGTAGTAACAATTCAGTTAATCCTCTCTGATAAATTTTATGGTCCAATAAATTACTGATAATTCAACTGACGAAAGTGGTGTAATATTTATAAATGCTGCTGTTTTACTAATTATTTACTTATAGAAGTGAACAATATTTAAGCAGGTGTGAAATAATATTACCACAGACTTATTTATTGATAAACATAATACATATAGATATTATTCGACTATGTATTGACAATTATATTATACTAGCTGCGCCCAGCGGTTTCACCCGCTATTCTACAGGAACGGTTAAAATTTTCAGGATAAAAAGTAACCTATGTGGTTATTTCAGGGAATAAGCTACCTCCATACCAAATTTCATCCGAATCCGTGCAGCCGTTACAGAGTTGAACGGGAACAAACACACACAGAAACTTTCGCATTTATAATATTAGTGTGATTTATCCAATCGCTAAGCCACGTTACAGTCTTCAGGCAGCTCTTAAACTGACATTAGGGCTATCTAGTCGGCTCATCGGGAACTTACTTTCTATAACTATGTATCTAGCTCGAAGGACCATGAAATAAGGTTTGGTCAGTCCAGTAGTCATGTTTTTTTTTATCATATGATTTTTATTATTTGGTTATATGATTATTACTATTTTTTTACTACAACCGTTTCGCGGTTTCATCCGTTGTCCTGAATCGTATATTTTTAGAAAAAAATGTGTTAATCCAGGTATACCTACGCTACCTACCTCTGTACTAAATTACCAAATAAATACAAAATCCGTTCAGTCGTTACGGAGTCGAGTGGAAAAAAAATAGTTTTTGGTTTTTTTGTGTAACTTATTTTGTCTTCTAAAAGGATATGAAAACCATATTTGAGCTATAAAACCTTAGTAAATAAATTTTAAAATAGAAATGAATATGTAGCATAAACCTTTTTAAGAACCATATTAAACTTGACTACAGAAAATGCGATAAAATAATTGCATGGATAACTTACAATACTAAAAAATATTAACCTTGACTAAAACAGACAAACAGTACAAAATAAAACATAATTGTTGGTACGTCTCAAATTCCAAAGGAATAACATAAATTTTTTTTTGAAAAATTCTATAAATGCCATAAAAAAATTAAATAAAATATTCTATAAATTCTATAATTTCAGCGATAATGCCGCCAGTTGTTACACTAGTTTTTAAGCCTGTTTTTAAATTATGTACAATTTTGTGTGAACTATAAAGAGTTAATATATCTATTGTTTATGATCTTCATATTATGTAGAATATCTTCGATATCACCCTTCTATTTGTCGTAGAGCAGCAATGTCCCCGGCGATCCTAGTGACGGGCGGTGCGGGGTATGTGGGCTCACACACTGTGGCCAGCATGCTCGAGCGTCCAGACTTCAACTACGACATCGTCGTGGTAGATAACCTGACCAACGCTTACGAGTAAGTAAACAGAAGTAGCGTTTATCGTAACACCAATGGCGATCATGTTGTAACAGCAATGTCCCCGGCGATCCTAGTGACGGGCGGTGCGGGGTATGTGGGCTCACACACCGTGGCCAGCATGCTCGAGCGTCCAGACTTCAACTACGACATCGTCGTGGTAGAGAACCTGACCAACGCTTACGAGTAAGTAAACAGAAGTAGCGTTTATCGTAACACCAATGGCGATCATGTTGTAACAGCAATGTCCCCGGCGATCCTAGTGACGGGCGGTGCGGGGTATGTGGGCTCACACACTGTGGCCAGCATGCTCGAGCGTCCAGACTTCAACTACGACATCGTCGTGGTAGATAACCTGACCAACGCTTACGAGTAAGTAAACAGAAGTAGCGTTTATCGTAACACCAATGGCGATCATGTTGTAACAGCAATGTCCCCGGCGATCCTAGTGACGGGCGGTGCGGAGTATGTGGGCTCACACACCGTGGCCAGCATGCTCGAGCGTCCAGACTTCAACTACGACATCGTCGTGGTAGATAACCTGACCAACGCTTACAAGTAAGTAAACAGAAGTAGCGTTTATCGTAACACCAATGGCGATCATGTTGTAACAGCAATGTCCCCGGCGATCCTAGTGACGGGCGGCTCGGGTTATGTGGGCTCACACACTGTGGCCAGCATGCTCGAGCGTCCAGACTTCAACTACGACATCGTCGTGGTAGATAACCTGACCAACGCTTACAAGTAAGTAAACAGAAGTAGCGTTTATCGTAACACCAATGGCGATCCTAGTGACGGGCGGCTCGGGGTATGTGGGCTCACACACTGTGGCCAGCATGCTCGAGCGTCCAGACTTCAACTACGACATCGTCGTGGTAGATAACCTGACCAACGCTTATAAGTAAGTAAACAGAAGTAGCGTTTGTCGTAACACCAATGGCGATCATGTTGTAACAGCATTGTTCGCAGCAAGTGATGGTCGGCGCGCGGTATGTGGGCTCTCATTCCGTCGCCAGCACGCTCGACGGCCAGACTGAGTAGGATATCGTCTTCTTTATCTTTATTATCCTAACTAATACTATAAATGCGAATGTAACCCTATCTCTCTGTCTGTCTATCTGTCTCTCTCTCTTTCTAGGTGTTTGTCGCGTTATAAAGGCTAAACGGATCGATCTGAATTTTTGCATAAATAGCCTAAAGGATAGAAGACGGGATAGGCTACTTTTTTTTTATTTGTCCATGCGAATGAAGTCGCGGTGACAGTAACAGCTGTATTAGCTGTTATTATACATAGTGTAAGGTGTGTCTGTCGGTACACCACGCAACATATTTTCGTGCGGTTTTCACCGTCAGTTTGATATTTTTTCACGGAATGTTTATACATATATGTATAATAAAAAAAGTTTATGTGTATACAGGTTGGTTCAAATAGTGACTTCAATCTTAGAAATATAGGTTCCTCATACCAAGGTCTTCACGAAAATACCCCCATGTATGTTCTACGATTTTTCGTAGTTTAGGAGTTTGATTTCTTTTATTTTCTTATTTTTTTTCCAAATGAGCGGCTTAAAAATAATCTAACTTTTTGGGTGGATTCTTCGAAGAGGGTCGAAGGAGAATCCGAAAAACACCATCGAAAAATCCACCCTTCAAAACTAATAGTTCAGGAGCAAGGTAGAATCATAGTTAAAATAATTCGTTAATCCTTGAACCATTTTGATTGTTTTAAGGGCCGAGGGTCAAAAGAAACCTGAATCGCTAAGAATTATCGAAGAGCTGACAGATAAGACGATACATTTCTACCAATTGGACATCAGGGATGCTTCAGGGCTGGGGAAGGTTTTCGAAAATGTAAGTTGTTATTTAATACAGCTAAGTTGTCAGTCACGAAAGAAACTTCTCCATTTCATCTCTTTAAATGATTATTCTAATAAGATATAGGTAGGTCGAAGAACTAAAGCCCGACTACGTCCTTACTTGAGCTTAGCTAAATTTTATCTTTGTTGACTTTAGTGTAGACGGGCATGAAGGCCTCGCTACATGGCCTGACCTGACGCCGTGTGAAAGACAGCTAGACTTGAATTTCACGGGAGCAAAAGAAACAAAGTATTAAGGTTATAGCTTCTCCCTTTCGCTCCCCCAGAAACTTATATATAGCCGTCTCTTTCACACGATGTCAGGTCAGGCCATGTAGCGAGGCCTTTAGTGCTTAGGGTCGCAAGTGCCGCAACTCATCAACTTTATTGATTCCAGCACGACATTTACTGCGTGATCCACTTCGCTGCTCTGAAGGCGGTGGGCGAGTCCGTGGAGAAGCCCCTCGAGTATTACCAGGCTAACATCACAGGGACATGCACGCTTCTTGAGGTAACTATATCATCGTCTTCAGCTAGAAGACGTCCACTGCTGAAAAAGGCCTCCTCCTTTTTTGGGCTTAATCCCCACGCTCGGAGTGGTGTTTGTGGACGTTGATAACTGTAAGAACTGTGAAGTGGAATTCTGGAAAGTGGAATCAGAATCAGAATCAGAAAAACTTTATTGTATAAACCGTGTAAAAGGATGGTAAAGATTAATAGATAGTAACAACAGTGTGTTCATCACGAACATACAATGTTATAAATTGTACAAAATAAATAACTATAAGCCTAACATACATACACAATTAAGTCCTTAACAAAAATATTACTTAAATGGTAATTAGTACCTTACTTACTAATAATCTGTATTTGTTCCAAAATATTCCTTAAGGTCATAATAAGATTTAGCGATTAACCAATCTTTTAGGCTGCGCTTAAATTTATAACCATTTAAAATTTTTATGTAGTTTTTTATTTAGTATTTTTATGTAGGAAGCCTGTAGTCTTAGTATAGGTTTGTAAATAATGGTCTAAATCTCTAAATAGAACCGTAGACTTTTATTAGGTCATATAATATTCAAGTTTTTCGCGCATTAACTCAACTTTAACGTTGTGTTTTGTTAGTTGAAGGGTTCGGTTGTTCCGTCAAGGTCTACTTGTTTGCGATGGAAATGTGGGAACTTGAAATAGTCTCTTGGCTTCACCGTCATCGGAAGAAGCCAAGAATCTAGTCGGCATGGCACGGTCGAATATCTACAAAACTCCAGGAAAAAAAAAGAACAAAAAAAAAAAAAAAAATATTGTTTAAGGGTTAACAATATATTATGTATACGTATTTATCTAAGGCAATCTCTTCTCACTATGTACTTTTATTAGAATTCTAGGGTGTTATGCTAGTCAAAGAAAGACGAAGCCATAGTAATTATGCTAGTGAAAGAACGACGAAGGCATTTCGTTATCATTTTGTTTTTTTTAGAAGACAATAAATCAATAAATCTGGGTTCGGCGATATCTTGCATTGATTGTATTTGTTTTGGAAATAGGCAACAATAAATTCAATGTTTATTTTAAGATTACTTAGTGGTTACAGTTGATAATCATTGAGTGCTTTGCAAAATTGATGTATTATTTACATTTGAGCGTGATATGTATGATTATGACGGGCACTCCCCGTGTTACTTGATGTTGGCTTCAAAAAGCCGCCGCGGTTCAATATTTTGAAAGGTGTGGACTGAAATCATTTATTATAGATACTAGTTTCTACTAGGCTTGTCTGTCTTGTAAACGTGTTATCATAATAGTCGTTACCTGCGACTTCGTTCGCGTGGACTTAAAAATTATCCTGTGTCCGTCTTTGTGATATACGGTAACTCCTTATCAATATCCGTTCAGCCGTTTAGCCGCGTGATAACGCGACAAACACCCAGACATAGAGACAAAGTTACTTCCTATATTTCGCTAGACGACGTTAATCCAATTTTGTGCATTTTTTGGCGTTCTGTATGGACTGACAGTTGTAATGTAGGGAGATCTGAATCGCGCAAGCGAAGTTTTTTTTCCTCGAGACGAACTTATTCATTTCCGTACCTCAAAGCATTATTGCTCCTGATACGACTGCGGATGTTTTCCTCTGAATTTTAATATTAGTTGGGATTAGAATAAATAATGTACGAAAGTGACAGAGTGATTTCCTTTTGCTTGCTCGAACGCTTTGTGTGCCTGTAGGTGGTTGGGGCGCCAAATTTTGTTTCGCTGTGCGTGCTAAAACTAACTTTATTGCGATGCTTTTAGAGTCCATACGTGACATGCTCTTAGACATGAAAAGTATACCTTTAATAAATTTCTTACTCGAAATTCTTGTCTGGTATTGTTTCAATACTAGTTTCGCAAAATTATAATTCGTAAAACAAAAAGAAAAAGGCTGAATGCTATGTGAAATTAGCACTTAGGACAAAAAAAAAATACATGTTAGAAATAGGAGCTGAGGCCATTAAATTAATTACATCTCCACAGGTTATGCGAAAATACGCCGTATACAAACTGATATACAGTTCATCTTGCACCGTATACGGAGACCCGGAGGTACTTCCGATAAACGAGTCGCACCCAACTGGAAAAGAGTTATCGAGCCCCTACGGGAAGTCCAAGTACTTCTGCGAGGAAATTATGAAAGACGTCTGCACTAGCGATAAGGTAACCAACCAACTGATCAAACTCCAGTAACCAATCGGTCAATCCCCTGCTACCAACTGATCCTCCTCTTTTATAAATATAACTTGGAGACTTTATCGATTGGATGAAACACAACACAACAAACTGGTGTAACCAATTGGTCGACCTCATCTAACCAACTGACAAACCTCATTTAACCAACCGGTGAATCTTGTGTAAAACTGTCCCATGGCATCCTAGCTGCTTGACCTCATTCAACTTAACCTTATTCAACCAACTGATCAACTTTATGAACTCAATCAATCTAGCTTGCTTAAGTCTCTAAATATATCGTCTTGAAATTTTACGTCGTAAGTAAATGAAAAGCCTTATTAAAAAAATGCAATGGCATAGGCGCTTTGTCAATGGAAACGTATGTATTAAAAAAAAAACAACCACATGAAACCGGCCAATAGACCTCATGGAACCAACCAATCTACCTTATGCACCAACAAATGTACATCATTAACCCATCCAATCAACCTCATTAAACCAAACGATCAACCTCGTGAAACCAACTAATCAACCTCATGAAACCAACCAATCAACCTCGTGACAGAATCGCTCTTGTTTCCCCAGAAATGGATGGTAATCTCACTTCGTTACTTCAACCCGGTCGGCGCGCATCACAGCGGCAGGATAGGCGAGGATCCTACTGGGATACCCAACAACTTGATGCCTTTTATATCACAGGTAGTACTATTTTTAATACTATGACAATTGGGCTAAGACTAGCCACTCAACCTATACGAACTCACTGTCTTTTTAATCCAAACGATCTGGCTTAGTTTTTTTATCGGTACGTGGCAATACAGGGTTATAAAGAAAGGGTATGCTAAACCGAAAAGGGCTCATTGTACTGTACATTGTACATCATTATTAACAACTTTTACTATGGGACCAACCATGAAATCGAGAAAAATACATCAGTTGAAATATATGAAACAGTTGATTTTTATTGTCCCCTTAAAGGTCTTTACATATTATTGTCATCATAATTTTTTTATTTTATTTTTCAAAAAACTGACTAAGTATGTGAATAAATTTCCAGGGCTGGCTAAATATCTATAAAATATTCCAGGTAGCTGTAGGGCGATTAAGCGAGCTGAAAGTTTTTGGCAACGACTACCCCACAATAGACGGCACCGGAGTGCGCGACTACATCCACGTGGCGGATTTAGCCGAAGGACACGTGAAGGCAGCTGCTTTGTTCCGCCAGCCGGGGTTTAGTGGCTTCCACGCTGTTAACTTAGGTATGAAAGTATGCAATTAACCAATCTGTCGTAATACAGGCCAAACTTTTGCTACCAACCGATCTTAGTCGTAGGCCAACCAACTAATCCTCGCAGCAAAAAGTGACCGCGTTGCAAAGCTAAACGGGCCTAAACGTCACCAAGGCTTGGAATCGGATATGTGGCACAAAAATCTAGTTGGTAGTTACACCAGTCAGTCCAAACTACAACCAACTGATCTTAGTCGTTGAAAGTGAAACCAACACAGGATCGGTTGGTACCCTATAATACACGTGCCAACCAACCAACCGATCCATCATCTCAAACAAAGTCCAACCTGTGCGATCAACCCAAATCAATAACAATGAAACAAACTGATCTTATTTAAAAAAAACAGAAACTAACACTAACACTGCTAAACTAAGGCCTTCACCAGAACAAGGGGGTTGTCATAATCCACACGCTTGGCAGGCGGTTTGGGGATCGCAGAACGCTCACCGTTAACTAAGAAGACTGCCCCCGTCCTCCGGTAGTTCCATGCGCAGTTAGGACAAACCTGGCTGGGTCCACATAAGGGTGATGTTTCTTAATTATGGTCTGTTATAGGCTAATAAAAAGGCTTTAGGACATTACCTTTAAGCAAGTGGCCTAGTGGTGCAACCGTCACCAAAGCGCCACTTGTTCTTTGCAAAATTGACCTAACCTTTTACTTCTTCCATCTTACCTTGTTTTTGCTGTATAATGTTTATTCGTCCTAAAGATTAATTTATACTTATTTTGTGATTATAAATATAAATATCTGGGACATTTTTGCACACACGGTCACCCGACCCCAAACTAAGCAAAGCTTGTAATATGGCTGCCAGAGACTGATATATGTACATAGATATTTGTAAATACATACTTATATAGATTAACACCCAGACATAGAACAAACACAAATATTCATCACATGAATGTTTGTTCTAGATAGGAATCGAACCCATGCCCCCAAACACAGAAGGTAGGTTCACCACCAACTGAGCCACCGGGGCAGAACTATTTAGCTCTTCTCGCCTGAAACACGGGATTACCTAGTTCAGGCACACGTGTTATAATACTCCTAAGTATGGTGTAATTTTATCTTTTGCATAGAAAGAATTGAACAAGTTATTATTATCTTGCATATTCCCTAGGTACCGGCACAGGGTACTCCGTCCTGCAGATGGTGGCAGCGTTCGAGGCGGCCTCGGGCCGGAAGGTGCCGTACAGGGTGGTGTCGCGCCGCGCGGGCGACATCGCGGCCAACTACGCCGACGCCGCGCTGTCGCACCGCTTGCTCGGCTGGCGCGCCACTAGGACGCTGCACGACATGTGTCGCGACACTTGGAACTGGCAGAGCATGAACCCCAACGGCTTTCAGAAGAGCTAGATCGATGCGAGTTATAGACAGTTTACCCTCATATCCTCTTTCCAGTGAAAGTACTATATTTCATCGATCCACAAAGGAGAATGGGCGAATTTGGCCCAATTGTCCACTACTAACAAACTTTACGTCAATGGGTAGTCCACCAAGTGCGGAGCAACTTTCAAATGTCACCGTCGGCCAGAAACCGTCCACTGCTAAACAAGGCCCTTTAAGAGGGGTGGGTGGCATAAAAATTAATAACTTTAATGATAATAAGTTTCAAATATGAAAAGGAAATAACTATTCTGTCAGCAAAAAGTCATAGCTGAGTGAAAATCTACACTATTTTGTATAGGCACACTTAGTCCAATTGTCTAATACTAAACAAGATAGCGTAAAGGGCTACTTTACTAAGAAATTAGCAATTTATAATATGGCAGCAAAAAAATTATGCTGTCAGAAAAAATATGGTTTGGCGTAAAAAATTATGTTGACATCACTAATTAGGCTGAAACATTTTTGTTTATGATACGGAGAGGTAGGTACACAATCCATGGTGTGTGGTTTTTGGTGAAACATTGGACCAAACTCTATTCTAATTTGCCCATTGTGCTTTGACATTGGCCATCGACAAAATCAGTTTTATCGAATTTACCCGTCAATCTAAATTTTGCAATAATCTATTAGAAACAGTTCAACTTACTAATACCATAGATAAATTATATGGAGAAGTAGGAAAGGGGAAAAATCTACCTGTACCAGGTAATTGGTATAGAAACTTACCAGTGGTAACTACTTAGTAATATATTATTTAGTATTTTTTTATTACATTAACTGACTGACATGATTTAATCGAAATTTCACACACGAGGTGAACAAACAAATTTAAATTATATGGACGTTTGTACCGCTCCAACATACGTACAATTTTATGTCATGAGGTCATGAAGATGTCTGACTATGTGGTAGTCCAGTGTCAGGCCCGTAGACACCTTAAAAAAAATTGTATAATTTGCATTTTTTCCCCGAAAATTTTGAAGTTTTGCCATTTCCGAGGCCATAGTTAATAAGTATTAATTTTAAGCCAAATAATTTCAAACGTTCCTGTAAGTTGCCATATTTATTTTTGTAATGACCAAAGCGAAATACCAAAGCTTTTATATAATATATAAGTGCCAGAAATCTACCTTTTGGTAAGCTAATTTTGTTTTCTACTGAAGTAGATTTTTATTTCATTAATTCTTTAAATCTTCATAGTAAAATGTCTATATGTATTTATTTTTTAAAATGGTAAACATTAGCGTCGATTATGATTTATTATTCATTCAAGTGAACTAATCTGAACACCAAAATTATGTACGTCTCTTTTCGTTTCATTGCGCGAGAAAAGGACGGCAACTTCAATCACATTCATCAAATTGACTTTAGATCAGTTTAGAAAATGTGACCTTGAATCTGATTACCATTTTCTAAGCCAAACTAAATTGATTTGATCATATTATCTATTCTGTGCTACTCACATATTTGCATCTTTCATTTCAAGGTAATTAATTCTAAAAAACGCAGATTAGTTTAGTCTGAATAGAGAAATAGAAGCGACACTAATTGCTGTCGATCCTCTTGTACAATTTTCTAAATTAAATAACTAACATGACAGCTCTAAAATTATACCCGTCTCTTTTTTTGTTATTCGAAAAAAAAAAAAAAGTACACAGTTTTTACATTATTAGTACTAGAAATAACTTTTCGCGTTCCCGCCAAAAAAAAACATTTATTTTAAAGTGTAAGTGTATATTATAGACCTTTGTGGTGTACCTAAAGTTGTTAGTCGTGAAATCGAGGCCGATTATCAAAAATCGACAGAAAACTTTAATATAAACAAAAAGTGTTATATACACTAGTCCTAAAATGTCGCATTTCTGAGCATATATTGATGTTGTTAATGTTTCCACTTCCGACAATTTAAACTCTTTTGTACTCTTTATGCAGCATAAAAATATTTTTAATTTAGTTTAGTCTCCTGTAAGTGGGGGTGCCCCAGCTTGATGCCTATGTTTCATAATGTGAATGTAATGTGTAACTTCTGTTCAGTTGGGGATCCATATTGAATAAATAAATATTGAAGTTCGAACATATCGAATGACGTAATTTTCTATATATTATTTGAGCTCCAATATCTCAGAAATGGTACTTTTTAGAATACTAGTGTATTTAACACTTTTTGTTTGCATTGAAGTCCTCTATCGATCTATTCAGGTTTGATCAGCGGCTGCGATTTTGCAAATTTCAATTGTAGGTATGCCAGGTCAATAATAAAATATTAGAAGCCCTTTGTTCATGGACGATTATCATTATTGGTTTAGTAAAAATATTTACATGAGAGTCGACATTATTCTTAAAATATGATTTTAATTATATTTGATACTATGTTTATTCGCCAGATGTGGTACACATTCGAATATTATGTTACTAAAGCATTTATTGTTAACTTATCATTCCTTTCGCATTCTTGTTTTTTACGAATTTATTTTTACTAAATAAATATTTTTATTTTACCCAAGTGGTGCTACTGTTATCCAAAGAAATCTTTATTTGTTGTGATCATTGATTAATTTATTGATGTGCTTAATTTAATAAATGAAATGCATACTTAAATTACTGTGTTATTTATTTCCCTGCACACATTATCAACTCTTCATAGGATCGGCATCGCCACAACTCGAGCCGGTTTCAATGAAACTTGCAACGCACACTAATCAGCATCGTAACAGCATCCCTCAGCTTGCCTACGCAGCAAAACTCCTAAATGTATGTCTAAAATAGTAGATTGTTTGCCTATAGGGGAGCAAACAACTATTTTAAAGCAAAATTCTCTTCGAATCTAGTGCGGAGCACAACATTAATTTTTTCGGCAGCCGTGTTAAAAACACAAACTGCAACGTGGTACTGCTCTATATTTACCTTGGAAGAAGCATAGTCGAAGTGAAACGACGCGAAGCGATTTCCAGAACAGCAATGAAAAAATGGAGAGGAAATAGAAACACCATTGAGACATTAAAATTGAGACCCAAGCGCAATTTGTTAACAATATTTTTGCATTAGTAAAATAATTTTATATTTTATTTGCAAAATACACTAGGTTCTCAAGAGATGGCGTTGAAAACATTTTTGGAAACGTATACACGTAGTACGTAGTTGGTACACGTAAAGTACCAAATATCTCCATACAAATCTGGTACATCTCTTTTGAACTAAACATTAAAAGCGGACATATACCATTACTGTTTCTTTATTAACCATATTATCATAGGCTTTTACGGTTATGCCGGTTGGTATGGTATGGTCATGAGCTGACTAAATACGTATGTGCCATTAAAGTTTTAAATAGATTTTTCGGGAATACACTTTTTTGTAATCATGATCATCATCAGCAGCCATAAGACGTCCACTGATGAACATAATACTCCCCCTTAGAGCGCCACACCGACCGACAACGGGCCACTTGCATCCACCGGTTGACCGCGACTTTCACAATGCCGGTCACACTTTTTTGTATGAGGTTGTAATTCTTCTCGTGTGGATTTTCTTTTATTGAACGAATGCGCCAGGATGACTGCTAGTCGAGAAAGGGGGCGATCGTGAGGCGGATCTCATCTGCCCCTGCCGGCAGTACCTCGTGACGATCACGAAGAGCGTAACGAACAAGAAGTTAAAAACACACCATCTTATCCATTAGGGGAAACCAGTACCAATACACGGATAGGACGCGACATTGGCATAAGAATTTTAAGAAAGTGTCTAACACAGAAATTAAAATCGCAAATTATTGTCATGCATTCTGGTATATGGTAATATTTGCACACTACTTATGAAGGATTAATAACTGGCAAAGGTGTGGTACTTTTCCAGATGGACTCCAGAAAATAGCTACATGTTATACATACATATTAGAACATCATTGTGTTGACGCACCATTGGCATAAGAATTTTAAGAAAGTGTCTAACACAGAAATAAAAATCGCTAAATATTTGTAATTTTTCTGTATTACCTAAGTTACAAATCTTTTATATTTTTAATAATTAAAAACTAGTTTTCGCGTGATTATTCAGCACATAACTCTGTTCGTCTAAAAATATCCGATTTACATTTTTACATACATAGTTTCTAACATTAGATACATATTATAAAATTTATGTTAGTGATCGTTATTCCTACAATAGTACAATGCAAAAGAACATAAGAACATAATATAATGCTTTTAAAGTGGTTCGTGTAACCTTACCGTGATAACACAGTGCAGTTTTGCTCAGCGTGCAAAATTAAAAATTTCCTGCGTATTTTACCAATTACACGTCAATTACTCATCGTGGATTCGCGAAAATTAATTTTGCGCCAATAAATACGTTTTATAAAGAATGTACACCAAACAAAAAAACTTAAGTGAAATCTAACACTACACATTACACTACATTATATTATTTTTGCATTTTACAGTACTGATTGGCACTAAACGAAAACATTTTGATGTAAATCAGCTTATTGACATTTGTAGCTAAACTAATGATACAATACCATTATTAGCGCAAAATTTCAATAAATCGACGATGAGTAGTTAAGCCGTAATCGACAAAGAACGCAAGAAAACTAACTTGGCGCGCTGAGCGAAGTTAACGAACCACATAAAGAAAAAAACAAGTGGTCGATACTGTTTTGCGACTATCTGACAGCTGACTAAAATTATCTGCTGCTCTTTTTTACATCTCTCACTTTGATATGTCACTGTGTGAGAAACAGACAAACAATTTTAGAACTGACAAATTTGCTTAAGAAAACTATATAGTAGATTAGAATCGGCGCCAAGGCTAACTTTAGCGAATTTACGAGCAATCATACCGATAGTAATAATTAACGAAAACCCGACAAGTACAAAAAAAAAAAAGAAAAAAAAGGGACTAAACAGTTTTTTTAGACAAAACAGATGAACGAAATAATAATACGCGTAAAATAATGACGTGATGAACTTAAAAAAAAAACCAGTTTATTAAAAACATACATTACAACAACCATTCTAATCCTTTCCTTTCTAATTATTAAAAAGTAAAATTGTTGACTTACATTGCTTTTAAGATTGCTTAAGGCGCATTTAAACAAGCAGTCATTTTACGGAAATGGTCTGCAAGTACTGTCGGAAACACCCGTTCACAGAAAGTAACATTTACGGCATGGCAAAATAATGGAGACGACGAGGGACCAAAGGGTAACTTAAAAAAAAAAAAGGAACGTTAGCAACGCTAGTTCGAAGGCAATATTTTATTATTGTCGCAACATTGCCAAAACAAATCAAGGCAATTTTTTGTTGCTGATTATTAAATATTGGAGCATGCGATGCTCGATAGCAATGCAGCAACATTTTCGTAAAATTATTAATTTAAACGCACCTTAACAAATACATAATTATAAATATTATTCACTAATATCTATGGGTATCTTATACATACGTCATAATAACAAAACAATATTATTGATAAAATTATATTTCACTGACATGACATGATTCATATATATAATTTGTATGTCGATTTATTAATTCCAAATGTATATACTGGGTGTATATATATTGGGTTTATCTATTCTTTGCTAAGTGAAAATAATAGATAAACCAAATTTTACATCATATTTTTGATCTTTTGTAAAAATAACAAAAGAAATCCGTAAACCGGCATACAAATTATGTACATGAAATTAATCATGTTATTTTTAAGGCAACAATTGGCGAAACGTTTCAATTGCTGTGGCAGCGCAATTGCAATTCTTGTCCATGCTTACGTCTAAGAGATCGAACAGAAAATTATGTATTTTTAACATTCATCGTGTTAACATATTTAATATAAACTGTGTGGTGTATACGAATTCCGGAGACAGTAAAACACATACGAACAAACCTTGTGATTTTATTCTGATGTTTTAATAGTTATTCTGCTATCCGGGGCGGAGACAAATCCAACAAATCAAAGATCATTAAAATCGGTCAAGCCGTTCTTGAGGTATAAATGGTGTAACCTCGACTTTGTTTTATACATGTATAAATTATGTATTATAAGTGTACAAGCATTGTCAAAATAAATGTACAGATTTAATACGACGAATATACAAATATTATCCAAAGACTACGGTATATTGTCGCAATTAATGAACGAGTACACTGCACTGTCATGTACCATACTAAAGTCTATGGTAAATAGCATTTTTTTTTTGTAAAGATCATAGAACCGCTCCCGAATGACAGTAGTACGGTATTCGTCTCAGTTTGTACGAAGCTGTACTGTAATATGTTTTGTCATCACAATATTTTTTTCTCAAATTTTCTGCTCATCTCTTTCGAAATACCTCAGGTACATATAGAGGGTTATGACAATAGGTTTATTTAATCTAATCTATAGCTTTGGTGCGTTAGGTAACTTACGGAGCGAGAAATGAAGTACGAGTAAATATTACCACGAAAAAATTGCATCGCGTTACTGCCACATCAATGTTCGTAGGTTATGCACTCGAACTCATCGCAAGATTATAATTTTAAATTGAAAAACGAAACTTTACTGTATGTAAACTAATTCAAACTAAAGTTCATTTAATATTTTTCCCAACTATAAGAAAGCGGAAATAATAACAAAGTTTACACTAATCATTAATATCGTAATGTGAATCTTTTATACCAAATTAATATACGAAATAATACAAAAATACGAAAAAAATACCGCAAAGTTCTGTTTTGCTAAAGCGTACATACGAATTGTGAAACACAAATTAAGACCTTTTCATTTAGTCGAACAAAAACCTTTGTTTGGGATGTGCTGTGCAATTATATGTATAATATAGGTTTTTGTAACAGCATTTTGGCTTCGCCAGTATCTGAGGTAGCTAAAATGCTGTTAAAATTATATAAGCGTGTATTATAAGTATTAGTTTATGTATACGTTCCTTTGTCAACAATGGGGTGGCCAGGGTAGCAAAACCGAGTGACAAAACTCGTTTGAAAAAAAAAAGACAAAAAAAAAACCTTTGTTTGTTAAACAGAAGATATAAGAGCTTACTAAGGTCCCACCAGAATTAGCGCAGAAACGCTTTTCTTGTCGTCAAATTTTTTAATATAAAAACAAAAAATAAGGTGTATTATTTTCCGAGTAAATTAGTAGAAACTATAATTTTTCACGTCGTTCGAAAAATTTGCGTTTGTTGCGAAAAACCGGTGACCAAAACTCTATTTTGCTCACTAGTGAAGTGTTTAAAATTTTTGGAACGTTGCGAAGATTCCCCAGGAAACCTCCAGTAGCAATGCTACATAGACATCTGGAATGGTATATTTTTTTTCCAAATTTGGTGCTCAGCCTTGCAGTATTTTCTCGCCATTGATGTGAAAAATTGTATGTGTCACGCGAGATTAAAGTTTTTTGTTCCTCGCTGCGCTCAGGATTCTAACTCAGAATCGCTCGCTAAAGTCTAGATTCAGTTATAGAATCCTTCGCTTGCTCGAGATCCAAGTTTGCAACAAACAAACTACTCTTTAAGAAAAAAATAAACTATTTATATTTGGAATGGGATCACGTGAGGTAAGGTCAATTGCCCCACCGATTGGAAGACAAGGTCTAAGGTGAAGCATGTTTGCCAAGAAGCTACTTCAGGCTTAGTTCAACTAAATAAAAAGGCCACATCCAATACATAAACCTGATATCTATTCAAACACAATACAATGAGATCCTGGTATCTTCTACCAGTTGCTTTCGAGTTAGAACAAATAGCGGTGCAATATAGCAGGCACAATAACTAGACCTACAAAGCAGTTATATAACTGTAACTAAAATTATATGGGACCGCGTCATTCCTATAACAGTTTTTATATTTCTGTTCTCGAGACTTATCTGTCAGCACAGAAAAAGTCTGCTTCTCTTTTCATTTTAATTCATAAGAAAAGGAAGACAAACATTTTGAAACTGTCAGTTTAGGAAATGGAATCAAAACTAACAAATTTGAGTTAACAGTTAACATATTGAAATGTTACATGTTCACAGTGAAAATTATGTTAAATTTCAGATATCATACAAAATTCTGTGGCCAAATTAACATGTTAAAGTTCAGAGTGAACACTTTGACATGCTCACAGAAAACATGTTAACACACATTAATTAGTGCTGTCAGACTAAAGTCGTCTGCTTCTCTTTTCAGTTCCGATTGTAAGAAAGAGAAGGCAAACGTTTTGGAAGTATCAATTTAGGAAATGTTGGAACACAATCGATTTGAAAATTTAACACGTTTATTAATTTAACATTTTATATGTTCAAAGTGAACATCAAGTTATATGTATCGTTATCGATTTGATACTAAGTCGAATGTCAAAATTAACAATTTTAAAGTTCATACCGAACATTTTGACACGATGTTGTTAATTACGGTGTGAACTTTTTTAACAAGGGCGACGCGCGTGTTTGCGTTGCAAGACACGTTCGCAAGCGCGTCGCGCCTGAAAAATCACAGGACGCGATCGAAACTATAGTCAGAATAACTGACGCAATTTAACGTGAGTTTTCCCTTATTATTAAAAACAAAAGTATCAAAAAACAACGTCGTTTTTCATAGTAAAATGTTGACATGTTCACAGAAAACATTTTATTTTATAATTTGCCATGTTCACTTTTAACATTGCGGTCTCATTAAAAACGATTGAATACTAAATGACGCCGTCAAAACACAAAAGTGCTTAGTGAGGATAAAGGGTGAGAGTTACCAGTATGTTAACATTGGTGTTTCTGTTCACTATAGTCTTTAGGGCACTTGGATGGATGGCTAGCCTTCCCTTTTGATGTTGGGCATCTGCGGTGGTGGCTCGGCTAGACCCTTCACCTGAAAATTAGAAAATTATTATTATCATATTATTTGTCTTGAACTTTTTTTTTTTATGTATTGTCATAAACATTTAATAATAATTATAATAGCTACCTACTTATAGTACCCTAATAGAGCTCAGTGTGACACTGTAAATGAGTCCATTTCAAATGTATGCCAATAAAAACGAAACTGACGTAAATTAAAAGACAATACTATTACCCTTCGATTGAGTATTTTTTCATGTATATAGAGCCTCTAGATAAAAAGTAACAGCTTTTGTTACTAACGTAAAAAACACTAAAAATAAAAATGGCGGCATTTCCAAAATGGGGAGTTGGGGACCCCGATATGAAGATGATTTGTCGATGAAATTTAATATACGCCTTTCAAATATCGCTAATCGTAACTTAAACACACTGTATAATATATAAATGGTACCGTCCTTTTGGGCGGCATCGTGGTGATTACTGGTTAGAATCGCCACTTGGTTGCATGAGGCAGCTTCAACATCATCCATGTCACCCCGACAGCTTGATTGCTTTTCATCTCCATCGACGATACCATCTATACCACTGGAGCAACTATGCCAGCGTAGCAGTATTTCCAGGAGATGGGGTGGCCCGGGTTGATATGCAAGGGGGTACACAGTACACCCCCATTCGTGACCTCAGAACAGGACTTATCGCCCCAATCTAAGTAATGTTGTTTTAACCTTAGAATATGGTCCATGGGTAATTGGGGTAACCTGTAATGCCCACCCAATGGAAAATAATTGATAAATAAATAAATAAATCTCAAGAATACTGGTTACCTTCAGTCGTGCAGCAGTCTTAAGGAATGCAGGCAGCTGTTCTTGGGATACATTCACCTCTCCAGCGTACATGAACTCCAGTATCGCTTGCAGATGCAGGTATGACACGTCCTTCAGGATTATTATGGGATGTTTTGACGGATTCTCCTGTAAGAGTAGAAAAAAAAGTAGGCTTAACATCTCAAAGGCACTTTTATTAGGAAAATAATTTGAATCATGCAATGCCACATCGCTCGAAGAACCGATAATCGATAGGAAGGTTTTAGATAAGCGACCATGAACTTCAAGACGCAGCGTAGGTAGGCCTCCCACTAGTTGGACTGACGACATTATGAAAGTTGCAGGCAACCGGTGGTTGCAAGATGCATATTGTTGTTCAGTGTGGCAGTCTAAGAGAAATCTAGACTGTGGAGATCTAGACATTGCCAGAAAACTGGCAATGTGAATGTGAAAACTAGACAGGATGCTATGCGCAGTTGTTATCTTGTCAAAGTAAACAAGATCCACTGTTGGATGGATTTAAGACCAGAAAACTGGCAATGTCTAGGTTTAGATATTTAGCCCTCCGAGGCTAAGTCAAGAAAAAGATAGCGCTGCACACTTCTGAGTGCAGATAAAAAGGAATGGAGTTAGTGCACACTAATCAAAAATCTACTACTACTACATCAGCCTTTTAAAATCCCTCTGCTGGGCTATCGGCCTAACCTCGAAGGGTGATTGGGCCATATCCACCACATTGGCCCAGTCAGGGTTGGTTCGGTGCTGGTGCTTTGAGTTCGGCATGTAAGTGGCAAAATGGTACTACCTTATTTTTATTATTTAATATGCAACTCCACAGACACCGAGGTCCGTGACTTTTGTTATACTTAACTAGCGACCCGCCCCGACTTCGCACGGGTAATTTAGAAAAATCATATATGATGAGGACAATACTAGCTAGCCGTAAAAAAAAGTATCCTATGTCAGTGTTTGTTATATACAGTAACTCCTTATCAAATTTAACAAGATCCGTTCAGCCGTTTAGCCGCGAAAACGCGACAATATTTACTAAAACTTGAAAATTTTTATACACTTGTCACTGGCAAATGCAGAAGACGTGCGGCGCTAAAATCTTCAAGGGAGGCAAAAAGAAAAAAAAAAAAACTTCGCTTTGTAAAATGGTTGCAAAAACGGATGACTTTTTTTAATTTTATACTTTGTAGAGATAGACTACAATATTTTTAACATAAAAGAACTTAGCTTTAGCTATAGATAATACAGGGAATGTTAAATCTTAATATAAGATTAAAACAATTTAATCACGTTATTACTAGATTGTGTGTACACCGCGACCAGACCAGCGAACACAATCAGCACCCCATCATGAGTATGACACATGTAATTGATAGATTAAAATTATTGACTTTTTTCAAATGTCCAGATTTCGAAATGGTCTACTTACCTCTAACAAGCTTTTGAAGTAAGGACTACACGCTGAGAGCACCATTTTGTGCGCTTTACAAGTCTGGCCTTCGCAAGCCAATGTCACCTGTAAACAATAATAATGAACCAATGATATTTCACTCGATATATTATTTAAGCGTGTTATGAGTGTGCAAGCTGAAGTGGCAATGGGCAGACCACATTACTCGAGGAACGGATAACCGGTGGAGAAGAAAGGGTCTTGAATTGCAACCACGAGCCGGAAGACTCAGCGTAAGTAGGCCCCCCACTAGGTGGACTAATGACATTTTGAAAGTCGCAGGCAACCAGTTGATGCAAGTTGCAAATTGTCCTCCAGTGTGGTGGTCTAAGGGGAAAGCCTATGTTCAGCAGTGGTCGTCTTCTGGCTATCAGTTATCGATATCATTTAAAATGACTGACTTTCGAACGTACTCCCAAATAAGTCACAAAATATATATATATGTATATATCTCGCTAATGCAACTAGTGGATTGACCCAATCGAATTTGCTTTCTCTCAATAGAAAATCTTTCATTTCGCTTACTTTGGTGCGTAATCATATGAGTGATTCAAAAGGAGAACCACAGGCCTGGAATGGAAAGGGAAGCTGACAGAACAAACGGACGGTGCACGGCGACTGATATTGCTTTCAAACTGAGGTTAGTATGTAGCCACCAGAGTACTGGTTTGGTTTCTTCACAATGTTTTACTTACCAATAGATCCAGCTTATAAAGAACTAGCTGTTACCCGCGATGTCGTTCGTGAGGATCTACAAAAAACAATTAAGCCTATGTCCATCTCAGGCCCTAAGGCCTAATGCAAAAATTCAGCTTGTCTATTCAGCCGTAATAACGAGACAAACACCCAGACAGAGAGACAGAGTTACATTCGCATATAAGGATAACATTAGTTAGGATAACAGAAATTCCGACTGTAAAATTTAGCTTATGTTATGACATTCCAAACATGAAGACAAAACTAACAATACCTACCTTCAAATACTGCTTTACTGCTAGTCATGGAGTGTAGTTTTTTATACAGACAAACATATCAAGGCTACTCTAGGGTAGTAGGATAGAAAGGAGGTGAGGTTATGAACCTAAACAAGTGTTTGTATACAAATAAAAAACAATAGTTTTACCCACTCACATCAGTGAAACTCTTCTCATCTCTCAAATGCCTGAAGGACGTAACCATATTTGTCTGAAAATCGTTCCATTTCAGGAAAAATTGTTGGTCACCCATATTGGATGCTTGGTACTCTGAAAAATAAAAATAAAACGGTGAAATAATACTTTTTTCGTCGTAAGAATTACGGTAGCCAACTTTTAGCACATAAATAAAGAGTGAAAGTGGGAGATTCTTTAAAAAATATCAAAATGCAACGGAGTAATAATGCAGTTTACATATTTTATTGACGTCATTAAAATAGAAAAGAAAAAAAAGATGCTTACCCTTCTCAGACTTTGTTACAATTTTTCTAATGTATGTTCCCACCTTATCGCATTGAATACAGTTAATCCAAGGGCACCACGTAATGTTTCGAAACACTCGCGTAAAGTTAAGCAATTGAATCTCAAAATAAAGACGCCGTTTCGAATAAATTAGCGACTTCTATTTTCTTCAAAATTCCTCCTTGATTCGCCTTCGCCAGCGGTGGTGCCAGTTTATGAATATATTTACCTTACCTTTATTATTCAACATCGGTTCCTTAGATAGAAGAAACGTAAAGCGCAAAGGTGAGGGCCTTGAGTGAAGCCTGTCAGTTGCGGCCTAAGTGGTAATTAGTGTAAACGCCCAATCACCGTCCTCGTTTTAATCGTTTCAGCCACGATGATTGAGAGTATAGCTACCTTCGCCGACTCAGGGGATCGCGTCTTGATGCAGGTAGGGTCAGTGGTGAACAGACTTTCATTGCGCTTTTACTCATGATGTTTTTAAATTGTATACTATTATTAGCTTAAAAAATATTTTTAATCAGTGACATATTTATACATAATCAAAAACTTAAAACTAGAGTAAGGCGGTGCGCGGTATTCTATTTGGTCGTCGTTTGCTTGAATAAAGTTTTACTATCACTGGCTCCAACGACTTGCGCCACGCCTGTTAAATTAGTAGGCAAGCGAATTGATGTTTTACGAGACGAAGTTTTTGCAATGTATTCGTGGAGAGCATACTTGTAATGGCAGCCCAAACTCTTAATTTTATTTTATCTATGGATTTGATCATTCACAAAAATAGTAAAGTTAGACACGGAAAGCAAATAATACCTCGAATAATGTTATATTGATAACATATTTGGATTAAAAGTGATACAAAAGAAATCCACATAATTATAATCAGTATTTTTGTTTTCAATTAGATATGTACTGTATACCATGTGATTATTGTGCAGTAGTGCCATCTATTGTGCAATGGCAAAACCATTTCAGGATGCAATTGGTTTAGCTACTTACCGCTAGAGCACCAACATTCGGACATTAAAAAATATACAAATATAAAAAACACAAAAAACAAACTATACAAAAAAAAAAAAACGAGCTCAAAATAACGCTTAGTATAATAATACTTAGAACGCTTAGTGTTTTGTTTCAAATAAATCTAAGGTTAATTAGTTATGTCCATAAATAGAGACTAGGGCAGAGCGCGGTCGTCAGAACTTCTTTGTTTTTATCCACACGAAGGAAGGTATAGTTTTTCGTGTGTATAAAGGCTGTCCTGGAGCTTGTGTCCGACCCACATGGTTCCAGAAAATTCTATATGTATCTATATTTGTGTGTTCTATCTGTCCTACCGACTCAAGAACGATGGCGAATTCGCATACTTACATAGTTTCATGTCAGTAAAATACACGGCGTCTTTAGATAATAAATATCGCTAGTAGGTAATTGAACAGCATTTCCTGAGATTGTTAGTCTAAGATTTCTTTATATAGGAGACCAGGAACAATGGTTTGATATTAGACTTCGAAGTTTTGTAGGTTATGCTACTGCTATCAACTGTACACTTAGTCCTTAGCTATAAAGCAAAATCGGAATCATTTCGCACGTAGTAGTCACACAGAAGAAAAGCAATATTCGTAGTCCAAGTCCAAAGACAGTCCCGGTCGTATGGAAATAAAAGAGCAAAGCATAAGAGAGAAGTGTGGAGCCAAATTATAATATTATATTTATTACTCTTTGTATAATCTTTTATTTTTTCACCTTGGGCAGTCTAAAGCCACCATGACCGGCTCGTCATTGTACCTATACGTAATTGTGTTGTGTTATTTTACTAAGTATAGTTAACCCCGATTAAAACACGAAAAAAAACACTAGTTATGAAAAATATTACTATGAGCCGACATGTATTGTTTTTATCACGCTCCCGCCAAAAGTCCATAAAAAAACACAGTTTAATAATACACATCATTTAATTCACAAAAACGTTTTTAAAACGACACTCATATTGCATAAAGTAAGAGAGGCAAAAGGTGAATTTTAAACATTTTATTTTATCTCTAAATATTTATACCAATTAAGTCATGCGATAAATTGTTTATTATTATTATTTTAACTTACATTTAATACAAGAGCAATATTTAAAACACGAAAACTACGTTTTGAAGGCCAAGCGGTGTTGCCACAATTTCTTAAAAATATATTACTTAATGTATTTTAATATTCAGTAAGCCTAGATACATAAGAAGTATACTATCGAGATTAAAACTTACTTTCTTATAACAATTAATTTTATTTCCCAAAATGGTGAAGCAACTCAACTAACTGGCCGTATTTCATACAAAATAAAATATATTAACTAATAAATATAAATTACAATATCAAATTATCCATTTTCATTAACTATAATTGACATAAAGCGGGATTTTGTCTTTTAATAAAACAATGTATACATCTACTTATAGCTAACTTACTTTGGCGTACACAACGTAAAAGCATAGGAAGGTAAATATTAGATACCTACTATCGGTAGTTTTTTCATTATTACTATTGCTGATTTTATTTAGAACTGTATACTTATTATAAGTTTAGGTATAACCATATAATTACATATTAAAGTCATGAAGGTACATGTAAAGTTCGATAATTCAAAAGAGAAAAAATTACGATACTTTGAATATACTAGAAAAATTATATATTATAATTATTGTATCATTAATATATTTGGTTTATTTAGCGTTTCAAAATATACAAAGCACATTCGGACTTAGGTATATTCTAGCGTATGAATCATTGTGCCAATAAAGGCAATCAATATACTTAATCTACTCTATAATCTAAATTACAATTTTAAATAGGTATAAATAGAGTTCAAAACCCTTCAAAATAATCATATTGCTGAGCCAATGAGCCAATAAACACATAAAATAAACATTTCAATATAAAATCTTTCCAATGAAACGAAATATAAACACTTAGATAAAGTTACCAAGCTAATACAATATATAGATGTATCTGACGAAGCTTTGGATTCAAATAAACTATAAAATATTTTATAAAGGTAGTTACTTCTCCTAGTTATATTTAGCATTAAAGATAATGAGAGAGATCTTAATCTACCTTAAACATTATTCTAATCTTTATTGAATAACGAAATGCCATGAATTTGAGCAAAAAAAATGTATAAAGTCGCTGTGAGGATATTTCTAACTACAATTAAGTAATTATATTCTGTATGTCATATAATTTAGGTGCACATTATTTAAAGTGCAAGATTAAAATGAAAAGAGACAACACGAAAATAAATTATGATAATAATAATTATCTAGAGTGAACAACTCGTAAATATCAGTTGCTACATTTTGCAAAACAACGGCTAGCTTTTTTCTACTTTAAACAGCAAATCCTTACTTATAAAGTGAAGTTTTTTAAAAGACAAATGATTTGTCTTTTAAGCTCTAAACGTAGGTACATAAATAACTATTTATTTTATGTTCATTGGTAGCACGTTATGATCATTTTTTTATCGTAAAACCTTATCTATCGACCTAATTTAATAAAAAATTGCTGATTTCTGCTACTATTAAGACCTATTCTATTACAAAACCTATTTCAAAAGGTTAAGTAGTTTCCTTAACTTATTGACATTTTGGTATTTTAGCTTAGGATAAGAGAAATGGTTCGTAAATTGACTAGATAATTTTGGATTTGCGAAACATATTTTTTGGCTGAAATTTACTCTAAGAATGTGCGTAGGGTGTATTATAAATGTTGTGAAAGGTGTGAAAGACACGAAAGATAGATCGACTAGATAGAAAAATGCAAATTGGATGGCTTATAGTTTTTAAGACAGTTTCGTGGGTGCGGCCCACGAGTAGTGTGTTATCTAAAAGTCCTCAGGCCACTCTAGTTTCTTGGGTACGGCCTGTGTTATCTAAAAGTCCTACTCAGGCTGCGCTACACCAGGAAAGTGCCAGGAAACAACTTTACACCGTTTAGATAAAAAATAATTTTATAAATCAATTATATCTATACAAAAATGTACTTACAACCTGGCGTTTATTAAAATATAATTCGTTGATAGTACCCACAATAAGTTTTAAAAGCATTCTTTTATATAAGGCAGATAGGACGGTTCGTACTTTTTGAATAAGGCAGCAAAAGGCACCTACATAAAGATTTTATATATTAAAATTTACACTTACCTACAACATCGAAAAACGAGTGACACCTCGGGTCTCCAATAAAAAAACCCGCCACGACTAAATTGACAAATGAGAAATGAGGAACAGTGACATCCTCTATTCACAAAGGATGGCGTCTAAGGCCCTCGCTACATGGCCTGACCTGAAAGAGATGGCTATATATAAGTTTCCGGGGGAGCGAAAGCGAGAAGCTATAACCTTAATGGTTTGTTTCTTGTGCTCCCGTGAAATTCAAATCTAGCTGTCCCTTTCACACGATATCAGGTCAGGCCATGTATAGACACCGTAAAGCTACACACAATAGTTACATCTACTAGTTGACAGATGGCGTTGCGTTAACCTTCGTTGTTTGGAACTGCAGGTTTAGTCCCCGCGGCGCTAGAATGAGCCTAGCAGGCGTCACGAGGACTAGGGCGTACTCTCATTTGTTCACACCCAAGATCTTCGCAGCCTCGTCGGCTGAGTTCAAAAGTTTGTTGATGGTTTTGTCCGGGATGCCAAGAAGTTTCCCGATAAGGTCGCTGCCATTTTCGCCATCTATTTCAGCCTCAGATGAGTATTTGCGAGATGTCATGTCCAATTTGAGCTTCTTTTCGAATGGGGCTGCTGGCGGGGAGTTGTTGTTGTTCACGTTGTTTGGGATCTCGTTGCCGGAGTCATCGTCTTGGAAGCGATATCTGCAAAGGGAAATGATTATAATTATCTTCAAGATACGATATCTTTATTAGAACAGTTTGTTATCGAATATTTTTGAGATGATTATTCTTTATTTCTTTAAAAAGTACGTCATTGTGTCTAAGGAGAATATACTGCAATGCGGTAAAGTACATTAGTAATTCTTTATCTGCGCTGTCGGCTGTCCTAATTGGCTCTCATCACGTGAAATAATCAATAAGTATTATTATAACACTATTATTATTATTTTAAGTAGTATTAGTAGTTATGTGTCTTCGGGTGGCTTAAAAAGTCAGGTACTTATCAGTAGCCTACTGCAGTTGGGACAGCTGTGGGATTTTGACAAAATAAACTGCGCCGCGAGCGCTCGACCGCCTCAGTTTGAACAGTGCTTCAAAGTTTTTACGTCACCCTTAAACCGGCAATCCGTACACAAAAATCGCGATTTTTTATCATACTAACCCATTGACCTTCTCCTCTGGAGTGCACGGTGGCGAAGGTTCCTCATCATCCGTGATCTCTTCTCGATGCTTCTTCCTGTGGCGCAGCATGCTGTGTTTGAGTGTGAAGCGACGCCTGCAGAGGTCACATGCGAATGGCCGCTCGCCGGAATGGGTGCGCATGTGACGGCGTAGGTCCTCGGCAGACCAGAAACGGCGGATGCAGAAGGCACAGACCACCTGAGGATAAGCCAATGAAGTAAGAACTAGCGGTTTTTTGTTGTTACCTCAGTCAATATCAATATCACATGACGTGAGTGTGGTATAAACTCTCAGATTAAAATTGAACGTTCGATTCCTGATTTAAGTTGGTTACTAGTGAAATTAAAGCAGCGCAGTGGTATAAGTAGTTACCAAAATCCAACAATACTCACCTTTCTGTTGGCATGATCCGGAAACTTCCCTCTTTCATCATCGTCAGCGCTTTCACTCCTGTCACTGGCCGCATCCAAAGCTCCCTTGCTAACCAACAACTCATATTCTGCAGCATGAGCCGTAGCCAAGTGGCTAAGGGCACCACCTCTGTCACCAAACGACGCTTCGCAAAGATGGCACTTGAAAACTAAGCCGTCATGGTTATCATCGCTATGTTCTGGGTTGGGTGAATTAGGCTGGGACTCTCCGGATCCATGACGAGAAGACATGTGCTTCTTCAGGGTATCTTGTGTAGCAAAAGTGCTGGTGGGGCAAGAGGCGCATTTAAAAGGCCTTTCCGGATTTGTTCTGGCGTCGTTACTTTGCTGTGGCGGGGATAGTGTCTCAGGAATTGGCTCAGCTTGAATAGATCGCGCTGACCCTCCATGCTTTCGCAACAGATGACGATCGCAGTTTGATTTTGTAGTAAACAGTAATGGGCAGTGTGAACACTTAAATGGCTTCTGTCCGGTGTGGGTAAGGACGTGGCGGCGAAGTGATGAAGACCATGGGAATTTTCGGTGGCAGTAAGGGCAGGACACTCGATTTGGAGCCAAACTGTACGCTGACTTTTTTTTCGGTGGTTGATTTCCTGTTTCGGATTCCGATCTGAAAAGACAGTAGCTATTAGATTTTTTAGTTATTTATCAGGTAAACCAAACAAAAATATACGAACTTAGATACAATGAAAAACGTACTTATTTTCATCGCTTCCAGAGATGTTGCCTTCGCTTGTGGATGCGACTAGTCCTTCTTCATCTTCTTCTTCGTCACTGCGAGTGGGAACGACAGGAACTGATAAAGAGTCACTTATGGTCAACGGAATAGGATCCGTTCCGGTATCCGTTCTCTCTGTTGTCAAAGGAATAGGTTTGTTGATGAAGTTTCCAGCAATCTTGAGATCGAAATCTTTGTGTAGTTCTTGCTGACATGTGGCCATTAGAATTTCTGCTGCGGCTCGTCTGGCACCGACATGGTCTTCAAGCTTCTGGTCAAGTTCTGGTTCTTCGTCAATGACAAGAGCGTCGTCTTCATCTTCTTCGTTATCAGCTACTTCGTCCGAGTCACGACGGATTGGCGAGCGTTCGGGCTGTTGTAAAGGTCTTTCAAGGTGACGGGCCAAGAGCGCAAACTTTACACGATCAGCTATAGCTTCTGATGAAGGGTAAGGTGGAGGGGCTCTGGGCGCCGGACGCCTCACGCTCCAATGTTGAGGGTGCTGCTGCTTCACATGTCTTTCCATGTTAGAACGAAGAGTGAATCGTGCTGAGCATTGGGAGCAAGAAAATGGCCTTTCAGTACGATAGCGCCTTTGCTTTTGCTTTGGCATTAGAACCCCATTTTTTATGACCATCTTGACGGAGTCCGGTTGCGGAACTAAGTTGTTGCATAACGGTCTTGGAGATTCAGAATGAGGCGATTGGGCTGGAGAAATTATTTGAGGAACCGGTTTCTCTTCTCTCTCTTCTGGTTCCGGCTCCAGTGTCGGTGGAACTTCTTGTTCGTTTGGGACGAGTCTTCCGCCCGACATGCTAAGACCGCGAATTATCTCTTTTTGTATACGCTGCTTCATTTCTGCCAGCTGTTGGGAATCGGATGGATGGGGAAAAAAAGAAGGTTGAAGAAAGTAAGGAAAGGACGGCGGTAAAGGAAGACCAGGCAGGCCTGGCACTGCGCCATATAGCTGAGAGAGCTGGCTGGCGTAGAAAGCAGGGTCAATGTTTGGGATAGAGTTTTCGAAGAGTCTTTGCTGAGCGAGAAGGAGCCTGGTTTTTTCAAAAGCTGTTGCAGCGGCAGATGCACTTTCAGGTTCAATTGAAGGACGCGGCGAAACTTTTGGCTCATCGGAATCAGAGTCACGTTTCTTTTTGCTCAAATCTAGAACATCACAGTTATTGTTATCATTAGTGCTCAGATCAACTGGAGCGTCGTCTTCTTCTTCCTCGTATGCTTCTGTATGGACATTGTTTGGCTTGTAGGAGAGTTCTGGCATTCTGAATTCAGGTATTTGTGTTAGTTGTCCGATTCCCTTGACTTTTATTTTCGGCATTGGTGGTTCTGGCTCACGGGGAGTTAAAGGTGCATCTGGCATAATGGGCTTAGTAAGAGCTGCCACAGGGTGTCTGTCAGTAATAAAGGTCGTGAAGTGTGTTAGTGGCGTGTCACGGCCAGTGCTGTCATTTCGCCTGTCAAGGTTCTCAGGGGTGTGGAAAGCTAGTGATCTCTTGCCTTCATCTCTGGCAATTTTCAAGTTATCATCGTTGTTGGGATCTTCTGACGGGTGGTAAATAATAGATCGCTTTACGTCTTCTCTTGTAACTTTGGCATGTCTGTTTCTCAAGTGCCGTTCGCAGTTAGCTTTGGTGGTAAAGGCATAGTTGCAAACGGCACATTCGTACGGACGGTCTCCGTTGTGAGTTCTCATATGTCTTACTAAAGCTGCCTTGTCCAGAGATGCGTGAGGGCACATGTTGCATTGGTACGGACCTGGCCCAGTACCACTGAGATGTACCCTGTTATGACCCTTCAGAGCTCGTAGATTAGGAAATTTCGCAGGGCAAAGACGACATGGGAATTCTCCTCTGAGCTTCATTCGTCTGAATTCCGCTGCAAAATTATCTTGAGTTTCTTCCTGGTCGCGCTCTTTGACGACCGTATCCGGTGGCGTCAATACGGAACTTTCTAAAGATACTCTGGTGCCAGTCAGTCTCTCTAAAAGGCTGCCCGCTGACGTGACGTTCAATATCGATTGTATGTCTGCCAAGTCTCGAGCCGCATCGATATGCCTTATACCGTTACTGATTTGTCCATCGTCGAACTTTGGAGTGAACCTTTCCATCGGCGGAGTCAACGTGCCAGGAATGCCGAAGGGCCTGTTCGTAAGGTCCAGCTTAGCGAAGAAATCGTCGCGGTGATTGCGATCCGGAGTTGAAATCCTGTTTGAGGGCGAGCACGTCTTTCTATGGATGTCCAAAACTTGTGCGGTGGGAAAATCTCTGGTGCAAAGCTCGCATCTGAATCTATCGATATGGTTTCTTTCCAGTCCTCTAGTTATTTCAGGGTACTTTTTGCTGGAGAAGTCGAGGTCGTCATAGTAAGAGCGGGAATCATCTCCGTGCACTGTGAAGCGGTGGATGTCAAACGCGTTTACGGAGTCGAATCTTTGGTGGCATTTGGGGCATTCGAACCGCGCGATTCTCTTATCCATAGGGATGGGTGATGGGGACGTAGAGGCCGCTCGTTTCCTCGCTCGGCGCAGGTCATCCTCCTCACTTCTATCGGAACGATTGTCGCTGTCGATGCTAGTTGTCCGCGTGCCCCTCAACTCCTGCCGTTCGAATTTCATTCTATCCATTTCCTTGTCGGCTTCGACTTTGGCTTCGCTGATGACCTCCTCTGTTTTGATTTCTGTAACAAAAGAGGGCGCGTTACAATTGATTGCGGATTGTGTTTGAATAACGCAGGACGCTTTCATTTTACAATTCCAAGAAAAGCCGACAATAGATGAGTCAGGTGATTCACTTGCGCCTATATTAAAATAATACAATGAGATAGATATCTTTCATAGAATAGTACTAAGTATAATCAGCTAATAGATTTGGGGTGGAGAATTGGGTCGAATTTACGTCATGATTTTCTGGTGTTGCTACTCGACACAAGATGGCGATAGCTATATCTTACCTAGCGTTCTCTTAAATTGCCTATTTATTACATTAGATCCCTTATCAGGGGCGGTACCTGCCACGTACCGGCTTTATCGATATCAGTGTACTTTGAATCATCACTTTGCATCTTTATTAAATCAGATTAAACACAATACTTAAATTATATCTTGCTGCTTTTGTGATAAAGTTTAATTCAAAACGGGGAAGTATCGATCGAGTTCTTTCATTCCAGAGCTAGAAGTTCTCTTTGGATGAATCACGCTATCTTTTGTTTTATAATACGCCATGGTTCGTCAGCAAGATGGTATTGGAAAGTGCTCTCTAATGTTGAAACTATAAGGCTGTTTTTTCGCAGGCGTATTCGTGAAAGGCTAGGGCGCGAAAATCAATAGTCTCCCGCCGCCAACCTGACGCCTCCGTGTAGCCGCATACTGTCTGCCTGCAGTACTTATACCTTCTATGCCTAGCTTATACCTATCTACATAGGAGAATGAAGGCCTGTGGTTACTCGTAGCTTTTTATGTTAGAAACGGAATAGAAATAAAAAGAGTTTAAAATAATTTCCAAGAGCAATTTGTGCACGTAATCGTGTTACGCGCCCTCTCGCTCGCACAATAAACATTTTTGTTTAACATTACTGAGGGTCAAATTCTTAAATGCTTTTGCAACACTTTCTCTATTTTAAACAGTTTTTAAATTATCAAAGAACAAAGAATATAGGATGTGAGAGCAAGAGCGAATGAAAATTGATGTCCCTAGCGCATGGCGTAGCTAATGTTTGATGACAAATGTCAAGAAAACAGCAAAAACCGGCGTAGTGGGGGAAAATTGGCGCACACTGGTAAGTAGGTACACATACGCTTCGACCAAAATAATTTTATTTTACTTTGGTCTAAGCGCATACGTCGAAATCTCCCAGGCCAACCTTTGCACCGGTAAAGACACATTAAAATCGACCGTTGCGTCATTTATTAAGATATTTGCCGGTATGTACGTATCTAAAGGTGTTCCGTATTTAAATTTCGACTATCTCAAATTTTGATTCAATCATTTATTTATCAATTTGGTGCAGTCTGTATACTTTTGAACGTCAATCAGGTATAACACAATATTATGTTTTTGTCTCCACACATCGACATGACTTCTTCACGTTCCTGCCAACACGCAAATGAAAGATCATTTACTCTGAGGTACTTATTAAAGTGATGAATATACTCATGCATTTGGTATTATTAGTAAAATTGAATAAAATATACTTAAGTACCAGTTAGAATTAGAAGTTTTCCGTCTTTTTCTGTCACATCCAGTTTTCCCCGAAACAAGATATACCTATGGTCTAAGTAAAACAAGAAGGTATTATATTATGGAAGCGGGATGTCCTAAAACTGCGACCAGAACCACCGCAGCAGCTTCCTTTTAGTAAGCGTTGAATATTCTGCGACCTTCAAGCCGCCGGCCAAGCGTGGAGATTATGGCAACTTTCCCCCTCAATATGGGGAAGCTTCGTCCAGCAGTGGACGTCTAAGAGATGATAAGAGAAAACAATTTAAGTATAAGGAACTATAAAAAAAAAAAAACTCGTCTGGATAATATAGACTATGACACTCCGGAGTCCGGAGACAGAGAAGAGTCCAAAGACACCTCGATTTGTCAAAATCAGGCAAATCATCATTTCTGATACGGGAGGTAATATAGGAACACACAATCCTAACTAATATAATAATTCAGAGGAATAAAGCCGCAGTCGTATGAGGACCAATAAAGCTTCGGGATATCAAAATGAATACGTTTGTTTCGAGGAAAAAACTTCACTTGCGCGATTCAGCACTTCCCACATTACAACTTTCAGTCCATACAAAACGTCAAAAAATGCTCAAAAATAGATCAACGCCATCTAGCGAACTATACGAAGCAACTGTGTCACTGTGTGGATGTTTTCGCGTTATCACGGCTGATCGGATCTTGATGAAGTTTGATAAGGAGTTTTTTTTTTTTTTTTTCTTTCCTCCTAAGAGGATTTTGGCGTCGCACGTCTTATGCATTTGCCAGTGTCAAGTATACATTTATATTCTCAAGTTTTGTTAGATATTAGTTATTATTACAAGTCATAGTCACGGTCAAAGTCGAGCATAGCAAGTCACGGTCAAGTCCAAGTCATCCCCCAGTAAAGTGGTGAAAACTTTACTAGAGCCTTCTATGGAGTTTTGGAAACAACACGAAAATTCACGTTTCACGACATTGTACCATTTACCAACACTCATGCATGTACACGAACACTTAACGGGTAGAAATTCACCGTTTTTACACATTAACATTCGAAATAACACAAGTTTTGGTAAATAATAAAATGACGCGACATGAATTCTTCACGTTCCCGCCAAAACTCCGATAAGGAGTTACTGTATATCACAAAGACTGACGTAAGATACTTTTTTATGTCAACGCGAACGAGGTCTAGTTATAAATAAATTTAGATACACCCCAAAAACATTACCTCTATGCTTGGGCATCGGGTAAAAACGAATACCCGGCTGGTTTCCGCAGCACTGCTTTCACAATCTATATGGAATTCTCGCAGCTCATTCTTGTCCAAAGAAGGCATAACCCCAAAAAAAAACTGTTGCGATTTCTCAGTAATAAAATCCGCCATATCTATTGGATATAGATGACGTCATAGGTATACCCTAGGGCACAAAACCGGATTCTGCAAGCTAAGTGAACGCGCAAGTGACGTAATACGCTAGATAAACTTGCATTTTTTCTTGCCCAATTCTGCAGAGAGATTACAAAATATCGAATTGTCAGGATAAGGAACTACAGCCAAATGTGATCACTACATATTTTGTAATCTACAGTAAGTAAGCAAGAAAAATTGCACGTTCACGTGCGTCTCACCGCACTTGCGCGTTCGCTTAGATTGCAGAATACATATACATATGTAGGTACCTACCTACCCACCTATATACTTGATGTTCCAAACAAAATGGAATGTGTTTTTTGCTTCGATAAACACATATTTTTACCCGACTACCCAAGAGGGAGAGTAATGTTGAAATGAATTTCCTGAGGACAAATTGAATAAGATCTAATTTTAAAATTGACATTGTAATTATATGTTTATTAATTATATATTAATTAATGTATGGAAGCATGTAAGTATATGTATGAGTATGCCATCATCTTCATCAGCCATAAGACGTCTACTGCTGAACATATAGGCCTCTCCCTTAGAGCGCCACACCGACCGACAACGTGCCACTTGCATCCAGCAGCTGCCCGCGACTTTCACAATGTCTTCGGTCCACCTAGTGGGAGGCTGCCTAGGCTGCGTCTTCCGGTTCGTTTTCGCCACTCAAGAACCTTTCCTCCCCATCGGTTATCGGTTCTTAGAGTGATGTGGCCTGCCCATTGCCACTTCAGCTTGCAAACTCTGAAACCTATATCGGTGAATTTGGTTCTTCGATGAATATCCTCGTTCCGGATTCTATCGCGCAAAGAAACTCCGAGCATAGCTCTCTCCGTTGCCCGCTGTGCGACTTCAAAAGGAAATTTCAGTTCCATTTATCATCACTGGCAACACACATTGGTTGAAGACCTATTTGTCTTCAGGCACTGCGGGATTTTGGACGAAAAGATATATCCCGAACGCATCCAAGTTGAATTCTTCTATAAGTATGTGTTCCTATATTAACTAGCGCCTGTGTAGATTGCCGAAAGTGATCGACGTGTGAATATTTTCGTTCAAATATATTTTGAACGGCTCCTGTGGGTTAGCGGGTAAACCTTTGAGAGCAAGAGTTTGACGCTACCTACCTAAATTATGTATCAACCGTAGGTACTTATAGTAATGGATAACTCTTATCTATCCTGTGGCATTATTACGCAAAGCGTAAAATATGTCCAGAATGTGCTAAAATGTGACACCACCACCAGATTAAATAACAGTTATTATTGGTATCTTGCCAATTACCTATTCCAGTTAGGAAAACCATTGCATTATTATTATGTACCTATTTACCTGTTTAGGTATTTGTTTTCAGAAATAAGAGATTTAGATAAAACATCCGTTGTGGAACGTGCTCAAATTACCTACGTAAAAGGCTATGGGTACGGTGACCACGATTCTTGAAAATGAACTGAACTGAAACGGGAATTGTAGAACATTTTCAGATTGTTAAAATGTTACTTTAAACTCAGTTTTTTGCTTTTTGTTTTTTTGCTTTCCTGATTCTTGATATCACGTTCGCATTTTATCAACATTTTTTAATTAATAAAAATTACAGAGAGTAAATTAGAAAAAAAGACAGGTGATTAATATATAGGAAAACAATATTGATACGATAATTGCTGTAAAACATTGGCAATCGTCTATGTTTTAATTACCTCCCTGTACTTTTTATATTAAAAAATATTAAAATATTGCGAACGCTAGCCAAATTAAGGGAGCGCCCCTAAGGTTTCTCAGGGAACATGGGCAGGCAGAAGACGTCGACTGAAAAAAGGCCTCTCCTTCAGACCCTTACAAAGTGGGAGTATATTGTTCTTTAAAGGGTCTCTAAGGCGGAGCCTTTGATCAGCAGCTGGTGCATGATGACTGCTGAAGGAATCTTGAAATAATGATGGTTTGTTTTTGGGGCTGTAATCAAACGCGAAAATCCTTATAAAATATTTAAAAAGAATGATATTACAGAAATAAAGAGATTTATTAGATTCAGATTAGGAGATTAGATTTAGTATAGAATACTTAGAACTCTCCAGGGACCCTATTCGGAGAAATGACATTTTATCTCGGTCACTGTCTCTCTAATTTAGAATTTAATGGGAGTGAGAGTGACCGAGATAAAATGTCATTTCTCCGAATAGGGTCCCAGGAGAGGTAGTTCTCCCTAGGTGGAAGTCTTGAGAATTCCAAGGGAGTTTAAAGCTCTTAGACTCAGACTTAACTGTTTCTTCTTCTTCTTTTTTGAGTGACTTTTAAGTCCCATTCTTTAATTTTTCTTCTTTCAGTTATTGTTCCTTTTAGCTTGTTAAAAAATATGGCTCAATATATTATATGGCTTTCGTTAAATCGAAATTGTACTTGATCTAGTAGGATAAATATTTAGGACAAAGTATGACTCTTTGTCCTAAATATTAGGTTTATCAGGTTTAAAAATATTCTCGTTTGATACTAGACTTTATACCACACGCAATATTGTGAAGTAACACCTGGGTTTGGGTACATAACTAGAAAATGTAATGATTATTTATAGGTCTAAGTACTTCATTACATGTTCGAGAGTTATTCGTTATACATGTATCGTGAGCTAATCAGAACTTAGAGGCATTAAAAGACAGTAATATTATTTTATTACCTAGATGTAGTACTTAGGTTTATTTTTTGCCTTATGTGTCTTTGCTTAGAATGAATATAATACTAAGAATTATTCTCTACTAGCTGATGCCCGCGACTTCGTATGCGATGCAGCTCGGCTTTCGGTATCGCAGGCTTTAGAGCTCGGTAACGAAGCTTGGCTTTCTTTCCACAAAAATCTAATTTGGACTTTTAATATTTTAAAACAAAAAATAGCCAAATCGGTCCAAAGTGACGCGTTTACCAACGAACAGCTAATAATTTTTATTTGTATAGACAAATAATATATTGCCGTTTTTTTTTTTAAATTATTGGCACTGTGAATCAACACAAACTTTAAATAATTTTATGTTACTTAGATTAGACGACTAGCTACAAAAATGCCAAAGAAATGTATACCAATAATTTATTATACATCTTCTATAACTATCTCTATACTTAAATATATAAATTAATATTGTATTTTTATTAAATAAAAAATTAATAAATTTATTTAAAAAAATTGTGCACGTTCCTATAGATTTGCATGGCTGAAAGGCCGAACCTCCGGAACGTCGGTCCCAAATCCCGAGGCCGAATGCCGAAGGCCGAGCTCCACCAGTTTAAAAATATCTGTACCTATTTAAGTTAACAGTCCTGTTTACTTCGCAGTTGAAATGTTTTTACGCAATGTATTGACGGAAAATTCCTGCAATTTATCGCGACCCATCGACGAAATTTAAAACGTTTCAGTTCTCGGAAAAGACTCTGAAATGCAGGTTTTTGAGAGACGCGTGCGCTCATTTTTATGTGTATTTCGGTTATGATGATACAGCAATACCATTGTCTGAGATTTGTTCGAAATTCGAATTAATGACGTTTATCGATGTATGCACTTTCGGGATTTATTAATTATGCATGACCCTTGTTTCAAAGTTCAAAAAAATAAATTGTATTTTTAACATTTTTCATTTGGAATTAAGGTATTAAGCTATTACACGTACTTTTATTTTAATTTATAATTTTAATTATATTTTTTTATTATGAAGCTTGCCGCAATAACAGACTTTTCCGAAGTCTTGTCCTTAATAGGATATGATTTCACATCATCCTAAGCCTTAAATAATCCTCTGCCGAGTCTCTCCCTGTTTCTGCTCCTCCGTAATCATTAGCAAGATCATAACATGTCCCTTCATTAAAAGCTTTTGATCTAATATCATTGCATATGCTAGAAATACCGACATCCTGCGTTAAAAACGCTGCTACAAAGCCTTAAAAGCTTATTAAAGTTCCAAAACACATCCAGGCATTAAAACGGAACAATCACGGAATAAACTTCATCGAATCAAAGAGGGTTCATTCAAGTTCACATACGGAGAAAAGGTGTGACATAGATGTGGCAAGGATCGTGACTTCCTCCTTCCCGCTTATTCGGAATTTAAATCGACCTATCGCCATCCCGGGCAGGGCTGCCAGCCTTGAATGATTCCCTCTCTTTGTGGGTAATATTACCTTACTTTTTTAAACGTTTTTTAAATTATGAACTTGAGATAAGTCGGAATTTAAATCGACCTATCGCCATCCCGGGCAGGGCTGCCAGCCTTGAATGATTCCCTCTCTGTGGGTAATATTACCTTACTTTTTTAAACGTTTTTCAAATGATAAACTTGAGATAACTTACATGGGTATTGAAGCTACTTACATGGGTATAGATAGATTAAGGTAAAATTTGTTTTATTGACGTTGGTTAGTAAAGTTTATGTTAAAAGTTTTTTAAGTAAACACTAGCACCGTCCCGCGGTTTCAGCCGTTTTCCTATGAGAATTGTAGATACTTTCGGGATAAAAAGTATGAGCTATTCCAGGGTATAAGCTACCTCCAAAATATTAAAATCCGTTCAGTCGTTATATAGTTGAATGGGAACAAACACACTTACACATAAACTTTCGCATATTTAATAGTTTAGTCGCAAAAGTCTTTCAGAACGAAATCACGGCTCAAGAAGATGATATTTAATTTTTCAAAAGGCAACCCTGAGTCGAAACGAAACTGTCACACAACAATATCTCTTATTACCCTCCAATACGGCTATGGGTCACGCATAACGGTGGGCAGCGCACGCGCATATCATAAGCATTTTGATTGATATGTCTGCAACGTCGCCGGTACCGCTGCTTTCTTATACACTCGAATGGACGCCAACGGTACCCAATTACACCCATCTCCAGGCCTTCATTTATGGTGTCGCCATCGTCAATTTACCTGACCATACCTACTATAGCCTCAACCACTTTCAACTGCACTTACGTTCAATTCTACGCCTTATTCTGAAGAGTTAGAGATAATATTTGATCTTGTTTGTGTAGTATGTGACATCTAGAACGGCTATTGTCGTGAAATTGATAATGCCGGAGGTTCGGACAGTCATTTTGGTGGCTGGACTCGTTGAGATTAGAGAAACTTAATTATACCGATTAGATCTGGGAAATCTTATAGCATTATGTAAGTATATAGCAACAACAATTAAAAGTATATTTAGAATCGATGGTAGATGATGAGAGATGAGCCGTTTTCAGGGTCAGTTCCATGAAACGTTACTAGATGGCGTTGCTAATTCAGGTTGACATTTTTTTATTGGCCTAGAGTCCGTCCTATGCATGCCTTTCAATAAAAGTTCGGAAATTTGTGTTTGAACTACATATATTTCAAAGTGAAATCTTCGGTTAATTTGATACTGGCGAATTTCATAAAATTTGTGGTGACAAAACTACGTACATAGCAAATAGCGCCATCTATTTAGTCAGTCGAAACTAGTTGTTTTCATCTTCTCTGTATCGTGGATCGAACCTGAATCTGATTACCGTAGAATCGAGGCTGATGGCATAACAAGAGAAAGAGCAGTGGCAAAAGGAAGAATGAGAGTGGTGATAATTATGAGTAAATTAACAATTACAGAGGCGAAAAGATTAGGTATATACTAACAGCTCAACATTCCTTTTTGCAGGTTCTTAGTGTGCTCTTTATTTTATCTATTTTATTACTCAGTAAGTAACAGAAAAATAAAAAAAAGAGACTTGTCTAATTTGTTAAGAAAATGCGGGTGATTCTCTATATACTCATGAAGTAAATAGTGAGTTTACTTAAATGTTATTCAGTGGTTGAGTTTCTGGATATTTGACAGTTAAGTATTTAAAAAAAATTATAATAATTTTATTTACTCGGCTAATTGGTGACATTTTTCCAACTTTGTTGGGTCACAGGGTCACAATTTTTACGAAATAAGTATACCAGGCAAGCCAAGTTAAAATGTTTTATAATTTATACATTATTAAACAGTTCTTTCATATAATTCTTTTTTCGAAGAAATAGAAATACAGGGTTAAAAGAAAAGGGTATGCTAAGCTGAAAAGGGCTATTAGTACTCATCATTATGAACAACTTTTACTATGGGACCAACCCTGAAATCGAGAAAAGAAAATCTGCTCTTCCATAGAATAATGCCAACGACTTACGACAGAATGTATGAAACAGCGGTTTTTTTTCTTCCCATTCAGTGCTGGTCCCGTAGTAAAAGTTGCTCCTTTCGGCTTAGCATACTCTTTCCTCATAACCCTGTAGATTAGTGATAAATATTGGTACAAAAAGTGAACGCAATTTGCATTTCGAATCCCGATAGCTATGGTAATTTCCGAATGCACAAAATGACGGTCGACCAATGATATTTGACTAAAGATAGGTGTTTACCTTGAAAATGGTGCGAAAGAAGATGCAAAAGGATTGAGAGTAAAAAAAGATAGCTATAACAAAATCTGTCCGAAAAGACAGATTCGGGGGGGTAATTTTAAGTGCGCTAAAACCTTATCTCTAGTAAAATATCATTGCGGTCGACTCAGTCAACTAACACAGACATACAGATAATTGGATTTTTCCTAACCATAACATACATTGCACATAATAAACTTGATCAAATGTACTACAGCGTCGTTTTAATTTCTTTTCATTGATTTTTTTGTGCAACTGAGTAACGAGACAAGCAAATCGATCGCCTGATGATCGCGTCACGATTGCCCAAAAAATTCAGCGCCACCCAGAATTTTGCACTACAATCACAGAAGAGATATTTTTTACTATCTTTCTCTTTTCTATGACTACAATAGCTTAAACATCTACGCGGCAATGGCTGCGCTCGTCACTCTCAGATATTTTATGTTAAATTTCCATAATATGCATAGTAATTTTCGTGGATACTAGACCTTTAATTTGGAATCATGTTTGCTGTCTCACTGCAATCATCGTCGACTTCGTAAATCGGAATAGTAACGAAGATATGATCCCGTTATGATCCCGCGTAGGAATACAAATCAGTGATATCTGTGCGTTCATAATTCTGGCGGCCATCTTGCCTGGATGTCATTAATGCCAGTCAGGAGCGCGCCTTCCGCGCACATTTAACGGTAGAACTTATCTACATGTTATGATGAAAATATTTAATACTTATACATCAATAATAATAATAAATATTATATAACACATAATAAATGTTTTGATTCTTGCATTACAGCCAGAAGACGTCCAATGCTGAACAAAATCCTTCTCATAGGAAATGCAATGGATGGCATGCTCTCGCAATCAGAATCACGAACGTTTGAAAGTTAAGAGGATAAGCCCGCTGGTTCAGGTGCAAGATTTGACCCGAACACACAAAGAAAAACATTGCAAGTTAAGTTAAAAAAAAGCTCGTAAAAATACAACAGACTCATTGCGCATATGAAAAACTGGGACAAATCATAGATAATAGACAGAAATCTACAGCTTTTTGTGAATATTTTCGCTCATTTGCAAAATAATCTTATAAAATGCACGCTGTATTTGTTGAGGTTATCAAGAATGTCGTTGCAATTCGATAGATCCATGAATGAAGTGCTAATGGACAAATGACGGTCAAGTTACAAGCTTACGTCAGGAGTTCAGCTTATTGACTATTGTGTAGTACAGACCGACCAACTAAACCGTAGAGGTAGCCAAACGTTTGAACTAAAATAAATATTCTGAATTCTTTTGAAAATATGACGATGGCTCCCCCATTCAAGTGTAGGATAGGTTGATCGCTCTGTAGGTATAAACGTGTTGATTATAGCTTACGTAGATCGAATGACAACTGAATGAGCGAATCGAAGACTGTTTGACGCTTCGACACGACAAATAAGACACTTGTGAAGATACAAATTTAGGTCATTTTAGAAACATTTCTTCGAATTTAATGATGACGATGAACTAGAAATTTGCCTTTTTTAATATCATACAACTTGAAAAGTGACAATAAGTTTCAATTAATCTGCCTTGTATTATTCATTTGATAACGGACCATTACTTGTCAAATCGTCATCATCTTAACCTTTATCGATACACTGCTACACAAGCCTCTATAGCACATCATTAATTTCTTAGATTATTTTAACTTTTGAGTACAAGTTGTTTTTAATAACAAATATTTTTATTCGAATCATCAAAACTTCAAGTGGAGTTAAGAGCGTGAGGTAGTTAGCAAAGATTAGTTTGGCATATTTATTACTTTCTAAGCCTCTATTGGGAGGCCTACCTCTCACTGGACCTAGTGAGGTGGACTGACGAAATTTTTGAAAGTCTCGGATAACCTATGGCAAGTCGCAAATTGTCATTCAGTTGGCGCTCTAACGAGGAGACCTTCAAGATCTTTCAGCAGTGAGTGGACGTCTTCAGGCGCTTGATGATAAACTAAACTATCTCAGCAAAAGTATGATAACAAAAGGCGACTTATCGTCTACACGAGTACGAATCGAATCAACTGGCCGCTTTCACCAGCGGAAAGGCGTATCAATTAGGCTCCGAGGGATGATTGAATATTAAGCATCAAGGGCCCGAGATGTCGGTAACAGCACTAGCCCGCCGACATACGTGATCGGTGCTCTAAGAATCACATTACTTTGTAACTGTTGGACGAAGTAAGGATGACACTGACGGGGGAGTTAAGACCTAAGTAACCAAACAGGTTACTATATTGTATTCGTAATTGCTTTCGTAAGAACGACAATGTAATTGGCAGTCGGCAGGGGGCTGGAAGCTTTAAGCCCATGATCAATCTGAGAAGTGTTCTGTGATTGGAAGAGGCCTGTATAGCATTAGTGGGCTGATGTGTCGATGAACAGCTGTGATCTGTAATTCTAAGAAATATTTTTTTAAGAAGTAATCTTTGTGGCACGATTGTTGATCGCTTACATTTTCTCAAATGATTACATAAGGTTATCGTTATTCTACCCCCTAACTACGTCCACGTTTTGTTTTATAGCTGAAGCAACGTCTGGGTGCTAAACTAATGCTAATACACCCGCGGCACTTACTATCAGTAACTTGAATAGTTTAGTTTCAAATAGAGATTTCGTTGCTTTAATTAACTGGCTATGTTAAGATAGCAGGGTTTTTTACTATTGAATATGGTAATTATGCAGACGTGAGCTTGCTATAAGTACGTATTAATTGTATTGAACGAACGTCGATGTTGTTTACTTGACACCGTATGTTCCATTTGTTAGAAAAATGTATTTGTAAGTATGTAAACGTAGAAGCATCCTTTTTTTTAAAATTAATATCTGGGACATTATCTTCTTATATATTATTATTATATCTTATATATATATTTATTATCTAGATCTTTAAATTTTAGGATTTTATGAATATCTAAGCTTTTCTCACAAAAACAAAAGCTAGGTTTAATAAACATTTATTCTCATAAAGATAATAATTATCACTTACATGAGAATCAATTTCATAGAAAAAATAATATTGTAAGTCGTTCTAGTTAAGTTATACAATTATCGCATTCTTAGAAAAAGCTAAAATATTAAACAGAACTGAAAGGGCGATTTTCATTTTTTGCTGATATAAATATTTTTTAAATTACACTACGATATTTTTAAAAGAGACATGGCACATGTATGTATTACTAGTTTTTATCCTATAGATTATGCTCCACTCAAGGACCTTTAGGTTTCTTACTACAAAATGTGACTCCTTCAACAGACTAACTCAATAAATAAATAAATTGATAAAAGATTTGTTAAGAATTCTTAAATTACTCATCTCCATTATCAGAACCAGGTATTTTTGTCCAAATTTGCCAGCTTGCCCAATCAGGTAAACAGACAAGGCCGGAAGACACGGCAAATGGGTTATCAGATAACTTTACCGTTATGTAGACGCCTTTGACAGATATGCCAATTGGCGGAGAGTGAACTCATTTAGGACATAGATAGGGTGTTGCAACAAATGACGAAGGCAGCAAGGTGTACTAAGAATTATATTCTTTTATGAAAATAATTAAAAATTGCACGGCTATCAGTAAAAAAGGCAAGGTAAATGCGTTCATCAAACCAAAATGTCATTATGAAATATGATATGAGGTACCTAAGTCAAGAAAACGTTATCAATCATCATATTAAAAGTTGTAAAATATACATTTCCTCATCTTCATACTTTTTGGTACTTTTTTATCTTGTGTTATCCTTCTCCTCTGAACATATCCATTCATGTCCCCAAGAATGAATGTTTTCCAATTCCAATACGTTCCCCGTTCTTACAAAAAGAAATACCTGACACTGGCAATAAAACTTAGATTTTGAATGTGTCAATCAAATGTCTCAAAAACAAACAATTGCAGTGAGATTTAAAAAAAAAACGCAATTAATCTATTTGAAGACAAAGGCCACAAGAGATACAAAGAAACAGGAAATGTTCAGGAAAGCATGTAAGTTTATGCGGGTAAATTCTAAGAGCAATTAGAAGCTGAATCTAAGCATTATTTCTTGGTTAAGCAAGAAAACCACATTTAAAACAGGTATGGCTTTCGGAAACGGGCCATAGCCAAAATTGGTCAGAAGCTTCATCTCGATCGATATATCACGAAATAGCAATAACAGTAACGTCTATGAGATTATCACGTAATTACAATACTTATATACAGTAAATAAGAGTGCATAAGACTCAAGATGCGAGTGTTTTCCTTGCGGATGACAATGTGTCACATTCCAAGAATCTAATCGCGCTCGCCTTTTCCTTTACAGATGATGATGACTGGTCGAAAGCAGGAAGCAGATTAGCTAATAGTGATCTAATTTATTGACGAGTTTTCAAAGAATTTTTAAATGAGCCATCTTTTAGCAGCAGTGCAGGTATTTAATTTTTTTTATCTGGTCCTTATATTTCTTACGCGCATTTTGACACTTTACAAGTAAAGTTAAAAAGTCACTGAGAGGAATAAACATGATATAAATACTAAACAGCCATTTATGTTTCAATTTCGAATAACATTGCAGATGTTTTCAAGCAATTTTCATGTTGTTATTTAAGGCGAAAAAAAAAATCGAGATTTTTTTTCTCAGACCCTGGCCTTAATTGTCAACGAAATAACCCCATGAGATATTTATGTGAGTCACTTGGAGGTGGAGGTGTTAAACAACTTCGGACTAACCGATGTCATAAGTTAATAACTGATCTATGCTATCTTCTTTCTAACGTAAATCCACACTTCACTTCTTATGCCACAATATGAATGAATATAAAATATTGATTTCATTATCTATTAGAGGCTTGTGACGGCATCCGAACGGCCTTAAAGGTGTAGCCTCTGTTTGACCAAGTGTTGTCACACAAAAGGATGTAGGCTCCCTTGCTCTCCGGAGATCATCTGAGCAAACCGAATTCCGACGTTTCTCTTAATGAGTCTTCTAATGAGACATTCTGTGCCTGTTTGCGTTTCGAAATAGTTCTCGCCTTGCTCGTTACCATGTCTGGATTGTCGGTTATTTATTCAGCGTTTAGATTGATTTATTTCAGATAGGTTTTTAGAGCTACCTTGATTTTGAGAATGATTACAACATGTTTCTTAGTATTAGAAGTAGCTTTTTTAACTCACAATCAATGATTATTTAACTTTGTGTAATCAGAGTTACGAATATTCTAGTTCTTGAAGACTACAAGCGATAACAATAGGGCATTCTGTTTTCGACACAACGTTCGAGATTAAAATTGATTTATTATGTCTTCGATCGAAAGATTAATAAGTATTTATCAAGTCGCACTGAAACTAGAGGACGTGAGATTATTGACTTCATGTTTACCAAGTTCTACAACTGTGCTATTGAGAACAGAATATACAATACAATTACAATCAGAAATATATGGAAAATATGACGTATATGTCGACAACAGTTAATACAATTGAATGTATTTAATAGATAGTAGAAATATTCTTGGTCTTCAAGGTTTTCTAGACTATTCACAGTGAAGAATTCAAAATGACAGGTTGGCATACACCGGATGCCAGGCCGTAAACATTATCAGCTGTTCTAAAATGATGCTATAAAATGAGGGTAGTCATAAAATGCTCGGTGTCGGGCGCTGCGCGTGCGCTGAATCGTTTCTCAGGTTGCTAATGTCATACCCAGGAGGTGAGGTCGATGAGATTACGTCTCAGATGATCACGATAAAAACAGCTAAATAACTACTTAGGTAAATCTTAAAGTATGTTGTGTGCTCATATTAAAACTAACAGACAAACACGACTAGTCTATAAACCATCGATGGTAATAGATCAATGCTGTAAACGATAAAATTGCTAAATCAGGTTAAAACAAGGTTTTAGAGTTTTGACGGGAACTCGATGAAGTCATGTCGCGTCATTGTATTCTTTTCTAAAATTTTTGGGGTTTCCGAGTGTTAAATGTGTAAAAATGGTGGATTCGGTAATTAGTATAATGTTGTGAACTCTTCGTGTTGTTTCCAAATCTCCATGGAACCTGTAGTAAAGTCTCCACCTGACTTCACTCTCACTGGGGCATGACGTGGACTTGATCGTGACTTACTTTGCTTGACTTACACTATGACTGAGACTCATTTTAATTGTGAAATATTTAACTTCACTTGCAATATTACTTGACACTGGCTAAATACACAACGTGTGGGGCCAAAACATAAGAGAGAAAATAGTATGGTTTTAAAAACACGTAAATGTACCTAAAAAGGTATAAAAGGTTCAGGGTTCTACGGAAAAGGTATGATAAGCCGAAAAGGGCTTATATAATACTCATGACTGTGAACAACTTTTGCTATGACATCAACCCTGAAATCCAGAAAAAATAAATCAGCCATACATTTTGTCGAGTGTCATTGACATTTTTCTATGGAACAGCTGATTTTTTTTCTCGACTTCAGGATTGATCCCATAGTAAAAGTTGTTCATAATGATGAGTACTATAAGCCTTTTTCGTCTTAGGATACCCTTTCCTTATAGCCCTGTATAACAAGATACCGACCGAAAAACACCTGCAAAAACTACAAGATTATTCTTATGTTACTTCTCATGTATTTACAATACTACATATTAAATACATGAAATATAAGCCTACGTAACCTATATTAAATAAATGTTGTTTTTCTGACAAAAGCTGTTCAAATGTTTGCATTGTTCGAGATAGATTTCAAGCTTGACAACTATTAATCCTACCAATGTACCGAATTGATTCTCGCAATTACTTATGTTCAATGTAATTTCGATATTATCACGTTAACTTCAAGCGAGGCAACAAAGATATTTTTTTAATTACATTGGAGCGAGTTACCAACCGAAGGACGGGCAGCAGCCTCCTATAGCGAACGGTGAACGTTCTGCGATCCCCAAGCCGTCTTCTGGCTGATAATGTAATGTAATGAGTTACCAACTATGTTATATAATGGAATATACGGTCGTCTCGAGGAAAAAACTTCGCTTGCGCTTTCAAAACTCCCCACATTACAACTGTCTGTAAATGCAAAACGTTAAACTATACGTCGTAAAAATTGCACAAAAAAGGATCAACGCTATCTAGCGAACTATAAGAAGTATATTTGTCTCTGTCTGTCTGGATGTTTGTCGCGTTATCACGACTAAACGGCTGAACGGATCTTGGTGAAATTTGATAAGGAGTTACTGTATATCACAAAGACGGACATAGGATACTTTTTTATGTCCACACGAATGAAGTCGCGAGTAACAACTAGTAATAATATATACGTCTTTATTATAATGTTTTTTTTTTAATTTATATTTTTTGTAATATTTTTGTGTTTATTTCTTTCTTTCAAACAGATGACACAGACAAATAAATAATACAATATTTTAAAATTCAAACTGTCGACAAAAACTTGCGAATTGGTGAGATAGCTGTGGCACGACTACAAAAAATTAAGTCAAAAAAAATAAAAAGTTCAACTCTTCACTTTGGAATCTAGAAGTTATAGAAATGCTAAATTTATTTAATACAAATACTCACGTTGTGTACAAGGCAGCTCAGCCGCAGGGGCCGCAGGAGCATTAGCGGCTCCCTGCATGGCCCGCGAACGAACGCGACGCCGCCTGCGGACAACACCGTAAACTTTAGTCCCGGGAACAACAACATCATGGTCAACCTTACTTTGAGATAAGTTTGATTTTGTACGAGCTTTTGGAATATCAAGATATGAATTTAAGGACGACTGACACACGTTACTCGAAACGGTGACACTAAGCCGAAAAGGCCATTTCACTCAATCTTTTAATAACTTTTAGTATAGGGACATGATGGGAACCTTGAGATCACGAAAAATGATCTGTAAAAAATGTCGTGTACACTCCATAAAATGTGTGGAGCAGCTAATTTTTTTCGCAATTTCTAATTTTACTTCTAATACCTCTGTGTAACGATCACAGTGCATTGCCTAACAGGACTTTGAACAGCTGGTGGTGGTGTGGTAGGTATATATAAGTACTGTAAGTTCTTATATGCTACTTATTTTTAATTAGGAATCAGAAAAAAATGGGCAATGTAGCAAAAGTAAGAATCTTTGTTGAAAAAAGTTATTGCAAGACTAATCTTTTAGGTTTTTGCAGGGATTGTTTACCAGATATACCGAGTACGACCAAGGCCTACGAAATTCTTCGACATCGTTTTTTTTCCATTATAGTTTCAATAGATAATGCCAACTTTTTTCTGGTAATTAAAAAATTGAGTTATGGGCAAGCGTAACATTTACAATCAAGTGAGGGACATGCTGATCCCGTCGCTTAGTTACATAAAAAAAGTTGAAAAACAAAGGCACAAAGGCAGCGAGTTGAGTCACAACACTGCGTTATCGCCTTACTTCCTGTGCCAGACAATCAATGATCGAGAATGAGGGTACCTAATCTACTTGTGAGCGCGGAGCTATCAGGTACGCAGACATTTTCACGGCAAGTGAGTACGTACATTATTTCTACATATACCGTCGCCTTGAGTCCATAAAAAAAGAGCCAACTGAATCCTACCCCTGAATGCTATCAGATTTCGATGTTTTTTTTTATAAAGACAATAGACAAATATTTATTTGTGGAGAAAAAACACATTAAGTAAACAAAAGCAAAAAATAAGGTACTATCATACTAATTTACACAACATTGTTTTTCGCCACAAACCAAACCAAACCAACTCAGCATAATACTGGTATATGCCACTAACCACTGGTATACTGGTCAGTACGTATATGTTAGCTACACCGGGAAAAACTAATCCTAACCAATATTATAAAACAAAAGTAACTCTGTCTCTCTGTCTGTTTGTCGCGTTTCACGGCTAAACGGCTGAATGGCTCGACCTGATTTTTAGCATATATTTAGCTTACGGGTCGGAGACTGACATAGGGTACATTTTTTTAATTGTAGGTCCACGTGAACTAAGTCACGGTGTGCTTATAAGTTAGTTTTTTTTAAATTACGCAATGTCTTCGTAGTTACAGGCACGAAAATGGCGATTTTTTTGCGTTGAAATAATGACGATGAAAAGTAATTTTTATTTAAGATTATTATTTATCCAAGCCGTTGCGTTGCCACAAAAACCAAAGATTTTGGGGGTGATAACAGTTTTCCCTCGAAACGCTAATTTCATCAAAAAGTTAGGAAAATTCAATAAGTCTCTCTATCGCAGGCACGAGAAACAGAGCGACAGTGCTATACAATTTCAAATATCGTATGCGCCAAAACCTCGTAGCACAACGACCCTCTAATTGAAAAAAAAGTGATTTTTCAGTGGTACACTTTTCACTTTTTTTTCAATTATTTATGTCGATAAAGTTCATTATTTATGTAGATAAAGTGCCGGCAGAAAAAACATTACAGCCAGAGATAAAACAACTGCGAACGGAGTGTGGGCTAACGTCCAAGGAACACTTTTAAGACTAAGCTTTTAAAATATTTTGCTTCACTAGAAACATTACAAAACTTGACTTCGCTAAGTGTGGAGCCAAAATATAAAAGACAAAAAAAGAGTCCAAGGAAAATAAAACAAATACTGTCAAGACTAGCTCCACTGAAACTAGGCCTGTGATGTGCTCCAATAAATAACCTTTTATTTTTTTGCTTCACTATAAATATTACAAAACTTGTCTTCACTATATGTGGAGCCAAAATATAACCGAATTCGGTCGCAAAGTGCTGTAGCGAAAAGTCAAGACTAGCGCCCCTGATACATTAAATTATGTGTTCAGATAGCGAAAGTTTAATAGTTAAATAAAACAAATACCCTGTGATGTGCTCCAATAATAAAATCCTTTACAGAAATCACACCTAGCTCCCATTAGAAACCGCAGTCATCAAAGCACACCGCTTATCAAACAGATAAACAAATACTTATCGTATTACGATTCCACCTTTCCCACTAAAGTAAGTGCAAGTGAGACGATCAAAGGACGGCACGCCGCCGCCGCAGACGGTCTTTTGTTCTTGATTTGCGCTAAACGAGCGAAAGTTGAAACATGAGGTTAGCTTCACTTAGCTTTACGTTTATCGGATCAGTGGGAAATATATTAATAATCTCTGTTACTGTGGAGAGCGCGAGGTGCAAGTTGCAGACCACAGAGTGCAGAGTGCGAGCTTTTACAATAATGTTTACCTATTCGATCGCGTTAACATTAACTAAGTATCTGGGACATTTTTGCACACACGGTCATCTGACTCCAAACTAAGCAAAGCTTGTAATATGGCTGCCAGAGACTGATATACGTACATATATATTTTTTAAATACATACTTATATAGATATTGAGACCCAGACATAGAACAAACACAAATGTTCATCAAATGTTGTCCTAGATGGGAATCGAATCCAAGCCCCCAAGCACAGAAGGTTCACTACCAACTGAGCCACCGGGGCAGTCAACGATTTGTATAAAGTACGAGCAGTGCCATGTAGATGGCTTAAAATGGCGCTGCTTTTACTTCGTACAAATTATAGTTAAATTTAACGCGATTGAATACGTAATCGCAATTGGAAAAACTCTCATTTGACACTCATATGAGATCCCCTAGATCCCGCATTCAGGACGATCGTATCCACGCATCGTTCAAAATACACCTATAAATATTTAGTCTCATTGGTTCATTGCTAAACGCGAATAGGTGTCATAACCAACGAACGATTTGTCAAAGTCCCCACAATCCGCGTTTTCATCCAACTTTGGTGAGTTTTGTCGGAACAACGATCTCGTAATGCAGTATAAATAATATCATTATGATATGGGACTGAGACTGATGGACTCACTTAGGATAGAAGCACCAGAGCAAAGCAATAAACATCATATTGGAATCTTGAAAGTTTCAGTAAGAGCTCGCTCCGTTCGCTTATTCCGATAGTTCTGTACATGTGTTCTTTTATTTTTGGTGTACACAATAAAGAGTTTATATCTATCTATCTATCTATCTATCTATCTTATTTTCAACATTTCTTAAATATAAAAAAAATCACAAAGTGGAAATTTAGTAAAGTAAACACTCAGTTATCTTTGAATACCATTGCCAATATTAATTATTAACCGACTTCCCAAAAAAAGGACGAGGTTCTCAATTCTCAATTCGACTGTTTTTTTAATTAATTTTTTAGGTCTGTTACCTCAGAACTCCGTCATTTATATAATGTTCATTTGTTCATATACAACCTGTAGCCTGAACGGTTTGGTCATTTTGACGAGAGAGTTTTCCTTCGATTTCTTTTTTATCCCCCTTTTTTATTTTATTTTTTTATCACCCTTTTTATTATTATTTTTTTGTCACCCTTTTATTCCTTTTTTTTATATGTCACAGACAACATTTAGTAGGGCATTTTAATCTACTAAATCATCATCTAATATTATTTAGAGCAGCAATAGTATTAAAGTACTTAACATGGATCGTTATTCACCTGTACAAGGATATTTGTTATCAGAGCAGACGTGATCCGATGACAGTGTACCTCAGTAATCTTTGTCTATTATTATCAAGTAATATAATTATATATAATAGTTTACGACGGAAAAATACACTACACTAATATCGTCGGATAGCAAACTAACCGCCGCGCCGGCAATGTCCGTTCAAGTCAAAATTTGTCAAATTTGATATATTGTCAAAACTGGCAATTTGACAAAATTTATTTCTGCCAAAATGGACAAACGAGCGTTATTTGCTAGCTGACGATATTATACAGTTTTTTGTTGCAACTGAGGGACGCGCATGTCGTTTGTCTGATTTTAAGCGCTGTGAAGGTCTCTGAATTATCATAGAACTATCATTGAAAGTACAGATTCTTGTCTGTGTCGTTTCAAGGCTAAATGCCAGTTGAATATTTTGAAATTTGGCAAGGTGAGGGCGGACTTACGATTCGTTTTATTCCCGAAATTTGCGAGAAACTGGAAAGTTTTTTTCAACAATTTCAAACTAGCAAGCAAATTCCTATCGTAAACAATTGTTGCAAGATCATGAAATGCAACTTGAAGAGAAGAAGAATAAGAGAAGAACAAAGACTTCGGAAGTGAGAAGTTGAAGTAAGTTGCGATAATTGAAGTCTTCAATAAACAAAGTCTTTGTTCTAAGGAGGAAAGTGACAAAACATTATCTTACATGATAAAATGCAAAAACTGCAAAAAATAAATTTTCATATTTGTGCCAAAATTATTGGGCATTCCTATTATTGAGGACACGGGGACATTGAATTGAATTGATCGGTTTTTTTCTCTAAAAATTCAGTATGAGCTGTGATGGAATTCCGAATTAAAATGATTACGATAAAATATATTTTGTTTTAAATATTTTAGGGCTTACAATGCCCTACAAAGTAGATGATAATTTATTTTTCATTGAGTACAATGGTGATGTGCATTTGCGCCCTATTGTATCTTTAAAATGTATATTTTTGTATGTATTGTCTTCTAACATTTTCATACAATAAGTGATTTAAACATTCCTTTTGTAACATTACAGTCATGTTGCAGTATCTATTGATATATTTATATCAGTTTGTTTTTACCCTAATGCCCAGGATAGGTGGGTAATGTTTTTGGGGTATTTAAATATATAAATAAGTTTGTAAGGGTGTGTTTGTGTGTATAGCCAAAACAGCTTTTTTTGACAAGACAAATCGTAGCATTTTGCATAATTATGTTGATTTGTTTTTCATAAAATGGCATTACTTGTTGTGCTATCGGGTTTGTGGGTATGTTTATTATTTTATTATAAAAAAATGAAAGAAAAAAAATATGAATAAATGAAATGGAAAAAATGAATCGCGGTGTTTTAAAAAAAAATGTCATCATCTTGAAATGTAAAAATATTAAAAATTAAAGTAAACATTAATTTATAAACTAAATTACTTAAACAAGGATAGAAAGAATAAATGGTTTCCTACAGGACCCCAATGAGAAGCGACTCTTAATAAGATTATATTAATAAGACTGCGTATACCATTAAAAACAATTGTAACAACTGGATTTATCGCTAAAAGCGATCTCATCCAGGCAACGCTATTTGATTTTCGGAGATAATAATAAGACATTAAATAAATGAATACACTTGTTAACTTCAGTATCGATAAGAGAGAACCAAAACATCTCATTCGATATTATCGGTTGAGTAATGGTTTTCTCAAGAGTGCATCTCTATCACTTGAGATAGTGATGTGATAGCCATCGTTAGTGATAATGATGTCTCAACCAGATGAGATGGATATCGTTTTGAGGTGATTTTATTGTTACGAGTACAAATGGGATTTTCTTTTTACCCGACTGCCCACGAAGAAGGGCGTATGTAATACGTAGGTGGGTTTGGGTATATGTAAATATGCCAATAATTATGTAGGTAAGATATGTAATGTATGTTTATAATTTATAAGAACACACAAACATACATTACATATCCATACTTACTATTATATTACCTCCTGTAGCCAAAACGGCTTGACCGATTTTGATGGGTGAGGTGTCGTTGGATTTTTCTTTACGCCTGGAGTGACAGGCTATATTTTGCAGTCGGGTATTTTAAATCGGAATCAATAAAGAAATATCCCGAAAAAACAAGATAGCACTGAAAATAGGGTTAAAATCGCAAAGAGCGATCATGTATATAATAAGTACAAATTATATTTATACCTAAAGAGTAAAACTGTAATTTTGTTAGTTTGTTTGTCGGGGGGTAATCGCCAGAACTTATATTATTAGTTATTGCTTCTATTTGGTACCTACTTTAACAAAGTGAGCGTGCCGTTGGCAAAAGCAGTGACACTAATATCATAAATGCGAAAGTTTGTGCGTTAGTGTGTAAGTGTGTTATGTTAGTGTGTTTGTTCCCGTTTAACTCTGTAAAGGCTGAACGGATTTGGATGAACTTTGCTGATAGCTTATACCCTGGATTAACACGTAGGCTACTTTTTATCACTGTTTTTTTAGGTTTCTCTAGAATAGCGGGTGAAACCACGGGGCGTTGCTAGTTTATTATAATTTTAGGGACTTCCGAAATATCATACTTGTTTTTAATTTTGTAATTATGACTAACTTTCCAATAAGAAAAAATGCAAGAAGATAGATAGATAGATAAACTCTTTATTGTTCACACCAGATTGTACATAGTAGGACAGAATACAAAACATTTTAGCTAGTGTAACAAATGGCGGCCTTATCGCTGAAAGCGATCTCTTCCAGGCAACCTTAATTTAAACGAGATTTACAAAATATGAGCCAAAAGAGGCTACTATAAAATTGCATTTTTATTAGTAAGTAGATATACGCTGCAATTTTCCTTTCCGCTCCTCATTAAAAAAAGCAAACTTCGGGCCTTTTTCCCGACTGCCCAAGAAGGAATAATGTTTTTGGGGTTTTATGTAAGATGTTTGTGTGTTCCTATAGTACTTACCTTTGCAGCCTTAAACGGCTTGACTGATTTTGACGAAGTACTATTTATATGGATATGGATTAATTGGCGTAGCTATTTAATCATTATGATAAATCTAATTTACTTATTTAGACAAAATGTTTCCGTTAGCAGTTAAATAACAGTTAAATTAATTAAGTATAATTATTATAGAATTAAAACGTTTAATTTAAAGCGTACAACTAGTAGGCACTTTGAAAGACGAGCGTTTCAGTAATTCTAATTTCCAAACTGACAATTTACAGTGACATCAAACATGAAAAAAAAAAGATTATTTTTGTCTCTAAGTTGGTGTTTTAAAATTAATACCAATTCTTTTTATATTCATAAAAATCCTTAGAAAAAACTCATATATTACTACAACAGCAGCCACTAAAATGATCTATATTAAACATATGAGTAAATATAAATATACGCTTTATTTCTAACTAAAGTTTTTTTTAACAAAAACACAGGTGTTACACATTTTTTGATCTCAATCATATATTTATATCCTGTCACTGCTAATTTACCTCGTGGTTTTCACTGATATAAAAAATATCTTATTATTCAAAGCACTTTGTTTTCTGTAAAAACAACAAAGTGCACCTGCACACGGAAAATTCATCCGATATTAAACAAAGCCCGTTTTGAGCATAAAAATCATAAAATCCAAATAACACCACGAAAATGTTTTACGGCGCAAAATTTCTAAACAATAAAAAATTCTAGAGATTTTACTGCATTTCATCAGTTAAAAATGTACCTTCCGAAGGCGAAAACAGTCTCGGACGACAATACATCAGGTGGGCCATGGCGCACTGAACTAAATTGAATTTTATAACATTCCGTAGCGAAACAAACGACGTCGCCCTCCGATAATAATTTGCATCCTAATCTAATCGAAACTTACCCAATTTTGGATTACTTTTGCACTATCAGCCGACGCACGTACTGGAAATGTCCATAAGCACACACCTTCCAGTCTCTCACAGAAAATAAGACACTAATAAGCACAGATTTAAAAAAAAATATCACAACGTTCTAAGGCACAATATAATAAAATTATTTTTTTAAATTTCGCGGGCGCGGTGCACGCATCTCGCATAAACGACAACCTCGCGCTACGAGATGTCGTCTCGTTGTGGTGATGAGAGTACGCACTGTCGCTCTGCTCTCGGGGGAGCAAGATACGGCGTGTGATTGGTCGAGAGAGCGCGCGGGGAGAAGGAGAGGGCACATCTCGCGCGGACGGCGACGAAGCGAGACAGATAGTGTTAGAATGTTCCTCGTGCTACAGATTGTCCGCCGCCAGTTCAGGTGGATATCACTATGATAATGTGGAGATGCCTCAGCCAGTGGTTCCGTATTATCGACGTTTATTTTTGGAATTATCTATTTCGTGTTGGTAATGGCGTCTTTTGTTTTTTTAATTTTTTTATCGCTAGTAACCCCTCCTAATAAATATTGTTTTTATAATTATACCGATCAGGGTGAATTCTGTACTGATTGCGTCATAGGGACGCGCAATGTTACGATTGTGATGATTTGCTAATTACATGATAATTAATTGATTTATATGATAATTACGAAGCGCTTGCGAGTAAAATTTCGATAATGTTCCGAGAATATAGTTATCGTTAGTTGCTTAAGTAATTTTTTAAGATTACTCTTTATGATACTAATTTCATAGAAAGTGTTGCTTAGATGTTATTTACCTACACTTAGATAACTTTTAAACGTACAAGTAAAAATTATGAAATACATACTTAGAGGTAGTTGTGTAATATTAATTACTTATTTTTTATTAGGGCTTAAAATAAAGCAAGGTAAAACAATAAGAATAAGTATGGTAATACTTTATAAGATTACATTTAAAAGATAAGAGCTTGAAAATGAATTTATAAAAAACTGTTATATATTTTTACATTGACATAATTCATAATAGTTATCTAAAAATATGAATTGATTCGTCAATTCAATATTACTGAATACATATTTTAAGTAATTATGAATGTAGGTATTCGTATAGAAATTAACTTTCATTAGTACGTGGTTTTTGTCGTGTTCTTTTACTTATTTATTTCTTAGAGTAACTGTTAATGCATGCAAACATTTATTATCTTTAGCCAATATTTAGAGAACCACAAATTGGCTTCTTATGTAAATGTATTGACAAGACCAGACTTGTCCTAATTTAAGAACTGAATAATCTTGAGAATTAGTTTAGCTAGTTTGTCTTTTAAAAATAAAATGTATTGAATTAAATGTTTACAAAATGTTATCAAAATACGGGTTTAGTTGCTAAAATGAATATATATACTTTTTTTTATATTAAGTACTTACTCATAATTGAGTAGGGAACTTGTAGGTACCTGATTTGTTTAATTATGTTATCCTTCATGTCTTCCATAACCAAGGACAGGCAATAAATGAAGAAGAAACAAAAACAATTATTTTTTTCTGTTTCTTTTATTTTTTTACTATGTATTTTCAGTTGATGGCAAATGGTTGAGTTAGTAAGAGTAGAATAATAAATAAAACAAATAACGTTAGCTTTTCAAGTAATGTGAGTATTAGGCGCTGAGTTCAGCTCTTAATACTTACTTATTTATCTTTTAATCTAGATAATGTATTTAGTAAATAATTAAATTTTAAAGCAAATACATTGAAATATAATCATACAAACTTTTGATCACGCCTCACAAGAACCATTGACCCCTAAAAATCATTTTTTCGCAGATCACAGAATTAGCACATTCTCGTTTTCGTTTTTTCGAAAAGTGCGGCGACAGTTTGAAAAATGGATTTCGGAGTAGGCCATAGAACGTGGGTTGATTTAAGAAAATGACGTCATGGGATGAAGACGGAACAAGCCCCTCCGACATTAGTCAATGTTTTTTGCAAGATATATTCGTTTTGGATTCAAAAGCTAGAATAGAATAGATACACAGTTTTACCCGACTTCCAAAAAAAGAGGTTCTCAATTCGATTTAACGTTATTTTAAAATGTTGTTACCTCAGAAATCCGTTATTTATAAACTGATTTGGAAAATATATTTCTTATTTGAAAGGATCCATCCAGATTGGTGGCATTTTTATCAAAATCAAGCATTTACATTCAGAAAGTCTCATTTTGGTGAAGCAAACTGATGAATTAAACCACAGATGACCACCGGTACTCCTCAATCATAAGTATTTCACGGGTGCCTGCAAGATAACTTCGATTACGACATGGTTTTTTGGTAAAATTATAATTTGACGAATGAAAAAACATATTTACATTTTTTTCGGTCTCTGTCATAATAAAATATTATAAAGTGAAAGTTTTTTAGCAACATTAGTAATCTCATCATGAACGGACACAGCATTTAATAATCGGCATCATCAGCCAGAAGAGGTCCACTGCTGTACAAAGGCCTCCGCCTTAAAGAAGGGGCTGCCATAATCCCCTCGCAGTGTGCTTACAGCATGATGGATAAAGTTAAGATCCTTTCTCTCTCTCAGAGAAGTCCTGTGTCAGTAGTGGGAGCATGATAGGCTGATGATGATGATGAGTTAGGTACGACAATGCGTTCCTTGAGTCCATCTCGCAGCTCGGAGGGGCGACCTCTAATCGGTCACCGCTGATCAAACATTGGGCCCTCCGATCTGTCAACACGTGTATCCGTGTTCCTAGATATGTGTCACCAGAAAAGGACGTCAGTTATCACACTAATATTATAAATGCGACAGTTTGTGTGTAGGTGTGTAAGTATGTAAGTATGTAAGTAGGTAAGTACTTAGGTAAGTATGTATGTATATAAGTATATAAGTATATAAGCGTGTTTGTTTCCCGTTCAACTCTGTAACGGCTGAACGAATTTGAATGAAATTTGGAGGTAGCTTATACACTGGATACATATACATATACATATAGGCTTCTTTTTATCCCGAAAAAAAATAACGTTTCCTATAGGATAGCGAGTGAAACCGCGGGACACAGCTAGTTTTTAATATAATGAAAATATATAATTCCCGTGAAATAAAAATAAGGTCTTAGGCCTTAAAAGAGGCCTTGAAAATATCCTCAAAAAGATTAAATATTATAAAACTTACTTAAAATCATTTACATTATTTATTTATATATATTTTTTCCATAAGCTGTGGGGCTTGATTTTACGTCCTTGTAAAAAATTAAATAAAAAAATAACAATCAAACTAAGTAATTAAATAGGTTAACTAAGTTAAAATTCTCAAATCTCTTTAAGCTCCAAGAGCGAAAAAAAAAAAAAAAAATTCAAATTGGATCAAAAGTTTCCTAAAAAAATTATTCAATCGACTTGACAATCTCCTCTTTTTTTAGGAAGTCAGTTGAAAGGTGGACAATGGAGTTTCTATTTCCAAAGGTCAATCTGTACCAGTAATCGGTCATGCCGCCCTGAGCAAACACGACGCCCATGCTCTGTGGCGCCCGAAGATTCTGTCAACAACACGTTTTTTTGTCACTTATTTCTGAATATTAGAGGTAGCAATGACAGCTCAGTGGTTAGCGCTTTCGGATCGCATGCTGCGGGGCGTAGGTTCAAATCCCAACGATGGGCTTTAGCTACCAGTGAAAGAAAACATTGTGAAAAATATAGCGTGGTTGTAATTTCTAGTATTCGGCTGCCTAGCTACCCTCTCGTCGCCCTAATATTCACCCTTTTTGCGTCTTTGGCCTCGCCATCACTCTATCTCTATCTCTCTCGCCATTCTTTTGACTCATGGTCAAAAACCGAATATAATACGGATAAGGTGAGGAGCAAGGAGGTTCTTACTTCAACCGGACCCGCCTGTAAATGTATTTTTTTTTTATTTGTCAAATAGACCCGCTTTAAAATTCGAATGTATTTAGTATTTCGTGTAAAATAATTAAAAAAAACACCAGAACTTCTACTATTTTTACTTGCTGATCGATTGATGGCCACACTACGTCCTAATTCCCTCGCCACTCGTCGAGTATGTGGCAGCAGTAAAACACCATAAGAGTGGCTATACATATGTCTGACCTGACATCGTGTGAAAGAGATGGCTATATATAAGTTTCTGGGGGAGCGAAAGGGAGAAGCTATAACCTTAATAGTTTGTTTCTTTTGCTCCCGTGAAATTCAAGTCTAGCTGTCCCGTTCACACGATGTCAGGCCATGTATAGCCACTTTAAAACGTCGACAAGACAGTGCTTCAAACGAGACTTGAAGCACGCGAGATTTGGAGATGCGGTGATAAAGCTTGGTAACTTGTACACAGTCATCCCCATGATATGAAAAGCTTATCAGATTTTGCCTGATTCCTACGAAATCTGCTTATGAGAATTGATTTAAAAAGTCTTTACAGTCAGTTTACTGTCAGTTACATCCATATGGGAATTTTAAATCAAAACATGCGGAAAACCACAATTTTAAGTTATGATATGTCAGTTACCGCTAGGTTCATAATATGTACATTAAATCGATGACTGCATAACGGTAGCAATTCTTTGAATCTCGAGTGCGCCAGAAAATCCACCTGAATCCTCAACAACTCGGTCTGACGAATCATAATCCGGACGAGGCGTGACCTGGCCTTTATGTACATACATTGCGCACCGCGGCAAAATTTCTTCTACTCATTCTATCGTGCATGCACAGGGCACTGCTATGTTTGTCTCGTTCTAGCACGACATAAACAGTAGACAATTTTGTCGCAGTGCGCATACTAGTCATTCGTTATTCTACCGCCTACATTTTGGAAAATATGCACATGATATCTGATTCCGTCATCCAATTTCCGTCATAGGTCATTGAGGCTGTCGTTCCATCCTTACGTCATGAACTTTTAAAAAGTCCGGACTCAACGTTTTCAAAACTGCTTTTTGGTTCAAACTATTAAAAATTGGAAAGCGGTGTTCTCTAAGTATACAGTAAGTACAACCTAGGTCTCTTCAAGACAAGGCATCTCATGAGCGTCGCTTTCCATCATGTTAGTTGTGGGCAAAATCTGGCCCATTTCAAAATAATAATAAAAACACAAATTTCATCAAAAAGTAGGACAATTCATTAAATCTCTCTATCGCACGCACGAGAAACTGAGCGACAGCTATGCGACTTCAAGTATCGACTGCGCCAAAACCTCGCGGAAGGACTAATGGTAAGTAGCACTTTTGCCCATTATTCAACCGCCAATCACATACTGGACTAGCTGCGCCCCGCGTTTTCACCCGCAATTTTACAGGAACGGTTAGCTTTTTCGGGATGAAAATCCTATATGTTAATCAGGGAATAAGAATCAATTTATTACAATTAAAGCAAATCATGTATTTTGCCCAGCCCTGTGCACTGGAAACATTGCCCTACAATCCTGAACATGAACGCTGCACTCTACTGCCTGTCGGTTGAATATTGGATAAGTGGTGTGGTTTTTTGGTATCATTGTTGAAGTTGTTCATAATATATTATATCCTTCTTATTATGCACCGAAAATCCAATATATCTCCTCAAAAAACGTAATTCAATGATTCATTTGTACTAAAAACCCATTTTAGAAGGTTGGAGCTAAATAATCACTGTTCAAACGCCAGCACTATTATGGCTAGCACGAGATTCTCTCGATCACTGTCTTTTCTATACATATAAGAGCGAGAGACCAAGGAAATTTCGACCGCTCCAGAATAGTTATCAGCTTGTTATCTGGCGTGGGTATTAATTGATTCTATATCTATATGATAACAATGATCTTTAATCTAAGAATAACATGTTTTTCACAGCTCAAGGCGTTATAATACCAAGACATTTTTATCTTTTTTAAAGGATAAAGTAATTATTTTTTATCGCGTTTTAACCAAAGAAAAAATGAACACAGAATACAGAATGTTCTCAGAATGTCATAGTTGATTGATTCAGGCGTAACTTTGCGGTAGTTCATTTAAGGTGCAACGTTTCACACATCGCGCGAAATTCATTTGCAATTTTGCGCCAATAAATAAGTTGTTTTAAGAAATTACGGGTAAAATGATCACCTAGATAACATTGGTTTAGCTACAAATCTCAATAAGTTGATTTTCATCATGGTTTTGGGTTTAGTGAGAAATGTACTTATACTAGCTTTCAACTTGAATTTTTGATTGGTGTATTTTCTTGAAACAATCTATTTATTATCGCAAAATTAGTTTTCGAGAACCTACGATGAGTAATTAAGCTGTAATTGACAAAAAACGCAAGAAAATTTGAATTTCGCGCGCTGAGCGAAACGTTGCACCTTAACAGTTTATTTGCAGCGGAAAGACACTACATATTGGTTATTTTTGACACAGTTTGAAGTAGAAACATAAAAAAAAGTAGACTAGTTTTAGTTTCCTTATACAGTAGATAAATTAACATTGAATATTAACTAGCTGTAAAATTATTGCAAGCTAAATTAGGCACTGGTTTGGCGAGATAGGATTTTGATTAAAATAATTTAGTGTCGGTTTTTCTATACCTAAATATCAAAACAATAGGTTAACTAAGGACAATTTTTACATAAATATATTACTTAATTTAATACTTTAAATTAGAGTAAAGTAAGTGTTAAACCCCCGAATACTGAAACGCTTGTTAACTTTGACAACAGATTAATTCTAATGCTGCTTTTGTCTGGCACTAAGCAAATGACAAAGGCAGCAACAGACTTAATCTGTCGTCAAAGTTAACAAACGTTTCAGTATTCGGAGTAACAAAACTCAGTATTTAGTTAGGTTGCTAACAGACTTGAAAACCAAGGACTGCAGAGCAACGACCAAAAATAAGAGTTAAATATATTTCTCTCTCTTTCCTTATCAGTTGTTAGAGTTTTTAAATAGGATTTCACTTTCATAGCTCATTACTAGGATTCCATGAGTCGGGTAAGTCATAGAAAATGGACAAACAAAACCGGTCGGGAATCGAATCCGACACCTGCTCATAATGGCAGACATTCTACCATTTAAAAAAGAAGGCCGTTAAACGTTAGGTGTTATTCTGCAGAGTGCCGAGTGCGAGTTTTTCCAAATGCGTTTACTTACTCGATCTATTTCGATGAAATAATGATTTGTATGAAGTAAGAGCAGTGTCATCTAGATGACGCTAGATGGCGCTGCTCTTACTTCATACGAAAACGCGATCGAATAGGTAAACGCAATTAGAAAAACTCGCACTCGGCACTCAGGTCTAGCATGCGCACCGCGACAAAATCTTCTCGACTCTTTATGTCGTGCGAGTGTTCTGTCTCTGCACGACAAGAAGAGTAGAGAACATTTTGTCGCAGAGGACATGCTAAGCCTGCTGAACGCTGCCTTACTTGAGCTACACCTTGCTACGAGCTTAGTGCTACGAGTGCTACGAGGTGTTACGAGAAACGAATTCACTTTTTTGAATGGCTTTTTTTTACTAAAGTTCTTTTTTTTTGGTCACCGTCCATAAGAAGGGGTAAATACATATTATATATATTATTATTTATAGTATTTTTTGTGTATTTCTATTGTATGTACGTATATCATATTTATTGTATTTATTTATACTTATGATGTAGTAATTTAGTAGATAGGTACTTGCATGAATTTATTTACACCACCAACCGTATTTCTGTTTAAAATTTCTGTCCATGCTAAGGTTGCCTGGAAGAAATCGCTTTAGGCGATAAGGCTGCCCATTATACTGCCGGATATTTAATTATTGTTTAATTTTAATTGTATTTTCGGTTTTTAATAACATTATTTACAATATAAGTATTGTATTGTAAGGGAAGCTGCCTTGTCTAGTTTTTTTCAGGTATTGTTCATTTTTAAAAGATTTTATTTAACTTACAGTGTTTGTGTGTATGTATGTTCGGGTCAAATCTTGCAACTGGATTTTAGAACAGTTCCCCTTGTTCAATTGAATTGAAATTTTGCATGCCTGTGAAGTTCCGGTGACAATACAATATTACGAGAGCGAGCTGATCTGATGGTGGAGACGGAAGGTGGAAAACGAAACTTCTCAGTAACTAACAGTAGATTGATGGTGTTTGGACTCATTTTGTTCAGCTTACAGTACCAATAACGGATTTTAAATAAGCTTGTCTGGAAAAATGTATTGATCCTTAAAAACTATTTTTTTATACGTTTGAGTTACGAGGCAAGCACGTTGTCAGCCAGAATTTTGAACTTCAACAGTTCAAAACCATGCGCGGCAATTCATTGCGCTCGTCACCCTGAAATATTTGATGTTAAACCTCTTTATACCAAGTAAAAAGTCAAATTTAATCAATTTCAAAGTAAATTTAAATTAAGGTTAATAAAGGCACCATACAATATAACTTTATTAGACACCGAAAATACAATGAAACTTAAACTAACCAATGTTGAAATATCCGGAAGTATTATGGCAGCCTTGTCACCTAAAGCGATTTCTTCCAGGCAAAACCTTAAATAGCGAACATATACTATTTTTTTATTATGTTTTCGAAAAAAGATACAATTTATTCTATTATATACATATTTACAATAAAATATAACCTACCTACTTACCTACTTAAAATTAAAACAAATTATAAACAAAAATAAATAAATAGAAAAAACCTAATCCACAAGCTTTTTACTAATACTATGTTTTTACATTAACCATATTTTGCTTTTATAGCGGTTTGGACATTAGCTGAATAAATACGTAAGCGCCAACTAGTTTTTGGCAGATTTTTCGGGGTACACCTTTTTGTATGAGGTTGTTATTCTTCTCGTTGTTATTTCTTCTGCCGAGCTACATGCCGTGCTCGGCAGAAGGGAATTGTAAAATACTAATTCTCGTTGTGATTTTGCTTTTTAGACGTAATTAATGCTATTAAGTTCGACGTTAAGTGCTACTTCCACAGCTTTTTGTTTATGATATACAAATAGATTTTTACATAAAAAAGTAGTCTATGTGTTCATGAATCATTACCATTTTCATTATTTTTTGACCGAGCAAAGCGAAGGTCTCAGAGTTCACTGGGACAAATCGGCATTTGTATGTATGTTTGTATGTATATTTGTACGATGATAACTTGCGAACAGTAGATCAGATCTTCATACAATTTTGTAGGCAAGTAGTTCATTTCGATACAATTTTTAAGTTCGAATATGAGCTGAATTGGTCTAGGGGTTGTGAAGATATAGGGGTCGCAAGGTCTCAGTTCGGCGCAAACTACTAGTTAGTTTTTAGTCGTGAAAAGGTAACATACGATAGGCAGAGAGACAAATTTACTTTCTACAGCTCGGTAGATGACGTTGATCCATCTTTGTGCATTTTTTGCTCTGGAAAAGGGTTTTTTTGACGTTTTGTATTATGAATTGAAAGTCCCTACATTAGTAGGGAGTTCTGAATCGCGCAAACGAAGTGTTTTGCTCGAAACGAACGTATTCATTTGTATACCTCGCAGCTGATTGTTCCTGTTACGACTGCGGCTATATTCCTCTGAATTATAATATTGGTAAGGATTTGTGCATTTTTTGACGTTTCGTATGGACTGCCATCGGTTATCGGTCCTCACAATCACAGAAGAGAGAAGTAAATAAAAATTTTACCTCTTCTGTGCTCACAATGTTCCGTTTAAAAAATGATTATCCTCAAAATGCAGTCTAGAAGTGACGTGTACATTTGCTCGGTTCAAAGGAAACACGCCGCGCGCGGGTCGGTTCCAGAACGCAGCTTGGTTGAACTTGGGTATTTAATACCAAATGGCGTGATTAAAACAATTTAATTGATAAATTATCGTTACGTCACGTCTGGTGCGAATACTAATTCAATTTAGTCAACTGTTGATATGTGAACAGAGCCCAGCTATAGCATACGTGAACCTAAACTTAAGATTAGAGTATACCGCTTACTTGTCCATAAAAAGCGCTCACTGTTTCCCACCCCTAAATGTTATACGATTTCGATATTTTTTTTTTATATGTTATCTACACCCTGAAAACCATAGAAGAGCAAAAAAATTTACTTCTCTTTTCTGTGGTGAAAACTATGCATCAAGGTTTGAATTTTTTTGAATTATTACCTTCGTAGTTATGGGCGTAGACGAATTTTTTGCTTTGAAATAAACATCTCTTATTATTTTTTGCTATAACTCAAAGATATTGCATAATTTCAAAAAAAAAACAAACATACTCATAGTTTTGACGGTGTAGATAACGTATATAAATTAATCCAAAATACATTAGGAGTGAGGTGACACGGGCGTTGCCGGTGCGTCGCGTCGCCTCATTGCTTTGATTTAAATGCACTAAGTGCCACAAGAAAAATGAGGTGTCTCTACGAAAATTGTGTGTACATATTTTTTATTTAGATTTTCGGGAAAAAAAAGTGCCGCTAGGAGAACGATTCTCCAGCGGAAAGCGTTTTTCACAAATATCTCAAAAATGGCCGGACACGCAAATTTGAAGTGACCACACACATTTACACGATATCTAGCTAAATATCTACTAAACTCAAGTCATATAATCAAATTCGATATTTTTCCGCTAGGAGTACGCACACTCTTACTATGACGTCGCAGTTTTTCTCCCCGCTTCGCCTCGCTGGTTCCTTGTCCGCTGCGCGTGCGTTGCGACGTCGCAACTCACGTCACTGTGATTTATATGTAGGACGACTCTACGCACTGACAATGCATCGTGTGGCCTCACTATTATATATTATCTTATTCGCACATATTTATATCTATTATATATAATACATCTATAATTTAAATTTGCAACGTTAGTTATCATATTTTATATAGCAATTTATTTAAGTCTATTGCACTAAATAACTTAGGAATAGAAGCTTATAATTTAAGAGTAATTTGTATTGCCATAATTATGTACTCATGGGGGGATGACGCTGGTTTCCGAAATACAGTGTAATGCTAGTTCGGGAACCAGAGGCTTCTAAACTTTTTATGTACCGCTCTTATGTGTCAAATAAAAAAACTTTGATTGATTGATTGATCTTAGAGGTAACGAAACCGTTGGCGCTTTTTGTATGAATATGAAGGCAGTATACTGTAGTCTTAAGGTGCAACGTTTTGGTCGGCGCGCGAAATTCAAATTTTCTTGCGTTTTTTGTCAATTGCAGCTTAATTACTCATCGTAGGTTCATGAAAACTAATTTTGCGACAATATATAGATTGTTTCAAGAAATTACACTAACCAAAAATTCAAGTTGAAAGCTAGTATAAGTACATTTGTCACTAAACCAAACAACAAAGTTAAAATCAGCTTATTGAAATTTATAGCTAAACCAATGTTATCTAGGTGATCATTTTACCCTTAATTTCTTAAAACAACTTATTTATTGGCGCAAAATTGGTTTCAATAAATCCACGATGAGTAATTAAGCTGTAATTGACAAAAAACGAAATAAAATTTGAATTTCGCGCGATGAAATGAACGTTGCACCTTAACGAAATGTTCGAGAACTTCATCCTACAGGATAAGGAAATTGCTTGCATTATTTATTTATTGCATTATTACTACATTATTGTTTAGGTAATATTATTAACACGAAAGCACGTACTTCAGCGGGAAAACGGTATATATTATACCTAAGAATCAAGTTTACAATAAATTAAAGCGTTAATTACATATTAGTTTTATCGCACAATTTAATAAGTAGAGGATAAAATACAATGAAGGAAAGGAAAGGCTTATCCTATTCCTAACTAATATTATAATTCCGAGGAATATAGCCGCAGTCGTATCAGGACCAATAAATCTTCGGGGTATAAAAATTAATACGTAAACCCCAAAAACGTTACCCACCTTCATGGTCAGTCGGGTAATAAAGATATAAATAAATGTTTGCGTACGTATTCCCGCCAAATCGCGGAAACCGCGCCAAATTCATTCACGACATAGAGGTTTACAAACATAGCGTCCGCTGTCGGAAAAAATAGATAGACGGGATGTGGAACCGGTTAGTTTACATAATATTGACTAGGGTGGCTGCGAATGGCCTAACAATGACTAGTTCACGTCCCAAAATACCTAGACATGAACTAATAAATTTAATACTTCATATTACGTGACAGAAAGCCACTCGGAGAGACCCGCGGGGATGTCCTAAAACTGCGTCCAGCGGGCTTATCCTCTAACTTTGAAACGTTCGTGATTCTGATTGCGAGAGCATGCCATCTCGCTCGTATCAACTTAGTCGCACTATGCGCGGTCCCGGTCGCGCAACTCTCGCTATCGCTTTCAGAGTTACGGGATAAGCCCACAGAACCACCGTATCCTACGGGCAGCATCGTCCTCTGTAAGCTATGAGCATTCTGCAATCCTTAAACCGCCTGTCAAGCGTGGGGATTATAGCACCTCCTTAAAGCCATTGGCCATTGTTCAGCAATGGACGTGTCTTCCATGTCATGACATTTTGAATAGAAATGTGTAGGCATATTTATTTTAACAACTATATAAGAGGCTCTCAATCCGGATGTAACTTGTAATTACAATGTTACAATAAGGATAATAAGGAGTAATAACCAATAGGCAACCACAAGGAAACTCAAAGATTGCCGAAGCGCATTACTTCAATATAGTGCTGATTCTCAATATGTCCCCGGAGACCAAAAAGTCCAATTCTCAAAATGACCACTTCTTAAAAGGGCAACTTCTCAAAATTTTATTTTTCTCCTTCCCTTCTGCAGCTATCTATTGGATCTTTGTTGTAATAGCTTGTATTCTACTGAGTGTAATTCTTCTTTACGACACCGAAGATAACAAAATACACGCTGATCAATCGCTGTTGCAATGTGGATAAGTCAACCAACTTATCCGTGCAGTTGGTTATATGTTTGAACTGTTAATATGATATAAGATTTGTTGAGGAAATGCGATAGATGCGCTCCTACACGACTACAGATAAGTTGGTGGTACTAAACTGCGTTATTGCATGATGTTACGTTGTTTTTTTTGTCGACAGCCAGCGGTAACTGACACTGGCCGGTAGAAATGTCTCGCGCTAATAATCATGCTCAAGAAAAAAGTTAAGATTCATTTTCGCGCCAACGCTTCCGCCATGTTTGCGTGATAAATGTGATGTTATTGGTCATACGACTTTCCTTTACTTTCGTTTTCAACTGAAGATGTTCATCCGTGATTGAATGTTCTTCCTTGGTTTGTTTTAATTTTCGTTGTATATGTTTTGTAACCAGTCGCGAGAACTTATATTTTGTAAGCATCAGTGGCAAGACGAGTCAGGTCACTCACTGGTAACACGCTTGCCCATAACAGTTCAGTGCCATCCAGAATGGTATGGCTTTAAAGGCCTGCCCAAAACGGGCGAATAAACAAAAAAAAAAAAAAAAAAAAAACGGTTTCGCGGCAATGGACTGAAGTTAAAAACATTTATTTTTTTGCCTATTGGCGGAATCGTGAAGAAGTCATGTCACGATATTGTATTATTTTCCATAACTTGTGTTATTTCGAATGTTAATGTGTAAAAATGGTGTATTTTTATCCATTAAGTGTTCATGAACGTGCACGAGTGTTGGTGAATAGTATAATATTGTGAAAACTTCGAACTTTGTTTCCAAAACTCGATAGAAACCTCTAGTAAAGTCTCCGCCACTTTACTAAGGCATGACGTGGACTTGATCGTGACTTACTTTGTTTGACTTAGACTATGACTGAGACTTACTATAATTGTGAAATATTTGACTTCACTTGAAATATTACAATACTTGACACTGGCTAAATACACAACTTGTGAAGCCATAATATAAGCGGAAAAAAGACATGAAATGGGTGGATTGAAGATACGACATGTCTTATTTTTCACGATGACATTTTTCACTATTAGGTACACAGAAGAGAGAAAAAAAAATTTCCTCTTCTGTGATTAGGTACGTCCTAGAGAGTTAAGTAAGTTTTTTTTTTTTTTGTAGTTTTGTCGGGAACGTGAAGAAATCATGTCGCGTAATTTTATTATTTTCCAAAACTTGTGTTATTTCGAGTGTTAATGTGTAAAAACGGTGAATTTTTACCCGTTAAGTGTTTGTGAACATACACGAGTGTTGGTGAATGGTATAATGTCGTGAAATGTGAATTTTCATGTTGTTTTCAAAACTCCATAGAAGGCTCTAGTAAAGTTTTCACCACTATACTGGGGCATGACTTGGACTTGACCGTGAGTTACTTTGCTTGACTTAGACTGTGACTATGACTTGTTTGATAATTCTTAACAAAACTTGAAAATATATATGTATACTTGACACTGGCAAATGCATAAGACGTGCGACGCCAAAATCCTCTTAGAAAGAGAAGAAAAAAAAAAGTTTTTTTTTTTTTTTAAATGTAATTGGTGCCAAACAAGCTACGGGCCTCCTGATGGTAAGTGGTCACCGCCGCCTATGGACACCTCCAATACCAGGGGCATTGAAAGTGCGTTGCCTACCTTAAAAGAACTTAAGTATGAACTAGGAGCTTTCAAAGTTTAGTACAGACGGGCATAAGAGTTTTTCTATCTGAAAAGTAGCAACGAAGGTGTCAAGTCAAATAAAAAAATTAGGTTTTTATACTGACGTATATCAAAATAACATTGTTGTTTGTCTGTTTGAGATGTAGAATCCTGCGCCCTCGTATCGTATTTGGACACAATATTTGTCGAGATGATATCGGTTCCTCTGGTAAAGTCAATATTGTTGGAGTCAGTGACCTCAGTACTGGATCTTAAGAACGTTATTTAGAATCTATAATTGACCGAGCGAAGCGAAGGACTACGAGTCTACGGAAGCAAGTCGGTATGTATGTTTGTGTGATCTTCATGAAATTTTGTTAGCAAGTACCATGTTTGAGTTTTGGCGGGATCGTGAAGAAATCATGTCGCGTCATTTTATTATTTTCCATTACTTGTGTTATTTCGAGTGTTAATGTGTAAAAACTGTGAATTTTTACCCGTTAAGTGTTCGTGAACATGCACGAGTGTTGGTGAATGGTATAATGTCGTGAAACGTGAATTTTCGTGTTGTTTCCATAACTCCATACAAGGCTCTAGTAAAGTTTTCACCACTTTACTGGGGCATGATTTGGACTTGACCGTGACTTTCTTTGCTCGACTTTGACTGTGACTATGACTTGTTTGATATTATTTAACAAAACTTGAAAATATATAAGTATGGCAAATGTACAAGACGTGCGAAGCCAAAATCCTCTCAGGAGGAAAGAGAAAAAAAAAAGTACCGTGTTAATTTCAATACAATATGAGCAAAAGAAAAGATCGCGAGCTCTCAGTTTGGCGCGAACTACTAGTAATTTCACTGGAAACATTCGGAACAAAGCAATGCTTGCACACTACTGTTTGGCGGTTGAATGACTGGCAAATATGTGGTACTACTCCAGGCGGGGCTTGCAAAAGATTCCTACAATTACAAGGTAAATAAGTACGGTCAGAGTAAAGGCTTCACTCAAAGGTAAACTTCGTCGTGTTTAACATAAATTTAATTCAAAATTTGCATTGATAATCGAGATAAGTGCGAGAAGTGAACGAGTTTATTCTATCCGTTCGTTCACACTTGTTCAAATACTATTCAGGTGTTCAGTAATGTGTTAAACATGTTTTGATTCTGTATAGATATGTAGAACCAGATAAGCTAACTTGTTAATATTTTACTATTTTGTTAATAGATTACGTAGTTCTGAATTTTTAAAAGTAAAATTAAATTAAAAAAAAAAAAAAGTTATAATAATTTAAATATTATTTAAGTTTTTCATAGTAAAATTTTTAAAAGATTTAAAGGTTTTACAAGGTACCTAGATTATTATTGAACTATCATCATCATCATCAGCCGGAGGACGTTCACTGCTGAACATAAGTATATCTATACATGTAATAAAACTGTAGCCGAATAGGAAGAATTCTGTGGTTCAAGTATATTTATAAAAAGCCAAAAGAAAAAATAAAAGACGAAATTTGTTTTCATTGTAAAAACAACATATAATTTCTTGTTTCGTGTTAATCTAAATTGCAACACCTCAGAACTACGAGTGTTTAATTTTTTCGAAGGGATAAATCTAGAGCAATAAATGAATGAGACACTAAATTTATAACAAGTATTGTAGGTACGTGTTGCATACAGGGTATAATAAATTAATCACCCAGATATACTTTTATACCTAAATTAGATCTTGATTAATATGGGAATCCAGTACTGTACAGGATAATATGGGAAGCATCGTTTTACTTCAGTGCATTGCCGCGAAACGCGCATGTATGGATTTATACTTTTTTTTTTTAATTTTGAATGGCACTGAGCTGTTATGGGCAAGCGTGTTACCAGTGAGTGACCTGACTCGTCTTCCCACTGTTGCTTACAAAATATAAGTTCTCTGGTTACTGGTTACAACTTCTCGTTCCCGCTAAAACTCAGTCTATATGATATTTTGTGGGGGAATAAATACGGAACTCTCCTTGCTTTTGAGGGTTCTTTGCACTGAGCCAGTACTCTCTGCATCAGCCGTTTAACACCCCACTGCTGGGATATCGGCCTAACCTCGGAGGGTGATTACGCCATATCCATCACGCTGGCCACATATGCTAAATGGCACATACGGCTAGATTCACATATGCCATTTAATTTATTTTCCGGAAATATGCAGTTTTTCTCACGATGTTTTCCTTCACCGAAAAGCCAGTATTTACTAAACTTTAATTCGGTGGTGGCCGAAATACGGTCTTGAGCACTGCAATTATTTATATGAAAACTTAAAAAAACACGTTGCATATCAACGAAAAGTACTATAAAATCATAGAGCCTGTATACCCAGTTTCTTTAAGACACGACCAACGTACGGACAGCAAATTTTGCCATTTGAAGCAGAGACTTCCGTTCGCTTCGCACATTCGGTCAATTATGTGCTAGGCCGTCCCTTTCTACTGGAAAGACCTCACTCTGTCTCCTCTCGATTTATTCTGTCCCTATGTGCCTACCGCTCCTTTCAGAACGCATGTAGGTCACACTATACCGGTCATTGTTTACAGGGTCTGCCTTGAAACTATGTCTTGAGGCACCAAGAATTATCCCCAGGGCATAAGAAATTGTTACCCAACCGTATCACTAACGCAGAACGCCCAGTTGCCTCAGTGAGATAGATAACTAGAGCCCCGATAAGGTGTTTAATAAGATGTTGCGAAACGTAATATAATTATTATCTTTTCGCTGTTGCGCTTATGCATATACTGTTTGCATATTATTAGTTTTTTTTTACATTGAGGTATGGATGCTGAAAGCGACAGTTTACTCGAAGAAAAAAATATCGAAGGTCTATTGTGACAGAAGTTTGATTTCGAATGCAGTCAAAATTAGATAGCATTGCATCAATGCAAAATGCCTTTTGAATATTCATTTTATTTTCTTTAAAATAAAGTAGACATTTTTCAAGTAAATAGGCTGATAGAGTGGAACTGTTTGTGTGTTTGTCCTGTACTAATGCGACAGAAATGTGATACTGATGACGTTCGGGCGATGACACAGTCATCAATTTAAATATCAAGGTATCAAAATTAAATTAAAATTATTGAAGAAAAAATACACGTTTGAGTTGACTTAGCAGTCATAAAAAATCCGGAACATTTAGGATTCAGACATTTTCACGTTCCGTCGTATTTGGCGTTTTGCTATGTTGTATTCTGCGAAGCCTTTGTGTTTCGCCTCCAGTATCAAATTCCAAGATAAAATCTGATATTATTATCTTGAAAATATAAAAAAAAAAAAAAAAAAAAAAGTTTATCTACTCCAATAATAATTATGATTTATTTCAATCTGCTTGAACATAAATCTAATTGATAAAAGGGGGTTAGGTAAAACATGCGTCAGACACGCTTCTACAACATTGGGACGTCAGTAAGAATTTCGTCAGCAAAGCATTTAGTCGAAGTAAGCGTGAGTAGGTTTTTTTTTCTAGTAATGTGTGATTATTTAGACACGTAGGTAGATACGTTAAGAGGATAAAACTACCACGAGGTAATGGCGCATTCGATATTTGAAATTGTATAGCTGTCACTATGTTTCTCGTGCGTGCAATAGAGACAGTTAATGAATTTTTCTAACTTTTAGATGAAATTAGCGTTTCTGACAGTCTGTTATCACCCCCTAAATCTTAACAAAATCTTTAGTTTTTGGTATATCTAAGCGCCATAATCTAAGATGCTATTTGTTTTTTTTTTTTTAATCTTTATGGTATTACAATAACAACTAATTTTCTTTCTCGTATTTCTGAAGCAAAAAAAAAATGACACTTTAAGAATATCACAATGAAGATATTGCGAAATTAAAAAAAAAAACAAACATATACAGCATAGTTTTCCACGGTGTAGATAACATATTATCAAATAATCGAAATCGGATAACATTTAGGGGTACGCTTTCTGTATGGACAAAACGGCGGTATACTCTATTCTTAAGTAGGACTATAGATCCGCGTGCACACCTCCGTCGCGAAACTATAGCAGCAAATCGCTACTAGTTTAAATGTGAACCTTATATCGTGTTACGTACATCATAATTTCAAATAAGGCACAAACTACGGCCACATTCGCTATGAATCGCCTACGTAGTACGTCGCGTTATTACGAGTAGATTTTCGCGGTAATGGTTTCTCATTGTAGGTGTAAGTGTAACGGTCAATGTTTATTTATGCCACATCTAGATAATTTATCCAGTAGGTCTATGCTGTGCTCACTGCCGTTAAGTAGTGGCAAGGTCTACGCACAGCTCATTATAATGTAAACACACCAAATCATCTCCGCGAGTTTTGCGAAACGTTGAATGTCATATCCAACTGTTGCAGCGACCTCTTTACGAGTTAGATTTTATTATATATTACGTAAGATATTTTAATTAACGTTGGTAATCATTTTAAGGTCATAATTTTGCATGAAATATCTCAACTATGTGCAAAATAGCTGTAAGACTAAGAAAACTGGCGCTGTGGTCGATGCACAAATTTCCTCTTTATATAGATACTGCATTACGAGATCTTTGTTTCGAGAAAACGCGCCGAAGTTTTTGGAAATCGCGGGTTGCGGGGACTGAGTTAAAGCGTTCTCATTGGCTACGCCTACTCGCACCTAGCAATGAATTTTAAAAGTGTATTTTGACGTAGCCAGCGCCGCGAGCGAATCGCTTGCCCGCCTCAGTTTGAACGAAGCTGTTTGCTTTTATAGATCGGTTTAGGCAGTGCGTAACTACACACTGCCTAAATACAATACAGTGTGTATTTACGCTAATTACAGTACAATACAGTAAAATAATCAGTAATTACTGAGAATTTTACTAAGAAGATAGACTTGGTTTTATTTTACCCCCCATGCAATAATATAATACCAATGCAATCCAGTTTCGCAAAGGACCTGGTGCCCAGATATAGGTACCTCTTTGAGGTTTTATAGCGTTAATCAAAGAAAAAAAAACTAAATGATAAAAAATAACAAGCAATTTTATTAAAAGAAAAACAAAATATCCGACTGCAAAATGTACCTCAAGTCACTCCAGACCATAGAAAAATTATACGAGAAGGATGACAATCTCATACAAAAAAGTTTACCCCCAAAACACGGCACAAAATTAGATAGTGCCTACGTATTTAGTCAGTTATTGTTCAAAGCGCTATGCCAATGAAAATATTATGGTTAACATTGAAGCATGTTATTGATATATGTCCGCAATTTCAGGTTGAGTTCAAATTAGACTACAATACACGTACGACGTAAAAAATATGTTTTCAACGCCATCCTTTGAGAACCAGCGTGTTTTGTAAATAAAATATAAAATTAGTAACTTTACTGATATGTATAACTAATGCAAAAATATTTATAATAAGTTGCGTTTTTTCTCACGGATGGATGAATTAGCTTGGGTTTCTATTTCAAGTCAAGCAGAAATTATGACGATCATGTCGCAGTTTAAAGCACATGCATCTTACGCCCTTATCAGTTACTACAATCGGGTTAAGTATCTTTCCACGGCCATTGGCACTCTTCTTTATATAACTCTTTTACGCTACAGGAGGTAAGGAACACAAACCACAGATCTGTTATACAAACATAATACGGACACCCTAAAAACGTTACCATCCTTCTTGGACAGCCGACTAAAAATAAAATACATCTTTCGCTTTTTGTTTCTGGCTACATTCATCCAACTGTTTCACATACATCCTCACTATCTCTTAAGATATGGGCCCCACGTTTTGTAACATTAGATGTTTTTACAAAAATAGATAATACTGATGATATGTTCTTCACGTTTTCACGTCAGCTGGCAACACATTACCCATTCATATTTCGGCTGTGCGCCATTCACTGAATCGCCTAGTAAATGTGTCAAATCGACGCGTGCGCACCTATGGCGCTTCTAGTGTGACAATGTTACCCACACTTAGCGGACAGTGAAAAGGAGTAGAATGGTGTATTGAGAGCCCAGTGTACACCAAAGATTGGAATTGTGATTGAAGTAATGTAACGGTGATGAAGGAACAGGCAGTGATGATGATGACTCACCTTAGCTGAAGAGAATTAAGCGTTTTGGTGACTTATTTGCAGATAGAGGTACTTTCGAATCTATAAATAATATGCGATGCAATTTTACTACTGACAGAATTTAAATTTATTTTTTAATTATTAATTTAAAATTAAATTAATTTAAATTTAAAATAGTTTTTTTTATAATTTGATCTTTTACTTGTGTTTGTGTATTTATTGTTTTGATATTTTTATTTAAAGTTGCATTTTTTTTTTAAAGTGGGTAAATAAATTTCTTGATTTTTTCCAATAATCCCCTTCCGCCGCTCAAATGTTCTCAAATGCTCAAATTTCGGGACTTTTGGGTAAAAAGTCTAATTTCCTTCGCAATGGATTATCTTAGGGGATTACTGGATCATGTGGTTTTTTGTATTATCTTTTCCACTTTGAATTAAATTACTCATTATTCGTAATTATATTACTCGTAATAACTTTTTAGTCCCCGTTCAGTCTTTATTAGTCCACAAAGCATGGTGTCCGTTTGCTCGTCTGCGCGAAAGCGAGCGGATGCTTGCGCGTACGGATCTCGCGCCTGTAGCATGCGTAATTTGTCAAAATTTTCTCTAGAGGAATTTTTGGACGATCTGCTTCTTGACCGGACCGGACTGAGCACCATCAACAAAATTTGTAGATATACTACAGTGGTAAGTCACAATAATACAGTAAAAATAGTATTTATATGTAACTAGCTGATGCCCGCTGGCGTACGCGGGTTTAGGGCTCAGAGCTGAAACTCGGATTTTGTGCTCACCAATACAAAGTAAAAATGACGAACTATCACACAAAGTTTTATCCCATAAGTATAATAATCATAATCGTAATAAATTTCAGTACGCCCAAAATGTCGTACAATATTGTACAGACCTAAGTATTATAATTTATGTGTATGGCCAATGTAATGTCAAACTTATTTTTAGTGCTTATTCTCACTAAATTTTATAAAGAACTCCCCGTGCTTTTCTCGCTTCTTGACCGGTCGGGATGATTGCGATATCCTAATAATAATTAGTCATTCGATTTTATTTTTTTACAAATATTTATTTATTTACAATAATATTTCAATTTCAATTTCAATCATTTTATTTCAATTTGGTACAGTCTGTACACTTTTGAACGTCAATCAGGTACTATATTAGTTTATAATGTTTATAATGAAATATTATAAATATTATGAATATTAATTATATTATAATGAAATGAAATAGAAATTAATGAACATAGATACATTTTATAAAACAGCCAATTATATTATTTAATATTATTATTAAATTATTTTTAATTATTATTAATATTTTTTAAGTGATATAAACAATATCGTTTTTAAAACCTACTAGCTATATACTAGCTATAAATATAACCTATTAGCTGCGCCTGAAACTTGCTTTGCAAACGTACTCAACAATCTTAAATATTGTGTCATATCTCCAGTTTCCGTGAGCCGATTTTAATGTAACATAGCTTGTTATTAAACCTAGGACACCTCAGACCATTTTTTAGAAAACCGCTTGTCAAACGAAACTCTCAAGATAATAAAAGCCCGCTTAAGCTGAGCCTTGTGCACTAAGGATTAGGTAGATCCCGTGGTTCAACTTGTAATAGACATCCTCATATTTTCCTAAATTGCGTCGTAACTTCAATATTCCTGCACCGATTTTGATTAAATAACGCCTATGCTATGCGCCGGAATACACAGAATATATTTTTAAAAACTGCATGTAAATCCGTGCCTTAGTTTCTGAGTTTATCCCGGACAGACAGACTGATAGACAAACATTTTGAAAATTATATTTTTGGGTTCTGTTGCTGCCAAATAAATACTCCTAAAAAATTATGTTTCCAAAAATATCTTCAATGCACAGTTATCCCCTCGTTACAGTTTTATTATAAGTATAGATTCACATCACGCTTCTACATAATTCACATCCTTACCGGAAATGTCGTTTTATGTGGACACGTTTTTATACATGCGAGTATGTACGACCAGAACCACCAGAACACGGGCAGCAGGTTCCTCTTAGGGAATGGTGAAAATTCTGCGATCTCCAAGCCTGCCAAGCGTGGGGATTTCGACAACTCCCCATTAGCGGGGAGGCTTCGTCCAGCAGTAGACCTCTAAAAGCTGATAGTAGTAAGACACAATTGGCTATTTCGATGATAAGTAATTTGTATAATTGGCCATTTTGTGAATTAGTTCTAAGTATTTGAAACTAAATAAGTCGTGGTAGCTCAGTGGGAGAACGCTCGCCTCACATTCCTGAGGTAGCAGGTTCGAACCCGAGCGGGCCCGTACCAATGAGTTCTTTGAAACTTACATACGGATATACCACTGGCTTTACGGTGAAGGAAAACATCGTGAGGAAACCTGCATATCTCCGGAGAAGAAATTCGATGGCGTATGTGAATCCGCCAACCCGCACTGGGCCAGCGTGGTGGATATGGCCTAATCACCCTTAGAGGGTAGGCTGATATCCCAGCAGTGGGATGTTTAAAGGCTGATATAGTAGTATTTAAAACTAGTTTATTAAAAACAATACAACATATATAGTGGTTTGAAGTATTCAGGTCCATCACTTCGACTGGTCATAAAATATGTTTATTTATCGTTTACTAATATTTTATTACAAATTATAACTAATGGTTAGTGTCAAACAATTTATATATTAATTATATTAAGTTGTCGAAATAAATATGTTGCAAACCTAAACTTAAATGTACAAACTTAAACTATAAACAAAATTAAAATAGATACTTAAATAAATTAAATCTAAAATATCTACAAATAAAAAACCGCATTTAGGTCGCTGTCTACGGGTAAGGTGCCCAAAAAGCTGGCGACATTACCCCGTTGAATTGCCAAGCTCACCCTTTGACCGAGGTAAGCGCCAGCTCTTTGGTCACCTGTAATTTCGACTAGGCGCCTGGACAGCTTCTTAACTAAACAACGGCCCTCCCACTAAACTTTGACTGCCCCGGTGGCTCAGTTGGTAGTGAACCTACCTTCTGTGTTTGGGGGCGTGGGTTCGATTCCCATCTAGGACAAACATTCATGTGATGAATATTTGTGTTTGTTCTATGTCTGGGTGTTAATATCTATATAAGTATGTATTTAAAAATATCTATGTACGTATATCAGTCTCTGGCAGCCATATTACAAGCTTTGCTTAGTTTGGGGTCAGATGACCGTGTGTGTAAAAATGTACCAGATAAAAAAAAAAAAAAAAAAAAAACCTAAACAACGGCCTGCCGGACCCCAAGGTCCCATGGTCTCAACCCCAAACGGAAGAAATATGTATCCCTCGCTGAGCGATTCATATTTCCTCCGTTTGAGGTTTTCCGCTATTTACGCCGCTGCCCCAGCCGCCCTCGAAGTGCTTTGGAGGTGGGAGGGTGCCAGCTGCAAACGTAATAGTTTCGACAACTAGTCATGCTGACGTCCCGCGCGATCCACTCGACCACACGTGCCCAACAGGCAAGCGAAATAAACTAATGATTAATAAAAGTTTAAAAGGAACATTTGTAGCATATTTCCAATGCAGTCAAATAGCCTATAATTACACAAGTATCTAGAGTAGGTAGATGCAGAGAAAGCAGTCCACAGATTAGGTCCCAGTGTGTATTGCCTAATCGTCCAGGGGCTCGCAACGAGAAGCATGTTAATGATCTGGCGCAATGATCGTTATCTAATGCTAATTGCGATGATGGATCCAATGACGACTTATTTGTATGATTCGCTGGCGTTCTTGCTAAATGGAAGGAAAATGGATGTACACTATACTCCATTCCACATACCATTGAGCTATGATCCCAAAAAAACTGCACCCGTCTTCTTAGGCAGTCGGGTAAATACAAAACCCACTTCCTGTGGCATACAATCTCAACGCGCACTGAGCACTGCATACTAAGCTGTCATCGCAATATTTATCAAGGTTAATCAAGATTAATCGTAATTAATCAAGATTTATCGAAATTTAATCAAGATGAATCAAGACTAATCATAAATAATCAATTAAATCAAGACTCCAGAACTATTACGTGGGATCATAATGGAAGGAAAGATTCATTTAGTTCACACTGGTTTTTGTTTTTTTAAATAAATAGTTTTGGATCAGTTTTTGGTATACACCTACCTTCCATGCAATGCAACCTTGTAAAACTAAAAAATATTCAAAGTAGTAGTTCTGCGAACAGTATACCTCAGTATACCTCAGTATACCAGTAGTAGTAGTAGTAGTAGTAGTAGTATAGACCTCGTGAATACAAACTTTTTGCACAATCTAAGTTTGTCTGTCTGGTCTCACGACCTGATTTATATCTTAGCATCATAACATACAACATGTAACAACATCATAAGTAATGGGATCATGGGGATATTTAAAAGGGCTGTTAATAGAGTCTTAAAAGGTCGGCAACGTATCCGTGTTTTCCTGGTGTTGCAGGTATCCACAGGCGACGGTGATCGCTTACCATCAGGCGGCTTGTTTGCCACTTATGGCAAAAAATAAAAACTTTAAAATTTTGCTCATAAAATTTAAATTCTTGCTAAATTTTATCAAAATTTGCCGTTAAATGGCGCCGCAGCAAGCTCTCCCCCTTTTTGGGGAAAATACCCTTCCGAAGAAAAAACGCCGACAATAAACAAAAATCTATGAGTTTGTTGAACGTATAGCAAGTTTCGTCAAGATTAGTTGAAAATACGCCCTGTACGACCACGAACTGGAAGACGAAGCGTAGGCAGGCCTCCCACTAGGTGGACCGACGACATTGTGAAAGTCGCGGGCAACCGGTGGATGCAAGTGGCACATTGTCGGTCTGTGTGGCGCTCTAAGGGGGAAGCCTATGTTCAACAGTGGACGTCTTCTGGCTGATAATGTAATGTATGTAATGTAACGCCCTGTACGCGAGTACCAACATCCATATTCCAGTTGTTGCAAAGACTTCGCTCACTTTGTTCATCGGTCAAAAATCTACTAACACCTTTTGTAGGTAGGTAGTTTATGAGATAGGTACCGTAAGTATCTATTCTATCCTATCATTCTTGGTTGAAAAGCTATATTCAGGTAGTTAATTAATTATTTACAATTGAAATTCAGAATTGATAATGAGGCGAACGATTCCAGAAATGCTAGTTCCCGCGAGTTTCGTAACAAACATCATTTACATGTTTATGTGGTCGGCGTTTGTCCCGTAAAGCGCTTTGCTTGGAACTTTAGATGTGTATCTTGTTTTTTTGCAGCCAGTTTATTTATTTATTTATAGGTAATGTGCCTATATCACACAGTGTTTAAACTAAATAACTACGATTTGTTTTTTTATGTACGACAAGCTGCGCCCCGCGGTTTCACCCGCTAAAATAATAAATAAAAAGTAGCCTATGTGTTAATCCTGGGTGTAAGCTACCTATGACCAGTGGAATTAGAACCTTCCAACGGTACCTCATTTGTCAAATTATAAAACGAATCAGGGAACAGATGAACATAACTTATTTATTTATTTTTTACCCGGTGACGAGACGAGCAAGTCGCTCACCTGATGTTAAGCGCCACGCTTGCCCTTAACAGTTCAGTGCCACCCAGAATGTTGAACTTTAACTTCAAAACTATGCGCGGCAATGCACTGCGCTCGTCACCCTGAGGTGTTAGATGTTAAATCTCTGTATGCCTAGTAATTACGCTGGAAACATTGCCCTTCAATCCGTAACACAGTAACGCTTGCACACTACTGCTCGGCGGTTGAATAACTCGCAAAGGCTACTTCCCCAGGCGGACTCTGCAAGAGAGCCCTACCACTACAAAACATACATACACACCGGGCAAAATTATAACCCTGCTTTTTCGTAGTCGGATAATTAATTCAGTGATCAAACCCTGGTGTGAATAATAATGAGTATAACTCTGGTGGTATAACCAAGATAAGAGACATAATTAAAGATAAGAGACATAATTAAAGATAAGAGACATTTGTAATTTTTAAATGATATGTAATTAATGTAAACGTTATGTAATTATGTTCTAATTTATCAATCAACAAATATGGATATTTTTCTGAAATAAATTATATAATAATAATAATAATAATTAAAATTATAAGAACACTAAAATGGAACTGGACTGGACACATGTAGAATGGATAATGATAAATGGACTAAGAAAATAATAGAATGGGTACCGAGAGGAGAAAAAAGAAACAGAGGTAGACCGAATAGACGCTGGGAAGATGTTTTTAAACAAAGAAACGGAAGAGAATGGATGAGGATAGCTAGAGAAAGAAAACTTTGGACAAAACTGGGGGAGGCCTACGCCAATGAGGCGACATTTACACTAAATTAATTAAAAAATATAACCTCATTGCTGACTAGATAGATAGAAATTATAGAATTGACATGAATAAATAATAACAATGTAAATAATCGTAATAAATTCAATAATAAAAATTTAATAATTGGAATAATGTAATAATATTGTAAAATTTGGAAAATAGTTTACAGCATGAAATGTTATTTACCGTGTAATTTGATTAAAAGCTTTTTTACTTTAACTATAACTCTGGTGTGAACAATAAACAGCCGTTTATCTATCCTAAAAACATTATTGCGTTTTCGGTAATTATTTTGCCGTCAAGGTTTCATTAGATTATTTCTGTTTTGTCACATTTCGCAGTCTGGTTTTTGTTTTTCGTCTAAAACCAATGCTTCTAATCATCATCATCAGCCAGAAGACGTCCACTGCTGAACAAAGGTCTCCCCCTTAGAAAAAGGGTGGGTTGCTATGATACTCACGCTTAACAGGTGGTTAGAGGTGGGGCTCGAATCACCATCTACCAAAGCGAGCCCGGGGAGGAGAACAGCGTCGAGTGGCGGACGCTGTTGTAGGCTTAAACGTCTCACGACAGGTACTAGCTGTCCCGGGAGGAGCTGAAGCGTGGTGCTGAGGGCTCCGGTGCGTTCCCTTGGAGATCCCGGAGCCCTCGGTCAAGCATCAAGGCAGGCCACCGGGGGGGGGGTTTAGTGGGTATAATCCCACATAACCCGGCTGCACCCCAAAGCAGACGGGTATCTTGAGAAGATTTCGTCCTCGCAAAAATAAAACAAAAAAAAAAGACGTTTGGGGTTCTCATGCTCACCGTTTACTAAAAGGACGCTGCTTCCCGTCCTCCGGTGGTTCTGATAGCAGTTTTTCGGGTCTACTGCTTCTAATCAACATTCAACGTTCCACGAACGCTCTAACCACCGTTCTTTTGTTTATAAGAAGTAAGAAACACTCCAGAAAATAAGAACGATTTTCATTGTGCTGCCACAGATTAAATAATAGAATTTATGTATTAACGCCTTCAAACGTAATAAAGATTACGCATGCATATACATACGACCCGAGTGCTCTATCACCTCTGACTCCGCGTCCGCTGGATTCAACCGTTTGTTTTTATCGTCTCGTCTCTGGGTAGCTCTGGTCGGCAAGACTTTTGAGGCCTTCTGAAGGATTAAGCATATTTAGCTGACTAAAAAGACTTTAAAACTGACTTTGGGGTCGTGGGCCAGATTGGGTGATCTGAGTATTCATCAAAATGAGCCCAGGGAACGTCCCGGATATGTAGGTTTTTTTTAAAAATATTTTGTCTCCACAAGAGCCTCTCACTTTAATTCATCATCATCATCATTATCAGCCGTCCACTACTGAACATAAGCCTCCCCCTAAGAGCGCCACACCGACCGACAACGCGCCACTTGCATCCACCGGTTGGCCGGGACTTTCACAATGTCGTCGGTCCACCTAGTGGGAGGCCTACCTACGCTACGTCTTCCGGTTCGTGGTCGCCACTCACGAACCTTTCTTCCCCACCGGTTATCGGTTCCTCGAGTGATGTGGCCTGCCCATTGCCACTTCAACTTTCAACTTTGCAAACTCTGAAAGCTATATCAGCGACTTTGGTTCTTCGACGAATATCCTCGTACCGGATTTTATCGCGCAAAGAAACTCCGAGCAATGTCTCATACTATTATACTCATTTTCGAAACCACCAAATTTTAGGTATAAAATACTTCATTAACTACAACAAATCACGCGTGGGAATAAACATTACAATGAAACACAAGTCCTGAATTTCTACAAACAGTGTATTGTCCGGTTTAATATTGTACAATGATGGCAATACTTAGAAATATGGCATTCTCACGATAGATTCGTCTTACGGAGACGACGATCATTTTGAGATAAATGCTGCCGTTTTTGTAATTATAGAACTCTTATGCAGAGACGGCATTTTCACATTTTAACGTGATTCTAACAATTTTCTTATCTACTTACGAAATTAGGGCTATTTTCTCAAGGTCCCTTAGCTAAGAGCTGAAGCAAGTCTGTGGAAATTTAATAAATTGGATACAATCGATTACTGTCTCTTTATCCCCAGGTCGAATCGATCATCGAAATCTACGCAGTGCAAAGTTTTTGTTTTTTTTTCTCGGTGACGAGACGAGCCAGTCGCTCACCTGATGTAAAGCGTCACGCTTGCTCATAACAGTTCAGTGCCACCCAGAATTTTTAACTCCAACAGTTCAATACTATGCGCGGCAATGCACTGCGCTCGTCACCCTGAGATGTTAGATGTTAAATCTCTGTATGCCCAGTAATTACGCTGGAAAGAAGACATAAAAGTGCGGAAGACGGTTCAGTGCGCTAAAACGCGCAATTTCGCAATTGAACACAGTAAGTCAACAAAACGCGATGCAGCATCGAAACAATCGTTTCCAAACACTAATCGTACGTAGAAGGCAAGTACAAAATGCGATGCAACATCGAAACAATCGTTTCGAACCACTAATCGTACGCAGAAAGTCTCCAAAATGCGATTCAGCGTCGAAGCAATCGCTTTGAAACACTAATCGTACGCAGAAAGTCACCGACTGCGATTCAGCGTCGAAGCAATCGGTTTGAAACCCTAATTGTACGCAGAAAGTCACCAAAATGCGATTCAGCGTCGATTCACTGTTGAAGTAATCGGTTTGAAACACTAATTGTACGCAGAATGTCACTAATATGCGATTCAGCGTCGAAGCAATTGGATTGAAACAATAATCGTATGCAGAAATTCTCCAAAACGCTATTTAGCGTCGAAGCAATCGTTTCGAACCACTCATCGAACGCAGAAAGTCACTAAAACGTCATACAGCATCGATGCAGTTGTAAAATCGCTGTACGCTTTAGCCCTAAGGTTTAGGTTTCGTAGTACTTACCTACATTATACTTATTTGCTTGTCCGATCTTCGTATCACATTGTCCACTGTTATTTTCTCACGGTGCTGCCATATTTACCGGAATACGCGGCTGATCTCGGGTAATAGGGTTACCATTGGTAACCATAACATTAAAAAAAATATACGAATAAATTTTTATTGTACAGGGTGTCCCCATAATGTCTAAATAAGGAACCCACTGGCAGCATACACTGGCTATTCAAGAAAGGTGCGGCTTTTTTATACAGAGCTCGAAGGGCGGTTATTCGCGCTTAAGTTTTTTTTTCTAATTCTTACAGTAAAACCTCTAACGTTTGTTGCGGATGGTAATCGTCACGCTTGCCTGTAAAAGTACAGTGCCATCCAGGATTTTGAAATTCAGCGATTCAAATAACTGCGCAGCAATGCACTGCGCTCTTCAACCGAGATATTAGATGTTAAATCTCTTTATGCTCAGTAGTTTCACTGGAAACATTGTCCAATCCGGAACATAGTAATGCTTGCACACTTGGCGCTTGGCGGCTTAATAACAATATAATAGGTGTGGTAGGTACTTTGCAAGGCGAACTCTGCAAGAGTCACTACCACTAAATAAATGTCACTGTTTATGAACATACATACATGTAGTATCAACCAGTACACACCTGCTTTATGGTTTGTGTGTAGAAATGTATCTATGTTGTGGAGTGTGTTGAAAAATCTTATTAAAAAAAGTTTAAAAATAAATTACATTCCTTAGATTGCCAACTCGAGGCAGCCCTATCATAGTGCATAATCAACAAGCGCCCGCTGCGATGGAAAGGAACACCTGAGCTCGTGGCTCATAAACATCCTTTGGAAACCTGCGCACTTTAATTAAATACTAAGATCCACATAGATTTAAAAAACCCTTTTCGAAAATGTTAAACTAAACGGTGAAATTGATTAGTATCGTTTTTGACGAGCACAACGCATTACTTACATTGGTTTTGTACGGTTGAAGTTCAAAATTCTGACTGGCACTAATATCTATATAAGTATGTATTTAAAAATATCTATGTACGTATATCAGTCTCTGACAGCCATATTACAAGCTTTGCTTAGTTTGGGGTCAGATGACCGTGTGTGCAATAATGTCCCAGATATTTATTTATTTATTAATTAAGGGCAAGCACGATGATTACCACAAGAGGCTCATTAAAAAAAAATACATAAACAAACAAAAACATAAAAAAAAGCAAAAAGCAGCAGTTGCATAAAAAAAGTAGTCTGCAGCTTGAAATAAAAGACATGACAAGCTTACAAAGTAACCCTAAACATTTTTTTTGTAGCTGTGAGGTTTTGACGCTGTAGGTATTTGAAAATTGTATTGCTGTCGCTTTGTTCCCTTGCGTTTATTGGGAGAGTTATGCCCGCCTGCCTAAAGTCAACAAAGATAAAATTTTGCTAAGCGTCACCTTGACTAAGTCGGACTTAGGCTTGTCAGAGGTAAGGACATGTCTTACTCATTTAGCCAACCTCCTAAGCTTGGTGCAACGCATTTTTCATTGTAAGGTACGTCCTAGAGAGTGAAGTATGAACTTCGGAGCTGTCAAAGTTTAGTACAAACGGGCGTTAGTGATTTTACCTAAATTTTTGATTGAACTAGCGTTTCATAGGAAAACTGTTATAGCCCCCTTAATCTTAACAAAATCTTTTGTTTCTGATGTCAATGGCTTGAATAAACAATAATCGGCGCTGATAGGTTTTGTTTTTTCAATATATATTAATATAAATAATACAATTATAATTTTAATTAGGCGGTATACTCTAAACCCAATAAACTCTAGGTATAATAACAAGCCTTGAGCAAAAAGCGGAGTAGAGGTGAAAAGGTTGGTGCTTGTGCACTCTCCGCCGACCCTTCGCTTCGCAAAAGACTGAATGGCAGAAATGGACTCCTGCGCAGAAGACGCCATTTTTCAAAATATATTTGCCGCCGGCTTGTGCCAACCATACGATTCTATCTTACCAATAAATTACAACGCATTCGAAAATTAAAAATCAAAATCGTACAAAGATGGACGTCAGTGAAAGCGTGGTCATTGGTCGACAAACACTCTGCGTGATCATCTAAGCACGATTACCATATAAAAAAAACACTCTTTCCTACCTTATATTAGTGAAAATAGAGTTGAAGTTCGCTTATGTAGTTGTAAATAGTAAAGTTGTTGTACACTACCGCTCTGCGACGCACGCGCGCCGTCAATTGAAATATTATTGTTCTTTTGTTTATGTTCGCGACTAAGCTTAATTTGTTGCTTTGAGATTTTATGAATGGGTGTGAGGAGGAAAATATTGTATTATTTGCGTGGTTATTAATTAATGGCGAAATAATCCTTAATTGGTTAATTGGTGATTTCTATGCCACATTTAAATTAGTACTCACGGGTTGTTTACTACGAAAATGTTATTATGTTATTTTATTATCTAACGAAACACAAACACTTTATACTAAGACTATTCTAAATACAATCTAAACTGAAATAAAAGAGCTAAAATTACAAACAAAATTATTATAAATTAACTACTACAGCTCACTATCAGCAGGCAGAGTACCCAAAAGGCTGGTGACGTTACTGTTGGAATAATATATCAAAAATTAATTGGTCTCACTTTGACATGTTTGTAGTTTGAGAGTATTTTTCTTTCGTACGTATTATTTACAATGATTAACAAGAGCCCTTTGTTCATATACATTTAGTTTCATGGGCTTAGAGAAATACGCAGTCAGTCGCCCTATGGTGTTTCCACGAGACAGTAGAGAGCACTCACACCTCTCCTGCTAAGAATATCGATAATAAATAATCATTTTATAAAATCGATAAATGCGGTCTTTCATTTGGTATCCATTAACCTAATAGTTACCTCGCTGAATAGCAATGCTAATTCTCTGGCCGAGGTAAGCACCAGCCCTTTGGTCGTTTGTTCTTTCTATCAGCCGCTTAGAAAGATCTTTATAGAGTAGCGATGCGCTCGGACCCCAAGGACCCAATGTTTCTACCCCAAAAGGCAGAAATAAGTACCCATGGCCAAAGGATTATTATGTTATTAAATTTTAATGTAGAAATTAACTGCTTACGTCTGAAACGGGATTTCTATGCCAATTATTAATTTTAATATTCCACATGACATAAATCTATTATTTTTTGTGCCGATTTGAAGCACTTCTACGTGGTTCCTGTTACTTAAATTGACATAATATTAATTCAGAGTCCGTATATTATTGCTATCAGCACCAAAATTGCGGAATCCAAATATCTAAATTACAGCATTTGTTAATAGCCAGTAGAAAAATCAAGATGTTTTCCTGAACCTTCGCCAAAATAAAAAAGTATTTTTTTTTTTTTTTCAAAATATTTTTATATATTTGCTATAAGCACTAGTGCTTTATAGCATTTTTTCCTAATATTAAATTTCTTTCCCTATAAGATTATTATTGGTTATTATAAATTTCATAAGATAAATTAAAGTTTTTTTTTCACTTAGGAATTTTTATTTTTATAATTAAAAATGTTGATAAAGTGTGAGAATCAGGGAAGCGGGCCCTTAACTCTTTTTTTTCTTTTTCTTTTTTATTCATGAAACAAACGAAGAAATCTCGTGGAGTTTTGGCGGAAACGTGAAGAGGTCATTAAATATAATATATTATTTTCCAAAACTTATTTTTATTTTTTTAGGATATTATGGAAGAACGATGTATTGTTTATTTAAAAACACAATAATTTATTTACACATTTATTATTTATTTATGTGTATTCATATTTTAAAACGGTGGATATTTATGATGAACGTGCACGAGTGTTGGTGAATGGTGTTTAATATCGTAAACCGTGACTTTTCGCCTTGTTATCAAAACTCCATTAAAAATCCAGCAAAGTGAAGCTCTAGTAAAGTTTTCACCACTTTACTGGGGCATGACTTGGACTTGACCTTTACTGTGATTATGAATTGTTTGACAATATTTACAAAAACGAAAATATTTAAATACATTTACTTCTTCAGAGCTTGACACTGTTTTACTATTTCGACTCAGCTTGACTCGTGAGTGTCTAAGTAATACAGAGCTTAGACCCATGAGTTGCAAAGTAATAATTACCGAGCTTAGATTCTTGAGTAGCAAACTAGGACCGAGCTAAAACCCGTGAGTCGCGAAGTAATATCTAGCTTAGATCTGTGAGTAGCACACTAAGACCGAGATTAGACCCGTGAGTCGCCAAGTAATATCGACCTGAAACCCGTGAGTAGAAAACTAAGACCGAGCTTACGCCCTTGAGTCGTGAAGTAATACTGAGCCTAGAGCTGGGATACACTTGAGTAGCAAACCAAGACCGAGCTTAGACCCGTGAGTTGCCAAGTAATACCGAGCTTAGACCGTGAGTCGCGGACTAATACCGAGCTTAGACCCGGGTTACTCGAGAGTAGCAAACTACTAACACTAAATAATAATAATTGTTTACCAACAACATTCGCTTTCTGCTCCGCTGCTGTGAAATAATTGCGTGAAACAGCGTCATAGATGATATTGTAAATTATAATAAAAAAAGAGTTTCCATCTCAACACTGCTAGCATGACGATCTCCTGCAAACAACTTGTCTATACAGTGGAGAGGTGAGGAGCACCAGCGTATTTATTGAGGAAAACACATAGCCATCCGTACAGTAATTTAGTTCTCTTATTTGGCCACCTCCCTAAATAAGTTGGTGAAGTTATTTGAATCGTAATGAGCAAACTCTTATAGCATTATCATAACAACGGTGCAGTACCATGTTTCGGAAGGCTCGTAAAACTGAAGGTCACCCAAAAAGCCAGTGATGGTGAGCGCCACGCCTGCTTGTAGCAGTTGCAATATCCACCAGGAATTTTAAATTTGAAAGCTCTGCCACTCTGTTCACTCGTCGTTGAAAAGGGAAAGATGATGCTTTTTATTCCAGTTTGCCCCTAATTAGACAGATTTCGGGAACAGGTGGAAATTATCCACTGCCTGCAGATTAGTGTATAGCGCCTTCTTGCCCATTCAAAAAGCCAACGGTGTCCCACTCCTAAATGTTATCCGATTTCGACGATTCTTTAAATATGTTACTAGCGACCCGACCCGGCTTCGCACGGATGTAATTTAGAAAATATATATGTATAAGCCTTCCGTGAAAAAATATTGAGCGAGCGAAGCGAAGGTTCAGAGTTTACTGGGACAAATCGACATTTGTATGTATGTTTGTATGTATATTTGTCCGATGATAACTTGCGAACCGTTTATCCGATCTTCATGAAATTTTGTAGGCAAATAGTTCATTTTAATACTGTCAAAAATAACCAATATGTAGTGTCTTTCCGCTGTAACGTCGCGTCCAGTACAATAGGTTTTTTTTTAATTTTTTTTTATGGTTTTTATTTTCTTCTTTTCAAAAATTGTTTATCATTTAGAATAAATAATTTGTAATATACTTCTTTTCTAAAACTAAATAAAAATTTAAATACATATTAGGTAAAAAACAAACAATTGTTCATTATTCCTATTGTACTCGACGCGACGTTACAGCGGAAAGACATATTGGACATATTGGACATATTGGTTATTTTTGACAGTTTGAAAATGAACTTCCGCAAAGTGACGCCTGAATCAATCAATCATTTTAATAGATTTTTTAAGTTCGAATATGAGCTGAATCGGTCCAGGGGTTGTGAAGATATAGGGGTCGCGAGGTCTCAGTTCGGCGCGAACTACTAGTCTAACACATGTGAAAACTGCATCAAAATCCGTTGCGTGGCTTACGCGGAGTTCCCAGATATACAGACAGTCTTTATTTTACAAGCTTTTTTTTAACTTGCAATGTTTGTATGTATGTATGTTCGGGTCAAATCTTGCAACTGAATTTTACACCAATTCCCCTTGTTCAATTGAGTTGAAATTTTGCATGCCTGTCAAGTTCCGATGACAATACAATATTATGAGAGCGAGCCGATCTGACGATGGAGACGGAAGGTGGAAAACTAAACTTCTCAGTAACTAACAGTAGATTCATGAAGTTTGGACTCATTATGAACAGCTTACAGTACCAATAACGGATTTCATAAAATTTTGTCTGGAAAAATATATTTTTCCACAAAAACTTATTATACTACGTATAGATAGATATAGATATAAAGATATGTGCAATAAAAAAAAGAATTAATATTTCTAGCAAAAACAGACCACATAATTGATGAACCCGCTCGTGAGCTCGATGTGGAAATGTTGCCAACACGAAAGACGTAAAAAAGCGCATTTTCGTAACACCTCGTCCGGCCAATCATTTCATATCGATTCTGGCGATTGCCCCTTGATTTAAAGTACTGCCAGCGTACGGAATAATATACCAGTTTTTTTTTAAGACGGTACGTTATATAAATCTGAGGTGTCTAGAAAAAGTTTTGGGTAATACTTATAGTTTTACGGGAAGTAATTTACATTTAATGTGCAAAGTTTCGCCCAGCTCGTATTGGTTTAGCTACGAATCTCAATAGGCTGATTTTTAACTTGCTTTTTGGTTTAATGAGAAGTGTACTTATACTACATATCACCTTAATTGGTTGGTGTAATGTCTTGGTGAGACCTATTTATTGGCACGGAAATAGTTTTTATGAACCCACAATAGTAATTGAGCTGTAATTGACAAAAAGACGTAAGAAAATTTTAATTTTGGGCGCTGAACGAAAAGTTGTACCTTAAATAACCTTGATTGTGTTTCCCTCAAAGAATTTGTACATAATATATATTATTTATATTTAGTCTCTGATGAATGATGATAGATAACAAAGTTGCTAAAGATTGTGTTTATAATAATATGTATGTATGGTTACAGAACTATATATACGAGACGTGATACATAGTTATGTAGTACCAACAGAAGAATTATTAAAAAAATTGGTTAAAAGGTACTTATTAAAAAATAAAAATAAATCTTTTCGTCAATTAGGTACTTATTATACACAGTAAGTTATTTTCTTAATATTCTACACCAACTGACTACAGAAGAAATATAAGAACGTAAGCCTTTTCTTCCTTGAACTTATTTGGTCTAAACGCAAAATAAGATTCAAATAATTATGTAAGAATTTCAACTTTATATTCCGGAAAATTGGGAGGTTTCTCTGCCTGGCAGCCCCATTCCTCGCACCGCTGCAGATGTGGCGCGCTCACAATCAGGATGCGTCTGTTGACACGCAAGTGCACGCGTCGATCGCACGGAACGTTGCCATACCTTGCCACACTGGTTTACCATCTTTTCAGAAAGAATAAATCTATAGGGAAGTATTTTCCTGGAGCCTTACTTCTAAAACCAAAAACCAAAGGAAAATATTAAAATTACTAAGAGGTTATCATTTTTTACTTTTTTTACCTTACTCGCAATAAATAGTAGGTAAAGAAGGAGAGTCATTTCGATGTGATATTTAAATACATCGCTATAAAGTTAATTTTAGATCGCACACCGAAGCTTACTTTCGTCATAATTACCTACAGGCGCGCAACACGCGAGTGATCGCTCTGTCACTTTTGCACTCGTTAGGTTAGATGTAAAAGAGATCCACCCGGGTGGGCTAAATACTTCGAGCTTGTAGCAAGAAAAAAACTGACCATAATATCGTTTCAACACGTTTTCCTTCATCAGAAGCTTCCAACTTGCGGCGTCCGACTGCAGCAACCATAATTTGAGCAAATATCACTTTCAATGATGCTTTTGGCTTAGCTGATAATGCGTCTACCTTATGAGCTGGAGGGTCCAGTTCAATTACCGGCCGGGAAGATATTCGAATGATGAATTTAAATATCTGAGTCTGAGTGCTAGTTGTCAGTCTTTGTATGTTCCATGGCATCCTTGACTCAGCGAATCCTGGTATCAGCTTAATAAAAATATAATAACCCGACTGCAAAATGAAGGTACGACATCCCGGATATAAAGATGATCTAACCTCACCTCGATCGTCAAAATCGATCAAGCCGCTAAGGCTAGATGATGAAATATACATACACATAAAAAATATTACCCTTCTTTTTGGGCAGTCAGGTAAAACTACGTATCTGTATCCTTTTTGAAGTAGGTAAGTACTTTACGAAATTACTCTTATCTGAAAGTAAATACGTAGAAGTTTTGTGTCTCACATTTAAAATATCAGAGATTAAAGGAAAAAAGTGATTAATAGCTACGTGATGCAATCACGCCCTCTTGAGATGTTCAAAAAATTACACAATTATAAACCTTATCACATCAGGATAAACGCTATTTTATCGTTATCACTATTTGTTTAGGTACACCAAAACTTATCTAGTACGAACGCCTAATTTAAAAATAATTTTCAGATCTCTTGTTATCGATAAAAATTGGAATTTATGTCTTATTGTATTGTACTTTGGTATATCTTACACTCCTTGAAGATAACATAATATTTTGTATCATTTTGTTGTATAATCTTTGACTTGTTTTTTTTTAAGAGTCAACGGCCTTGTCCAAGTAAAATTTGGTAGTACAGATGATTATGAAAAATTTAAAAAGTTTCATGTACTTTTTGCAAATTAATTGCAAAGTGTAAAGTTGGATTGTGATAAATATTTATTGATCAACGGGCAACAGTCTGCTTCAACGGGCAAAATTTTCTTTTATCTGTCCGTATGTTTGGTACTCTAGTACAGGGCCCGTACCGTGAGGTGCTTATTGCGAGGATTTTTAGGTCCAGCCAACGAAACTGCGCGACCAAGAATCGCCGCGAGATAAGGTATATGGTCGGGCAGCGTTCTCGGCTGAGCCTAACAATCATCGCAATAAGCACCTCAAGGTACGGGCCCCGGCCGTACTTTTCAACCAATCTTGACGAAACTTGGTATGCAGGTTCTACAATTATATAATTTTTTTGTCGTCGGCGATTTTGGATTGGAGGGGTATTTCCCCCAAAAAGGCGGGAAGTTTTCTGAGGCACCATATAGCAACCAATTTTGTTAATATTTGGCAGAAACATTTGGTATCCAATTCTAAACAAGAATATCGAATACAAAAAAATCGATCTAGAGGTTGTCAAGTTATAAGGTTTTGAGGTAAAATTACCCTCCTTCTTGGACAGCCGGGTAAAAATGTATCGATAATTTCTTGAAACTCTTTCCTCTATAGATTACAGACACTATAACACTCGTGTTTATGAGATGTAACTTGATAAGAAGTTTAAAGCACGCACCGCGACCACGACTGTCTTTCGTGATCTTACAATTAAATAAACTAATATTAAAATACAGGGAACAGAAAGAAGTTTTGTTTTTAAAAGATAAATAAAATACACGACTGCAAAATGTAGGCTATGTTACTCCGGTTAAAGAAGTATCTTGCGACCACTAACACTCCAAAATGGGACGAGCTGTTTAGACCCCTCCGGCTTTTATTGTACTGACGTCACATAAGTATAATAATTACATACTTTTTAACTGGCAAGTGCCCACTACCAATTGGCAGCATACCTAGCATGCTGGCGGCATTACCACGCTGAATGGCAATGCTTATGAATTGAGCCAAATAAACGCCAGCATATTGGTCACGCGTCTCGTCAGGTCGACGCGTCAACCAGGCGCTCTGTATGTTTTTGAAAATGAGATGTAAATGTATATAAATAATTATATACTTACTTAGGAAAAGACGATATTGCTTAGATACAATCTGTAATAAGCATACTAAGAGTTAACTAGCTAGTTTTGTCCCTACATCCCACTGCTGGGCTGCCTACCCTCGATGGGTGATTGGGCCATAACTACTACGCTGGCCCAAGTGATTCACATGCGCCAGAACTATACAGAGTGAAAAAAAAAACTATACAGAGTGAAACATAATCAAATCGAGATCAAATCAATAATGATTTTGACATCTTGAGACATGCCACTCTTTTTATATAAAATAATAATAAACTTTTTATACAAAATAATATATAAATAATAATCTTTTTATATAACCTTGTAATTTTGGCGTCAACATTAACCGCAAGTTTTTTCTTTTAGACGAAATATATATCTCAAGTAAAAAAAAAAACACTGATTAGTAAGAAAAGTGAAGAAAATTAGGTTTTCCAATTTGGTCTATACATGGCACATTATGCATAGAACATCATTCACACAACGAAATGTTTTATCTTCTTCGCGTTTTCCCATAGTAAAAGTTGTTCAGTATGATGAGTACTTACTATGTCCAGACACTGTATACAAAGATATCCCAGTATCCTGCCACAGTATTCCCAGTAAAACAATCAAACGTAAGCTACAGTTATATAAGTGCATACCTCTGTCGTGATACGTGGCTTCAACGACCACGAGCTGACGACGCAGGTTGGTATTGTATTCAAATGCGGGGCAGATGCGCCGGGTCATCGGCGTCACTCGATATCGGATTGAATATGCCAATATTAATGCTAAATATACATAAGTACTTCAATTAGAGCTATATATTTGGTTGTTTGTTGAGGCTAGCGGTTACTTAGGTTATGGAAACCGATAGTTACGATATGGTAATTTTGCTGAACTAAAAAAAAAACCCTACCTTCACAATCTATAGACCGATTTTGTTAATAGTCGAATTTAAAAAAAATATTTATGGTCCATGGTCATATCAATGAATCAACGGTTCGCAAGTAAAAATATACACACAAACATACAAATATACAAAAATATGGTTCGCTTCGTTTTTCTTGATCAACATTATAGCTTATAATATATTATATAATAGACGTTTTTGAGTATTTAGTATTTATTTATGTCAAAAACACGAACAATTAGAACTGAAGTGCCTAATGTTAACACTAATTAATTTGCATCGAAGAATTAAATATTTAAGGCATAATGCGCTGTTTTGAAATAACCAACCAGTCGATTTAATTGGGATAAATCGATTTCCATAATTTATAAGTAGTTGGACAGTTCGCTTGGTCTAATAAGTAGTCCACTTAGCGTTATAAGTATCTAGCCAACCCGTTGGTTTGACTGGAAAAAATGCTCCAAAGAGCTCCATTTTCACAACTAAATGGTCAGTCAGTTGGTTGGATTGGAGGGATAGACAATGTATCAAAGCTAGCATTGACTTAGCAACTCGACAAGTAGATTAGTGTAACAAGTGAGTTAACAATTCCGATGTGGTAACACGCAGCTAATCGAGCGTCGGTGCAGCATCGTGTGGGGTTACCATGAGACTGGCAGCCGCAGGAAATTAGCTAAAAATAAAGTTGTAGTTCGCGCCGAATGAAGATTGACACTCGCATGACTTGACATTCGCGAGGTAGATTTTTCTCAATTCGTTTTTTTTTTTTTATTGAAATGATCTTCCTGGAGATTGTTCATTTATTACGTGAGCCAATTTTAAACACTTTCTGACCCCCACCCTCCCCCTACGTATGAAAAAATAGGACTTGGATGAACCCTTTCCGCCCCCTTCAATCTACGTAATTTCAGTATCTACCAAAATTGCAAAGAAAAAGCAGCAACAATAAAATAGGCATGGATTTTTATTGTAAAAAAGGAATGTTTTATAATCGGCGCTACGATCCGCGTCTGTGCGGGACGCGCGCGTTTTGAAATTATTATTTTAGCTTACTTTTGTGATCATACGTAAGAATGAACTAGATGTAAGATGTAAGTAAAAATAAGTGTAAGAAGAGTGAGACCCCATGTAAGAAAAAATAAGATTTGTTTTGACCTCCTCCCCCCTAAATCGTCTTACGTAATAAATGAACAGCCCTACCTACAAAATTTCATGTTCGGAGCAACGGTTCCCAAGCTATTGTCGGACAAACATACATATAACTGCCGATTTGCTCGATGATAAACAATGCAAATTCATTGATGACAAGACCAAAACAGAATGGCGAGAGATATTTGTCTCTACTAGCTCAGCGGAGCAAGTAAGCATTGCTTATGATGTTGGGAAAATGCCTGTGAGAGGTTTTCTAGCAGACGCCCTCCAAAAGCTACTTTTTGTAAATACTGGACTGTCCAAGAAGGATGGTAATGTTTTTGGGGTGTATGTATGTTTGTGTGTTCCTATCACAGAGTTTTTATATGGTTCCTATACTATCTCCTATACCTAGGCTAAACGGCTTGGCCGATTTAGATGAATGAGGGATCGTTGGATTTTTCTTTACGTCCGGAGTGACAAAGCTTACATTAAGCAGTTGGGTATTTTCTTTGTCTTTTCTTAATGTCACTTGTTGTCATCCAGCTTATCAAGCTCTGGATGAAGTTGACGTCCTCCCTTTGATACATCAGGGACATTAATCGCTTCGTAAGATAATCTATAGTCTATAGTCTTTCTTGATTTAGGGTACTTCTTGTTGGTGTAGAGTTTCTGCATATTTTTTTTTAGCGAGCCATGGTGTCCCTACTTACGAGTACCGCATACATATGACCCAGCGAGTGGCGATGGTGCGTCGATATGCATCGCGTGCACACTGGTAAACTGGCCGGCTGTGTAGACTGCATTCTAAGACTTCTTTGTTATAGGTTTCTTGGGGTTTTTTTGTCGTAAGATAGTCATAAAATACTTAAATAATGTATAATTGCAGTATCTACATTACAGTTGTAAATTAGTTGTTTAGAGTAAGAAGATGTATTGGTAGGACTCTTTTACACAATCCGCCTGGACAAGTACCACCATTTCCAGTTATCCAATCGTGAAGCAGTAGTGTGCAAATCTTAATGTGTTCCAGATTTAAAGGCAATGTTTCCATAGTAATTCCTAAGCATAAGGAGCATTTAACATCTAAGCTCACAGTGACGAGCGCAGTGCATTGTCGCGCAGGGACTTGGTCTTCCCATTGCTCTATCTCTATCTATCTCGCCATTACGGTCCTTTGACTCACGCTCAAAAGACCGAGAAAATCAGGAGTGGCGGGCCAGGTGACGACTGGCGGCAGGACTAGTAGCATGGCTGCACTACGTCTATGCCTATTTCCTTCGAAACTTCGCTCACCACTCAAAGTAATCGAGTTTGCGGCTGCAACATAACCGTTCAGTGGCGTCCAAAATTTCCTTTTTTTTCGAAGTAGAAGGGTAAAACAAAAAATTTATTGTTCTTTCACCGTTGTTCTATTCTACCAATGGTACTAAGGGCATGAGATTGGTTAATCGATAGAAGAATCGAGTGCACTCGATACGTATACCGAGAGCAATCGTAATCGAGTCGAATTGCGTCGTATCCTACATGCGTGCGTGTATTGGATCCGTTACTACGATCTAATAAGCAACGTTGCGACATTGTCTCTGGAATGTTGTAGGATTTAAGGAGTTTTGTATTCAGGTAACAACTAGGTTGGCGCTGACCGCCAGTCTGGCGCAAGTGCCTATAGTAAAAAATAAAGGACTTGAACATGCATGAAACTTGTACTAGATAATGACAGCTATCGCTGCCTTGCTTTATATTCAGTTCTAGTACATGTTTTATCATGTACTAGATAATATATATATATACATTATACAATCGCTTTTTTTTTCTTTTTTTTTAGGGAACTTTCTTTTAAACCTAGTAAACGTAGTGATGATGTCCTCTTTGTTGACCACTGTCTAAAAAATACTTTTAGAACGATTTTTTTTTTCTGTTGTATTTTTACTCGACGCGTAGTGTATTTAGCCAGTGTGAAGTTTTGTAATATTACAAGAGAGGTAAAATATTTCACTTTAAAACAAGTCTCAGTCATGTCTATGTAGAGCAAAGTAAGTCACGGTCTAATCCAAGTCTCGCCGTAGTGAAGTGGTGAAGACTTTACTAGAGGTTTTAATTGAGTTTTGGAGACAACACATTTTACACACGTTTAACTACATTTACTATTTATTCACCAACACTCGTGCACGTTCACGATCACCCTATGATTACACATTAACATTAGAAATAACACAAGTTCTGAAAAATAATACACTTATGTACTCGACGTGACTTCTTCACTTACCGCCAAAACTCCAAGGTTTTTTTAATATTAGGTATGTAAGTATGTAGGTATAAACGTTTTACACCACTCTATATAATATTATAAATGCGAATGTTTGTGTGTAAGTAGGTAAGTATGTAAATGTTTGTTCCTGTTCAACTCTATAACGGCTAAACGGGTTTGAATGAAATTTGGTATGAAGGTAGCCCTGGATTTACACATAGGCTACTTTTTATCACAGAAAATTATTCGGTTTCTGTAGAAATGCGGGTGAAACCACGGGGCGCAGCTAGTAGATAATATATTTCAGAGTTTCACCCACCTCTCCCTCTACAAAACACCTCGACAGCAGACGACAAAGAGATTGTACCCTACCCACGTTATGTATTGACCTAAGCACACAGTCCCCCCATCTCTCAAACCACCACCGGCAGTAACGGCACTCCAAAATAGATCTTAAACAGCTATAAATAGAGTCCACCGTAAGATGAAACGGCTCACATCTCCGAGCGACAAGGACGCAAGATCGCCGCGAGATTACAGCTAGACAAACTTATCCTGTACGTTGAAGAAGAGAGCCACAATCGATTTCTTCGAATAACAGTGAAAGACGTCAGTAAAACAGATAGTTCTGTAATTTAGGCAGCTGCAGAGATACGTTTGTTGCGCTGTAGAAGCCATTTCGTCTGAGGTATTGATCGCCGCACGTTGGGCGGTGGCAAGGCGGGCGGGGAAGCCGTTTTGTTAATCTCGCTGTCTGCTGGGGCGGATTTAAATGGGTTTGTGAAACGTTGGGGAACATAATACTAATATAGTTACGAGTATATTATGAACACGTGTTGTTTTCTTACTTACTTATGGTACTCATGTTCCGATGGGGAAGAAGTTTCTAGAGTGGCGATCACGAACTGAAAGATGCAGCGTAGGTAGGTCCCACTAAGGTGGACTGATGACTTGTGAAAGTCGCGGGTAACCGATGGATGAAAATTGCAAATTGTCGTCCAATGTGGCCTTTGGCCAGCAGTGAAAGTCTTCTGGCCGTTGACGATGATGATGAAGTACATATTTATTTTTTCTCTTAAAGATATAAATAAGGAAATTACACAACGACAGATACACAAGTACAAATCAATATTCTATAAACTACTATCTACTTATACTTAATATAACTAACTCACTTTAAGGATAACTAGCTGTTACCCGTGACTTCGTTCGCGTGGACCTACATAAATAAAAAAATAGCCTATGTCCGCCTCCGATACTTAAGCTATATCTATGCAAAAAATCAGGTCGATCCGTTCAGCTTTTTAGCAGTGATAAGACGACAAATACCCAGTCAGAGACACACAGACAGACAGAGAAACAGATAGATAGAGAAACAGAGTTACTTTCGCATTTATTATATTAGGTAGGATAGTTACACAAATCTAGTTTCATTAGATAAGCATGAAAAAAATAATATTTCCATAACTTCGGAGATCCGTTTTACCCATTTAGAGAAGGATTCGCAAGATTCGTTCTTATAGTTCACATAGACCTTTTGAGGAGTATTGGCTTCAAAATTCACATCTCATCATAAGCGGTTTGTTCTGTGCATTGTTTTTGCACAACAATGCACAAAACAAAAAAAAAAGAATATTAGAAAAGAGCTTCTTCTCTTATATAGATTATACATACACAAATATAATAAAATCACTGGCCAGCAGGCCTAGCATATGCACCGAACAAAAAAAAACTCTTATCTTTAAGTCCCTTCAGCAGGGCTAGCATGCGCACCGCGACAAAATCTTCTCTATTCTATATTTCGTGAAAAATGTGACAAACGTATACGTAATCGTAGCCGTGTCCTGTTCTTGCATAACAAAAAGATGTTGTCGTGGGCGCATGCTAGCCTTGCTGGTCTGTTAGGAATGATTTTTATATTGTACTGATCTCATATTGAAAATCTCAAAATCTTTACACAATGTGACCTATTTTCTGCCGTGCGAAAATAATACAAGCGTATACATAATCGTGTCCTGTTTTTGCATGACAAAAAGGGTAGAGAAAAAAATTATCGAAGCAACCTTCGACCATAGTAAAATGAATGAACGGGCCCAACTAAGAGAATTTTGAGACTTTAAAGTGAGCGCCGACGCTCACTTTGCTTCTGTTGCTCTCAGTCTGTGAAAAGTGCGAGACGTCAATACATGCGATCCAAATATCTGCAATAGTATGTCTTGATATTATATTATAATACTAGTAGTTCGCGCCGAACTGAGACCTCGTGACCCCTATATCTTCACAACCCCTGGACCGATTCAGCTCAACTTTGAACTTAAAAATTGTATTAAAATGAACTACTTGCCTACAAAATTTCATGAAGATCAGATCAACGATTCGCAAGTTATCATCGGACAAATGTACACACAAACATACATACAAATGCCGATTTGTTCAAGTAAACCTGAGACCTTCGCTTCGCTCGGTCAATTATATTCGCTATCTCTTTTTTGTGACAAATATACTATACATAAGTTTAATTACGTATTAAAGCCTATGTTTTGACTTGTTATTTTTAGGTTGGGTGGTTAGGGCCCGTCAATTCATTTTACTGTGGTCGAAGGATTCAGCATGAATGCTAGCTAGGTCTTTTGGCCTCGTAAGTTTCGAGTGCCATATAAATAAACGTATTTCACATTTTCATGTCAAAATATGTACAGAAAATGCCGGGACACAGTTCAAGAACCCACATTGTTTTGAAGCCCACAATGCCCCCGCGGAAGTGCCGAGCTCGTATATTAATTACCGCCCCCCCGTTTTACCCCTCCCGAGGTAAGAAGGAGGGATCCTTTCTCCCTCCGCGGAGATTCGCGCCTGGCACCGAAACTGCTAGTGAGGGAGATCGTGGCTGATGCTATCACACGAAGTAATTTTGGTTATAACCAAAATTCGGTTATTAGTGATTGCTATCCATTTGTTTTTACGGGTTTATTGAATCGTTTTAAAACTTTTTCTTTTATATTTTTCTATGTTGGTAAGTTATAAATAAACAATAATTAAGAAAAACAGTATATACAAATGAACTAAACTGCATACAATTAACATCAACTTAAATATAAACAACAACTACAAACTTAAAAAAAATACTTAAAACAAGAAAATTAAAAAAAATCGAAACTACAGACCTTTTAACTTTTTAATTCTGATTTCGTGATGAATACATTTTTTATTAATTTTTGCGTGAATATCAATATCAGCTGCAATCACTAAGATTAGTTATCACGTGAATCTAATATTCCGCCCAGCACGCCACGTGCTAGTCCTAACTTTTGAAACCGTTTTCGACAAGGCATTTTACAATATTTCGAGTCAAACCTCAACAACAACCCTGAGCTATTTTTTTTCAATTTTTTTTTAATTCTAATGCATTCGTAACATTTCTGCGCATTAGCTCCTCAACTAAACCCGAGATTTTCGGGACAAAGGCCTCTATGTAGCGAGGCGAGGCCTTCACTGCCTGTTGGATGTATTTCGTGAGGCATGGAGGATGCCTTCTATTGTACTCCATCCAAATATGCCAGTATTGTGTATCGAAAACTGCAAAAATAAACGCTGTGAAATAAGGAAACACATTTTCTTTTTTTTTACTACCGCCGCTTTTCATTTTTTTTGTTCCAAATTACAGACACCGACCTCCATAATACGGCGTACTAGTAATTTGGAGGTCAGTGATTGATTACAGACTGATAACACAAACAAACAAAAAATCGACTGGGAAATGTAATCCACTCGGGATATGGAGACGTATCCAACGATACACCTCACTTGCCAAAATTGGTGGAGTCGTTTAGGCAGGAACAGACATACTTACATACACCCCAAAAACATTACCCTTCTTGGTCAGTCGGGGAAAAAAACAAAGGTAATATCCACACGCGAGGTAACAAAAGGCTAGCGACGTTACCTCGTTGAATAAACAATGCTAATTCTTTGGACGAGGTGAGCAGAAACCCTTTGGTCCTTGTTCTTTGTCAGTTCTTTCTAGATCTTATCTATATGTTTTAATGTTAAAATCTTCAGTATTGCAGTGTAATAACGCTACAGTAATCTTTATATATAAAAATGAACCCCTATTTTTCCTGGTCACGCTATAACTTGAGAAAAGCTGGACCGATTGTGATGATTTCTTTTTTGTTGTGTTCGTAATAAAGTAAAGAGGAGCAAACAAACTAATGATATTATTAAAGAAAAACAAAATACCCGACTGCAAAATGTAACCGTCACTCCGGGTATTAAGAGCGTAAAGAGAAACGAACTCGCTCATGAAAATCGGTCGAGCCGTTAGGCTACAGAAGGTAATATAGGAACACACAAACAGTTACATACTTATATACTTACATACAACACAAAAACATTATCCTCCTTCATGGGAGTCGGGTAAAAACACAATCGCGCTTATATTTCTTATTATATTCCGAGCAGGGAGGGATTCCACAATGTGTGGTAATAGCTTATGTGATAGGTTTTTCGCATTACATGTTTAAAAATTTGTAAGTTATCTTATCAATACATCATTTACATAATTATTAAAATGTACACAATTTTCCTTGAAATTTTTAGGCGAACGTGGAGTAATTTAATAAAAAAATATGCGATTACAAACTTACACTTGTAGTTGGAGAAATTACTGTAACTTATATTTATGTGTGGGAGATCATTTTTTTCAACTACAAAGTAAGTTTGTACTTCAATCAGACTTATCTGGTCGTTAGAACAATGTATGTATGTAATGTATGGTCTTTTCATAGTTTATATCATTTTACTTTTTTAAAAAAACGCGTCAGACTCGCACTTGTCCGGCTTTTTATATTTGACAGGCATTTGACCACAAACACATGTGATCGAGGATGGTAAACACACCTAGCCTGTATTAGAAACTGACTCTCAAGTGAGGCAGCCGGAACACACCGTTCGAAGCTTGGCGACAGATTTTCAACTTGAGAGCGGCAGCAGCCAGGTACTAAAAAATACAACTACGACTATAGTTCCCCCTCGTTTCCTTCTGTGATGTATAAATGTATATCTATGTATGAAAATACCTACTAAACTCGTAGATAGATAGATAGATAGATAACTCTTTATTGTTCACACCAGAAATTACAGGCATAATACAAAAATTATATATTTCATTTTTACTAAAATAATCTAAACTTAAATGCACAAACTAAAACTATAAACTAAATAAGTACTTAAATAAATTAAATCTAAAATATCTACAAATAAAAAACGGCATTTAGGTCGCTGTCTGCGGGTAAGGTGCCCAAAAATCTACTTAAAAACTAGTGTAACAATTGGCGGCCTTATCGCTTAAAGCGATCTCTTCCAGGCATAATAGATATAATATAATAGATATAATAGATAAAATCTCGTATAGATATTATAAGTACAGGGCACTCTGTTCCCCACAGATTCTGAGCCAATGGGATCCCAACGTATTCAATTCATTTGGAATAACTTACTCTTTGAGATTCTACACTAAGCCTGTGTAAGCCGCGTTAGAGAAAAATCTACTTTAATTATAAGATGTTAAAGTGAGTTTTGAAATGGCTAAATCTAAGAGACTTATAACCTTTTAAGAGTATGAGGAAAATGAGATCGATTCTCTCAAAACAGTAAAATGCGTTAGAAAGTCGTTCTTATTACTATAGGTGAAGGTTCGAAACTCTATGAAAAATGTAAAATGATAGAACAATTTAAATATAGAGCAAGCAAAGATGGTTCTCTGGGGAAAATCGAAGGAGCAGTTTCAGGCGGTTTTAACCCTTATTGATATGAAAAATAGTAAGTTCTTGATTTGTTTTTCGCTTGAGTTATAAAAGAGTTAAGTTTTTATGAGTGTGGGTACGTGGAAAGGTCGATTTGCTCTAGGGAGACGGCCTCGGCAGATAGAGGCAGTGGAAAATGTATTATGTTAGAATTCTACCATTTTGTTACAGCTATATACAGCTATATGTTATTAGGCTAGTACTTTTATGCATTTAATCTATGTCTTTATAATTTTAGACATTGGCTACTGTATTTATACTAGCCTTGTGGCTCAGTGGGAGGATTTCCGCCTTCTGAGCTGGTAGGTTGTGGGTTCGATTTCAACCCAGGACAAACATTTGTGTGATGTTTGTTATTTGTCTGGGTGTTTCTATGTACTCTATGTAAGTATTTACAAAAAAAGAAAAGAAGTATTTATGTATTATATCAGTTACCTGGTTCCCATAGTACAAGCCTTGCTTAGTTTAAGGCAAGATGGCGCAGTGCGTTAAACAAAAATAAAAAAGTATTATTTTAAAATTATGAATTATTTATATGGTTTTTACTTGGAGAGATTACGCATAGTAATAAAATAACGACGTTTGAAAATTCATCATAAATTTAGCAAGTCCCAAAAAAAGTAAGAAAAATATTAGTTTTTTTTTTACCAAAAAGGGACTCGAATAATTTTACTTTGAAACATGGCATACCCACTGTCTGCAATCTTGTTTTTTTTCTTCAAAATTCACTCATAAAACTTGTTTAAATCGATAGCTGGCACAATACGAACAAGGTTTGTATGAGACAAAATCTACTCCAGCATCACGATGCCACGATAAACGCTTTCAAAGTTTAACAATTACATTTTGGGTTCTTGGGTCGGGTAAAAACAAGTTACACCCCAGGAGTTACCTCATTTTGGCTTTAAAACGAAGATGAATCATCGTTTTTCCCGTACACACACAGGCCAATGCCGTAGTGTGGGTGGGGCGCCGCCCGCCCTCGCATCTAAACGGCTTTCTCGCCACCCCACTGCGAACTCTCGCCGCCCTAGTTCACGTCAACGTATAGGATATTTTGTTGGTAGTGTTTTACCTGACACCTGGTAGTGTTTGCTGTTAACAGTCAGGTTTTTTTTTAGTAAAAATGTGTTTATTTTTATTTAGTGATGATATGAGATGTTAGACGTTAAATCTCTGTATGCCCAATAATTACGCTGGAAACATTGCCCTTCAATCCGGAACACAGTAATGCTTGCACATTACTGCTTGGCGGTTAAATAATTGGCAAAGGTGTGTGGTACTTCCCCACGCGGACTCTGCAAGAGAGCCCTACCACTACAAAAGGTCTGAGGGTCGGTGATATAGGCTGCTGTTTATTTCGGGAAAATGTATGGAATTTTCCACGTGGGTGAAACCGCGGGGTGCAGCTAGTAAAACCGTAAATAAGGAATTATTGGGCTACCTATTGACTAGTTAAAAATCGTGTACCCCTCACTATACTTTGGAGGTATTTGTCTGCAAATGGTCTGTGTTTTTGACAATCCTTTTAGTGTGTTGTTTTTTTCATGAAGCCCGACACTAGGGCCGGTCACACCCACACGGAAGACAGGTCCAAGAATAGTAGAAATGGAGCACCACAGAGCTGTACAAGTTGAGTATGTAAACAAAAGCGTTACAAATAGATAGCGGAGGTGAACAGTACCTACATCCTAGTGAATGTTATCTTTTCTGTGGCGATGATAAGAACTTAGGGACGATTCTGAACTAGTTTCTTATTTCCTTTACATTTAGTACCTAAAGGTGATCGCTCACTTGTTTCCTCCGCAAGCCGCCGCATTAACTGGAAGTCATACTACCTACTTGTAACTCTGTGATAAATTGCCATAGATTAGTAAGTAGTCAGAGTAAATTCAGGTGAATTTGAAATTATTGATTTCAAACTTATATACTTAGCAGTTTTTGTAGTGGTACTCTCTTGCAGTCCGCCTGGGGAAGTACCACACCTTTGCCAGCTATTCAACTGCCAAGCAGTAGTGTGCAAGCATTACTGTGTTCCGGATTGAAAGGCAATGTTTCCAGCGTATTTACGGGGAATACAAAGATATAACATCTAACATCTCAGGGTGACGAGCGCAGTGCATTGCCGCGCATAGTTTTGAACTGTTGAAGTTCAACATTCTGGGTGGCACTGAACTGTTATGGGCAAGCGTGACGCTTAACATCAGGTAAGCGACTTGCTCGTCTCGTCACCGAGGCAAAGAAAAAAAAAAAAATTGTTACCCGCGACTTGGTTAGCGTTTCTTATAAAAAGTATTCTATTTCTGCCTTTGTGATATACAATAACTGCTTATCAAACTTTATCAAGATCCGTTCAGCCATTGTAACGTTACGCCCTCTAGAAGGGGGACGTAAGGTCAGTTTATCTAGGACCTAGGAACCTATCTATGGGAGGACCCTAAAATTGAGGAAAAACCTACACCTAATTTTAACCTAATTTTCCTACACCGTTTAGCCGTAATAACGCGACAAACATACAGAGAGAGAGAGACATAATTATTTCCTGTAGTTCGCTAGATGGCGTTGATCCATTTTCGTGCATTTTTTGGCGTTTTGTATGGATTGACAGTTGTAATGTAGGGAGTTCTGAATCGCACAAGCGAAGCTTTTTCCTCGAGACGAATGTATTAATTTTTATACCTGGAAGTTTTATTAGTCTTGATACGACTGCGGCTATATTTCTCTGAATTATAATATATGTTAGGATCTTAGGATTGCGAAGGTATGCATTTTAATGATCAGTGTGATGATCACAAACTTTCAAGATTTTAAGTTTATGTATTTTGACTATTCAGTATTTTAAAACTTGGGCAGTCAGGAAAAAATAGCAAAATACTTAGATAATATATTATGCTAGTTTTTTACCCGACTTTACCCGATTTTTTGAAAATCAACCACTGAAGAGGTGAAATGGGGTTTTGAAATTACTGTACGATATGCGAGCGAAGCCGAACAGGCGAGCTAGTATCTTATAAAACGGCACTTCTATAAAAGCTTACGTGTTTCTACACACGTACTGATATAATCCATACAATTAACTCCTTTGTGCCAATCTGAATGATTCACTACGTTTGATAAATCTGTCGTCAAATAAGAATGTGCAAACAAATTTGGTAAGAAAATTATAGTCGACTACCAGCGCTGTATCCCGAGCTATTAAAAAAAAAACGAATATTTTTCCGCGATAAAACTAGCCTATGCGTTAATCCAGGTCATAAGATACTTCCAAAAAAAAATATCTTAACCTTTCAGCCGTTATGGGAACAAACACACTTACATAAGCTTTCGCATTTATAACAGTGATAATGTGATATTAACTTTGAAATCGCGCTTCGAGCTCTTTTTCATTTGTATAAAGCCAAATATTACCAAACAAAAAAATAATGAAATAAAAACATGAAGATTGCTTTATAACATTGGCAATGGTCTTTTAAAGATACAAGTTTTTTTTTTAATTTCCTCTCTGTAATTTTTTATACATGGTGCATTTTAATCGGCTAGGGAGAGGTTGTGAGGAGGATGTTTTACTAACCGACTTTTAAAAAAGGAGGAGTTTATCAATTCTACTGTTGTTTTTATACAAGATAGTGAACAACTTTTGTTGTACGACTTTTGAAAATTCACGAAAAAAAATCTGCTATTCCATACAAAATGTTCGTAGATCTGGCAATAAAATGAACGATGGATGTATGTTTTGAGACAAAATTTAATTTAAGCTGTAAGGCCGTCAATTACAAGCCTATATAATTGACAGTACTACTTACTATATTGTTTGTTTTGTACATATACTTTGTGTAGTTTTTAATAAAAAGCTATCTATTGGTCCCTTCAATCGGTTGTACAGTAATAATTGCACACTACTGCTTGACGGTTGAATAGCTGGCAAGGATGTGGCACTTCCTCAAGCGTACTCTGCAAAAGAGAACACAAAAACATTAAAGAAAGGTTCCTGGCACTAGATAAAAATAATTTCTAAGTAGCTAATTCCATTAGTTAGATACCAAGGCACTATCTCTCTAACTGGGTTACTGTATCTAGACGATAGCTCAATAATTCTAAAGATAATCTTCTGTTTGTGCAACACTCGAGATGGACTTGTAATGTTCCTGCTTACTTCGATTGTAATATTCACTGATAAGATGAAGAATATCGTTATCAGCCGGTACCGTTACCTATTGACGAAATTGATCTAGGAAATACTCGACTGTTTGATTAGATTAGACAAGCGGTTCTATTCGTATATATTACCTCCTGAGGAGGTATATATTACGTCCTTAGAATCCAGAGGTTACCTCCTTAGAGAGATCAGAGGTAACCTCTGGATTCTAAGGAGGTAACCTCTGGATTCTAAGGAGGTAACCTCTGGATTCTAAGGAGGTAACCTCTGGATTCTAAGGAGGTAACCTCTGGATTCTAAGGAGGTAATATATACGATCTCACAATCATACATACATATACATGCATACAAACTTATCTACTTACATTCACCTGCCTAGAAGAAAACGATTTTGGCGTTAAGGCCGCCGTGTACTACCGGTTATTCCATTATACTTTTGTTTAAGTTTAATTGTATTTTCGGTGTCTAAATCTTGGAAAAAAATATGTTGGTAAATGTCATTCAGTTCAGCGAAATTTTTTGTTGATTTAGGGTTGATTCTTTTGTTTACTTACTTCGGGATTCTGAATCGCTTGTTAACTTTGACAACCGACCCTTTCGAAGTAACGCAGTTTTATCAAAACGAAGATCATCCTTCAAATGAAAATAAATCAACATATCAATGAATCGATAACAGTTTTGGGGACTCGAAGACTGAAAAGTATTTTTTTATCCCAGTTATAATGAATCGTCCTGGAGAATATTTAACCACGCCAGTTTGAATGATACGATAAGTGTACTCTTCACCGGAAACTAACTCCAATCGGTTATTTATTTAAGACGATTATTTTCGTAGTTTTCGAACACGCCCAAAATGAAGTACACAGCGTCCAACATATTTGTGGCCAAATGATGGTACTAAAAAAAACTATTGGAGATTGTTAGCTTGGTTCAGAAACATGATGGTGGCTCCCGTTAGCTGACTCTAGAAATAAGTTGGTGATATTTTAAAGTGCTGAGCAGTAGCTAATCGCTTGCAACTTATCTAAAGTGATGTGTTCCAAATCTATCGGATATCTCTACCTGTGGGTGATATACTCGTACGTATTCTGGTCGATATTGATTTGAAATCGACGCGGTTCTTAAGGTTTCAATTGTATTTTGAATAGGCGTGTTTGAGTATCTCAATCACAGTTAGGAAAACAGGGACTTTGATGATATAGCTAGGAACGTGACATAAATTCGAGTTAGTGCAGGAAAAATCAGCAATGTGTTGAGGGTGATGCGTGGGGGATGAGGTAAACACATATAGCAACACGCAAGAAATCAAGACGTCTCTGTAAACGCACACAGGCAGATTTTATCGCAATATATACTAATGTTAGGCGTGCTGATATGCGCTCCGGTGCGTTCCCTTGGAGAGATCCCGGAGCCCTCCGTCAAATACCAAAGGAGGGCCGGGGCGTTTTACTTGGTATAATCCCACATAACCTGTAACTTTTTCTCTGTAATTTTATATAAAAAAAAATGGTTCAAAAGTGCGAAGGATATAGTGGAATCAAGCGAGCCGGCTCTTAAACAACAGTGCAACAATGCAAGAGCCCATAACTATCAAATGACGCAGGGTTCCAGAAACAGCACAGTCAGAATACGTGTCGAACAGATTTGATTGACAAATAAGTTTGTATTGAGATTTCCTTGATGTGAAGTGAGTAATGTGTGTTTGAGCGGAACTGGCACAGTTGCACATTTGGAGACCGATGGCGTGATTTCATACAGATATTTTGCGGGAACACAGACGAGTTTGGCGGGAGATTTGCGAATTGGGAAGGGCTGATTATGATGATAAAATTTTGATGAAGGCAGGGCGCGTTGGAAAAAATTGGGTTTTCGTTGCCGTGCTCTCTTTCATTATAAAAATAAATAAATTAGAGATCTTATTTTTAAATGTTTTTTGATACTATCTATGATCTTGTTTATGTAAAATAATGGAGAGACGCACTGCTTATTTATCTCGCTAGATGGCGCATTATCGCTGGTGTTGTTTCACTGTAAAAACTATCGAATATCATAGATAATTTTAGTAAATAAAAAAAATAAATATAGTCTGGTTATTACTTAGTTCATTTATTAACAAATATAACAGTAAACACTGTTAATAACAGTAAATAGGTACCTAAATTCAGAATACCATTTATTTACCATTATTTATGTATTTTAATATAATTATATATATTAATGATAATTTAAAAAAAAAACTGTTTCTAGGATTGATAGATAAATGTAAAAACTTGAAAAAAGACGCAGTACCTTCGCTATTCTCATTTTCAAAGCTAGAAGCTACAATATAAAGGAGGCAGCTGAGATTATGATATCTTGATAGAAACACACAAATATTCACCTGATGTTAAGCGTCACGCTTGCCCATAATAGTTCAGTGTCACCCAGAATTTCGAACTTAAACAGTTCAAAACTATGCGCGGCAATGCACTGCGCTCGTCACCCTGAGATGTTAGATGTGTCCCCAGGCGGACTCTGCAAGAGAGCCCTACCACTACAAAACTAACATACATACTCGTTATACTAATAACCTCCCCAAAAACATTAGGATTTGAGAACATTAGGAGGAACATTTTGTTTGAATCTACCAGAATAAGTCCGTGTGGTAACACAGTATCACAGACAATCCCAAATAACTGATAAGCCGCGAGCTGCGACGAAATTCTGAGATATTTCACAAGTGGATCGCGGTTTGATAGGTTTTATACGATTCTGATGATGAGATAAAACGAATACGTGATTTAGTTTCTAGAATATTGTGTTTTTTATTTTATTTTTTGGCAAGTGCTTTTATTAATTAAGTAACGAATAAAATACACACAAACTACAACTATTACACCTACACTACTTAGCCTACTACACAAAAATTGGATTACCCAGATACCATTGAAGAATGGAGGAATGCTAAAATGGTGGAGATATTACTACGCTTGTGCTGTTCCGCTGAATGAGTCGCCGCGCCAGCCGTATGGCCGTAGCCCTATCTAACTTGCTAAATAAAACAAAAATTTCATTTCGCGAGCGAGACAGATGTGGATACCCGAAAGGACCATCACAAGTTCTCAGACTTTAAGACCATTCCGATTCTCCCTCGCACCTCAGCATGCAAGTATGCCACCGCGCGCCAACGCCATCTCAAAACAAAATTTCCCGCTACCTTTCTCTGAAGGCATTGAATGAGCCATTCATTCGACTCCGATCATCGTATAACGGTCGCATTGGTCTATCACACCAACCGTCCAGCCTTCATGACCCTCAAAAAATACTATCACACCTTCAAAACCAGGTCTTGGTTAATCGGTACGATAGTAAGAAGATATTTTCCGTGCCCAGAAATTTCAGACCCGTGAAAAGTGTCGCCAGTTCCCTTCAACGTTCAAGGATTGTGTGAAATTGTAGAGGTGTGGAAGGTCTTAGTTAAGTGGCGTGGTAAGAAGTAATGTTTAGATTCAAATCCCGTCGAGGGCTTCCGCGAAGCGATGCCATGTGCACGGTGAATGAGTCTTCTGTTACGATGTTGTTGAAAATTCCGATCCTCAATTAAGGAAGGTTTTCTTAATGCGATCGGGACTGTCCAGTGTTTTGACGGTGATTGTTGTACGCTCGTAAAGGGCAGACTGTTCAAACTTTGGAATATGTACCCTACCATCTATTATGTACACAGTTAAACAATAAATTATTTCTGATTCTGATTCTGCGTGTTGATTTGTAAATTAATTATTTTTATAAATTGGCTGTAAATATTTATTTGATTATACTAATTCCTAGTGGTATAAAAACCAAAACCCGAAGAAAAATTACGCTGAAATTCAATGGCAACGAAAGCTCGTCAGCGCGGTAATACTGCCAGCAATATGGGGTTTTGGGCATACAATTCGAGTGTCTTCCTAGGTAGTGATGTAAAATATGTAAGTATCTATAATATAATAATCGGCATGCTGATTCTAAAACATTGTTTAAGAAGACTAGCAGCGTTTCACCCGGTAATCTACAGAAACCGAATATTTTTCCGGGATTTTTCCTGAATTCAGTAAGTTATCACGTTCGCACTTTTTCAAGATTTTTGAATATAGAAATTTCAGCAAGGAAATTAAAAAAATATACTAATTTTTTATCTTTAGAATCTAATAGCCAAAGTTATTTAGCAATTTTCATGTTATTTTTTATTTTTCAACTCGGCAATTTGGCCAGCATTTTGGGCACGACGCCTGCTGGTAGCGGATTATATTAGTGTTACTTTTAAGTTTTATATATATTTATTTATGATTTATTTTTTCAGGCTTAGTTCAAGTTATTTATTATTTAAGTTATACATTTTTGTAATATCTGGCCATTAAAAAATCTGTCCAAAATATTAGAATAATATATTTTGGCAAGGAAAAAGAAAAATAAAACTCGAAATAGTTGAATTTTCATTTTCCTTAGCCAAAGAAAAATATAAAAATAAAAATCGAACGAGTTATCTGAATGAGGCCCTTATCTTTCAAAAAACAGAATTTTCCCTAATTTTAATAAATAGGGTCAAAATAATCATGATTTTAGTTTAATCTTGATAATCTTATGTTTTTCTTTTAATTTTATTTCACTCAAAAGTGATGTTTCATTGTGGGCCATCATATAGTACTTATAAACGGTGGTTAGAGGAATGCGTAAAAATAGAAATTAGTGCTTAATTAGTAAGTAGTTTTTTTTTTTTTGGATGTTGGCATCAATGAAGTTTCCGTAGTATTAAATCCTCATTAGATTCATCTCGTTTGATAGCGTTTTACTTTGCTTGACTTGGACTGTGACTGAGACATATTTTAAATTGTGAAATATTTGACTTCACTTGAAATATTACTTGACATTGTGAAAGTCGCGGGCAACCGGTGGATGCAAGTGGCCCGTTGTCGGTCGGTGTGGCGCTCTAAGGGGGAGGCCTACGTTCAGCAGTGGACGTATTATGACTGATGATGATGATGATTACTTGACATTAGCTAAATACACAACATTTGGAGCCAGAAGATAAGAGAAAACTCAAAAAAAAAACTCGCCATTTTGTTTGAAAAGTGTAATTATCCGATGAGGAAATATTTTTCTACTCGTAAAGAAACAAATTATTTCCAATATAGGAAAAAAAAGTTCCCTAACACAATATAACCTATAAAAAATTATATACCGTACAAGGTCATGGCCAAACCTTCATATATTTTTGAAACATCTTTTTAGTGCTTCTGACAAACTGTGAAGCCACCATACTCTCAGGAAATTTAATATGCCTGAGAATAATCTCGCATGTTATAGAGCTTCAACCAGCCACAGTAGCATTAAAATTAACATTCAAGACAACTGTTGCGCATAAAAAAGTCGTTATTATTTACATCCACAAAATTCCGAATTCAAATTACATCCAAACTTTGGCACTGGCTAAAGCAAAAAGAAATAAATTGACATCTTACGAAAGGAAGTGAAAAAAACGCAGTGAGCGCGGAAGCGTCGGACATCGCTCCCAGATGTGACGGCCATACTGATGAGGAGTCAGGAGGCTTTGAGCGCGTCTCCGCAGATGCTAATGATCAGCGGTCGTGAGAGGAGCTGGGCATTTACATAGGCTATGGCGTGACTCGGAGAGTGGCGTGGATTTTTAATGGGAGGCATGGTTTCCTGTGAGTACTTCTGAACCTCGTAACGTCACTAAGCTTGTTTTGGTTTGCGTTTGACTATGACCACAGAAAGTTCACTCCTGAATGACATTTCCATAAATAAAGACTACTGCGACATCGCAATAAAGTTAATTTTTGCAGACACATCTAACATGCGGGCAGGCTTTGTCTATTGTATTTCTGCGCGCAAGAGTACATAAACTGAGTCAAGCCGAAAAAAAAAAAAAAATATAACAAGCACGCTTGACCAAAAAAAATATTATGCCAAAATGTTTTTTTACAAAAAAAAGAAAGATTTTTGTAGTTTTTTTTTCCTTTCTTGGCATCGCACTCTGTGCATTCTGCCATTTTCTGTATTAGGACTTTTGTTTTTTAAAACGGGGAAATCATAAGTCGCGAAATCATTTTAGGAGAAAACAAAAATGTAGGGGAGGAATATGGATCAGGAAAGTAGGATTTATGGAAATTATAATTTTATGTTATTAGATAAAAGAAAAATAGATAAGGAATGAAAGGTTTGAAGTTAAAAACAATGTGTATTGTGTTTTTTTTTATCTACCTTTTTGATTTTGGCTTTTGTGTACAATTTGTTTTTTCCATAAATAAAAATTGGTCTATTGTCTATAATATATGGAACTCGAATCTGAAAATTTGTTTCTAATCATCTGTGAAATTGACAAAAAAAACAACAACATTTTCTTGAAATTCAAAGATTAATGAAAGTCATCACCTTATTAAGTCTTACCTGTACGATCTCCAACGACCTGGACAGTTTCTTAATAAACATCTTACGTATTGGGTTTATGACCACTTAGTATTAAGCCCGCATCTTAGAATTCCGATGTGTCAAGATCCACTGGTCAGTATATGTGATTTGAATGTAGGAACGGGATGAAGTTTCGTAGACCGGGAGGCAGATCATGTTTATAATAATGGAGCTTTAAAAATAAATTACATCCGCTTTGTCAATAAATAATTTTGAATTTTAATTGAACAGTCTAGTCTTTGTCATTCAGTAAAGTGGTAGAAACTACTGGAAGCTTCTAAGGAGTTCTAAGGAGGCGCGGTTCCATACTTTATACGATTTAAACACACTTTCTTCTTACTTACCAACACTAATTTATTGGATAATGTTACAGAAACAAAGACACAAAGTCAAAAGAACACAAGTTTTAAAAACTAATAGAAAACCACGCGTTTTTTGTTTTATGTTTTTGGCGTCAAAACTTCAAATTCAGCATCTTGAAGTTAGTAGTTTCATGAAAACTAATTTTGCGATAATAAATAGATTGTTTCAAGAAATTACACCAACCAAAAATTTAAGGTGAAAGCTAGTATAAGTACATTTCTCACTGAACCAAAAACCAAGATAAAAATCAGCTTATTGAGATTTGTAGCTAAACCAATGTTATCTAGTTGATAATTTTACCCGTAATTTCTTAAAAGAACTTATTTATTGGCGCAAAATTGGTATCAATAACCACGATGAGTAATTAAGCAGTAATTTTCAAAAAACGCAAGAAAATCTGAATTTCTCTATATTTTAATTGTGAAATATTTGACTTCACTTGGAATATTACACTAGGTACTTAACACTGGCTAAATACACAACGTGTGTAGCCAAAACATAAGAAAGAAAAAAAGTTGCGATCTGGCAAAAAGTCTAAATTTTTGTTTCAACTTATAATATGACGGTATACCCATTATAGGTTGGACCAGCGGGCTTATCCTCTAACTTTGAAACGTTCGTGATTCTGATTGCGAGAGCATGCCATTTCGCTCGTACCAACTTAGTCGCAGTATGCGCGGTCCCGCTCGCGCAACTCTCGCTATCGCTTTCAGAGTTACGGGATAAGCCCACAGTTCTGAATGCATTACACCTGCTAAAAATTGAACGATCGCCTCTTACACTAGGTCCTACAGTATGATCGGAGGACAGCGATAAGCATCTCATTATACGAGTTTCATAGAAACATAAGCCGAGGTTCGACGAATGTTTTGTACTTGGAAAGTACCTACAAAAGATGGTTTTGCAAGGATTGCCATTTAAAAGGAAAATAGCGTTTTAGCTATAAGTTACGTTTGTGCGCACATTGACATATATGGATGCATGAGTATATTCAATTAATAAAATAATTACTTATTTTATAAACAACTTATTTTATAAACAAATGAATAAGTAATATTGTAGCTGTTTTGTAAATAATTTCATTGAAATTCATCATCGAAGCACGTGTTTGCATCATAGCTTGTTTTTGTAAAATTTCTGGGATGACTTCAAAATAATGTTACATAACCATCCTAAATGAGGCGTTTTCCAAAAATAAAAAAATTTTTTCTAAAATACTTACTAGATGGCGTAATAGTCCTCTCGTTTTACCTGTCATTGTCATTTCTGTCGAAATATTTTATGTTTATTTTTTAAATCGTAAATTTTGGCTCCACACGTTGTGTATTTAGCCAGTGTCAACTACTGTAATATTTCAAATGAAGTCAAATACATAGTTACATTACTTGAAATTGTCTAAATACACATGTGGTGCCAAAAAACACGAGAAAAAAAGGCACATGTACATTTTTTTGTCTTTCATGTCTTGACAGTGACAGAAAAACCTCAAGGTACATCTAACGCCATCTATTGGGTAATTTTATTACCAGGATTTCTTTTTTTTTTGGAAAACGCCTCATTGTGATGGCGTTACTGGTACGTACTAATAGAATGCCATGGCACTCGCCAACGAGTACCCACTCTTTGGCGAGTGCCATGGCATTCTGTTCTTGTTGACCAACTAGTTGGTCGCCACTGGTGGACAATTTTTTTTTCTTGCATTCAGTCATACTTAATGTTGTTCATAATGATGTACTCTGAGATACTATGAGCTCTCTTCGGCTCATACCCTTTCCTTATAACCCTGTAGATAGATGGAAATATATATTTATAGTGACCACCAGGAAACCAAACACATAATACATTCAGAACAATCATACTAATATTATAAATGCGAAAGTTTGTAAGTATGTAAGTAGGTAATCATGTAAGTATGTAAGTGTGTTTGTTCCAGTTCAACTCTGATGAAATTTGGTATGGAGGTAGCTTATTCCCTGGAATAACACATAGGCTTACTTTTATCTAACTACTTTTTATCCTGAAAAATTTAACCGTTCCTGTAGAATCGCAGGTGAAACCGCGGGTCGCAGCTAGTTTTATATATAAAAACTAGTGCCAGAAGTGCGATCGCAAAGAACGATCTCTTCCAGGCTCTTCTAGGCCAGAATCATCATCATCTCATCATTATCATCTTATGATAATGAATTATGCTTTTTATAAGCATCCATGGTTCCCTGTCCTAGCAAGATATAAAAATACCCAAAGGAAATATTATTCAAAAGCTGCATCTCAGCTCATGCACGCCTGCCGCATGACAAATAACCCCGATGCATGCACCGAGCATGCCGAGGTTTTGATCTGGTTATTGACCTTATCTACTGGCATTCTTTTTATAAATTTCGTCATCACCAATATATCTACAGCATAGCTTGGCAGCTTTTCTACATCATACGTAACAACTTTTGTTCTATGACTTTTTACAATAAAATTTAATAAACAAAAACAAGATATTGCTTTTGGACCAAAATCAATCAGTCCTACATCCACCTGCTTTGGTTTGTCTATCAGTCAGTAGTTACAATTTTATAAAATACAAAGTTAGCAAATGGAAAAATTAAGCTCGGAGCATCCTCGAAAATTAAGAAGCTAGCCCCGGGACGTTTGTTAACTTTGACGAAAGATTAAGTCTATTGCTGTCTTTGTCGTTTGCTTAGTGCCAGACAAAAGCAGCATTAGAATTAATGTATTGTCAAAGTTAACAAAAATCTCAGAGGTATAACTGCAAGAAAAACATGGGATTTTACTATTCTGTGCACCCTATTATGTAATATTTATATTATGTAATAAATATATATATATATATATATATAAATATTTCCTGGTCGTATCGCCTAGTAGGTATATATACGCTACAGTAAATGGAACACCCCATTTTACTCGTTTAGGGGTTGCTTTTCGAAAAAACCTGAGACATTCCTTTCTTTATTTTTGATGCTTATTACACAAACCGTGTATCATAAGCTTAGCGCGAGTTTTTTTTAAATTTCCAGACAAATTTTGGAGGTCCATTTTACCCCTTTAGAGGTGGAATTTCGCAAAATCCGTTCTATTTGTTCACCTAGACCATATGAGGAGTATTGACTACAAAATTCAAGTCTTTATCATGAGCAGTTTTGTCTGTCTGTTGATTCATAAAAAAGAGCTTGTTCTTTTATAAATATAGATAACAACCACTGAATTTTCCTCTCCGGCTAATAATGTACAACCACACCAACCAACCAAACCATACGCAAAACCAAACGAAATGGTAACCACACGCAAAACGTAAAATGTACCAACTACCAAAATGTACTTGTGTACATTCCATTTTTGTGTTCATACTTGTGTAATTCAAGGAAGGCAGGTGCTGATTAATCTTGTTACACAGACACTGATGGCAGAGAAGGAAAACGTCCAGAAGGGAAACACGAGTACCGACACCTCACCAACAAGACAATGATAGTTCCAAAAAGCCGTTCGAGCGATCATCGACCACGATTTTCCATTTAAATGATAAGTGCACTTATTCTGGGTACGGTCGAATAATTTTCGATTGTAACACTACAGTAATCGAGAAAGTAAAGATGGGAAATGATAATAATCGGTAAAGTTGAGCTTCCTCTATAAATTATTGAAATTGATTTAAAACATTCAATATGTGGGTACGCACTAGGTGGATAGACATTGTAAAAGTCGCGGGCAACCGGTGGATGCAAATGGGAGATTTGCGTGGCTGTTACGTCAACTAAACCCCGCCTCAAAGTGGACCCGCGGGATGAGTTCAATAATTTTTCTTTAGTCAAATGGAAAATTTATAAAATCAAAAAAAAAAAAAAAAAAAACTTTAAAATTCGGAAGAAAACAGTTACATGTATGTACATTGTACAGGTAAAAAAAAAAACAGTCTTTTGGTCGTTTAGTGTGGTGCTCGTTTTGTCTCAGTGTACTTATAATTTAAAAAAAACTGCTAAAAAACGAATAATGTCTGATCTTAGGTTTCTGCAATAGTCACGTTTTTGCTCCGAATTGACATCGAAATTCGACTTGATAATCTCAGGAATATTCTTCCAAACGGAGCCATCGATTTCACCGGCGCGGGCGGCCATTGTATGCGGATTCTGCGTATCGAGAGATCACCGCCGGCGATTGCGCTGTTAGAATACTAATGCAGAGGCTGCCAGCATAACCCAGCATTGTTCGCCGTTCGTCATCTCTACTGCCATATTAGCGTTCGATGCTGATATGTCACTTATGCTGCGGCCACATAGAAGACAAGTGACGAGGGAAGTTGGCAGTGACGTGGTGTGGCCACGTTACTCGTCCTGCCGCTCTTCATAATTCCTTGCCCGCTACTCTCGATTTTGTTGCTTTTTGAGCGTGAGTCAAATGACAGGCGAGATAGATAGAAAGAGAAAGATCGATGGCAAGGTGATGAAGAACACAAGGAGAGGCGCAAGTTGAACAGTGCGTGGCCGTCTCGTGGCAACGCAGAAGGAGGAGGAGCAGTATGGCCGCAGGATTACAGCTATTGGTGGCGCTTGTAGCGTATTTTAGTAGTGGCCGGTTACAAGAGAATATCTCCACCATGCTATGTTTCCACACGATGAAGATAAGTCTATCTTTTCTGTATTTTTAACTGCGTTATGTTATAGCCGTTTTAGTTTTTGTTATGAGAGAAAATAACGACGAATTATTTAATTTAAAGTCATAGACAAAAGCGGTTACGATGATATTAGGAAGTAGAATTTTTTGCTAAATTCAAAAAACCTAGTTGTTTTAAAACCTGTCTAATCGAGCAAGTTATTTACTGTAACTGCGTAAAGTGAGCAATAGGTAATATATTCGAGCGGAAATAAGATAACGCGACGAGTTTCTTCCATTGAGTTTAATGGTGGCAAGCTCGTTTCGCATAATATTAGAACTGAGATGTGGGGGCTTTTATAGTGCAGGAGATAGGGGCCATTTTCACTACGAACTGTTTCATTAAACTAAAGTAGTTCGCGCCGATCTGAGACCTTGCTAATTCTATAAATTCACGATTCCTAGGCCGATTCTGTATTATTGACCGAGGGAGCGCAGCTAACGAAAGGTCTCAGTTTTAACTGACAAAATTTGCTTTCATCTGTCCGTATGCTGGAACTCGCGGACAGGTCGTATTTTTCAACCAATCTTGACGAAACTTGGTCTACAAGTTCAACGACGATATCTCAGGGTGATGAGCGCAGTGCGATGCCGCGCAGAGTTTGGAACTGTTAAAGTTCAAAATTTTGGGTGGCATTGAACTGTTACAGGCAAGCGTTACGCTTAACCGAGTTACGCGAACGCGGCGTCATAGAGTGTGCCGCCAAGTTTCAGCACATCGATGATTACAGACGTGCTAGATACTAGTACTATTATTATATATAATTTTATTAGTCTATTTCGTTCTCCAATTGCATTAATAATTATGTATTTTAGATTAAGGTATTTATCATATGGGCCAAGTTTGTTATGCTTAAGTTGTCTGGAATAAAAAACTTATTACTATTACTGTTAGTATTGACCGAGCGAAGCGAAGGTCTCAGAGTTTACTGGGACAAACCGGCTTTTGTATGTATGTTTGTATGTTTGTGTGTATATTTGTCCGATGGTAACTTGCGAACCGTTGATCCGATCTTCATGGAATTTTGTAGGCAAGTAGTTCGTTTCAATAAAAAAGTTAAGTTCGAATATGAGCTGAATCGGTTCAGGGGTTGTGAAGATATAGGGATCGCGAGGTCTCAATTCGCCGCGAACTACTAGTGAACAACAGGTGAGCAACTTGCTCATCTTGTCAGTCAGTACCAAAAAAATGTACGTTGAAATCTCTCCGCGCAATCTTCATTCCGCTAAAGACACCTAAATCACCTGCAGCGCAGATGACGTCATTGCTCAAGTTGTTTTCCGCTAACTGAATCAGCCGTCACCTCCCTGCCCACACTTTTTTCCTCCCGTCTCGACATGCTCAGACCAAAGCCACTGGCCCGTGAAGACAGAGGGACATGTATCCTGCCTTCTCCTAATGAAATAAATTACATATATCTCACCTCCAAAAGGCACAACTACCAATTCAAAACCCAGACAAAAATCATCTTTAGCATTGAAATTTTAAGGTGTAAGTTGGGATGGGTTGTTAGGATCATCAGAGAGGACTTAACCTTTAGACATGGACACACATGCCTGGATCTTGTCCGTGAGAACGCCCGCAGGTTGGACCGGAGACTTGTGATGAACATCTTTGGTCTTTGTTATGATATTATTTGAAGTCTTTTTTTAAATGTTGTTTTAAGAATAAACTCGCCCAGTTTAGATCGTCTTTTGCAAATCAAATCCAATGTTTATAATAGATAACACTTAACTTAACTACCCCGGTGGCCCAGTTGGTATTGAACCTACCTTCTGTGTTTGGGGGCGTGGGTTCGATTCCCATCTAGGACAAACATTCAAGTGATCAATATTTGTGTTTTTTCTATGTCTGGGTGTTAATATCTATATAAGTATGTATTTAAAATATCTATGTACGTATATCAGTCTCTGGCAGCCATATTACAAGCTTTGCTTAGTTTGGGGTCAGATGACCGTGTGTGCAAAAATGTCCCAGATATTTAAAAAAAAAAATATTTCTTAATAATGATAATATTTTTGATAAATAATATGAAAATATGTAAACTATGTATGAATGAGCGTATAGGTACTTAGTTGTTATTCTTTTTTATTTATTTTTTGCATGTCCCTTTCGTTTTCTTAAATCTTGATTATTGACCGAGCGACGAAAATGTACCTATCAAATCTACGGGGACAAGTCCGTGTTTATATGTTTTTTTTAATGTTCGATAAGTTAGGCGTTTGACAACAATTCAACTGATGTTAAGTGACGGTGTGTTCGAATGTAAACGCACCTAACCTAAGAAAAAGACAGAGAAATATAATTTCCTACTATTTTCTCTCGTTGGTCTACGGTCCGTGGTTTTCTATGGTCATTCTACGTTGACTGTTTTAATAGACCAACCGGCATTTAACTGCTAATTAGCGTGAAGTGTGAATTATGTAATTGGTACATTAGTGTTTTGTTACGTTTTTTTATGAACTTGAACTAAATTTCACTCGAAAATATTAACATACATCAACACACAAGTAGGCAGTCTTACATCATTAAGGAATAAGCTGAGCCAAAGATTCAAGAGAAGCCTACATTTTGCAGTCTCCGGCCTCCGCTGTCCACTCTAAAACCCATTGGTTTCAGTCAGTTTCGTTTTCAGTCCGTTCTCGTTCTCTTTATGACAGTCCCTTACACTACTTTTTATAAAAATAACGCGTGCGTTTATTTATTAGATTTAATAAACATTTATTCTCATAAAGATAATAATTATCACTTACATGAGAATCAATTACATAGAAAAAATAATATTGTAAGTCGTTCTAGTTAAGGTAGGTACACAATTAACGCATTCATAGATAAATAGATAGATAGAATAGTTAGTTCATTAATAAACATTTGTTAATTTATTAAATTTACTAAACTTCTATAATTATATACATTTACTTAGCCTACTAGACAAAATGAACAGTTGGATTACCCACAGACCATCAGGATCAGTCTCTAAACTTGTCTAAAAATACCAGCATTTAAAAAAAAAGTTTCTGCCATATCACGCAAAACTAGTTACCAATATAAGCACCGAAATTAGTAAAAACAACAATGGCGAAAATATATTTAATTAATCAATAATTTATTTATTTATTTGTACAGGTTACAGAGGTAAAAAAAAGAAAAAAGAGGTGGTCGTGGTAGTTCAGTGGGGAGCACGCTGGCCTCAAAATCGTGACGTCGCGGGTTCGAACCTGTTCGGGCCGGTACCAATGAGTTCTCTGGCATTTACGTACGGATATACTACTGGCTTTTCGGTGAAGGAAAACATCGTGAGGAAACCTGCATCTTTTCGGAGAAGAAATTCGATGGAGTATGTGAATCCGCCAAACCGCACTGGGCCAGCGTGGTGGATATGGCCTAATCACTCTTCGAGGGTAGGCTGATATCCCAGCAGTTAGAGGCTGATTAGAGGCTGATACAGATACTAAGTAGATTGTTTTGGTATGAAAAGTCAAAAAGTTGGAGGAAAGCGTGGTGGTTTGAGACCAAGCGTTCCATTATCACAAGGTTAAATAATCCTACTCGCGCGTAGCAATAAACCAATGAGAGTAAATTCTTATAGGTGTGCTTAGATCAATGTGGGCTTGATGTGCACTTCGTTCGTTCTGAGTGTGGAATCTATATGACTATGATCTGTGGACACGACTATACAGCTATACACCCCAAAGCAAAGTCTAAAAGCGAACGCCGTTTTTTTCTTTTTTTTTCGCATTTTTTTTTAATAGTACTTACTATAAAAAGGAACAATATTTTAGACTAGCTTGTCCGCACGACTTCGCTCGCCAATGCTACCTCAAACCCATTTCACCTCTTTCGGGGTTGATTTTAGAAAAATCCTTAGACATACCATTCTTTCACAGAATTGTCCGAATTGTTATATTATTTGTTTATTATTAATGCTTATCACATAAACCGAGTTTCATTGGCTTAGCATGAAAAATTATTAAGTTTTTCCATACAAACTTTTTCCATTTTACCCCTTTGGAAGGGGAATTTCGCAAAATCCGTTCTTATTGTTCACCTAGTAGATCATTTGAGGAGTATTGGGTTCAAATTTCACATCTGTATTAATCGGTTTGGTCTGTGCGATGATTCCTAGAAAAAGGCTTGTTGTTTTATATGTACATAGATATGCACTTTTATTAGGAAAACATTGGAACATGTTAAAAAGTTACTCCAGCAGTGGGCTAATATTTATAATAAATAATAAAAATAATATTTTTATTTTTATTTCCAGGCAACATGGCTCTTATCATAAATACCTTAAAACTAAAATACACATATAAAATACGTCTGTCGTCGTTGTGCTGGTACTTAGCGTCAAAATCCACAGATTTAATTTATTCCAAATGCCAAATTTATGAGACATCATTATGATCATTATCAGCTAGAAGTCGTCCACTGCAAAACAAAGTCTTAAAAGAGGTCTTGTCATTACCCCCACGCTTGTGAGACGGGTTCGGAGTGAGATCATTATCTCACATAAATTTCAAATTATTACATATACTGGAAGATGTTAGATCTCGTTACATAACCCTCGCCTCAAGTATAGAAATACTTTTTATCAGCCATCGGAAGCATTGGAGCGACAAACACATCTCCAACCATCTTGTGGAGTAATGTATTTCTCAACAGACATTACAACAGATAATAATTATTTACAACAGATAATAATTATATAGTAGATAGTTTATATTTTACTGAGCATAAAGAGATTTAAAATCTCAGTGTGATGAACTGACGAGTGCAGTGCATTGCCGCGCATGGCTATGAGCTGTTGATTTTGTTTGATATGACACTGGCAAGCGTGATGTTTACCATCAGGCAAGCGATTTGCTCGTGTCCACACTCAGTTTCATAAAATACGTTGCGCAGTATACAATACAATAAGTAGGTATTATAATATTTAAAAAAAAGATATACCCGACTGCAAAATGTTACTTATTGTACCATTTTAAGTTCGAATATGAGTAAATTTGGTCCAGATTTAGTGAAGTTATAGGGGTCGTGGACGATTTTTTTTGTTTTTTTTTCGGTATGAAAAGTACATAATTTTAATATCGAAACAAAAAACAAAAAAAAAGGAAAGAGCAAAGCAAGTAGAAGCTCGCAGTTTGAGGATTGTTATGACTTAGTTGGGAGTACGTCTGTCTTCTGAGGACCAGCAGGAGTATTCGATTTCCAGCCGGGCAAATGCTTGAGTGATGAATTTAAATAAGTTCTCTGGGTCTGGGTGTTAGTTTTGAGTGTTCCACGGCAATCCCGCGACACTTAAATTGTATATTTATTATATACAATTGTATATGTATTATGTGTTATATGTATTAATTAATTTATTGTATATTTCTTACTTGACTTATTTAGTTTAGAATAATTATAATAGTAAGTAGGTAAGTATTTAAAAAGCATAATTAGTCTATTTATAATTAACACTGTCTGGCAATTCTTTGCCTTTGTTTTGCAATGCCCTACTGTGCCAGGGTACCCATATATTTTATAATTAGTCTTAAGTTTAAGTCACTAATTATTGTATGTGTGGTTAAGCTTAAATAAATAAATAAATAAACTTAAAAACTTAATAGTCTATGATTAGGAGCGGTGTGTAAAAAGCTTAAACTATTTGATAAAATATTCGGGTCCCAACTTTTCCGTCTCAGCTAGCTGGTGCGGGGGTCCGAGACTGGCAGCCATAGCTACATCTGCATCAGCCTTTTTAACATTTCACTGCTGGGATAATCCCTACCCTTTTTTTGTATATATTTTACAAAACTGCTCCACGGACTCCGGGGTCCGTGCCATTTATCAAATTTTACAAATATTTTATCAACTAAAACGGAAGATAAAAACTAAAGACTTTACAAAAGGAATATACCTACGAATATACTAATAAAGAGCTAAGTGCTATTATAGATTTGCGTATATACACCGAGCAGTCCAGCTCCCGCAAGCAGCGCCCGTTCACGAGTTAACGCATGTGTCAGCCATCGCTCTCCTCAACCATATGTGAGCGTGACTGCTCTGGGGTATATACACAAAACTTACAACAAAGAAAACCTCCCTATCCTCGAAGGGTGATAGTGCGGGTGCGGTTTAGCGGATTCACAAACGCCATCGAACTATATCATCATCGAAATTTTCTCCGGAGGCAGGATGTTCTCACGATGTTTTCCTTCACCGTAAAGCCAGTGGTATATCTGAATGTAAGTTCCACAAAACTCATGGTACGCACATAGCTATATTTGTAGATAATTACTCTACGTCCTCATATGACATGGAGGAAAATAAACGTTACATAAGTAGTTATTTGCATATGTTCTAAATATAGCCTGAACTCGGTGTTGTGGCCTCCGCCGAGATGAAGCCCTCGCGTCACGGCTGGCTGCCTCGAGGGTCCGAGACGGTCAGCTACACATACATCTTAAAAGCTTAGTATGTTTATAGATAGCTAAGTGATTGTCTTCACTGCCTTTTATTGAGTTTGCCAGTGTCAAAGCTTTGGATCACACGAGAGCTATTGAGCATTACCTGCAACGGTGTTTTTAGATTATGATCCAGATCTACTTACCCTCAAACACAGTATTTAATGTACTAGCTGTTACCCGTGACTTAGTTCGCGTGGACCTACAAAAAAAAAGTTGCCTATGTCAGTCTGCGATCCTTAAGAGCAAGCTCGTCTGATTCAGCTATCTCGTTCGCACTTTTGAACCATTTTTATATATAAAATTACAGAGAAAATATGACTATAACTTAAGATCATACCATTGCCAATATTTAAAGCAATTTTCATGTTATAATTTCTTACAACATGTAATACATAAATAAATAAATAAACATAAAATAAATAAATAAAATACATGTAACATGTAATAAAAATCATGTTGTTATTTCTTACTTTAGCGAAGAAGAAAGAAAAAAACAACTTTTGGGGTTTTTTCCTTCTCCTTCGCTAAAGTAAGAAATAACAACATGATTTTTATTTCACGAAAGACAAGCGGTAGAAGATACAGCAAGATACAGCGTCCTTTTAGTAAAAGGTGAACGTTCTGAGTGTAGCAATCTGGCTGCCCAGCGCAGGTTTTATGAGTACAGACGCTGCCTTAGCTATGCAACTTGTAATCACCAGATAGGTATCTTATGTACATGTACTTTCTGAGTCAGAGGGAAATGGACTTTACAGAACAAAGAGATATTGTTTTGTGAGATGAACGAATAAACTTTTTAATCGAATTCTTTTGAAATTTGTGAGATAGTGGAGGTAAAAGCTATGTTTTATAATGCTCTTCGCGGTTTTAACCCGCGACGCGCGCGACGGACCATTAATTAATTAATTTAATACCTATTTTTGGAAGGCGGTTAAAAAAAAAGCATTTTAACAAAAAGCTCAATTTACTTTTAAAAAGTTACAGCAAAAAGCTCGCAGTAGGTAAGTATGTATACATAATTATATGTTTTCAATTTCACACGCAATCAGCCTACTGCATGTATTATTCATATTTTATGTGGTATAGTGAAAAATACGAAATAAGGCGGTTACAAACTTGTGGTGGACGGTTCATTTTATATTTGTTTTGTGTAAACTAACTTTAAACTTTTTTTAGAGGATCTCTTTTGTTTTTCCAGTGCCATCATCATCATCAGCACCAGAAGACATCCTTTGCTGAACAAAAGCTTGGATCCCATATCCATCTTCAAAACTCAAACTTTGTACCAATAAAAATAAATCTTACGATTTTGATGTCAATCACTTGTATATACTAAAACTAAAATATAAGCTTTAGTTTTAAACACAATAAGTCAATGTTTTTGTGAAAATATATAAGATAATGATTTCGGTGCAAGATAACTTATTTTTTTCTTTGATTGAGTTGGCTATAAAGTTACCTATTTTGATATTAAGGAACTTGAATTTGCCCCCTGGTGGATTTTTTTATGGATGTTCCTGATCGTGCGCGATCTGGACCGCGCATAGTGCGAGTAAGTTGGTATGAGCGGGATGGCATGCTATCACAATCAGAATCGCGAATATCATACTAATATTATAAATGCGAAAGTTTGTGTGTATGTTAGTATGTAATTAGGTAAGTATGTAAGTGTGTTTGTGTTTGGTAAACTCTGTAACGGCTGAACGGAATTGGATGCAATTTGGTATGGAGTTAGGTTATTCCTTGGATTAACACATAGGCTACTTTTATCCCGTAGTTCCTGTAGAATAGCGGGTGAATCCGCGGGGCGTAGCTTGTTCATAATAAGGCACTGAACCTACAACCCTAATTCTGCAATAAGTCGCAAGTCGCGAGTAATTTTTTTCTTCGAATAAGAATTATTGCTAAAGCCGTTTCCTCTCCCAGCCTAAGGAACCCTGCTTACAGTAGTCATATATATACTTAGATACGTGAAATTATGCGGACAGTTAACCCACATTATAACAAAGTCGTTATTTGTATACTGATGCGAGATTATTAATTATTTTGTCTGACTTGTTCTTTAGAGCGAACTTGTCACGCGACTTTTGTTTGGGACATTTTCGGCCTTTAGTTTAAGGCGAGTTCTGTCCCGCTCGAACTTTGAGCGGGACTTAAGGTTTAAAGTTGAAAATCGCATATCATACTTGATGAGAAAAAGGTAAATTGTAGTTTTTCATTGCTTTTTTGCCGATTATCGGAAATATACAGAACAAATAATAAAACTGCCTGGTTTGCCGTATAAACCACTAGCCTGGATATTTAATTTGTAAAAGAAAATTTGTAGTTACCGCTAAAAATCCAGAGCATTTGATTTCAGAAGGGTTTTCAGGGGGTCATTTTGCAATTTTTTATTTTGTAACTAAGACAGATTTTCGAAATTTTATTCGGTTAAACGTAATTCCAGTTTTATTTTCTATCTGCAGTATTTTTTGTACCTGATTAAGTAATCTCGTCACTTCGATCAAAACGCTGAAAAATGCTACTTTTTGTTGTTTTGCGATTGCACCTCGCCTTAACTCGATGAACGGCTTAAGGCTGAAAATAACCTAAGTGGTTAAGGGGTTTCTGGATTTTTGTACAATAATCCCCTTCCGCGGAAACAAAATAAATGATTAAGAGGATTTCTAGACCTTTTGTTTAATAATCCTCTTCCGAAAAATAAAATAAATTGCTCAGGGGATTTCTGTTTTTTTTTGGGCAATCATCCCCTTTACCTCTCATGCTCTGATTGTTGGGGGATTTTTGGACAAAAATTCCAAAAATCACCTTCGCAGGGGTTTGTTTGGGGGATTTCTGGAGTAAGCCATTTTACCAACGTCAGATAACTGTTACCTGAGGAATAATATGGCGTTTTGACAATATTCCTCAGATAACATTTATCTGACGTTGGATAAATCAGCCCTTAATATTTTAGGGTATTCATTTATCCTAAAGTTGTGTCCCATTCTGAAAAGTATACCAGATGGGGCGCTTAGCTTGTGACGTTCTGTTTTCGAACTTTACTTTTGTTGTTTGCGAAAAGACGCTTTTTTCTCTCTTAGGTTTTGGCTTCACTAGATACTTTATGTATTCAGCTAGTGTCATGTATTGTAATATTTCAAGTGAAATCAAGCGTTTCATAATTTCAACAAGTCTCAATCATAGTCTAAGTTAAGCAAAGTAAGTTTGTCATGGTCAAGTCCAAGTCATACAATAGTAAAATGCTAGAGACTTTACTAAGGGTTATATGGAGTTTTGGAAACAACACGAAAAGTCTCTTTTCATGACATTTCACTATTCACCAACACTAAGAATTAGCACAAGATTTGAAAAAAAATACAATGATGCGTCATAATTTCTTCACGTTCCCAGCAAAACTCCAAAACTCAGATTTTCTCTCGTTGACAATGGTAACTAACAATTTTAATTCTCTATTCCTTTTTCGGGGTTTGATTTTTACCCGACAGTTTATTGGTTTGCTTCAAAATCAAGAAAATCAAAATTGTCGTATTAGCGGTGTCTTGTCACTCCTAAGTTACTTAGTAATATTATAAAATAAAAAAAACTTCAATATATAACATAATAACTTTTTACATGTTTATTTTCTTACTTGTTTGGCGCCACTGTCTCCCATATTTACTTTGAAGAAAATATTAATTCTACTTCCACATTAGCCTGACCGCAAAAACATAATAAAAAAATAAATATTAAAACAAAACAAACATCCAAAATGAAAGTCTGGCGATTGGTCGACGCGACGTTGCCGCTCTGCCGTCCGCTTAAGATGCACATCTTTTCTCTCTTTTACACAGGTTAAAAATCTTATCATTTGTCTCTCTCGCGACACGTCAGCAGGATCGTCTCGCTTGAAGACGCAACAGAGATAATTTTATCTGAAAGCTCGGAACTTTGAACTTCGAACGAGGTTTTATTTTTAAATCGAAGAGCCAATGCTTGGTGGGAATGGGAATTTCTATTGTACTCTTATTTGTTTATTGACTCATGATTGTGGTTTGTTTTTGTTCGTTATTTAAAAAGAAGTGTCACTTCTTGAACTTATTATTACGGAAAAAAAACTTGTTTTTCTCGTTTATTTATAGGTATTAGGTAAAGACTATACTTACATATATATATTATGCAATGATTTTTACTCGAGGTACAATTTTAGCGCCCTTAAAATTGCCCGTCAAAATCTGTCTTTTTAACACAGATTTAATTATAATTATCTCTTTTACTCTCTTACTTTTCGCACTCTTTGACGAAACTTGGTTGCTAGGTTACCATGAGCTTGTATTAACAGGCTGCAGCAGAGCCGAATTTAAACAATTTTGAAGGTAAAAACATTATCTGAAATAAAGTATCATTATCTATATAATCTATCCTAATTAATATTATAAATTCAAATGTAACTCTGTCTATCTGTCCGGGTGCTTGTCGCGTTATCCCAAAAACATTACCCTCCTACTTGGGGAGTCGGGCAAAAATTCAAAATGTTGTGAAACAAAGCCGATTTAATAAAGATAAGTCCCTTTATCCTACTAAATCTGTGTTTTACTTGCATACTAAGCCGTTAAGCAGTAGTGTGCAAACGTTGCTGTATTTCGTATCAAAGGGCAATGTTTCCAGCGAAATTACGAATTAAAAAAATATTTTTTAAAGACGAGCGCAGTGCATAGCCGCGCTTGGCTTTAACCGTTGAAAATAAAAATTCTGACTGGCACTGAGCTGAATGGCGTGACACTGACCATTAGGCGAACCACTTGCGTCTCGTCTCTCAGTTGCATTAAAAAAAAACTACAAGTTTAAAAACATTACATTCCTAGAATTTTTCCCATCATCGAACGTTTATCTTTACAGATCAAAGCTGTTACCTAATCTGTGACCAGCAGTGAACAATAGATGACCTTGACCTTCGTGACCCGACACAGGTTGTACCATAGTTACTATTATTACACCAGACGAATCAGACAACGCGAACTGGCCGTTATCTCGACAGTCCGTTCACAGCTGTTATTTCACCTCTGAGCCTCTGACATAGTCTGTGTTTATTTTCTTGCTAGGAGGGTATTTCGAAAAAATAATAATGCTATACACTTTCGCGCGCAGATGAAAAGAAATGGCTTTAGCGCACGCTTATCAAAAAATCAGATAATTTCTAATTACATCTAAACCAGGAAATCAATCGAAATTCTGAGCGATGCAAACCTAGATATTATTAATGCCTCACTATTAGTGTAATAATCATTGTATACTTACAATGTCGCCCGTTGGCAAGTGACTGCCCGAAAAGAGCTTATAGTACTCATCAATATGAACAACTTTTACTATGGGACCAACCCTGAAATCGAGAAAAAAAATCTGCTGTTCCATAGAAAAATGTCAATGATACTCGACAAAATGTATGGAACAGCAGATATTTTTTTCTACGGGTTCTACAATAGGGGTTCCGGGCGCCAGCGGAAAATGTGTGTAAATCGAGGTCTATTCAATGTTTTTTTTTATCGAGAAAATGTCATGTAATCGTGTTTTCCCCCATGCTGTACTAGATGACAGAACCAAAAAAAAAAAAAAAAGACACAAAATAAGATTTTTAATCTATTTAACCAATGAGTGGTACTAAATAGAAAAATCACATTTTTATCAAGTATTTTAGTTTTGTTGAATAAGATTGTTGGATTTTTCTCCTATAATAATTTATAATAAATTGTAAAAAAAACTAGTTTTGGGGCACTAGCTCCCACGGTAGGGTACCCTGAGTTTGTGAGAGCTAGTTCTCTTCTCGTGTGTTTTCTTGGTTTGAGAAGAGTTTTTGCTGCAAGGGCGTGTATGAGGGCTATTATGCAAGTGTAAAAGTAAGCAACGTCGCGTAGCACCAGCCTCGAGAGGGTTGGGCTCGCGGCGATGCTCACTGGTGTGCGAATAAGTGACGTCGCGTAGCACCAACCTCGAGAGAGTTGGGCTCGCGGCGATGCTCACTGGTGTGCGAAGAAGTGACGTCGCGTAGCACCAGCCTCGAGAGAGTTGGGCTCGCGGCGATGCTCACTGGTGTGCGAGTAAGTGACGTCGCGTAACTCGCGTAGCACCAGCCTCGAGAGAGTTGGGCTCGCGGCGATGCTCACTGGTGTGCGAGTAAGTGACGTCGCGTGGCACCAGCCTCGAGAGAGTTGGGCTCGCGGCGATGCTCACTGGTGTGCGAGTTAGTGACGTCGCGTAGCACCAGCCTCGAGAGAGTTGGGCTCGCGGCGATGCTCACTGGTGTGCGAGTAAGTGACGTCGCGTAGCACCAGTCTCGAGAGAGTTGGGCTCGCGGCGATGCTCACTGGTGTGCGAATGTGTGTGTTGACGGTCATTGAACAACACAGGACAAAATCATATGAGCGATTTAAAAATAGAGCCCCAGGTCCTTAGTTGATCTCTGAGTTAGCTGATAATTTATTTGAATATTCATATTTTTGTAATAACACTTTTTTACGTGTCGTATCAGATATCACCAGCACTATCACCAGGTTACGTTTTCGGGTGCGTTTCCCTAACATCCTGTAAACCTGTTTATTTGCAGACGCGTTATTGTGGTTGTCTGTCTACAGTGTACTTGTTAAGTACTGATAAACGTTCACTTTGCAATTCACTTTAATTTTAATTGACGATTAAAAGCTGTTTACGCTTTCGAGCATTTTTAAAAACCTTTATTCATGGCCTGACCGGCCCTATCCATTTCTCACCACCACCTGGCACAATTAAAAAGATATTGGCAATAAATTACTAGAAAATGTTAATACATTATCCAAAACATGTCATATAGAGTGAATAAACAATCGTCTTTTAACTGCGTAAAATAATTAATTCAAATTAACAGAAGCGCAAAATTACAATAATAAGTATTGAAATTGGTTTTAAAATGTCCAACCCAATGACTCCTTGCAAATAAAACCCTTCAACAAAAATAGTGAATTCAAATTTATTAAAAAAATAAGTTGTCAAGCTAAAATAGGTAATTGGGTTATCTATAAAAATATTTAAACGCACGTCGGCGAGGCATTTAAAGTGACTTTTTTGCAAATAAAGACCTGTTACCAGAAATAAGGAAATAAAATAAACAAAACTACGAGTTAAAATAAACGAAAACTGTGAATTAAAATAATTGTGTTTAAAGGCATTACCCAAGCCATTTGCGAGTAAACTTCTCGTGTCACGCGACAAAAGTCGACACCTTGGCTGATCTTAATCTTGCCTCGCTTGACAATGAAAGTTTATCGAATAAATGCAAGTAACAGTGGCGGAATAACTCGCATACATAATATATAAATCATGCATTAAAGTTAAGTGTGAATGCTAATTCGTACGAATGCTTTTTTATGGTCAACAGTTGTGCCAATAATTTTGCCAATATTTCGATGTTTGACGATCGACAACCTCGTTGCCGTCCTCGACTTATTGAAAAGCAACGGACACCACTAGGTGGTCTGGTCGGGCTGCCACTCAAGGGAATAGGAACACAAACATACATACTTGGACACTCACATACACCCCAAAGGTACCTTGTTAGGCAGTCATTGCATCGCTAGAAGCAATTTAAATTAAACTATCGGTTAAAAGTAAACGGCCGTTTATCGGGAGTTTTATTTTAGAATAGTTGGTTTTTTACATATAAAAAGATACGTTTTTAAACGATGGTCGGTTGTTTTTATTTTAATTGGTAGCTTAACATTTAATGCCTATTTGTCACAGGTGACTAATAAAGCATCGTGGTTTATTGGTAAGTGTTCGCAAGCCCAAATATGTACTAACTAGCTCTGTAAATGTGCGTAAATTTCTTTACAAATGTCCAATGCAATTACTTACCTTTAATTCATCATCACAATCATCGACCGGAAGATGTTGCAAGCAATCTACGATTTTCATGAGTTTAAGAAAATATATGAAAAAAAAAAAAAAAATAGTGGTTTTGACATTGCTCATCATTTTTTTTTTAATGAGTTATTTAATTTGAATTATCATTATTATTATTTTTATTCACTATTTTTTATATTCGACCTGTAAATTTATATTTATCAACGTTGACTTTGTTCACTATTGAACCAAGGCCTCTTAGAGCACCAAGAGAACATGTTTCAATGGAATAGACGCTCGCATAGTTACTTTTTTAAAACACTTTGCTATCAAAAGCTTGTTTATTTATTTAATTCAAGATACGTTAACGGCTGAAGGTTCCTCAACTGCCTGGGAGAAAGGGATGTAGGCGCGTGCGCACTCGTGTGTGACAGAAACACAACAAATTATAGAATGTACGCGATATATTTATCGCGTTAGTTTTAAAACTCATACAAGTATTCATTTTTTTTTCTTTGTGTGTAATCTCTGTAAGTGAATGTCTGTTATTCTTATGAGATTAAATAATTCTGAAACCGTAATTGCATTTATATATTATTAACTAGCTGCTACCCGCGACATCGTCCGTGTGGACATAAAAAAGTATCCCATGTCCATTATTTGTCCATCTTTGTCATGTAAATTAAAATTTATCAAATTTTATTAAGATCCTTTCAGCCGCTTAGGTGTGATAACGTGACATACATCCAGACAGAGACAGAGTTGCCTTCGCTTTTTATATTAGTTACGATTTATCAGTGTCGTGATTTTGGGACAATGCAATTTTTTATTTTTAGTAATAATAATTGAAAAATAATATTTTTGGAAAATTATGCTTTGGATTGCGGTGGCTTGGTCCCAACTTCCCCACCATTCCCATTCGTGAGGACGTTGGGAATTTAAATTACTAATGTTCCACTACTTTTTTAATAGTAGGGACGTTAGGAATTTAAATGCCCGTCTTCCCCACTGATAAAGTTAGTGAGCTCGATGAGATTTCCTATACAGGTACGCTATATAGAATAATCCAATCACACCAACTTAATATAAGAGCAAGAAATTGAAAAAAGATATTATTTCCTTTGTTTTGACAAGAAATGCATCTTCCATACAAATAAAGCGTAGTCTCATACAAAAGACATCGACGCGTGCGTTTGTTGGAAAAATATGATTTTCTATTTTTAAGACCGAAGTTCACTTAAACTTAACCATGTAATTTTGTCTATTTTACATAACTTAAATATTAACTATTGGCAATTAGATAAATAAATTACTACTTTCAGATGAAAAACTTATTCCTTTCCCTGCAAATAAGTACCCATAATAACTTAGTATTGCTTAAAAATAATAATGAAATAAATACCAGTAAATAAGTTTTTCACCATTATGAAAATCGGTTTAGAGTTGGACGATGTAAGTTTATGTTTATGTTTCTATATTACTTCCTACAGCCTAAACGGCTTAACCGATTTTGAAGAGTGAGTTGTCGATGGATTCCTCTTTATATCCGGAGTGTCATAGACAACATTTTACAGTCCGGTTTTTGTTTTTCTTTTAATTATAATTTTGTTTTAATAATAGTAAATAAATATTGGTGGACGTTTTTCACGTAATAATTGTGTTTTTTCTGGTCACAGTCAGTTTAAGCTCTTTAGTAACTTTATTTACTTTATTTTTTTATTATTGGTTACCTTATTATGTTTGGTATGTCTGTTTAGTTTCTGATATCTACATCGACAGGTGCGCAGCGCGCGTCGCTTTTAAGAAAAAATGGCATTCGGGAGCGACCCTCTCCTCCCGTGTCCTGGGCTCGAGTTCCGACGGTGAGTCATATCATATCATCATCGTGAGCTATCATCCTTTCTGGATTTCTAACGTCGATTACGATGTATATTTTTTAAGCTAAAGTAAATTTGACAGCTGTGATAATGGCATTGTCTCTTCCTCACACTGACACACTTATACACAAACTTTCGCATCTCTAATTTTAGTGTGAAGATGATGATATTTATGTTTTGTTTTCGTTCTAGATACAGTTTTGGAACTCGAATAAAAAAAAAAGTGCTGATTCCTTAGAATAAGGTTACATTCGTTGGAATAACAAAACAAAATAAAGAGCCGAGGTTGTTGCGGTGGGCCCCAAACTAGGCTAGGCCTGTATCTTGGGCACCCGAGGATTTACGAACGAGATTCATTTTAAACATGTTTGCGCTTTGTCGTCGTACACACTAACAGAACACAATACATGTTTGTGAATACTGTACACTATAACAGATTCAAAAAACTATTTTAAATGCATTAAAAAGACCTAGCAGATAGCATTAATACCTTCGCAGTAATACATTTGAGCAGGTGATAGTTACAAAGCGCAATTTACTGGCGTTCCATGCAATTGATCGAACGCCGGCGCACGCGCGCCCGTCACGATATTGATATAAATATACATTTTTAATTTATATTCTGTGGACGACGCACCTTTCTCCAGCAGGAAGACTGGGCCCGTTCGGTAATAGTTATTTGGGTTAGTTATGCTGCTCTTGTTAACTATGAGACCGTCTATTCCAGTCTGGCGCAACTGCTTGGTAAAAAAAAGGGACTTGTACATGTATGAAACGTGTACGAAAAAACATGGCGGCTTAATTTCCATAATTAAAAAAAAAAACGAACAAAGAAGTTCGTTTCATAAGTAACATTGCTAGTAATTCGCAACGAACTGAGACCTCACGACGTCTGTAGTAATAAGCCATCTACTATAATTTTACCTATGCTTTAACAGAGATTTTACGACGAACGAGAATTTGTATTGTACTGTCTTGCTCTATTGCATATTGTACTCTATCGCATTATCTCTATCGGTATTAAGTTCTAGTACATGTTTCATACAATCGCATTTTTTCATTTTTCTATATGGAACTCCCGTCTCTTAAACTTAGTAAGTGTAGTGATGATATTGTCATTGGTCTATTCCATACAAACGTATTCTACTGTTTCCTCCCTGAATAAGGACTCTACAGAAAATACTTTTTGCTATAAAATGTATATTAGATACGGATATGTATTCTTCTTCGTATACAATGTTTTTTTTATCTTGATTTCTTAAATCCGCGATCCTAACAAATATTAAAATTCAGAGGAATATAGCCGCAGTCGTATCAGGACTAATATAAAAATGAATAGGTTCGTCTCGAGGAAAAAACTTCGCTTGCGCGATTCAGAACTTCCTACATAACAACAAGCAGTCCAACAAAAACATCAAACAAATGCACAAAAATTAATCAACGCCATCTATAGGAAGTAACTTTGTCTCTGGTCTGGATGTTTACCGCGTTATCACGGCTAAATGGCTGAACAGATCTTGATAAAATTTGATAAGGAGTTATTGTATATCACAAAGATGGACGTAGAATACTTTTTTTATGTCCACGCGAACTAAGTCGCGGGTAATAACTAGTGTTGTATCAATCCTTAAAGCCCATATGACACGTGGTTTATTAAGACGCGCCGATAGACACCTATCTTGACAAAATCTGATAAGCAGTTTAGGAGATTACTGGGAACATACAAAGGTACATACATAGACAGTTCCATGTACTCACGTAAAAATATATTGTAAGAATGTAAAATATGTTCACTGTTGGCGTATCTCAATAAATAAATAAATAGACTGTCAAAATTATAACCCTCCTTTTTCGTAGTCAGGTAAAAATTAACAAGAGTACAAGAAATAGGTATCACACTATTTTTTTTAATGCGAAAGTTTGTGTGTAAGTATGTAAATATTTAAGTGTGTTTGTTTCCATTCAACTCTGTAACGGCTGAACGGATTTCGATGAAATTTGGTATGGAGATAGCTTATCCCCTGGATTAACACATAGGCTTATCCCGATTTTGTTTACCGTTCCTGTAGAATAGCGGGTGAAACCGCGGGGCGCAGCTAGTAATACATAATGTGAGGATACTTGTATTTAAAACAATCATTCTTCCTGGTCGACTGTTATGATTTCAGCACGCGCTGAAGACAAAACATTCAGGAGATTGATTAAACTGAAAAAATGTTTTCATTACATTTTCATAAATATTTTACAATTTCTCGTTCATCGTAAAATCTCTGTAAAAGCACAGGTAATATAATAGTAGATGGCTTATTACTACAGACGTCGCGAGGTCTCAGTTCGTTGCGAATCACTATTAATGTTAGTTATGAAACGAACTTCTTTTTAAGAAAGAAATTTTAAAAATTATGGAAAATAATATGTTGTGTTTGACGTAGGAAAGCTGCCCACAAGATGGTCTTTTATCATCATTATTATCAGCCAGAAGACGTCCACTGTCCACATTTAAGGAGAGAAAGGGGTGGGTGTTGCCTTAATCGCTCTGCAGACGGCTTGAAGATCGCCGAACGCTCATCGTTTACTAAGAGAACGCTTCCACCTTTGGTCCATTGGTTCTGATCGCAGCTTAAGGACATACCCGTACCCATACCGACATATCGTCATCATCATCAACAGCCTGAAGACGTCCACTGCTGAAAAAAGGCCTCCCCCTTAGATCGCCACACTGAACGACAATTTGCAACTTGCATTCATCAATTGCACACTTTGTAATGTTTGCACAGTACTGCTTGGAGGTTGAATAACTGACAAAGGTAAATGTGGTACTTCTCCAGACGGACTATGCAAAAGGGCCCACTACTACCAAACGTAGTAGAAATAATCAAATCTTCACGCATTGCAAACAATAATAAACATACACCGATGGTTCCGTTAGAACGTCAGCTAGATCTTTAATTATATTACCGTCCATAAAATCCAGCAATTACACTGTACTTCCTCTAGGAAAATAAACGAGAGACCCTCGTGTCCAAGATCGTCACATCGATTCCTGACTTCCGGCAGGGTGGGGGATAAAAACCTCATTTCCGGTGCAAACCCTTCCTTGCCATGGCAGGGGAGCCTCGCTTTTGTCATGTTACCATGGTAATTATGGGGAAAGAAGTAAAAAACATACGATGCAGTAAAGAGATACAGTGTAACATCAAACGACTGAAGATATTAAAGTGCTAATTGACGTCGATTCTAAAAGAATAAGATAATCAAAGATAACATTGGGGATTGGTTAGTAGACTTATATTGTATTTTATATTTCAAATACCTTCATTAAAGATATTTTGTATTTCGTATGTTAATGACTTGCGATACAGTATTAAACTCTATTAATAAAAAATAAAACAATAAATACCATGGTCCACGAAGGCTCCATAGCATTTAAACATTGGCCTAAATTACTAATAAAAAATATATATATACTATTCGAACTGCTGTACAGTGGAATGCGCTGCCCGAGTGGGTTTTTCCTGATGATTATAATCTAGGTGTCTTCAAGTCGCGAGTGAATCGGTTTCTTCTCGGCAAGCGTGCTCCATCGTAGGCTGCATCTTCGTTTAACATCAGACGTGATGGCAGTCAAACGCAAGCCTATAAATAATAAAAAAAATAACTATTAGTACTCACGGGATATTTACCACGATTTTTATTTTTGTTTAGTTCTCGATATTTCGGCACAGCTGTATGTGCCATTTTAAACGTGTGTGAGGATCGAAAGCCCAAAATGGAATTCGCGAAATATATCTCTAGGCCTGCCAGACAAATGCAGTATTAGAATTAATCTGTTGTCAAAGTTAACAAACGTTTCAGTATTCGGGGGTTTCACTTACACTTGAAACGTAAAACGTTTTAAATTATTTTCGGTTTTTTTAATCGTTTTAAATTTACGGCATATTAGGCATACTAACTTGCGTAGTAGGATAACAACATAACCCCGCGTGTGGCAGGCGGCTTGAAGATCGCAGAATGCTCACCATTTACGAAGAGGACGCTGCCGCCCGTCCTCCGGTGGTTCTGGTCGCAGTTTTAGTATACCAAGCTCCAAGTATTCTACATACATTTAACATACACACCATTAGCTACCTCGCACATCAACGGTTGAAAGGCAGCGTTATTCTCAGCTCATGTTCCTAACAACTGGCTCTTATAATCTCATTCGAGGAGGGTGTAGGTGCGTCATTAGCAACTGACTTTTCCACGCGATTTGGCTCGCGAGGGGAGTTATCAGACAAAGAGCAAATCAAACATGTGGCGCGCCACCCCACGGATTTGTATCACAGGTGAGAGCAGGATTTTAAGCGTTATGAATAATGGATAATTGACCATAAGTTATCAACGAATATTATTTTGTGTACCATACTGTTTTTTTGAGTTGCTTATTTAAGCGTTATGTGAATAATGGGTAACTGACCATAAGTTATCAACGAATATAATTTTGTGTACCACACTGTTTTTTTGAGTTGCTTATTAAAGCGTTATGTGAATAATGGGTTACTGACCATAAGTTATCAACGAATATTATTTTGTGTACCATACTGTTTTTTTGAGTTGCTTATTTAAGCGTTATGTGAATAATGGGTAACTGACCATAAGTTATCAACGAATATTATTTTGTGTACATACTGCTTTTTTATGTTGCTTATTCCGGAACAAAGAGTGTGTTTATAGTTACAAGCTGTTACCAGCGACTTCGTTAAAAAAAAAGTACCCTATGTCCGTCTACCCTTAAGCTATGTTTATGCAAAGAATCGGGTTGATCCGTTCAGCCGTTGTATAGCTGTGATAACGCGACCCAGACAGAGATAAAGATAGAGAGTCAAAATTACATTCGCATTTATAATATTGGTTATGATTACAATGACCACCATCTATCTATCTATATTCTAGGAATCAATATCTATCCCTTTTCTAGGAATCAACGTACAGACCGAACTGCTTATGATAGAGACGTGAAATTTGAACCCAATTCTCCTCAAACTTTCTAGGTGAACAATAAGATCAGCGGTCTTATCCTCTAACTTTGAAACGTTCGTGATTCTGATTGCGAGAGCATGCCATCTCGCTCGTACCAACTTAGTCGCACTATGCGCGGTCCCGCTCGCGCAACTCTCGCTTACAGAGTTACGGGATAAGCCCACGGGTTTTGCGAAATTCTACCCATAAAGGGGTAAAATGGACCCACAAATGTTTCTATGGATATACAATTTTTTTTCATGCAAAGCCAATGAAACTCGGTTTATGGACTAATCAAAAATCGTGTAAAACATAAATAAATACTATGTTTTCCTCACAATGCAATCTGCCTCGTAATCTGTGACGTGTAATCACATTGCAATTATTCTACTTGCCTACACAATACTACACATTTTACATATACACATAATTTTACATATAATATATATTTTATATATATTATAGGAAAGGGTATGCTAAGCCGAAAAGGGCTCATAGTACTCATTATGAACAACTTATACTATGGGACCAACCCGGAAATCGAGAAAACAACCGCTGTTCCATAGAAAAATGTTGACTTCAAGCAAACTCTCCCCTTCACTGAGGTATGACTTGAACTTGACAGTGACTTTCTTTGCTTGACTTACCCCCGGAGAAACGTTTGTTAACTTTGTTTTCAGTATTCGGGGGTTAGATTATGACACCTCCACTTTACTGAGGCATGACTTGAACTTGACTGTGACTTACTTTACTTGACTTAGATTATGACCGAGACTTGTTTTATGTGTGACATGTTTTACTTCATTTGAATTATTTCAAAACTTGGCACTGGCTAAATACAGTATGTGTGAAGCCAAAATACAATACAATGTATAAGAGAAAAAAAAGTACCCCGTAGCAAGGATCATAACACTTGGGAGTTTTGGCGGGAATGTGAAGAATTAATGTCGTGTAATTTTATTATTTTCCAAAACTTATGTTATTTCGAGTATTAATTTGTAAAAACGCTGAATTTTTTTACACGTTAAGTTTTCGTGAAAATCCACGAGTGTTGGTGAATGGTATAATGTCGTGGAACGTGAATTTTCATGTTGTTTCCAAAACTCCATAGAAGGCTCTAGTATAGTTTTCACCACTTTACTGGGACATGACTTGGACTTGACCGTGACTTGCTTTGCTCGCCTTTGAACGTGACTATGACTTTTAATAATATATATATAAGAAAACTTGAAAATATATATGTATACTTGACACTGGAAAATGTATAAGACGTGCGACGCCAAAATCCTCTTAGGAGGAGAAAAATAAAAAATAATAATAATACTCTCTAACGAGAGTCCTGTAGTGTAAAGCGATTCGCACCCCAAGAATCATCCGAAAATTTCTCCACACCTCCTCCAAAGCTAAAGTACTGAAATTATTCCAAAAACCCAAATGGAAATTGCTTCAGAATTACCTTACGTTCAAATTATTTTTCCCCGTATCCCCCACATTAAACGTGAAAGCTTCTCCGAAATTGCCCTCCTGAAACTCATTTCCCCAGCATACAAAGCTTAAACGAGGGAAAATCTACCTACAAGTTCTTCTGGGAACCAAGCGCGCCGGTTTCCATGGCAACGCGCCGCATCAACACTTCGAACGCACACAGGCATGAACACGTGTGAATATCCAGGTGACCTGGTAAAGATGAAGGTGTAGTGAGAGCAGAGGTTTTAAGATTATTACGACAAGATTAACTGAGACGCCGAATGCTAAATTCTCAAATTCTTGTCCATGCATCTTCACAGGACCAATTCTACAAGTTTGTAATTACTCGAAATTATGATATCAACAAAAATCTTACAGTAATGTTTGCACACTACTGCTTGGCGGTTGAATAACTGGCAAAAGTATGATACTTCCCCAGACGCAATGTGCGAAAGTGTCCTATCACCTACCACAACAAAAGTTGCGCTAAGCGTCACAAATTAAACAGTGTAATCGCTAATGGTGTCGATTCTGTTGTACCACTCACCAAACTAATACAATACAATATAACTTTATTACACACCGAAAATACAATTAAAGTTAAACTAAACAATAACATAATATAATAACTAATTTGACAGGACTAAAATTATCTGCGTATCTTTTCATTACAATATGGGAGAAAATAATGACAACAATTTTAGCGCTGTCAAATTAAATTTAAGCTAGAAAATGGCACAACAGAATCGACACAAATATTAGCACTTTTCAGCAGCGCAATCGTAAGCTCAATTAATAATAATTTCTCATTAAGCCTTTGTTCAGCAGTGGACACGTCTTATGGCTGATGATGATGATCATGTTAAAATAATCGTCTCATGTTTTGAAGCTTATTCCAGCTCGGTGAACCTCAGCCTCAGTTTTGACAATACGAGTGTGTGAGTGTTTCAGTTTGCTGTTTATCTGGCCGCCACGTCATCCGATGTCATACACAGATACAACAGGCATAAGCAAATAAGTATAGGTACCTAGAAATGTATGTTAGGGCAGCTAGGAAATTTGCTATTTTACAAGAATTGTATGTTAGTATTCCCGGCTGAATGTCAGAGGGTCTCAGGCACAGACTCCACCAAAGCGGAGATGTGCAAAGCGGAGACGAGAGGAGATGCTTAACAGCTAGAGTGTTTCCACCGAAGCTGTGTGGACATACGTACTGGCTAGACCGGAGAAGAGATGTGTACTGGCTAGAGCAGAGTTGCGATCGGCGCTGTACTAGCGAGAGTTGTGTGGCGCGGGTGGATTGTGCAACGCTCGGGAACTAGCGGTGCCGCTCACCGCACGCCACTCACATCTCTCGTCTCCGCTGCGCGCCATTGCCAGCTTGTGAGGCACAACTCACGTCTCTGTTTTGTTCGCACTAAACAAATGTGAGACATCTCTTCTCCGCTCAACCGCCTCCACCGAAGCTAAGCGGAGGCGAGATGCGTAAATAACGCAATCCTATTGGTCGTTTCTAACACATCTCCTCTCGCCTCCGCTTTGGTGGAGTCTGTGCCTAAATTTAGGAATTGCTAGTCATTTCCCTCTAACGTGGGCCTTGTGATACCAGTATGTTCACCTTGCTCATATTCGAACTTAAAAAGACAAGAGTTCATACTTTATATTGTTTTAATTTATTACAGTAAACGAATATATACGAGATTTATATGAGCTCTAATTACAATTTATTTTACATCTTTTATTTTTCCATTATCATCTGGACTACATGGAATCATCACAGCATGTCTGTTCAAATCAAGTGGCGCCTTAATACGCTGTTTCTTAAGACAGAGTCATCTTCACGACTTCAGGATCCACGGAGGGTAGTTGTGACTTATCAATCAAGCTATATGTAGAATCCTTTCCAACCAAAAATCTACTGGCGCCTTGTTAAGAGCATCATGTATCTTTCTTAGTATAAGCAATCTTCATGGCTTTAGAATCTACCAAAGTAGGTAGTTGTAGCTGGAAGTAATAAGATAACCAGGGGCCATAAACGCTTAATTGCGGGACAGAGTAGGCTCAGATGACGACGCTGAGCGACCGCGAACCCTATTGCGAGACGATAAAATTCGCATTCGCACAGCGTCAGGAGCTGAGCCTATTCTGTCCCGCAATAAGCGTTCATGGTACGGCCCCAGTACTATCTTATTAATCAAACTACTTAGAATCATCTATAACCGGAGGTCCACTTAAATTGAGTGGCACCTTTACAGTAAGGACTCTATCTTTAGACAGAGCAGACACCACCGATTCAGGGTCTACCCCAGAAGGCAGTCGAAACTCGCGATGATACTGGTTATGTATTACACTGGTGTCGGACTTCTCTTCGTGCTTAGCTGTGACGACCAGCATGTTGTCAAGAATCGTTACTACAACCTGTAAGGCAGATGAAAATTACTTAGTTCCTGACCCAATCAGATAAATATGTAATGAGATTTACCTGTAAGGCAGTCGGAAACTACTTATAACGTTACCCATTCAGATACATTTTTATTGATACCTGGCTGATAAAAGCGGTTTCAGCAGCTTGTCTGATAAATATTACGAGGCAATGGTAGTTCCCACAGCCCTTGATATCTGAGGACGATTTCTCCTAGTTCCAGTTCCTCTAAGGAATCATGATGCTACTGAAAGCACAACTTTAAAACCCATCTAGTTACATTTGCCTTTTTTAAATGTCCTGGTTCATCCGAAAATTTGTGATTACTCGTAGGTGTTGATATTAACGTCCTACTTCTTACCTCTCCAGGCTCAAACTGGCTGAGATCGAACTGAAGCCTTAGTGTTTTGTCCTCCCCCTCCCCCTCAACAAGAGGCGAGTTAGCGATGGTTTCCCAGAACGAGGTTTGCTGTCTGTCCGACGTCACAACGGCTTGGTAGGTTTTGGCATCGCTGTATAGGCGAAGGAGATTCTTGCTACAAGGGAAAAGGTTCAACTAGAAATATTTGCAGGAAAAACTATGCTTATTATTTTCGTAGTGGGGATTCGAGTTTAACTGCCTAGGTAACCTGGTGCTAAACTAAAGTTTGAACCTGGGTGTGTCCTAAAACTTCGACTAGAATCACCAGAGCATGGCCAGCAGTGTTCTGCGATCCCGAAGCCAACTGCTAAGAGAGAGAGATTATGGCAAACCCTTTTAATGGGTAGGCCTTTGTGCAACAGTGGACGTCATCTGGCTGATGATGATGAGATTGCCGATACAGCGGTTGACCCAGCCATTCTTCAGATTCGCGATCAGCACGAACAATGAGTTGCAATTATGCGCCACAGTTGTCGATTAGCGTCCCGGTTGTTCACCCTGGAAAAATCTCCTTCAAACCTCGTTGGAGACATTCTGGTGTCCTAAGGACTGACTCTGAGTTATACGAATTTGGTACGTACTGACTTCCTGTTTTAGTTCTTACCTTAATAGTGCCATTTCGTCTTCAATTCGCCTCATCTCTTCGCTAAACCTTTCTTTCATGAAAGTAAATGCTCCGTCGAAAATGGACATGTCATTCAACTGCACGGGAATGATGAAGTTCTTCGGCTGCAGAGCCTTTTCAGAGCTCTTCGAGACAATTGTAACTACAGACATTTTGGATGAAGTTAACGGAAGAAAATAACTTTTATTGAATTAAGAATATTTCTGGATTTTGCTAATTTTGAATTTATTTGTTTACAAAATTTTCAATTTTATTATGCCAAAAATGACGTTTAAAATATCAGTCCCGAGTCGATATTTATTCCGTTCAAAAATTAAACTCGAATTATTTCCTAAGTAATAGAGAAATTAAATCGACCGGTGACATTTAAATTTTTCTCGCACCAAAATGTCAGAGCTGCCAGATAGATGAATTTTCCCCCCGAGATGTGGTATTTGGGGCCAAGGGGAGGACGTCAGATTGACAATCCCCCCTGCTGCTATGGCGACGCCGGCCTAAACATGGAGCCCTATTAATCTCGAAGCGAGGGCGTGTCGAAATGTTAGGGTTACCCGTGTTTGCTATTACAGGGGTGTTTGTTTTGATTCAATTTATTATGCTGGTGATTATGTTACACATTGCGCATAATGAGATTTGTTCCAATTGAGACAATTATAACAATCCAACTTTTCCTGTATCTACCTTGAAAGTTTATTATTTTAATGATACTATAATCCTAGGTTATTTATGTATACCAGTTTTGCAAAAACTATTTTGCCCATAGGCAAAAACCATAGTTCTAATAATTATTTCCAAAAAAAAAGCAAACGTTGTCGTGAATTTTCTTATTTAATTATAGCAGATGGAGAAAGGTTCATAATCATTTCATTTATTATTTTATTACGTAGTGTTGTCCGGTCAACCTTTTAAAAATTCGTTTTTAATTAATTACTTGTAAACAGCAGCCCTTGGGAGCGAGAGAGGGCACGAACCGCCACCCGCCACCGCCAAATTGGCGGGAAAGCACTCCGTTTCCGTTTGACAGATCATTTTTTATTTTCGTTCGAAGTGTTGCCCGCTATAGCGGGTGAACAAAACATCGCTTGATTACTAGGTGGATACCACGGCGGATATTTGTACACTTTCAACACGCTTGCTGTAATATTTAGGCTAGAGCGGAGGGACACATCTGCAAAGAAAACTCCCACCAAAATGATAAAACTAAATTGCTACAAGCTTACTTCTGTGCCATTTATGTATTACACAACGCGTGAAGCCAAAATTTAAGAGAGAAAAAATATGCTTCCATTTTCTACTCTTTATTATTTCTAGCTTCACACAACTCCATCACAAGCTATAATCTATTTATTACGAGGGGAGGTTCAGTCAGTTTTTAATTCGCGTAAAATGGGCCCGCCGTATCTCGGGGGAGAGTGGGCAAACATCATTACGAGCGGTTTGCTTAGTGATGTCAACTTGTTTGAGCTGTTATTACTGCTCTTTTGTAAGGAAAAGGGGTTAGGAGAATCATTTTCCAGTGTTATTTTATTGCAATAGGTAAAAGTAGCTCTTGAACTATTATTTAAAATAAAATAAAACAGTGTCTAGTTTTGTTGTATACTAAATTCAAGTAAAGTATATTTTTACACAATCAAAACATTTCTCAGACATAGTCGATTTCAGTCAGTCCAGTCCAAGTCAGTAAGTGTTTTTTTTAATTCAACTAATTGACGAGACGAGCACGAGCAGTCGAGCAAGTCTCACGCCTGTTGGCAAGCGTGATGCTTTCCCATAAAAGTACAGAAATTAGGGGTTTTTTAGGTGTTTTCGCTAGTTTACTCAAATGTCATCGTAGTAAGTATTCCTGTGTGCCTTTATAACCTTTTTTTGGATTGTACGACGGTATATAACTATGTATCTTGGCTTGGCTATATAACTACAATAATTAAGCCTTGACCGGTCCTTCGGGCAGCCCAAAAAAGTTTACAGTTTATGTCACTCAGCCTATACTTAGTACAAACATTAGACTTATTACAAATCATATGTTTAATTATTTCATCATCATCAGCCGGAAGACATAGGAACAAAGGCCTCTTTCTAAAGGGTTAATTTGCTATAATCCACACGCTGTCTGCCAACTGAAAATTGCTGCCAAGCTTGGAAATCGCAGAACGCTTACCTTACCAAGAAGACGCTGCTACCCATCCTCCGGTGCTTCTGGTCGCAATTTTTGGAACATCATCGTCAACAGCCTGAAGACGTTCACAGCTGAATAAATGCCTCCCCCTAAGACCGCCACACTGAATGACAATTTGCAACTTGCATTCACGGGTCACCCGCGACCTTCAAAATGTCATCAGTCCACCGAATGGGAGGCCTACCTACGCTGCGTCTTCCAGCTCGTGGTCGCCACTCAAGAACCTTTCTTACCCATCGGTTATCGGTTCTTCAAGCGATGTGGCCTGCCCATTGCCGCTTCAGCTTCCAAACTCTGAAAACTATTCTTCGAATAATTATTTGCTCGTCCCGAATTGAATTGCGCAAAGAAACCCCGAGCCTAGCTCAATTGAGTTTTAAGACATACCTAGGCAGTAATTTCGACTCACGCCTACCATAAAGTTTTTACGATATCAAAACATATTGCTTCCCTTCCCAATATTTCATTACGGCTGATTAAAGTATGATATCACGGTACTCTCCCGTTCCCCATCAATTTGGCTGGTCCCGGGGCCCGTGCAATCAGTAAATTGGCCCGGGTAAACAGGCGCACGGCAACTCTAGGGGGATACTATTGGTTTTCTATTTTAAGGTCCAACATTGCGCACAGGGCGCCAAATTCAAAATTTGTTGCGTTTTTACTCAGCTCTTGGCTTAGCTAAAAATGTCAATAAGCTGATTTTCATCTTGGCTTTTGGTTTAGTGACAAATGTACTTATACTACTTGATTTTTTGGTTTCCATGAAATTGGTTTCAATAAAGCTTGTAATTGACGTCGCACTTTAAATAGAGTTATTGTTCTTGACTTAAAACATTACTAAGTAATGTAATAAAATAATTATTCTTAAGACCGCTATGTCAAAAAAATAATTGTTTAAATAGCAAGTGGACCTCATTTTATATCTAAGATATAATTATAATAATAGACCTCTGTGGTCAGACACAAGCAAATTTTTTTAATTTATTTTTTTATTGAATTCTTATTTTTTTGGATTCGTGACTTTATAATAATAATAAAAATGTCTAAAACTCTTATTATTAAACTCTTATTCACAAAATTCGTCTTAACTTCTAGCATCTTAGAAATGTTAAAGACATTAAGACATTGGTGTAACAAAGCAGAAAAAAATTGTTGTTACAAAATTTGCGAATAGATTGTCCGATTGCTGTGACTTTCAATAGTATGCCCCCAGTTACGCAAACGGCGGTCGGACACGCGATCGCCGTGAGATCGGTATCACATCCCAGCGGTGGGATGAACGGCGCATGCTCGAGATATCGAAAAAAACACCTTTGCGGCGGTGACGTCATTCCGACCGGAAATTAAATGGATACTGTTGGGGTGGAATGGGTAAGCAGATCACGGCAGACGTAATATTGCCTACACAGCATGTTGTTTTCTTTTTTCTCTTATATTTTGGCTCCATTCATACGCATAGCGTTTTTAGCCAGTGTCAAGTTTAGTTATATTTCGAGTGAACTATCATATTTCACAATAAAAACAAGTATCAGTCAATTTTAGTCACAGTCAAGTCCAAATTCATGCTCATCATCATATGACGTCATAAAACGTCCACTGCTGAACATAGGCCACCCCCTTAGAATGCTAAATACAAATTCAACGCCAAAAAATCATGCTACAGTATTTCAATTTATCATACCCCTTGTATACACTTCGGTGAGGCAAGTCCAAAAAGTCAATTCTATTATAAATAGAAAAACCTTCCGAGTCTCCTGGTAGCACGTCTCATGAGGAGGACCAGCTTCAGTTTCGACCAAGCAGAAGTTTTAACGATGAATTTAAATATCTTTCCTGGGTCTAAGCGTAACTTTTTAGTGTATTTGTTGGTGTATCATGGCATCCCCGACACAGAGAATCCTAAAACCATGAAAACTAAAACTAGTACATAAAAAAAAAACGTGGAGAGAGATTTGCAACTTAACATGGTATCTGCCAGCTGAGTAATAGGTAGCTCACAATGCACAGAAAATATGTCTAGATCATGAGCGCACGCTTCAATTCAGATTATAAGAGCAATTTTCATCTCAATCAACAAAAAAATATAATGACATCCCGACATATTGACTTAACTCCCAAGAGTAAAAAGTGGCAACCCTAATGATCGTTACGTTTGATTTACTACTCCCCACAGATAACAAAGGTGCGGCAATAATCAGTTTCATTAGCGGGATGGTTCGCCCCAACCTCCCCTAGCATTGAGATCGTTGATTTTGTGATTGCTTTGAGAATAGTGTTTTATACATTTTTGAAACAATTATTTGTGATAAATATATTATGGAATTTCTAAGACGAATCTTACAAAAAAATATTGTAAAGGCCAAAGGCCAGTCACGTTAGCGTCAAGTCGCCGATCAGTCAGACGCGAAAAGAAATGCGCCGGTGTTGACTTACCTGATGCGTGAAGCCTTTGATGAAAAACTTATACTTACATAGATCGATTATTACTACTTCGTGAAACTTCGTAAAATAAAGGTACTTAATCTGAGTGTGAAGCCCACAGAAGAGAAAATTTTTTACCTTTACTTCTCTCTTCTGTGGTGAAGCCAATGTCCTACAACTTCTTCGTATTTTTTTTTATGTACCTTAATTCCAAACTCAAACAATCCCTATTAACCAACCTACCTCATTCCAAAAATAAATAGCCAATTGGAGTTTTGGCGGAAACGTGAAGAAGTCATGTCGCGTCATTGTATTATTACCCAAAACTAGTGTTATTTCGATGTTGATGAGTGAAAACGGTGGATTAATATCCATTATAGTTAGTATTCATAAACGTGCACGAGTGTTAGTCCGTAGTCCAAAACTCCGTAGAAACATCTAGTAATCTCCACCACTGTGGCACGATGTGGACTTGGCCGCGATTTAATTTCTTAGATTTAGACTATGACTGAGACTAGTTTTAACTGGGAAATATTAGACTTCACTTGAAATAGTACAAAACTTGACACTAGCTAGATATACAACGTGTGGAGCCAAAACATAAGCGGGGAAAAAAAGTATCACACTTTACCATTAGCAAAGAAAATCTACACGAGAAGAATAACAATCTCATACAAAAAGTGTACCTGCTTAAAAAAAAAAATTAAAAATCTGCTTAAAACTAGATGGCACTTACGTATTTAGTCAGTTACTGTCGAAATCGCTATAAAATATGTTTAAGGCGAGGACTGATCGTGATTTGAAATGAGTATTCTCCCGCTCAAAGTCCTAAGGTCTATAGAAACATAATAAAATAAAATAAAATAGCCTTTTAATCCCCTTCCCTTACAAAACATTTATACTTAATTTTATTAATATTAGTTTATTATTTTTACACATATTTTATTTTTTATTAACTTTAATTTAATCTTGTTTAGTATTATTAGTTCTAGTAGTTAAGTTTAGTACATTTAATTATTTTTATATACTTAGTTTTTTCATTTTACATTTTTATTTTAGGTTTTAAATTGATATTAATAGTTACTAGATTAGTATGTATTAGATTTGTATTACTACATTATATTTTAACATTATTTATTTATAGATTAGGTTTGAGGACCCCTCTTTGGGTGAAGGCCTCCTCCAGAGCTTCCCAGTTTTGCCTATTTTTTGCTTTAGTTATCCATTTTTTCCCTGCAGTTTCAGATAATTCGTCCTCCCATCTTTCCTGCGGTCTACCTCTTGAACGTGTTCCACATGGGCCTTGCCATTGGGTAGTTATCTTTGTCCACCTACTATCTATAATGCGTGCCAGTATTAGTATAATGTCCGCTATTTATTAAGGCTTAGTTTAAATTAGATCGCATTAGCCGACGTAAAAAAAGTTTGCAAAGATTTAGTTTTCAACGCCATCTCTTGAGAACCTAGCGAGTTTTGCAAATAAATATATAATTATTATTTTTTATGATATTATTATTAATGCAAAATACGTATTTTTTCTCCTTAACATTGCGAATGTTTTATCATGGGTTTCTATTTCAATTCAAGCAGAAATTGTGACGATCAGGTCGCAAAATATAGAACCAGCGACAACTTACGACCTTATCAGTACTACAACCGAGTTACGCATCTTTCTAAGGACATTAGCAATCTTAATATAATTTATCTATGCCATTAGTGTGCTACCATTTCTATGTTCCGGATCAAAAAACATTTTTTCTAGTGTCATTAGGTACTGGAAATAAAGATATTTAATGGCCAATATCTCAGAACGACAAGCGCTATGCATTGCCACGTATAGCTTTGAATTGTTGAAATTCAAGTTTCTGGCAATGAACAAAAATAAATGATTTAATGTAAATAGATTTATTATGATTCATATTGTAATTAGGTCATTAGAAAGAGCCCGTGGTTGCAAGCGCGTGCGCAGTGACACCAAGCATCATGGTGTATCACGACATAGGACTACGGTCGTGCCACGCGCCTTCCCTGTGACGTGAATCGATGATTCCGGGGGTACAAACCCAGCTTACTCATATCGAATTACAAAACAGCCGATCTGTTTGTATGCATCCTGGTCAGAAAGCATTATTTCGAAATCGCCTAATATCAATTCAGAATGATAGTTATTGCTAATGTGCTGTGTTATTGCTATTTGTTGTTGATGTGCCTAAAATTTGTGTGCCCCGCTATATCTGAGTAAATACCGGAGTTGGGTCTTAGAGACGTCAGGAAGGACGATGGTATAATTTGATTTATCTAAATATTTAGAGGCGGTGATCCGAAGATTACATCCCAAAATGCTTCGTACGATATTGAAAAATTGTATTTGTAACGAGCTTTGCGTTTGTTTGCCTTTCATAAACGACGCGACGCACGACGACCGCACTCAAATGACATCAACGTGCGATTGAGACCACAGTGGTGCGACTTATGCTTGTAAGCACCTAGCTCAGTGTTCATTCGAAAAGTGATATATTAAGTCTGTGAAATGTGTATAACCATAGATAAAATGTTAGTATAATTAAACTAAAATTTTACGAGAACTAGGAATACCAATCATCCGAGTAAATGGCATCTGATCTTGGAGGAAGAAGAAAGCCTTCATTGTGATTATCCAGATAGGTGTGTATATCTTACACATTTGGTTTTTTCTTTTCTTTGTTGATGTGCCTTCAAGAAGAAGATGAGAGGACGAGCAAATTGCCCACTTGATAGTAAACGCCTTTTGACACGAAGAGTTTGTAAATACGTTTTATCTCAATAAAAACCGCAAAAAGAATTTAAATGAAATATTCCCAAGGAAAAAAATGTGGTTCCTACGGGATTGTTCACGCTGTTACAACACGCACAACATTGCAATAAACTTTAATAGATATTTACATCCGGCGCACTGAATGTGGGTCACTAGATGAATAAACTTACAAAATAAATTTTAAATATTTTAATCATTAACATTCTAGCTGCATTATCTTGGAATTAAGAAATAGTCTCGCAACCTCCGAATAAAATAATCGTATCCATCATCTTGATAATTTTGGTAATTTAGGAACTGGTTTCATAATACCTAGTTGTTTTTTTTTTTGAAGTGCTGCTCCACGGACTCCGAAGTCCTTGCCCTTTATATTTTTTTTGTCCTATTAATAATGTGTGTTGCCAGTGATGACATATGGAACTGAAACGTGGTCCTTGACCACTGGCCTTTTGGAGAAACTCAGAGTTGCACAGCGGGTAATGGAGAGAGCTATATATGCTCGGGGTTTCTTTGCGCGATAGAATCCGGTACGACCGTAAGTCGCCGACATAGCTTTCAGAGTTTGCAAGCTGAAGTGGCAATGGGGAAGCCACATCACTCGAGGTACCGATAACCTGTGGGGAAGAAAGGTTCTTGAGTGGCGACCACGAACCGGAAGACGAAGCGTAGGCAGGTCTCCCACTAGGTGGATCGACGACAATGTGAAAGTCGCGAGCAACCGCTGGATGCAAGTGGCGCGTTGTCGGTCGGTGTGGCGCTCTAAGGGGGAGGCCTATGTTCAGCAGTGGTCGTCTTACAGCTGATGATTGTGATGATCACTAATTTATACAAGGTGCTCTTTAATTAGCGGTTGTGAGGATGTTGTGTACAAGATAAAAATAATCAGATGCTCCATAATTTCGTGGTCTGAGATACGAACTCGTCTCGAAAAAAATGTCGACTTTCGAGATTTCTTATTCTCAACGCTATCTTTCGAGATATTCACGACGGCTAGCTTGCGAGATACATAGAGTGGTCGGAGGCAATCTAGATCGAGACTAGAGACAGTCGAGATTGGAATCTCGAAATCGACATCAATTTGTCATATCTCTGAATATGCCTGCAGGGCTAGCATGCGCACCGCGATAAAATCTTTATGTTATGCAAGAACAGGACACGGCTAAGTTTATTTTCACGACATGAAGAGTAGAGAAGATTTTGTCGCGGTGCGCATGCTAGCCCTGCTGGTTGGATGCGACGCGTGACCAAAATGCTGGCGTTTATTTGGCGCAACGCATAAGGTATTTCCATTCAGCGTGGTAATGCCGCCAGCAAGCTGGGTACGCTGCTCACTAGTAATGGGCTTGAGCATTTGGATTACTTCTAGATCTACAATGAGTCTCTGGGTAATCCAGCTGTTTCTTTTGTGTAGCAGGCAAAGAAACTTGCTTAGTAGATAAATGATAGGTAATTTTCCATGTAAAAAAACATAAATATTTATATTGGGCTGGCCATAAAGAACTTAAAATGAAAGTGACTGACATACATTTATTTTTATTTATTTTTACAGCCTAGCCAATTACTGTTATTGTATTGTGCATGTATCTTAGAGTGAAGCTATTATTTTTTTTAATTACTGTATTTATTTGATTTTTCTCTTGTAATATCGTTTACATATTAATTAAATTTAGAAAAGTTAAATTTAAATAATCTACACGCTCTGCTTACGAAAGATGTGTTTACACACCGATATTATGTTTACTTAATTTTTGGCAACGCTTAGCTAAGTTGTTTTATCTAAGTACATCTAAGTTATATTGCTTAATTTTACGCATTACCCATTACAATATTTTATTTCATGAAATTTTGAAGATATAAGAACCCGCGGTTAATTACCAGGTTATTGTATATACTTATTGAGTATCTAGTTTTTGCAGGTCTTGGTACAGCTAGCGCAAAATATTTGTGCGCTCTGAGTGGCGCAAGTCGTACCGCGCAGGCTCCGCGTCTTCAGACACCTAAAATGAATGCGTACTGCGCAGCTGCGCAACTTCCGATGCTTATAATATTATAATGTAAGTACTAAGTTTTTTTTAAAATTTTCTCCTAAGTGTTTTAAATATGGAATAAAAGTTTGTATGGAAGGTTGAGCCTCGTTCCCGAACGAAGGCAGAGCAACACCGTGTACAAAATCGCAGGCGTAAGCTAGTCCTTAATAAATAGGTAAATAGCCTCGCACCTATTCAAATAACGATCGATAAACAATGCGAAAATAAATAATTGAATAATGACTAATACAGACTAATAACATTATAGACAAAACACTTCGTATTCACACCATGTCTAGTCTTTAGACTAATATGATTCAGATACAGCACATTGACTCGGGACAACAATACTAAGATTACACAAACTTAACCGTGCACCTAGACAACATTCAATATTTTTTTGTAACAAAGACAATAAGGTTTAGAATCAACTGTTAACAAGTTATTTAAAACCCGTGGACAATGTAGTAGTTGTAATAGAAACAATGGTAGCCTTACCTTACTTAAAACTTACCATTTTCGCTGGAATTATGATTAAAGTTTAAGATAACATGTTTGAAGTTAACAAATGTATCATTAGTAAAGAGATCAACATCTCTAGGCAAATTAAGCAGTTTGTAATATCATGCTTGTAAGTCGTGGTAGCTCAGTACCAGCACGCTCGTCTCACATTCGTGCGGTCGCGGTTTCGAACCCGTGCGGGCCCGTACCTATGAGTTATTTGGAACTTTCGTACGGATATATACCACTGGTATTTCGTTGGAGGAAAATATCGTGAGGAAACCTGCATATTTCGGGAAAAGGACATCGACGGCGTAGGTGTATCCGCCAAGCCAAGCCATACTCGGCCAGAGTGGTGGATATGGCCCAATCACCCTTCGAGAGCAGGCCGATCAGAAGTAGAATATCATGTGTCTAAAATTAACAGCTTTTTACAGCGGACTAGACTTGCGTTTGATCGCTATAATAAAAACTATAAAAAATTAAACTTGACGTCTACGAAGTGCTATGCAGTTTGACAGAATTGTATAAAATTACTGTGTATGCTTCGAAGCGAATATTTTTTAAGGTTGGAATGTCGACACCTGGCCGAAGATGTAGCACATTTATGCCTAGGAAGTACCTATTTACTTAAATGTTTTTATAAGAAGCCCTTTTAGTGAGCAGAGGGCCTCAGCGTCAAATTTTTATTATACAGTTTTGACTGTAGTACTCACAGAAGAGAAAAAAAAATACTTCTTCAGTGGTAATACTATGAAGACCAAAATTTTGAGAGGTATCTATTTATATATTTAAAAAAAAAGTATTTTACTTTACAACAAAAAGTATTTATCATAGGTATTCATGAAGAGCCCAAAAGCCTAGCAATATTTATAAAAGTCGGATTAGAAAGGTTGCTGATGATGAGGATGATGATAATGAAGTCGGGAGATGTCATGCATCGTCTATACATTACCATCCGACTTAGGCAAGGGGCAATGCACTTGACACCATAACTGTATTTGGATCATTCACAGGCAACATTGTTTTGGATCGCTACCAAGACCTAAACTTCGTGTTGATGATCCAAGGTGCTTCATGGTGCACATTTTTTCCAGGGAATATGTGTGAATTTTTCAATATACAATTTTTACTTTTATAGAATGAGATAGATAGATAGAAACTCTTTATTGTGTACACCAAAAATAAAAACAACACACGTACAGAACTATCTTATACTTAAGCTAGTGCCACAAGTGGCGGCCTTATCGCTAAAAGCGAGCTCTTCCAGGCAAAAAGAGAAATCAGAGAAAGAGAATATCAGAGAAAAATATTCGTACATCGCAAATTAGTAGTAGTAGTTTAATAGTGGTAGGGCTCTCTTGCAGAGTCCGCCTGGGGAAGTACCACACTTTTGCCAGTTATTCAACCGCCAAGCAATAGTATGCAAGCATTACTGTGTTCCGGATTGAAGGGCAATGTTTCCAGCGTAATTACTGAGCGTACAGAGATTTAACATCTAACATATCAGGGTGACGAGCGCAGTGCATTGCTGCGCATACTTTTGACCTGTTGAAGTTCAAAATTCTGGGTGGCACTGAACTGTTATGGGCAAGCGTGACGCTTAACATCAGGTGTGCGACTTGCTCGTGTCGTCACCGAGTAACATAAAAAAAAAGTAATGCACAAATAAAGCTCAGAACTGGACGACTATACAATATTCCGTTTTAAAAACGTGGTGTGATATTTAAAAAAATGAATAATAAGTAGGCAAAATTCTGGTAATTCAAAGGTGGGGAAGCCCGTGATCTAAGCCGCCATGAAAATATCACCTCTTCCTGCAGGGCTGCATCGGAACTTGACAGGCATGTTCAACTAGATTGAACAAGGGGAACTGGTCTAAAATTCAGTTGCAAGATTTGACCTGAACATACATACAAACAATGCACTGCAAGTGAAATAAAAGCATGTAGAAGTGTAATTGCATTCGATACAAACAGGCCTAAGATAAGGGCTGGACCTGCTTCAACCGGATTGAAAAGAAAACAACAGGATCAATATCGAAAAATTCCTGCGTTTTTTGTAAGACAAAGCGTGTCTCAAGAATGCAGAGAGTCTACAAGATGCAGTTTATCTAAAGGTGTGGTTGACGTTTTAGCCGTTATCGCGAGACGGTATTATCTTATGCGCACGCGCCGTACATAGACCTAGCAATAATGCTAGAAGTGAGCTTTTCATTTGTAACTGTCTGATGTTTGAGAAAGTCAAACTCTGAAAGCTGTATAGCTTTCAGAGTTTGCAAGCTAAAATAGCAACGGGCAGGAGAACACATCACATCACTCTAAGAATTGAGTTGTTTTTCTTTTACTCTCACTAAATTAATAATTAAAACGTATTCATTATCGTATCATTTCAATAAAACGTAGTCAATAGTTTGTGTCAAGAAATAACGGCTAAAATGATCGCCTACATAATATTGGTTTAGCTACGAATCTCAATAAGCTGATTTTTCATCTTGGTTTTTGGTTTAGTGAGAAGTGTACTAGGTTTCACCTTGTTTTTTTTGGGTGGTGTAATTTCTTGATGCAACCTATTTATTAGCACAAAAGTATTTACGAACCCACGACGAGTAATTGAATTAAATGTAAGAGCATTTGATAGCCCAGTCAAGTTACGGGACTTAATTATTAGACTTAATTACGGGAAGATTCGGACATAATTCATAACATAAATATAAAAAAAAAATTGATATAATTTGCTGAAGTAAGATCAATATTAAATTAAATTAAACAGTCTGGAGGTATAGAACATAGAAAAAGCATTTATGCTTGAGCCATAATACATTATCGTCGCCGGCGACTCACTGCCGTGCTTACGTCCGCCATTTGAAATAGACGTTAACACAGCACAAATAGAGACGATATTACAAAATGTAAAATTTGAGTCTGTTCCGGATATGCATTTTGTTTAATTATTGTATATTAATATGAGAAATTAATTATACAATTAGGTACAGCAAAAAAAAAATGTTACTAATTACTTCCGGGTCAAGCACTAAATTAACTGGGCTAAGAATTTAGCGCGCAGAACGAAACATTGCACCTGTCTCTGAAGTAATAATGTTCACTTCTATATTTTGTTTCTGCAGTGGATGTTGGATTCATCTCAGGAGTATGCGAGTGAGTAAAGTCTAGTCGTATATCTTCATTGTCGTCGTATAACAGAAGGCTCTTAGCGAGAGATAACGTCTTCTTAAATTGTAGCCTTTTAAAGAAATACTTAAGGTTGTCATTTAGAAAGGGTTGCTACCGGATACTACGTGCAGACTGTGTGGTCATGGCCGATATTCTGTATCTTTGTTCAATTCAACTAGTAATGCGGCCACTTTATGAGGTCCTTCCGAGAGGTTTAGACGCATTCGATATTTGACATTGTATAGCTGTCGCTCTGTTTCTCGTGCGAGCAATAGAGAGTTAGTGAATTTTCCTAACTTTTTGATGAAATTAGCGTTTCGGGGGTAGTCTGTTATCACCCCTAAATCTTAACAAGATGTTTTGAGTTTGGTGTCAATGGCTTGAAAAACCTATGCCGCTATATTGTTATATTTTTGTTATATTATGTTTATGGTATTCTAACAACAACTACTTTTCTTCGTCGTTTTTTCGACCAAACAATTTGTCACTAAGTGCCTTTAACAATGAAGATAATGCGAAATTCATATAAAGGGGATTATTGGACAAAAAGTCTAGAAATCCCCTTAAACAATGATTTTATTTCTGTGGAAGTACATACGCATTGGCGTACGTACATACGCAAAATAAATTAGAGGAAACAAAAATATACCGTCAAAACGTGTAACCTTACAAATGAATTTTACTAGTAGTTGGTACATATGAATTTTTCAAATAATGAAGACGCACAGATCTCACTCTAGATTCTGCTTTCAGGACGCTCGAAACGCACCACGCATCTGTCTAAATACACTTATAAGAAATTACTCTGATTGGTTGATTGTTGGGCACGAGTAGGCGTTTCCTTGAGATAGCCAATGAGAACGCTTGGTCGTACTCCCCGCGACCCGCACCTTCCTCAAACTTTGGTGACCTTTTGTAGGAACAACGAATCTCGTAATGCGGTATCTAGTGTGATCTGTGTGGAGACGTTATGGACCCTGTTTTAGAAAAGGTACCCTTATAAGGTGCTATTGAATAAAAAGATATCTCTACCTTTATTAGACTAATCATCTGCGAAATATACGTTTAATTCAATGTGTATTACACGACATGAATTTCAAATGTCATTGATGATCCAAACAATTTCGGCATACCAAATAAATCGAGCCATGCAAACCATAGAAAGATCGACGAATCATTTTCATACAATTACGTCTTAATCATCACTCTCACTTTAGTACTTTATCGCTATAACTTTCATCTGATTCTTAATTGATTTATGTATTATTTTCAAAGAATACTTATAATGACAAAGTACAAAAGTGTTAAGCACATTTCGTGTAGGTACAGGTTATTGTGTTTGACACACACGGTCAGGTCAAAAACCTAGGGCCTGTAGAAAAGTTATTAATCATTCAATACGCCGTTCAGAAAGGTATTGAGGGCAAGCCTTACTATTAAAAATAATTGATAATAAAACCATCACTGTCGAAAACCTATTAATTTTATAAGTATAGTCTTCGTCGCTAGTAGTGAAAGAAGTCCACTGACACCGTAGATTCTGTATGTTATTCTAAAGTTTAGACCTACCAATCACACTAATATAAATGCGAAAGTTTATGTGTAAGTAGGTAAGTGTGTAAGTTGTGTTTGTTCCCGTTCAACTTTGTAACGGCTGAACAGATTTGAATGAAATTTGGTATGGAGGTAGCCTACACCTTGGATTAACACGTAGTACTTTTTATACCGGAAAACTATTCGGTTTCTGTAGAATAGCGGGTAAAATCGCGGGGCGCAGCTAGTACCATATAAATTCGTATAAAAAGAACGAAGTACAATATCGTCTACTGAAAAATGATCCTGGCATTACCTACCTATACCACATAAACTTGTATAAAATAAACTACATTCTCGTCTACTCAACAGTTATCTACCTATGCCACATAAATTCCTGTAAAAGAAAATACAATTTCATTTACTGAACAATTATTATCCTGGCATTACCTACCTATACCATAAATTCGTGTAAAATAAAACTTCAAAAACTCTCATCTACTGAACAATCATCCTGGCATTAAGTACATACATATGCCGCCTAAGAGTCGTGTAAAAGAAACTATACTAACGTCTAAACAATTTTCCTGGCATTACCTACCTATGCCATAAATTCGTGTAAAAGAAACTATAATGCCATCTACTGAAAAATTATCCTGGCATTACCTACCTAACAATGCTTTATAAAATTCGTGTTAAAAAAATCTACTATTTTATCCACTGAACGTCAATTCAATTAAATAATCGCACGCCGCACCTGGTACCACCTAACAGCATAATTACCTACAGTGACGAGCGCGGGGCAGTGCGACGCAGTGTTTCAAAATGATGTGGTTCAAAATTCTGGATGGCATTGAACAGTCCTGGGCAAGCGAGACGCTTACCATCAGGCGAATCTCGTCAGTCAGTTTCATTTAAAAATATGCCTATAAGTAGTTTTGTAACTGAAGTAGCTGAGTTAGAACAAGAAAAGTAAACAAAAGAGACCATATAGAGTACCAGTCATCGGACACAGCGAGAGAACCAAGTTAGCAAGTAAAGTGATATGCGTGGGATTCTGAGTACCTAGTATTCTATTATCATCTACCGCAATTGTACTATAACTATATCATAAGATTTCTCGGCACGCAGATCATGTACCTACGAGTAGTTTCCACAGGTGTCCACACTTTTATTTAAAGATAGGAAATAAATACAGCGCCCATAAAAGATGCGAAAAATAGAATTGGGGTTTTTTTAAATCAATTTTATTTTATTCTCATTTTTTGTATGTTATAAAATCTATCTGTAACCGTAGCCGAATCCGATATAAAGTCCGATAAGTTTCGGACAATTTCGGATAGTCTAAATGAGACACGATAGGACATATTTATATGCCATAACGTATAATTATAATATATGATAATAACATTTATATTAATGTACCTATTAACATTATTATAATTATAATATATGAGAATAACATATATTTATATATTAACATTTTTAAATGTTATTATCATAAATTATAGTTATTCATAAAATATGTTATGCTGTGGTTTTAGATATACAAGATAATGAATAATATTATATTAGAAAAAAACTATTAATGTTATTTCTGCTTATTATAATTTTTTTACTATTGCATTCTAAAGTAGATAACACCTAAAGTTGAGTAGCTTTAGTAAATTATATGACTGATTCTATTACTAAATGATTAATTAATGATCCGTAACCGAAACTATACCAAAACTAACGGATAATCCGAAATAATTTCATATCCGTAACCGTATCCGAAACCGGTATAATATTATTTATATATTATTATCCGTATCCGTATCCAGACACGATATGTCATATCCATAACGTCCCAGCGTCCCTTAATGAATAATAGCCAGTTACGTATTCGAAAGTTTTTCTAAATAACACCAACAAAAAAATCAAGCCGGAAGCTAGTATAAGTACACTTCTCACTAAGCCAAAAACCAAGATGAAAGAGAGTATCCTATCCTTGTAATAATATAATTATGGTTCTACTTTCTTCCAAAGATCTAGCCTTTCCAACTTTCAACCAATATCGATATAGTCTTTAGTCGTGAAAAATTAACAAACAATAATTAATTAACAGTAAGACTATACAATTAAAATCCAATAAGGATTTCATTCGAATTACGATTCTCATATTGTTACCTGCATTATTATCACACAAATTATTATTATTATCAACACATAAAGAAAAATTAAAACGCATTGTGTGTTCCATATACGCATGTCGATGCGTATGGACGACGTAGAACGGTAAACTACACGTTTTGCGCAAGAGTGTGTCACCGCTAATGCATGACCAGTCCACCTATCATTCTATTGTTTTGCTACCTATGTGAGTTTCTTGAGAACTGAGATGGGGTCAAAGACCTGGTTGTGAGAAACAGTTTCCTTGGAAAATTTAATACTAGTCATGACATAATATTATTATACTTCGTAATGTCTGGATCTGGGCGAATTAATATTTTAAATGAGACCGTTGTACGCATCATTGTAAGCTAAGTCGCAGGTGAACCGCGTTAGGGTGCGGAAGTCAAGTGTCGCGCGCAGCTCTAACACCTATAGGCACGCTGTAATGCGATGCAGTTAGTAGATATTTCAACAGATATCACCAAACTGAAAGTACCAAACATACTCGTAATTGTACGCAATGATCGGAACACCATCGCTTGATATATTGATAAGAGCAACTTTATGCCTCTAACACAGATCACACTCTAGATACCGCATTACGAGATTCGTTATTCCTACAAAAAGTCACCAAAGTTTGAGGAAGGCGCGGGTCGTGGGGAGTGCAACCAAGCGTTCTCATTGAATATTAAGGCTTCGCCTACTCGCGCCTAACAATCAACTAATCAGAGTAATTTTTTATAAGTGTATTTAGTCTGATGCGTGGTGCGCTTTGAGCTTCCTGAATACAGAATCTAGGGTGTGATCTGTGGCCTCTAACTACAACATAGTTCGATTTGCGAAAACGCGCCCCAACGTTTCTCTAATTATCTCTCCTAATCACTTATATAGCAAGTAAATAATTGTCTTTTTCTTTTTTGATAAGGTACACTAACCCTAAGCGTGTAAGCAGATTTATAATATTACACCATCTTTTGTATTTTTCAAGCAAATCCAACAATGATAACAAAAGACAAAATACGTAGCAGTTATTAATAAGGGTTGTGTTTTGGCTAGCTTACCTGAAATATTATTGAAGAAATGCCCCTGTAGGGAAAGAACAGCAAAGACCATTTTCCATTTCACCCAATACAAATCGAGAATAGCTAAAACTCGAATAAATGCGTTCAAAAATAGATTCCAATCCTAACTAATATTATAATTCCGAGGAATATAGCCGCAGTCGTATCAAAAATTGAATTCAATATATTAATAATTTGCTTTAGCTTAATAAAGTTTATAGGTCTAATAGGAAACCTCGGTAATCTGACATAGAAATGAGATTCAATACTAATCAAGGCTACAAGAAATGATACTAAATCAAAGAACTTATAGACACTGCCTGAAGTCACATTCTTAGAAAGCTGTGATACAATAATCTTATAGTTGACTGTTATAAAAGACTATTACGAAATAATTGTTATTTAAATAATTAAATTATTATTAAGAGAAAAACAAAAACTCATTCGTTAAAATCGGTCAACCGGTAAAATTCAACACAAATATACGTACTTACATTATATTCCAAAAACATTGCTCGTTCTTGGACAGTCGGGTACAAATGGCTGACACTATAATAATTGGTAGATAGTAAGCAATAGGTTTTTTCGTTCATTTAAATTATTGGTCGGCTCTAAAACTAGCAAACTATAGGCGATGTAATAGTCATTATAAGGGTTACCCCCGAATACCGACAGATTAGGTCTATTGCTGTCTTTGTCATTTGCTTAGTGTCAGACAACGGCAGTATTAGAATTAATCTGTTGTCAAAGTTAACAAACGTTTCAGTATTCGGGGCTTAGTCTTTGTAAAAATACAAACGATAAAGTCACGTGTTGTGGTCGCGGATGGACCTAGCCTGGGATGGGAGCTGGGTCTCAACTGAAGATGCCGCAACACACCGTTCGGTGCTCGGCGACAGACTTTCAACTCTTGTGTGGTAGCTAGATAAATAGCCCTCCAGCTTCTAATGCACAATTCGCAAAATGTACAAACGCATAATGTACACTATTGCAAATGTACAATGCTTAGATTGTACAATGTGTAGAATGTACAAACGGCAAATGCACTAAACGCAAAATAAATAGAATAATGTCATTCACATACTCATCAAAATGTACCTAAAAATATTCTAATATGACGTTGCATGGCATTAGTAAGTGTGTTTTTATCATTACTTTTTTTTTGTTTTTTTTTTATTCATATATTGTGCATTATCGATACTATATCGATTTTTTAATGATTTGAATAAGAAACATTTTTATTAAGGTTCTTCAATTGAATTATTTCTTTATTTGTTATGCTTATTCGTGTTCATTTTTTATTTTTTATGCTTATTTGAGTTGTCACACACACCGAGTTTTATGGGCATAACATGAAAACATATTTTATTTCCAAACAATCTAGGGGTTCATTTTTTCTCTTTAGTAGTCGAATTTCGCAAAATCCGTTCTTAATGTTCACCAATGCATCTTGAGGAGTATTGTGTTCAAATTTCAAGTCTCTATCATAATAGGTTTGGTGTGTCTTGATTCCTAAAAAAGGGCTTGTTCTTTTATATATTCCTAACTATTACCCGCGACTTCGTTCGCGTGGACCTCCGAAAAAAGTAGCTTATGTCCGTCTGTCTCCCTGTGCAAAAGTTTAGCTCAATCCCTTCAGCCGTTCAGCCGTGATAATGCGACAAGCACCCAGACAGAGAGACAGAGTTACTTTCGACTTTATAATATTCGTTGGGATATAGATTCCCGGTCCGGTTTCCGACGGTCCCCGTTACTCTGTATCACAAAACATATTCTGTATGTAGTATTTTACCACATATGGGTGTCGAAGTAAGCTGCACAAGTGTTAGTCAAGATACTGTGAGTCAGACACGTGGCATTAGTTGGATTTGACGTATTAACCGCAGACTTTCGATCCTAAATACTATAATGCCTATATTCGCCACAACGGAAGGTCTTTCCTTAATTACTCAGAGCATTATTACAAATACAATTCTATAATTGCGCAGCAATGACCGCCCTTTTTGTTGTTAACCTACTGAATTATCTATACCGATATTATAATTCAGAGGAATATAGCCACAGTCGTAACATGACCAAAAAAACACTTCGAGGTATAAAATAAATGCACAGAATTCTCCTTATTAAGACAAAAATGTATAAACGTTCATCTCGAGCCAAAAACTTCGTTTGCGCGATTCAGAAGTCCATACACTAGAACTGTGAATGAGTGAGTGGGAATTGACGAAAAGTTAAATTTCATATTATAACTTATTTTTTTCTATTCCCTCAGCGATTATATATTTTTATGTAACTGAGTGCGAGACGAACATGTCACTGGTCTAATGGCAAGCATCACGTTTTTTCATAACAGTTCAATTCCAACCGGAATTTTGAACTTCAACACCTCAAAACCCTGCTCGGCAATGCACCCCGTTCGTCACACCGTGATGTTAAATATTGAATATCTTTTTGCACAACAGATACTATTTTCTATTTTTGCTGGAAACATTTCCTTTCAATTCGGAAAACACGTATGATTGCTCCCAACTGTTTGCCGGTTGAATAACTGGCAATGTGTAGCACTTACCCAGACGGAATTTGCAAAAATCAAACGATGGGATTGAGAGAATTTTAGAGAAAACCGGGTGATAATCGAAAATCCACAGAATTCTCTTTATAAATTATATACATTTATTTCGCTTTTCAGTGAGTGCATACCGCTAGTATCTTAGACGAAGTGTGATACAAGATCCTTGGCTAGTATACATTCTTATCTATGGTACATACAGCTGTCAACGATGACGGCACGATGTCTAAACAAAGCAACAAAGCAAAACTTTTTAAAACACCGCTACATATTACCCCTAAATAAAACATAGATGGCTAGCCCCCGTTCAGAACAGCAAAGCCACATTTATCTGCTTTTTAGCTGCACATAAACTCCACCCGGCGAGGGAGAATAATCGATATGCAAGCTAAATGTTCACCGGTGGTGGCTATGATTTGTGAAAAATTGAGACTTTAAAATCTGCTTGGTGTACACGGAGGGTCGATGATACTGTGAATTTGCGACTCGAATCTGGCCTACAGTCGCTCAAACCAGTTAAGTGGGGACGTTGGGAATTTAAATTATCATGAACCTCACTAACTATCAATGGGGACGTTGGGAATACATTGATAATATTGACATAGGGCCGGGATGAACAAGAAGAGGGCTATGCTCAGCACTGAGTGATTACAGGTTGATAATAATGGTGTTTTAAATCTACAGGCTGATAGACAACACATAGCCCAAACCGATGGGTCTAGAAGCATTCAATTTTGGACAGAAGCTCTTCACACAACTTAAGTGAGTATTAAGATAGTATTTAATCAAAATTAAAGATAGGTTTCTTCAAAACTAAAAAAAATATGACGGTTTTGTCGAAGACGGTAAAAAAGTAGATTGTAAAACTAGTGCATAAAATGATCCATTTTAGCAGAGACTTTTATCACCCCGAATTGAAGGCGATGGCGGATATTTAAGTCGAGTGTAAAATGGGTTTTATGCAGTTACTCGGCTTTTCACATTAGTTGAGAGCTAGAATGCTACCGCGAAATTCGACAAAATGCTATGTCAAGGTCTTTAATAATACCCATAGTTCAGGGTATTATTAAAGACCTTGACATAACATTTGACCATAAAGACCTAGGCAAACTTTCTATATGAAATATATATTACAAGCTGAACCTCTGAACAATTATTTTAAAGGCTTTTACTTTTTTGTCCTAGTCTAGAGCATACACCTAGTCCGCTTACACCGGGCATAAACAAGAACTTTACGAGCAAGAGAAGTGAAATCTGTGTTTTTACAGCCTGGAAACTGACACATTTAAGAATAGAGACAAATACTTGGTCACATGACATGGTGGTTGTCCATCGTAGAATTTTCTCTCATAAATAACATAATCCTACCGCCACCCGCAATCATGGCGACCTCACAAACACCCTTCAGGTGAGTCACTCCACGAACGCTATCTGTGCGCAGCTGTGTGCGTGGGCGCCGCAGTGTGCGTGCGAGACTCGCTGGCGGCTGTCCTGTAGATGGGGTTGGGGAGTATTGGCAAATTTTGTAGATTATTTGACCGTGCGCAATTGTGTTACGAAAGTCGATTATAAGCCGTAAGCTGTATCATCATCATCGGCAGCTATGCAGCCCATTGTGCAGTGGGCAGCAAAAGTCTCCCTATTTCACCAATCTTCCCTGTTTTGTGCCAATTGGTCTTCCAGGGCTCCATGGGATATCTATCATCATATAGGGTCTCATTTAAAGGAGCAAAAATATATCGGTAACACAAGATCGTGCGTTAGTTTTCGTTGTTTGGCAGAAAATAATTAATTACATTGTACGAAATTACGTATCGACCGAAATTAATGAAAGAAAATATTGAAATTGGTAGATCACTATTTGTATGGTTGAAATATTCGCCCTGAGGTTTCAATCGCGTGGAAAACGACTTGTTACCGTCTGCCCCCACCAACGTCCCTCACTTGGTGGCAGACGGTAACACTTAAAAACGTGGGTATACGGAAATATATTATTTATATTATAATATATTATTCATAGTCATCATCATCATCATCAATATCAGCTTATCATATTCCTACACTGCTGACACAGGTCTTCTCTGAAAGAGAGAGGTACCATCTGCCAATACACTTAGCGCCATCGTCACTTTTGCACTTTCGCGTTCTTTGCCATACAGATACTCCTACTATGGAACTTTAGTCTCCGGGAAAAAATTAGCTCTCCGGCCTTTAAGCTGTACCAATGCAAAAACTAAACAACTGCTGTTGCGTAAAAAAAAGAAAAAACATAACAACATCAAACACACTTTCGTATTTATAATATTACTAGTAGTTCGCGGCGAACTGAGACCTCTGTATCTTCAGAACCCCTGGACCGATGCAGCTCATATTCGAACTTAAAAATTGTATTGAAAAGAACTACTTGCCTACAAAATTTCATGAAGATCGGATTAACGGTTCGCAAGTTATCATCGGACAAATATACACACAAACATACAAACATACATACAAATGCCGATTTGTCCCAGTAAACTCTGAGACCTTCGCTTCGCTCGGTCAATTATTAGCAGGGCCCGTGGTTTTACCCGCTATCCTGCTGGAACCATATATTTTTCTGAGAGTATAATAAGAAATATGTAATGAAATCTAAGAAATATGCTGAATAAGTAACCTATTTATTAATCCGAGCTACATACATACAAAATTTCCAAATTTATTCAACCGTTAGACCGTTTTGTAGTGGTAGGGCTCTCTTGCAGAGTCAGCATGGGGAAGTACCACACCTTTGCCAGTTATTCAACCGCCAAGCGGTAGTGTGCAAGCATTACTGTATTCCGGATTGAAGGGCAATGTTTCCAGCGTAATTACTGGGCATACAGAGATTTTACATCTAACATCTCAGGGTGACGAGCGCAGTGCATTGCCGCGTATAGTTTTGAATTGTTGACGTTCAAAATTCTGGGTGGCACTATACTGTTATGGGCAAGCGTGACGCTTAACATCAGGTGCGCGACTTGCTCGTCTCGTAATGAGTAGCATAAAAAAAAAAGACTGGGACAAATTCACATACACACAAACTTTCGCATTTATAATATTATATACGATAACGAGACCGATGCTCGCCACCCTGATTGTCGTACAGTGTCCGTGTCTGTTAGGTTGTGTTTTTAATATTTCCACCATGAACTCTCGGGGGAGATCACATGCACGGCACAAGATAAACTCGATGGACACACCGTTACACCAAACAATAGTAACAATGTTACAAAAAACAACTTGCAACTTTACAACTTGTCTTTAAGGCCTCGCTACATGGCCTGACCTGACATCGTTTGAAAGAGATGTCTATATATAAGTTTAAGGAGCAAAAGGGAGAAGCTATAACCTTAATAGTTTGTTTCTTTTGCTCCCGTGAAATTTAAATCTAGCTGTCCCTTTCACACGATGTCAGGTCAGGACAAGGGGGTCTTTAAGGGTGTCTACACATAGACACCCTTAAAGTTGGAAGAGGGCACTACCTTCATATTTATATTTGTGTAAGATGTGCAAGCTTTTATAATTTGGCCAACTGTATCAGTAAAGTTGATGTCTCTACAAACACGCCTAAAGCTCACAAGTTAGGGCCGCGCTCCGAGACAAAAGCTACCTCTTTCGCACATTTCCTACATTTTGTGAAGATAAAAATCGGTAGTGGAAAATTAAAAAAATATATATTATAATTAAAATTTTATGTTTTGCTAAAAAACATTGGCAATGGTAGACATATTCCAAAAATAAATTAACTACTTTTTATTTTGTTTCCACTCAGTAATTTAAATATTAAAAAATCTTGAAACAGTGTTAACGAGATTGCCGGCTCTTAAATTGCAGTGTTAGTTGTGACCTTTTGTTTCTAGGCTATGACAAAATTATGTCATTCGTAGATTTATTCTTAGGTCAGGAAGACGTCCACTCAAAAAAATATTCCCCCATAATCTTAGGTCATAATCATCATCAGCCATAAGACGTCCACTGCTGAACAAAGGTCTCCTCAGGTGTCAACTATTAGCCAACTTATTATTGAGCCTATCTATTTTAAACCTACACTGTCACACAGCCAGTCTACCTCAGTTCTATTATCAGTTTTTACCGCGATAAAATCTTTTTGCTAAGCAAGAACAGGATACTGCTATGATTATGTATACCTTTGTCTCATTTTTCACGATATGTAGAGTAGAGAAGACTTTGTCGCGGTGCGCATGCTAGCCGTGCTGATGAAGAAGCACAACAATTCCGTTTGCTAATTACCAATAACATCTTTAATAACTGCACATAAATGCGCATGCACAGACAGGTAGACAATCGACAATACGAAATTCCTGCAAATATAACTTTGCGAGAGTGATACATAGAATTTGGTAATCAATTGTTAAAAGGCGCAAAAAGAACATGGCATTTAAATGGTTCTATATACATTATGTTTCTTAAAGATTATTTTGTATAGTGACATTAGTGACCTAGGTACTTAATAATAATAGGGCTTAACCCACTTGTATCAACGTAACCTATAAAATTAAAAATTCATTCTAATCCGGATCGCAAAAATCTATATAAGTGTATTTTTTAAATCGACCATATTTTATTTAGATTTGAAACCCCGCTGAGTTTATGGCAAAATGTACGTGCCTAACATTCCAAGGGTCTGTATGACCCGGGGCAATTCCCAGCCTTGAGGTCATTGCTAGAATTTTTATAAACATGGTATCCTAGACTATGTAAGTTCTATATGTTATATGTAACATATAGAATACGACTTGCTCGTTTCGTCACAGAGTAACATAAAAAAAAAATAAAAAAAAATTAAATTATTTTAGTTATAAAGACGTTCGCGGATTAAACACTAACATTAACTGTTGTCAATATCGAAAAAACCTAATTAATTCTGCACATGCTTAAACACTAAGTATTATTAACATAAAACCAAAATAAAAAATAACAAAAGAAAGTACCTATAAAATAAGCAGATTTGCATCTGTTATAATATAAGAAAAGATCTCTTGCCCTTTACCCTGCTTATTGAAGCTTATTGTAAACATCCGTAAAAACGACAGGGCATTTGAAACAAGCCTATTCATCTATCCACCGTTACACCTCTAATCCTCCAGCTTTATAAAAAGGGTTGTTTTTTTTAAGGTCAAGCAAAAGAATTATAAATACTTGGCACCTCCAAAGGGTAACCTTTAACCATTGTCCAATTTGACCAATCGGATTTTTTGTGAAGTTTGACCATTGTCCGAGCATGGTCCATATGACCCCAGCTCGCGTTACAGGGTTACAAGGGTCAGAGTTTGTGAATGGTCAGCAAGGGGTGTGATTATGGAGGCAAGTCTTCTCGTTTCAAGATGGAGTTAATAATACATTTGGAATATAATTATCATTTCTGGCCAGGTAGCCCGGACTATATGTAGGGCTCGTATAATAATATACGGAAACATAATTTCTAAGTCTCTCGAAGGCATGACCCTGGTTGACTTTGGGATCTCACCTCCAATTCAAGCTAGTCTAGGGAAGACAAGCGCGCGGGTGTGGCCCATGCCATTGAAAAAGGAAAATTGGAAAAAAAAACACTCCAGCATTCCCAGGCAGTGTTGCATAAGCCGTGTTAGAGACCAGTGTGATGTAATGGAGATTCCGGTACCCACCATCAAGCATGGAGGTAGACGACCGAGGTTTTAGTTGACATTAATGATTGTTGTTCTATTCGAACAATCGGTACCTAGAATTTTGCGAAGAACAAAGAGATTGGAAGAAAACACATACGTAAACACTGACTTACGTTTTATTACTTAGTTTAAAATTAACAGCAACCATTTTCTACTATCCTTGGAGAGCCATGGACTTCCTACTTTCTTCGTCTCTCGGAAATTACCTCTTCTTTTTGCCTTGTCGTTTCTTGATCTTATTATCTTGAACCTCATCTGGCCTTCCTTTTCATAATTCGGGTTGAAGAGGTGATGTTTTTGAACGACTTCTTTTTCAGTTAATATGGGGGTAGCGTTTTTGACGTTACCCCCATATTTGATGTAAATAGGGCCAGTTTCACTATCATCAAACTCAATGCTGGCATCGTAAGCTACTGCTGCACTTCTTACGAGAAATATTACAATAATATGATTTAAACATTTCATGGCGAATGCGCGCAAATAGATTTGATTCAATATTTCTGCTATGACGCATGAAATTAAATCTGATATCATGATGATCAGTTACCATAATCGGTTTCTGTTCTTTTTAATCAATAGCAAAAGTATAGTGCAATCCGTAGAACTGAGTGGGGAGCCAAGAAGTCACCGTAGTATTATTTAAAAACAAATATCATTACTAGTTATTAGCATCGTATTGAGACCTCGCGACCCTTCACGACTTAACTTCACAACGCGTTTATCGATTTTGCTCATATTTTAACTTAATAACTTGTATTTGCATGAACTACTTGCCTACAAAATTTCATAATTAATTTTAACATTTGTTTTTTATCTATAATTAATTTATAATAATTTTGGTTGTAATTTTAGCTCTTTTATTTAAGTTTAGATTGTATTTAGAATAGTGTTAGTATAAAGTGTTTTTGTTTCTTTATGTTAATATATATTTTCCCTATTATTTCTTGACTTACAATTAATTAGTTCCCTATTATTGTCCAGGTATTTCCACAATATCTTCATTGCCAAATCTTATATTGCAAATTCTCACACATCTACTAAAGAAGAATTCGCTAGACATTAGCTAATCTCTTAAACACACATTCTTTCAATCCAACCCTTCTAGTATGACCACTTGTAATCAATCATGGATCCCAAAAAACTAAGAAAGGACTTTTTTTGGCTGTTCCTTATGCAAATTTAAGCAATTAAAATATTGCACGTAACGGTCTTGCGATTCTTTTGTGAACACCCTTTGGTCGGCAGCTGGACGGATCATAGAATACCATAGATATGAGAATAGTGAATGGTGTTAAAGAAAGATATTGTAGTAAAAGATGGAGTTGTGAACGGTCAACAGAAAGTTTGATAACGCGCGACCTTTACGTCGAGTTTCTGAAAAGTTTGTCACCTTTGACTACAGATTAATTCTAATGCTGCCTTTGTCTGGCAGTCTGGCACTAAACAAATGACAAAGACAGCAGTAGACTTAGTCTGTTGTGAAGGTTAACAAACGTTTCACAAATCCGAGGTTAGTGTATCATAAAGCAGAGATTAAATTTAATATATCTTCAAAAGCTGAAAAAAGGTAAAGTTTTTGCAGTGGCTGTCTTGCAGTTATTTGACTACCAAGCATTACTGTGTTCCGGATTGAAGGGCAATGTTTTTCGCGTAATTACTGGGCATACAGAGATTAACATCTTATATCTCAGGATGACGAGCGCAGTGAGTTTCCGCAAAAAATAGAGCAAACGAGCAAGTCTTGAATAAAATAATAAGCATAAGCAAGATAGGATAGCTGCATACCGGAAAAGGTCTGGGCCAAAAACATTAACCGCCAAGCAGTAGTGTGCAAACATTACAGTTTTCTGTATTGATGGGCAATGTTTCTAGCGTAAGAGACTTACCATCTTTATCTCAGGGTGACTAGCTCACAGTGCATTGTTTATGAACTGTTGAAGTTCAAAATTCTGGTTGGCACTGATTTGTTATGGGCACGTGTGGCGCTTAACATCCGTTGTGCTACTAACTCGTCTCATCACAACAAGCCGGAAACCACCATCAGAAAAAGATTATGAGAGTGGAGGCAGTGATTAGACATACTAAGAATACCTGGGACCAGGTGAAAAAATGACCTGGTGACATTATAAGATGGCTGGTTTTAGTGATGATAGTTATGAAAAGTGTTGTACAGAAACCGGATGCATGGAGACAATGACATAGTTTAGTAACGATGCTTACTTCCAGCTGTATTGTACTGTACTTTTGTAGCGATGGTGGTCAGTAGCCAGCACGTTCGGATTGCACGCCTCAGGATAATTAATTAATAGTTCCAATACCAACAATGAGTTTGACCTACCCGCGAAGAAAAACATCGCAAGGATCCATAGCATGGTGCTTTCTAATAGTCGGTGTGTTCCGGCAGCTTTATTTGTTAGCCACTTCCCATTCCAGGCTATGTATGTTCCTATATCATCCTCAACCACGTCGTAATTTAACGACAGGTAAATTTGTGATAAATGCCTAGCCTGACAAACACATATTATAAATGCGAATGTAACTCTGTCTGTCTCTATGTCCGGGTGTTTGTCGCGTTATCGTGGCTAAACGGCTGATCGGATCAAGCTGAATTTTTGCATAGATACAGCTTAAGGGTCGGAGATGGACATAGGCTACGTTTTTTTGTAGGTCCTCGCGAATGAAGTCACAGCAAGTTTTTTTTATACAAAAACAGTGGCTAACATATAACTAAGTGTATATATTGACTAAATTGTTGTAGCACTATGAAAATGACAAATATATTCTTTGAAGGATGTAGATGCAAATAAAGAGCATTGAGACCACGAGGCGTGGCTTAGCGAGAGCCTGATTGATCAATTTGCTCCAATATCTTCTTGAGATACTCGAGATTTTGTATTCTTCTTGTAAATAGATCTTACATACATATTTATAGCGCTGGCGCTACTTTGTAAAGCTCATGAATATTTCTTATGTGCAAACGATGTTATGAAATACGATATGAATTTTAATTGAACATATCATTTGTGATGAACATTAATGAATGTGTATAAGTTATTACATAATTTGCTAAGTTTATTTAGATATTTTAGGAATGTTTGGTCACTGGCTCATGGAAACCAATGGCAGGCAGGGACAAAACATAATATTATTAAAATAAATGACGGGAAAACAATATAATAATTAAAAAGTTGAGTTGAACCTAAGATTTGCCTAATTTGGCATTAATAAAAGAAATAAAAAAGACAAAACTCGAACGCAAGGTTTTTGAATTCAATATAACCAGTATTTGAAAAACGGTAACGCCATAGGAGGTAAAGACGTAAAGACCTAATAGTTGATTACCTAATAGTTGGTTAACATTCAGGTTACCACCAATCTGATATATCACCATACCTCATGAGGGGCTATGTCAAAGACGTTACCATAGTTACTAGATTGAGTCTTATAAAAAAGGTATATGCATTCCGGGTCTAATTAAGGAACATCTGGTAAGAAAACATTTGCAAAGTACTTAGCAAAAGCCTCCGAGGCATCATCGCCATTAGCAGCTCGTAATCGCCTACAGCTGAGCATAAGCCTCTCCTCTAATACACTATTCATTAATCCTCTAAGCTAAACTAAACTTAAACTCAACCACTCAAACTTACAGTTTTTCTTCTCACATTGTCATTCTTTAAGAGATTAAATAAAATAAAAGCGTTTAAAAAGCATTATTATCAACACAGTAGCTGACACGCCGCAAATCACTACAGCATCCTAAATTCTTATCCCACGTCACAAAAAGCTGATGTATCACAATAAAGTGCCAAATTATCATAAACAAAGCATTATGCGAAAGCGGTTACGACCAGTTTTGAACTGGTTTCAAGCGGGTATCGCCACATTATTTGATCCTATAGTTCCGCGACACCTAGACAATGAGATGGGCTTTTGTTTTTTGCATAGGGTCGAGCAGACCGCGCATCACTATCGAAGGGTTGAAGCAGTATATTGGCAGTAGGGATTACACTTAGATTTTTGAATTATTTACGTGAATTACATACAAGTACACGTTTGTAGTTTTTAATTTAATTTTCCACTTATCTTATTCCACGTATCTATGTATCTATATATGAATGCCTGCGTGCACGACTAATCAATAAGCTCTGTAAGTCAATCAATTCTAAAGGTGCTTACACTGTTCGAAAAAAAAACTGCAGAAAATGTAAAAAGTACTATAAATAAAACGCACGACTTGTAAGTCTGCTTTACTTGGCTCAGAGGTAGACAGTTTGACTGTAGAGTAGACTGAATGCCCTTACTGCTTCTCTCGAGTATAACGTGGTAGAGACACGGTCAAGGAAGAGGTTCCGGAAGGGTTTCCTATATCGTAAATGGTCGGATGCGTTTTGTTCGCAGATTAATTAATGTTTTTACAGATTCCCATGGGTTGGCTGAGATCTGTTACGTAAAAATTTCAAGTAATTTATTTTTATTTTTTATGGTAATTTTTTTTTTTTAAGGTTTCTGATGTTCAACGACACATCCCATTCCAACATAATCCTCTACATTGTCCCTTATTTCCGCGCTTTTTCACGGTGTAAATTAACCGTCCGAGGCTACAACCAAAAGCAACAGAAAATGTCTACAAACACCTCAACGCTCCGTGCACTTGTAATCAGAATGGTCATAACTCGACCGTGTGAAACTGCCTCGCTTCACCTCCGAACCTCCGAACCCGACCCGCCAGCATCACACATCTCAGTTCTCACAGCCTCTGGCTCAAGTTTCGTGGAACTAGACTTTAGACAGCGTCTCCACGGACAACGCAGTGATCACTACTGCGTATAAAATAATAATCATCATCATCATCAGCCATAAGACGTCCACTGCTGAACATAGGCCTCACCCTTAGAGCGCCACACCAACCGCCAACGGGCCACTTGAATCCACCGGGTGCCCACGACTTTCACAATGTCGTCGATCCACCTAGTGGGAGGCCTACCTACGCTGCGTCTTCCAGTTCATGGTCGTCACTCAAGAACCTTTCTTCCCCACAGGTTATCGGTTCCTCGAGTGATGTGGCCTGCCCATTGCCATTTCAGCTTGCAAACTCTGAAAGCTATGTCAGCGACTTTGGTTCTTCGGCGAATATTCTCGTTCCGGATTTTATCGCACAAAGAAACCCCGAGCATAGCTCTCTCCATTGCCTGCTGTGCGACTCTGAGTTACTCCAAAAGGCCAGTGGTCAAGGACGTACAACATGTTACAACATGAGCATTCGACATGATTTTCGTCTTGTCAATGTTCATTCAAAGACCCACCTGTTGGGAAATGCTACTGAGGTCGTTGAGCATATTATTGAAGGCCTCTCGCGAACGATAGTATCTATCAGCCTACCCTAATCGGTACTCAATACTCAGGACACATTCATTTTTTTTTTGCAGTCATAGATTTTTAATAAAAAACAGTTTCTAAGAGGTTAGGATATTACAGCCTAGTACAAATTTAATGGCGTACTGGTGAAGGTTTCACCACTTGCCTGTGGAGATGCTTACTTAGAACTCTCCGAACTTTTAAGATAAACGAGATTAATGTAATGTTACTACGTATGTACTTATAATTAGCCAGCTGTTACAGCTATAACATTAGTGGACGACTTGACACCGTTGTGGGTAATTAGCGAGTCTCGTGATAATTACATTTATTATCTAGGTAAGTTTAGATGAAATAAGTCGTGTGTGTAATTAAGCAAAGAATAGGTTTTTCCTTATTAATGAACAACAAACTTCTTTCGGAACATGGAAGGTATAATTTTAACAAAAAAACCGACTTCATCAGAACCGTCTATTAAATTTGCTTCGCCATTGTCCATCATGATCAAGATTATCTTTGGTGCCACCCGTGAAATACGTATCGTTGTGTAGTTTCAGTGGCCATCTGGGGTATTCCTCGTCAGTTCCACTTCACCAAATGATACTATCTCAATGCAAATGCTTGACTTGTTGATGAAAATACCAAAATCGGTCTATATATATCGCCTATAAACGTTTGAGGAGTTCCCTCGATTCCTCACGGTTCCCATTATCAGAACTGGATTTTGATAAAAACGGGACCAATGTGGAATTATACCTTACAATGAAAACTGACGTGGTTTTGATACATTTTGTTTTAATAAAACTTTCGCCGTTATTCATAAATCCAGTTGGAAAATTCTTTTTGTATTTGAAAGGATATACTTCCATTTTGTTTTAATAAAACGGGAACACTCACGTTAAATTGAGTCGGTTATTCAAAAACTATAAACTAAACTAAAAACAAAAAACTATAGTCGGAATAACCGACTCAATTTAACGTGAGTATTCCCGTTTTATTAAAACAAAATGGAAGTATATCCTTTCAAATACAAAAAGAATTTTCCAACTGGATTTATGAATAACGGCGAAAGTTCTAATGTAAACAAACATTTAAAAAAAACATTCAATCAAATTGAGAACTTTAAAGAACGAACGAATTGAGAAACGTATTTATAGGATTTTCTTTTCGAAGCATTCTTATTTCTCTTTATTTTTCTCACTTCAAAATTCAAGTGTTCAAAATAATCGATTGTTTCCACCATCTGCTGAGCACCAAACCGTCCTGATAACGAACCCGTTGGGTGATAACAACTGCAAACTTAACGTCACCATTAAACCATTATAAAATCACCTTTATGTACGAAATTGTAAAGCCTTCCAGATGAGTATTTTTAACTTTGCAGTTTATTCTATAAGTATGGATTACATTTTCAGTAATTTCCTTCGACTTTATGGATATGATAATAAAGTTGGAATTGGTTGGATTTTAGCGGAAGGTGGAAGGTGATTGAGGTCAACGGTGCGCACCTTGAGAGCTTGTTTTGTTATCAGTTGACAAGAAAATGTAGGGGGAGAAAAACGTCTCTTTTACAACAAGGGGAAACGAATAATCACGAGTTGAATAATAAAAAAGTAACGGGTATTTAAAGGCCCGAATTTTGGGTGTAGCTATCTTGCTCGCGCATTTGAAGTTTTATTAGGTATACAATTATTACTTTAAAAGAATGTGCTTTGGTAATTTTGAGAGGTAGCACATAATGACGTCTTCATCTCAGGCCTCTCAGCTCATTATCTCAAAATTTACGAGTCTCAAAATAACTTCACCTCTTTTAGTCCACATCTCAACATGTCCTAGTCGCAAGTTAACTACATCGCTGCTAGTCAATATCTCAAAAAGTACAAGTGTCAGAATAGCTAAAAACTACCCTTAAAGTTCTGGACAATTAATAATAATAATAAATAAATATATCTGGGACATTTTTGCACACAGGGTCATCTGACCCTAAACTAAGCAAAGCTTATAATTGGCTGTTTTATATAATGTACCTATGTTCTTTATTTTGTATTATTGTGCTGTTGGTCTTAAATAAATAAATAAATAAATAAAAAGCTTGTAATATGGCTGCCAGAGACTGATATACGTATATATATATTTTTTAAATACATACTTATATAGATATCAACACCCAGACATAGAACAAACACAAATGTTCATCACATATATGTGTGTCCTAAGTGGAAATTGAACCCACGCCCCCAAACACAGAAGGTAGGTTCACTACCAACTGAGCCACCGGGGCAGTAAAAAAATTGGCATAAAAAACATTAGGTAAGAGATGTCGGTGATTATTGCTCCACGGACTCCGGGGTCCGTGCCATTTATCAAATTTTAAAATATTTTATTAACTAAAACGGAATATAAAATCTAAAGACTTTACAAAAGGAATATACCAACGAATATACTAATAAAGAGCTAAGTGCTATTATAGATTTGCGTATATACTCCGAGCAGTCCAGCTCCCGCAAGCAGCACCCGTTAACGAGTTGACGCATGTGCCAGCCATCGCTCTCCTCAACCATATTGGAGGGAAGAGGGCGACCCGCCACACGATGCCGCCGCAAGAAGAAGTTTTAGTGAGCGTGACTACTCCTGGTTACTTATTTCGTTACGATACGATACCTCAAGCAAGCGATTGCTCTTTCCGTGGCGAAGAACGTAAGTATGTCTCAATATATTCTATTAGAATTCCATCTGAGAATATGATAATAGACACAATAAAGTTAATCGTAAGTCTCGTGCGATAGAACATCGTTAAAACATTAAGTTGGACGGTGATGTCTCAAACAAGAAGCAACTTTGTAGAATGGTCTGAAGAAGGAAACCTAGTAGAATGTACAAAATTAAACCAAGAAAAAAACTTCCATAGACAAATTACTTTTTTATACTAATAGTACTTTACTTAAGTAATACAACTAGTAGTAGATAGCGAGAATCAGGTTAACCGGCCCTTAAATGACCTTGCTGTTGAGAAAATCAAGAATTTCATCACTAGTAATGTCATATGGCTTCTCTGCGATCCATTTTAATTAAATACATTTTCAGAATGAACTCATAAATCTTATGTCCGACTTTGTAATCGCGTATCATGCCACATCATGATCGGTTCGGCCGCTGAAAACGTATCAAACAGCAGTATCAAAATAAAGTATTGATTAGCTACTTTTCGGCTAGCGCTAATTGGAGATTAAAAGTCCCGAGTAACTTTATTTCTTATTTAGTTTATGTGAGTGTTAGCGCTACTGCGCCATTCTTAAACTAATTTCAGTTACTCGCCACTTTAACCAGTTAGAAGCTTACTTGAGACTTTACTTGTAAATGATGAAAGAGGGACTTAGTGTAATGACGTTTTGTATACCTCGTTTGTTAATTGAACCTTATAAATCAGATAATGGCTATCCGTAAGAATATTATTAATACCTAATTGGAAAAAAAATACCGAATAAGAAATTCGATGGCGTATGTAACCAACCAGCACTGGGCTAGCGTGGTGGATACGGCCCAATCACCCTTAGAGGGTAGGCCGATATCCCTGCAGCGGGATGTTTGAAGGCTGATACAGGAAGAAATAAAGGTGATCATACTAGTTCCTTTAATTAACCTATAATAACATCTATTCCAAAAGATTTCCAAGTTGGTTTAACACTGCGTCAGTCCGCAGCCACACAAACAATCCACGCGTCGCCAATAACCAACCTGGCTAACAAATCTGTCCGTCCCAAGCATCTCACGCCGACAACCCATTGTTCTCGCCAGCTCATTCGCATAACCCCGCGATGCGTACGCCACAATGCACCCACTGTCTCCACCGGCTCGGATCTAACTGACCCATTGTAAAAACTACTAAAGAGTAAGACCACGCAAAAATTTCTCACTGTCCATAACAAAGACGTATCTATGACTATGACCGAACCCTTTTCGCGCTACAATTTTTATGGGAATGTGTTCTATGCTCTATTTTTTGCATTGTCCGAACTGATTCGCCGTTAGGCCAATTCTTTAGCGAATCTTTTTAAGGTTTACATAATGAAACACAATGGATGGACGTTGTTTGCATTGAAGTATGACCGTTATACGTCAGCCGTTTGAATGTTGATAGTGGGCAAGGCTTTGCGCAGTGCCCGAAATCAAGATCCAGCTAGATAGAAGATACCAGAAAATATAACAACTTTTGATTGATACCTATATACAATTATTCGAGCTGGGTATTACAAATTTTGTATGCTAAGTTCCTAATTTTATCAACCTTGAACTATATACGAGGTTAATAATATAAATCAACCGTTATTAAAAAATAACGGCTTATATGATTTAACGGCTTGTACTGGTTGAAACATATCAACAACATAGTGTAAAGTGTACTTAATTGCAGTTTCACTTCGTTCCCCTACACAGAAAAATAAATTAACCAAATAACTACAAATAGGCGACATATATCGCTATCACTAAATCAGCTCTAAATGGAGAGGTTATCGCGATTTTCCGAATTACAACCGTTAGATGGTCTCGTTTTAATTGTCCACACTGGGCAGGGTCATACTGACCCGCCGGAGACAGGTAGCCAACCCGCGACCCGCGGGTCAGGACAACCCTTTACACAGCTTAAATACCTCGAAATTGGCGCGCATTGAGTGATGGGGTCATCCCTGCGTCTTAGCTGACCCTACTGACCTCACCGTTTCAATACCACCCCTTTCTTACATCGCTTTATTTGTAATCCCTTTCGCGAATCTATTCTATTGTTCCTTCTATTTTTGAAAGGAGTTTTGGACGTCCGTCTATCGGTGAAATTTTTGCGTGTGAACGTTCTAGTTTCTTTGCAAATTGTAACGATCGGCGCTTTGTCCTTGGTCCTAGTTATGGGAAAGTTTGGCCGGCTGTCCGTTAGACAATGCGTGGTCTCTTTTTAATGATTCGCTTTGTGTTTAGGTGCATTGATACAGTTTTGTCGGCGGGTCAATATGACCGTTGGGCAACGGATTTGGCGAAGGTATTTAAGGCGGTCGATGAACGGTTAAGCGCCTCTAAAGTCCGGTTATAGCTGTAGAGGCCGTTAGACGCCAACAGCTTAGTCATCCAAAAAAAAGGTTAAGCGCCATAACTGACTGGTCAATGCGTGTCTGCGATACTGCGACGCATATCAGCGATCTGATGATTTTGAGATACAATCCATTCGTATAGGTTCGTACGTCGGTACCTAAACATAGTATTGAATAAGAAGTTATTTATTAAAATAAAATAAGTTCTACCTGCAATGCTAATTCTCATAATTTATATATATATTGAGATAATCTTCTTTGTGTTAGCAAAACGCAGAGTTCTTAGAAAGGGAGAAAGAAATAAAATAAAAATTGGTTCAGGACGCTCACCACTTATGTTCATTTTCGTTTTCATCATTTTATTTTCTTGTAATCACTGTATTTTAGCGATATATCGTTTGGTATTTTGTTGTTAATAACGTGTTAGTAACAATAGTTGGTAGGTAACTTATGTTTGCAGTTATAAGTATCTGGAAACGAGATGTTGAACTTTACATTCTCATCCATTGACTCATCTTTCGTTATACGATATATTTAGGTATTTATATTATTTCAAGCTAAGTAAAATATTTTACAATTACAACAAGACTCTGTCATACTCTAAGTAAACCAACGAAGTCACAGTCAAGTCCAAGTCGTGCCCCTGTAAAATGGCGCGGACACTAGAGGTTTCGATTTTTTTTCCTTCTCCAAAATTGAAAAATTATAACATGAAAATTGCTTTAAGACATTGTCAATGGTGGATACCAGATCAATTTTATATATATTTTTTTTTTTTTTGGAAAAGTTCGAACGAGGTTTCTGAGTAGGGGTAGCCGGACCTTAATGTCAGGCGAGAGTCGTGTTATTCTCGTACATTAAAAAAATACGGTAATGGGAATAAAGCCTCCCGGATGCAGCAGAAGCGGGAAGGGTGGGGGAGACACGGGACAGTTGGCACGTGCGCGCGCGCAGGTGCACCTCCTGCGCACGACAGAGGTACCCAATCTATTGGCAGCCTTCATTTACGTTATCAAGATTATTAAAGATTATTACAATATGACTTCTAATGATATTTTATGTTTATTATTTATGAAAATATTAATATATTGTACTTACTTTTACCTGCCAACTAACTGTTATAACTGTTTTTTTTTGTTTACGTGACGTAGTTTAAAAAAAACGTAGGCACATCTGACATAGTAACCAAGCCACTTATGAAAGAGACGTAAAATTTTATAGCTTAGGTAAAAAATAAGGACGGATTTTGAGAAATTCCACTTCTAAATAGACCCACAAAACCCACAAAGTCGTGTACCGACCGTATTTCTCATTAAAATTTCTGTCCATGCTAAGGTTGCCTGGAAGAAATCGCTTTAGGCGATAAGGCTGCCCACTATACTGCCGGATATATCATTATTGTTTAATTTTAATTTTTTGTATTTTCGGTGTTTAATAAAGTTATATTGTATTGTATTGTAAAGTCAATTGGAAATATAAACATTTTTATGCTACGCGCATGAAACTCGATTTGTGAATTAAGAAAGAAAATAAAGGCAATGTCTCAGGTTTTTTTTTTGAAAATCAACCCCAAAATAGGTAAAATATAGTGTTAAAATTATAGTAGCAAGCTAGTTTCTATATTCACAAAAATGATATGAAGATTTTTATTTTATTTTTTATTTTACAAATACTCGTATGTTGGTGATCTCTTCAGCTTCCTCTTAGCCGACCGACTTGCCGTTCGACTTAATGAAACTAGTACAAATAATGTTGATACTTATAATTATTATTAAAAAAACTAAACATTATTATTAAAAAACTGAACCGCAAAATATAGTTTATGACACTCTGGACATTAAGGGAACCTAACGACACCTTAATCGTCTTTGATCAAGCCGTTAAGGGTACAGGAAGTAATATAGGAACACAGAAAAATACATACTTCTTAAATACTTAAATACAAACTAAAAATAGGCTGAGTTTACTCAGCCAACTACACAAAACGATCGATTGGATAACCTAGAGAGTGAGCCGTTTTCTTTTTTGGCACTTCATGTCCGTTTCTTACATTCAAAATATGTAGATGGAATTCAATCTCTATACAATATCCTTCAACTTTGACAGATATTGCTTAAAGATTCCGTCAACTTTGACGGTCATTGAACAACGATTGCTGCGCCATCTTTTTAGGATGAAAGAAACTGAATAAATTGACATGAAATGTCAAAAAGTTTTTTTTTTTTTTAAAGTAAAATATTTCTTCTTAAAATACTTCTCAATAAGTACCTATTATTTTGACACCTGCAAAGTTGCAATCTGTTCTATCATGAGTTGTTGACAGTTTAGCATTTTATTCTGCAATATGAAAGATACAATACAATTTATTTAATTATGTATGTACAATTTAGTTACAATACAATAACATTATGTGTGTTTTGAGTATGTATACCTACGTATTCTTATTATAAAAAAATTAAGCCAAAGACAAAACAATTTCAAGGGAAAGTTCATTCGAGTCGTGTTTGCCATTTTTACATGGCAGATTGGTTTGACCACAACTCGACTGACGAACGGTGAAATTATTTCCTCGCCAAGTATCAAGATCATTTCGTCGCCGTAACCACAGGTGGTGCATTTGACTCCCGCTGCCTACGCACCCCTATCTCCTTCCTCTTTGCCGGTCAGCGGTTTTATCGTGGTCTTCTTATTTTTCTATAACATTATCAAGTCATGGTAATACCTACTTGTAACTTCCTGCGGTGCTTCAACCTTTTATGGGTCTTTGCCTCGTGACCTCTTCTGTAATCTTTTTTTTTCTCTTATATTTTAGCTCCACACGTTGTGTATTTAATCAATGTCAAATATTGTAAATATTTCAAGTGAAGTCAAATATTTCAAAATTAAGTCTCAGTACTCGATCATCTTAATCAAGCAAAGTAACTCACGGTCAAGTCCAGGTCATGTCCCAATAAAGTGGTGGAGACTTAACTAGAGCTTTTTAAGGAGTTTTGAAAACAACACGAAGAGTCACTTTTCACGACATTATACTATTCTCCTACACTCGTGCACGTTCACGAACATATAATCGAACTCGAAATAACACAAGTTTTCAAAAACAAAATATGACGCAACATGACTTCTTCACGTTCCCGCCAAAACTCCCACAATTTGAACTTTCTCTATGTTAAATATGAACTTTGCCATTCTTGTGAGGACCTACGTCTAAAGTTTTAATGATACATACTTTGTTTATTTTTCCTTTAGATATAAGTAACAAGGAGTAAATTTATTTCACTGCTACAACAATTAAAAAAAAAATACAAATGTATATCAAAATATATTTTATGAAATCAAATTAAAATTTAATTATTTTAATTTTTATTATTTTTTCTTATTTTTTGTATGCACACTGTGCATAATGGAGGGATACTTGTTTTTTTTTTGTTTTCCTATAAGACATGTTGACAGTGCAATTATCGTCTGTATTTCATTCATGTTACTAAGCTGTAGAAAAAAGTACCTAAATAAAAAAATAACTGTAATAACATAGTGAGTTTATCATACTTACTTCCAGCTTTTATCATAATTATTAAATTACCGTCAATAAGACGTCAATTACATGTGGGATGACGAAGGTAGGGTGCACGGTACCATCAGGCGTCATGTGTGAAGACGCCCCCTACGTCAACATGACGTCTTGCTAGACGACATGCCGAAAAGACGTTAGAAGCCGTTATTCACGCGCTAATTTCTAATAGCTGAAGCATTTTTAAGCTATTTTATTATCGAGTATATTATGTATGAGCCAAGCAAAAAGCCATATTATTAAAAGAAAAACAAAATACCCGATTGTAAAATGTAGCCTGTCACTCCGGACGTAAGGACGTAAAGCGGAATCCAACGATCCCTCTGTGGTCGAAATCGGTCAAGCCGTTTAGGCTGCAGGAGGTACTATAGGAATAAACATATACTCTTTACTTTACATACAACCTAAAAACATTACCCTCCTTCTTGGGAAGTCGGGTAAAAGGCTCGTCTTACGATAACCACAACAGTGCAGTGGAAATTTAGCTATCGCGCCAATGTAGAAAATCATATCGTTGCTTAGTATATTAGTTTCGTATAGTTGGAGTTTTGCACGATGGTAAATGTATTGAATTGGTGAACCGTGTCAGTTGAGATGTGGTCAAACTCCTAACCGGCCTATCATAAAAAAATAACATTCCCCTTCAATCCAGGGGCGCTAGTCTCGACTTTTCGCTACAGCACTTTGCGACCGAATTCGGTCGCTATGACGCAAAAATTCGACAACGAACAAAATTGTTAACGAAAAAACGCAAACAAAGCGTTGAATTTTGCGTCATAGCGACCGAATTCGGTCGCAAAGTGCATAGCGAAAAGTCGAGACTAGCGCCCCTGAACACAATCTTTGCTCACTGCTTGGTGGTTGAATAACTTGGTTAGCGTATTTCGAGAGAGAGATAGCGCTACATACTTTCGCGCGCAGATGAATAGAGATGGCTTTAGAGCGCGCTAGTCAAAAAATCAAATAATAATCATTGCTAATTACATCTAAACCAGGAAATCAATAGAGAGTTTCTATTGATTTCTTGTTCCATGCACACCTAGATATTATTATTACCTCACCATTACTGTAATAATCACTCGAATATACAAAAGGGGTTCTGAGCGCCAGCGAAAAATGTGTGTAAAGCGAGGTCTTTTCAATGTTTTTTGTATCGAGAAAATGTCATGTATTCATGTTTTCCCGCTATGCAATACTAGATGGCAGAACCACCAAAACTTACATCCCAAAATTAAATTTTAAGTAATGAACACTTAATAAAAAAATCACATTTTTATCAAAGTTCAGGTGAGCTCTGCAAAAAACCCTAACACTACAAAAGCCATACATCATTGTCGCTTTAACCTTTTCAAAGTCATTTTTATGATGCTTTCTTTGCTTTTATTTTTTCTGACCTTTCCAAGATTATACGCCTAATCTATAGCCTACTTGTACATGTACTGTAGACAGTTGTTAGGTATTCGTTTTTAAATGTATTACGTTTAAAGGTTACATAGAGGATGCATAAATGTCGTTGAGACTTTTCTTTGTCTGGACTCTATAAAGGATCGAGATTCGAGACGCAGCCCGTCAACAACAATTGCCATTTATTTTTATTTATTTATTTTATTTTATTACACACAACACAAATTACAATCAATACAAAGCAAGATATATCTAGATAAAGACAGTTCTAGATCGTAATTCAAAACTTGTGCACACAGAAAAACGAACTGAGTAGACGTTGAGCGAGGTTAGTGCTCAATATACACAAAACTAATAAATAATATATAAAACGAAATTTTTCATAATCATGCAGACCGCGCACATTTTCGCGGGCATGCGCAATCTACATGGGTACATTTGCACTAAAGTCAACAGAACTAAGCATCACCTAAACTTAGTCGGACTTAGGCATCAACTTCCTCTGCACCAACTAGTTTATCAAAATCGAGCATTAAAAAAAGAAAAAAAAAATACATATAACATATTTAAAACAGAAACATATATATATAAAAGAACAAGCCCTTTTCTAGAAACCAAGGAACAGAACAAACCGCTTACCGCTTAAAGAGACGTGAAATTTACCAATACTCCTCAAATGGAGACGTGTTTTTTTTTTATTTTTTTTTTATTTTTTATTTTTTATTTACAATATTGCTCCACGGACTCCGGGGTCCGTGCCATTTATCAAGTTTTACAAATATTTTATCAACTAAAACGGAATATAAATACTAAAGACTTTACAAAAGGAATATACCAACGAATATGCTAATAAAGAGCTAAGTGCTATTATAGATTTGCGTATATACTCCGAGCAGTCCAGCTCCCGCAAGCAGCACCCGTTCACGAGTTGACGCATGTGCCAGCCATCGCTCTCCTCAATCATATTGAAGGGAAGAGGGCGACCCGCCACACGACGCCGCCGCAAGAAGAAGCTTTTTAGTGAGCGTGATTGCTCTGGGGTATACACACAAAACTTACAACAAAGGAAACAAAACTAAATAAATAATACAAATAAAGACGTGAAATTCGAACCCAATACTCCTATATGGTCTTGGTGAACAATAAGAAAGGGTTTTGCGAAATTTCAACTTTAAAGGGATAAAATGGACCCCCAAGTAGTATGGAAGTAAAATATTTTTTTTCGTGCAAACCCAACGAGACTCTGCTTGAACAATAAACTAAGCATGAAAAAAAAAGGCATATCTCTGGATTTTTCTAAAATAAACCACTAAAGAGCTGAAATGGGGTGGTTAATGAACTATACCCCCGAATACTGACGACTTAACTTTGACGACAGATTAAGTCTGTTGCTGCCTTTGTCATTTGCTTAGTGCCAGACATAGGCAGCATTAGAATTAATTTGTTTTCAAAGTTAACAAGCGTTTAACAAGTTGGGATAGCCTTTGCGAGCGAAGCCGTGTGGGCAAGCTAGTATCAGATAGAATTTGGCCTTTGCAAGCTTGTGATATATATTTCAACAAGCGATCTAATATAAATTTGTAGAGTGTAATGTATCATAAGTACATCTCGTCAAGACGTTGTGGCTCAGTGGGAGCACGCTCGCCTCTTATTCGAGGGGTCGCGGGTTCGAAACCTACGGATACCACTGGCTTTTTGGTGAAGGAAAACATCGTGAGGAAACCAACATATTTCCGGAGAAGAAATTCCATGGCGTATTTGAATCCGTCAACCTGTAGTGGGTCAGCGTGGTGGGTATGGCCCTTCAAGGGCAGGCCGATATCCCAGCAGTGGGATGTTAAAAGGCTGATGTAGTAAGCACGTCTCAGTTTTTCAGTGTCCAAATTACAACGTAAACAATGATAAATCGCAGGCCTCGGAAAACTTATTCACGGTTTTTTTTTTGAGTTTTTTTTTCTGAGTATGCCAAGCCCGTCTTATAGATTAAAGGTGAAATAGCACCTACAATTCAGTCCCGGCAGGCTCACTTGAGAGCCAGTTTCCATTCCAAGTTTTTTGTGTTTACCAGAAAAGTTTGTGACGAAATACCTGGCCTGTCAACTTTTTTCATAAAGTTTCGTTGAACATTTTGTGTAACTTTACAAACGCTAATTAAGTTAATGTTTCCACTTACCTACAATGTAAACCTTAAGTAATAGCCAATTAAAACTTCTTTGTACTCTTTATGTAGCATAAAAGTATTCTTAATTTAGTCCAGTCAAACCTCCATGAGCATGACGTGGTCTCCTCCCAGCTTGATGCCTATATATATGTTTCATAATGTAAATGTAATGTGTAACTTCTACTGATCCATATAAAAATGTACCCCTATTTTTCCTGGACACGCCATAACTTGAGAAAGGCTGGACCGATTTTGATGATTTCTTTTTTGTTGTGTTCGTAATTGTGAGGACAAAGTTTTTATGAAGAGTTTAGTGAGGCCGAAGGTTGAGCTTCGCGGGCATCAGCTAGTATAATATATAAATAAATAAAAACGCGAAAAAAATAACCATAAACTTCCGAAACGATAAAAAAAAAAAGAAAATGAAACGGGACAAGTCCGCAAAAAAGCATTCTCCAATTCATATCCAAAGCGATCAATGCAAAACAATTATAATTACGCACCAAACGGGTTTTACCGACAAAAACACAACACCAGATTGTGAGTAAACATGGTTTTTTAGTGAGGTAAATGAGGTAACACATCGAGACGTGGTAGGCAGGTGTACGCCCAGGTGCGATCGATCGCTTACGCAACACGGGCAGAAGGCTTTTTCATAGTATCCGATTAAAGCCACTACAGACGACTTTTAGTCGGAGGGCATAAAACTGCGAGAGGGTGAAATAAAGGAAAGAGGCCAAGACGTGGATGAGGACGGCGAAGCCCGAAAATAATGGTGCGTTAATGGCCGGCTCCCCTGATTCTCGCTATCTCGTTCGCAATTTTTCAACATTTTTTAAAACCAAACATTCACCATCAGGCCCATCAGCATCGAAGAAAAGTAATGTTATCAGGATGTATGTAAGTATTGAAATATGTAAGTATATATATATATATAAGTATCTTTATGTGTTCCTATAAGACTTCCTGTAGCCTAAACGACTTGACCGATTTTGACCAGCGATGTGTTGGGATTCCTCTTAACCCGGAGTAACATAAGCAAAATTTTGCTGTCGGTTTTTTTTTCTTTTATTATTAGGTACTTGCTTAATATAATCATGAGATGTTATGTAACAATTTTAGAATTCTCAAAAGTTTTGTTTAGAAAATGGTACAACAAAATTGACTCTATGCTTTTCCGCCGAAATCGTGTCATGATCGTGGTGGTATCGTATCAGCTAGTGTGAATGCGCCCATTGGGTGGTTCACCCTACTTTTGTAAGATCCACACTTATTAGAATTTGATAAAGGTTGGTAACCTTTTTGGTGGCGTTTGTTGGAAGTAACCCTAACGTGATGTAGTGTAAACAGATAATAATTTTATTAATCAACTAGCTGCGCCCTGCTGTTCCACCCGCTATTCTACTAAAACCTAATCCGGGATAAAAAGCGTATGTGTTAATCCAAGGTGTAAGCTACCTTCATACTAAATTTCATTCAAATTCGTTCAACCGTTACAGAGTTGAACGGGAACAAACATACTTACCTACTTACAAACTTTCACGCTTATAATATTAATTAGTGTGATATTTCAGAGCAGGTATAGTTGGGCTAGTTAGTCTTAAGTTGAACTCACGTTTGACTCCACCGCTTCAAGTGCTTACATGTTTTTTTTTATGCAACTGATTGACGAGGCGAGCATATCGCTCGCTCGCGCGTTACGCTTTCCCCCAGTTCAGCGCCACTCAGAATTTGAAACTTCAACAACTTTAAAACCTGCGCGGCAATGCACTGCGCTCGTTACACTGATGTGAAATCTCTTTATGCCCATAAATTCTCTGGAAGCATTCCTTCAATCCGGAATACAGTTATTTTGCACAACTATTTGGCGGTTGAATTGTTGAAATAATAACAATACAAGGAATATCGTCAAAAGAACAAGAAAATACCCGACTGCAAAATGTAGCTTATGACACTCCTTACGTAAAGAGGAATCCAACAAAACCTCGCTTGTCAAAATCGGTCAAGCATTAGCTTAGCTAAAGGAAGTCTTATAGGAACACACAAACATACTTACATACTAGCACACTAACATACTTTCATATACCGCAAAAGCATTACCCTTCTTCTTCTTCTTGGGCAGTCGGGTAAAAATTGCAATGAAACATTGGAGATTGTATTCTAAAGATAGAAGATATAAGAAAACATTATTTCTTTCTTTTATTTCGCATTCAGTGATTTTATGTAAGTACCTGCCCAAATCTATTTGAACCCGCCGATGTTAGCGCAAGTGCCTGCGCAGTAGGTGTCAAAGAGACGCGGAGTCAGCGCAGTAAGTACGACTTGCGGGCTCTTTCGTCAACTGGTCCCGCCTCATCTGGTCCCGCGGGATCAGTTGACTAATTAATTAATTTTATTATTTTTCTTTAGTCAAATGAACCTATATAGGCTGTAGGAAATAATATAGGTTTCTATTGAGTTTTGGAAACAACACGAAGAGTCACGTTTCACAACATTATACTATTCACCAACACTCGTGCACGTTCGCGAACAGTTAATGTATAAAGAAACACAATTTTTACTCATTAACACTCGAAATAACATAAGTTTTGAAAAATATTACAATGACGCGACATGACTTCTTAACGTTCCCGCCAAAACTCAAAGAACTTTAAATTGGAGGGCATTTGACAAAGCAACAAAAAATGGCCGACCGCCACGCGAAAGACGTTAATTTTTTTTTTGCTATAGGACTCTACGTCAATTCCATAGGTTTCCTTCTTCAGAGGTTATATAGATATGGTATTTATTTATCGAGTTTTTCTTTAGTTTTTTTATTTGATTACAGATAAATACGTTTTTCTTGAATCTATTAAGACATTTCTGTACGCTCATTGGTTTGTAAGAATAAACAATTTAGGTACGTGCCAAAGTCGAAAGCTCTAGGAAGGTCAGTGGCTGCCGTCCAGATGTCGGCACATCTGCCGCCGCGCTCCGCTGCCTCTAACGTCTTCAGGGTGTACCATGTAGGTAGTTATAGATAAGGGTGCGACTGCTGGACGTTACGTAAAAATGTACGTACGTATTAAAATGAAAGCTTTTTTGGGGGTTTTGGCGGGAACGTGAAGATGTCATGACGCATCATTCTATTATTTTCCAAAACTTGTGTTATATCGATATTTTTATCCAATAAGTGTTCGTGAACGTGCACGAGTGTTGATGGATAGTATAATGTTGTGAAACGTGACTGTTCTTATGTTTTCCAAAACTCCATAGAATCCTCTAGTAAAGTCTCCACCACTTTACTGGGGTATGACGTGTACTTGACCGGGACTTACATTACTTGACTTAGACTGAGACTTATTTTAATTGTGAAATATTTGAAATCACTTGAAATATCATAATACACTGGCTAAATACACAAAACATAAGAGAAAAAAAAGCTTTTTTGATTTTTTGCGAGTTTCATTTGTTTTACGACTTAAATTTTTTGTTGTTGCGACTTGCACTATTCGTTGCGACTTTCATTAGGCGACATTAACGTTACTATACTTTTTACCCGACTCCCCAAGAGGGAAGGTAGTGTACGCATATTTGTGTGTATATAATAACTCGTCCAGCCTAAACGGCTTGACCGATTTTGAAGTGTGAGGTGTCGTTAGGTTCCTCTTTATTTTGCTTAGAGTAACAGGCTACAATTTAAAATTCGTTTTTGAATGTCTTAATAATAGTAGTCTTAATAAGTCTTATTAATAATAATATTAGTTCATTATAGCATCCTCAGCCAAAGTACGCACGCAGTGTAATCCAAGCCAATTCGGAATTAAAAACAATATCATCGACAGTCATTGTTCTCAGTCGTGATGTAGGTATGTTGTGGTCATGGTGTCATGTCCGCAGCTCCGGTCGGAAGGTAACCCGAGATGGAAGCCCTATGACGCCGCTTCCACTGCGCTAGCGGTGCCACAGACTCTATGGGTAACACAAAATACGGCTGGTAATTAGTAAGACACCAGAAGTATGTAGTTTACTTACCTAGGGGTTCTGAAACGTTTGTTAACTTTGACAACAGATGTTGCCTTTGTCTGACAAAGACAGCAATAGACTTAATCTGTTGTCAAAGTTAACAAACGTTTCAGAATACCGAGGTTAGCTGTGTTTATTTGGTTTGTACCTATTTTTTTTTTATATAGCTTGTGAGTTTTTTTTTTCTTTTAGATATGTTTTGGCTCCACATTGTGAATTTAGCCAGTGTCAAGCTGTAATATTTCAAGGCAAGTCAAATATTTCACAATTAAAACAAGTCTTAGTCATTGTCTAAGACGAGCAAAGTAAGACACGGTCAAGTGAAAAAACTTCCATGAGTTATTTATTGTATGTGATGGTGTTTTTGACATTACGAAATACGGTAATTTCTCTTGCATTTTGGCTACCATGCCCCAGTATCAGTGTTAATTTAATTTATAGAATTTTGTATCATTTTCGTGTCCTTCTTCGTTCTTTCTATGACCCATGGTTGAAATAAATGACATTTGATTTGATTTGAAAACGGTTCCCAAATTCCACGATCCTTTTGATTTAATTAACAAGATCATTTGGTAACGGAACAAGGATATCTTTTAAAATCAATTGATTCTAAGCGATAAAACCAACATTTAGAGACCCAGAATTATTATTGGAAATAATTAAATAAAAGGTCAACATTAGTTGGTTTATTTGTAGACCCTTATCGTTGTATGACGTGGGTGATCTCTTTCGAAGTTTTTTTGTAACTTTTGCATTATTTATGCAAAACTAAATACTGGTATTTCCGACAGGATGTCTGTTTGCATGTATTTGTATAAAACTGCTATTTCTATGGCTAATTTTCGGATTAAAATACTAATGGACGAACTTAATTTTTGAAGATCGACATCTATGTTTCCTGTCAATAGAATTAAGAATAGCTAATTGGATTTGGGCTTCTTTACCATGTTAAAGTTGTGTTTGTTTATTTTCATTTTATTCTATTAAAATAGATTCGGAAACAGTTTTTTTTTTTTTTCTTATGTGATGAATTATTTTAATTAAAGAAAATTGACAACATAACGGGAGAAGAGACTAAGTCCTAAAACACCAGAAACACCGGAGGACGGGCAGCAGCGTCCTCCTAGTAAACGGTGAACATTGTGCTATATGCGTTGCATAGATTATAGTTTGTGTTGTGTGTAATACATAAATAAATAGATCTGCAAGCCGCCTGCCGAGCGTGGACATTATGGCCACCATATCTTCCAATAGGGCTGCTTTGTCCAGTAGTGGACGTCTAAGAGCTGATAAGAAAAAGAAAGTTGGCAACAAAATCTATACCAATTACCTATCTATCTATATCTACAGGGTATAAGATTTTTAATCTATAAATACCTAACTAATGAAACACTTATATAATAGAATAATCACATTTTTATCGAAGTAGGCCGTTAATGAAAAATAGCGGGTTTTTTGGTATCGTATTAGTTTTCGTTTTCGGGAGCGTTTGTCTAACACTCTGTATAGAACAAACTGATATCAACACGTGGGTACCTATATAGGTACCTAGGTACTTACCTACTATGAGTTGATATACGTGTAGGTAGAGATATGGGTCCGAGATGTGTGAACGGAAGCGAGACGGGAAGCTGTGGCGGACCGCACATGTACCTACAATTCGTACTATCTTATCGAACATGAGATATAGTTTGTTTGTGTACCATTTAAATAAGGTAATAAGTACTGCATTAACAAAGATTTCACGCTGTTCGCTTCTTTCTAAGATAACGAATATTTTCTAAAATTTTGCTGACATAATTAATAGTCAACAATACATACAATAGGCATACAAATAGAGACCATATTGCAAAATGTAAAATTTGAGTCTGTTCCGGATATATACGCATTTTGATTAATTATTGTATATTAATATGAAAAGTTGGATTTACAATTCTCTAGCGAAAAAAATCAGTTGGTTAGTTCTGGGTGAAATGCTAAATTTGACTAAGTGGGCTAATAGACGACATACCACATTTCTTCACAAAAGGTGTGCCAAGCTGCACGTTACACAAATGTCTTACTGCACACAAATTTGTCTTTGGTGTGTAATGCGCCTTACGATTTGGGTGGGAACATGAAGGAATCATGTCGTGTCCTTATATTATTTTCCAAAACTTATGTTAGTGCTAATAATGTAAAGTGTTTGTAAACGTGTACGAGTGTTGGTAAATAGCATTGACTTATCTTGTTTCCAAAACTCCATATAGGATATTTTTTTCAATAATGGCGTTCGTAATGGCAGTAAGGGTGTATAACGCGTTTTTTCTTCTTCTGTGTATAAAAAAGTAGTTGCTTATAGCCCTTAATACAATGATATTTTACTAACGGTTTTTACCTACAAAATGGCGCTCTGAATTCGACTTTGCTGCAGTCTGATTACAGCCGCACAAAGAGTGCGAAAGAAGATGCGAAAACTTAGAGAGTAAAAGAGACAGCTAAAATGAAATCTGTCCGAAAGGAAAGAATTCGGGAGTCATTTTAAGTGTCCTAAAGTAGTATCTTTAATAAAATTTCATTTCACCAATATTTGAGTGAAAGTTTTTTGAATTGCGAATAACTGTGGAATATTATACAGTGTAGGTACCCCAGTGGGTGTCTTCCCATCCATCCGTATCCAAGTGGCGACAAATCGGTCCAGCGTGGCGACAAATTGCCCAGCATGGCGACAAATAGCACACTGCAACAGATCGGTAGCTAATATTATAGTGACATCTTGGGACCAATTGGCATGGAACAAGAAAACCGCTTCTCTAATAGGTGCTCATGTATCTAGTTGGCTGGACTGATTTATAGATATGATCGTTTGCAGAAAAGTTTAGTATTTCTTACGTTTATATAGAAAAAAAATTGCGATCTTTTACCTGACTGCTCGAGCGTTCTAACCAAAACCTGTCAACGCGTCAACGGCGTCTGCGTGTGTGCTTATTTGGACCTCCGCCACTCCAGAGCTGGTCCGCGGATCGCGCGCAAAAGCCCCAGATTAGAGTTCGATTAGAGATCTACACGGGTTCGCGTCGCGATTGCGCTTCGTGGTCCCTTTGACGCGGGATAAAAGCCAACAAAAATCGGAGAACAAAGCGCGAAGCCGATAATTATGCGAAACGGCACATAGCACTTCGCGATTGCGCTCCATCGCTTCTTTCGCGCTTGATCCGCGAACCAACTCTGGAGCACTTAAAAACGCCTATGTGTACTAGCTCTGATAGTTGTGGTAGAAGTACTGTCGTGCCAATTAAAACTATGCGACATGCTGCTGAAAATAGTAGGTAACCTATAGTCTCCTCTCGTCTTTGTGTAAAACCATCACGGTCCAGACAATAAATGATTCAACGCATTGTGGCGCACTGACTCATGCCTGTCTGTCTGTACTCTGTACGTCACATGTAGTTTCGATATTTTTATATCAATATTTTCTTGAGTCATACATTCGCAGTTAATTTGATGTTAAAGTCTAATTCGTCATCAATCTCTTAGCAGATAGATAAATAATTTATTCTTCATTAAAAACCACAAAAAGCTAACAAAAACAGATAAGTACAGTAAGTAGCAACTAGGCTTCTAATTGACGGCCTTATCGCTTAAAGCGACCTCTTTCAGGCACATAATTCTTTCAGAGATTCCCCAACATCGTCAAAATGATCTACAAAGTTTGGTCTACAAGGTTTGGAGGGTGGTTTTGTGTGGCTATAATAAAAAAAAAAACATTTCCACTCAGCCAGGCTTTTCTAGCTGTGAATGCGAAGCGTATAGCGTTGAGCTACCGGGCAGGCAGCTTTTACACCTAACTATGCCAAAAGTTACAGAACGATCACTCTTGCGTAGGTATGTGTGGTACTTTGTCACTTCCACCAACACCAGTAAAAATCAAGTTTCTAGTCTCATAAGTCTAAAGGAGCAAGGAAGACCCCGAAGCATAACCCTTCTTGCACGCTTTCATGCACGTTTTCCTATAGGTATTTACAACGAAAGTTACGCTTCCCTGTGCGTGCTGAAATTAACTTTATTGCACGTAGCATGTCTCTGTTTATATAATTGTCGTAGTGTGTAGATAGTTAGTAGTGTATATGTATGTGAACTAGTCGAGCTATGAAGACGCCGAAGCTGCCTCATGCAAGCCAGTAGCGATTCTAGTTTCTTCTGTGCTTCACAGCGACACAGCACAGCTTCCTTCTCGTGCATGTAGCCACGGCATAGCGGACAGTTCATAGCTCCCAGTCAATGGTTTATTAATTTTTTTTCTCTTCTGTGTTTTATTAGACCGATACGCGCGCCATGAATGTCAGTCACGATTCGTGTGAAGGCTCACGTTCCATCACACGTCATACCATTGTGTTTTAATACTTTTGTTAATGTCCCCTGGGTAACTAAGAAAAAAATTATTGTATAGGTACCTACTTGTGCTGTTATTCACTGTCCTCCCTTTGGTTGATAATGCCAAGGCATCATGATATACGTATAGCTATTATTCACGGTCTGTATACATGTACGTCATGATGACGTGTCATGAAAGCCCTATTCCTGCACTTTCCTCTTCCTATTTAGGGCCCAGACTCCACCGAAGCGGAGATGTACGAAGTGGAGACGAGAAGAGATGTTTAACAGCTAAGGAGTCTGTAACGACGTTGTGCGGAGATGCGAACTGGCTAGAACGAAGCGGAGATGTGTAATGGCTAGAGTGGAGCTGAGCTGCGTGCGGCGCTATACTAGCGAGAGTTGAATTGGGTAGGCGCGGCGGGTGGGTTGTACGACGCGAGGGAACTAGCGCCGCTAGAGCCGCTCGCCGCATGCCCGCTCACATCTCTCGTCTCCGTTGCTCGCGGTCGCCAGCTTGCGAGGCACAGTTCACATCTCTGGTTTGTTCACGCCAAACAAATATGAGACATCTCTCTCTGCTCAACCGTCTCCACTGAAGCTAAGTGCTGGAGACGAGTTGCGTAAATAGCGCAATCCTATTGATTGTTTCTAACACATCTCCTTTCTTCTCTTCTCGTCTCCGCTTTGGTGGAGTCTGGCCGTTACAGTCATATTTTTAAGGCATAAAGATTTGATTTGTATTTGTCTATAAGTACCTACCATCCAACTTATCTATAAAAATACTAGTCTTCTTCTGGGGCGGTCTCGTAAAAAGTTCCAAGACCTAATGATGCGGGACAAGAACTTGGCATACAGCATGAAAAACTTCTCAATCCACATCCTGATTACCCATTCCCGTTCTCAGATGAGCTCAAAGAGCGCCGCGGTACGTTCACCCGGCAGGTGAAGGCGCACGCGCCGCACCTTGCGAGATGCCAGATTACTACCATTGTCTGTTTTTATACACGCTGTCATTGATATACGATTGTGTTTTAATTGTTAACGTTTAATCTGCTCGGTTATTGTACTTGACATTTTAAATCTAATTGCCTATCTAGTTTACCGGTTGCTTGTTTACTATTGCTATTGTTTTTACCCGTGTGCCCAATTATATTTTTGGATTAGATATATGTATGTTTGTTTTTTTGTTCCTTTGTTATCTCCTGTAGCTTAAACGTCTTGACCGATTTTGAAGAGTGGTGTTTCTGATTTCTCTTTACGTCCGAAGTAACAAAAAAAAAACCCGTTTGTAAACATTTTACAAAAGGGTTTTTTTTTTTGGCTGTACTGTCGTCGGACTTTCGAATCGGAGAGTTTAAGATTAATAAAAGCAGTTGATTACATATATAGAAAAAAATATAACAGCGCTGGCGCAGGACGAGGTAAGTATGATGAATCGCGCTTGCGATTGGGTAGCAGAAAATTAATGCGTACAATTTGCGCGTAGAATTGGATCGTAGGTTATCCAATTGGGAAGTGGAAGTTATTTTTCGTACTTTTTCGAGGTGAAGCTCTAGTGAATGTACAAAAAGCTTATAAACTCGCATAATGTATGCATGCTGTATGTGCTGTTTTTAGATGGTGCAATTCTAGATAATTTTAGAAATACAAATATGTGAGATAATGACAGAGAGACAAATTTTTGTTTAAATTAATTTTATGTTAATGAGTGGCGATTACCTATTTGGCTTATGTTCGTTAGGCAGTTCGTACAGTTAAGACGGTCAGACCCCCGAATACTGAAACGTTTGTTAACTTTGACAACAGATGAATTCTAATACTGCCTTCGTCTGGCACTAAGCAAATGACAAAGACATCAATAGACTTAATCGTACTTAGTCGTCAAAGTTAACAAACGTTTCAGTATTCGGGGTAAGTCACATTGTTACCAGAGCCTCTTACCTATATATGGGTTTGATTTCAGAGTAATGTATAGCCACTCCATTCAACGATTGTGAAAGACTTGGTCGGTCAATAAAAAAGGTACAGAAATGTTTTTCAAACGCACCTTCAATCTTTTTACACAATTAAAAATGTCAACTGCGGGAGCGAGAGAAAACTACATTTGTATGGAATCCATACAAATGTAGTTTTTTTATTGACCGAGCGAAGCGAAGGTCTCAGAGTTTACTAGGACAAATCGGCACTTGTATGTATGTTTGTATGTTTGTGTGTATATTTGTCCGATGATAACTTGCAAACCGTTGATCTGATCTTCATGAAATTTTGTAGAGAAGTAGTCCATTTAAATACAATTTTTAAGTTCGAATATGAGCTGAATCGGTCCAGGGGTTGTGAAGATATAGGGGTCGCGAGGTCTCAGTTCGCCGCGAACTACTAGTTATATTACTTGTTCAAGTTCAAATACATTTCATTCTGTAGACATATACATGCATTTAGAAACGTCAGGTAAAAGCAATAAAAAGGTTAAACAGTAATGATTTAATTATTGATTAATTACTATTCATATTACGTATTACCAGAACCAGGGCCCCTATTCGGAGAAATGACATTTTTATCTCTCTCTCACTCACTCCCATTAAATTTTAAATTAGAGAGACAGTCACCGAGATAATCTCGAGCGCACAGGAATAGGGTCCCAGATATCCACACGTCCCTGTAGTCAATATAGTGATTATAACCGTAGTACGAATTATCAATAAAAGTGCGTTTAATGACATTCTTGAAGTGAGTCTCGTTTAAGAAACAAACTATTAAAGTTATAGCTTCTCCCTTCCGCTACCCCAGAACTTATATATAGCCATCTCTTTCAAACCATGTCAGGTCAGGCCATGTAGCGAGGCCCTAACACTGAACACACTTGCTTATGATCGAACTACGACTTTTTTGTAATCTAAATCTTGGAACATTTAGCTTGTTTTTATTGCGTGTGTTATATCTGTGGACATCACTTGATTTAATAAATTGGTTTAAGTTTTTTCGCGTGTATATAATATTTTCGTAAACATACAGAGAATATACCGTCATTATTTTTATATTTCTAAATGTGATTTTCTAGTTTATATATAACTTGTACGTCAACGATTAAATAGATTTTGGGTGAAATTATAGCTTATACCCTAGAATCCTAGATCCATATAGTCTATTTTATGCCAGGCTATACGGCACTCAATGCATTGTTGTTTTGAATTTCACTCTCAGTAATTTTACTTAATTAGAAAGGTTGATTGTGCGAGCGAGAGAGCGCGTTAAGCATCAAATGGGTCCTTTGAAAGTCGGAATAACAACTAGTAGGCTAATATATTAAAATGCAAACAAAGCTATTACTTTGTTTTTATTGAAAACGTCTTCAGATTGAAATCGTGCTTCCGTCGTTTTGTCCGCGACCATTTAATTTGGTTTCGATGTTAATATAAATGGATAACTAACCTCGTAACGGAAATGAAGGTTTGACAAAGAATGGTTTAGTGGGAATCCTGTTTTTACAAGATTAGCTACAGTTATACAAATTCGTATCGATAAACTGTTTCAAATTAGAGTATACCCTACTTGTCCATACAAAAAGAGCCAACTGATTAACTATGTTATCCGATGTATTTTTTTATGAATGTTGTTTTATTCGCTTTTTTTTTAATTGTGATACACAGCAAGATAAAAAAAAGACAATATGCGCTGGTTCAAGATTGCTATTTAATATGTTTTATTTGATATTTGATTTTCCTCCCACAGTTCCAACTACATAACTATATCTAATACCATAGAAATCAAGATCCAAAAAAAATGTTATTTTATGACAAAATGTTTTTATGTTTCTTGTTGCGTTTTGGTGTTTTTACACACAATATATTAATAACATTAAAAAAAACTAAAAATAATAATAATTCGGTATATTGATGAAAAACTTTAAAAATATGAACGAATATTATTGATTTACACATTTTAGGAGAGCAAGGCAACGGTAGGGCTGAAGTTATACAGAAGCAAATCAAACTAATGTTTTTATTTTCTTTATAAAATAACGAATGTTGCATAAGTATATTATCTAGAGTTTGTGATACCTACCTATTGTTCCATTTTCCATAATAGTGCAACAATTTCGCTCCGCGGAAAAGCACTCTAAATAAAGTTAAAAAGGTACCCATTTGTTTGTAGAAATTGATAATTTCAGTTAGCAATTTTTTTTTATTGTATGGAAAGTTTCTGCCACAATCATCGTACATCAAATTATTAATTTACATTATTAATAATTTATTAATTTTGACATCGTGTAATGATTACATTAATATTTAAATTTATTTATTTTGATGAGTGTCTGATATTTTAAATTAAAATTTATGTTATGTTATTGGTAATAACCGTTTCAGTTAATAAACAAATAATAATAATAGCTGGTGCTCTCCAGTACTGAAGTCATCCCCAAACACCTCCAACATTTTCTCATTAAGTACATGACCATTCAAAAAGCAGCGATATTTGTCGAATTGTTCGAAAGTTTCTGCAGGACGAACTAAGTGCCGAAAATAATCCCCACAATTAATCCCCCAATTCCCCATCCTCTACCTGGCCTAGGCCCGTGGTTTTCATGAACACCGAAACTCATATAGTTTCGTGAATGAAAATAATACCTACTTCCTAAAACATTTTCTTACGACTAAAATATCTCACGGTCAAGATCCAAAAATGGCGGATAAAATAAAATTGCGCACGCGTTCAAATAGTAACAAGCATGTAAAATAGACGTGGGGGTGCAATCTCCCAGCTGCCGCCCACCTGCCCTCATAGGGATTTCTGGACGTTGACCCCCGGACATGCCCGTGGGACTTAAGGAATTATAAGCGAACAATTATAAGTACCTACTTACCAGCAATCTTAGCATGAAGATCTTCACATTTTTTTACCCGACTGCACAAGTATGATGGTTTTGGAGTGTTTGTTTGAGTGTGATAATGTAAGGAAGTAACGCCCGAATACTGAAACGTTTGTTAACGGTAGATTAAGTCTATTGCTGTCTTTGTCATTAGCTTAGTGCCAGACAAAGGCAGTGTTAGAATTGATCTGTTGTCAAAGTTAACAAACGTTTCAGTATTCGGGGGTAAGTATTTATGATTGTGTGTTCCTTTATAACCTATCGTAGCCCAAATGGCTTGACCGATGTTGACGAGTGAAATGCCGTCGGATTCCTATTTATTCCTGGAGCGACTGGGAGTGACTGTCTGACTGACCGAGTGACATATTCAAACTTCAAAGTTGTACGTCCATGAACTACTTGCCTACAAAATCAGTCTACTATCAGATCAACGATACTCAACTTATCGACAAACAAATATACACACATAAAAACGCCGCTTTGTGCCAGTAGACTCTTTAACCTTCGCTTAGCTCGGTTAAATATTTTAGGCACCATGACTGATGCACTTAGATGAATATACTCATTCTAATGGGTCACAATAGATATGCCGCCCAAAGCCGAAATGGTAAATCCAGACTGATATAAACGAATCAGGTAATTCCAATATGATTCAATTACTTATTACCAAATGTATAGTTACTTGTATTGATTTATTATATATATTTTGTATATAATTGCATCACAGTTCACAGAAACGGAAGTCACCTATTAAACCAATCAGTGGAATAATAATTAAGTAAATATTATTGAATTTCTACTTAGGTAACATGGTAATTCCTGAAAGGAAGCGTAAACAATCATGACCACATTTTAAGTCCGCGGTAATGATCAAAAGACGCCGTTCAAATAACACTGATGAATAAACTTGGTGATGACGTTCCAGTGCCGATGTTTTTTATTTTTTATTTTTTTTCTCTTTCCTCCTGAGAGGATTTTGGCGTCGCACGTCTTATGCATTTACCAGTGTCAAGTATACATATATATTCTCAAGTTTTGTTAGATCAAACAAGTCATAGTCACGGTCAAAGGCGAGCAAAGCAAGTCACGATCAAGTCCAAGTCATGCCCCAGTAAAGTGATGAAAACTTTACTAGAGCCTTCTATGGAGTTTTGGAAACAACACGAAAATTCACGTTTCACGACTTTATACCATTCACCAACACTCGTGCATGTTCGGACACTTAACGGGTAAAAATTCACCGTCTTTACATATTAACACTCAAAATAACACAAGTTTTGAAAAATAATAGAATGACGCGACATGAATTCTTCACGTTCCCGCCAAAACTCCAGGAATAAACTTATAGCCCGACTTACATTATTCCAGTAGCATTCCACTTTTTTTTTTTTTAGTTGTGGTATTTTTGGCGGGAATGTGAAGAAGACATGTCGCGTCATTGTATTTTTTTTTTTTTTTCTTCCTCCTAAGAGGATTATGGCGTCGCACGTCTTATGCATTTGCCAGTGTCAAGTGTGCATATATTTTCAAATTTTGTTGAATATTGTCAAATAAGTCATAGTCACGGTCAAAGTCAAGCATAGCAAGTCACGGTCAAGTCCAAGTCATGCCCCAGTAAAGTGGTAAAAACTTTACTAGAGCCTTCTATGGAGTTTTGGAAACAACACGAAAATTCACGTTTCACGACATTATACCATTCACCAACACTGGTGCATGTACACGAACACTTAACGGGTAGAAATTCACCGTTTCTACACATTAACACTCGAAATAACACAAGTTTTGGAAAATAATAAAATGACGCGACATGAATTCTTCACGTTCCCGCCAAAAACTCCGTCATTGTATTATTTTTCGCACTCCAGTTCAGCGTTCGAATCCAGCGCCACACTGAGGAATTTAACTTGATGGTTCCATTGCCGGCGTTGCGATGTTATAGTTGAACCACAGGGTTTTTTTTAATCGAACTATACGAGTAGATCAAGCGTGAAGATTATGGGAACCACCCCCAATGGTGAGGGGGTTTCGTGTAGTACTGGACGTCTAAGAGCTGATAAGATGCGAGCAACTCGCTAGGCTGATGGTAAGCGTCACGCTTGCTCATAACAGATCAGTGCCACCCAGAATTTTGAACTTAATCAGTTTCAAACTAATGCACTGCGAGCTTATAAAGATGCCCTGATTGCTCCTGATTCAGCTATTATTTTTAATTTGGCCAAGGAGAAGAAAAAAATCACGAAAGAAACTGTTTTTTTCCGTCGCCAAATTAAAAATAATAATATAGAAATTGCTTTAAAACATTGGCAGTGGTATTCTAAAGAGATTCTAAATGGTAAAAAAAAAATATTTCCCCGTTGTCATTTTTATTTTAAAATAATTGTGAAAAGGTGCGAACGAGATAGCTGAATCAGGGGAGCCTTCGCTGGAAACATTGCCTTTCAATCCAGGACACGGTTATGCTTGCACACTACTGCTTGGCAGTTGATGATTTTGGCCAGACCTTTTGCGGCTATCTTACCTATCCAGCTTATGAGTTTTTTTATTCAATTCTACTTTTTGTTTGCAAACTACAGTTTGCATCCTAATATTATAAATGCCAAAGTAACTCTGTCCCTGTCTATCTGTCTCTCTGGGTGTTTGTCGCGTTATCACGGCTAGACGGCTACGGATCGATTTGAATTTTTGCCGGAGACGGACATTGTCAACCTTTTTTTTTTTTTGACCACGCGATAGAAGTCTCTGGTAACAGCTACTTTCCTATAAGTATCTTTTCTTTGCATAGTGTTAATAGATATTTATCTAAGCAAATATATATCGGGGTCACTTGAAAATTTTGCTGAAGTTACCCATGGCCACAGAATTCTCCTTATAAATAAGGTCATTTGCCCATGGCAAAATTATTTTGGATATAATATTTTTTTGTTGAATTTGTTGTGGTAGTTTAGGCGGGAATGTGAGAAAGTCAAAGTCATGTCGCGTCATTGTATTACTTTTCCTTAACTTGTGTTATTTCGAGTGTTAATGTAAATACACGGTGGATTTTTATCAATTAATGCTCGTGATACTGGCTAAATAAACAATGAGCACAGTGTCCACACTGTGCTCATTGTGATAAAAGATATCAAAAAAAATGTGGTGGTCTAAATAAAGTGTTTTTGGCGGGAAAGTGAAAAAGTCATGCCACGTCATTGTATTATTTTCAAAAGACGAGTGTTGGTAAATAGTATAATGTTGTGAAACGTGACTCTTCGTGTTGTCTCCAAAACTCCATTGAAGCCTCTAGTAAAGTCTTCACCACTTTACTGGGGCTTGACGTGTACTTGACCGTGACTTACTTTGCTTGACCTAGACTATGACTGAAACTTGTTTTAATTATGAAATATTTGACTTCACTTGGAAGATTACAATACTTGATACTGGCTAAGTACACAATGTGTGGAGCCAAAACATAAGATAAAAACATAGCGTATATCTGGTCCAATGACGTATAATTACGCCTAAGCCTGGACACGACAGTGGTTTCCCAAACCGCACCTGTTCAAAAACCGTCGACCCACTGACCTTAATTTGTCATATCCAAATACAAGAATGTCCTCGGAGCTTTTGCCGTGGGCATTTATTGCATGAGTACATGACAAAGATTTGTATGAGTCACTCGCGAATTGCTTAACGTAATTTTGCGGTTGGATCGTGCGTGACCATATTTTTTATTTTATTTTTAAACTGTGACGAGATGAGCAATTCGCTCGCCTAATGGTAAGCGTAACGCTAGTGGTGGATATGGTCTTATCACTCTTCGAGGGTATGACGATAACCCAGCAGGCTGACGCAGACCTCTATCTGCCTGTTAATTTTTAGCGACTAAACAGTAAGCATAGTCGCTAAAAATGTACATACTTAATCGCAAAAACACAATCATAATCATTTTATTGGTACTTAACGATTATTACATGTTATTATTATTTTACACATTCACTAGAATATATATAATAAAAACATAAAAATAGCAAAAAATACTTGTCAAATGACATATATTTTTTTTTAATAGGTATATTGTAGAACGCAATTAGTTTAGCAAGTAATCGCTGTTATACCCATGTTGTGTGCTCACCACGGTTTGGATTAAGGATTCGAATAGATAGAACCTTCATATTAATGTTATATAATGTATCATCGGTGATCTGTTGTGTGTACTGTACCTAATAAATAAATAAATAAATTAACATAATGTCAAGTAGGTAGAAAAAAATTGCCAAAACATGAAAATCAAAACGGGATATAATAATAAAATTATGTCAATACAAAATAATAAATAATTACATAATACAATTTAAATGGTTACATTATTATTGTATTATTCCAATGTCAATAGTGATTAATTATTACAATGTAAATAACAATTTCAATTTGATAAATTCGTCGTAGCTGTAAAAGGCTTACTCCAGACTCCGTCACACAATCACCTGCGAAGGGGATATTTGAAATTTTGACCAAATATCTCCTTAGCATCAAAGCATGAGAGGCGAAGGGGATTATTGGAAAAAAATCCAGAAACCTCCAGAGCCATTTATTTTATTCACACTTGCATTGTGCACGTACGAAAGCCAAACTACTCGCAACGAAAACTAATTTAAAACCGAAGATTCTTAGTGTCTTCGGAAGCCAGAGCCTCATCCTGTGGACTCTAATGCAACATAAGGAAGCGCACGCTATATCGAAGAGGTGCGACGCTACCTACATAATATATGTCGTATAATATACCCATTAAGTTAAACAATTAACAGATAGATATATACTTAATCATTATATTATATAAACTTAAATTATCATTGTATAAAATTTAATAAGTAAATATCACAGAATTCTCCTTATAAAATCTTAAGCCTTTGGTAAATATATAACCCCATAACAACTAAATGCTCAGCCTTAAATCCTTTAAAACAAAAAAGAAAGTCACAGGTAGCGATCAGCTGTTGTGAGACAGGTTGGCGCGCGTGTGTAGGATCACGGCTGTATGAGTGCGTCGACAGATGCTGCGCAACATCTGCCGCGGCGCGTGCGCTTCTGAGACGTCTTGATAGTTGGTTTCTAATTGGAATCCGATTGATTTACTGCCCTTTCGGGCTTTTTCGGGCTAGTAGATTCGTTTTATTCGTTTTTAAATAAAAATATTTGATAATTATTTTAACTATATCCGTAAGTAGGTACGTAAGTTGTTTAGTTTTATATTACATTGTATAATAAAATAATAAAATACTTTACAAATTGTAAGTTTCGTAATTATATTGAGTTTAATAATTTGAATGTTTGATGTTAAAAGGCTTTGCCTTTTTTTCTATGAGTTAATTTATTATTGACTGTTTTAGCCGACTTCCGGAAAAGGAATATATTCTCAATTCTATTATTTTTTTGACTCATACAACTCCATCTTTTATAAACCAATTTGGAAAATTCTTTTTTTATTTGATATAATAAACTTTAAGATTAGTTCCATTTATATCAAAATTCAGTTTTCATGATGGGATCCATGAGAAATTGAGGGAAATCTTCTATCGAATTTGGTATTTTCGTCAACAAATCAAGCATTTGCATTCAGAAAATATCATTTGCTGAAGTGGAACTGACGAGGACGATAGCGTCGAGTGGCTGAAGTTATCTTAGACGGAAGCATCTCAGGGCAACTCGTAGCTGTCCCGGAAGGAGCTCAAGCACGGTGCTTAATTCTTTGGTAAGACCCCTTGGAGATCCTGGACGAAGCACCAAGACAGGCCACCGGGACTTTTCACCGGGACCGGATTTCAGTGGATATAATCCCACATAACATATACCCCAAAGCAGTCAGGGACCTTCTGAATATTAACAACGCCAAAAAAAAAGCACGTGATGTCTCCGTTCAGCGCGAACTGTTAGTGTGTATGTGGCCTGAGACCTCTATTATCTATTTTATTGTTTTTGGTATCAAAACCGCGTGGTCGCAGTATAGATGCTCGCGGGTCAGCTGCCGGCGCGTGCGCATCTCGCGCCTGCCCGTTGAGGCTGCACACTGTCGCAAATCGAAAACGATAGCGAATGACGTTTAATTAAATGAAAATCAAAAATATTTGTTTGCAACATGATGTATTAGTCGGTTAGAAAGAGGAGTCATTTCTGTTTCTTCAGTAAAATGTGCAGGTCTAAAAGTAATGCGACCCTTTTCTCACGAATTGAAATGAAAAGAGACGCCGATAATAATTATGCTCGGTTTAAGTTTGTATGGAAGTTCATGTTTAGTTTGTATTTGTGAGACCAACGGCTGCGCCTAGGTCCCGAGCCCTAAACCTCCGCGGCCAAAGGCCAAACAACATCGCTTACGACATCGCGCGCATCAACTATACGTATAGAATATATAGTTACTACAATTGTAATAGATTGACTAATAATTTATTGAAATTGAAATTGAAACAAAAACACTTTATATACTAACACTATTCTAAATACAATCTAAACTTAAATAAAAGAGCTAAAATTACAACCAAAATTATTATAAATTAATTATAATATAATTAATAATAATTAATAATATAATTAATTTATGTATTATTAATTATAATATAATTAATTTATGTATTATTAATTATAATATAATTAATTTATGTATTATTAATTATAATATAATTAATTTATTTAAATAATATAATAAAAAAACAGAGCTCAGCTCACTATCCGCGGGAAGGGTACCCAAAAGGCTGGTGACGTTACCTCGTTGAATAGCAATGCTAATTATCTGGCCGAGGTAAGCACCAGCCCTTTGGTCGTTGACTAATTAGACATTTTAGAATATTTTAATTACACTTAAGTAACATAGTCAAACTAAATGACCCACTACTAAATGTACCCGGCGCAAAGGTGCCCATTACGCTGGTCGCATTGCGCGTTGAGTAGCAATGCCTTTTGCACCAGGTACGAGCCGGAGCGGGAGTAAATAAATAGTGGTCAAATAATATTCTTTGTTTTACCCGCTTCCGCTTACAACTTGCGCCTGACTTTGGAGGTATATCGATTGATCTCCATGATCCATTGAGCATAATCTCTCGGAATAACATCTCAAACCATGGCACATAATATACTGTCTTAGCAGATATAGCTAGATATATATTATATCTATCTGGTGCAACCACAACAAAGCCTATACCTAATTATACATATTATACCTCTTTACGAGATTGTTGTTCCGACAAAATTCACCATAGTTGGGGAAAATCGCGGGTTGCGGAGACTGCGACATTAGCTATCTCAAGGTTACCCTGGTTTATTGCTAGGCGTAAGTAGTTACGCCTAGCAATAAACCAGGGAGAGAATATTATTTCTGGGTGTATTATGACAAATGCATGATACGCTGCGATCGTCCCGATTGCGGAATAGAGAGGGGGCAGAATGAGAGTCTTAGTAAACGGTGAATGTTCTGCGATCCACAAGCCAATTTTTCCAATCTGCCCCGTTGACGGAAAAGGGGCACCGAAGAGGCCTGGGAGTACCTAAGTCGTATGTTGACTGCAGTCCCCACTGAGAAATTTAACGTTTTAAAAAGTGCATTGTCCAAAAGAGAAAAAGTCAACATTACGAGAATTCAACATTTTACAAATTGAATCGTAATGAAAATGCTGAATAGTTAATTCTGGATTAGGTAACTCACCCCCGAATACTGAAACGTTTGTTAACTTTGACGACAGATTAAGTCTATTGCTGCCTTTGTCATTTGCTTAGTGGCAGACAAAGGCAGTATTAGAATTAATCTGTTGTCAAAGTTAACAAACGTTTCAGTATTCGGGGGTTAGCTATTTTTTTATTCAGAAAAATATAAATAAATACGGGCAAAGAAGCTGCTAGCGATGCTTATAGTTAGGTATAAAGTTCAGGATAAGTAAATAATAAATTACTTTTAACGGTAAGTAATTGATGGTTATGTATGATTCAGAAATCCAATTAGATTTTGTATGGAATTTTATTACAGATCTGGTATATATAGGTAATGTAATATGTAGATATAATAATAAATACATTTTAATTGTCTGAATCACGTATTATGTAGGTAAGTATGTACCGTACTATCCCTGTGGCCTGTACCCACTGACGTCAATCATCATTTAGTATAATGTCCGTCTGTACTAAAATTTTAAAGTCCCAAGTTATTAGGCCGTAACAATGAAAAATGCGTTGCACTAAACTTAGGAGGTTGCTTACCCCCGAATACTGAAACGTTTCTTAACTTTGACGACAGATTAAGACTGCCTTTGTCATTTGCTTAGTGCCAGTAGTGCCAGACAAAGGCAGCATTATAATTAATCTGTTGTTAAAGTTAACAAGCGTTTCAGTATTCGGGGGTTAGATGCGTAAGACATGTCGTAACTTTAAGACACCGATTTTGCATGTCTTAATGCTAAGCAAGCGCTTAACAAGTGTCACTTTCAAACAAAACTGTAGGTATATCATAGGTATGCAACTATGCATAGGTACCATAGAAATTTATCATTCGTTCATTCATTTCATTCAAACGTTAGTTGTAGGAATCGCCGTAACGTAAACCGGTTGGTGCAGAGGAAGGTGATGCCTTAGTACGACTTAGCTTAGATGATGCTTAGCTATGTTTTATCTATGTTGACTTTAGTGCAGACGGGTACAAGTATTTTAATACCTACTGTTAGTGCATTTTTTTTTAATTTGTAGCGCCAAGCCTTGCCAAGCTCTACCTATTTATATATACTTTCAGTAACAAAATGACCGGACATCTAAAAGGTAAGAGTTCATCTGTCAAAGCGTGCTACCTGCTCGAAATAAGAGAACAATGCGCTTACAAAAACTAGGAGAAATTAACGGGACGGTAAAAACTGACGACAGATGCTCACAAAGGCGGTACTGGCGAGCGCTGAATTTGGAACCAAGTATTTTTTAATACATTCACCCTAAATACATTACCCGTGTACCTATATCCTAAAACTGTGACTAAAACGAGGACGGGCAGCAGCGTCCTTTTCTAGAACGGTGATTGTTCTCCAAGCCGCCTGCCATGCGTGGAGATTATGGCACAATTTCCATTTTCTAAAAGGGGAGGCCTTTTACTTTTACTGTGCAAGGCAAGACGAGGTCGCGCGCGTGTCTCGCTTAGCATTCCTTGATAAAGGTCACCGAATGTTATCGAAACTATAGTCGGAATAACCGACTCAATTTAACGTGAGTATGGGGAGGCTTTTGTTCAGCAGTGGATGCCTTGGCTGATATTATAAGAAATACATTACCTTCCTTCTTGGGCAGTCGGGTAAAAATGTAAGTCGCTTTCGTTGTGTCTGTACCGGATGCTGCCGTGGCCGGCACGAGCTACAGACAGGTTGCCGGTCTTATAAAAACAGCTCGATTGTCTCCGGCGATCGATTGATCGGCCATCGGTTCACGAGCCGACATTGGAAGAGGTGACGAAGCTGTTTACCCTACTACCTATTAGTGTAGATGATAATCACTAGAATATACACTAGGGGTTCCGAGTGCCAGTGAAAAATGTGCGTATCACTCGTAATATCGAGGTCTTTCAATGTTTTTTTGTCGAGAAAATGTCATGTAGTTATGCTTTCACTCTGCTATTATACTAGACAATAGAACCATAATAACAAATACCTATCTCTAAAAATTTTTTTTTTATTTACTTACTATTTTTTCTACACTTTTTCATCAGTAAGAGGGTCATCCCGCCGCGAGGTTTTGGCGCATATGATATTTGAAATTGTATAGCTGCTTCTTGTGCGTGCGATAGAGAGTTAGTGATTTTTCCTAACTTTTTGATGAATTAGCGTTTAGGGGGAAAACTGTTATCACCCCCGAAATCTAATCAATATCTTTGGTTTTTGGTGTCAACGGCTTGGATAAATAATAATCTACGCTGCTAGGTAGTGTTTAAAAAAAATGTTGTTCCAATACCAAATAAAAACTACTTTTCTTCGTACGTAAGTAGTATTATTATATGTTCTGTACCTACACGGAAAAAAATAATTCTCTACAATACTACAAGAACGCTTAGTTAAAAAAAAATGTGTTATGTTAACGAGAATTTGTTTAGAGTAACTAAAATTCTTGTTTAGGAAACCGATCAAATTGTAAAGCGAACGATTTCATTCTAGTTATACTCAATCTAGTAAATGTTAACGTGCAAATTGTAATTATTACAAACATTTGTAATGTATACAATCCATTCTTAATAATTACAATACCTTATTTATTAGTACAATGTGAATCGTAAAGTATACGAACGATATTGTTTTCGGAACACGCTGGCTAGTATCAAAGGGTGTGAAAGGGGTGTGTGTGCGGCGGCGGGAAGAAGCAGTGCGCAGACCTGTTCAATCTTGTTCATATTCGACAGTTGCTTGATTGACGCGCCGTGGACTCATCTTAATTTCTTAATATTATATTCAGATATCTCCAAGTAAAAAAAACTGTAGTGATGTGTATTAAATTCGGGATCCTTTAAAATTATTAATTGTGAAAATGGAATGCGACGTGGATGGAAAATCTTCTAACAGCATGGGATCTCGCAGATTACATCGACGTATTGACCAGTAAGTACCCACCTTACGAATTACATAATTGGCTGATGATTCGAATCATGAATCTGAATAATATCTGTTTCGGGTTTGAATTTGAGTGATAAGTGTGTCTGTGAACCTATCTGTGTCTCTGAATATGGCATCTAGTATCTATGAAACAGGAGTAGGTACTATTATAACTATTATAAGACCTGTTTGTTCCTACCAGTACAGTACAAATCTACTGGCTATCTTAGGCAATAAACGTGGTCCGTTCGAAAACATTCCTACCTACAAACATTACCTAAGTATGCTGCCCGCAAACAAGCCATAGACCACCGCGCGACAAGCAGTACACGGACACTGAGCCGCGAGTTACCGCCACCGAATCACAAAATCATGATTTTGTGATTCGGTGATTCCGCGATAGGTACGCCGACCACGTGAGGCGTCCAACGGCCACTGGAAGCGGCCACCGAACACCTTCGTTTACGCAGTAGGTACCTACAGCCACCGGCAGCGCGCGAAAGACAGCACGCCTATAAAATAGTAAAATTCGTTAAAAAGTGAGATACATTCTATATCGATCCTTAGGTAGGTATAGAGGATCGACGTAGAATGTACCTCTGTACTACTCTGTAGGCTAGATGCATGTACTTACCTATGTACCTAATAAAGTTGTTAATTCGTTTCAGGAAACTGCACAATCAACACTCTAAAATAATATGCTTACTACCGAAGTAGTAAAGGAAATTATTCCTGTTAAAGGAAGACATTTGGAAAACTGGAAGCTGTTGGCAAGTCAACAGAATGAGGTTAGTAAATAAATTAATTTAACAAGTTGACAGTTTTGAGTGAAATAAAGTTTTGTAGCTACTTATTGTTGTGTGTTGCTGGTTGCAGCCATTGAAGGTTATGGACATTGCTTTGTCTGAGGATGGTGTTGATATTTTGTCGGAGCATCACCACGAGTTCGGCGATTCTTTGTTAGATATAACAAATATAGTTGGCAACCCGTCAATGATATCATCATCAATTGCATCAACCAGCGAATTGGTGGTATGCTCACACTCACACTGGGTTTACACAAGTTCACAATTCTGAACTAAGCGATGGAACCATATTGGTGATGTGCGACAGTATACGTGTCTCAAAACACTTTACCAATTGTATTCGCTTTCAAAAACATTTAAATAATAAAAGTTGTTTTGTTTCAGAGAATGTCTCTGATGATATTGCTTGGATGGTTTAAACATCAACGGAACCTTGAAAAATGGTTGAAGAGAAATGGACAGACTCCTACCAAGAGATTAGAAGAATCCAAAAATATGTCAATTACAGAATATACAATACCCAAGCCTGAAGAAACTGACAGGATTTCAGCTTATATGCATAGATTTTGAAATCCTCTATCCAGAATCTTCTGAAAAGTTATATGAGAACTTTGAGTTTATGCTAGAAAAAAATTATTGATTTGACCTTTAATTTTTTTATCAATATTATAATATTATAATGTTTGATCAGTAAAAATAACAGGCAATTTGATTGTGATAATATCCTGGATTAGTTGGTAAATACTAATATCATTCGTAATTAGAATAATAAAACTATAAATAATGTGTATTTGATTGTGATATCTCCTGGATTTGTTAGTAAATACTATTATAAGTAATAAGAATTATAAAACTATAATGAATGCTTAATAACTTATGCTTTTATTCCACTGAAAATTGTATTGTATCTTTTGCCATATTTACTATTGTGTTGTTTTTGTCTAAAGTTTGTTTAAGTCACACACGTAGTTACTTTTGTTAAAATTTGTGTATGTTTCTTCAAAAGATGCTCAATAAATAAAGTGTTATGTGTGAGCAAGAATGCTATTTACAGGGTCACTGGTAGTTATCTGACAACTTCTTAATGGCAGTTTCTGTACATCATAACAAACATCTTTAGTTCTACGACTTGAAAATTCACAAAAAAAAAAAACAGTTGTTCCTTAGAAAAAGTTCATTGACATGCGACAGAATATTTGGAACAACTAAGTTTTTTCTCGCGAATTTTCAAATGTTGTAGAAGCAAAAATGTGTGTTAATATGATGTACAGAAACTGCTGCTAAGAGGTTTTCATCTAGGTACCAGTAATCCTGTATATAGTATATGCCACCTACTAAATAGTAAAAGTGGCAAAAGGTACAATATAAACATTCCCCATTACAATATTATTAGTATTTAATACAATGCTATAGTGCATTCCGAACTATTCTAATCATTTACCAGCACTATAGATGTAGTTACTACAACAACATATTTATTTAACATTACATTACAATATAGTATTTAATACGACGCTACATTGTAATGTGTACATTATAGCCCGTAACCCGAAGTATTCTAAGCAGTAACCTGTATTAGAGTTATAGTTACTACAGCAAATCATTTATTCATCACAACAATACAATATATTTATGATTAACAGACTATGAAGTGGCTGTAACGAATTCACTTGTCCAGTGAACAGCCTGTTTAGTAATTGTAATTATACAATCATTTGCAACTACAATCTACTTTTAACTAGAACAGTCTTGTAGTGGTAACAAAAGAGTCTGTCGTCACATATATAGCAAGACATTCTTGTTGAGTGTGCGATATTCTCGTTACTGCAACAAGATTTTTTTTTCCGTGTACTGGTTAGCCGCGTCTATTATTTTTATCACTGATAGGTTATATATCTACGTATATAGGTAAGTATTTATATACCACTATTACGTTCTTAATGTAAGAAAGGCATCAAGGATGTTGTCATAATCGATCATAATTGTGATCGCAGAACGCCCACCTTTTACTAAGAAGACGCTGCTGCTCGTCCCTCGGTGGTCCTGGTCGCAGTTTTAGAACATACGCAGGTCCGCTTTTTAATCATCTACCTGAAAAAAGATTGTTTTCCATGCAGTTTCCTTACTGAACCAATCTTGAAAAAGTTTTCAAAATCGATGTCGAAAAATTATCCAAATTATTGGTCAAATTCCACTCGTTCAAATGTGGGCAAATGTGACGCTTACCATTAGGAGGGCGACCTGTTCGATCCTCTTATTAAGTTAAAAACTAACTTCTTTCAATAGAAAGAGCGAGAGAAAAGTCCGTCCAACAAACTCCGTCTGATGGTAAGAAAATTGTTTTAACTAAATCAACGTTTACGTTTAATATATAGGTTATAGGTACTTTTTAACTATCTATAGGTACCAGAAATAACTGAATATGCAACTTAGAAAAGGTAAGACATCGTAAACGTGCAATCAGTAAGTACCTATAGGTATTATCTAAGTACCTACGACGATACGGATAGTGGGGTTGAAAGTTGCTAAAAAACATCACTTGATTAATGGATGACCCCTAATTTGTCTGGAAAATTAAAAAAAAATATCTTCTGTAACTGGAAAGATTGACCCAGAATCATACTTAGGTAGGTATCTGTTTTTCTATACCTACCTAAGTATAGATATATTATACCTATACATATTTTTGTGTAGATTTTAATAAAGTTATTTATCTATCAAACGCAGATCTTTTCTCAATCACAGTAGCCTTGTATAGATACATAATCTCGATTCTCGTTATGTACATCTCCCTACAAATCAGTCCCCTGAGCGCGAGATGCGCAGATGATTGGATGCTGTGAGCCACGCCCGCCCGGCGCGGCCAATGGGCGGGCTCGGGTCGCGTTACCGAGGTTTGGGACCGGTAGGTATTGATCGAGATTTCTCTTTCAACATGCCAAGATAGTGGGTACATTTACCTTTAGTATGTCACTTGTAGTAAGTAGGTAGGAAAATCTTCGAAGCGTAGCTTCAATTGGATTAGGTATGTGGGTGAGGTTTCTGAAGGTTCTGCAAAAACAATGAGTTCCAAACATTTTTTATGACTTTGTTTAGATCACAGATGAATAGATTTTCCGTGATTTAGATTTATAATGACTTGAGTTTTGGCGCTAACGTGAAAAAGTGATGTCGCTGCTTTTTTATATTTTCTAAAACTTATGTTGTTTCGAGTATTAATTTTACTAGTGGTATGGATTAATGCCTATCCATTATCTAAGAGTTCGTTAATGTGCATGAGTGTAGTAAAAGCGTACCTAAGTAGTAGCGTATAAGTAGTGAACCGTATATTTTCGTGTTGATTCAAAAACTCACGCAGTAGGTACGTAGAAGTTACTATAGTAAAGCTGCCAGCACTTTACATAAGCTTGGTTTGGTCTGGAACATGAGTTAAATTGTTGGCTTAGACTGTACCTACTAAGAGTTAGTCTTGTTTTTATTGTGATTTCATATTTATACTTCATGCAACTTATAAAATAGAACACTGGATATATACTCTATGTGTGGAGCCAAAATTGCAGAGAGAAAAAAAATGAACGTTTTTTTTTAGTTCAAAATGGTTCAAAATACTTAAAACATTATAGTCATTTTAATTGTGCAGTTTGCAATGAGGCGTTTTCCAAAAAAAAAAAGTAGTTCTAAAATACTTACTAGATGGCGTAACAGACCTACCGTTTTACCTGTCTTTGTCATTTCTGTCGAAATATTTTGTTTATTTTTTAAATCGTAAATTTTGGCGCCACACATTGTGTATTTAGCCAGTGTCAACTATTGTAATATTTCAAATGAAGTCAAATACATAGTTACGTTACTTGAAATTGTCTAAATAAACATGTCGAGCCAAAAAACACGAGAAAAAAAAAAGGCACACGTACATTTTTTTGTCTTTCATGTCTTGACAGTGACAGAAAAAACGCAAGGTACATCTAACGCCATCTATTGGGTACTTTTATAACCAGGATTTCTTTTTTTTTGGAAAACGCCTCATTTACCAGACAAGGTGAATTTAAAACATTCATACATAAAAATGTGATCTTGACTTGTATAATGAAATTCTCTATTTAAATAGAACTATTATACTTACTTTATTTTCAGGTACATGTTTAATTATAATATTATGTGCGTTTTATAATATTTTTTTCAAACTGATATCGCCATCTGCCCTACATTAGGAGAGCTTATTTCATTTAAAGTATAACAAATAGATGTCGGTAAGAAATAGTACCGCTACTGGACGCTAGAGGGCAGGGATTGTTATTTATTTTTTACTCTGTGATCGTCTGATGTAAAATATTTAATCTATGGATATAAAGTTTGTGCATTTTGTTCATTCAATCAATCAATTATGTCAACAAACCTAAAACTACCGGTTTAGCGCGGAAAATGAAAATAAAACAAAACTCGTCGAAACTTCCCTTCCGTTGAGGCATAACCAGTTAAATTGTTTGAAAATGAGTACTGAAAGCAAAGGAATCTATCACTGGAAGCTGGGCGACGTCGCTCTGGCCAGGGTTTGTCAGAAAGCCTACGCAAGAGTGCGCGTGGTCAAAGATGAAAAAGGGTTGTTTTACGACGACAAAGGTATGTTTTCCTATAAATTCGCTCATATTTTACACAATGTCCATTATAAACCTAAATATCATCCATATCCTTCACTTTATATTACGCCAAACAATAAAATATTAAACAAGTTATTAATAAACTACAAACATTTTCTCCAATGCTATAGCAGCAATAGTCATTCAGCGCTTCTCCTGGTTCTCCAAAAAAGCACAAACCTGAAATCAGCAAGCCAGGAAGGCTGTATTCCCAGAAATTTTAATTATTAGCCACAATAATCTTTCAGTTCTAGGCATATCCGGGAATGAAGATGGCAGCATCACAGTCACCAAAGAGCTGTGCTACTACGTGGAAACTTGCAGGACTAACCACCGTTTCTGGCTCCCATACACAAGCCTCCACCTCGCAGAACGATCTCGTCCATTCTATGGACAAGATAAAGAAACCAACAAGGTTAAAAATGAAGTGTCAACTAAGACTCCAGCTATGCTTAGAAAGGTAATGTGTAAATGAAGATTAGTAGCCATCTTTTGGACATTGTTATGTAAAATGCTTTGTTACTTGCAAAAGCTAAAATGGTTAAACTGACCTCGAGGTAGTCTAGGTTATGAATATACAGTGTAAACTCTATATATCTAGCAGCCAAGGTAAACATGTGCAAAGCAATCACAGAAAACAAAAGAATTAATTTCTTAGAATCTGTGGTATACATCCCATCAAGGTGTAATAGCGCTCAGCAAAAGTGGAGGGGTGCTTTGCGCAAGTGTTAATTCATACACAGACCTAAAAATCGACTTCAATTCGCATTCAAGGTCAGCACTATTAAACCGTGCCGGTACCTGTACGTATGATGCTGACAGTCGAAGGAAATATAACTCGACAATCATCATCATCATCAGCCAGAAGACGTCCTCTGCTGAACATAGGCGTCCCCTTTAGAGCACCACACCGACCGAGAATGTGCCACTGTGTCGTCGGTCCACCTAGTGGGAGGCCTTCCTACGCTGCATATTCCGGTGCGCGGTGTAACGGCTATAAGCTAGACAATAAAGCAAAAAAATAATAAACAGAAGAACACAACTGCAGTTCTTATTAATTACGGCAACACACAAAGTACCGTTTATTGCTTAATACGTATTGTTGTCGTTATTTAGCGTGGGCGTGATGCTACAGAGAGTGTATCATTATATGGACAACAAGGTTAACCAACCAGAGTCAAGTAATTTCGATGCTTAAGGAAGTTTGTAATTAAATGGACCTTACACTGTATATGGTACTGACGAAATGTTTAAATCAGATGTGTATTTTGCGCCCAAAAAGAAGACCTTGAAAATAATACAATTTTATTGGTCTAATTATCAAGCGATACCACAATATGTGAAAAGATTGTATTGGAACAACTGACATGGCCATACACTGTTATTATACAGATTTATGCTAGACAAAAATGCATGATAACTACAAAAAACAGGATAAATACAAAAATGCATGATAAATCTCAACGATATCAAGGCAACGCAGGTCCCAGCGGAAGTCATGTTAGAAGATTAACTTATAGTTTAGAAGTGTGGTACTAACATTATTAGGAATCTGGCTCCGATATCTCCATTGATGATCTGACATATTGTAGACAGTTAATCTTTAATAGTGCCAAATGTGCGAGTTACATTTTTTATTCTTTCAAATAAATGGAACTAACTTACCAAAAAAGGTGGTTTTAAAAAGGTGGACTGGCAGCATTGTGTAATTCACGGACAACTGGATGCAAATGACAAATTGTCCTTAAATTGACGTTCTAAGGCTGATGATGATGGTGAATTTTAAACAGGCGTTCCAACGCTTAAGTCTACATGGGAATGGCATCAACATGAAAAAAAACATGTTGCTGCTCTGTATTCTTTTTTCAAATTTTGTAAAAGTTTTGGAATATTAACCAGTAAGTGTGACAGTGATACAATCGTATAAAGTGATAAATCATATCTTTGTGTAGAATTAAATAAATAAATTCAAAACTCTGTAGAAGGTCCAGTAAAGCTTCCACCAGTATACTGACATTTGACTTGGACTGGAACGTGACTCTAATTGTTTACATAGACAGGTTATTTTTGTGAAGTATTATGATTTACTTGATATTTTATGTATATTGACACTGGCTAAATACACTATGCAGAAGTGACCAGCCAACATAGAAAAAAACATTATGGAAACTCTATAACTCTATTGGTTATATGGGAACATGGCTATAGCCTACCCATTGGTGGAAAACCAAAAAGAAATGGCTTGTCAGCCTATTTTTAGTAATTTCATCACCTTATATTTGGACGGCCCTAAAAACTGACAACAGGGCTGGTACTGAAGGTGTTACTGAAAGGTGCAACAATATTGAAAGTTTGTTTGTACTCTTCATTATGAACAACTTTAACTACGGGACCAACGCTTTAATCGCGAAAATAACAGTTGTTCCATAGAAAAATGTCAATGACACGGGACAAAATTATGTAACAGCTGATAATGAGTTTTGGCGGGAACGTGAAGAAATCATGTCGCGTCATTTTATTATTTTCCAAAACATTATTTCGAGTGTTAATGTGTAAAAACAGTGAATTTTTACCCGTGAAGTGTTCGTGAACATGCACGAGTGGTGGCGAATGGTATAATGTCGTGAAACGTGAATTTTCGTGTTGTTTCCAAAACTCCATAGAAGGCCCTAGTACAGTTTTCACCACTTTACTGGGGCATGACTTGGACTTGACCGTGACTTGCTTTGGTCGCCTTTGACTGTGACTATGACTTATTTGACAATATTCACCAAAATTTGAAAAAATATGAGTATACTTGACACTGGCAAATGCATAAGACGTGCGACGCCATAATCCTCTTAGGAGGAAAGAGAAAAAAAAAACAGCTGATATTTTTTCACAATTTCACTGTTGGTCCCATAGTAAAAGTTCGTAATGATGAGTACATACAAACCTTTCGATATTGGTACACCTTTCAGTAACACCCTGTGTACTCTATATGAACCTGCTCAATTTACCATCTAAAAGAGAATGGTCAAGATCATTTTAGCTTTAGCAAATAACAGAAGCATATTTTTTAAATGAATTATGTATTAACATTAATTTATTTTTACATGATTATCTTCATACCATATTAACTGGTGCCTTAATGAAATAATTAATATCTATCGAATAAGACAATCTTGTTAAGTTATTTATAAGAATGCCATGTAGAAATAAATACTGTTGGGCGAAACAAGATTTTTATTTGTAGTGTAATAGAGATTTAGACTTAGATTTGTATAATTACTAATAATGAAGATAGATTATATTTTACAAACTAAAAGTACATAATTATTCTGATTAAAATCTAATCTTAAATAAAGTGAACCAAAATTAAAATAATTACTTCAATAAATTATCTAAAACTACAAATAAAAAACTGCATTTAGGTCACTGTCTGTGGCGCTTACCTCGGCCAAAGGGTAAGTTTGGGAATTCAATGGGGTAATGTCGCCAGCACTTTGGTCCCCGTAATTTCGAAGAGGCGCGTGGACGGCTCCTTTATCAGACTGTGAGTGACCGGACCCCATAGCCCCATGGTCTCAACCCGCCACTGATCACACTAGATACCGCATTACGAGATTCGTTGTTCCTACAAAAAGTCACCAAAGTTTGAGGAAGGCGCGGGTCGCGGGAGCGCAACCAAGCGTTCTCATTAGCTATTTTAAAGTTACGCCTACTCGCGACTAACAATCAACCAATCAGAGTATTTTTTTGTAAGTGTATTTAGACTGATGCGTGGTGCGCTTCGAGCGTCCTGAATGCAGAATCTAGGTGTGATCTGTGCAACTCCCTAACCATAAAAAAATTGTACTTGAAGAATGACAGTCTCATACAAAAAAGTGTACACCCGAAAAAACAGCATAAAACTAGATGGCGCTTACGTAATTTAGTCAGCTAATATTCATACCACTAAAAAGCCGACAAAATAAGGTAAATATAGAAATATTGTATAAGTATATGTCCGCAATTTAAGATTTAAAAACAAGTTTAATTACATAATTTATTGTATCATACATACATATAATGAGGCGTTTTCCAAAAAAAAAAAAATCCTTGTTATAAAAGTACCCAATAGATGGCGTTAGATGTACCTTGAGTTTTTCCTGTCACTGTCAAGACATGAAAGACAAAAAAATGTACGTGAGCCTTTTTTTTTCTCGTGGTTTGGCTCGACATGTGTATTTAGACAATTTCAAGTAACGTAACTATGTATTTGACTTCATTTGAAATATTACAGTAGTTGACACTGGCTAAATACACAAAGTGTGGAGCCAAAATTTACGATTTAAGAAATAAACATAAAATATTTCGACAGAAATGACAATGACAGGTAAAACGATAGGTCTGTTACGCCATCTAGTAAGTATTTTAGAACTACTTTTTTTTTTTGGAAATGCCTCATTGAATCAGACGTATTTTGGGTATGTTGATCTTCATAACTAACAATTGATCCCATAGTCCTATTGGACTCAACTCAATATTGCAGAGGAAGAGTTCTAGAGTTTTATAAATAGATCACACTAATATTATAAATGCATAAGTTTTTGTGTAAGTATGTAAGTGTGTTTGTTCCCGTTCCAACTCTGTAACGGCTGAACGGATTCGGATGAAATTTGGTATGGAGGCTTTTTATCCCGAAAAATTTGTCAATTTCTGTAGAACAGCGGGCGAAACCGCGGGGCGAAGCTAGTATTGCACAAAGCTTTTATTGTATTTAATTGTCAAATTACGAATTACAAATTGTAATCACACTAATGTTATAAATACAAAAGTTTGACGAAGTTTGTGTACTGGCTGAACGGATTTAAATGAAATTTGATATGGATTGGGTAGCTTATAACCTGGATTAATACTTACTTATACTTTTTATCCCGGAAAAATATTCAGTTTCTGTAGAATTGCGGGTTAAGCCGCGGGGCGCAACTAGTTTCTAAATATAATACAAAAAGTAGTAAAAAAAAAGTAGTAGTAAAACAAATTGGTTAAACTGTCAAAAATAACCAATATGTAGTGTCTTTCCGCTGTAACGAAACAGCGGAAAGACACTACATATTGGTTATTTTTGACAGTTTGAAAATGAACTTCCGCAAAGTTACGCCTGAATCAATCAACTAAAATTGGTTAAAATCAATGTTCATTTGTTTCTACTGACACCTAATTTCTACCAAAACCACCGTTTCTTTCCAGAGGAAGATAAAAGAAGAACACGTAGTTCCTCTAGACGTGAAACAAAATAAAGTCAAGGACGCCGATCTAAATACCACTTACGATAAACGTAACAGGCACGTACCCACAGATCAGGGTAAATACGAGACCGCATTCAAGGAGTTCGTACGCAGAGGCAAAGAGATGATATTCGACAGATTCTTAAACTTTTTAAAATCGAACGTTGAAAAAAATAAAGATTGTAACTACTTGCTGAATGTACTCGTGAACGCGAGTACAGAAGAAAAATTCGAATTTGTGATAAAGGAGATAGTGACAGAGAAAGAAATAGATAATTACTTGCATCAGTGTTGGAGGTACAATTTTGAAGTGCTGGAAGACTCGGAGGATGGGAAGGAACTGGCTGATATCACGGTATTTACTCCTGCAAAGTCGAGGCGTGGGTCGTCGAGAAGTTAAAGTTTTGCTCGGTTTGCACACCGGATTACGGGATCGTTGTTCCGACAAGGAGGAAAGCGCGGGTTGCGGGAACTGCATAGGGTTCTCATTGGCTATCTCAAGGTTATGCCTACTCGTACCTAGCAAGAGTAATTTTTTATAGGTGTATTTAGAAGATCGTCCTGAGTGCGGAATCTGTAGTCTGTTGACGGAGAATGTCTAATAGGGAAATCAGGGACTGCAGTCACTGGTCACAGACAGCGAAGATAGGGTGCATGCACGCTGCGAGCAAATTTTAGTCTTATCCACTAGAAAGGAACAGAAGGCGTGGCAATCGAGCCAGGCCAGTAACGCAAGAAAAAGGACCTGTTACAAGTCACGCCATTTGCGGCACTTTGAATTCACAATATGGCGTCTACTCCACCCCTTTCACTAGTGATTTCCAAACACTTCAAAAACCTTTGACAGTTTTTGAAAGCTAACGTACTAGCTTGGCTGGGATACAAATCATGGTAGACATACCGCAAGGCGGTCCCAAGTGTCGTGAGCAAACAATACTTTGTGGCCCACCGCTTTATTAGAGAATCATTGAGCCAGGCATACGAGTGAACATTCTTATTTACGTCAACTCGTTTGTAATACTCAAACTCGTCAACTGATTTCAAAGGCGTTTAAACGCAGTCTAACATTTAAAAAGAATGGTCACAGCCACAGACCAATCACACCCCCGAATACTAAAACGTTTGTTAACTTTGACGACAGATTAAGTCTATTGCTGGCTTTGTCATTTGCTTAGTGTCAGACAAAGGCAGTATTAGAATTAATCTGTTGTCAAAGTTAATAAACGTTTCAGTATTCGGGGGACAGTCACTCACGTAGTGCCGTCCTTTTCACTTACGTACAATTGTATAAGAGAGAGCACCCTATAGGATGTATTGTATAGGTATAGGGGTCTCTAATATATTAGACTTTCTCCGTGAACAGACTATAGGTGTGATCTGTGGGACAAGGCCCTTTAATGGATAGGAAGAATTATGTGGTGAAATATCGTTCCGACACGTACTTCCTATACTCCACGCCTCGACTTCGCAGTGGGCGTTAGCCCTTAAAACAGTTTTTAAGTTTGTAAGGTAGTTTATTGACTTTGCCAATTATTGAGCCGCCGAAAATTACGGGCCATAAAGAGATTAAACATCTTAAATCTTATATATCAGGATGTCGAGCGCACTGCAGTGTCGCGCAGGGTGTTAAACTGTTGAAGTTCAAAATTCTAAGTAGCACTGAACTGGTTTAGGCAAGCGTGACGCGCACCTTTAGGCGAGTGACTTGCTTGTCTCGAATAGAATAGAATCGTTTATTGGCCTTAGAACATTGGTAGTTACACTGGGCAAGTCACATTTACAAAATATTTAGTTCATAATTACAAAATTTCAAATATCTAATCAAAAGCCACAACAAAAAATAAGTACTAATAATAATTAATTTAATAAAAAAAATAGTTTGATTTAATAAAATATGATTAATAATAATGTCAGCAAGTTTTATAAATGTCAAAAAATAATTCAAGAGTCAAGAGTTATCTAATAATTCAAATATGTCCACACTATTAATTATTCGAAAATAAATAGAATTTAATATTATTAATCTTATCATTTCAAATTAATAACACGTAGGTTATAATCACACACTCAATACTACAGACATGCGAGCAACGTATCCATATACAGAAGACATTAACTAAAAATAAAATAACGCCTAGCTGAAATCGAATAGCAACTGTACAAGCAGTTCACTATGATTAGATTTTCCAATATTAGATAATATTCCAATCCAATTTCCATTTTCCAATTTTTAAATTATTATTTTTTATTTGACTGATAGCATTTAAATATAGGAAGATACCTACAGAGCTAGTCCAGTAAAACTGAGTGAAGCGTCAAAGTTATTTAAACCTGAAGCGTCACTATGGCGTAACTTGAAACATCCCTGTCTCGCTCACATGATTAGTATAGCATCTCTCTATCCTTATCATCTGTTGTGCTCAGAGTCGGTCCGATTCTTGACTCGAATAACTCCTAAAATTACGACCAGAACCACCGGAGAATGGGCAGCATTGTCCTCTAAGTAAACGGTGAGCGTTCTGCGATCCCAAAGCCACCTGCCAAGCTTGGGAATTATGCCCCATATTAAGAATGAGGTATTTGTTCAGCAGTAGACGTCTCTGGCTGATGCTGACGATGATGATGATATTTTATTTTATTAATACGGGAATAAACTCCTCGTCAATTATCGTGAGTATTCCCGTACATTATTATAGTGGTGTAAGTAAGTAATATAATATTATTATTTTGTTGGTGGTGTTGAGGTGCTCTGTCTCTTTTCTGCAAAGCGAGTTAGTATAGAATTAGTACATAAACTGCGACGTCATAGTTTAATACAGGGTTATAAGGAAATGGTATGATAAACGCTAAATTTATGGTATGCCTCCTCATTATTATGAAAAACTTTTACAATGGGTCCAACACCGAAATTTAAAAAAAAAACAGCTGTTCATAGAAAAATGTGATTGAAAAAACAAATGATTCATGATAATTTCCAGAATCCGGAGTCCCCGAGCAAAGAGGCAGAGCCAGTGACCGTCCACACGCCGTGGTGCTTAGTGTGCGGTGAAGACGAGGACCTGCAAGACTGCGTCACGTGCCCGGCTGCTTTTCACGTGGTGTGCCGGCGCGAGTGGCTGCTCACCGTCATACGTAAGTCGAGAAAAGATGGCGCTACAGTTTCGCGTGCAAATGAAAAATAAATGGCTTTAGCGCGCTAGTCAAAAAAACAGTTAATTGCTGATTACACAGATTGCAGTCCCCGCAACCCGCGCTGTTCTCCAAGTTTGGTGAGTTTTTGTCGTAACAACGATCTCTTATTGCGGTATCTATACAATGTCTCGTTGGAATTACACTTTTTATCCCTGAAAATATTCAGTTTCTGTAGAATAGAGGGTGAAACTGCGGGGCGCTGCTAGTAAAATATAAAATTTTTAATTTTACTGAAAAAATAAATTTTCAATGAAAAAATATTCAACTAGTCGCGTTTTTTCTCAATACCACGAATGAGTTAGCTTGGGGTTCTATCTCAAGTCATGCAGAAATTGTGACGATCATGTCGCAGATTAAAGCAGCGACATCTTATTGCTTATCAGTACTACAATCGGGTTACGCATCTTTCCACTCTTAGTATAATATCTCAACGGCTCTATCTAGGATGGTCCAAACGGTTACGTCATTACGAAAAATTTAAGTTCCTCATACCAAGGGCTACACGACAATAAGCCGCTCATATGGAAAAACCTTAAGAAAATAAAAAATCATAACTCTTTATGAAAAATCGTAGAACATACATCGGGCATTTTCCTGAAGCTTGATAAGTGAAACCTAAACTCTCCGGATTGATCCCACCTTTTGGCCCACCTGTACAATCTGTGAAAGATTGGTCGCCATTGTTTTTTCGTTGTTTAATTGTTTTCTGTCCAGACCGCAAGAACCCCCCAAACAAGGTGACACACAAACAAGCTCCGAATCACGTCACTATTGTTGAGAAGATTCTCTCCAGTACAAGAGCTAAGTGCACCGTACTCAACAACAACGAGGGCATTGTGGAGATGTGCCCGAGCTGCATGTGGGGGCCTAGTGTGGGGTATGTTTCTGATAATGTCGGGACCGCTCGGCCTACCCTCTAAGGGTGATTAGGCCATATCCACCAAGGTGGCCCAGTGTGGGTTGGCGGATTCGTATACGCCATCGAATTTCTTCTCCGGAAATATGCAGGTTACCTCATGATGTTTCCTTCACCAAAAAGCCAGTGGTATATCTGTACGTAAGTTCCAAAAAACTCATTGGTACATGCCCACCCGGGTTTGAACCCACAACCCCACGAATCTGAGGCGAGCGTGCTCCCACTAAGCTACCACAGCTTATAGGTTTTAATATTATACTAATACCATAGAAAAATTATACGGTAAGTAAGACAATCTCATACAACAAAGGGTATTACCGAAAAAACAGCATAAAATTAGATGGCGCTTACGTATATCAGCTAATGTTCAAACCGCTATAAAAGCCGATGAAAATATGGGTGATATAGAAATATAGTATTGGTATATGTCTGCACTTTAAAGTTAAGTTAAACTTAGATTGCGATATAAGACGCAAAAAATATGTTTTCAAAAATAATATCTGTAGCGCCATCTCTCGAGAACGTGTGAACTCTTGAGAGTGTTTTGTTAATATCGCCAAAGAAACTTTTCCTGTATATTATCTATGCAAAATATCTTTAACAGTATCGTTATTTCTCCGTACCATTACGAATAAGTTGGCTTGGGTTTATATTTCAAGTCAAGCAGAAATGTGTCTTTCATGACGCAATTTGAAGCACTTCGTGACATCTTACGTCCTTGTCAGTCAATATCGGAGTACGCGTCTTTCTATGGCCATTGGCACTCTTCTGTATACAGGGCTATAAGGAAAGGGTATATGCTAAGCCGAAAGAGGTTCATAGTATTTATGATTGTGAACAACTTTACTATGGGACCAACCCTGATATCGACAAAAAAAATTCAGCTGTTCCATATATTTTGTCGAGTGTCATTTACATTTCTTATGGAACAGCTAATTTTTTTTCCTCAATTTCAGGGTTGGTCATATAGTAAAAGTTGCTTTTAATGATGAGTGCTATGAGTCCTTTTCGGCTTTGCGTACATTTTCCTTATAACCCTGTATAATTTATCTATGCTTATATATATGGGTATTCCAATGCTTTCTGTTTCCACATTCTAGGTACGACGACATAGTCTGGAACAAGCTAGGTACGTGCGGGTGGTGGCCTGCCCGTGTGCTGACCCCGGGTGAAGTCCCCCCCTGTCTACTCGCCAGAACCCATATGCAGCACGACTGGCCACTCAAATACTACGGTAAAACTGGCCCACAGATTACCCATATAGATACCGCACACAGGACATCACTAGATTTCACACTCAGGAGTCTAGCATCAGACTGAAACCTTTAAAATATTACTCCTGTTGGTCCTGTTGGAAATTTTGGTGAGTTCTCGTCGGAACAACTCTGAATGCGGTATCTATGTATAATCTGTGATATCACATTACGAGATCTTTGAAGAGATCTTCCGAACAAAACTCATCAAAATTTGAATGCGCGGTTTGCGGGCACTGAGACAAGGTATCCCCATATGGTTTTATAATAAACTTCGCCAGGTTATAGCAACTAAAGATATCGTGATTAACACCAGCCAACGTGATCAGCTTACGTAGCAAGAGCGATATACGTAATTTAAACACGTTAGACAAAGATGTCAACATAGCGGATAGCGAAGTAAGCTAGTCTTGTTTTTTTGGATACGCAATGAAAGTGATTTTTTTACATGGATTTTGTCATCGTCGAGACCGAGACGATCAAAGTGTACGGAATCTACATGGGATAATCTATGCCAGCATACTTTATTGGGCGAAGACAGCGACAGCGAAAGACAAACGTTCACGAGTGCTCTATTTATTTATTTTTACAATCGTTTCTCTTCATGGAACACACACAAATACATTTACAACTGACATCCAAACCCAGCGGGTCCATATCTGTATTTTTTTATCATCATCATTCGCCGGAAGACCTCGACTGCTGAACATAGGCCTCCTCCTTAGAGCGCCACACTGAACGACAATTTGCATCCACCGTTTGCCCGCGACTTTCGCAATGTCGTCGGTCCATATTGTGGGAGGCCTGCCTTCGCTGCGTCTCTCAGTTTGTGGTCGCCACTCAAGAACCTTTCTTACCCATCGGTTATCGGTTCTTCGAGCGATGTGGCCTGCCCATTGTTACTTCAGCTTGCAAACCCTGAAAGCTACGTCGGTGACATTGGTTCATCGGCGAATATCCTCGTTACGGATTTTATAGCGCAAAGAGACTCCGAGCATAGTCCTTCATTGCCCGCTGTGTGATTCTGTTTCTCTAAAAGGCCAGCTGTTCCTCCTCGGGTACGTCGTCTCAGTCCCATAATGATGTCATCCCTGGCAACATATTTTTGTTGAAAAACCTTGTCTTCAGTAATTTTTTAAATCTTTATATAGTTGTTTAATGTCGACTTACAACGTTTGATTTTACATGATTTAAGGGAAATTTGGGAAAAACTGGTGAATTCGGACAGCCATCGTGCTCGTAAGTCATTTTGGTCTTGTGGTGATGGCATACCTAATTATATCAAGCATCTATTTATCCGACATGTTTTTTTTATGGTGGCGGTTGGTTGGTAGTTGGCGTTTATGTTCTAAATCATAAGGTTCCGAATTGCTTCCAATTATTATATTATATGTTTAAAATGCATTATGTACACGCTTTTGACTCGTGTAATTATTCGGTTTACAAACATTTAAATATACTTACTAGATATATTCAAGAGAATCTAAGCCCTATATCACTGTAATAGGGACGCGAAACCACTCGTGGGGTGCTCCGAGCCGCACGTGTCTCTTCCTGCCGAGCCACACGGGCGCTCTCGCCGCGCCGGACACTGCTCTGAAGGACGCCGTCATGGACGCTAACGACGACTACATCACTGTATATTTGACATAGACTATATATTTGTACATTTGACGTAGACTATGTTTTTATCTATTTAACAAAGAATTTATCTTTGTAGACTATATCGTTGTAGACTTGTTGTAGTTTATCGTTGTAGACCAAGGATCTTGTATGTTGTAGACTATATCTTTGACGTATACTATATCTTTGTTTGACATAGACTATCTGTCTATTTGTAAGATGTGTGGGTGAACATTGGACGAACAAACAAACACAGAGACATGCCATACAACTGTTTTCGAATTATTTAGTAAATGACACGTAAAAGACGGGTTTCAAACGTCATGCGCTACGATCGTCACAATTTCTGTTTAACTTAAAGTAGAAACCCAAGCTAATTCATTCGTAATGATGCGGAGAAAAAACGCTACTTATTTTGAATATTTTTGCATCAGTAAAGATATTAATTTTATAATTTATTGCAAAACACGCTGGGTTCTCAAGAGATGGCGTTGTATACATTATTTTTGAAAACATATATTTTTCGTCGTTTACGACGAAAAATATGTTTTCAATCTAATTTGAAATAAATCTGAAATTGCGGACATCTACCTATACTAGGTATGTTTTCATCGGCTTTTATAGCGGATTAAATACTTAAGCGCTATCTAGTATTATGCTGTTTTACGGGGCTAGACTTTTTGTATGATATTTTCAATCTTCTCGTATAATTCTTCTATGCTGTATACATTATATTTTAAAGACAACTAGTGACCAAAACTTAGACGTTTTGCATACATAGTATATAAGATGTTTTTCTTATAATATATCGTTATATTGCTATCATGGAAAGTAATTATCCTCCACGATTCAGGATATAGGTGCCTACTATTTACTTAGCACGAACCAAAGTGATGATCAAATTAAAACTCATTTAATTTTACTATCTCATAATCTCTGTTTTTGAAGCTAAAATTAAATTGTTATCGATTTAACAATAAAATGTTGTGTTCTTAATGACTCGGTGCACAGTAAATCGATTGAAAACCGTTTAAAAATCGATCGATCATATTTTGACTGCTTTTAATCTGATCCATCTACTTGATATCATAAGGATTTGGGTGGGATTGTACGATATTTTATCGTCAATTTTATCGATTTTTCTGAAGTTTATCTTCTATTTTAATAAAATGATTACATTCTTTTATGATTATGACTCTTTTGTTTCGTAATAAACCGTTTTTTATGTCAATGAAATTTAATTTCTTACATTCAATACAACATCAAACAATATTTAAAAATAAACCTCATATTATCTAATATCCTAATTTAAAAAAATATGTGTTAAGCATAATATATATAGGTACTTAAGAAATACTAACTAGATGATTTATATATTACCACGCCATCTAGTTTGAATGAGAGAAGCTTAATTTAAATAAATACATTTTTATAAACATCTAAGTAGGCATACCACGCCACCCAGAACAAAGCCCTAAAGTAGAAAAAAAAAGAGGAGAAATTAGTACCTAAGGTGTGAAAAAATCAGGGGTCCCTACTTTCGTGGTTTCATAGCTAGTAAGGTATATAAATTATAACAAGATATACAAATTATTTACACTCTTTATTCGTCATTTTTACATAAAAAATAATACTTTTTACATTATCAACACCTAGCAAAAGCAATAACATAGTCTACAATAATTTGAAATACAACATTTTAATTAAGTGTTAGTATTAGGGAATTGAATTTCAAACATTTTGAAATAATATCTGTTTTAGTCAGACACACATAAAGATAGTTTTATTTTAGTCGAGTAGCGAGTAATTTCTATGGGTCCGAACGATTATCTCAGTAAGCGATACATAACTAAATCACTCGTTACTCGAAAATAAAACAATTCGAGTGGTCTCGTCAAAATTCTTGATAATTCTCTTCATCTGGATAAATTAAGAAATAAAATGCTGTCTTATCACAGCCATACTTTTACTATTATACCAAGTGAGAGCAAGTCGCTTGCCTTATGGTAAGCGTCACGTTTCGCGCTTGCCCATAACTGAGACCAAGCGTTCTCATCTGACCAGAGTTGTGAACTGTTGAATCGTATGATGTATCGATCTCTAAAATGATGTAAATTTTAAGGCAGAACTAAACTAAAAGTGCTGCTGTCCTCGTCTAGTAGACTACAACGAAGAAGACAGCGATATTTTCAGATTTTAAGAGGACATTTGTCGTCTATCAAAAGTAGTAATAGTGCGCCATTAACGCACTGAACCAGATTAATTAATGGATATTTTACGATAGCCGGCAAATGTCTTGAAAAATGACGTCATCTGCGTCGTTTTTTAGGTTCCGTTGGCGAAGCGTAGGTTGCGCCGAGATTTCGACGTACGTATACATGCGCCAACTTTTCCCCCGCTACGCCGTTCTTTGCCAAGATGTTTGCCGGCAAAGTTTATAAAAGTGGTAGAAACGACGTCCATATTTTATCTATGTTACGTCAAATTGACGTTGGAAAATACGAAATCATTATTATTTTATTTTAACGTTAGTGTGAATGTTTTAAAACAGTTTTTTTTATATTATAAAATAAATAAAATAACATCACAGGCAAAAAGTACAAAAATAAATCATTTTTAATGTAACGTGTTGTGCCACGTAACATTTGCACTCATCAACGAATGGTGTCAATTCTCTTGTACCGTTCTCTAAACTAAAAAATGTAACACTAACAAGGTGTTGCTATCCTTTTTAAAGCATTTAAAGCCCTTTTTGATGGGACTATGCGATTAAGTCGAATGGAGAATATAATTTATTAGCTAGCTATATACGAGCAATGATAAAATATACGAAGCGGGTATGGCCTAAAACTTCGCCCAGAAACACAAGAGGACGGGCAGCAGCGTCCTCTTAGTAAACGGTAAATATACTGCGATCTCCAAGCCGCCTGCCAAGCGTGGGGATTAGGCTTCGTCCAGTAGTGGAAGTCTAAAGAGCTGATAATAAGATATACGAACAATAGCAACCAAAAAATTGTCGACTCGCCAAAGATCTTTTAAAACTAAAGATTCAACATCGACGACAAAATCCGCTGCTTCCAAAGGCGGGAAACACGCCGCACGTATTTGAAACATGAGTAAGCAACGTGGTTTTTCACATTTTTCGTCTTATCGCTGAAAGCGATCTCTTCCAGGCAACCTTAGGATGGAGATGATTCAAAGAAGTGGTAGACGACGGGGTGTGCAATGATGGCGATTGTGAAATACTTATACTCGAATAAAGCAATCTATATATAATTTATACTAAAGAATACAAGCCCTTTTCTAAGAATCAACGCACAGATCAACCCGCTTATGATGGAGATGTGAAATTTGGACCCCACAATCCTCAAATTATGTAGGTGAACAATAAGAATTTGCGCAATTAGGATTTTGCGCAATTCCACTTCCATAGGGGTAAAATGGACTAAGCATAAACATTCAGAATTATTGGAAAAACAATCCCTGAAGAAGTGAAATGGGATGTCTGAGCGATCGAAGCCGTGCGGGCTAGTATTATATAGAAAGAAAGAGGAACAAACAAACCAACAAACACACTTTCGCTTTTATAATAATAGTAGGGATGCTCTATATTAAACTGTAAGATATTTGCGAGTAGCCTTGGACCCACTCGTTACTTGATTGAATTACTAACAGGTCCGAAATAGACTGATATGAAAAAAAAAAACATAAAATTTTAGAGTGTCTTATTCAGTTTAGAAATTGATACAACAGAATCGAAGTGAACACAACGATGCATTAAATATGATCACTCCTTAATAAAAATATATCTTAGTACCTACCGTGCATAAAATAATTATTAACTAAAATCAATTAAATTACAATCAATTTTGATTATAATTTCAGAATGTACGTCACTAAAGTGATAATACGGTTTATTCTTATCGATCTAACAAAAGAATATCAAGATAGCTTTATAGATAAAAATGTATCATCAATTTAACACACATCATTGTATTGTGATTAAAGGTACCTTTATACACTTGGCCGGCGCGACGTATAACACGTACGCGTACATCGAACTGGACACTGCGGATGGCATTTTATATGGTGACCATTGTTTTAGAGCTACATGCATCTATATACGCTACACAGATTGATCTAATGTCTCTCTACACAACTAGATACCATATAAAATGTATGAACTCCGGCGTGTGCAGGAGGCCTAGCAAGCGCGCCGAGTGAACATCATTTCCAGTCTTTTTATTATGCAAAAACAGGACACGGCTACGATTTTTTACGTTTGTCTCATTTTCGCACGACGTAAAGAGTTGAGACTTCTTCGCGGCGCGCATGCTAGGCTTGGAAATCGACGTACGCGTACGTGGCATACGTCGCGACGCCCTAATGTAGTTCTAGCTTTATTCGCGAAGCTATTTTATAGATCAGACGCGACGCCTCTTTTCTTTGAAAGACCAAGAAACCAGACATTACAGTGACATTAAATAAAAAAATTAATTGCCGCCCACAATTCTTTTAAAGAATTATGACGCTTCGCTGTGTGAACAGTTAGCGGCAAAAACCTTGAGCAATGACGTCATCTGCGCAGCAGTTCATTTTTGGACTCATTTGGCGGAACGAAGGTTGAACGGAGATTTCAACGTACGTGCACATGCACCAACTTTTCCCCCACTGAGCCGCATTTTGCTCAAGATGTTTGCCGGTAGTAAAAATTAACTTCATTGCGACTCTTCGTTCTTTGGAAGACAAGAGACCAGACATTACGGGACACATTAAATTGCCGCATAATATTTCCATGTTTAAATGACGAGTGCCGATAATAACGACTGTAACTCAATTCTAGTAAACGGCTTTTCTAATAGCATGTGAGAAAAAAGTGTGACATTTTATCGGTTAGTAACAGTTTGGTATAGCGGGTTTTTAATATGAGGTATAGCGTTATCTTTTGTCTATAGCTGTCAGTCGATGATACGTCATGTGTCGTCGGCACACGAATTGGTGTAGTGTTTAGTTCAGAGTTGTTATAACAACCACAAAAATAAATATAAAGTTATGGTTTTAACTGCTCCATCGATATCGGGCGCATTGTGCGACAGAGAGTAGGCGCTATAAAACCGAAGCGTGGAATTTCAGCTGATTATTTACAGCTCCGCCATATCCACCAACTGCACTGGGCCAGCGTGGCGGATATGGCCTAATCACCCTTAGAGGATATACCGGTTTCGTGACAAATATATAGGTACACTCCCTGTCTATTACGTGTATATTTAATTTATCATTATGTTTCTTTTGTGTGTCTGTATTTTTTGTTACGAAATAAATATTTCTGTATTTCTGTTATCCCAACAGTGCGATGTTAAAAGGCTCAACTATAGGCAAGATGACAGAGAAATAGAGTGTAGATTATAAACTTAACCCTTTCCGAAAGGCTTCAAAATTCTCTGGCCGACTATCGCTCTTTTTGCACATATGCCAAAAGCCGTTTACTGATATGTTAATTTATATTCAGAGAGAAAAAGGCATATAAAAATAAAACTAAAGATCTGTAACAGAATCATAAATTTAGTCTTATTATTATACAAGAATATAAGGAATAGGGTATGCTAAACCGAAAAAGGCTCATAGTACTCATGATTGTGAACAACTTTTACTACGGGGCCAAACCAGAAATCGAGAAAAGAATCAGCAGTTCCATACATTTTGTCTAGTGTCATTGATATTTTTCTATGGAACAGCTGATATTTTTTTCTCGATATCAGGGTTGGTCCCATAGTAAATGTTGTTCATAATGAGTACCATGAGCCCTTTTCGGCCCTAGATGAATCGAGTTAGTACAGAAATAAATGCAAATACATTTCTTGGTGCGTTCACGAAGTACACGCGTAACATAAAAAAATTCAAGACGTGTCTCAAAGCGCACACTTCACTAAGTTCTGCACATAAATCAATATAATTTTGAACAAAAGCCGCTATGCAATTGTTTATTATCTGTATTCTTTGTCTAAATACGCGACAAGAAGCTCTATCTCATTATTTCTGTGTTTGGGGGCGTGGGTTCGATTCCCATCTAGGACAAACATTCATGTGATGAATATTTGTGTTTGTTCTATGTCTGGGTGTTAATATCTATATAAGTATGTATTTAAAAATATCTATGTACGTATATCAGTTTCTGGCAGCCATATTACAAGCTTTGCTTAGTTTGGGGTCAGATGACCGTGTGTGCAAAAATGTCCCAGATATTTATTTATTTTATCATCATCACTCGCATCATTTTATCGGCACTTGACTTTACGCGACTACCGTTTCTTTGTCTCATCGAAATAAGGCCGCGTTTTCGATGTCGTCGGGCAGAGTGGCACGAACGACTGCGCGGGGTTCTTTTGTACACATTTTAATCGCCCGCTCCGTTGTTTCCGCCTCGCTGCCCGCGGACGTCGAAAACGAGGTCCATGAATTGGGATTCCCACTCTTGAAATAATCTGAAATACTTAGTGCATTTAGCGGCGTCTATCCTCTGAAGTTTATCTATAAAACCTAACTTTGTTCAGATAAACTTAATCTAGTGGAAAATAATTTAGATAAAGCCCCGACTTTAGTACATAATTTAGTTTTTTCTTTTTTTTTCTTTTAGTATACCTATGTAAAAAAAAAATAACATAACAAGAATTTACGAACAACATCAGGCTGTGTTATCATCTGATCGACATTTGTGAGTCGGTTTATTTCGAATTTCTACCAATGAGCAGTTTTCCAGCAGGTGCTTTCGCCTCGTCAATAGATGGCGCTTAAAGTTAAACTTTTAATAAAATATATTTTTATAACGCAATATTATTTATTTAAAGATTCTAATATTTTAACTGTGTTATTACACATTTATGAAAATACAAAAGTATGCGCCGGAGCGAAAAAAATACAGGGTTATAAGGAAAGGGTATGCTAAGCTAGAAAGGGCTTATAGTACTCATCATTATGAACAACTTTTACTATGGGACCAAACCTGAAATCGAGAAAAAAACAGCTGTTCCATACAAAAATGTCATTGACAAAATGTATGTAACAGCTGATTTTTTCTTCTCGATTTTATGGTTGGTCCCATACTTAAAGTTGTTTACAATCATGAGTACTTTGAGCACCTTTCGGCTTAGCATACCCTTCCCTTATAACCCTGTATATTTAAATAAGCTTTAATATATTTGTCAAAATTCGTTATAAAACTAATACTAACTAATAATATAAATGCCAAAAAAACTCTGTCCGTCTCTCTGGCTGGGTGTTTGTTCAGTTATCATGGCTAAGCGGCTGAACGGATCGACCTGAATTTTGGCATATTTATAGCTTAAGGATCGGAGACGGACATACGACTACTTGTTTGTAGGTCCACGCGAACGAAGTCGCGGATAGCAACTAATCTTACATAATTGCTTCATAATTGTCGCCTACGCCATCTAGCGAGCATGCAATAAAATACCCACCGGAAAACGCATCATTCACAAATTTTCATTAAAGAAATATTGTTTCAAGCGAACTTATAAAAAACTGTTTATCCTCAAGAAAGTACTTCCAACAAATAAATGCACTTTAAGGTGCAACGTTTCGCTCATCGCGCGAAATTAAAATTTCCTTGCGATTTTGTCAATTACAGCTTAATTACTCATCGTGAATTAATTAAAATCAATTTAGCGCCAATAAATAAGTTGTTTTAAGAAATTACGGGTAAAATGATCACCTAGATAACGTTCGCAATACAAATCTCAATAAGCTGATTTTCATCTTGGTTTTTGGTTTAGTGGGAAATGTACTCATACTAGCTTTAAATTTGAATTTTTGATTAGTGTAATTTCTTGAAACGATCTATTTATTTTCGCAAAATTAGTTTTCATGAACCCACGATGAGTAATTGAGCTGTAATTAACAAAAATGCAAGAAAATTTGAATTTCGCGCGCTGAGCGAAACGTTACACCTTAATTATACAAAATGAGATTGTCTAGTCTACAACAACGATTTTACAATATTGTCACTTACACATAAGTTACGTAAGGTCGCTATTCGCCTGGGCCGATGAAAAGTGCGCTCACGGCGAAGAATAGGAACACTAGACCACCGATTATTGTAACTGTGGAAGAAGGAAACACGATTTTAATCATACAACTAGTAGTTCGCGGCGAACTGAGACCTCGCAACCTCTATATCTTCACCGTTCGGCCGATTCAGCTCATATTCGAACTTAAAAATTGTAGTGAAATGAACTACGTGCCTACAAAATTTCATGAAGATCGGATCAAGGGTTCGCAAGTTATCATCGGACAAATATGCACAAAAACATACAAACATACATACAAATGCCGATTTGTCCCAGTAAACTCTCGAGACCTTCGCTTCGCTCGGTCAATTATTAAATAAAACAACTGAGATGGGATATACGAGAGACCCAGAGAAAAGCAGGGACAGGGTAATCGTTTGTCTTCCAGCTCGCTCGCACTGTGAGAGCCATACGCATTTTGCGCATGCGCATGGTCGAATACGTTTTATTGGTTAGTGCGAGTTTTTCCAATTTACTTACTCGATGGCGTTTTTTATTCTCTTAGGATAACTAACAGCTAGCGATTAAAGCCTCGCTACATGGCCTGACCTGACATCGTTTGAAAGAGATGGCTATATATAAGTTTCTGGGGGAGCGAAAGGGAGAAGCTATAACCTTAATAGTTTGTTTCTTATGCTCCCGTGAAATTCAAATCTAGCTGTCCCTTTCACACGATGTCAGGTCAGGCCATGTAACCCTTAAGTAACAGGTTTAATATATTAACTTAAAGCTTGTTAAAAGTTACCACAAATAGGCATATACATGGCTAGATTCTTCTTTAATAAGAAAGAAAAAGTCAAACCGACAAGCGTCATTTTAAAAATTGAATGTAGATTCTAGGACAGAAAAATGTAGGTATACGTTACTGCGTCTTGTCTGTACGCCTAAAGAATGTATGGGCAAGCAATCGCTGGCGAAGTTTACGTTAACTATAATTTGTGTGAAATAAGAACAGCGCCATCTAGCGTCGTCTAGATGGCGCTGCTCGAGTAAGTAAACGCATTTGGAAAAACTCGCACTAGGCATTCGGTTATTCTGTATTTTGCTAAATAACCGAACATCACGTAAGCCGTAACAAGCGAGCGGGCAAAAAAAAAATTGACTATTTTTCGCATTAATCTTTATATAAAGTATACGATCATAATAAAGTACTCTGATTACATACGTATTTGAAACACACGTTGCCATCTCATTCTCTCCTATAACTTAGAGAGATCGGATCACATTGCGGTTTACCTCTTTTTCTCCGATAAAAGAGTAAGATGGCAATATAATTGACAAAAAGCGCAAGAAAATTTGAATTTAGCGAAATAATCCGCTTCTGTCGATGATTTAGGGAATGTGTCTTACGCGAAGCTTCAAAATACTCACCAGTTCTTACAGATATCTTCTGCGCGACCAACCGTCCGCCTATCACTGCTAGCCCCGTACACAGCGCGTGTCCCAGGGACCCGCCCACCACCACCCCGACAACATCTTCCCTGGTAGCTAGCACCACTGTTGCCAGCTGCGACCGATCTCCCCATTCCGCGAGGAAGGTCAACGAAGCCGCTTGAAACAGAACTTTGAGCACTGCGTTGCGTTTCCGCCTTCTATTTTCGGCTTGGCCTTGCTCGAGCATGTCGAGCGTTTCTTCTTTTTCCTCCTGTAAGGTGACAGTTTGTGTTTAAATATGACGGAAATGCAATTTTTGATTCCACTAAAAAAAATAAAAAGTAAAAAAATAAAGTTAAATATTTCTGATGTATGAGTTATATGATGGACAAGAGATAAAACGTATTTTTTTTAAATTCCCACTCAATCTACAAAAACTTCATGTGCGAGTGGGATGGCTGCACCACGAATATGTAATTATACGGGGTGACATCAAATTCATGAGCATCCTTTGAGACTAGGTACCTACTGATACTGGTCACGTTTCTAGCAAAATTTATGGAATCAAAAGTATTGACTTTAGTATTGATAATAACACCAGAATTAGGTATAATTAACTTAACCTATTGCTATAGTACATGTTAAATTACAATAATTCAATAATTAAACCTTTTACAACCGAGCACGACGACATTGACTTAGGTCTCATAAAATATAATTTTAACGGGAAATCCATGTTTGTTTTACTTATTTCGGGTGTAAAAAATTGTTTAATAAATACGTACTTACAAAAATGCTGAATAATATAATCATTCTACAAATTTTCATACGTGTTTAAATACAAATACTTTATTAGAGACGTGCTAAGCATATGATAGAAAAAGCCAAATAAAATTTCAAACTCCAAAAAGCTACTTGAATGACGCGGCATTGCGATTTTGAAATGGAAAATACACTCAAACTAAAAAAAAAAATATGGTACATGCTATAGGTACATACATAACCAGATGAATCTAGACTGTGATTTCTGAGGTATCATTCGAAGACGCTTACAGTTTTACACGACTAATAAATCCTCCCGTTGTACCTGCGCAGTAGACCAATTTTAGTAGGGGGAAACTTGGATCTTCCAATGGCAAGGTAAAGTACTATGTGCGCTAAAATCTTGCGCTGTTATTGGTCGATCGATTCAGCGGGAAATTCGCGGCCGGCGCTGTTATTGGTTGCCCGAGTTTGTATGAATCGTATAAGCAAGAAAGAGCTAAGAATGCCATAGCATGGAATACTCTGCCATTTGCGCTTGAAAATAAAGGTGAATATAGATTATATACATGTTCGGCTGCCGGACTGGTCTGCGCTTTTCTGCGTCGAATTATTAGTTGTGTAAAACTGTACCTACCTAACTGTACTAACTGTGTCTAAATGTCGATAGATGCCTGCGAGTAGTTTCGTTTTTTTAAGTGTGAAAGGATGGGCGTTTTGACCACATCTCACCTTAAGTGACGGTATGGTCAAAGATGGTAAACACACCTGACCTGGAATGGCTCATATGTGAGGCTTCCGGACGACAACGAGGCGCTTGACTTATTACCTACCCAGTCGAGTACTAGAATACTACCTTACCACTACGCTATGGTTTCCACAAATTCCTTGTTGGGATTTGAACCCACGCCCTGCGACGCGAGATCCGACCATGCTACCCACTGCGCTACCATCGCTACAAATCGTTTTGTCCCAAAAGCCTGTGTTCAATACACATCTACACTCGCACACGTACACGAATCGTTCATAAAATATGACGTGCTAGATAAAATTATCCCGTCCAATATTGGAAAGCGTCATTATAACACTAATTAGGTGATAACAAGAAACTGTGAATTAAATAGCGTCGTTGGAGAATTGAAGAAATATTCAATGAACACGTTTCACATATTTCTATACATAAGATGATATAAATTAAACGAAATCACTGTAACTTAAAGATGAGACGTGTCAAGAAAGGGCTAGTAAAAAAATAAAGTGCACAAAATGCATGTACCTAATTGTATCTCTACGACGTCAGTGAAATGCCTAAAACTGAGATCAAGCCACGGTAAGTTCTGAATGTTTCAAACCGCATAGGTTTCGTGCTAACTTTAAAGTAGATGACGCTTTATTTGCAATCGTATAGGTGTCAAGGGCCGCGTTTCAATGCAAATGCAATTATCTGTGACAGTTCGTAATTGATTTTCTATAATGATACTTTTCTAACAAGCTATCTTATTCCTGAAGCAAGTTTCACGCAATCAGTCTCGCAACGACTGATGGTGTAACGCTCGCCTTACGCACGATACTATACAATCAAATGCTGAATTCCTTTGTACTCATACAGTAAAGCTGTCAATAAGCATTTGCTTACAAACGAAATGACATGATCTGTGCGAAACGGAACGTAAAAAACTAGGCGAAAAGAAAAACAACTATGGTGTCATTCGTACTGCCAGGCATAATGACGTAAGATCACCCTCAGCGGCTCTGACTGTGTAGAGGGGCCCGGTTGGGGCTCCTCTGGCGTCCCGGGGGCGCTAGGCTCTACCGGGTGCGAAGGCACGGGACTCCCGCTTCGGGAGGTGGCGGCAGACACTTCGGGAGACCTCCGCTCTTTTGGCGAGTTCGCCTGTACAGTCACAACTTTGAAACAATTTTTCGAAACTGGCAACACTCGTGTTCCAAATTCGAATGCCCTTCCCCTTTTAGGTTTTTTTTTGTCATTTACAGAGCCAAAACAATAAAAAAATAAAAGGAATTCAACATTTGTAAATCTATATTTAAACTGTGAAGTCTACACAAATATTTTAGTGAAATTATGACTGTCTACTTATTCCAGTATCTTATCATATCATTAACTACACGGTCGGTGGTGTGTTTAAAGAACAATAATCGTATGATACTTTAGTTCTCGACCGAATTTAACTTACCTTTTCACTCGACCTATTTTAATGCAGTAGATAATCGAATACGTATTCTACTTCTGCTATCGGTTATTCTGTCTTACTCTTCTAAGTATTATAAAGATTTTTATCTCAATCTAAGATTAGTTTTGTGTCAAAGTCCGATTTGAAGAACAAAAGGCTTAATAAAATTATAAAAACAAATTTAGACATAGCTTAAAAACCGCTAACTTCTCTGACCAATATTCGCTCAAATCGATAAAGCGCTATTTCTACGTCTCGTAGATTTCTGTCGTTAAGTTAGTTAAAAAGAAGTCAAGAAGCTTTCCACGATGACGACTCCGAGAACATTTCTCGTGGTCTGCCTTACTTTTTTCGCCTTTTTACAGTTAAACGGCTTACGAGAATAAAATTTGGCAAGAAGTGTGAGTGTCACCTTCTCACGACTAAGCGGCTGACCAAAATGAAATTTGGCAAGAAGTGTGAGTGTTACCTTTTTACGACTAAGCGGCGGACCATAATGAAATTTGGAAAAAAGATAGAGTGTCACCTTTTTACGACTAATTGGATAATCATAATCAAATTTGTCAAGAAATGTGAGTCACCGTTTAACGAAAAAACGGCTGACTATAATGAAATTTGACAAGAAATGTGAGTGTCAGCTTTTTACGACTAAAAGGCTGACACATCATAAAATATGGCAAAGAGTCTGAGTGTCACCTTTTTACGATTAATTAAATAGACCATAAGAAAATTTGGCAAGAAGTGTGAGTGTCACTTTTTTACGACTAAACGGCTGACCATCATGAAATTCGACAAAGAGTGAGATTGTCGCCTTTTAACGAATAATTGGATGACCATAATGAAATTTGGCAAGAAGTGAGAAGACGGTATTGAAATCATTAAAAATTATCGCAGCTAATTAAGAAAATACCTATTTTCGGGCTTATCAATCAGTAAGTGGGTACACAAATTTATCTTTTCCTTCGTCAGTTTAGATTTCAATACAGATACAGTAAAACCACTTCTTTGATAAGCGTAGCAAGTACACTGATTTCTTAGATAATATGCCTACCAATTTTATAATTACTTTTTGTAGGTAAAATAACTTCTAAATCACTATTAAATCTGGTTTGACTTAGGTTAAACGTTAAGCCATGCTAAAACCTGTGGTCGCGAATGTCCAGAGATATTAGCGACCTATAGTATTTTTTTTACCTACTGAGTGAGGAGACGATCAAGTCTCTGGCTTGGTAAGCGTCAATCTAACAGTACACCTAGAAAATGTATGAAAAATTACTTTCCATTTTTCTGATCCTTTTTTTATATATTTTCTGTCGACTATGTTACGCTTTTGTTTTAGATAATAGTAATACCTACTAGAGGTATTATTATGGGAGTGGCGTGACGCTTATCAAGCGAGAGACTTCCTCGTCTCCACACTCAATTGGATAAAGAATCCTATGTTGCTAATAACCCGTTAAATAAGTTTTTTCGATAGTGGTTATTGCTAGGCAGTAGCATAGAGTGGGGAGGGCCCATGGCCCCGGTGGCGTGCGGCACCCGATCGATAGCTACCTTTAAAACAAAACCAAATACTTAAAAAAAATGTCACTACACACAAACATTCACGGGGGCGGGGCAACCGAACGCGGCCTAGCTGCTATGCCCTTAGCCAGGGGGTGGCGGAACTATGAGACATGGCCGCGGTTGACCGTAACCAACGCTACGCCACTGATGCTAGGGGTACATTTCAGGGAATTGAACCGTACCATGACGTGCTTACTGCGATCATTGTTAGGTTCAGCCGCCGACGCTGCGCTACAGTGAATCGTATTACCGCGCGATAAGGTTCACGGTCGCGAAGCGTCGGCGTTAATTTAATTAAATTAATAAATAATTAATTTAATTTTGCGTTTAATTTATTCATATTACTACATATAAATAGAATCAAATCTTTAAATTAGCCATACAAACTCCAATTGTTAGATAAACATCTCAGAAATCTGTGGTACTTTTTACCCGGTAGCGACTGTTTGTGTCTGAAATGCCCTAGCGACAAATGCAGAGTTAAGTATGGCTTAACCAAACCCGATATTAAACTACATATCGTTTTTAATTAGATACACACTATAAATATAAATAGATACACCAAAAAATATAAAAATGATAAAAACTTATTAAAAAATCGAACTAGAAAAAAAATACTGCGTTGTTAGCGACAGAGACAAAAAAAATAAAAGGGGAAGGAGATTTTCAACTTTATAAAATGTACATCAAACTACTCAAGAAAATCTAAAAATCAAATATATTCTCTATCTTTATAATAATGATGATTACTAAAATAGATTATCTTCCTTAGCGACGGCATGAAAACCTGCCAAGCAAAATTGAACTTACCTGATCTTCTCGTCTCTTCAGCTCGCTCTGTACTTCTTCTAATTCTTCCTGCCCTTCATTAGGGTCCATCTTCCAACCATCCCTCAGCATCTTCAGACCAAATATCGCAAACAAGGCCGCACTGGCGTAATACGTGTACACTCTCGGTATGAATGTCGCCACAGACCCGAAAGCGGCAGATAATATCGTCATGAACACGAGGGCTGATATGGCCCCGGCGAAGACGATAACTCGGGCATGCTTCATGGCCATAATAGCCGCTATGAAAAAGGTTTTATCGCCCAGTTCTGACACTATGACCACGGAGAGCGACGCCAGGAAACCTTGCCAGAAACTGCCTTGTGCCGTCGCTTTCTGGAAAGATACAGAACACATAAATGAAAATTTTAAAAAAGTAGGTTTAGGCATAGAATAATTTTACGAGAAGAATGACAATTTCATACAAAAAAGTCAAATCAAATCAAATCATTTATTCTCATTAAATTAAATAAGTTTAAAAATTTTACAAAATATTGTAGCTTAGAAACATTACATTACGAAACATTAGAAACGTACATTTTAGTGTAGGTACCCGCAAAAACAGTATAAAACTAGATGGCGCTTACGTATTTAGTCAGCTAATGTTCGAACCGCTATAAAAGCCAGTGAAAATATGGTTAATATAAAAACATAGTATTAGTATAATTATGTCCGCAATGTAACGTTTAGTTCAAATCAGACTGCAATATACGACGTAAAAATATGTTTTCAAAAATAATGGTTTCAACGCCATCTCTTGAGAACCTAGCGTGTTTCGCAAATAAAATATAAAATTAATTATTTTTACTGATATTTATACTAATGCAAAAATATTCATAACAAGTAGCGTTTTTCCTTCGTATCATTACGAAAGAGTTAGCTTAGTTTTCTATTTGTCAAGCCGAAATTGTGAGGATCATGTCACGGTTTAAAGCACTAGCGACATCTTACGTCCTTCTGGGCCCCTATTCGGAGAAATGACATTTTATCTCGGTCACTCTCACTCCCATTAAATTCTAAATTAGAGTGAGAGTGACCGAGGTAATCTCGAGCGCACAGGAATAGGGTCCCTGTATGGTTTGGGTATGAAGGAAAGTTAAATCTAATCTCTGCTTTACGGTTACTTTTAGCACTGTTATAGTTTATTTCTTTCTTCTATCAACTGTCTAGTGTTCGCCTGGCTAACCCTAAAGTTAAAAATCTTCCGCCAAACAACTAAATCGCGCATTCAGGAAGCCTCTCGTGATAGCCAGTTCTCAATTCAGGCTAGGCGTGTTCACTAAATACGACAAGGGCCCGTACCGTGAGTTGCTTATTGCGATTATTGTTAGGCTCAGCTGCCAATGCTGCGCAACCATACACCTTATCGCGTCGCAATAAGGTACGTGGTCGCGCAGCATCGTCGACTGAACCTAACAATTATCGCAATAAGCACCTCACGGTACGGGCCCTGATCGTTCGCGTCACTTAAAATAAGGCGAGTTATGGTCAAACGCCTAGCCTGTCATTTTTTATTTTTTATATATATATATATATATATATATAATATAGAGTGGCATCCAACCAAGGCGTGAAATCAAACATCCGACACACCTGACTCTGTACATTGACAGACTATACATTGTGAGACTAATTCTAAAACCCGCGGAGTATAGAAAAAATGTCATTAGAGATCATTTTCGCACAAATTGGTAGTAGAGTTTCAGCATAATCCTTCACTCAACTTCAAGTCCTACATCGACTCCTATGAGGCGTTATCCAAAAAAAAAGAAATCCTGGTTATAAAAGTACCCAATAGATGGCGTTAGATGTACCTTGCGTTTTTTCTGTCACTGTCAAGACATGAAAGACAAAAAAATGTACGTGTGCCTTTTTTTTCTCGTGTTTTTTGGCTCGACATGTTTATTTAGACAATTTCAAGTAACGTAACTATGTATTTGACTTCATTTGAAATATTACAATAGTTGACACTGGCTAAATACACAACGTGTGGAGCCAAAATTTACGATTTTAAAAATAAACATAAAATATTTCGACAGAAATGACAATGACGTAAAACGGTAAAACGAAAAAACCAAGGATCTTGTATCGTCTAAGGAAAAAACGTTCTGTTACGCCATCTAGTAAGTATTTTAGAACTACATTTTTTTTTTTGAAAACGCCTCATTCCATACGCGCAAACCGATTGCGAACGCTGTGAAGTTCAATCGCATTACGCTGCCATTCGAATATCCACTTTTCACAACTAAGAATAAGAAAATGATGGATTTTTATAAGGCTACGCCACAGATTATATGTAGATATCATATGTAGACAGAGAAAGCAATAGACGGCTGAATACATATGTCTCTTTCCCACGGAAAAAAGGATGGAAAATTAAGTTACACTCATGAAGAAAAAGGACAAAGTTATAATATCTTTCCCGTAGCGTATTTTCAGTTTTTTCGAAGGGTCTGCACGAGTGTTGTGAAATGTGACTCTTCGTGTTGTTTCTAAAGTGTTTATGTGTAAAAATGGTGTATTTTTATCCATTAAGGGTGCGTGAACGTGCACGAGTGTTAGTGAATAGTATAATGTTTTGAAACGTGACTCTTCGTGTAGTTTCCAAAACTCCATAGAAACTTCTAGTAAAGTCTCCACCACTTAACTGGGGCATGACGTGAATTCGACCGTGACTTACTTTGATTGACTTAGACTATGACTGAGGCTCATTTTAATTGTGAAATATTTGACTTCACTTGAAATATTACAATACTTAACTAAACATGAAAGAGACAAAAAGGAACAAATTTTGATAGTGTTTTCTGGCTGATGAGTATGTAGGACCACAGATCACACCCTAAATTCTGCATTCAGGATACTCGAAGCACACGACGCATCAGTCTAAATACACTTACAAGAAATTACTCTTATTGGTTGTTTGTTAGGCGCGAGTAGGCGTAACCTTCAGATAGCCAATGAGAACGCTTGGTCGCACTCCTCACGACCGGCGCCTTTCTCAAACTGGTGTCTTTTTGTAGGAACAACGAATCTCGTAATGCGGTATTTATTGTGATCTGTGCGTACCACATAGTTACGCATCGGCCAGAAAACAGATATCCTGATACATATCATAACACGGTCGTCCTGAGCGTGGAATCTAGAAGTGATCTGGGAGTGATCTCGCTATAACAAGATAAGACTACAATTAAGTATGCAGTGATTGTATCGTATTTACAAAACAGATATACAGCCACATTATATTTGCCACGAGCTTATGTTCTCAACGCGTCTGAGTTTACAATTCCAGTACAACTGTTACATAAATTATAAGCGTTACATTGTTCGAATGATAATATTATTATGTTATTTAACTGCTTTAAAAATTCTTGTCCACGGATTGCCCCCAATAGATACCGAATGGAATCTTGGTAAAGACATAAACGCACCAAAACAGGGTTGCGTCCCATCGCCCATGTCCCGCGACGAGATAAATAATCATGGTACGATTTGGCGGCAAACAATTTAGGGTGTCTACACATGGCCCGACCCGATATCGCTTGAAAGAGATGGCTATATATAAGTTTCTGGGGAAGCGAAAGGGAGAAGCTATAACCTTAATAGTTTGTTTCTTTTGCTCCCGTGAAATTCAAATCTAGCTGTCCCTTTCACACGATGTCAGGTCGGGCCATGTGTAGACAGCCTAATTCATGCAATTTGCGCCTGGTATTAGACGGCGCTTAGCATTTTCGTGAAGATCTTGAGATACCTTGAGATACGATTTATGGCTCCGGAAATCAAAATGAAATCTGTCTGAGTAAATAGCTATTTAAATAAATTTTATATTATTATATTTTAATACATTTTTAAATAGGTATTTACTCAGACAAATCTTAATTTTTAACTCTTACCCCCGAATACTGAAACCTTTGTTAGCTTCGACGACAGATTAAGTCTGCTGTCTTTGTCATTTGCTTAGTGCCAGAGAAAGGCAGTATTAGAATTAATCTGTTGTCAAAGTTAGCTAACGTTTCAGTATTCGGGGGTTAATCACACTAATATTATAAATGCGAAAGTTTGTGTGTAAGTAGGTAACTATGTAACTATGTAAGGGTGTTTTTCCCGTTGAACTCTATAACGGCTGAAAGGATTTGGATGAAATTTGGTATGTAGGTAGGTTATTCCCTGGATTAACACATAGGCTACTTTCTATCTCGAAAAAAATAGCGTTCCTCTAGAATAGATGGTGAAACCGCGGGGCGCAGCTAGTAATACATATAGTAGGTTTAAATACACACATAAAAATGTTAATTTGCGCTTCTAGTCAACAGATAAGCTAATTGCCTTGCACTAAAAAGATAATAAAAACTCGGTTGGAAATATGGGGCTTACAAAATTTACTTTACGAACTGACGGCGACAATACTTCCTTCCTCCTTATTTCAAATATAGAGTCTTTTCCATACAAAAAGCCTAAACTGATACCTCATAAATGCTATTCGATATCGATGTTTTTTTTATATGTTATCTACACCGATAAAACTGCTTGTATGTTTTTTTTAATTTTTTTTTTAATTTCGCAATGATTACTACAAACAGTTTTTGAAAAAACAAAAACAGCTGCATAGATTATGGTTTATACAAGCCATTGACACCAAAAACAAAATATTTTGTTAAGATTTAGAGGGTGATACCAGACTAACCCCGAAACGCTAATTTCATCAAATAGATAAAATTCACTAACTCTCTCTATTGCACGCACGAGCAACACAGCGACAGCTATACAATTTCACATATCGAAAGGGACAAAAACTCGCGGAAGGATTATCCTCTCAAGAGTGCAGATCCGATGCGCAGCCTATGGCGTTCAAGGGCAAGCGCAAGCTCCATTGTATCAACACGAGGGTAACACTGAAAGTTTTTAGAACTGGCCAGTTTAGAACCAATGCGGAAAAAACTAGTAACACATTTGAAAAAAGAACTCTTTTATAATTCAAAGGGGTATATTGCATCTATTTATCATTTGTTTTTTTAATTTGGCGCCAATTTTAAAGTCGTGTCACGGGCTTCATGAATTTAACGCGTGAAAATGGTCGCTGCATGTTTTTTTACGATTTTCGCTGTGGCCTTAGTCCTCAACAGTGTTACAATCGACTTCGTTTGGCGACACACAGCCAGACGAACAACCGATTTTTTGCTATCTTCTAGAGTAGAATTATTGACTCATCCACCGTATAGCGCCACCTCGCGCCTTGCGATTGCTATTTATTAAAGAAAAGTTTAAAGGAATCGGATTTCAAGACGCCGAAGAAACAGTAGCAGCGTTTGAAAAGGCTGTCGAGATCCCCAAAGAGTGGGCCCACTGCTTTTCTCAGTGGTTTCATCGTATGCTTAGATTGTAAAAGGGATTATTTTGAAAAACAGTAAATGAATTAACACTTCCTGCTTTGTTTATTTTTCGATATTCTAAAAACTTTCAGGGTTACCCTCGTACAAACGCACACAAACCCATCAGCAATAAAATAACCTCGTAGACCTTGACGTTTTCAAGGCGGGCCATTTCATTACGTAACTATATTGGGTCGTTCTTGTATACATTTCCATTAAAACTTATATACCAAACCTACGACGAAACACTTCGTTCGTACATAACGTTAGCTGATCGCACAGAATAGCTAATAGTTAAGTTGATTGCCAATAAAACCTTAAAGTAAAGGTCATGTTTATAAATAATGGACCTAGACGATTTTACTCACTGGATCCGATTCAACGCAATTAGGAAGAAAGAAGAAAATTAAAATTAAAAAATTGGGGTGGGTTTCTACCGCTTGTTTTTGACGTGAATTATATGACGAAAAGAAACTCCATCTCGGACAGAATAACAGTACTGCGCTGCGCGCACCCCCTTCGCCCCCCCCCCCCTCTCCCCTACCACTTAGTATATTTATGCTGGCGCCGAGATGCCCGATACGGCGAAACAAGCACAATTTCCGTAACTCACATAGCCTCCGTGCAATAACATTTCCAAAGTACATCAATTGCATTTAACATAGTACATTTCTAACATGAGATCCCTTGCCAGACCGAATAGACCTTCATTGAATACACGTCAAAAAAGAAAAGGTCGGATCCGCCGTCCAATATTCCATACCCCTACCGGATCGGACAGTCTGAGTGTAGGTCATAATGTAAGACAAGTACATATTTGCAGTCAGCTTAACTACGATTTTCCCCAGCAGAGAGTAGAATGCTAATGCACCTGCAGTGGTATCGAGTACGCAACATCATTTAAATTTAATTGGCGTCTAGCATACTACTAGTAGTTCGCGGCGAACTGAGACCTCGCGACCCCTATATCTTCACAACCGTTCGACCGATTCAGCTCATATTCGAACTTAAAAATTGTTTTGAAATGAACTACTTGCCTACAAAATTTCATGAAGATCGGATCAACGGTTCGCAAGTTATCATCGGACAAATATACACACAAACATACGAACATCCATACAAATGCCGATTTGTCCCAGTAAACTCTGAGACCTTCGCTTCGCTCGGTCAATTAGTGGGTGAGTAAAGTTAGCGTGAATTTGTCAAATGTATTAAATAATCACCAAAACTTAGCAAGCAATACTACATAAATAAATTAACACGACTTTAAATTAAATAGTAACCCCTCTGCCTATCGTCTGCCTTTTCACGACTAAACGACTGCACCGATTTTGATGAAAAATGTAAGTCTGAATCAAGAAGTCAGAGCATAGGCTACTTTTACTTCCTGAAAAAAAAAAATTTATTTTCAAATAAAATGTGCGGGCAAAGCCGCTGGTGAAAGCTAGTTAAAATAAAGGTGACAAACGGAGACTTAAATAACATAAGTAAGTATTCGTTGTTACTGAGTATATGTTTGAAGTGTGATGGTCACGAATGCACTCGTACTGTATGATTACTTCGCTAATGCAAGATTACACATGCGGACAGATGATTCATAAGTTTTGTATAAGCACGGTGATTTACCTTTGGCTATATCGGTCAGGGAAGTACAAACTGATGTCTGAAAACATGACTTGTATTTAAGCAACTGCTTAAACAAAACGTACAAGCCAAAACGCCAAAGAAAAAAAAAGTACGTCTGTCACTTGCCGCCATTATAACGAAGAAAAACACAACGAAGCCAACCAAGTGCCACGAAATTATAAATATCATCATTAAATTCATCAAGAAACGAAAAATCACCGAAGGACGGTAGCGGCCCTAACAACTTGTATTTTGTACCTTCTTATATTGTTCATAATCTATGAGCTAAACTGGAGATGTGATCGGAGGAATATTCGTAATAACCGAATTAATCATCATTATCAGCCTCATCATCATCTTCATCAGCCATAAGAAGTCCATTGCTGAACATAGGCCTCCCCTATAGCGCGCCAGCCTGTAATTTGCCTAATTTAACAGCCAAATTTATTTATTTATTTAGTGACAGATATCGAGTAACTGGCTGGATAAATCTTGATGAAATTCGATAAACAAGTAGTGTACATCGTAAGGACAAACAAGACATACTTTCCCGGATATTACGAGATAACTATAAATTTGGTGGAAAAACGAACCTCGGATTTCAACAGATTAATTCTAATGCTGCCTTTGTCTGGCACTAAGCAAATGACAGAGACAGCAATATAATTAATCTGTTGTCAAAGTTTAACTTTGACTCGTGTTTCTGAAACGTTTGTTAATAACAAACGTTTCAGAAACCCGAGGTTATGAGAGTTTCATAATCGAGAAAGTATTGGACCGAAATGACAGTTTTCTCGCATTTACCATATTTCCAAGTAGGCATAAAAAGTCCTATGTCCTTTTTCACGATACAAAGTGCACAGCATTCTCTAGCAAACCTTCATCAAAACCGGTTCAGCTGTTAGTTGTGAAAAGTAAACAGACAGGCAGAGACTGACAGAGTAATTTTTGCATTTAAATTTTATTGTGAACTGGCATAGAACATGTAACCTGTAGACAGCTCTCACGAAAATATTACGCTCAAAATTGCATAAGCTCGTGAACTATCATTGGGAGAATCCGCGAGAGGGCCAGGCCAGGCGCAGATTACATGAATTAATTTTGAGACGTCCAACTAGGGTTGCCAACCGTATCTTATAATAAAGTATATTTCAAGTACTAAAACTTAACTTTAAACTTTTCGATAGCAATAAAGTATGCGAATATACTTTATTTTCTCATTTTAGTTTAAAGTTTATTTTTTGTGTAAAATGAAACGTAAATTAATCTTAATAACACGTTCCATTTCGCGCACTCTAGATTACTATTTCATAAAATTCAAGAGTTTTGGCGCGAACATGGAAAAATCATTTCGTTGTTTTGTTTAGTTTTCGTAGATTTGGATTCATTCGTTTTAATACACTAAGCATAAACACTCGAAAGAACCAGGGAAGGATTCCCCAATAGGCCGAGTAGGCCCGGGCCAAGTGCAGAAAAAAAACAGGGGCGGCCAAACTTGGTATTTGTTTTAAATGAGTATCTCCCTCATTGAACGAAAACCTTTACATTTCATTAAATCGGTAGCAGCTATCGGTCCCATCCGATCATATCCGTAGAAATACAGAAAAATCGGTAGATTTTGGACGCTGATTGAGATAATTTTATCATTTACAGAAGTTCGTTATTTTTTAAACAATTTTGAACGACAATTTTGTATTTGCATCCACCGATTGCCCGCGTCATCAGTCTAGTGGGAGGCCTACCTACACTGCGTCTTCCGGTTCGTGGTCGTTCGGTACAGGTAAAGGCCTGGTAAAATTTAAGAAAAAAATGCTGGAGCGTCAATCCGTCTGTTTTCTTCGTCTACGCAAACATTGAATCAACGAGTATGAATTGTCGTATCTAATATTGTTACAAAAACCTTTACAGGTTTTTCCCCCGTGGATGACCAACAATTTTCCTCAAACAATGAACAACAGTAATAATAATAACAATTAATAATGGTGGACGTTTTTCACACAGCGCCATCTAACCCCAAACTAAGCAAGCTTGTACTATGGGAACCAGAAAACTGTAAGAATATATTATTATTTTTTTTGCAATTTCGTACATAGAGTACATAAAAACACCCAGATAAAGAACAAACATCCATGTTCATCACACAAATGTTTGTCCTGGGTGGGAATCGAATCCACAACCTACAGCTCAGAAGGCGGAAATCCTCCCAGTGAGCCACAAGGTCAAAACAGTAGTGATTAATACTTACTATGTACGCATATAGATATAGGTAGTTCAGAATAACGACATGTTTCTATTTGAACAAGTATCTAATATAACCAAAATACCCGACTGCAAAATGTAGCTTATGTCACTCCGGACTTAAATAGGAATCCAACGACACCTCACTCGGCAAAATCGGTCAAGCCGTGTAGTCTACAGAAGGTATACGAACACAGAAACATACTCACATACACCCAAAAAACATTACCTACCTTCTTAGGCAGTCGGTTGAAAACTATGAAATTATTTTAGTTTTTGTTCCGATTAAAAGAGCTTAAGCCGAAGTAATCTTGAAACCATTAAAAACACATTTCAGGCTTTATTCCGTTGGTATAAGAATCAAATATATTGCGTTACATCTTAAAAATTCGTAATATATTATTCTCTTGTGCCACTTTTTGCTCTGGGAATATATACACAAGAAGTGGAGGAGCCAACAAGTTTGCCTAAACGACTGTGCTTACTTGAAAACGGGTTCTGCGGCCTTATCATGTAACTCTGGTGGCGATGGTCACCGTTTGCTATCCCGCTCGCTCGCATATACGAGTAAGTAGGCGCGAGTGGAACGGCACGCGATGACCATCGCCACCAGAGTTACATGATACGGCCCCTGGTTGGTTCTGGTTGAAGTAAATACTAGCCTACTTCACAAGAAAAAGTAGTCACTTGATTTTAGCAAAGCTCGCATATTTTGATTGTTACAGAACCATTTACGCGACTGCCCATGAAGGAGGGTAATCTTTTTGGGGTTTAGTATGTAAGTATGTATGTTTTTATGTTCCTACATTATCTCTTGTAGCGTAATTTCGGCTTGACGGATTTAGTCGAGGAAGGTGTCGTTGGATTCCTCTTTATGTCCTACATTTGCAGTCGGTTATTTTTGTTTTTCTTTTAATAATAATACTTGTGCATGATGCTGTCCACAGCGCCCGACAAATGTTTCTTTTTAACCGACTTCCAAAAAAAATATGAGGTTCTCAAGTCGACTGTTTTATTTTATTTTAATTTCTTGTTATTATATAATCCGCAAAGAGGTTTCTTCGACTGCGTTGTTGCATCGTGTGAGAAAAATATACGCACTACAGAAGTGTCAGTTCGGTTTTTAAATAAAACAATTAGGCTTATTTAAAACCGCAAACTCAACGAACCTTGAATATCTGAAATTCAGGCATATGATGCAAAGCATCATATTACGTTTAACTAATTTCAATAGTCTTCAAACGGATGCGGTTCTCAATTTGACTGTAATTTTACCCGACTGCCCAATAATGACGGTAATGGATAGGTATGTACTTTGTGTTTGTTCCTCCTGTACCTAGCCTAAACGGCTTGACCGATTTTGACGAGTGAGGTGTCGTTGGATTATTCCGTATGTCCGGAACTCCAGAGTGATATAGGCTCCATGACCCAGTCGGGTTTCTCGTTTTTTTTTTTTTTTATAATAACAATACTTGTTACGATCTAAACTAGCTAACTAGCTTTTTAATGTGAAATTCCAAAATGTGCTCTAATAGATTTTAAATTAAATTATGCTCGCATCGTAAAGGTTATCAAAACGCGACCATGACAAAATTACCTTGATAAAATCGTATTAAAAAAACCGATCATGGAAATCGTAACAAAATAGAACACATACACAGACTATAAATATCTATGTGTCACTGAACTATTACATAATGACACAAACTATGTCAACGGTATTGGTAAACAAACCTTCATAACTGCGTCCATTAACCATGAACGCAAACCCGGGGATTCGGTCGAAATTTCCGGCATCATTGTTGTGGATACCATATCCATATCCATCCAATCCGATACATTCATTTTATAAAAATATACAACAATAAAGCACAGCTAAAATACAACAGCACTTCACTCTACTGCACAGCACGCCGGAAAACTATCAACTACAAAAATAATATATTTTATATCGCGTCGAAACCTTAGCAATAAAAATTGATAAAGCTATCGTGAGCATCAGATAATTTGAGAGATACTTTGTTACGATGTTCAGTATTTTTTGTGTGGTGGTAGCAAGCGACCGCGCGCTACGTTTCACGCGGGCTGACTGCGATACTCGCTTATAAATTACAAGACCTATCAGTAAGTGCTATCAGGAACATAATGTTTGAATCGACGCCAACTCTACCAGTCATAGAATAGCAGACTTTATGTGCTAGACCAGTCATTCCCAAAGTGTTATCGACCTCCACGCCCTAGGGTCCGTGTCACTCAAACAATGGGTGCATGAGATGTAAACGGAGGTCTACAAGAAAGGACGCCAGTCAACTTCAGTCAGGCCGTCACCAATGGCATCTCGTAAATATAATATCTATCAAGGTACGTATAATATTTCTTGTTACAAGTAATTTTTATTAAACGGAAAAAAAATATGTGTAAAATGGTTTTTCGCTTAATGGTCTGTTATCAGTCACAAAGTTGCAATACGTGTTACTTGTGAAAAGATTGTCGATTTGTAAAAACTATGCACCCAAAACAAAAATTGGCAGCGTGTGGTCTTTGGACCAAAAATTTGTTGACCTGTGTTGGATTTATGGTCGATGGATGGTGGACGTTTACATCAAACGCGAAACTAACAAAAATATACTAGGTTTCTATATTTAGCTCTCCAGTTTTTCCACGAGCATTGACGCACGTAGTTTTGGAGAGGGTCGCCGTCACCGATGGCTATTTTAGTTTACTCGGGATATGAAAAGTTATGAAAAAACAGTCGTTAGTTCATGAATGATGCGTTTGTTTGCCAAAACTAACTTCTTTGCTACTACTTTGCTCTATTCATATAGTTTAAAATTGTTTTTCAGACGAATCCACCTGAAGATAAACAATGACTACTAATTACAATTACCTATGGATATGTGTAGATAGTATTGGAGATATATCCAATACCTTTTTTTTACAAACTTGCGCATAACAGTTCAGTTCCGCCCAGAATTTTGAGTTTAACCCAACAGTTTAAAATCAGGCAAGGTCTTGATGATATAAAATTTCTTTATAACCAGAAATTTAGCTGGAAACATTGCTCTTTAATCCGAAATTCAATAGCTGGGAAAGAGCGCGGTACTTCCCGAGAAGGACTCTAGAAAATGTTCCAAACCATTACAATCGTTCCAAAGAAACCTTCAAAGAACCCCTATTTAACAGCCTTCTGGAAAAAATCTATGTTGTATTTTCTCGGAAACACTGTAGTCTCGTTCCACATCATATTCACTTCATGCACGATGCACGTAAAGTTTTCATATAAACTCAAGATAAATATTCCAGCGCCTCATACGGAAAACCTTTCTACTTCTTGATCCTATTTGATTCGTTACTGAACCACACCATATCATTTTGGGTGCGCCATGGTTATGGCTTCCATTTGACCGTGGGCGTCCCTAAATTATACACATCTTGGCTTACTATAACAACCTTACAAAAAACTCGAGAGAATGACGCAAGTTCAAGAGTACATCTACGTTGACAAAAAATAACATCCACATGCAGAAACTTTAAATTAATACGTTTTTTGCTATATTTTTTCAAGTTATACATTTGCCCACGAACTCGCTTGGTGCATAAAATAAGCAACGGTGCTATACACACCTACAGAAAACGGAAAGGAAATAGAAAGAAATAAAATTATTTATTTCGCAACAAAAATACAAAAATAACTCAACTCAACTCAACTCAACAAAAATAAAAATCGTGGTAAATATCCCGTGGTGAATACTAATAGTAATGTAGTAAACTACCACGAAAGTCTAAAACAGTGTTTAACAGTAACATTAATTATACTGAAGGGCAGGCAGGTGATCAATATGATATAACTATAGCTAATCAATGTTCTGTGTCACAAAATTGCTTCAACTTAGGATAATGCTAAGAAAAAGAAGAAATCTGAACCTGGAAGAGATCGCTTTAAGCGATAAGGCCGCCAATTGTTACACTAGTTTTAAGTAGATTTTTGTATTATGCATGTAATTTCTGGTGTGAACAATAAAGAGTTATCTATCTATCTATCTATGCTGTTTAGCAAACAGCGCTGATCTTCCGTTGTGAACGTCTTTATTGTGAACAGTCTCTCAAGCGAGGCTGTCAGAGCACAAAGATGAGCTTGGCGACAGATTTTTAACTTGAATGTGGTAGCTAGACAGCCAAGTACTGGAAAGTACCTTACCAACATGCTATGGTTTCCTCACGATGCTTTCTTTTACCTCGGTCACTCAAGCTCAGTGTTGCGATATGAACCCAAGCTCTGCTGCGTGCGATCCTAACGCGCTAGTCACTCAGCTATCATCGCTACCAACAAGAGATTCTTTATCGTATTGTCACCTTTAGCCTATTGTCTTGTCTTTTATTAGAAGTATGCCTCCTGTAATTTACGCCACTGAGCTGTTCTTCAACTCTGCAGCCATTTTTAGCGCCAATTATACGCTGTACTCCATTCTACCTGGCTGCATAATGAGTACGTTTGCCTAAGCGCGGCCTTCACTCTAGAAACCTTCTACCCCAACGGTTGTCGATTCTTCGTGAAGTCTGATCAACCTCGCCCGCTTACTAAGTTTTAGCTATAGCTTTGGTTTTCTATCGGATTACTTTATAAGAATTTCGTGTCGTAGAAAACTTCAAGCGCAGCTGTAGCAGGTTCAAGTTTCGACACCAAACTAGTGTCATCATGCAAAAACTTTGCAGCGTTAATAACTCTGAAGCGGACATGCCCTAGTCATGCCCAAGAATCTAGTACCTTACTAAGAAGCATTAATAATTGCATGTTACGAATTATTCCGAAACTAAATGAGGTACTTTAAAATCTTGTCGCTAGCTCATAATCGCATGTAAATTAAGGCCATATATCAATACGCTTTCTGATTTCGCAAACTTATTGATATTCTAGATTTATTCCGGCTTTTTCGCTTTCATTCAACGTCATTGAAAGCCTTTTTATATCCCATTTTACAAATTAACTCCTGTAGATTCTGCATTCAGGACGATCGAAGCACACCACGCATGATCAGAATACCACTTCTTCCCCACTGCTCAACTAGATCGCCCAACTAGTTGAGCAGATCATACTAGATACATTACGAGGTTCGTTGTTCCTACAAAAAGTCACCAAAGTTTGAGGAAAGCGCGGGTCGCGGGGCGTGCGAAAAAGCGTTCTCATTGGCTATCTCAAGGTTACGCCTACTCGCGCCTAACAATCAACCAATAGGAGTAATTTCGTATAAGTGTATTTAGACTGATGAGTGGTGCGCTTCGGGTATCCTGAATGCAGAATCTAGAGTGTGATCTGTGGCATTACCGAATATATTTTCCTCAAGTTAGTTGATCAGTAGGTCATACACCTATAAAAAAATTACTCTCATTGCAACCTCGTTAATCCCTACTAATATTATAAATGCTAAATAAAGTGTGTTTGTTGGTTTGTTCGTTTCACTTTCACGCAGCGACAGAGCAACGGATCAAACTGATTAAGGTGCATCGTTTCACTCATCGCGCGAAATTCAAATTTTCTTGCGTTTTTTGTCAATTACAGCTTAATTACTCATCGTGGATTTATTGAAACCAATTTTGCGCCAATAAATAAGTTGTTTTAAGAAATTACGGGTCAAATGATTACTTAGATAATATTGGTTTAGTTACAAATTTCAATAAGCTGATTTTCATCTTGGTTTTTGATTTGGTGGGAAATGTACTTATGTGCTTTCAACTTGAATTTTTGGTTGGTGTAATTTCTTGAAACAATATATTTATTATCGCAAAATTAGTTCTCATGAACCTACGATGAGTAATTAAGCTGTAATTGACAAAAAACGCAAGAAAATTTGAATTTCGCGCGCTGAGCGAAACGTTGTACCTTAACGGTGTAAGGGTTAGGAAAGCCAGTATCTTTAATACTAATGTGACAATCAGGAAATTTTCTTCCTAACCGTTACACCAGTGTGACAGAGCAGTGTGAAGTTTAGTCGGTCACGGTTTTGTTGCATGGATATAGTTTAAGGTTCGGAGAGTGACATAGGCTATTTTTTATACCAGGAAAATACGCAGTTTTTGAAGGATTTTTCACGCGGATGAAACCGCGGGGCACAGCTTATTTTATATGCATAAACATTTTGGTTGTGCGAGCGAGAGAGCGCGTATTACTAAAACGCGTCCCTATAAATGATCAAGGTGAGAAAACATTTAAAGCAGCTAAGATGCTTAGCAGAAACTACAATAAGTAACTACAATTTTCCGTGACGATAGTTCGTGTGGAATACAATAGTTATTCTAAATTAACTTCTAGTACTTGTTCTTAATTGATTTTCTTAGAACTAATAGATATTTCACTGACAATTTATGTTGGAAAATGTGGAGTAAGTAGTGTTAGTACATTGTTGCTCGGAAGATTCTGTTGAGATGGTCGTCCTTCAGCGAGGTTTTGGCGCATTCGGAGTTAGTGAATTTTCCTAACTTTTTAATGAAATTAGCGTTTCGGTGGTAGTCTGTTATCACCCCCTTAATCTTAACAAAATCTTTCCTTTTTGGTGGCAATGGCTTGAATAAACTATAATATATGACGCTATTTTAGATTTTTCAAAAAATGTTTATGGTATCCTAACAACAACTACTCGTCGTATTTTCGACCAAAAAATATGTTGGCTTGAATGTCTTGAATAAACCGTAATATATGCCGCTATGTTTTGTTTTGTTTTTTCGACGCAAAAAAAATGTCAGTGCTTATAACAACGAAAATAAAGCGAAATTAAAAAAAAATATACATAAATACAAGCATAGTTTTCCACTGTGTAGATAATATTTAAAAGGTTCATTTAAAATCATCGAAATCGGATAACATTTAGGGGATCAGACACAGATCACACTAGATACCGCATTACGAGATTCGTTGTTCTTACAAAAAGTCACCAAAGTTTGAGGAAGGCGCGGGTCGCGGGGAGTGCGACGAAGCGTTCTCATTGGCTATCTCACGGTTACGCCTACTCGCGCCTAACTATCAACCAATAGGAGTAATTTCGTACAAGTGTATTTAGACTGACGCGTGGTGCGCTTCGAGCGTCCTGAATGCAGAATCTAAAGTGTGATCTGTGGTATCAGACTACGCTTTTTTATGGAAAAGACATTGGTATACTCTATTCTTAATTGATTTTCTTAGAACTAATAGATATTTAATTGGCAATTTATCTAGGACAAGGTGGAATCGTTAATAGGGTTGGTTAGTACATTGTTGCTCTGAAGATTCTGGTCGTCCTGCCGCGAGGTTTTGGCGTAGTTGGTATTTGAAAGTTGTATTGCGTGCGATAGAGATTAATTTACCAAATTTGTTTAACGAAATTAGCGTTCCGGTTGAAAACTTGACAGATACTTGAGATGGTCTGACGTAGACTACAGACACAGATCACCCCCAGATTTTGCACAGGGGCGCTATTCTCGACTTTTCGCTACAGCACTTTGCGACCGAATTCGGTCGCTATGACGTAAAATTTCGACTTTGAATACGAATTGTTAAAGAAAAAACGCAAACATAGCGTTGAATATAAAAATTACTCTCATTGGTTCATTGTCAGGCGCGAGTTAGTTAGTTACCCTACTTCTTGGGCAGTTGGGTATAAAGCCTAACCGCGCGGCGCGCTTGGCTCCGCATCCCGCGCCCCGTGTCGGTGCGCATTACCATACAATAGATATCATGTTATCATAGTTAGCATAACCATCTAATAAAGATTGAACCGCATTACATAAAAACCAAAACAAAAATGTGCAAACATCAAAATGTTTAAAAAAAATATATAACCCTGTTCAAAGAAAATAATTAGTTAGATAAGTACCTATAGCGCCATCTAGCGAGAATGTTTTGAACTACGAAGCCAACAAACGGAGTTTATCTTAATAGCGGCCAAAGAACTATTATTTTATTCTTTGTCGATAGCATTGACAACATTACATTACGGTAATTCGCCACGCTAGGCTATGGCTGATCGACTTTATTTGTAATTAAAAGGTTAATTAACATAATTATATAGCAAAAACTAGAACTAGGCTAAGTTCGTTTAGCGAATTTTTGGCAAATTTTAATATTTTTGATGTTTTTTTTTTAAATTTGTAAGTGTAGAATTGAGGATGTGCAAAAAAAATTGTGCTCGCGAAGTAGACTGTTCGTAGAACTACTAGATCACTTGTTCATTTCCAATAGTTGTGTTTATAGCTGTAAGCATTATTATTGAATAACACATACCTCTGTGGCGCTGGGTTCGGAAGGCTCGGGGGGTACAGGCGCGCGGCCTTGCTGGGCCGCCGCTAGCGCCCACGAGGCGGCGAGCATGCCGGCAGCCAGGCAGACGCTGCGCTTCTTCAGCATCTTGCCTCTGAAAGACAACACTTATCATTATTAGTTTTTTTTATATTTTAAAACTGATAAAATGTAGCCCTTGTGTTAATCCACGGTAAAAGTTACACCCATACCAAGTTTCATTCAAACCCATTAAACCTTTACAGAGTTTAAAGGGAACAAACACACTAACATACTAACATATTTACGTACTTACACACTAACACACAAACTTATATCGCATTTATAACATCAGCGTGATGTTTACTACACAACCCGAGTTTCATTGGCGTAGCATGAAAATTGATTTCCATACAAACTTTGGGGGTCCATTTTACCCTTTTGAGGTAGAATTTCACAAAATCCATTCTTATTGTTCACCTAGATCAATTGAGGAATATTTGGTCCAAATTTCAGGTCTATCATAAGCAGTTTGGGATGTACGTTGACTTCTAGAAAAATCCTTGTTCTTTTATATGTATAGTTAGGTATTGTATGAACAAAGACAATATAAACTCCTGCTAGTTTACATACCTATTGTAATACCCCGCCAATTTATAAGATAACAAAGTTTAATAAACTGTTGAAGTTAATTATCTGCAGTATGCTGTTACTGAGGCCCGCAGTTTTATTTGTAGTTTTGTAGTTCTAACACATTTTTCAAGGTAAAAAAACCATACGTGCCTACGTTTTGCGGTCTCATGTTTATATTTGAGATGTGCGATGACACCTCACTATCAAAGTGTAATGTAGGCTAAGAGAGTCATGTCATGTCATTCTCAATTTCTTTTAAGCAAAGGTGTACGCTGAAAACCAGCCCTGAGCCCTTCGAGAAACAGCACTGAGGGTATCCCTATTGTCAAACTCGTAACTTGTTTTTCTTTACTTTCCATTTCCATTTTTGTTTATGGCAATAAATATATTCTTATTCTTATAATTCTTCATTTAAAAAAAGGCTACTAGACTTTGGACGTTTATAATTGATAAAAGTACATTATAACATTAAATAACCATTTTTTAAAAATATAAATTGAAATTGTATAATTTGGACATTTTACATATAAATTATTGACTGACTTCTTTTTTTTTTTGATAATTATTTTATACATGAGGTTATTTTATTCTTTTTTTCTTAGCGGTTGTCATTTATAACAATAAGTTAATATATATATAATCATAAGTTAGAAATACACAATGTATTGTAGGCCATTTAAGGTAGAAACTAGAGCACTTTAGATAACGATTACCTGCCTACTTGTCACCTATGTATTACATATTTACCACCTTGAATTAGTTTCACAGACCAATAATATTAGTGGAAGTTTTTCACACACAGCGCCATCTAGCTCCAAGCTAAGCAAGCCTGTACCATGGGAACCAGATAACTGATAGAATACATAAATAATTTTTTTTTTTTTTTTTTTGTAAATACATACATACATAGAATACATAGGAACATCCGGACAAAGAACAAACATGTTCATGTTCATTACACAAATGTTTGTCTTGGTTGGGAATCGAACCTACAAGGCAAAGGCCACAACAACCCACAAGGCGGAACTCCACCCGCTGAGCCACAAGGCTAGTCATAGTATCATTGTATCAAATGGATTGGTGTTGTTATTTAATTTTATTGTTTACATTTTTATTGCATATTTTGACATTTTTGACGAGGCCTCTATACAGCTGACGTGATATCTCAGTAACTGAATTTGACTTTTCTCAAAAATATAATTGATAAATCCTCCTAAGATTGTTGTTTTTTGAGGGACACAACAAATACCTAATATAATTATATTAGTGATATAATAGTAATAATATTGTTAAAAATTGTCCATTATGGAAGAATTCTTAACTTTTTTATATTATGTAATTGTTAAGAGTGCAACTGTATGACAATAAAGAATATTCATTCATTCATTCAAAGATTACCAGCACAACGCAACACTCCCTGAATACTCCCTCATGTCCTAAAGATACACACAAATTTCTTACAAAATATTATTTTGATTGTTTGGTAACGAAGAGGTAACAAACGGATAGTTACTTTCGTGTCAATATTAGTGTGATGTTGTAGATTAGATATTTGTAGAATTTTTATTTTCAATGAAGTTTGTATAATAGCTGTTGTTTTTACCTGACTGCCCAAGAAGAAGGCAAATGTTTTACCCTAAATATATTTTTTTGTGCAACATTTTCATTATTAAAAAAAAAAACTTAATAATAATAAAATTCAAATTTAAAAATAGTTTCCACCTCCCTCCATCCCTCTACGCAGGTACCGGATATATTTATGTTACCCAAAATGTTGAATGTGTGAGCGAGACAGAACGAAAATTTATTACTTTCAAAATTATATATCTACTTCATCTAAGTCTAAGTATGAGAGATATAAACTAAATGAGTAAGGTAGGTACTTTAAAAAAAACAGAATAAGACAATGATCGAAAGACACCGTCACTTTGAATAAGACACATGTACCTACAATACATATAGTTAGAAAAATAGTGTATTGGCATTATCAGCAAATCAGTATCAACTGTATTGGCTATTACTCGTGGTTAAGACAAAAGGTTACTGCCTCGACTAATTCAAGAGAGAATTGGTTGGATTTTATCTAACTAGATACCAACGTCACCGTGGAGAATGGGTAGTTTGGCCCCTTCTACTTACACGTAGTTTTTCTGGTTATGAAAGTTTTGAAGAGGCCGGTAAATGGATTGCCTTTCTCATGTCACATTTACGCCGTCCAGTTTATTCACAAAGCTTTAAACTTTAATAAACAGTCGGGTAAAAAGCCACATTTGGAATAAAACAAAATTCTGTAGCCGTAGCGTAGAAAACACGGTCGCTTTGATTGGTCCAAAGAGTATGTAATACTACGATTGGTCCTTGGTTTGGTCGGTGACAGTAATGACTAGTGACATCACTTGACAGTAACATTGACAATAGACAATTGACAATGACTTTTAACAGGAAGATGAAAGAGAGATACTTTCGCTTTCGCAGCAAGCAGAGAGACTCTACCATGGATTTAGCATCATGTTTCGTCCAAGGACTCTACGTTTGATGGTCTACCTCATCCCATGACATTGGCTAAATTGCAAAACACTCTCGCAGAAGCCATAAAACAAGAATTGAATTGAATACACCATCTTACTGAGGAACAGAACAAAGGCCACCGCTTCGTCTGTGACTTGGTGAATGTTGACAAAGCATTCGACCGTGTGTGGGACGAAGGGCTCCTGTACAAAATAATCCAAACACCTACACCACCGGCATATATCAAGATAATAGCGTCCTTCATAAGGAACAGGGAGTTCTACGTCTCTGTGGAGGGGGACGTCTCCTCACTGCAATCGATAACTGCTGGAGTTCCATAGGGAAGCTGCTGGTCACCGGCCCTATATGGGCTTTTTACAAATGAACACCTACAAGAGGGAGAGCAGGATGTCATGCTCGCCCTATATGCGGACGACAGTGCGTATATTGCCTCCTCAAACTACTCCGATGAAGCTGCTCACCGGATGCAGCGAGTATTGGATCTGCTCCCAGACTGGCTAGATAGGTGGCGGATGGTCGTTAACGTGGATAATACGGCCGCGCTGTTTGTTAGTGCCACACTCCCATCTGCACAACATTGCACTTCACGCACGTCCACCCGATGCTCCACAGGTGTGCCCGCTTCCACGGGAAAAATTCCGTACCTAGAAGCTTCCTAGACTTAAATTGTTCACTTAGACTATGACTGAGACTGGTTTTCGTTCTATAAATAAATAAATACTCGCCATACTTTAAAGCAAGTAAACTTGACACTGGCTAAATACTATATGTGCGGAGCCAAAATATAAGAGAAAAAAATAATAATGTCAAATTGACAAAAAAAAAAAGTTCTTAAAATACTAATACTAGATGGCGTAATAGTCCTAGAACTTTACCTGTCATTGTCAATGAGGCGTTTTCCAAAAAAAAAATAGTTCTAAAATACTTACTAGATGGCGTAATAGACCTATCGTTTTACCTGTCATTGTCATTTCTGTCGAAACATTTTATGTTTATTTTTTAAATCGTAAATTTTGGCTCCACACGTCGTGTATTTAGCCAGTGTCAACTATTGTAATATTTCAAATGAAGTCAAATATATAGTTACGTTACTTGAAATTGTCTAAATACACATGTGGAGCCAAAAAGCACGAGAAAAAAAAAGGCACACGTACATTTTGTTGACTTTCATGTCTTGACAGTGACAGAAAAACCTCAAGGTACATCTAACACCATCTATTGGGTACTTTTATTACCAGGATTTCAATTTTTTTGGAAAACGCCTCATTCTGTCGAAATATTTTATGTTTGTTTTTAAATCTTAAATTTTGGCTCCACACGTTGTCAACCGTTTAGCCAGTGTCAACTATTGTAATATTTCAAATGAAGTCAAATACATAGTTACATTACTTGAAATTGGCTAAATACACATGTGGAGCCAAAAAATACGAGAGAAAAAAAGGCACACGCACATTTTTTTGTCTTCCATGTCTTGACAGTGACAGAAAAAGTTCAAGTTACATCTAAGGCCATCTTGGGTACTTTTATTACTAGGATTATTTATTTTTTGGAAAACGCCTCATTTGATCAATCACAAATAATAAAATTTAGGTTTTCGAGTTTTGGCGGGAACGTGAAGAAGTCATGTCGCGTCATTCTATTATTTTCCAAAACTTGTGATAAGTTGAGTCTTAATGTAAAAAAATGGTGGATTTTTATCCATTGAGTGTTCGTGAACGTGCACGAGTGGTGGTGAATAGTATAATGTTGTGAAACGTGACTCTTCGTGTTGTTTCCAAAACTCCATAGAAACTCAAGTAAAGACCACTTTACTGGGGTATGACTTGGACTTGACCGTGACTTACTTTTCTTGACTTAGACTATGACTGAGACTTATTTTAATCGTGAAATATTTTACATCACTTGAAATATTATAATACTTGACACTGGCTAAATACACAACGTGTGGAGTGGAGCCAAAACATAAGAGAAAACAAAATTTAGGTTATGTCGAGGTCAATCAATTTATATTGAAAACATTGAAATTTTTGAACAATGCCACAGGATTATCGGCGATTTAACGGGCCTGAAGACAGTATACCTTACCAGCGGTTCACGAAGGACTTCGTGAAGACATACGATAAGCAATATGCCGAACTATTGGATGGTAACGGAAAGAGAAGAGATGGGCGCGAATTGGAGGAAGCCCGAAGCATGTGTATGTTTTGTATGTATTCAGGTTTTTTGGTGAATGTTGTGCTCTTTGTTGGCCGCGAACTATATTTCCGATCACATCCTAATGCACTTCCTTCCCAAACTTCTTGTTTTTAATTGAACTCTTAACCAAATTCCAAATCACCATATTCATAATTTTACTTAGAACTTTTTGGTGGCAGCCAAAGATAAGGCAGCCTGATGTGAATCAAAAGATTCTAAACATCACATAAAATTGCAAATGCACGTTTCTGAATAATTTTAAGCACTACTATGGACTACAATACTATACATATTATGGATTCCTATTGTGTCCCGCGGTGTCACCCGCTATTCTACAGAAACCGAATATTTTTCCGGGATATAAGCTATCTCCATTACTAATTTCATTCAAATCCATTCAGCCGTTACAGAGTTGAATGGGAAAAAACACAATTCCAACATACAAACTTTCGCATTTATAATATTAGTGTGATTTGAAGCTCCATGTCTTGACGAGACGCACAAAACATCTGCTGGAAAACTGCTCATTGGCAGAAATTTAAATAAACCGGCTCACAAAGGTAGCTCAGATGATAACATAGCCTATGTGTTAATCCAGGGTGCTAGCTACCTGCATACCAAATATCATTCAAATGCGTTTAGCCGTTACAGAGTTGAATGGGAACAAACACACTTACATACATACCTTCTTACACACAAACTTTCGCTTTTATATTATTAGTGTGTTAAGCCTTCAATGTTACTTTATATTTAACCTTCAAAATTTGAAGGCGCTTTGAATTCGGCTCTGTTGCAGTCTGTTTACAACTCATTGTAAGCTAGCAACCAAGTTTCGCCAGAGTGTGAAAGTAAGAGAGTAAAAGAGAAATAGTGAAATCTATCTAGGATAGATTTTAGGAGCGCTAAAATCTTATCTCAAGTAAAATATCATTGTATAACATAAGCAAAGTTATGTTAAGAGGAATATTTGGCGTTACTCAATGCAAGAGTTTATTGAAAAGTATCTTTTTTATCTGTCTTTTTTCAGATGCAAGGACAGATATGGTGTCGCAAGCAAAAGGGTCTGCCTATGTTGAATTGAAGAAGACGAAAGCAGTGTGCTCTGTATTTGATCCACGAGAGATACCACATCTGAACGAATTTAGGTGAAAACAGTTTTCTTTATTCGTCTCTTTTGGTATGCCCTTGTGTGGCTTAAGAAAGGAACAATAAACTGGCGAAATTTTGAAAACTGAATGGTTCCGAGATTCTAAATGCTGGATAATACAGTGAGTCACTACCGCTGATTCCATCAGTAGAATAAGAAAACATGCAAGAGTGTGACAAAAAACTCATCAAAAAAATAACTTTCTAGCACAAGTTCTTTCATTGTTCGATCGAAAAACGCACATTATGCCCAAATTACATGCGTCTTATTACTTAGTAGCTCGCATCCGAACTGAGATCTCACAACCCCTTATGCAATTTTTTCTCACATTCAAACTACGTAGCTAAGTTCATTTCAATATGGCTTTATTGAAATAAAGTCGTTTTGAAATGAACTTACAAAATCTCATGAAGCTCAGTTCAACAGTTAGCAATTTATCATCGGACAAATATACATACAAATTCAAATTTTTCTAGATGCATGAGAACTTCAGATTGCTCAGTTAATTATTTAAAACTAAAGATTTATGACCAAATTTCTTTCAGCCAACTGGGCCAGATATTCTGCGAAGTGAAATTTGCCCCGTACGCTTGTAAAGGCGAGCGTAGATCCCCGGTCCCCGATGCTGAAGAAAAGGCACTCTCAGTAGCCATGAGACAAGCGCTGGAGCCGTGTGTGTGCAGACACTTGTTCCCGAACTTTCAGGTTATTAAAAATCTTTTATGTCTTTTATGTAAAAGTATATTTTTTTTAAATTGTGGTTCTTATAATTTTTACAAAAAATGCTATGCTCTCTGTTGCAGATTGACATTTTTGTGTACATCTTGGAAAATGACGGAGCCTGCCTTGCAGCTGCCATTAACTGTGCTGGCTTAGCCCTCTCCGATGCCGCAGTCCCCATGTACGACATAATAACCTCCGTCTCACTTGCTGTTATCGGAAACCAAGTCTTCGTTGACCCCAACCATGATGAAGAAACATTAGCTATTGCAAACACAGACACGAACACAAACCATGGCACAATAACTCTGTCTTCGTTACCAAGTTTAAATCAAATATCTGAGTTCAGACTAGTTGGGTCCATGGATATGGAATGCATTACAAAATCTTTGGACATTTTAGAAAGAGAATGTGGTAAAATTTTGCCGATCATTCAAAAAGTGATCGTAACAGATGTAGTGAAAAATATGGAAAGAAAAAAGCAGCTAGAAGAGGGAGCAAAAAAGCGAGAAGAAATGTTAAATGCAAAAATGGAAGATTGGAAAAAACTATTAAACGCTGGATGAGATATAACATTTTGTCTTTTGCTATCAGCTTTTAGATGTCCACTGCTGGACAAAGCCTCACTTATTGGGAGGGCTTGCATAATCCCCATGCTTGGCAGGCGGCTTGAAGATGGCAGAAATTTTCACCGTTTACTAAGAGGATGCTGCTGCTGCTGATCGTCCTCCAGTAGTTCTGGTCACAGTTTTAGGACTTTTGGAATGTACCCAACAATTAAAACATTTTGTTTTATCCTAGCATTAATATGGTAACAGAAAAGCAAGTAATATTTTGGTTAATAATTGGCTCTCGATACATCTATATTGTACTGAACTTTATCAGTAGAAATGTAAAAGTAACAAACAATAAGTACCAGTAAAAACATTGGCATGACTTTCCTCAGAAGGTACTCTGCCATGTGGGAAGTTGATGCAAGAATCAGTCCAGGTAGTCATCTTGGTGGATGACCTTATAGCCAAGAACCACGATAAGCATCTCAATAGGCTTAATCTACACAGTTAGGTCATTAGCCAGATGCAGATTAGACTAGCGGATGCAGTGGCCAATGTTTCCTGTATCTGGTTGTAAATTTGGACGGCATGCAATGTCGGTATGCACAGGCTCCGCCTTTCTGCCAATGGCAACTAGGTTCGTTTTGTATACTATTCATAATATCGCTATATTGTATAAATCCAAGGCTTAGGAAATCAAATAAACAACTATGAGTATAATCACTTATAATTAGTAGAAATTTAAAATACAGGTTTGAAATTAAAATAGTAAACATTCTAGAAATCAGTCTTCAGGTTTTTCTGGCGGCGGACCACAAGGCTGTAGCATTCTTTCCATTAGATTAAACTTGACACGGGCTTTTGACTCGTTTTCAACTATTGCGAAGTAGCTGAGCAAGTCAGGATGTCCCATGTAGCTGCAGCACGAATCTCTGTGCTGGTTCGTCAACCACTCGTATTTGGTGGTATCAGCGTGCCCCGTACCGATGTACTTGCTCTGCAAATGCTCTAGCTGACTGTGAATGTTATATCTTTCACCCATTTTACTGAAAGTAGATAATGTTTGAGGTTAGGTAGGTACGCCTAAATTAAAAAAAAACTTTTTTATAGTGTAACAAAATACCTGTGTTATTGTCGTATGATTATTTATTTATGACCAGATTATCGACTTTCGAACCTTTATTACTTTTACCGATCCGAATAGCAAACAACAAACTTAAAATGGCATTTGAAAGACATTGACACTTAATTGACATGACAGCAAAGTAGTTAGAAACTTAAAAAAAAAATGTATTGTTTATTTTTAGGGTGATACAAACGAGACAGTCGCATTAAGAGTGGCTATACATGGCCTGACCTGACATCGTGTAAAAAAGATGGCTATATATAAGTTTCTGGGGGAGCGAAAGGGAGAAGCTATAACCTTAATAGTTTGTTTCTTTTGCTCCCGTGAAATTCAAATCTAGCTGTCCCTTTCACACGATGTCAGGTCAGGCCATGTATAGACACCCAAAGATAAGCTTGTTCGGCTTTTACCGGTTTTTATTTGTATGTCACTATACTCTGTGGTTTTAATAGTTAATTTTGTAAGGTTGTCTATATTTTTTTTATCTATGGTATCCGACAGCGCCATTTTCAAAACAAAACAACTCGTAGTAAAGTTTGATCAATTTTTATTAGTTGCGAGGTTTTCTTCGTGATGTATTGAAATTATGGACAACAACAAATTAGAAATTGCTAAAGATATCGAAGTAAAACTACGTAAACAAGCCAGAAGAATTATTAACAAGAAACATGCTGAGGCTTTCAAAAGACCGACACATTTGTTCATGCACGAGAAGAACCTAACTGCAATCGTAAGATTTACGTACAGGGACCCTATTCCTGTGCGCTCGAGATTATCTCGGTCACTGTCACTCCCATTACATTCTAAATTAGAGAGACAGTGACCCTTAACTGAAACAATTATATACATAGGAATGCATTTTGAACACTTTTTTTTCGTGTTATCTGCACCTAAGGAGGAAATGAGTTTATTAATCCAAATATTGTAGGGCCTACCTTCACTTAGCCACACTTTTATTTACAGCCCAAGGCCAAAAACACAAACCACCTATTATACGCCTACTACCACAACAACCAAATCTCGAAAATCGAAAACTTCGAGTTATTCTACAACGTCACCCATCTCCACCTCCAATGGAACAAGATAACCAAGATCGAAGGATTAGACTCTGTTCACAGTCTCAAGAAGTTATATTTGGGGAACAACCATATAAGCGTCGTAGAGAATTTAGAAGGTTTGAGATATTTGGAGGAGCTTCATATTGAAAAGCAGAATGTCGAAACTCCTGATGGGATTTGCTTTGATCCGAGAACTATTATAAATATTGGGGTAAGTAAGTATCATATAGTATGGTATAATAGGGACAATAGGGGTAAGCGCAGAGGCATAGCGTCGAAATATAGCTTTGAGAATAAGAAATCTCGAACTTCGACATTTTTTTTCGAGACGGGATCGAATCTCAGCTTTGCAGATTATGGGTTTATTATGGCCCGTACCGTGAGGTGCTTATTGCGATGATTGTTATGTTCAGCCGACAACGCTGCGCCTTATCGCGCGGGGATACGGTTCGTGGTCACGCAGCGTCGTCTGCTGAACCCAAAAATCATCGCAATAAGCACCTCATGGTACGGGCCTCTAATTTTTATTTTTCTCTTAAATTTTGGCTTCACACTTTGTGTATTTAGCCAGTGTCAAGTTTAGTAATATTTCAAATGTAGTAAAGTCTCAGGCACAGCCATTGTGAGTCTCTTTCGCATGAAATGTAATCGAATCAGAACAAGTATTTAAAAAATATTGAAACGGCGTTGGACGAGAAATCTGATTTCAAGTATATTTATAGGTACATATCTCGTTGTTTTCTCAACATAAGTGAAACGAGAGATTTTTCGCAGAGCTGATATCTTTGTACAGTTTTACACAAATAATAATTCCTCCCGATGTATCTGCTCAATTTAGGACTAATTTTAGTAACTTCGATCTATCAATGGCAAAGTAGAGTCTACGCGCGCTAAAATCTTGCGCTGTCATTGGTCGATCGGTTTCGCGGCAAAATAGCGGTCGGCCGGCCGCCCTTGCGCCATCTTGTTCCGCGAATGTACGAATCTTGTAAGTGTAATTATAAGTGAATTGTTGTGATCACGTTCGACTACTGGCGAAAACCGGAAAAACGTATTATTTTCATCTTACACAATATAACTAACGCTTTCCAGACTCAACGTTCTAATCCTATGACGTTTATTATTTCGTAGGCGTCTCTTCGTATCCTGAATGTGTCCGAGAATAAGATCGTGGACATGAGCTGGGTGAAGCCTCTCCGTCGACTCGAGGTGCTCGTCGCTAAGAAGAACAGGCTCGACGATCTGCAGGTTCGTAGACTTTTGGAGCCGGGGCGAAAACTTGATATTGACAGGTCTCTCGCCACGAAAAAACACAAATAATAGATTAATATTTACTGCCTGGTTTGGCTCATCATCGCCGCAGATTGCCGCTGTACTCCACCACATAAGATCTATCACCAAGTATATATATATAATGTATGTGTTCCGATTTTGAAAGCCAGTTCACTTTATATTGTATGTTACCATATGCCACTACATAAACTGTGCCCACTACCGAATCAGTCTATAGCAAAAACATATAATTATGTTTTATTTCAGCTGGTAGCAGACGATCTGTGTACGCTGCTGAGTATGGTCGATGCCAATTTCGCAGGAAATCCGATCACAAAGAAGCATCGCTATAAGGAGACTATCATTGCGAGGTGTTCTCAACTTCGTAAGTTTACTTATTCTAAGGCCTCTACAAACGGCATAATCTGACGCATCATGACGGCTGACCTGACTGACATCATGGAAGACATAAAGGGCCTAACACACGCAACAATTTCATTGGCGCTAATAGCATAGACAATTTGTCTACGGTCCAACCAAATTGGCTGTAAGCGCCAATCAAATTGTTACATGACTGTGGTAGGCCCTTAAAATGAGGTGTCCAATGACGCCCAATGGTGCGTAATCCGAAAAGGCCCCGGAAACGGAAGTCATGTCACTCGTTATGACTATCATGTCATCCCGGTCACCGATAGGGATTGTGAGTGACACATTTCTCTTCTCACCGCCAAATCAGATTGTGTCAATTACAGCATAGTGCAAGTACGTTGTAATGAGCGGGATGCCATGCTATCACAATCAGAATCCCGAACGATCATAATATGATATCATACTATCATAATATATATATATTAGTTTAGAAACTATACTGGTGGCTCCTTTACTCAAATCTACCCATAAATTAGTCCCCGTAATTTTAAATTTCTTCCTTAGTAAAAAAAAACCTTAATTTTATTTTGGGAACAAAAATAATGAGCACCAAAAATACTTTGAGACCCTAAACTCAACTAAACCTACCAAAAAAAAATAGCCCAACACTGAAAAACGAAACATGTGCCATTAAAATAAAATTAGAATGGTCCTAGCTGTTTTAGTCGTGCTTTTTCAAATTGTATTCAATGGCCAAATATAGTAAATGATCACATAAACTTAGTTTCTGTTTGAGCTGCGACAAACAACGCACGAGCCGAGTGAGCGAAGCGAGCGTGCCGCGACAGCAGCCGGCAAAGTGCTAAAAATAAGAGTCATAAAAAGCTCAGACTTTAGAAAGCATTTTACATTAGTATAGGGTCAAACTTTTGGGAGTTAATTAACTGTGTTTGGGTAAACAATAATTTTTCTAGACTGAATTTCTTTTATAGTATAACGAGATGTTAAATATTTGAATGGCGTTTTAAATTAAAATGTGATTTAAATGTCGGTTGTCATTTACAATTTTTTGGGATAACAATGATTTCTATGAACTCATTTGCTTTAATATTTGGGTATGATTTCACATTAAAATTGAGTTTTAACTTTGGTGACTACTTATTATTTTTGGCAGTATAAAGTTGTTTTTTTTTTCGACGTTATATTGTACTATATCTGATGATAAGTATGATCATACGTTTACTTTCCAGGCGTCCTAGACGGCATAGTTATCCATAACAATTCCAAGGTTTTCCTCGAGAGCTTTGACAAGCACGTTCGTCTGCGCCAGATGCACGAGAAGAACAAGCTGACGCTTAATAGACAAGGCGCGGACGATTTTTTCGATCTGAACATGCTTCCCGGACCTAGAACGCAGAGTGCGCTTACTGTAGCCGAGCACTCAGCTGCACAGAAGCCGAAATGTAAGTACATTGTCATTTAGTCAACGAAAAGAAAGGGATTGGACGACTTTTAGACCAAGCGAAGCGAAGGTCTAATGGGAGCAAATCGGCAGTATGTTTGTACGTTTGTATGTTTGTAAGTACATTTGTCCGGCGATAACTTGAGAACCATTTATCCGATCGAAATTTTTGAAATTTTGTATGCAAGTAGTTCATTTTAATACAATTTTTATGTTCGAATATGAGCTGAATCGGTCCAGGGGTTGTGAAGATATAGGGGTCGCGAGGACTCAATTCGGCGCGAACTACTAGTAATAAGATAAATAAAAATACACTAGACGGCTATGCCCACCTCTACACGAGACATCTACAGGCATGACTCATGACGGACGCCGGTTAGATCTCGAATCAAATCCTTTCCGAATGGCTCCAGAATACGAGGTCTGATAAGACTAGTGTGTAGCGCCCATAGTGTCCATAGCCCATAGCCAATAGCGTCACAACTTGTTTACAGTGACAGCAATAGATTCAACCTACACTTTCATGCCACGTGCGTTCTGGCGCGCCCGACCAGCACCATCGCCGCGTGATGCCGCGCCGCCCATGGAGCCGCCACCGACGCCCAAGCAGCCGCCTGCGGACGCCGGCCCGCCCATCAAGGGAATACTCAAGAAACCTATGCCGATCAAATATATTTAAATGTTTTTAGCTATTGTATTATATTTTGTATGTTGTTTTGATATAAAACGTTTGATGGTTTGAAATGAAAAAAAAAAAAAAATATTTTGGGTGTAGTTTTCCCGGCTAATAATGTTTTAAAAATACCTTACTACATATATAAACCATGCGGAGCCAAAATCAAAAAAAGAAAAATGGTTTGTGAAGGCCTCGCTAAGGGTGTCTACACATGGCCTGACCCGACATCGTGCGAAAGGGACAGCTAGATCTGAATTCGACAGGAGCAAAAGAACTACTAAGGATAAGCTTCACCATTTCACTCCGCAGAAACTTATATAATTATAGCCATGTGTTTCACACGATGTCGGGTCGGGTAATGTAGCGAGGCCTTTATTCTTTCGTCATTGGTCGAAACTCAACATCATGGCTCAACATTATTGCATTTTTGTATTTTTGATGAAGTCATGACACGTCTTTGTATTAGAGTGGCCTGACATCGTGTGAAAGAGATGGCTATATATAAATTTCCATAAATTTCTGAGGGAGCGAAAGGGAGAAGCTATAACCTTAATAGTTTGTTTCTTTTGCTCTCGTGAAATTCAAGTCTAGCTGTCCCTTTCACACGATGTCAGGTCAGACCATGCATAGACACCTTTATTTTACAAAACTTGTGTTATTTCGAGTGTTAATGTCCAAAAATGGTGGATTTTTATCTATTAAGTGTACGAATTTGTGAATTGGTGAATAGTATAATGTCTTGAAACGTGACTTTTCGTGTTGTTTCCAAAACTTCTAGTGTACGAAAAAAATATGACAAACAAGGCAATATAGCCTTAATGGCTCTAGCGTGTCCATTGGGTGAAAACAAAAACATTGCATTTTTGGCAGATTTTTTTCTCTTTTATTTTGGCTTCACACGTTGAGAATTTTTACAGCTTCACATACTGCATCATACGATTTACCAACATCCAACACTCGTTCGCGTTCACGAACAATAATAATTCATGAACAAAAATTACACAATAAATATTTAAAATAATTAAAAACTAAACTCGAAATAACATACGTTTTGGAAAAATGAGGCGACATGTTTCCACGTTCCCGCTAAAACCCTGTCGTGACATTTGAAACAACAGATTTTATTTTAAAGTATTTTTTTAGGTTATGTTTATATTTTGAAAATCAAGATATGAGTTGTTTTTATGTACAAAATATGTAAAAGGACATATTTTATTGCAATGACTCACAAGATTTTGCAAGCGTTCGACGTTCTCAATGAAGAATCATCAGGTGACTGCAAATCTAACTCAAATTTTGAAAAAACAACCATCCTTAACTTGCAATAAGACTTCCCTGTGATTCCAGAGCTATATCTCGGTCAAGAAGTAGAAGAAACATGTTCTATCGAGCCCTTAGTGTTCTACAGGGACTATGTGTCGAAAAATATACCTGTAATCATTCGAGGGGGCTGTTCTACTTGGCCTGCGGTGAAAAAATGGAATGCTCAATATTTCAGGTTTGCATTAAGATAAAACCATTTTCTCTTCTCTGTCTGCACTTGAACTAAAATAATAAACACCGCCATTAAGCAGTCTGCTGCATATTTGCAACTGATTGCAAGTTTCGGTTAGATATATGAGCATCAATAGTGTCTTACTGCCATGCAATGCTAAACGACCGCCTTATCTTCTATCATATTTCTATCTTATAAGTTCTGGTCAAACTGACACTGAAGCATTGTTTCAAACCTTGTCAACCACAGAGCGATCATTGCTTTGAAAGTACCTAATGATCAAATAGTTTGTATTGTTATAGGGAGACAATCCCACACAAAAAAGTTACTGTGGCTATAACACCTAATGGCCTAGCAGATGGTATAACAAAGAAAGGTGACATCAACTATTTTGTGATGCCGCATGAAGAGGACATGACAATGACTGAATTTCTAGAAGCATTGGAGGCGAAAAGGTAAAATAGTTTGTTAAAAATAACTGGCAGCATGACCCCTGCCATATCTAATTTATTTTTCGAGAAAAAACAGAATTTGAGGTGTCATACTTAGTTTCCCTTTAGCCAAAGTAAATGTCGTAAATCTGAGAATAATGTCATCTAATCTATGAGCAATATCGCGTATTATGTAAAATATATCTTTAGAACAAGAAGACATATGTTTATTTTCCCTATTCGACTATTTTCTTTCCCTTTCCACTTTCTAGGCCAGAAGAAATAGTCTACATCCAGAAGCAGAACTCCAACCTCACTCAAGACTTTACCGAGCTACTCCCTGATGTGTACAAGGATGTCAAGTTCGCCAGTGACGCATTCAATAAACAGCCTGACGCTGTCAACTTCTGGATGGGAGATGAGAGAGCTGTTACCTCTAGTTAGTGATATAGATATACAACTAATAACCATACGGGCGCTTTATTTTCCAGATCGTGATTAGCATATAAAAGTTTAGTGATGCAAAAAATAGTGCTGGTGATTATGACCTTTCTGATCTATGAAGACGTACATTCTCTGAATTCCAGTGCACAAAGACCCTTACGAGAACATCTACTGCGTGATTGATGGCACAAAGCGGTTTACCCTCATCCCTCCCACCGACCTCCCATATGTGCCCTATAAGTGGTACTCACAGGCCGTGTTCAAGAGAGAAGAAGGCCGCTGGGACATTGACCCTATAAAAGAGGAAGGTTCTAAGAAGCTGCCTTGGATATGTATAGGTGAGTAAAGCTAAAGGTATGCTGTATTAGTAGTTCTGTGAACAGTAGACCTCGTGAGCACAAACTTTTTTGTAAAACCTCTATTCAAAATTTTTTTTTTTTTCGATTTATTCTATTATAACGAGGCTAAGGTTGAAATTGCTTTGGATAACGGCCACATCTATACCTAGGTAGTTCGTCCAACTGAGACCTCACGACCTTATATCTTGACAACCTCTTGACCGATTTTGCTCATGTTCTTCAAATTTTATTCAAAATTCTTGTTTAGAATTGAGTACCGAATGTTTCTGCCAAATAGTATCAAAATCGGCCGCATCAATAAATTGTTTTTCAAAGTACTTGTTTTTCAATACTCTACTCGCACTTGAACCTCATTAATGTTTTCCCTAGAACAAGCAGGCGAAGCCGCGGGCAGTAGCTAGTAAGAAATAAATATCTTAAAATAGGAAAGAAAAACCCACGTATGTTCTCTGTTATATACAGTAAAAGTTCTTTATTCGCGGGGTATATGTTCAAAAATATGCCGCGAACACAGAAACCGTGAACACGGAATGGTAGTTTATATGGGATTATAGGGTAACAAAAAAGTTCCTAGGTGACAAAAATATATATATATATATATAAAAAAAACAATTTAATTGAAGTTTTTGAACATTTTGACCATTTGACGGCATTTCCAAAGGATATTGCGTTGGATACCTATTAGAATCCTTTTATTGTTATGTATGTACTTAATAGATCCGCGAATACAGGAAATGGGTCGCATTTTTTTAATCCGCGAATAGTGAAAACGCGAACGAAGAAAGCGCGAATAAGGAGCTTTTACTGTATATTTTCAGATCCCCTCTCCTCATCAGACATCGCGAGCTACCCAAGGTTCCTCAAAGCACACAAGTACACTGTGGAACTACATAAAGGAGATTGCCTGTACCTGCCCAGCCTGTGGTTCCACCACGTGACGCAGAGCCACGGGTGCATAGCGGTCAACTATTGGTACGACATGGATTTCGACATCAAGTACTGTTACTTTAGAATGCTTGAAAGCCTATGTAATAAGTTATAATACGAAATTAACTGTTTATAAAAAAGTAGCTACTAGGGAATGTAAGTAAGTAAGCAAACTACTTCCTTGCCAAATTTCAGCCGTTAGATGTGAAACGGTACTAATTAAAAAAATACTAGTCTCATACGCGTGGCCCAGTTTGTTAAGAACCTTAGAATAGAAATTTTAAAATTTTACATTTTCGGGTTCATTTTTTTTTTGTTTTTTTTTTTTTTCTCTTTCCTCCTAAGAGGATTATGGCGTCGCACGTCTTATGCATTTGCCAGTGTCAAGTATACTCATATTTTTTCTAGTTTTGGTGAATATTGTCAAATAAGTCATAGACACAGTCACAGTCGAGCAAAGCAAGTCACGATCAAGTTCAAGTCATGCCCCAGTAAAGTGGTGAAAACTTTACTAAAGCCTTATATGGAGTTTTGGAAACAACACGAAAATTCACGTTTCACAACATTATACCATTCACCAACACTCGTGCATATTCACGAACACTTAACTGGTAAAACTTCACCGTTTTTACACATAAACACTCTAAATAACACAAGTTTTAGAAAATAATAAAATGACGCGACATGAATTCTTCACGTTCCCGCCAAAACTCCTTTTATTTTGTTTTTCGATGACGTGCCGCTAAAGTGCCCAGGATTTGAGCGGTTGCCATAAAAAAAAAAAATAGATAGCAGTTAAAAACTAATAATAGAATTAGAACGCAATTTTTTTTTTGTCAGGCTTCCCTAATGCCGCACTTAGAGACGTTTAATGACTAGTTTGTACGTCTCTAACTAAAAATAAACTATAGTCCATGGATCTTGTATCACACTGGATAGAGTGATTGCTTTGGCAGCGTGTCCACTTTCTGTTGTGACGTTTAGTGAGTAGGGAAGTGAAAACTAGTGCAGAATCTATCGATAAAAATGTACACAGTGTACAAAACTAAGAATTTGTAAATTAAGAACACAATGTTTGCAAAAATATGTACTTTATTGAACATCGAAACTCGGAATTGCCATGTAAATAGTACGAATATATATAGTATATATAGTAACTATGAAAGTTAATAAGTATCTACACCTTCTCCTAGTTTCTTTTATTCTTCCTAGTTTTTTAATTGACAGCCCAGTCATAAAACTAGATTTTTCAAAATCGAGAGTATTTAGGTGGCTCCCAGTTTTCGCGCCTCACAGCCTTTATCCACTGATTTCTGATTTCCTGACATTTTGGAAACCTATAACAAAATGTTTTATTTTAATTAATTGTTTAACCATGACACAACATTGGTACAAATTATCATACATTTCAAGCCGCGAAAGCTTCAAAAAGATTAAAATTAATTATCGATAGAATACGTATCAAGCCGATTAAACGCGGAAAGGAATTAACGGTTCATGTTTCACTTAATGTAGTATATGTAGGATATTACAAGAATATTATTAGATAAATATCGACCAAATATCGACAAAGTTTGAAACGTGCAGTGGTACTTCACTAGCAGGAACACGTAAAACAATGCATTTATTTATCTTAAATTAATGCTTAAATTCATTACTAAATAACACTGCGTGATAGTTGTATGACTTCAAACATGTATATTCTTTAAGTGAAACGAATATTTAGCTTTGATTCTGGTTATTTTAGGTAAAAAACGCTACAAAAGACTTACGTGTGAAATGATAATTCTGGATCTTTTACTCCCCCTTTCGTTGTTCTCGATGCACAATACACAGCACAACACGCCATAATGCCACTATGTATAACAATATTAAGTATTCACAGCGATATTTTGATCCAATTTGCTTTTTTAGTAAGACGGGTCGCAATGTTGTGACCGACTAGTCGGTCAAAATGGACACAGAGTGCGAGGTTGCCAATCTTACAATAGCTCTCTCGCTTACTCTATGCGACGACCCGTGAAATAAAAAGGGAAACATGACAATGTGAACGTCGGAGCGGCAACGTCTCATGGGTCTGTCCAGTATGATGCTTCGTCTAAGCTATAGTCTATAGAAAATCTTTACTTAGTGACGTAAGAATAATCATTAAACGTCTTTGAGTGCGGCCGTTTAGTGTAGTGAATTATCCAAATCATGTTTTATACTATATTTTTCTCGATAGCTCTAAGATTAATTTATTTTATTGTTGTTAATAAAAAATATTAAATAATAATACAGCATTTAATATTGGTTATAAAATAAGTAAGGTAGATGTTAAAACTAAAAAATCTACCGGACGCAATTTTTTAGCAATCGAAACGGAAGGGGAGCTGTGCAACTTCACATGCTGGAAAAGAAAAATAACTTTGAAGAAAATAAATGTAATTTTTTAAAGGTATTGTGGTTAAAGGCTAGCGAATTGCGGAGTTGAGAATAAGATTATGTGCGATTATATTAGAGGCCAAACCATGTAACGTATTAAATAGTAAAAAGTAAAAAGAAACAGGTTTTTTTAAATTAAAAACTGGAGGTTTTATTTTATTATTATTAATTTGTAGACGGGACTTTGGAGCGGGGAGAGATTTGTAGACAGGACTGTCGTACGTACGATGATGTCCGGGTAAAGATTGGATCGGGGAGTGTTGTGCAGACAGGGTTGTCCTTGTCGTACATACCATAACGTCCGGATAGAGGTTGGAGCGGGGAGAGTTTTGTAGCCGTGCGCAAACTCCACGCGCTGAGCACGCGCCCACGACGCCGCGCGACACGCACGCCGCGCCGCCTGCCCAGCCGCGCACTGCCACGAGGCGGCACTGCCCCAGCCGCCCGAGGCACAGCCGCACTGTCACGTTCGCTGCAACATCAGGCATTGATAGGAATCATTTTGTTTCGATCCATTGAAATAAATTATGTTCTACATACTAGATGTGACCCCGCAGTACATTGCAATATTCCATTTATTTGTGGACTATTTGCCAAAGTTCTCAGTCACTTTGTTCTTGTACGCACCTAGTACATAAAAGTTCAATGTTCAGATCGTTAATATCTGTACACCATTTAATCAGGCTATACAATGTGCCCGCAAAAAATATATATATTTATTTATGTATATATGAATGAAATAGCAAAATTGTCTGAGTAAGAAGATAGATCGTAGCTTTTTTTGAAGAGTCCGTGTTAGGGAGTACCAAACTTTTACCAGCAATTTAACCGCCAAAAAGAAATCTACAAACTATTTATATAGAATTTCTGGATTAAAAACCAATGTTTCCCGGAAAAATTATAAAATAAGCGCTAATGTTTCATGATTACATAACAAGGTTTAAACTACTGAAATACTAAATTTTACTCCAAAACCAGGGTAGGTGTGTTTATCACTTTTGACAACACCGCCACATAACATTAGATGAGACGTGGTAAAACGTTAAGTCTCTCATATTTTTTTAACCGGATACATTCCACTGCTAGACAACGGCCTCCCCTAATTCAACATAAAAAATTCAAACAACATAAAGAAAAAAAAACGGGAAAGACACTTTACGGCCTTGATAGTCATCTCCGGGCCACTCGGGGGGCATGGGGTGCTTCTCCATGAAGTCGTTGACGGCCTCCTCGGCGCCAACGCACTGGGTTCTCCGGTTCGGCCCAGACACTAAACAGCAGATGCCACACATGCGTTTCTCGCCTAGCGCGCCACCCTGCGAATACTCATTCATAAGAGGTAGGTAGATAGGTTCTACATGACGTTCTACGTAACGGATGAATGGCAGGGATGAAGAGAGTAACCGGCCGAGTAGGAACTGTGCGGTGCGGGAGAGGTGTAATACCTACTTTGCTCCAAGCTCTTTCAACGCACGACTAACTCAGGAATTTACGATCTCCTGCTATAGTTACAGCTCATGAAGCAAGGGTCTTATAATAGTACTTTGGTATGCCCATCATATCTTTGTCCTGCTTGTTTATCGTAAGATTGTACCTTTGATCTCTTGAGTGGCCAGAGGTATCGTGGTTTTACCTGCCATCTTCTAGCTTATCCCATTTTATCCGAATGCTACAAGAAGCTACAAAATGTCTCTACTAGCTACATAAGTACCGGTGATCGTAGGCACTGGCACTCCCTGAGCCCCAGCAGGGCGCACTCTGCCGCGTGGCAGGTCCAGTCTTTCATACACCGCCCGCCAAGCCCACATCGGCAAGTCTTGGGGTTGTTACATATGCAATTTAAGTTCTGATTCTTGCAGTCCTGAAAAAACATGGAAAACCATCGTCATTATCCACAGCCTTACTCACTTCAAAGATGCTTTAACCTACTGATTTCTTCGTTATCCTACTGGTGAGGTGGCCTTTCTCTTGCTTCCATCGATATGCCTAAGACATGTAAAAATAAACAGACTGTAAATGAAATAAAGTAAGGCAATACGAGTAGTGTGCATCAATGTGAAAATTAAAAAATCTATGATAATACTAAACTGCTATCAATGTCGTCAAATCTTGGTAAGTAATAGTGAAGAACTTACTATACCACTCTCTGTGAGGTCTGCGAACTGACAGTTCGCCTGGCAGCACAGACCCTGCGAGGGGTGGCACTGCGCCGAAGGAGCCACAGAGCAGCCTTCCTTGTGCACTGTGCTGCAAAACGTTACATGAGGAACAGAATTCTACCAACTCAAGGTATCTAAACGCTATAGCGGTCGGACGAGACTCATTAAAAACCAAGTCAAATAGTTTTTGCAGAGTAGGTCCTAAACAGAATACTAATAACGATAGAAAGCTTTACCCTTCTTCAAAAGCAAGCGCTCCACCAGCTCTGGGGGTACAGCAGGGGTCCCTGATGTTGCAGCGCGATGGAAGACCGCAATCACAAGCCTCACCGTCTTCCACGATTCCTGGAAGTATTCCTAGTTTGAAAGAAAATAATGGCACGAAGGCTGCTGTGCTAGTGTCTGCTGTATTCAGTCAGCCATCATTCTGTTGTATGTTAAATGGTACAGGAATGAAATTTCAATGCTAGAGTCCGCGTAACGGGGCCCAGAACCTATAATGTAAATAAGATGATATCAGAGGTATCGATGTATGCGTGAAACAAGCCTTCAACTTTAACGAGTCACTTCTGCCTCTAAATATCGAACCTCACCTAGCAGCTTAGCTGTAGTGAATTTGAAGTTAGCAGTGACTCGTTAAAAATCAAAAAATTAATGTAGACGTTACATGTGTACATGAACATGCTCTGTGACGTGACGATACTCCAAAAAGTTACCGTTTCCACAATAAGGCTTGACCTCGTCCGTGAAGCAGTAACTCATGCTGTTTAGAGTGGTAGCTATCAGCCGCTTGCTGCAGAGCGAGAATTCGAAGTTATTACTATTTTCCGCCGAAGTCGACTGGGAACTCATTAGATGGCCGCGGCACTCCGGTGTGGGGAAATTGTCGTCGTGGTGCGCACCGAAACTGTGACCTATGACGATATAAAACTCTATAGAGTGCCTCTTAGGAGCACGTTTACTGACGAGCGACGTCAGGGCCGTGTTCAGAAGGTGGTCCTTACGTCGTCTGACGACGCTCGATAACATTATTAGTTTGATTAGCGTCTTCGGATGACATTACGTCGCAAACCCATCTTATGCGCAAGCGTGAGCGCCGCTATCCTCTGCGGCACGTGCTCGTTTTCGGTGGCGATGGTTATGCTAACACCAGCGTGTTGAAAGACCTAAAGTTTCATTACCCACCGGCCGAAACGGCAAGACTTGAAACTAAGAAGGAACGTCGTTAACCCATCTCATGCGCGAGTGTGAGCGCCGCTATCCGCTGCGGCACACGCTCGCTGTCAGCAGAGGTGGCATGTGCTATCGCCAGAGTGTTGAAGGAGCGCCCGTACGCTCGACGATCGCATAGTCCACCTGCTGCGCCGCCTAGCCCGCCGCCCAGCGACGTGAAACTACAACAAATTTGCCTTCAAACGCTAATTCTTTGTGAATGCTACAGAAGATGCTACAGATTGCTGAATTAGTCGGTTTCAATCTACAGTCCACGAAGGTCGTGTAGAGATGCTGAGCATTGGTAAAGCACAGATCATTTGCAGGTTCATCGAATCCTGCCAGAAGCACAGCTATTTTGCTGTAATGTACCTATATCAGCTCAAACAGAATGGTTTCGAATCGAGATCTACATACTCACCATCGGCGTGATATAATGTTAGGATGACAGAGATGGTGTGTAGATTTCGAATTGAATTTTTTAACTGTCCACCATTACAATCGTGGCTTTGTAGTGCTGTAGCGACTGTCTCATTTTACTGCAGCCATGCTATACTTTGACACTGCCGTGTGTCTAAACTAAACCCTGAAAGTTCTGGATATGTCTCAGGGTGATGAGCGCAGTGCATTGCCGCGCATGGTTTCAAACTGTTGAAGTTCAAAATTCTGGGTGGAACTCAACTGAACTGTAATGGGCAAGTGTGACGCTTAACATCAGCGGCTTATTCGTCTCATCACCGAGTAACATTAAAAAGTAGAGGGACGCGCGATAAGGTTCAAGGTCGCGCTACATCGGCGGATGAACCTAACAATCATCGCAATAAGAACTTCACGTCGCGATACGAGCCCTGATCTTACGGTACGATCTTTATTGTAATGTTATTGAATAAAATTACAGAAGAGCAAAGTTCAATTGGCCGGTATAAGCACAATTAAACAAGGGTATACAGTAAATAATACCTAGAAGTATAGTTATATATAAATATCTATCAACTCAGCATCTAATTGTATACCAGGGTGAGTTCAATAAGAAGAATCTAATGCGAATGCGGAATAAATAATAAACGATGCTCATGTTTCACGAAAAAAAAAGGTACCACAGTAGTTAGTACTACGGTGCAAAAATAGTTAGGCCAACCAACATAAGTCCGTTCGCATGTCCACCTAGTTTTCAGGGCGTTCCCCTTACCTTGTCGACAAACATCAGATATTTCTAGCGAGGTCCAGTTTAAAAGTCATTTGGAGAGCAAGGCTGGATTAACTACCAGTAAACTCAGTGTACTCAACGGAGCCAAGCGGTATTACACACCGAACCAGTGTCTTTTATTGTATAAAGCGCAAGTACGCCCACACATGTAGTACTGAAACCATCTCTGGAGTGGTGCACCGAAGTACCAGGTCGACCCTCCTGAGTCCTTGCAAAGAAGAGCCGTTAGACTTATCGATGACCGGAAACTAACTAACAAGTTAGAGCCGCTGAGCTTGCTCCGGGACGTTAGCTCGTTTAGTTTGTGCTACAGGTGATACTGATGAACTTTTGAACTCATCCCTCCATCCCGGTTATACCATCGAACCGGCCGCCATCGCCAGAAAAGTCACTCTCACCGTTCGATTTAATCGATTGTTACAGGTCGTTAGATTGTTAGTCGTTACAGGTTACAGGTACGTGTACCTGTAGCTTGTGGATTGGCTTACCACCTTCGGTTTTTCCTCCGTAATACAGTCTCGACTGTTTCAAACGAAGGGCAAATAGAATACTCAAATGTAGCCAACGCACTGACTATACCCCGGGTTTTGAAGGCGGCGGTGACCACTTACAATCAGGAGGCCCGGCGCTTGTTTGCCACCAATAAAGCAAAAAAAAAACAACATTTTTATAACCAGCTAGTTTTTTTTTTAATTCATTAAAAAAAGTGAAAAGTAACCTTAATCCCAGTGTCCTGTTATGGAACGCATGCCCCGAGAAGGCCACACCGAGGCAGACCTCGGACAGGCGCCGGAGCCTCGCAAACTTCATCAGGTACTCGCGGCCGTCGACCGAGAGCTCGTCCAGGAGGTCGCCAAACACTCGCTTATTCGTCTCATGGGACGTCAGCACTAGGATGTACTTTACTGAAAACCCTGGGGATGATAAAAGGAATTATTCAGCACGTATTCTGAGAAAACCCTGGGGATGATAAAAGGAATTATTCAGCACGTATTCTGAGAAAACCCTGGGGATGATAAAAGGAATTATTCAGCACATATTCTGAGAAAACCCTGGGGATGATAAAAGGAATTATTCAGCACGTATTCTGATCCTGACTCGCACGCACGTATTCTTTTTTGTTTTCTGATTGACGTAACCCCCTGGTAATATACTTACTAGGTAGAAAGGAGAACGTCAGTGAGTTTGGTCTTCAGTGCTTTAGTTCTAGTTGCATGCAGAGAGCTATGCTGCAGTGCAGTGCTCGTTTGGCTGTACCCGCGTGTGTCCATACGCGGGTACAGCCAAACGAGTATGTCCTTAAACTGGGACTAGGACCACCGGTTTTTTTTATTGTTAAGTTTTTTCCTTCTAGGCCAAAATAGAAATAAGCTCTGGCCGGAAGCGTGGCTTTAATATTGTAAAAGGCCTAGCCTACCAACTAAACGGCACCTTGACAATGATAATTCTACTCAGTAATAGAACCAATGATATTTAATTTTTACTTTCAAAATGGCACTTTGAATTCGGCTCCGCTGCAGCCTATTTACAGCTCGTTGTTACCTAGCAATCAAGTTTCGCCAAAGACTGCGAAAGAAGATGTGAAATGTAAGAGATTAAAAGAGATAGCTATAATGAAATCTTTCAAGACACGACGTTGCAGCGGAAAGACACTACAGATTAGTTATTTTAGACACTTTTTAAAAATAAATTATCGCAAAGTTACGCCTGAATCAATCAACTACTTTTCAAAAAAGATTTTTCGAGGCCGTATATGGGCGCTAAAATCGCATTTCAAATTTAATATTATTGAATAGAACACGATATTAAAGTCATCTCACCGATATTATCCGGTATCCCATCCTCATTAAAATCCGCGTTCCTGAAAATGATATCAGCCTGCGCCACAGAATGCATCATTCGCTGAACCACATTGTTGAGGCTGGAGTTGGCGTCCTTCTCGTAGAACTCCTTATCAGCTAAGAGAAGCAGGTCGCATATGCGGGCGCGGGCGGTGCCGATGATGCGCCGAGGCTCCTCGATTTGGTACGGCAGGTAACGCCGGTCTATGTTTAACTGGCTCATCTGGGAATTCGTAAGGATGTTTGCACATGGCCTGACCTGACATCGTGCGATTGAGATGGCTACATATTAGTTTCTGGGGGAGCGAAAGGGAGAAGCTATAACCTTAATAGTTTGTTTATTTTGCTCCCGTGAAATTTAAGTCTAGCTGTTTCACACGGTGTCAAGTCAGGCCATGTAGCGACGCCTTAACTGACGTTATGATTTTGGTACAAAACAATAGGTACTCGAGTGGTCTCGGCTTGGCTCCAACAATGGAGGAACTTTTTTTGTTTGTTACGATTTACAGGCTAGTCGTTTATATGATGATAAGCTAGGGTGTGATCGAAGATGGTAGAACACATCCAGACTGAAATGGGAACTGGCTCTCAAGCCTTAAGTGAGGCTGTCGGAACACAACGAGGTACTAGGCGACAGTATTTTTTTTTTGATAGACAGCCGAATAGATAGTACCTTACCACAATGCCAACGGTTACGTTGTACATTTCTTTACGATTCTTTTCTTCACCGTTAGCTCAAGGTCATTGTTAGGATGCGCCCAGCAACGTGCGAACCAAACTTTTTAACCACTGACACACCATCGCTACACTTTTACCTCAATTAAAGATAATGGTATACTGGTTGTTCGGTTAGACGTTCTTATTCGAGATTGGGGCGATAAATCCTGCACTGACGTCCCGCATGGGACCCAGACCCAAGCCAACCCAGACCGGAATCCGGTTCAGTCCGGTTGAAATACCGGAGCGAGGCTCTGGGCCGCTGGCATAGCTGCTCCAGTGGTGTAAATGGTGTTGTCGATGATGATGAGACCAAGTCAAGCTGTCGGGGTAACATGGCTGATGTTGAAGCTGCATCAAGCAATCTAGACAACGGACATTCTACGATATCGTTGTAATCATCGTTATTTATAAGTTTTATATTACTACGGGACTAACCATGAAATAGCACAAAATAACAGTTGTTCCATAGAACAACGTCAAACCCGCAAACCCCCAAATTGAATATGAAATTATTTATTTTTCGCGATTTTATTGTTGGCTTTAGTAAAAGTTGTTCATAATATTCTAAAAAACTCGTTCGACGCTGACGCTAAGCCGATATGCTCCATACACATGCACACTAATACATATCATAGAACATGTCTGAAAACCGAGTATAGCACTAGTAGTACGAAAGTGATAAGCAGTGACAGCTAGTAAGGTGATTTCACTTTGCTTACCCTCAAATATGAATCAACAGAGAAGAGACAGAAGAATATATATTGATATAAGGTGCCTGATTCTCCAAGATACGATAAGATAGGTAGATACGTGGCCAGAAGTCCGCCATCCCCAAAAATGTGCCGCCTTCGGGGGGTGCCGACTTTTAGACAACAATGTCGAAGGCAAAAAAATTATAAATGTGTTTCTTCATTTTACACAAAAAAAAACATAGTTGGTTACTATTCCTTATTATCCGATTCCAATTGAAATCCGATTGACATTCAATTAAAATCAATTTGAAACCAACTGATTTCAATTGAAAGTCAATCGGAGTTTTATTTTGATAATATTTTTTTTTAGCTCTATGGTCATGGGTGTTTAGCACCTACTATTTGGCTCTCATGGGTACCCAAGCCCCCGATCACCCACGGAGTCAGCGCCTCTGACCACCCTCTATTAGCTAACTTGGCTGCCTACCACCAGTAGACTACAGCTAAGTCCTAATTGTTGCTTGGTAAATTCAGCGCCCAACGCTGTTTAAATAGGTACATCACAAAGTGAACATCATCACCTGATCACCTGAGCATCGTGTCGTCTCTGCCGCGGCGGCGGCGGCACATTGTCGTCCTCAAATGCGCCGAAAGACTTGCGGGGGTCGTCTTTGCCGTACGGATCAGCGTGAAGGGTTTTATTTCCTGAAACCGTTAGAAATAAGTCGTAGGTGAATTAGGCCACGGCCGACCCCGTGGAGCGAGGGTTAGGAAAATAGCGCTTTAGTTTATCCTCTGCCAATCGTAAGAGCCAACTAATATGAGGCTTTTAGGCTCGTGGGTGGTCAGATTTGGGTCTAATTTCCGGTTTAAGCAAGCCCATGGAAGATATTGCTGCAGTGGGATTTTGCACCTCAAGCCGACAATGAGAGAACACGTGGCGGCATCTCTGCACCCGAGGAATATTCATCCCTTCGCACTGCGACTGCCAAGAACTTAGTCCCCATACTCCATACCATCAGTACCTATATTCCAACCAATGCAGCCGTGACTCGTAGAAGTTGAAATAAAATCAATTACCTAGTTGACTCTACTTCTGCAACATGTCCACGACCATGCAACTACGGCAAATAGCCAATTTGTTAATTGGAGAAAGATTTGGACCCCTTCACAGGAAATTACGCAACTTTCCTTGTATGGAGGTTTGTGTGAATCTTTTAAATTCTAATTTTGTTCCGTATTAGGTGCAATAGGCATTGACCTATTATTACTAGCGACAGCTAGTATTCCTTGTACATTTTTTATTAACTTTCTACACAAGATACAATCTAGGTATATAGGTACTCCTACTGAAAAAGGTCATACCATCCAACTTAAGCCCACAGCGCCAACGACGCCAACGCTGCTAAGAAGATCCAACACGACAGGAATACAATGTATTTATGACACCACCGTGTTGGTTCTCATTAGCAGTAGCGCTCTTTGTTGTATTTCCTTGGTTGTCAAAGTCTAGGTGACGTCAAGAAGTGGATAGGACCGGAATTTCCGGTTGCTAACAGCATATAAGTAATAACGAAAAAAAACTGCATACAGAAACCATTGCCATTGTATCCAAAGAATTATGGCACATGCGAAAAAAGCGTATTGAACTGACTTAGCTCGTACTTAAGTGCAGTACTCCATAGAACTGATGGTCGTCTCCTATATACCCTTCAGCGGATCCTGACGCCGGGTCCTCCATTGGAAACCCAAACGCCATCGTGAACTCAGTTAAAGGGTACGCCTTTAAAAATTGATCGTCTTCTACGTCCTCGCCGTTAGATTCTTCATAAAGGTCGTCATCGTCATCATCAGGCTCCAGCAGCAAGGCTGAACGATTGTTCGCTAATGAAGATGATCCTGGAATGTTTATAAGCTCAATTGCTCAATGTCATATAAATATGCAACTAAACCTACCACCGTTTTTCGTTGTGTTTCGAGTGGATTAAACGCGGACAACTTCAATCATTCCTAAAGATACATTTGGGTGTTTGAATCGCGAACCGCGCTTAGCGCTACGGGCATCAAAATCCAGAATTGCGTGGAGCGTGCTACCATAGCTGTTCCCCGCTCCTTACTCTATGCGGTCGCGTGATTTTTTATAGATAGTAGATACGTATCCTTAAGAGCGCGGGGCGCGGAGCTCGGAAGGCCTGCGCACGACGTGCGGAGAGCGATCTCGGTGGATACCCACCTTTAGGAATGTTTGAATATTATTATGAAATACCTACAGTAATTTACTTAATTATAGTTGACCGAGCGAAGTGACGATCTGAGTCTTGTTCCAGTAGATGCTAAGGTAAGTACTTATATCGTTTGTAACAAAGAGACAGCCTAAGTTACCAATAGGCATCAGCTTCAAACACAGGAAATGCGTCTTGCTCCCGAACCGGCCTTCCACCAGCACGAAGCCATCCATGTTGCACATGATCTCGTCTACAGTCTGAGGATCAGTGCCTATCTTCACCGTGGTCATCATCACGGAGGCAGCTAGGAGCAGGATGATCATAGCTATTTGAGTCTAACTGAAGACATCGTACGCAAATGCTTAGTAATTTTATCAGAAGTTGTTTTTGAATATTCTGTTTTGTTTATGCACCAAAAGCACTTTTCGGGTTACGCTGTCAGGTTGATTTGTGTCAAAGAAGACTTAAGTTTTGACTTAGACCTTTTTAAGGGCGAGCACTGACTGTCAAAACCAAAATCCTTTTAAAACGGTCATCGATGCAATGATAATTGCAGGAAAAATAAAAGACTGCATTATCTGCTTAACGCGACGTACGGCGTTTTTCAGTTTTTCTACACACTTGCGAGGAAAAAAACTTGAAACCTAAATTTGAAAATTTCGTAGGCCGCTAGGTGCATGTTTCTCTTTAGAATTTGGTGGCAACACTATCACTCGCGTTTCGAACCTCGATTACTATCTCCTGCTGGGTTTAATCTAAGTACGTATTTTACTATTATTTTATTATTTCTTGGTTGGTCCCATAGTAAAAGTTGTTCATAATGATGAGTACATACCTTTTAATATTGTTGCACCTTTCACTAACACCTTGTATGTAAATATAGATAGATAGATAGATAGAATCCACGCGAACGAAGTTGCGGGTAACAGCTACTAATAATATAATAATAACACTCACAACGTAGAAATAAGTACCTACAGTAGACATTTTTAACTCATAAATTCACATAAAAAGTAACACGCATTAACTTTTTATGGGAAACAAATAAGTACTAAAGTCCGTAATTTCTAAGGCTTCTGCGGCGGCTCCGGCGCCGGATGGGCAGGCTTACATTAATTAGAGTCTATTTAAAGCTGCCTGCACTATTCCTCGAATGCCAGGCGCTAAATATAAGCTAATTGCTGCACGTGGCGCATGCTTGAGGAGCCTGGGGCTCCGGGAATCGTGCGTCGTGGACTCGCGAGCCAGTGACCAAACTGGCCTATTAGCCCATACAATTTAGCGTTTGACCCGGAAGTACCAAATAACTGTTTTTTTTTGTACATAGTTGTAAAACAAACCTCTCATATTAATATACAATAATTAAACAAAATGCGTATCTGGAAGAGACTCTTTTACATTTTGCAATATCGTCTCTATTTGCGCTATGTTAGAGTCTATCCAGATGACGATCGTGAGCACGGCTGTGAGTCGATAATGTATTATGGCCAAGCATAAATGCTTTTTCTATGTTCAGTACCTCCAGACTGTTTAATTTAATTTAATATTGATTCTACGTTAGCAAATAATACAAAACACAACCGGTTCCTCCATACTAGTTAAGTCCCGTAACTTGACTGGGCTATATCATCAATTAGGGATAGTGTTTTTTATGGTTGACTGGCTAGGCGTTAGACCACAACGCGCCTGATGTTAAATGGCGGTGTCTTAAATGGTTAACACATCTAGGCTGATGGGAACTAGTCTTGTAATAACGTTTTAACTAAAAAAAAAGTCCTATAAAGTGTCAATATTATTAGGTCTGTGCATAGAGCAACACTGGCCTCCGGCCGACCCTGGGCCGGTACCGAGTTGCTCAAGGCATGTGCACCAAACCCCCATAACGACCTAATTTGATAAAAAAATGATTTTTCTATTTAGTGCACCTCATTGCTTAGTTATGTAGATTAAAAATCTTATTTTGAGATGTATGTTTTTTGGTTCTGTCATCTAGTATTGCATAGCGGGAAAATACTCGGAAAATATGATTAGGTGCATCACATTTACTCGATAAAAAAAACATTGAAACGACCTCGTTTTACACACAGTTTTCGCTGCCGCGGCGCTCAGAACCCCTAGTGTTATATTCAAGTGATTATTACACTAACAGCAGTTTCATCGATGCTAATAGTGAGGTAATAATAATATCTAGGATTGCATCGAACAAAATTTTGATTGATTTCCTAGTTTAGATGTAATTATCAAATATCTGTTTTTTGCTTAGCGCGCGCTAAAGCCATCTTTTCATCTGCGCGCGAAAGTATTTCTCTCGAAATAGCCTCTTGACTGGATATCCGATAAATGGATCCCTCTTAGACTAAGTACTTTCACAATGAAAATCAGAATTTTGTACAGAGGGTATAAAATAATTAAAATTGATTAAACGCCGGTGGTTTACCAACCATTATTGTTTCTACCACAGGCCAATAAACGGACAAAAAGGGTTTTTTTAAACCAGTGCAACCTAAGATCCTGTTATATAAACCTTGGACTCGTCTAGCAGGAGTCATGCCCGTAATGGCTGCTTTCTCATGCATCATGGAAGGTAAATCGACGGAGGACGATTTAGTGACTATTTTGAATATATATAGAGAGAGATATAGAGCTTAAAAGTGTTGCTGTAGGCATTATTTAGCAGTTGAAATGTAAGAGGCTCACGATCATGTAAAACGTCATTTTAAACCACTCTTGTGACACTGCGTTAGTATGTAGTACGTACCTACCTACTATATAGTTTTAGGTAATACGATAAATTCTTACAAATACTGTTTTGATTTATTAAAAATAAACACTACATACAACGACACTAGGAAAAAATGCTCACACCAAACACAAAAACTAATCTACAGGGTTATAAGGAAAGGGTATGCTAAGTCGAAAAGGGCTCATAGTACTCATGATTGTGAACAACTTTTACTATGGGACCAACCCTGAAATCGAGAAAAAAATATCAGCTGTTCCATACATTATGTCGAGTGTCATTGACATTTTCGTGAACTGATTTTAATGAAACAAAGTTTGTTATAAAGCCTAGGATACCACCTTTGAGCAACACAGGCCTCCGGCCGCCGTTCGGGCCGGTACCGAGTTGGTAAATGGGCACCACACACCATTTTTTGGAAAACCGCATGGCAACACATCTCTTAATTCTACAAACTCTCAAGATAATCGAAATTCCAGCTTATGCTGAGCCTTGTCCACTAAGAATCCGGTATGTTCCGTGGTTCAACTTTTAATAGGCATATTCATATTTTCTTAAATTGCGCCATAACTTCAATATTCCTGCACCGATTTTGTGCGCAGCCAATGTTATGCCAATGTTATGCGATGTTATCAAGCCTATGTTATGCGCCGGAATTCACATAACAAATTTTAAAAGACTGCATGCAAATCCGTACCTTAGTTTCTGAGTTTATCCCGGACGGACAGACAGACAAAATTTTTGAAAACTATATTTTTGGGTTCTGTCGCTCAAAATACTCCGAAAAAATATATATTTTCAACCTTCAATGTATAGTAATCCCTTCGTTACAGTTTTGTTATGGCTATAGATATATCATATTAACTTATTTATGTATTTTTATTTAAGAAAAATAACAAATTTTTTCGAGTTCTTCCTGCTCCTTCGCTAAAATAGACATTTGCACATGACCGAAAGGCCGAGTCTTAATGATAAATTAATATTGAACTAAGATCACGTATTTGAGTTCTGATTGATACCGAATTAGCATAAAACTGTTAAATAAATATTGACCTAAATAATTAAATAAAATCCAATTACATAACTCTCTAATTCCCAATGCGAAGTCTTTGGCCTAAAACATCTACAGCAGTAAGAAAAATGCGGCTAAAACAGGTTTTGACGATTTATTTGCATAGACATAAATAAGGGGAAGCTGGGTAAAGTGGTCTGCACCTTAGAGGAATGAAATATGTCTATGAACCTTATTGTGATTCATTTTATTTTTTTACTAAGGACGCAAAGTTGTATTTTTTTTTTGTTTAGCTTTAAATATATTAAGTACGTTGGCGACAGAATAAACAAAAAAAAAACGCTAAGCAGAGCAGAACCCGGATGCAAAAAGTAGCCTACGACATTCCGGAAATAATGATGTATCTAACGACTGCACAAGGCAAAACATGCGACAGATAAACATACATACTTACTAACTTACATAGGTACATCCGAAAACCATTGCTGTCTTTCCTAGCCTTGACGGTTAAATAATTATCCTATTTACCTTCCCATCCTGAGTGTGACAGTTAACAGACGATAAGCTAAAAAAATATTTGTTGTTTGCCTGCTTTTCCCCAATCGACCCTGCTGTTTGGCATTTTCATATTTGTTTATTAGGCGACTCAGAATGCTGAAAATATTACTAATAAAATAAATAGTTACGGTTTGGTCGTTGGACACCAAAAATACATAGTAGATTTGAGAAGCTCTTCAATTTGACGTCGGTTATAAATAGTACGACTCTTCTTAGCCTGGAATACAGCCTGAGTTCTGTCTATCTATTTTCTACACGAATCATTTCGAAGAATGAGCAACATAGCTGCCCAATCTTATCCTACCATCCCCCCTTTACTACAACACAAGCAAATTTTGGCATTTTTTGTTCTTTTTTTATTTTAGTTTTTGTTTATAATTCTGAGTAACGGGTTGACCAAATCGCTCACCTGGTACTTGCCCGTAACAGTTGAAAACCACGCGCTCAATGAACTGCGCTCATCACCCCGAGTTATTAGATGTTAAATAAAGAGAAACATTACCCTTCAATCCGAAACACAGTAATATTTGCACACTACTCCTTGGCAGTTGAATAACTGGCAAAGGTGTGGTAGTTCCCCAGGAGGACTGCAGAAGAGCCCTACCACTACAAAATGTTGCCTTGTATAAGTATTTTAATAAAAGGACCGTTACATACAGACGGTCTCGGCAAATCTATAGAGTACCTAATTCTGTGCTAAGTTTGTTGAAAACCCTACAAACAACAGTCAAAATTATAAGCATAGCTTTTTCTATCTTAATTTTTGGCTCCAATTAGGTAGTGAATTTAGCCAGGTGTTTTATAATTTTTCATGATAATTCACAAAAAAAAAAAGCAATTCATAGTAGACATAGTCTAAGTAAACAACAATAATTTCAGTCACTGCCCAGTCCAAGTCTTGTTTCAAGTTCAAGTGGAAGCTTTATAGACCGGAAGTTTTCGTACCCCATGAGGTATGGAATTTTTGTCATGACATTGAATTATCTTACACTTTGAAATATCGAAAAAAAAAAATTTAAAAAAGTATGCTAGCGCCAAGTTTTTATCGGCCAACCCACCTTGAGATACTCATCAGCATTTTGTTTCTCGGCGGTTAAAAACTCGCAGAAATATGTCACGTGCAGGCGCCACCGCGCGCTTGAGTGAAAAGGTCGATGTTTTCCAAACAAAAATCCCCTACACGGTTACACGGTTCTTACGTTTAATTTCTGTGCAAGCATATACGCTTAGGAATGTAGCTATATCCGCAGCGTGTAGTTGTGCTCAGCCTACCACCCATCACTGTGCTGTGGTTGACGCGGACGCTCGCTTGTGCCATAAAAACTGAAAAAAAAGTTGTGTAGTTTTTTAACAATGTTGAAATACACAGTGAAGAAATATTGTGCCCAAGGGAGCAAAATTAACCAAGTTTTGGTGTCAGTTTTGAGTGAGTATTTTTTTTCTTCAAATTATTATCGGTTTTTAAATTTTATTTTACATTTCTTTTTTGTCAACCAAGACTGTTCTCTACATACCTAGTACTCGTATAAAATAAAGTCGCTTTCCGCATCTGTCTGTCAGTATATCCGCTTACTAACTCATCCTAAACCACGCAACGTATTTGGATTCGGATCGCACCATCAGTTAAATACTTTTTCACGGAAGGTTTATAAGTATATATTTTTTCCAATTTACACCCGTGTTAAACCGGGGCGGGTCGCTAGTAGAATATACTTACAACCTATCTTTCTTTTTTTTAAAGTTCGCTGCCAACTGGTAGTGGACTTAAACATTTGCAATATCTTTATACCTTCAATGGTCTCTGGGTAGTCCAACTGTTATTTTTGTGGAGTAGGCTAAGTATTGTAGGTAATAGTTGTAGTTAGTGTATATTGTTTAACTAATAAAGGCCTGATAATAAAATATCTCTGAATTTAAAGATTTAAAGTCAGAGTAAAAAAAAAAAAAATGATGACCTAATGGGTATACCTACCCACCATTATTATTATACCTAGTGCACCACATTAGGATATATCCATCTACCTAATGGGTATGCCCGAAAAGAATATCATCACTACGTTTACTACGGCTGTATAAGTTTTATACAGAATTCCATACAGAAAAATGAAAAAAAGGCGATTGTATGAAATATGTACTAGACCTGAATACCGATAGAGATAGTGCGATAGAGTCGAGCCATCGATAGAGCAAGACAGTGATAGCTACCATTTTTTTTCGTACAGTTTCATACATGTTCGTCTCTTTTTTTACTAGGCATTTGCGCCTGACTGCGTTTACGACACGCAAAAAACGCAAAATTCATTTTTTTTATTAAATCAAATTTTAAACAAATCCTTAACTCTAATGACGTCCATCCATTAACAACCGTTACAGGCGTGAATATTTAAATGAGTTGATTATTAATTCAATTCAATTCTTTATTTACAAAAATAAGCAACTTAAGGATAAACGACTTTCATACAAAACTGTCGATGCCTTTTTAGGCGTCCTACTACGATTTTGAACTGGGCATGACTTAACATAGGTCTAATTTGACCTCTAAGTATCGCAAAGTCGATAATTTAAAATGTTCATGGCTAGGAAATACCATCTTTCAACCCAATAATTACGACAAATTTTACGATTGTAGTGGTGTGTTCTTTACATGCGAATCATGCGATCATGGTGTGCGTGAAATATTGATGTGTGCGTGCGTCTTGCAAAAATTGTGTACACTGGTTGTGCCGCGCGCGCGTCACGCGGTTTACGCGACGTTGCCAGCTTGTCGGTAGGTGTGTGAGCGAGACTAGGTATCCTTGCCTCGCGGCTTAGTCCGCGCGCGGCCTTCGATAATTGCGACGTTGCGAGATTCGGTATCGGTGTGCAGTGCAGTGTTTGATTTGGTTACCTAATCTATCTATACCAATATTATAAAGAGGAAAGATTTGATTGTTTATTTATTTCATTGTTTGTTTGTTTGCATTGAATAGGCTCCGAAACTACTGAACCGATTTGAAAAATTCTTTCGCTGTTGGGAAGCTTCACTATCCCCGGGTGACATAGGTTATATTATATTTTCAAAAAAATTAGGGATCCTTACTAAAACTCCAATAATGTAACCCAAGATGATGTATTTCGCGTGCACTGCGAAAACTATTGATGATGAAAGAATAGTCTATACCAATATAATAAAGAGGAAAAATTTGATTGTTTGTTTGTTTGCATTGAATAGGCTTCGAAACTACTGAACCGATTTGAAAAATTCTTTCACTGTTGGGAAGCTACACTATCCCTATACTATATTATATTATATTTTTAAAAAATTTGGGATCCTTACTAAAACTCGAATAATGTAACCCAAGATGTAAAAAAAAATACCTAAAATATCCTTTACATCGCGTGCGTTGCGACAACTATTGATGATGATAGAATAATCTATCTATACCAATATTATAAAGAGGAAAGATTTGATTCTTTGTTTGTTTGTTTATTTGCATTGAATAGGCTCCGAAACTACTGAACGGATTTGAAAAATTATTTCGCTGTTGGGTAGCTTTTCAGCTTTCTTCATATTTTTTTTTTTTTTGTATCTTGACGCAAATAGAAGGGTTTTCGTGTGTGTATTATAATTTTTATTTTTTTGTTAAATACCCGTGCGAAGCCGGGGCGGGCTGCTAGTAACCTAATAATAACGTACATAATTATAATAGAATGCAGCAGACATCATCGTTGCGCTATAGACGCCATCAATATTCTGGCCAAAAAAAGAGCACGAAACGTGTTCGTGCTCGGCTGAAATATTATCATGGCGAAGGTGTTTCGTAAGTGCCTACCTACCTACCTAATTTATAAATAAAAAATATAATTCGAGACTTCTTGCCCATTTTCATGGCGATGGGGGGATTTCTACCCTTCCAACTGCGATTTTCATTTGCGGTCATAGATTTTAAGGATCATCATCATCATCATCATCAGCCTGTTCCCTATCGGTCATAGATTTAAAATTCATCATCATCATGATCAGCACGTTTCCTAACGTATCGAGACTTCTTGCCCATTTTCATGGCGATAGGGGATTTCTACCCGTCAAACTGCGACGTTCATTATCGGTCATAGATTTTAACCATAATCATCATCATCATTAGCCAAATTGCTACCGTATGGAGGCTTCTTACCCGTTTTCATCATGCTCCTCCTTTTTTTTTAACTTTACAAGTCGACCTAAACGATCCAGCCATACCCAACTGCAGGACCGCCCCGCGGGCCGCTCGCGGCCCGCGCAGCCTCGCGAAATACTAGTTTATATGTATAAAAATTATTATTCTATTCTTATATTTTGAGGACTTTGACATAGGTAACCATTTATAAATTTTTAGGGTTCCGTAGTACTACAAGGAACCCTTATAAGTTTGTCATGTCCGTCTGTCTGTCTGTCTGTCCGTCTGTCTGTTTGAATCCTTTACAGCCCGCACCGGCTTCGCACGGGTATATAACAAAAAAATAAAAATTATAATACACACACAAATCCCTTCTATTTGCGTCAAGTTACAAAAAAAATATATATATAAAGAAAGCTAAAAAGCTACCCAACAGCAAAAGAATTTTTCAAATCGGTTCAGTAGTTTCGGAGCCTATTCAATGCAAACAAACAAACAATCAAATCTTTCCTCTTTATAATATTTATTTTTGGTGTGACTAACTAATAACCCCATATCTAAAATTTGTTGGAATTCGGCTTTTCTGAGTATGGGGCTCGGTGCGAGCTCCATCAGTGCCAGGAAAAATAATGCAAAATTACGGGAAAAAAAATTCACCTCAATAATGATGATGAATGTGGTTTTTGCATTTTTATGTATGATCTCGTTGCGCGCACGCTCACTGATCCCGGGAAAAATATTGAAAAAATTCTGAAAAACTTCCTTCTTAGTGAAATAATAGATTTTTTGTAAAAGGTGCCTATATAGGTATAGGTACCTATATAGGTAGGTGGTAAGGTGGTAGATAGAGGTATATGAAAATCTTGAATATTTCGTGCTGCGCGATTGAAATATGTGCATAATACTAATAATACCTACCTACCTACCAACCAACCAACCAACCTACGTACCTTCCTACCTACCTACCTATTAGTTAGTTAGTTTTGTGTGTGGTGTTTGTTGTGTTGTTTGATAACTTATTCTGTAAAAAAATAGCACAAAAAGAACAAAAACTTCACAAAACAATTTTCAAATGAGGATTCGATCCGGGGACCTTCGTCTCATTGACATACACACCACAAAACGAAGCACATTGTAAATCCGTCTACTCGACCGCTCGGCCAGTCGATCTGATAGATGGAACGCCGAAAATCGGGTACTCAATTTCATATTTGCTTGTAACCGTTTTGAATTCGCATGTGATTCGGTCATAGATTTAAAATTCATCATCATCATCATCAGCCTGTTCCATATCGTACCGAGATTTCTTACCCATTTTTCATAGCAATGGGGAGATTTCTACCCGTCCAGCTGCGATTTTCATTTGCGGTCATAGATTTAAAATTCATCATCATCATCATCAGGCTGTTGATAACGTACAGAGATTTCTTGCCCATTTTCATGGCGATGGGGGATTTCTACCCGTCCAACTGCGATTTTAATTTTCGGTCATAGATTTAAAATTCATCATCATCATCATTAGCCTGTTCCCTATCGTACCGAGATTTCTTACCCATTTTCATGGCGATGGGAGGATTGGTACCCGTCCAACTGTGACCTTCGTTATCGGTCATAGATTTTAAGGATCATTATCATTATCATCCGCCTGTTCCCTATCGTACCGAGATTTCTTACCCATTTTCATAGCAATGGGGGGATTTCTACCCGTCCGACAGCGTTTTTCATTTGCGGTCATAGATTTAAAATTTTCCATCATCACCATCAGCCTTCTCCCTAACGTAACGAGATTTCTTAAAAAATACGTAATATGATTAAATTAAAAAATATTTTATTTTACTAGAATACCTACCGCTTGACGATACTCGTTATCTTTACCAAAATTCGTAAAGGTCGGTCCAGCCGTTTTATCGTGAACAGATAACAAACAGAAAGAGAGCTACTTTCAAAATTTATAGGATACTAGATGCGCCCCGCGGTTTCACCCGCGGTATAAACTCTGTAACGGCTGAACGGATTTGGATGAAATTTGGTATGGAGGCTACCATACCTAAATTTGGCTACCTCCATACCAAATTACATTAAAATCCATGCAGCTGTTACAGATTTGAACGGGAACAAACACACTTACATACTAACATACCTACTTACATACACACAAACTTTCGCATTTTGGTGTGACTAACTAATAACCCCATATCTAAAATTTGTTGGAATTCGGCATTTCTGAGTATGGGGCTCAGTGCGCGCTCCATCAGTGCTGCCAGGAAAAACAATGCAAAATTTCGGGAAAAAAATTCACCTCAATAATGATGATGAATGTGGTTTTTGCATTTTTATGTATGATCTCGTTGCGCGCACGCTCACTGATCCCGGGAAAAATATTGAAAAAATTCTGAAAAACTTCCTTCTTAGTGAAATAATAGATTTTTTGTAAAAGGTGCCTATATACTTAGGTATGGTACCTATATAGGTAGGTGGTAAGGTGGTAGATAGAGGTATATGAAAATCTTGAATATTTCGTGCTGCGCGATCAAAATATGCACATTATACTAATAATACCTACCTAGCCACCAACCAAGCAACCAACCTACCTACCTACCTATTAGTTAGTTTTGTGTGTTGTGTACACACAAAATAACAAATAACAAACAACAGTACCTATGGACTAAATTAATCTAACCCGGGTCTAAAATCCATATTTTTAGTCGCAGAATAATGTCTATCGACGCGGAAAACATAACATTTTTGGGTATTGCATATTTCATTACGTTCATTTCATTAGGTATTAGGTATGTAAAATTCGAAATTAATTTGAAAAAAACCGAAAAAAAGTGGAAAATTTGTTCGGAAGGTACCAGACTCGGTGCCTTTAGAACCCCCGATATGGGGTTATTCCAGGGACCCAGTTATTCAATCGTCAAGCAGTAGTGTGCAAAACATCACTGTGTTCCGGATTGAAGGGCAATGTTTCCAGCGTAATTATTGGGCACAGAGATTTAACATCTAATATCTCAGAGTAATAAGCGCAGTGCATTGCCGCGCATGGTTTTGAACTGTTGAGGTTCAAAATTCTGGGTGGCACTGAACTGTTATGAGCAAGCGTGAAGCTTAACATCAGCTGAGTGACTTGCTCGTCTCGTCACCAAATAACAAAAAAAAAACTTACATGCTTACACACTTACACACGAACTTTCGCATTTTAAATATTTGTGTGACAATATTAGGTTTATGTAGATATATACTTTTATAAGTTTCGTTACTAATTTTGAATAAGTTTGTCAAGAAACCCATAGCAAAAATTAAAATAAATAGTATTCTCGAAATTAAATTATAAAAAATAATACTACCTAATTTTAGGGGTTCGAACCCAGAACCTCACGAGCGCGACCTAATCAAACTGATGACTTCGGCCACCGAGACGATATACAGAGCAACGAAATTTCGTATTTGCTTGTAACCGTTTTGAATTCGCATGTGTGCGTAATGTTCATGCGTGCATACAGGCGTTGAACATTATTTGAATTTTCAGTCGAGTGCAGCTATTAATGGGCTCTATTATTTTTGAGATGTGTTTATAACAATAGTAAGAGGTCGCAAAGTGAATTAAAACTGGGGCAGATTACCTCAATTGAGTTTTCAACGACAGCGCCATCTCTTGGCGCCTACCTACCTAGCGGACTCAAACGAAGCACCTTAACAGTATATTGACTATATATGACAGTATACTGCCCCGGTGGCTCAGTTGGTAGTGAGCCTACCTTCTGTGTTTGGGGGCGTGGGTTCGATCCCCATCTAGGACAAACATTCATGTGATGAATATTTGTGTTTGTTCTATGTCTGGGTGTTAATATCTATATAAGTATGTATTTAAAAATATATATGTACGTATATCAGTCTCTGGCAGCCATATTACAAGCTTTGCTTAGTTTGGGGTCAGATGACCGTGTGTGCAAAAATGTCCCAGATATTTATTTATTTTCACCAAAACGTTACTTACTCTACATTAAAACAATTTAAATAAAAACAGAAAATCAACAATATAAATGTTAATAAAAATTAATGTGCGTAAATACAAATGTCCCAAAATTGACATATCTAAAAGCATTTTAGGTAACAATATCAAGAAATAAAATAAAGAACTGACTGAAGTATGTTTTAAGTTTGTAAAATTATTTGCTATCGGTTAATGTTTATACTAATATTTTGCCCATTTTGCCTAAGACAGTAAAATAAACATTTTTTTTGTCATATTTGTTTGAGTGTTTTTTTATACAAAAAAAAAAACGCGATTAAGTCGCTACCAGTTTGTAGAATGCCAAAAACAGCTCTTTTCGGCCGAAGTTTTCAATAAGAATTCTTTAAGTATCCAAGTAAAAAATACACATAGGCTATACAAATAAAAAAATATATACATAGGCTTCTGAAGGCTCTTATCTAGTCAAACAACAAAAATGTTTCATAAACACTTGCCACAAAAAAAAAAAAAAAAAAAATACTAGGACACGATATGAGTAACTTCGCTCGATAGAAAAAAATCTTGAAAGTAGAACGTTTTTGGAATTTTGAAATTAAACTGTGCTTCCTATACATCATTACTCTTACTTGATATAATTACCACTTATTCTTGTGGTGGATGAAAGTTGCAAATTGTCGTAGTTTACGTGAATGTCTTCAGGCCGTTGATGATGATGAAGCTATAAGTGTTACTTTAGAGTTGCCATTAGTGTAAAAAAGTAAATAACTACCGATGACGTAATCATCATCTAGACTCCCCTACCCCCATGTCATCCAAAATAAGCAAAACAAAGACCCCCCCCCATAGTGCTTACTTAATACTTGAACGGCCCCTAACAACAAAATCAAACAATTCAATTTCTTGTATAGAGTTGTCAGTCAGTGAGGCAGTATTGTAACGTATGCCCAAAATGGAATCTTGGATTGTTTCGTTACAGGTGAATGGTCCCGGCGAGGGCGGATTGCGCTATTTACACAAAGCCGTTTTTGAAAATTTTGAAATCATATCCCAGAGATAAATCCTAGAGAAGGTGACTTCTGTAAATAATAAGTACAATAAAAATGTCAAGGGATATGCCGTAAGTCCGAGCATATAGTCTGAGCGATCGGTCTCATCTTTTTAAGGCCTGTGATCAAGCCAATGTCCTTGAGGAATCGGGCGGAGCTAGTTACCGCTCTCCGCACTTCACCGCGCGTCAGGTTTTTTTTTTAGCTACAATGATGGGATGATCATGTCGCTCCTTGTAACTTCAATGCGATGGACCGCGTTCGGCACCCCTGGCACAAACAAGTAGATATATATCTCTTTGCGCCCAGTAATATCACTACAAACATTACCGTTCACTCCGGAACACGTAACAATGTTTGCACAGTACTCGGAATTACGGATATAATCGGACGATACTCGGAATTCTGTCCTTGAGGATCAACCGTGGATAATAAAGGGATCCTCTTTGCATGTGTCCGAAGGAGCTGTCTCTTGACTATAGACACCAGCTCTCTTTTGCAGTTGATTTTGTCTAGTTCCTATCTAACATTGAGGAAGTAAATCACTACGTACCTACCTTTGCATATGAAGCTAGTCCAAGGAATCTTAAAGATCTTGAGCATAGAGTCCAAATTTTACTTTTAACAATACTCACGTTTCGCATCCATACAAGATCGTAGACTAAACGTAGCATCACACATGATGCGGTGTCTCTTAATTAAAATTATTTGAAAAGCAGATTTTGCTAGGCCGATTTTACAATTCTCTTCCTCCAGGTGATAAAGGTTTGGTGCGAATATACGAAGAATTTCCAAGAAATCCAAGAATCAAGCGTTTAGTATCTACATACTCGTATCTTGCTAAGTACGTGGTATCCCCTTCACCTGGTCTCTTTGATTCATAGCACAAAACGCATAGCAATGAATTAAAAAAACATAATTATATACCCTTCTGACTATAACGAAAATACTTAATTCAGACATTCTATTATAGTACTTATACAGCCATAGGAATTATATTCCCAAAAGGACCACGTGTATCAAGGCCTACACTCTACAAACTTAATAGCCAGCCTATCAAGACCCTCACCGTAAAGCATTGAAAAAGATGTGGAGTGTCTTCGAAGTTTGATCAATATTCAACCTGACCAGACAAAGAGAACCTTATGCCTTCACAGATGGTAAAGGGCTAGATGCCTATCAAGATTGGTTACCAATTACTGAACAATTGAAGCAACAAGGTCCGATAAACAATGTCGATGCACTGATTGAATCTGAGATGATTCTAGATTTTGCCGTCAACAAAACAATCTGCTAGCTGTTGTTTTGTCAACAATCACCTAATTGAAACGCTTGGTGGAATGGCCACATCGATCTAATCAAACGCAGAGCTACCATCACAAAATAAGTAAGATCAGAAGGTCGGCTGTCGGTCGACGAGCGATAACAGACGCACGCATATATAAAAGTTTGAGTCGACCGGCGATCTCGGATGAAGTCGGATGAACCGTTTTTATAAATAGTTTCCTGTATTTAATGCCCTCTAAGCAATGCCCTTCAAGCCGAAGAACAGCTGATGTTTACACACCATTGGCGTTTCACCACAAGCAAGTTACCAGGATTGATATACATGAGATTTGGCAGATATATCGATGTCCAGCAGTGAAGAAGACTCTGGAAGAAGTCTATAAGTGACATGATATTCATTTGACGGAGCCTAATTTTAGAAATGATCTGGTGAACCAAAGGCACGTGCCATTACCCGCGCCACTAGTCTGAACTTAATGAGTTTTTCACTTAAGAATCGTAATTACCTATTAATTATTGATGTGATGTAAGCACCATGTATTATTCATATAAATACATTACAAATATAATTATACAAATTTACCTTTACCTATTTGTTACCTATAATTTACCTTTACCATCTTTGTAGTGTGCGTAGTGCGTAGGTTCTCATAGCGGAAATGTGTCGAATTTCAGAATTCGAGTGGAATTGATATTTAGTGCATGAGGTCGTGTAAATGTGTATGGCAATTTCAAATTGATGCGTTTGATTGCATTGAGATATTTACGAAAAACACTTTTCGCCAGGAGAGCGTTCTCCTAGCGGTTTTTTATTTTTATATATACAGTAAAGTTTTTCTGATTCTGATTCCGAGTCGCTCGCGCTTGCCTAACAGTTCAGTGCCACCCAGAATTTTGAACACAAAACATTAAAAAAAAAGTCAATGCAATGCACCATGAGATATTAGATGCAGTTTTAAAGGAAACATAGTCCTTCAATCCGGATACATCTTCCCACGCTCTTAGTCTGTTTTCTTTTTAACCATATTTATTGTAGGGGGATTTTGTAAACTCGTAACCAGTATTATTACTGCCTTAATTGGAATTGAATATTCGAGTAGCGTTCGTGATCAGTTTCAAAACGCTTTCAAAGTTCAATCACATTGTATTTGATTACAGCGTTCGGAATAGATCTGCTTGTACCTAATGGTAGAAACTTTCTGCCGCGAGGTTTTGGCGAACTCGATGTTTGAAATTGTTTGTTGTCTTGTTTGTTTATTGATATTTGTGTGAACAAATGGTAAAATGTTTTTTGTCCTAATTAGTCATTCAATTTTAATTTGTTATGTCGTTATTATGTACTTATTATGATCATATTCTGGTCAAAATAAATATATTTTGAATTTTATTATAGCTGTCGCTCTGTTTCTCGTGCGTGCGATAGAGAGAGTTACTGAATTTTCCTAACTTTTTGATGAATTTGCGTTTCGGGGCTAGTCTGTTATCACCCCCTAAATCTTAACATAATCTTTTGTTTTTGGTGTCTTGGTAAACTATAATCTATACGCTATGTTTTAAAAAAAAAATGTTTATGGTATTATAATAACCACTACTAACTTACTTATATTCGTCGTATTTTTGACGAAAAAAAATGTCACTTTAATATAACGTGCATATAACAACTAAGATTTAGCGAAATTAAAAAAAAACAAACGTACAAGCATAGTTTTCACGGTGTAGATAACATATAAAAAAATCATTCAAATCGGCTAACAGTTAGGGGGTGGGTATCAGACTACGCTTTTTGTATGGACAAGACGGAGGTATACTTTATTCTTAAGCAACTTCTCTCCTGTTCTAGTGGTCATGCCAGTATTCTCCTACGGATCAGCAATCGGCTGGATGTCCCCCATGGGTCCTCTACTCATGTCCTCTGACGGGCCGACGCCAGAACCAGTCCACCCTGACGTCATATCCTGGATGGCGTCAGTGGTATACCTCGTGGGGATCCCCACAGTGTTCGTTTACGGGTATATAGTGGACAACTATGGAAGGAAAAAAGCTCTGATACTGACTTCAATATCGATGGCTGTAAGTAGTGACCAATTTTAAGGGAAGGTCTGCGCGGAATGTTGACTGGCGGGAAAGGGGGCTTATGCCTTATGGATGGACGAGCTGATTGTAATGAAGAAGTAACATAAGCATCTATGTATCTTCGTAAGGTACATATTTACAAATGTAATATACAGAAAAGACAATATGGATTGGATATGATTCGTAATAAGAATAAGAACTTACTATAAACTTGCAAAATAACTTCGTAAGAGTTGGTGGAAGTATTTATCTTTTCGTCTTCATTTTACAATCTCTCTTGCTTTTAGCAACCTGACACCTCTTGGGGGCCGCAGCCCAAGATGTTTTATAGTGTAAAGGATTTGACTTGAATGAATGTATTATGATTTTGTGTTATTGTTCAATTTAATTTAATTTTTTTATTAATTAATAATTGTTTTTTTTTTGGACATTCTGTTTTATCACCGAACTATGCGTTTTTAATTGTCATGTAAATAATACTTACGCATTCAATTAATATGAATATGAGGTTTGTGGTATCCAAATGCGCCTCTTTCGGTAGCTTAGATTTCAAATTGGGATTATTATGAGATATGTTCTGGTTCAAAAATCAATTAATTATATTTTTCAAAACAGAATAGCGTTCTTCCAGGTTGGCAACCTATAATGACAGGTCTTACCAGAGGGAAGTTATAATAATAATACAGGGTTTATTACTAAGTGATTACTATCGCTGCGATAACAGTTCAATTTTAGAACATTCTAGGCTAATTTATTTGCAGCGGGAGCTTTATTTATCTCATGTCCTGATAAATCATTTATCTTTCTAGCTATGCTGGAGTTTGAAGCTGTTCTCGACGTCCACATGGGCTCTCATCACAGCTCGCGCCATCCTCGGCTTCGGCGCTATGGGCACCTACGTCGTCACTCCACTGTACATTAAGGAGATCAGCGAGGATACCATCAGGGGTACCCTGGGGAGCCTCGTGGTACTGTCGCAGAACTTCGGGAACCTCGTCGTGTATATGCTTGGTATGTTAATTCCTTGATATGGGCTAGTGGTAAGAGTGGATATACATGACCTGACCTAGCATCGTGTGAAAGAGATGGCTATATATGAGTTTCTGGGAAACGAAAGGGAGAAGCTGTAACCTTAATAGTTTGTTTCTTTTGCTCCCGTGAAATTCAAGTCTAGCTGTCCCTTTCACACGATGTCAGGTCAGGCCATGTATAGCCACTCTAAGACCAGGGACCCTATTCGGAGAAATGACATTTTATCTCGGTCACTCTCACTCCCATTAAATTCTAAATTAGAGAGACAGTGACCGAGTTAATCTCGAGCGCACAGGAATAGGGTCCCAGGGCGCAATCAAAGATGATCCAATAGGTGAGAATTTGCTATTTCGCGATTCAATTTTATTACCACCAGATATTATGATCTGTGATAAGGACAGACAAAAATACCAATTTTTTTAAAACCGGAAACGGACAAAACCACTAGTTTTCTATGTCTTGACTGTTTGACTTGTTTTAGGTAGTTTTTAATAATTCGAAGATATAATTATATTGACCTTTGGAGAAAGTATTATAGATTTTACTGTGCACGGATGATGAAATATTTACGGCATGATTAGTGTCGCTAGCAAGTAAACGTGCAAAAGTCACGAACTGCAGAATATGAGACACACACAGTGCATTAGCACAGCTCAATCTGGGTTCATAGCGTGTCTGCTTTTCACGTTTTAGACATAAAGTATTTATTATGTTTTCTGATCAGGAGTTTTTTGAGCAGAAGCTTCCAGATTCGATTCCCGGCCGGGCAGATGTTTGAATGATGAATTTAAGTATCTGCTCTGGGTCTGGGTGGTTACCGTTCGTGTCTTTGTGTGTCCTCGAAACAGGGAAACATCATCGAATTGAAAAAAAATATTGGGAGGAAACATATAAATATATATATATATATCTGGGACATTTTTGCACACACGGTCATCTGACCCCAAACTAAGCAAAGCTTGTAAAATACATACTTATATAGATATTAACACCCAGACATAGAACAAACAAAAAATGTTCATAAGTGGGAATCTGCGAGTGTAATTATTTAGGGACGTTTCACAGGAAATAGATTTATCTGATTCACTAGATTCCAAGGAAGCTCCATGGTAGCATGGAACACGAGAATTAAACCGCATAGACGCACTTCACTCTGGACCTTCCCTAATCAGGCTGTCTCGCAAGCACTTAAAAAAACATTGATCTTTAACTAACCAGCATGTTTCTACTTACTGTTTCGTATAGTATTGGCCTCCTCTTGTTCACGCCATTTTTTCCGGTCCTTTGCGAGCCTCATTCATTGTCTCCTTTTGTGGTCTGCCTCTGCGATATTTTTTATCATTAAAAAAGGTAAAGTGTGTGAAAGAGACAGACAGAAATACTTGTAATATTTCCAATAGAGCGTAATTTTCGTACATTTCAGGAGAGTATCTAAGTTACCACGGCACCCTATGGATATGCCTGGCGGTGCCAGTGATGCACGTGGTGCTGTTCTTGACGATGCCGGAGACACCATCGTATCTACTCAAGTGTGGTAAAGTCGAGGTGAGTGCTATTTTCAAGCACCTTTATTATCTCTAAAACGATGTCAATCTTTCAAACCTAATACCCCCTCCCTACTAATATTATAAATGTAAAAGTGTAGGTATTTGTTGATTTGTTTGTGCCTTTTTCAGACAGCAACAGAGCAACGGATTGACCTGAATTTTGCATGGATGGGAGAGTGACATCGGCGACTTTTTACCCTAGGAAAATGGACGGCTCGTGGAATAGTCCACACGAATAGCTAGTGTACCTATAAAGCTACACTTTAGATACTTGACACTAGTCAAGAAATAGTAATTATAATAGTTGATAATGCATCTGAGTACTCAACAATTACAGGAGGCTCGAGATACACTAGCATGGCTCCGCTGCAGAGACCCCTCGGAGGCAGCAGTGGACAGCGAGCTACAGATCTTATTGCTTGAGCTTGAGAAGTCCAGTCAAGGGGAGGTCTCCTCCGCTTTGAAGATTTTGGGTAAGTCCCAGAAGCTTCTTTCAAGGTACTTATAAGACGCCTGACTAATCTATGCGCGAGGACTGGAGGCAGGGAAGTGGCGAGCGATGCATGACGGCAATATCGCTGCGTTAGCAATCTGTGCCCCCACATGCGTGTAAACTGAGTTTTTGCTGAGGTGCATAAAGAGTGAGGGCATGGTCATGAAAAAAAATTATGAAGCAAAATGGAATTCCCATCCCGTACTGCGCAGCTATACCTCAGGAAACGACTTAGTTCAGGGTAACCTTGCGGCAAAATGGAATTCCCATCCCGTACTGCGCAGCTATACCTCAGGAAACGACTTAGTTCAGGGTAACCTTGCGGCAAAATGGAATTCCCATGCCGTACTGCGCAGCTATACCTCAGGAAACGACTTAGTTCAGGGTAACCTTGCGGCCAAATGGAATTCCCATCCCGCACTGCGCAGCTGTAGCTCAGGAAACGACTTAGTTCAGGGTAACCTTGCGGCCAAATAGAATTCCCATCCCGTACTGCGCAGCTATACCTCAGGAAACGACTTAGTTCAGGGTAACCTTGCGGCAAAATGGAATTCCCATCCCGTACTGCGCAGCTATACCTCAGGAAACGACTTAGTTCAGGGTAACCTTGCGGCCAAATGGAATTCCCATCCCGCACTGCGCAGCTGTACCTCAGGAAACGACTTAGTTCAGGGTAACCTTGCGGCCAAATAGAATTCCCATCCCGTACTGCGCAGCTATACCTCAGGAAACGACTTAGTTCAGGGTAACCTTGCGGCCAAATGGAATTCCCATCCCGTACTGCGCAGCTATGCCTCAGGAAACGACTTAGTTCAGGGTAACCTTGCGGCCATACACTTCTCTACTCGCGCCTCTCCTCGCGCTATTCATCTCTTTTACGTCTTTGGCTTGGCGATGCCATCGCTCTATCTCGCCGGTCCTTTGACCGACCGGTCCACCGACAAAATTGGGAGCGGCGGGCAAGGCGAGGAGCATGACGAGCGGCAGGACAGTAACGTGGCCACAATATTCGGTCTAGGTACTTCCCTCACCACTCGTCGAGTACGTGGCCGCAGCAATATAGTTGTGGCACATTTATCTCTTTCGCGCACTGGCGTGTTTTTGTAGAAAGAGCGTGAATCTCCAAAATCCGTATGATGTATCTGTCTATCATACATGTATAAATAAACCATGATATCAAGAATTCTTTATAGAAAATTTCGTTCTGATAGATTTCAATTTGATTGTTCCTTCAAATTAAAAGATATCATAACGAAATGGATTCAATCGGATGGTTTGTCAAGTGATACACGCTTATTGGTTGAACAAAGCATTTCTTTCCATTACATATCTTTTTTATACATATTACTACTACTACTACCGCACGGCTTTGCTCGCAGCTACAGTAAATTTAAATACCCTATTTCACCTCTTATCCTCCTCCTCTTACGCGCCAACCCGCACTGGGCCAGCGTGGTGCATATGGTCTAATCACCCTTCGAGGGAAGCCGATATCTCATGGGTAAAGGCTGATAACGATTTCAGCTCTTTTTATTTTCGAATAATCCTGAAACATTCCTTTCTTTATTTTTTATGATGAGGAGGTATGGTTGGTTTTATGTTTATGGTTATAGTGGTAGGACTCTCTTGCAGAGTCCGCCTGCGGAAGTACCACACCTTTGCCAGTTATTCAACCGCCAAGCACTAGTGTGCAAGCATTACCGTGTTCCGGATTGAAGGGCAATGTTTCCAGCGTAATTACTGGGCATACAGAGATTTAACATGTAACATCTCAGGGTGACGAGCGCAGTGCATTGCCGCGCATAGTTTTGAACTGTTGAAGTTCAAAATTCTGTGAGGCATTGAACTGTTTATGGGCAAGCGTGACGCTTAATATCACGTCACTGAGTAACATAAAAAAAAAAAAACGACTTTCATTGGCTTATCGTGAAAAAATATTTTATTTCCATACAAACTTTAGGGGCCATTTTACCCCTTCATAGATAGAATTTTGCAAAATCCGTTCTCATTGTTCATCTCGACCATTTGAGGAATATTGTTTTAAAATTTCACGTCTTATGATAATATTTCATTTATTTATTTATAAATTCAAATTATTCAAATTATTTATTTCATCTAAGTACAGATCAATAATGTAGCAGCACTATACCCCAAACTGGGTTCAATTAAGTACCCGTATCTTGGGGCTTAGGCCTTCCCTTCAAATTAAACTATTTAAAAGTACATTTAATGAAAACATTCGGTTATGGAACTACAAAATTATAGAATTAAATTAAACAGTAATAAATATGTATCAGGTTCCGCAAAAAGAAAGTAAGAAATATAATAAAAGAATAAAATAGAAATAGGAAAGGCGATTTATTCATATATTTTAAAATTAAACAATAATTAACAATGTAAAATATTCTAGTACCCTAGATTTCGCATTAGTAAGCAAACAAGTAGTAAGCAGTATAAGCGTGATTCCTAGAAAAGGGCTTGTTATTTTATCACACCAATATTATAAATGCGAATTGCGTGTTAAGTAAGTAAGTAAGTTAAGTACCGCCGTTAAGTGGAATAAACTGCCGGCTTCCCTGTTTCCTGAGAGTTACAATCTGGAGCTTTTCAAGGTCAGAGTGAATAGGTATCTTCTAAGTCTGCGTGCTTCATCTTCGGCCACATCGTCGCTTACCAACAGGCGAGTTGGTGGTCAAAGGCAGACTTATAAGCGTTAAAAAAAAAAGTACGTAAATATGTATGTATGTTTGTTCCCGTTCAACTCTGTAACGCCTGCAGGGATTTGAATGAAATTTGGTGTGGAGCTTATACCTTGTTTATTGTATTTTTTTCCTCCTAAGAGGATTTTGGCGTCGCACGACTTATGCATTTGCCAGTGTCAAGTATACATATATTTTCAAGTTTTGTTAAATATTATGAAACAAGTCATAATCACAGTCAAAGGCGAGCAAAGCAAGTCACGGTCAAGTCAAAGTCATGCCCCAGCAAGTGAAAACTTTACTAGAGGCCTTCTATGGAGTTTTGGTAACAACATGAAGATTCACGTTTCACGACATTATACTATTCACCAACACTCGTGGGTGTTCACAAACACTTAACGGGTAAAAAATCACTATAACACTCCAAATAACACAAGTTTTGGAAAATCATAAAATGACGCGACATGATTTCTTCTCTTTCCCGCCAAAACTCCTTGTTAATTCTTATATCTGTTTTTATCTCGGAAAAAATATTCGGTTTCTATAGAATAGCGGGTGAAACCGCGAGAATGGAGAGTTCTGTGGCTATATCGGGTATTATTGACGAAAAAATAATAGTCTCGGCCGGTTTATTTGACCGTTACCGTTCGTTTACATATTGTTACCGTTGTGAGTGACTGGGGTTGACGATCGAAATAGGTTGAGAGTCTAAGGTCACAGTTGTTTGTGGCAAAAATTCTCGGTAAAATTAACTAAAAGCGACGGTATTTGCTAACGACCCTTGATAATATGTGGCTAGGGACTGATGTAGATTTTCGCGGTTGTTTACTACGTTACTTTTTAGTACACGCGGGATATTTAATACGATTTTTGCTTTTGTTGAGTTCCCTATATTTCGGCACAGTTGCATGCGTCATGTCACTGGTAGACTGTAGCGTAATATAGCTAGGGATATTACTCGGCGACGATACGAGCAACTCGCTCCCGTAATGTTAAGCGTTACGCTTAACAATCAAAACAATTGAACTCTAAGGAGAACTCACGCTTGTGCAAGATAATGACTACGCCAAATTCGTTTTCATACAAAATGAGTAAATGGTTCCTAAGACAGTTTTCCCTTATCTCATAAGGATTCGAATATACCCATACTGTCCCAGTTAAAAAAATCAACCTGTATTATAAAACAATAGATGAAAAGCCGCTATTCAATTGTTTATTTGCGAGTAGATCAAATGGAGCCTCTGCCTTGGCAGAGGGGAAACTGTAACTATCCCACTTCCCTTTTACTGAGTTTACGGCAAATATTTAACACACTTAACTTACATTTAAAAATACAGCCCAAAAACATTACCCTCCTTCCTTATTTCCTTCGGCAGTCGCAGTAATGTAACAGTAACAGTAATGTTACCTATCCAGTTTGATAATTTTGATTATGACCGTTAGAAAGTTTTGGCTGACTAACTCAAATAACTGGACATAATCCAGTTTTATGAACGGCCTTCACCTTACTTGATCAGCTAGATGACTGTGAACTAGAATTTAATAGTCCTGCGAGGTTTTGGCGCAGTAGTTATTCGGATATATTATTGCCGTCGCGCTGAACACCCGGCCGACCTGCTGCTGGCCGCGGCGCACTCACACGAACAAAATACACGTTACGCACCCACACATCGACGTCAGTCGACGCGCATTGTGTTTCTTTACAATATTAACATCAGCTGGAATTGGAGGTGGAAAAAAACAGAAGGAGACCCCTGAAAAAAAACTCTATAATTAAAATCTCAATTTGTTATTCCAGTGACAGACCGAAGCACCTTCCGCGCGTTTCGCATCACGCTTATCATCACCCTGGCGAGAGAACTTTGCGGCTGCCTCGCAGTCTTGCACTTCGCTTCACTAATCTTCAGCAAAGCTACTAGTGAAGATGGATGGGTGCTGACAGCGAACCAGCAAGCTGTCGTGCTTGGGGTCGTGCAGCTCGTTGGATCGTGCACCGCGTCGTTCCTGGTCGAAAGGACTGGAAGGAAGGTATTGTCTTTTCTTCTGTGTTTTCTTTTTGGTTTTTATGTTTCTACCAATACCTGCTTTGTAGCGGTAAAATTCTGCAGAGCCCACCTGCGTAACTCGAAGTGCAGGTCCTGCAACTGCAAGGCATCCCATGCAGTTTTACACTTTGCCTCGCTGATCTTCAGCAAAGCAAGAAAAGAAGCTGTACAGCTCGTTGCATCATGCACCGCGTCGTTCTTGGTCGAAAACATTGGAAGCAAGTTCTGTTTTCTTTTTGTTTTCATAGTTCATACCCACAGAGAAGAGAAAGTAAAAAAAAAACTTCTGTGTTTATACCGAATTTGTAGAGGTAGAACTCTTAAGATCCCACCCAAGAAATTTGAATTGCAGAAACAATTCAATTCATCATTATTTCCAATTGGGTATTAAGAATACTCTTATGGATAGTCATCACTAGGTATAATGTTAAAATAAACAAAAGGTCACAAAAGCACAACAAAATTATCTGCACTACAAACATTTGTAGGCTCCAAATAATTGTCAATAGCAAGGCACGCAAGGCATCTCTTGCAGTCCTGCAGTTTTCTCGTCCCTGATCTTCAGCAAGGGTTTTGTTAAGTCTGATTGCAAACCAGCAAGCCGTTCTTGGTTTTGGTCCAGGTTTTTGGAAAGTAGTATATACTGCTATGTTCTTGTTTAAAAAGTCTTAAAGGAAGATATTGACGTATGTGTATATTGGTTTGTGAGACCATCTAAGAAACTCGAAATGCAGTACAGCAAGGCATCCCTTGCAGTCTTTGAATAAGTATATTGTTTTTCCGAGCTCGCCGTCCTATACTTTGCGTCGCTGATTTTTTGACAAAGCTACCAGTGAAAATATATGGCTGCTGACTGAACCAGCAAGCTGTTGTATTTTTTTGGTATCGCCTTATGAGGATAGTAAATTTATTTCAAGGAAAAAGTTGAGTACGCGTTGATGTCTTTTGTATAGAAATATTGTTTCTTAAAACATTGTCGTTGTTAAAAAGTCTTGTATAACGTTAGGTTTTACAGATAAGTTGTCATGTATGTGTTGAGACGCGCATATAGTAGGGTTCTGTAGAAAGCATGTTTTGAGAATGCTTGAACGAATGTCAGTGGACTAAATTCCATGCGTGTCATCCCATTGTTACATTATCGCGGGCTGATGCCTCCGGCCTCGCTATAGACCTTATCCTTACGATTTCGAATACAACAAAAAAGGTTCCGTCGTTCTCAAGTGATGCTCCGTTATACATGACAGTGGCAATTGATTTTTATATGAACATTATGATAAAAAAATATTAATATACTTATAAATATTTACTACCAGTATAATAAAATTATTACATTTTTAAGGATATTTTTTATAAGGTGGATTCGAATCATTTCGCAGTATTTCTTTTGTGTCATTTCTAAACTATTATATTATATATTATATTATTATTGATATTATTCTGGCGAACAAATAATATTATTTAAAAAAATACCCGACAATATGAAGCCTATGTCACTCCGGACGTAAAGAGGAATCCCACGAAACTCGTCAAAATATACAGGTTTATGCCTAAGCCGAAAGAGGCTCGAAGTACTCATGATTGTGTACAACTTTTACTATGAGAACAACCCTGAAATCGAGAAAAAAAACAGCTGTTCCATACCTTTGTCGACTATCATTGACATTTTACTATGGAACAACTGATATTTTTTCCTCTATTTCGGGTTTAGTTCCTTCATAAAAGTTGTTCGTAATGATGCGTACTATAAGCCCTTTTCGGCTTAGCATACCCTTTCCTTATAAGCCTGTACAAACAAACACAAAAACATACATCTTATAAATATTACACCCAAAAACAGGCAGTAGGCAGTAAAAAGAAAGTCTGAAAATACAAACTCACCCACAAAAATGTGACTTCCAGTTCCTCCTCGGCACGACGTGCTTCGTGTCTGGAATAGCGATGTGCGCGCTGGGGGCGTGGTTCTTCGCGGCGGCGCAGTCCGGCAGCGTCTCGTGGCTGCCCATCGCAGCGCTCTGCCTCTGCATCTACTGCGACGCGGCGGGGCTCCAGCCCGTGCCCTTTGTCATCATGACGGAGATGTTCTCCTTCCAGGTGAGGAACAAACACTTACACTTACTTACTTTTTTAGCCCACACGATGTAGTTAGAACACTCAAAAGAAACAAATCAAGTATAACCCCCGAATACTGAAACGTTTGTTAGCTTTGACGACAGGTTAAGTCTATTGCTGCCTTTGTCATTTGCTTATTGCCAGACAAAAGCAGCATTAGAATTGATCTGTTGTCATAGTTAACAAGCGTTTCAGTATTCGGGGGTAAGTCTAATATAATCGTTTGTATATACCCATAATCAACCGGTGGATGCAAGTCGGTCTGTGTGGCGCTTTAAGGGGGAGGTCTAAGTTCAGCCGTGGATGTCTTCTGGCTGATGATGATATATCAGGTGGGCCACAGGAAGGAAAAATTACCCCTGGTACAGCCAGGTGAACTAAGGTGGACCACGGGAAGAAAAATGTGCCTGGTAGCCAGATTAACTAAGTAGGTGGGAGTTTTTAAAACCGCGATCAAAGGACCGGCGAGATAGAAATAGAGCGATAGAGCTCAATGAGGCCGCAGGTTAGAAGGACCAACTCTCTGACAAATTTAAAACTAAAATATTTCGTTATACGACCCTGACTGAAACATGGTTCAAACTTCTAACCACGGCCTTGTATTTTCCAGCTCCGCGGCACAGTAACGTCGATAGTTATCGCAATGGCGTGCGCACTAGTGTCTGTAGAACTGAGAGTGTTCCATCCACTGGCGACAGCCGCTGGCCTCCACACTGTCTTCTGGATATTCTCCGCGGTCTGCCTCGTCAGCACAGTGTACATCGCGCTCGTGGTGCCGGAGACCAGGATGAAGACAATAGACGAGATTTACGCGGCCATCGGCGGGGAAAAAAATAAGGAACTGACAGAGGATTGTGAAGGGGCTGTCACAAAACTTTGAGGAGAGGAGATAGTACAACAACCCCCTTTGAATTTCTTCTTAGATCCTAAAAGGATTATTTTTTACACACTTTGCAAAGAGTGTGACTATATTAAATTGGAATGGATATTTTTTAGGAAGACGTGTCCTCTTCTCTCTTAAGGTGCATCGTTTCGGTCAACGCGCCAAAGTAAAAAAGCTAGTAGTAGTAGTACACTTTATCTACACCACCGACAGTAAAAAAAAAAAAAAAAAAAAAAAAATTCATTCAATTCTGTCCATCCCAAGGTTGTCTGGATGAAATCGCTTTAGGCGATAAGGCCGCCCATTACTACCGGTTTTTCTATTATTGTTCATATTTAAGTTTAACTGTCTTTTTGGTGTATAATAAAGTTATATTTTGTTGTAAGTAGTTAGCTACAAACCAATGTTATCTAGGTGATCATTTTAGCCGTAATTTCTTGTTACGACCTATTTATTAGCGCAAAATTGGTTTCAATAACTCCACGATGAGTAATTAAGCTATTATTAACAAGAAACGCAAGAAATTTTGAATTTGGCGCGCTCAACGAAACATTGCACGTCAATGTGCTACTGTGGTCTGTGGTCAATTTATCGTCATCATCTGCAGCTTATACAGCCGAGAAATCAGAAATATTTATTGGCCATTAATGACATTGAATATTACAGGCAAGTCACTTAATTACAAATGAAACAATGCTTAGAACTAAACAATTTTATAATATTGAGACAGGTAGGTATGTTGCTTACTCCGTTTGTTCATAACACAAAAATGAGGATTCCGTGAATTTCATTGACATAATTATATTCAGTTAATTTTTAGAACGGATTATTTTCAAAGAAATGCTTAAGAATCTGTTTAAATTTGCTATGGTTTAGTTCGATTATATAGAATTAGGTAATTTATTGTACATTAGTATTTTGGCGTGACGGCCCTGTTTCTCAACTTTAACCAACCTTGTCCATGGCAGCTTTTCCTTGTTTCGTAGATTGCACTGATGCATATCTTTATTTTTTGGTAAATTAGCCTCGTGTATTTCCAGCAAACTATTATATAAGCTTGCATGCGAGCATAATTTGCCTTTTTGCCAGTCTTCCCTATACGTTTAGAAGCAATAAATCATCTAAATCCGATAGACTATAAGCGGCCATCGACGCGAAGAAGAATAAGGAGTAGACAGATGATTTGGCAGGGCTATAACAAAACTTATAAGAGAGAGAGAGGGAGAGAGCGCAACCATCCATTTTAGGTTTAAGAAGAAAGAGAAGCAGTACTTATAGTATAACTGTGAAGCGAACTAGTACTACTTTGAAACGAGAAAAATAAGCACAGTAAGCGATACGTGTCTATTGCCTGCACTTCAAATTTGAGTAACTTGCATTTTGCAAGAGGTACTCAAAATGATGTTACAAGAACGTTACGTTAAAGTGTAAATAAACCTACCTAACGCTTAGTTTTATTTTAATTTTATTTTATAACTTGTTGTAAGCTGAAGTAAATTATTTTATATGAGTCAAAGACGTCGACTGCTGAACATAGGCCTACGCGAAGAAGTTATGTCGTGTCCAAAGACAGACCTTATTTATAAGGAGAATTCTGTGGTCGTGTCATTGTATTATTTTCCAAAACTTGTATTATTTCGAGTGTTAATGTATAAAAGCGGTGGTTTTTATCCAACAAGCGTTCATGATCGTGCACGAGTGTTCTTGAATAATTATCTGTTGTGGAACGTTAGGTTTCGTGTTGTTTTCAAAACTCTACAGAAAGTGAAACTTCTAGTGAAGTCTCCACCACTTTATTGGGGCAAGACTTGGATTTGAATTTATGAAATTCAAATCTAGCTGTCCCTTTCACACGATGTCAGGTCAGGCCATGTATAGACACCCATATCTAACAACCACAGACCATAGAACAACGAGAGAAAATATGTTTCACTCTGTATTGCTATCTCGTTTGTTAGACGGCGGTCGGCGCCAACCAATTTGTTACGCGTAGTAACAATACTGAGATTCAGTGCCATTGTAATTTTATTTGCTGTAGATATACTTAGCCTAGTCTAGTACTTAAATAATAATTATGCAGGATGTTTGGATAGACGGAAATATTCGAGACTATAGGGCTCTAGATTAAAGATCACTAGTTGTTACTCGAGACTTCGTTCGCGTGGACATAAATAAAGTATCCTTATACAGTAACTCCTTATCAAATTTTATTAAGATCCGTTCAGCCGTTTAGCCGTGATAACGCGACAAACACCCAGACTAATGGACAAAGTTATTTTTTATAGTTCACAGGATTGCGTTGATCCATTTTTGTACATTTTTTGTATGTACTGACATTTGTAATGTAGGGAGTTATGAATCGCGCAAGCGAAGTTTTTTCCTCGAGACGAACGTATTCATTTTTATACCTCAAGGCTTTATTGGTCATTGCACGACTGCGACTATATTCTCGTTATTATAATTTCAGTTAGGATTGTCAGTGAACCTTATCGCGCGGCGATGATTCGTGGTCGCGAAGCACAGATCACACTAGATACCGCATTACGAGATTCGTTGTTCCTACAAAAAGTCACCAATGTTTGAGGCGCGGGTCGCGGGGAGTGCGACCGAGCGTTCTCATTGGCTATCTCAAGGTTACGCCTACTCGCGCCTAACAATCAATAAATCACAGTAATTTCTTATAAGTATATTTAGACTGATGCGTGGTGCGCTTCGAGCATCCTGAATGCAGAATCTAGGGTGTGATCTGTGTCGCGAAGCGTCGGCGGCTGAACCTAACAATTCACGCAATTAGGACTTCACGGTACGGACCCAGAATTGTTTAATAGATCCCGGAGTATGACCGTCTGACGGAACATCCACTACACCTAAGCATTGATTGTACAAAGACATTTAGTTAATCTGAGTAAAAGTTGAATTAAGTATTCAGATTTATTATTTTATTAACTCATACTTGTGCCTTCTGCCCAATTCCTTAACACTGACCGCAATAGCATTAATAGCAATAAATGGCGCCGTGCCCTGCCCCTGTATTCTACAAGCTAAGTGAGCGCGTAAGTGAGGTGATAAGCTAAGTGAACTTGTATTTGTCTTGCCGATTACACTACAGAAATATTAAAATATCGAGAGATTATAATAGGCTGTGCAATAGGTTGCGCACCTCTTAAATTATATATTTTAAATTTTGTTTGCAGATACAGGGAGAAAAATGCACATCACTTGGCTTATCACCTCAGAATAGACCGGTAGTACTTAAGCCAACCTACTAAATCTACTAAATTAACTGTTTCCAAAAATCATATAATACGTATACGCATTTATTTAGACTATCTAGTAGATACTTACCACGATTCTTATTTTAGTTGAGTTCCCGATATTTCGACACAGTTGCATTCGCCATGTTCACGGGTAGTGAACGGGTTCAGTCTACCCGGGAACATGGCGCATGCAACAGTTGCATGCGCCATGTTCACGGGTTACTAATAGTAATGTAGTAAACCACCACGAAAGTCTAAAACAGTGTTTATCTAGTAGATAGTCTACAAAAAGTCGAAATAAATAAATAAATATCTGGGACATTTTTGCACTACACGGTCATCTGACCCCAAACTAAGCAAAGCTTGTAATATGGCTGCCAGAGACTGATATACGTACATAGATATTTTTAAATACATACTTATATAGATATTAACACCCAGACCTAGAAGAAACACAAATATTCATCACATGAATGTTTGTCCTAGATGGGAATCGAACCCACGCCCCCAAACACAGAAGGTAGGTTGCTACCAACTGAGCTACCGGGGCAGTCAATTAAATATTAAATAATATATGTGTATATTAAATAAATTTAATTACTACATTACTATTAAATAAAATTAATATACACTTTATACATTTTGGAACGCCTACGACGTCCATACCTAAAGGCACACGCGTAGAAAGGAAACAGGAGGATACAAGGCCGCTATCACTTGTCAAGACAACACAAGTGATAGCGGCTCTAAGCCTATACTTGACTGTCAAGTATAGATCACAGTGCCGAAATCTGCACATGGGCACCGGGCAGCCTGTTCCATCGATGGCCCACCGCGCAACGCTATCCCTGAAACCTGACGCGCGGGGCGAACCGGCAGATACATGAAAAGTTCAAACGTTTATAAAAAAATAACATAAATTGGAAAGAAAACGCAGCTTTCAAGGAGAGGAGTAAAAAATAAAACAGCACTTTTCACAAGCAATGGAATGTTTACAGTTGCAATGAGTCCTTAAACTTACCATGTATAAGTACATACAAGTCTAAATACCAGGGAAAGTCTCAGTTTACATAATAAGAGATGAGATTAAACCATGATCAGAAAAAAAACTAGATCTGGCTTTACAACAGCGTCAATTTCAGTCATCTAAAATATTAGAGCTAAATCTTAATTCAATCTTTATCTAGAATACTAGAAACGGCTGTTAGATCCAGAATACTTAATTTTTTTTGAAGAAAACAATTTGTTTAATTCTGCTCAGTTCGGATTCAGAATAGGTCGTTCGACTGAAATGGCGATAGGTAATTTATTTTATTCTTGAATGTGTGGATGGTTCTAATAAATGTGCAAGTATATTTTGTGATCTGTCAAGAGCCTTTGATTGTTTGACATGACAGTATTAAAATTAAGCAGTATGTGTAAATGAATCTTCTTGAGTACCGGGTAAAGTTTCAATAGGAGTACCACAAGGTTCAATTTTAGGTCTTCTATTGTTCTTAATTTATATCGATGATCTTCTAAGTGCTATGCCAGAATGGATGTTTTTTTTTTTTTTTTGGAGATTGTACCTATGTTGGGATTAGAGACAAAAATTTACAAGTAAAAATAGATAACGCCATGGACTTACATAATGGTTTGATGGTAATGGTACAATTCTTAACTCTAATAAAAGTATTATGATGACTTTCCCACGATATTAGTACAAAATGACGTTTTATACACAAATACAAATAATTTGAATATTTTATCCGTTAATATATTACACATGCATAGAACATTAACATATGTCTATACAAATACGACAGAAATAGAAATGGAAGTATAATCGTTTGTATAACAATCTTTTTATAATGAATAACTGACAAACCGCGACTATCTTAGCAGGGCGATTCAAAATAAATAATAAAAGTTAAGGGGCATCACACACCAAAAACACATTTGTGTTACGTGCAACACTTTTTGTGAAGAAATGTGGTGTGTTGTCTAGAGTGCGCTTATAGACAACACACCACATTTCTTCACAAAAAGTGTTGCACGTAACACAAATCTCTTACTGCGCACAAATGTGTCTTTGGTGTGTGATACCTCTTACAGGCAAAGATCTTTAAAACCACAGATAAAACATCATCACACATAAAAAATGCGAAAGTTTTCCGTTTTTATTCAATTTGTCTACCTATCCTACACAAGGACAAATGTGGGGGACGGTAGACAAATATGGGGGTTATCATTTAATTGTAATTTGACACTATTTTACATTATAATAAATTTGAAACGTGATTAATGTTTTGATAAACGATCATTCTGAAAAACAAACTATAATTACTTTACAGTTAAGGCTCATTTTCCAAATGCGCAACTGTGTGTAATATACAGGCTGTGGCGTGACTTTACATTCGTGTGGAACATCATGATTATTCAGAAAATTAGTATTCAAGTAAAATCTTAGTCTTGGATATCGAGATTCTAATAAAACAAAAAAAAAGTCTTGTTCGTCGATGTTGAATCTGTGGGTTTAAAGATCTTTGTCGACAGGAGTAACATTAAAAAAAGAAGTAGTTTTATATAAACATACGACCACGATTGAAAACGAGAGTTAGAAATTTGTGCTTTCTCCCTACAATAGTTAAATATCTTCTTATACAGACATACAACTACATAATTATAACTATGCTATTACAAAATCTATGGGTATAAAAGTTTATATTTTATAATATAGGTATGTATGTTAGTAAGCATGACTAATGTTGCCAAAATAGTTTTATGTAACGAACCAATTACCAAATGTTGTTATGAAAACTGACGTGGTATTGACACTCCTTGAAAAAGATCACTGGATTCGATCGAAACTATAGTCGGAATAACCGACTCAACTTAAGAGTATCAAGCATATGACCAAGTAAAATTTCATTTTGAATTATAGGGGTTCCCCAAAAGACATTAGCTAGTATTTTTTTACTGCCAGGATGGGTGTTTGACTATAGCTAACCAGAAGGTGTGATGTGGTCGTAGACAAATGCAAATTGGAACTGGCTCTTAAGTTGAGATTTCCAGAATACCGTTTGGCGCTTCGAAACAGTTTTTCAAATTGAAACTACACCATGCAACATGGCAGTCAACCACGGTAGCCACTGACCTATTAACGCTTTAAATGTAAGAATGCTTTTTAGAATTCCGGACAGTGAATTTCGAAATCTACTTTTAAATTAATAACAGTATTGGCATTTTCGAGCTATTTTACATTAATAAGAATATATTCAAGTTCACAATGACAATACTAACCAAACATATTACCAAAATAAAACTTAAAAAAACAATTTTATTAATAACAATTTAAAAAAAATTAAGCAAATTCAAAACCCATTTCCAATTTATAAAAGTATAGACAATTTCGAAACCTATTTTCAGTGAATAAAAGTATAGAATTGCATAAAACTAATCTTGCAACATCAGCTTCATTAATTAACAATATTAAGTACAAATATCTCTGATTTAAATATCACGTGATGAGTAATATAATCTGTGTAGAATCTCAACCCAAACGGAATGTCATATTATATCCTAGGAGGTAACAATGCGTCCGTATATTCCATATCTTTTGACTTGAATTCGATGAACGTCTAATCGCCTAATCCAGGGGTCTCCAAACTACGGCCCGCGGGCCAAATCCGGCCCGCCACTGCCATCAATCCGGCCCGCGACAGCTTAAGACTAGTGTCATCAATCTGGCCCACGACAGCCAATGTTTTACTGTTGTTACTATTGCTGTGATAAGTTGAATGGAAGAGAATGAATACACACAATGATAATTGATGTTTGCTTAGTTGGGCAGAAAAATTAAAATTGTTATGGCCCTTGCAACATACCGAAAAAAAAAAAAAAATGGCCCCAAGGCTTCAAAGTTTGGAGACCCCTGGTCTAATCGGTCTGGCATGGGGTCTCATGTCTAAAAAAATGATGTACTTTTAAAATGATATAGCACGGAGGGTTTTTTAGTTACGGAAATATTGCTTATATTAGGGGAGAGGAGGCAACGCAGTACTGATATTCTCTGTCCGAGATTGATTTGGAGTTTCTTTTCGTCATAGAATTCACGTCAAAAACTAGCGGTAGAAGTCAGACTTCTACTCACACAATTTTTTTCTGTTTTCTATAAATGTACGGCATAGTCTTGATCAGAAGCTAAAAAATTATAAAATTAAATAACAAAATTGTTCTGTTTGGCAAAAGTTTTATGAAAAATTAAGCGTTGAGTTGGCCAATAGTATACAACGTCGCAGGTAGCTTCCCTACATCACATAATTTACAAATTTTGTTTCATGAATTTCAATATTTTTGTAAAATTAAATACCATTAAGAAAGTTGGCAACAAACATTTACATGTTTAATATTTCTTATTTATTGTGAATATTTTAAGTTTTCTAAAAAATCCTAAAACTAAAATTGAGGGGAAGTTCGCTGCTAGAAATTTTTCGTTATTTTAAAAGCGCGTTGCGTAAATGTGTTTACAATAATTGATACTAAGTACATAGAATTGACCACTTCACAAATACCAGCAGGGCTAGCATTTACACCGCGACAAAATCTTTTTGTTATGCAAGAACAGTGGGCTTAACCCGTAACTCTGAAAGCGATAGCGAGAGTTGCGCGAGCGGGACCGCGCACGAGTAAGTTGCTACGAGCGAGATGGCATGCTCTCGCCATCAGAATCACGAACGTTTCAAAGTTAGAGGATAAGCCCGCAGGACACGGCTACGATTATGTATACGTTCGTCTCATTTTTCACGATATGAAGAGTAGAGAAGATTTTGTTGCGGTGTGCATGCTCGTTGACCTAGTAAACTAGATTCGCACATTTTAGCTAAAATGGGCCTTAGATGTTTATGGATACGACCGTAAGTACATCAGCAAATAATGAATGCAGGAATAATAAAAAAATAAGATAACGGGTATAACGCGGGCTTGCGCGTGCAAAATGCGAAAAAGTTTTAACCATAGTAACCTAATAACCCTTTATAAATACCTAGTTCACGAAGATTGTGTTGGTTTATCTAGCCCAGTCAATTTAGCGTTTGACCCGGAAGTAACTAATAACAGGTTTTTTCTTTCTGTACATAATTGTAAAACTAACCTCTCATATTAATATACAATAATTAAACAAAATGCGTATCTGGAAGAGAAAAAATAAATAAATTTGCCGTTATTAAAATCTGTTAAGAGTATATTTCAGATGACGACCGTAAGCACGGCAGTGAGTCGTCGGCGACGATAATGTATTATGGCTAAAGCATAAATGCTTTTTCTATGTTCCGTAGTTCTCCCATATTTTTAATTTAATTTAATATTGATCCTACGTCAGCAAACTATACCAAACAACATTTTATATTTATGTTATGAATTACGTCCGGTTCCTCCATACTAACCCCCGAATACTGAAACGTTCGTTAACTTTGACAACAGATTAATTCTAATACTGCCTTTGTCTCGCACTAAGCAAATGACAAAGGCAGCAATAGACTTAATCTGTCATCAAAGTTAACAAATGTTTCAGTATTCGGGGGTTAGTCCCGTAACTTGACTGGGCTAATTCTCCTAATATCCGCACATATTATACGGGATATTCTAAAACCCCTTTTGTGTAACTCAGGTGGTAATCACACTCGTCATTACTTAACTAAACTTTTACTAAAGAACCGGCCATGAAATCGCGAAATTTTCAATGTCAAGTGTCAGTGTACTTCTTCTATAAAACAGCTGATTATTTTTTCGCGATTTCAGCGTCTGTCCTTTAGTAAACATTTTTTGTTCGTATTGATGAGTATAATGACCCCCTAAATTATATGTACAACAGCCCGTATACATGAAAAAGATATACTTAAACGTGACATAAGAAAAAAAGTAAAATAAGTACACAACTTAATCTAATTATAAATTTTAACGCTTTGGGTATAATTTTCTTAGACATTATTTGTATTTTCTGTGAGCACCCAATTTTGATTTCCTTAATATGCGTTTTTCGTTTACCAATATATCCATTTTGATTAAGTTATTTAAAATTTCGAAACGATAAAAAATAAAATTAAATGAGGTCCTTAATTCAGCACACATTTTTTTAAATATTTTTTTTTTACATGGTCATGCAACTTTGATTTTTATTATTTTCCAATGGTGGTCCCTATTAAAATCTACCCATCTTCTATCTCCTATGTTTTCAGTCGTGGGTAGATTTTTAATTGAGAACACCACAGAAAAAACCTATTTGGAAAGTAATATAAATAGAAATAGCCTGACCCACATAAACGTCTAATAAAACAAAAAACATAATAAAAGTGTGCCGAACCTTGTCTTTTGTTTCTATGTCGTCGGTAAATCAGAACCCTCCCTCCTTTTTCGTAGTCTGGTAAGATTGCGTCTTTACGAGTCAAAGTCATAGTTTGAGTGCTCTCAGAATAAAATAACTGTAATCAGACCAAAAAAAATAACAGATCTAAAAAACTTATAACTAACAAAAGTTCGGCAAGACCAATGGACCAAATTCAACAAATATTGCACAAAAAATGATATGCTAACACTTACACTAAAAAAATAATTAAGTATGTAAATATAAATTTCGGATCTTTGAATGTATTCGTGAGCAAATATGTTTTTAAATAAAGATCAATCGATGGGCCACCTAAGCGCGTCACACTACAGTCTGGTACTTCAGAATTAGGGTGTCTATACATGGCCTAACCTGACATCGTGTGAAAGGGACAGCTAGATTTGAATTTCACGGGAGCAAAAGAAACAAACTATTAAGGCTATAGCTTCTCTCTTTCGCTCCCCCAGAAAAACGACGTCAGGTCAGGCCATGTAGCGAGGCCTTTATCCAAAATGAAAAACAACAAGGCGGACTGACGACCAATGACAATACAGATAATACAACTAAGAGTTGTCATTGGTTGAAAAACGCTATGTATTTTTACATGATTGGACACCTGACAAAAGCGGACTGTAAGTGGCCTATGCTTTCTTTACTGACCGGTCGATGATCTCATAAAAGGTTAGTAACAATTTGGTATTGATTTGGTATTTCCACTTTCAAAGTGGTAGGTTTAGAATCTCAGTCTTAGACAAATAATACCTGGACCCCTATTCTCAAAAGCCGAGATTCAATCTCGTCTCGAAAAAATTGTCGAACTTCGAGATTTCTTATTCCCATCGCTATATTTCGATATAATCACGATGGCTAGCGCGCGGGTTACATCGAGTGGTCGGAGGCAATCGAGACGAGAGACAGTCGAGATTGATCGAAATCGACATCAATTTGTCATATCTCCGAATAGGGGCCCTGGCCCGTACCGTGACGTGCTTATTGCGATATTGTTAGGTTCCACCGACGACGCTCAGCAACAGCGAATCGTATCGCCGCGTGATAAGGCTAACCTAACCTAACAATCATCGCAATGAAGGCTTCACGGTAAGGGCCCTGGTAAGAAATTTATCAATTATTTTTTTGGATGTGCTATCTTCTTTCCAGGCAGCTTTGGATATTTCCAAAGCATATAAACATTCATTAAACTTTAGCGGTTTTAACAAATTGTCTTGCTAGGCTTAAGCCTCTGTCTCAAAGGCGATGAATAGCGAGAGCCGCAACTCGGTTCTCGCTATTCGCAAGTCACTGATTTTATGATTTGAAGGTACCAAACTATCTGAAAACTAAGAAGGGGGAACCACCACCGCATTTTCTAAACCAAACTGACAGCCATCCAGAACATTTTTAGTTCCTTCGTTTGGCCACTTCTACCAATAAGTATGTCTCTGTGAGATAATTACATAAGCAATAAATGCAACATCAATGATAAGATATCATTGTCAACAATACTGAAGAGATGCATTATACTGTTTACATAAACATAGCTGCCGCATTACACAAGATGAATTTATAGGTAATTAGAAAATCTGATTTTCTATTGCCCAAGCTGCTAACTCATGTATATTTAGGCAATATTGATATGTAATTAACACAAATTAAAGTTGTTTTTACATTGGCGTTTAGTTTTACCATTTTCTAAACTTTTCACAGCTCCTAAGTGCTGACACCCTTTTCTCGGCTCCAAAGTGCCTGACATCTTTTTCTCGCAAGATGAATAAAAAAGAGATGCAGATATTAGAGCTGAAAGTAGTTTAGAAATGGGACAACGGCTTAATTGTCAGCAAAGACGAGTGCCACAAAATATTATGCATAAATTATGCCGTGGGAAGTATAAATTGACATTTTTGTACAACATGGAAGGAATTGACACGTGGAAGACGGGAAAGAATAATATGTACCAAATAATAGACATGGGCTGATTTTTGACAGAGTAATTTCTGCGTTGTCTTGTGATAAAATAAGTTTCAAATTGCCTTGCCAAAATTAAAAGTCGCTGGCGCGATATAGGCCCTTATTATTATGTGATAAGGGCGGGAATTGCTTTGATAAGGCCGCCTTTTTGACCTCAGCGGGCAGAGGGGCGACACCGACGGCGCGGCGGGGCGCATAGATAGAGAAATGGTTTTTTGACGAATAACCTCGTTCCGGATTTTATCGCGCAAAGAAACTCCGAGCATAGCTCTCTGCGTTGTCCTATGTGCGACTCTGAGTTTCTCCAAAATGCCAGTGGTCAAGGACCAAGTTTCAGTTCCATATGTGTGTGATCACTGGCAACACACATTGGTATTTCGACCATAGCAGGGTTTCAATTCAAACGAAGCCACCGACGCCGCTCCCGCCCCGACGATGTCGAAAACACGGCCTAATATTGGGTACTGGTATTGCTGTTAATTTTTGGATCATACATGATTTATATTTTTCTTGTAAACTAACCTTGTGATTAAACCTTACCTTCTTTTTGTGATTAAACCCAGTTTAAAGGTTAGCGCAGAAATTATTTTTATTTAAGTTCGGATGAAGAAAATTGTATTGTAAACACTTATTTTATCACAAAACTAGATTAAATTATTGACCTAATAATTACTTTCGAGTGCATTTACAAAACTAACCGCTTCGGGGACTAGACACAGTAAGCCAAAACACAATCAATCTTAAAATTATAACTATTTACATTTTTATGACGAATAAAAATATTATTCAACCAAGTAAGTGTAATTAACTCAATTCTTTAAGCCGACGATAGTTATTTCTCGTGAATAGTAGCAATGTTAATGTATTTCAAGGGGTTGGGACATTTCCCATATGCGCGTGGCCTAGTGAAGAAAGTGGCGCCGTCTGGTGTTTTTATAGAAATATAATATTGCTCTATAATTTTTAAACCGACAGCGCAAGACAAAACCTCGAGTCGAATGTGTTAACTACTTGTAACACTCGAAGCACGTGTGTTTTTGAAATTTGAAACAGCGAGTCCGATTCATCCGGAGCGAACAACTACAAAACTGTAATTGTTGTCTAAAGTCCAAATGGCGTTATAGATATTGTGTCTTATGTATGTCATTTCTGGTGTGAACAATAATTAGTTATCTATCTATGATGTCTTAGAACGAAAACATCAGTATTTTATCTAGATTTTAATGTCTGGGATCTGGGACATTTTTGCACACACGGTCATCTGATCCCAAACTAAGCAAAGCTTGTAATATGGCTGCCAGAGACTGATATACGTACATATATATTTTTTAAATACATACTTATATAGATATTAACACCCAGACATAGAACAAACACAAATGTTCATCACATGAATGTTTGTCCTAGATGGGAATCGAACCCACGTCTCCAAACACAGAAGGTAGGTTCACTACCAACTGAGCCACCGGGGCAGTCAATGGAATTTAAAATAAAAACCAACCTTAGCTTTATTGGAATAAAAAAGTAAATGGAAAGTGGTGGGTGTACGTCAGCGCGTCATTATAGACGAGCCAGAATTTTGGTCGAATTCACACCAGCGGTTAGTGCAATTCGTTTTTCCCGCTTTTTTCACTAGGTCTAAATATCCTAGCCCCTTTATAACGTAAGCAATAATCGCTTTATTTTAGAATCGGCATTTTTAGTTGCCGACGTTTCTACGTGACTTTAGCTGCAATGACAAAATAATAAAAGTACAGACGCTTGTTATTATAAATTAAGTTACATAATTTAAATAATTAACTATGACGTTCAGGAGTTTAACATTCTGTTCATATTTACAGACAATGTAATATTTGTCTAAAAAGGAAATTCTTTGAAATGCAATCAGTATTATAGACTTTATAGACACGAAGGCATAATTTGAATTTATGTATATAATAATGCGTGTACAAATGCAGTGCATTATTTTTTTTTCGCGCAGGATATGGGCCGCAATGTACGAACGTGCACGATTCTTTTCTTATACGTATTCAATGTATGTTATGTACACGAAACGAAAACAACGCCACACACATAACAAAACATGTACATGTCAGCAACTAGCTTACGAAAAAAAAACCGTACACGTCAGCAATGTTGCGTACACGACCACGTTTCATGTTGCGTCTCCTTTGCTGCGCATTTGTAAAACAATTTTGCATCAACTTTCAATTGCGTTGACTACCGCAGTGTTACACAAATTTTCCATTGCTTAGACGATCGCAATTCTGTGTACCAAATTTCCGTTGCGTAGTCGACCACAATGTTGCGTACAGTTTCCGTTGCGAAGGCAACCTTAGTGTCGCGTACACAAAATTTCTGTTGCTTAGACGACTGCAGTGTTGCGTACACAGTTTCCGTTGCGAAGGCAACCTTAGTGTCGCGTACACAAAATTTCTGTTGCTTAGACGACTGCAGTGTTGCGTACACAGTTTCCGTTGCGAAGGCAACCTTAGTGTCGCGTACACAAAATTTCTGTTGCTTAGACGATCGCAATGTTGCGTACACAAAAAACCCGTTGCGTTGACGACTGCAATGTTACGTACACGTCTCGAGCTAGGATCGCTGCGTGCACGGAGCAATGTCGAGCTATGTGCGAGGGTAGTAATGTCCAGTACGGGCGGGGAGCGGCGGGGGGGTATCCTGCAATGTTATACGACACTTGAATGATTACAACACGTAATAGGCATTGGACTCGGAAAAACCCTGACATTTAAATAGGAACACTATATCGTATAATGTTTAAAAGTATTTCAAACAAAGTACATCCAAAATACGAAAACTCGACCACTATTCAAAGAATTTCTTAAAAATGTTTGCTACACTCACGAAACATTTCAAAATCAGAATCCTTTGAAAATCCAGACTGGAACAGAATCCGTTTTCAATGCCGATAAGTATACTTGTATCAGTAAATTTATAAACTTTTTTTTAAATCTAGAGAGTTTCCGACAATAAAAAAAACAAGCGAAATACATAAGATAAAAATCATATTTAATCTGTGCAAAATAAAAAAGATACAAAACAAACCTTTGGCGTGCTTATGATTTCGTGCTTACACTAGGTGCCATGGTCTGGAATAAAACGGACATGATATTGTGAAGCAAAAAAATACATTTTGACAACGTAAAACAAAAAAAAAAACGATAGAAAAAAATGTGCGAAAATAATTAAAACTGCGAAACGAGCTGAACAGAAAGTTCAGACCGAGTGATTGAACTAAAGGGGGTGTTTCAGTAAAAACTAGCTCAAATTTTGAACTCAAACTCTACAGCATAAGATCTATTTTACCTGAACGTTACTGTCGTGTAGGTAATGCCTGGGAGGCTGCGGCCGCGGCATCGGCTCGTCGCTGTCATCGTCTTCTTCAAAATCTGGAATAAATCGTACAATTTAGTTCATTCGTTCATGACTTTAGTCAGGTATGCTTCTAGTATTTCACATATTTGGTTCCTTCCCGAGCCGTACTCCAGTCGGATAATTAGTGTTGCAAATTGAAGAAAAAAAAAATGCTTTTTTAAAAAATACATGAAAAAGAACCTGACTCCGTTGTTTTTTTTTTACGGGATTCTTTATTGTAGTGCTGAGATAGTATTTGTTCCATGTTAGAAAGTCACTCTACACGCGTCGAATATAAATATTATTCTGTTAGTAAAGTCCATTCATTACAAAATCATTCTCCAGATTCATGCATAAATACATGCACTAATGCGTATTTTAACTTTTTATTATCTTGGAATTTTAGCTATGCGGTGATACAATAATTATAACATTCTGTTTTAAAGGAGAACGGGCGAATTTGGTCCAATTATCCACAACTAATGGGTAGTCCGCTACTGAGCAACTTTCAATGAAGATATTAGTAATCCTAAATGTAAAAAAAAAACTTTGTAATAATACTAGCTAAGCTGTATAAAAATATACTATTTTGTATGGCCAGCACTAAAGAGATTTACGTAAAGTGGTAGTCTGCTGAATAATGAGCAACTTTCAATATGGCAGTAAAATAAATAATATGGCTGAATGCAAAAATATACCATTACTAATCAGACTGAAATCCTTTTATTTATGTGTATTTATGTATGTATGGTTGGTGGAGTAAATTGGACCGAACTCTATACATTTTTACCCATTGTCCTTTGCAAAAGAATCATTTGACGGTTACACGTGTATTTTCATATGAATTTACGCAGGTCTTTAGGTACTTATTGCAGGCTTTATAAACACCAACATACAAATGATTAAATATTAAAAATGTATTAATATCAATTTCAATGTCTACAAAGCAATGTTGGAAAATGCACCGAATGGGAAAATGTTGTCATTGAAATTAATGGTAATGAATTCGATAATAAAAAGTGAAATTAAATTAGTTAAATTATGATGAAACGCGACCACTGCCGAATAGCTATCGGAACTAAGAATTCTTGTACTTACATAAACTTATATTTAGTTTAATAAGTTTTTCCAAAAATTATAATTAAATTGAAATTTAAAAATAAATAAAAAGAAAGTCATGTTTATATTTTCTACGTTGACAAAGAAGGAAAAACTCGATAAAAAAACTCTTCCCCTTTGTCAAAACAGGAAATTTTAAATAATAATAGAAAATGTGAAAATCGACACGAAAATTGCATTTGAGCATTTGCAATGTCTTTCGAAAGATACATACTTGTTTCTTTATTTTTAAATATCCAATTAGTGCTTATTTTTTAATTTTTAAAATGCGCGAACGATTATATCGTTACGATTATGAGGAAAGCGGGCTCTTCACCGCGGGGCGTAGTAATATAATACATAATCATGTATACTTACTCCTTTGTTTTCTCGCGTCGCCTTTAACAGTGTCCTCAGTGTCGGACCCCTCTGCAAAACATTTACCAATAAACATCTACGTCCAGCGACCATACGGAATGTGCTTCAAAAATTATTGGAATATATTTTTTTTATTGAAATTGGCGTTTCACAGCTTACGTCTTTATCTCCTTTTTTTTTTTACCCGACTGCGCGAAGCAAAAAGGAGGATTATGATTTTGACCGGTATGTAAGTATGTAAGTTCATCTGTTCCCTCATAACTTCTAAACTACTCATAATTTGACAAATGGGTGTAGTCGGAAGCGTCCTCATCGTCCGCTGGTTATAGGCTATGTGGTGTGATGTCACATTAAATTGATTATGACCTCTGGAGGAACAAAACAAAAACAAAAAAAAAATGTGTTTTTACGATGCCGTGTTGGGTATCAAATGAAAGGAATTAATTAGCACATTAAAAATATATATATATATATATATATATATATATTGTTAGCCGTTGTCCGATAAAACTAAAGCACACGTAAGGACGTAGTCGGGTTTTAGTGTTTCGTCCTATACCTTGTTTCTGTTCTTGATATAGTATACATGATATATTTATTGATATTTTATGTAGTGTATTTTGTGAGGGTTTTTACAAAGGGTCGGTTGATCAACGCGCTAGTAGCCACGTTTGTGCAACGTTTTGTGAGCATCGCAAGCGCGACGTAGGGTCGCACAGATAACCCCTAGATTCCGCTTTCAGGACTATCGAAACGCACCACGCATCGTTCTAAAACGACCTAAAAAAGGCTTACTCTCATTGGTTCATTGCTAGGCGCGAGTAGCCGTAACCTTGAGATAGCCAAGAAGAAAAATTGGCGCTGTCCCCGCAACCCGCTCTTTATCGTCCAACTTTCGTAAAATCTGGTACTTATATTAAAACGAAGCTGCGTAACGCCAATTTCCATATAATTGAAATCGGTTACCACATCTAGGTGATTCGAAATCGATAGAAAATGTTCTAGAGTGAGAAAAAAAATGACGTAGTAGTAGTACATCCAGTCATGCCAAATGCGGATAGAAAATTGACAATAGCATGCAGATAGATATGGACGATTAATGATCTTTAGTTCATTATGAAGGTTCATGAAATTAACATTCGATGTCATGTGTTGTGTGTAGAAAGTGTTTAAGAAAAAAAATAGTACAACAGCTGAGGAAAGTTTTTTTACCGACTTCCAAAAAAAGAGGAGGTTCTCAAGTCGACTGGTTTTTTTTTTATTTGTTACCTCAGAACTCCCGTATGTACAACGATTAGGAAAAAATATATATTTGAAAAGATTACTTCCAGATTGGTCCCATTTTTGTCGAAATCCAGTTCTGATAATGGGATCCATGAGGGATCAAGGGAGCTCCTCAAATATTATAGCCATATATATAGCGATTTTGGTAGTTTCGATAACAAGTCAAGCATTTGCGTTCAGAAAGTATCATTTGGTGTTAAAAACTTTTGGTGTACACAGTGTAGGTAAGTGAACATAAATAAATAAAATCTTTATGAGCAAACCCTTAGTTTGTGTTTTATTATGGTCTATCCACTGCGTCAATCGCCTTTTGACAGCGCGATGACATAACTTTATGCTAGCGTCTAGCAAATTATCATCTGGTTTCTGAAACGTTTGTTAACTTTGACAACAGATAAATTCTAATGCTGCCTTTGCCGGCACTAAACATATGACTAGGACAGCAATAGAGTTAATCTGTTGTCAAATTTAACAAAGTTTCAGAAACCCGAGGTGTATCTCATACCAAAAATATGTTCTATGTATTATTACCTCATTACAAGGATACATAAACTGTTAAAGTTACGTTAAAAAAGAACTCATTTTTTGTATGCGTCTTAATTTGCTAGACGCTAGTTCAAATTTATGCCATCTCGATGTTAAAAAGCGATTTACATAATGGATAGACTATAGTGATGATGTGTATTCAAAACTTTTCACCAATAACATAGTGTTATGTTTTAGGTAGTGATATGAAACAGTCAGAGAAGGAAAAACGACCGAAGTGGTCAAAATCAAATGCATGAATGACGCCAGAGACAAATAATGTAGTCTCACCCGAGTTGAGTTCCCGCACTAGCGTGGACATCGCGTTAGTTACAGAGTCGGCCGCGTAGAGCAGGTCGCTGCGAACGCGGTTGTCTATGCCCACTGGAACATAGGATAGGCTAAGTTAAAAAACTCAACAAAAAAAAAAACAGTGGTTATTTCTACAGAACGATAGCGCTATTCACTTTCGTGCGCAGACGAAAAGAGATCGCGCTAGTAAAGTTCGCGCTAGTAAAATTCGCGCGCTAGTAAAAAAATGAGATACCTCTAGAAATAACCTCTGTTTTTAGCCTATGTGTTAATCCAGGGAATAAACTACCTCCAAACCAAATTTCATCCAAATACGTCCAACCGTTACAGAGGTGAACGGGAACAAAAACACTTACATACTTACACACAAACTTTCGCATTTATAATATTAGTGTGAAGATGCAACGTTTTGCTCAGCGCGCCAAATTCAAATTTTTTTGCGTCTTTCATTTTACAAAAATGTAGATTCGATTTTTAGCGTATCCAATCTAGAACATTACTAGGTACCGTTTACAAGTACACCTTATCTCTTATCAGAATATTCTAGGGCTTTAGGATTTACTTGTTGTAGGTCGCTGGTTCTGATGAAAGCTCCTACCGTCGTTTCCCATGCTCTCCATGCCTGTAAAAAAGATCGTCAAAAAATAAAACAAAAGGCGTGGTAGGGTAAAGTAGTTTTTTTTTTAAAAACAATTTTCATTACTACTGTTATACTCGAACCAAACCTAAGAATGTTTCTGACAGCAGCAGTTAAGTTTTAAAAAGTCTAACCCCCGAATACTGAAACGTTTGTTAATTTTGACAACAGATTAATTCTAATACTGCCTTTGTCTAGCACTAAGCAAATGACAAAGACAGCAATAGACTTAATCTGTCGTCAAAGTTAACAAACGTTTCATTATTCGGGGAAAAATTCGTAAATCCTGACCACGTGATAGTTTAAAAAAAAAATATATATAACCTTGTTTGTAGTTAAAATAGACGATATACAATGGATATTATAAAAAAAAAAAAATTTGGAAAAAATATACCAAAGCAAAATAGAGGCACGCTTTAGAAATATGTTTCAAAAACTTCGTACCACAAATCCGCGTTTAGCACTCGTCTAAGGTAAAACATGCCATAGCCATTGTTTAAAATTAAACAGCCCAAACCCTTGTTTGAAAAAAGAAATAAAACATTTATTTTGTTAAAACGTTATTTAACTTTTAGACATTGTCTAGCGAAAAAAGGTGTCTAACGGTTGTTTTAAATATTTTTTTTGCTAGGACGGATAATGTTTACCGAGACTGTGTGTCATGTCGATGCGTTCTCTCTCGCCTAAAGATGGCGTCTGCGGCGCGCTCCTCACCACGCCGCGTGTGCTGGCTTCCCTGGAAACAATGGAAGCCTTTCTCATAACAAAATAATATAAAAGACTAGTTGCTACTCGCGACTTCGTTCGCGTGGACATAAAAACATTATTTATTTATTGAGGCCTAACATTTATAACAACATTAATACTAGCACCATAATCTTACACTAAATTTAAGCATAATGCTTTATTTATTTAAGGAAGCACAGCATGCATTAATATTCCTTAATTTTTAACTATTTATAATAAAATTAATATTATCCTATGTCCGTATTTGTGATATACAGTAACTCCTTATCAAATTTTATCAAGATTCGTTTCTCCGTGATAACGCGAAAAATATCCAGACAGGGACACAAAGTTACTTTTTATAAATCGCTAGATGGCGCTGATTCATTTTTGTGCATTTTTTGATGTTTTGTATGGACTGACAGTTGTAATGTAGGGAGTTCTGAATCGCACAAGCGAAGTTTTTTCCTCGAGACGAACTTATTCATTCTTATACCTACAAGCTTTATTGGTCCTGATACGGCTGCGACTGTATAAGCCGATTGTTTTCGAGTAAAACTAGTTCTAGCCGGTATCATTCCGGCCAGAACTAGGTCCAACCCGATAATCCGTTCAGCCGTTACAGAGTTGAATGGGAACAAACACATTTACATACTTACACACAAATTTTGACATATATAACATTAGTGCGATGGGAGAAGCCAATGGATCCCGAAACACAGTTTTTTACTAGATCGGAGCAATTTTAGTGTGTAAATTCATATCTGTAAAAAAAAAATTTTTTTGCTTTATTTTACATTTTTTGTATTAGTTAGTGGCCGCGTACCGATAGACGAAGCATCGGTCTACCTCCATCGTCCTTGTTGGGACGACGATATTGTGAAAATGGCGGTCGGCCCTGAACAAGATTGGCACGGGACCGGATCGAGTGGCGCACAAGAAGACAGGCCTATGCGCACCAGTGTGCGATTACGGGCTGTAAATGATGATGATTAGTTGGTACCTTTCAGGCGCGGAGGGTTGCGGCTGCGCGCCCGGCAGCGGCGGGCTCTTGGTGGAGCGCGGGGACGAGTTGGGCGTCGACCGCGGGGACGACTGCTGCGTCTGTAGCAAACAAACACACGTACAGTACAGTATCCGTGGCATAATTAAAAATTGGGAATTGCCTCAGCAGTCGTAGCCGGCAAGGAACGGTTGCCGGAAGTGGACGGACGAAACTCTAAAAACGAATTCCCGAATCGGATAACTGTAGATTAAACTATTATTTTGTTTTATGACAACCAGGAAACAGTTCTGGAGTGATATAACCGAATGAAATAACCAAATGAATCAATGAATACGTGAATCAAATAACAGTAATAGGTATGTTTTTTAAATTAAATTTCAAAAACCCTTTCGGACAAAACTACTGTAACTCAGACGAGCATTTTCGGGCATTGTGTGTTTTTTTTACAATTTTCTAAAATACCTAAACGTTGTATATCAGTAATAATTGATAACGCATTCAACAGCAGTTTTATGACCACAAAATAGTTTACATTTCATTTATTTTTTATTACAACAAAGAATTTAAAACACTCCAGGCATCACTGAAAATTTGTATAAAATGCTGAACATTTTTTAGTAGCATCACTTCACACCAAACCATCGTACAAGTATCATTTTGCACCGAATTCGTTCGGCTTGAAATCAACTCGTCGAGTTGGTGAGAACCATGAAACTGTTAACAATATTGTGTGCCGTTTCGGCAGCTCTGTATAATGCTGACGCAGCGCTGGTGCAAGACCTGGGCAGAAATCTGAGCTCTTTAGTTAAAAGTGTTGCCGACAGTGTTCTGAGCGATACAAATCAACCTGGACAAAATCAACCTGACCAGCAAAAGGAAGAAGAGCAGGAACTAAAAGAAGCGACCAACGGAGATGAAATTATTCAAGGTATAATGCCTCAGCCTCACCCCCCAGAAGAACTTTCAGAACACTGGAAGATAGAAGGACAAGTAGAGAGAATAAGCAGAGACGTGAATTCTTTGTTTGGAAGTATCGCTGATACTTTTCTAAGTAAACCAGATGAATCACTTAGCCGTCAGCGTCGTCACGATGACCGACAGAAGCTGTACGAAGAATGGTACAAATTAGAAAAAGCTGGTCAAAACACGAATGCTTTAATTAGAAGCTTAGCCGAAATTTATCAACGGCTACCAAATCAACGTCAGCGTAGGTCTGTTGAAGATTTAGAATCGATTGGATCTTGCGTTGTCGATGGTATACAAGCCGTAGTCCAGTGTGTCGTTAAGTCGTTCGATTCGGGAGAATCATGGGGAAGCTCGGAATCTTTCGAGTATGACCAGGATTGCAGACCAAGATATTCCTTCGAGGAAGAGCAGTACTCGAGACCGGGAAAATATCCTTTCGAGGATGAGCATCACTCGAGACCGGGAAAATATCCGTTCGAGGATGAGCAACACTCGGGACCGGGAAAATATCCGTTCGAGGATGAGCATCACTCGAGACCGGGAAAATATCCGTTCGAGGATGAGCATCACTCGAGACCGGGAAAATATCCTTTCGAGGATGAGCATCACTCGAGACCGGGAAAATATCCTTTCGAGGATGAGCATCACTCGAGACCGGGAAAATATCCGTTCGAGGATGAGCAACACTCGGGACCGGGAAAATATCCGTTCGAGGATGAGCATCACTCGAGACCGGGAAAATATCCGTTCGAGGATGAGCATCACTCGAGACCGGGAAAATATCCTTTCGAGGATGAGCATCACTCGAGACCGGGAAAATATCCGTTCGAGGATGAGCAACACTCGGGACCGGGAAAATATTCGTTCGAGGATGAGCATCACTCGAGACCGGGAAAATATTCCATCCAGGATGACCAGAATTCGAGACCGAGAAGATATGATATGGACTATGCTAATAACATCGGATACGAAGAGTTTGAAGTCGATCCGAATGGCAATGGTTAGAAATTTCTTGATTATGTAACTACTAACTGTCACCCGCAGCTGCGCCAGTAAAAACATTTTTTTCGAAGAAAACATATGTCTTCATAGCCTATGTTTGGCCAACCTGGCCCCATGGGCTCGATTTTCAATCGCTCGTATGATATTTCGCACGAAAATATCACGAAAAATGACTGACTTTCGAACGAAATCCCTAACAAAAGTCGCGTTTTTTAATAATCATATCACTCGCGAACGCATCGAGTGGTTTCAACCATTCGAATTTGCTTTCTATCAATAGGAAATCTTTCATTTCGCATGATACTTTCGTGCGATTAAAAAATAGAGCCCCATAGTCACAGCCAATTAAAATTTAATCTAATTCGGTGTAGTCGTTTAGTCGTGAAAAGGTAACAAACGATAGGCAGAGACAAAATTACTTTCTATAGTTCGGTAGATGGCGTTGATCCGTTTTTGTGTATTTTCTGACGTTTTGTATGTATGAAGTTCTAAAGTAGGACTGAACATATTCACTTTATACCAAGAAGGTTTGATTGGTCTTGTTACGACTGCGGTGTATATTCCGTAGCTTAGGACGCTGTACTCACTGATAGAATGACGATAATTGGCAGCCACGGTAAATAAAGGCTGTACTAAAAAAAATACTAAAAGCTATTTTTTTAAATGCTACCAACTGAACTTTCTTGTAATCTGTATTAAGACCAGAGCCAATTTGCTTGTATTTTTTGTAGTAGTACTAGGTATACAACATTGTATTATTTGTACTACCAGTTGAACTACTCAGTGGTACTACTGATCTGTCCTGATTACTGTATTTTTTTCTAATGAATCTAAAATCTATTTCTTTTTCAGAAATCGCCAAATGCATTGTGAAGTCTATCAGGGACTTCGCGCATTGTGCAGCAAAAACTTCAGCCGAAGATGACCCGAAGGAATGAAATGCAACAATTGTTGCACGCTCGCTTTTGTTTATTTGTTAGCTTTGTTCAAATAAATGATATATAACCAATAATTTAACCAATTAAGAATTTATTTGCCTTGTTAGTTTTACTAGCGAAACTTCCGCCGGAGCTGACCCGGAGCAATACAAAAACAACAATTGTTGCACGCTCGCTTTTGTTTATTTGTTAGCTTTGTTCAAATAAATGATATATAACCAATAATTTAACCAATTAAGAATTTATTTGCCTTGTTAGTTTTACTAGCGAAACTTCCGCCGGAGCTGACGCGGAGCAATACAAAAACAACAATTGTTGCACGCTCGCTTTTGTTTATTTGTTAGCTTTGTTCAAATAAATGATATATAACCAATAATTTTATTAAATTAAGATTTTATTTGCCTTCTTAGTTTTACTAGCGCAGAGTAATAGTTGCAGTCTTAGGCCGGGTTAGATATATAGATAGATAGATTGACTCTTAATTGTTCACAGAAAATTTTACATAATTTATAAACAGGCTTAAAAAGTAGTGTAACAACTGGCGGCCTTATCGCTGAAAGCGATCTCTTCCAGGCAACTATAAGGCTTAAGGCGGGTTGAGGCTTACCTCCTGCTGCATGAAGTATTTTCGTGAGTCGTAAAGCGAGGACCGGTGACCATCTAGATCGTCCTAAGTCTGCTGCCGGCTCCAGCATGAGGCTTACCTTGAGCATCCGCATGAGTCCTTCCAGTTGCTGCATGAGGTGTTTCCGCGAGTCCTGCAGCGAAGACAAGTGGCCCTCGAGCTCGTCCTTTCTCTGCCTTAGGGCTCGTAGTTCGGAGACGAGTGGCGGGGCGGAGCCCCCGCTGCTGCACGCGCCAGAGCTCGCTTCCGCTTCCTGTTGCCGTCTGGTCATGAAAAAACTTTATGCGGTGCATTCCATGGTTATGAACAATTGAAATTTATAATTGTGGGCGGTACTGAACTTTTATGGCCAAGCGTGGCGCATACCATCAGGCGAGCGACTTGCTCGTCAGGTCATTCATTTGGATAAAACATGGCTCAGAGTGCCGAGAACGAGTTTTTCCGATTGTGTTTACCTATTCGATTGTGTCAACGTTAACTATGTGTATGAAATAAGAGCAGCGTCATCTAGCGCCATCTAGATGGCACTGCTTTTACTTCATACAAACTATTCATATTCATATAAACTACATTACTATTAGTATTCACGGGATATAATAACCGTGGGAAATATCCCGGGAGTACTAATAGTAATGTAGTAAACCACCACGAAAGTTTAAAACAGTGTTCATATAAACTGTTGTTTATAGTGATTTAGATAAATAAATAAATATGTGTGGGACATTATTGCACACACGGTCACCTGACCCCAAACTAAGCAAAGCTTGTAATATGGCTGCCAGAGACTGATATACGTACATAGATATTTTTAACTACATACTTATATAGATATTAACACCCAGACATAGAACAAACACAAATATTCATCACATAAATGTTTGTCCTAGATGGGAATCGAACCCACGCCCCCAAACACAGAAGGTAAGTTCACTACCAACTGAGCCATCGGGGCAGATATAAGGTATCGGAACAAAATAGGACAATAAAACATTTTATTTGTTTAATATGATTTTGTGTTTATGTATAAGGCCACGGTGTACGTTGTTGTGCTGGGGGCCCTGGCCTACAGCCCAAAAAGCCCTTAAGGGAGTTTTGGCGGGAACGTGTAGAAATCATGTCCCGTCATTTTATTATTTTCCAAAGCTTGTGTTATTTCTAGTGTTAATGTGTAAATACGAAGAATTTTTAACAGTTAAGTATTCGTGAACATGCACGAGTGTTGGTGAATAGTATAATGTCGTGAAACGTGAATTTGTGTGTTGTTTTCAAAACTCCATAAAAAGCTCAAGTACAGTTTTCACCACTTTACTGGGGCATGACTTGGACTTGATCGTGACTTGCTTTGCTCGCCTATGACTTGTTTGATAATATTTAGCAAAACTTGAAAATATATAAGTATACTTGACACTGGCAAATGCATAAGACGTGCGACGCCAAAATCCTCTTAGGAGGAAACAGAAAAAAAAAAAGCCCCTCAAGTAGACCCGCCCCTGGGTGTATCTGTGAATACCTGAGCCTGGCAATCTCCCGCATGATCTCCCTGTTCTTGGCCTCGAGCTGCGATATCAGCTCGCGCTGCTGCCGCGCCGCGTCCACCTCCGAGCCCTCCGACGACGACCGGCCCTACAACGCGACACGCTTATACCGGGCCTTCGGTTACACGACACACATTTTCTAGGATATACTTTATTTTTTCAATTTATTTACGCCAACAAACAATGGCGTACTTAATTCTTAGGTTTTAGCATAGTTTATTTATTTATTTATCAATTCTTTTCCATTGGGTGTGCATTACCAGGTTACCCCAATTCGCCCTCCGTGGACCATATTCTAAGGTTAAAAAACTAACTTAAAACAAAAAACAAAGAATAATTTAAAGAAAAACTTAAGTTTTTCTTGCGGCATGAATGGAAGATGACAATGTAATAATAAAAAAAAAATTGATTGAAAAGACAAAAAAAAAAAATACACAAACAGCAACAAAAATATATAAAAAGTAACATACTAACTCTTATTTATTTTACTAACTTATTTCACTGGTTTCATCACTAGCACTTTAATGGTGCACCTAGCACCTATGTATATATACATTACATACATACATTATCAGCCAGAACACGTCCACTGCTGAACATAGGACTCCCCCTTAGACCGCCACACCGACCGACAATGTGCAATATCAGTGAGATATGAGATAGATAGATAGATAGATAGAATGTGTAAAATATCTATATCTATCTATCATATCTTCTTATATCTAACTTATTTAAATTGTAGCATCAACACCATTTACCACAAATTACTAAGTATTCTACAGTTTGTTAAAATTTTACTCTTGCCCTGATGCCAGGGGATACGACATCGCTATCCCCTGCCTGTAGTAAGAGCCTACTAAAAGGGGACCTCTGTGCTCGGGGATGGTTAGATCAGGGGCTCTAAGCATCTCCCTAAACGAGTCCGCACGAGGAGAACGACAGCGTCGAGTGGCGGAAGTTGTCTTGGCGGAGGCGTCTAAGGACAGCTCGTAGGAGCCGAAGCGCGGTGCTGCGGGCTCCGGTGCGTGCCCTTGGAGCCCGGAGCCCTCGGTCAAGCACAAGGGCAGGCTAACGAGGGGGTTTTAGTGGGTATAATTCCACATAACTGGATTTCGGATCTGGATTTATTCGTAAACAACGACAATGACGAATTTCACAGAGCGACAATGGAATGAGTTAATCCAAAACTGGCGTTCTCCTAATTAAGTGTTTTTTATTGAGCATTAATTTAATTATAAGGCTTTAAATTTAAATATTTATCAATATAGGATTATTATGAACCTTAAATGGGCGAATTGGGAAACGGTAATGCCCGTCCAAGGTAGGTATTACATAAATAAATAGCCCGGCTGCACCACAAAGCAGTCGGTACTGTTTTAGGGGTACAAGTTCCAGTTCTATGACTGAGACTTGTTTCACTATGAAATATTAAAAAACTTTACACTGGCTAAATACACAATGTGTTGAGGCAAAAGATAAAAATAAAACAAAAACCGCCCGTAAGAGGTTTTGATTAATAAAAAATAGCTCTGTATTTAGAAAAACTGAATTTCAGTTTAGATAAAAAAAAAATAGATAGATAACTCTTTATTGTTCACACCAGAAATTACATACATAATACAAAAATCTACTTAAAACTAGTGTAACAATTATAATTATACTAGCTGCGCCCCGCTGTTTCTCCCGCTATTTTACAAAAACTAAATAGTTTTCCGGGATAATATACCCTATGTGTTAATCCGGAGTGTAAGCTACCTACATACCAAATTTAATTCAAATCCGTTCAGCCGTTACAGAGTTGAACGGGAACAAACACACTTACATACTTACACACAAACTTTCGCATGTATAATATTAGTGTAATTATAATTATTTTTGTCAATACTACTTATAATTTTTCTTACCAACTCTGGTGTTAAAGACGCCGATCGGCCCGCACGCGGCTGTAAATTAATTAATCGTAAGCATTTTAAAGCCAATTTATAACCAACAAAAAAAGGAAAGAGTTTATGTAGGTATGTATGTATGTATGTTCCTATTTGACCTAGCACATAGCACCAGAAAAAAATACTTGTGTTTCATACTTTGTCGAAGGGCAGTGACATTTTTCTATGGAACAGCTCATTATTTTTTCTCGATTTCATGTTTCGTCCGATAGTAAAAGTTGTTCATAATTATGAGTACTATGAGGCTTTTTCCCTAGCATATCCTTTTTAACCGCCTTCCAAGAAAAAAAAGAGGTTCCCAATTCAACTGTTTAAAAAAAATGTGTGGTACCTCAGAACTCCGTCATTTATAAACCAATTTGGGAAATTCTTTTTTTATTTGAAAGGAGATATTTCCACATTGATCCCATTTCTATCAAAATCCAGTTCTGATAATGTGATCCATGAGCAACTGACAGTACTCCTCAAATATTATATGCATACATATAGCAATTTTGGTATTTTCATCAACAAGTCAAGCATTTGCATTCAGAAAGTATCATTTGGTGAAGTGGAACTGATGAAGAAGACAAAGTATTTCACGGTGGCGCCAAGATAATCTCGATTATGATAGATAAGCGACTATTCTTATTCGAGATGGGGGTGATAAGTCCTGCAATGACGTCCATGGGGTGTATTGTGCATTTCCCCCTTACTAGCGTTTACCCAACTGAGCTACCACCGAGCCGACCCAGCTCCATTAAGCGACTATGGCGAAGCAAATTTAAATAAAAGGTTCAGATGAAGTCGGTCCTTTTTTATATATATTTTTTCTGGTTTCTTTGTCTCACCATAGTCCTGTTCTCGTGCGCGAGTCGCGCCGCGTATCTCGCTATGAGTCGGTGTTCGTCGTCCACTCCGCGCGATAAATGCTCTGCTATACCTGTGAACACCATTTACACTCAATACACGTGTGCGTTCTCAATGTTCAAGCCGCGTCGAATAGTCGAGTGCGAAATGAAAAAAAAAATTTTTTTTTTTTTTGGAACTTGGTGAAGAGACGAGCCTTTCGCTCGCTTGATGTTAAGCGTCACGCTTGCCCATAACGATTCAGTGCCACCCAGAAATTTGAAGTTCAACAGTTGAAAACCATGCGCGGCAATGCACCCTGAGATATTAGATGTTAAATCTCTGTATGCCCAGGAACTACACTGAAAACATTGCCCTTTAATCGGAACACAGTAGCACACACACTACTACTTAACACACACTTTGCACACTACTGCTTCGCGGTTGAAAAACGTGCAAAGGTGTGGTGCTTCCCCAGGCGGACTCATCAGAATAGCCATACTACAAACTACTACTATATTTGCATAATTGTGTCTAAGCATATTAGAAGCGGGAGGCATCCATAACTCCACGGGCGGGATTCTCGTGTGTTTTCGTATACAGACGTAAGCTTGTACGTAGATGGTGCTAGCATTCATAATGTTAGGTGTCCGAGATGTGGTTACAAGTAATTTATTAAATATGCAAAATTTTAACTCAATTGAACAAATTTATTTTTATTGTTTGACATTTAATCTGTGGACATATTATGATTTTTTTAGTTTTCATTTAACTTGACATATTTTGATTTGATGTTATATAATTTAAGTATATTTGACATTTGTTTTGCATGTTTTTAATTTTAATTCTCATAAGCGTAATTCGTGTTCGGTAATAATTGATGTAAATAAATAAGGAGAACTGGGCCAAAATTGAGTTGCAAGATTTGACTTTAACACACATACATACAAATATTGCAAGGTAAATAAATTAAAACTTGTAAATACCGGTGTTCTCACACCTAGTGTGTTGGCTAGGTGGCTGCAATTTTAATGTAATGTACTATGCAATATAATGTATTTTAATATATTTTTTATGTGTGTACTGACTGCGATGCGTAGATCTGGAGGAACGCGAATCTAACGATCCGGTGTTGACGTAACCGCCAACGTACTCGGGAAACCCGTTGTGGGCTGGAACCGGTGACGGCGGCCTGGAACATGAATGGTAATGATGATGAATTAGTGATTGGTAAAGATGATGAATGAATGAATTGTAATGATGATGAATGAATGGTAAAAATGATGAATGAATGAATGGTAAACATGATGAATGAATGAATTGTAATGATGATGATTGACTGAATGATGACAATTTTTTTTTTTCAAAACTCGCTTATTTTCTAGAGAATATTTTATTTTCGAGTTTTTTTTTTTTAATACACTGCATTCTATTCGAATTAAACATTAAATTGCGGACATATACCAATACTTTGTTTCTTTTACTATATTAACCATATTTTCATCGGCTTCTACAGCAGTTTGATCATTGAAACGACTCAATTCGTAAGCGCTATCTATTTTTATGCTGTTTCTTCGGGGGTACACTTTTATGTATGAGATTGTCATTCTTCTCATATATTTTTTCTATGTTATTGGCCTATATTTTTAGTTCTTTTTTTTTAATTTTTTTATTATTGTAGTTAGTATAGAAGGCTAGTCGATGAATACGGTGTAGAGTACATACACGATGTGGCTGAGGTTGAGCGTGCGCTCGGGCTGGTCGGGGTACCGGTGCGGCGCCGCGCGGCCGCGCTCCGGCACGCAGCGGAACGACTTGCGCAGCGTGGCGCCGATCTGCCGGGACGGCGACTTCTGGAATATCCACCACCGATATCACTCGGGTATACTCTAGAAGCCGTGGTGGCTCGGCGGGACCACGCTCGCCTCACAATCGTGGGGTCGCAGGTTCGAACCCGCGTAGGCCCGTACCACAGATCACACCCTAGATTCTGCATTAAGGACGCTCGAAGCGCACCACGCATCAGTCTAAATACAATTATAAGAAATTACTCTGATTGGTTGATTGTTAGGCGCGAGTAGGCGTAACCTTGAGATAGCCAATGAGAACGTTTGGTCGCACTCCCCGCGACCCGCGCCGCGCCTCAAACTTTGGTGATTTTTTGGAGGAACAACGAATCTCGTAATGCGGTATCTAGTGTGATCTGTGGCCCGTACCAATGACTTCTTTGGAACTTAGTAGGGCCAGCGTGGGTGATATGGCCCGATCTCCCTTCGAGGGTAGGCGAGTGCAGTGGCAGTATACAGTGGGATGTTTAAAGGCTAAAGCAGTGTTGTACAAAAGGGACAAAGATGACAAGTATAAATACTAATCTTTATAAATTCGAATGTAACTCTGTCTGTCTGTCTCTGACTGTTGTGGTCCTTGTCGCGTTAAAGGCATAAACAGGAATCCAGCTATAACTCACTCGTCAAAATCGGTCAAGCCGTTTAGGCTAGAGTAGGTAAGGAACACAAACTTACATACACCCGAAACAAAATTACCCTCCTTCTTGGGCAGTCGCGTAAATAGAGTTTTTTTTCCCAATCCATTATTTTTTATCAAAAGAAAATGCGCAAACGAGATAACTATAAGGGAAGGGAGCTCCTAAAAGCGAAAGCTGACGCTCCTTTTTCTAGCGTCGATTTCCGACACCGGAATCTGAACCCGTTTACGGTAACTGGAAGACGCAGCGTAGGTAGGCATCCCACTAGGTGGACTGACGACATAGTGAAAGTCGCGGACAACCGTTGGATGCAGGTTGCAAATTGTCGTTCAGTGTGGCGGTCATAAAAGTAGCGTAAGCTACCTCCATACAAAATTTCATTGAAATCCGTTTAGCCGTTACATAGTCGAACGGGAACAAGCACACTTACGTACTTACACACAAAGTTTCGCATTTATAATATTAGTGTGATTTGACCAGACCAGTGGCCTTATCATGTAACTCTGGTGGCGATCGTCTTCGTTTGACATCCCGCTCGCTCGCATGGTGCGAGTAAGTTGGCGAGAGTGGAACGGCACACAATGACCACCGCCACCAGAGGTACAAGATACCAGACCAGAAATAAATAAAAAAATTGCCTTACTAAAAACTTACAAATTTACACACAAACATTCGCATTTACAATATTAGTGTGATATACTCACATATGCGGCGTACTCCTTAACCTCGTGGTCGTTGGTGTGCGTGCCGGAGATGCGGCCGCGCCAGAAGCACTCCTGGCACAGCGTGTAGTTGGCGCACCGAGCGCAGCGGTAGCGGAACCCGGTGAGGGAGCCGCGCCGGCACACGCTGCACGCGAGCGGGTGCACCACTGCCGGGAGTCACTCGACGGGCTCAATCGACGATAACATCATTACAAGACACAGATCACACCCTAGATTCTGCATTCAGGACACTCGAAGCGCACCACGCATCACTATAAATACACTTATAAGAAATTGCTCTGATTGGTTGAATTTTAGGCGCGAGTAGGCGTAACCTTGATATAGGCAATGAGAACGCTCGGTCGCACTCTCCGCGACCCGCGCCGCGCCTCAAACTTTGGTGACATTTTGTAGGAACAACAAATCTCGTAATGCGGTATCTAGTGTGATCTGTGTTACAAGATAATCAAAATATAATAAATCAGCGCTGAGTGTCCGACACCCTCAGCATTTATGCTGAGAAGGTTCCTTTTCGACATTATTATTGTTATAATTATCTTTATTTTACCCTCTGTTTGTTATCTCTTGATGTTTTTACGCTTAACTAATGTAATTGTGCGACATTTTCGCAAAGCGAAAAAGCACTTAAAAAAAAGAGAAAAAAAACTAATGTAATTGAAATATATGTTACTTTACTTTATTTATGTTATTATTTTGTCGAATAAATTTTATTCTATTCTATTCTAAATACCCGACTGCAAAATGTCGACGTAAAGAGGAAACCAACGACACTTCTTCAAAATCAGTTTAGGCTACAAAAGGTACTATAGGAACACACAAACATATTTACATATACCCCAAAAACATTAACCTCCCTCTTGGGCAGTCGGGTAAAAAGATAGCGCTTTACAGTTTCGCGTGCAGACGAAAAGAGGTGGCTTTAGTGCTGCGCCCCGCGGTTTCACCCGCTATTCTACAGACGCCGAATATTTTTCCGGGATAAAAAAGTCTATGTGTTAATCCAGGGTATAAGCTACCTCCATACCAAATTTCTTTCAAATCCATTTAGCCGTTACAGAGTTGAACGGGAACAAATATACTTACATAATTACCCTCTTACATACTTACACACAAACTAGCATTTATAATATCAGTGTGATGAAAGAGTCTATTTCGTCGAAAGAGTCGAAAGATACGAATTTTGTTTAATTATTGTTTGCTAGCTGTTTGTTACCCGCGGTTTCGTTCGCGTGGACCTACAAAACACTTTCCCGAGAAAAAAGTAGCCTATGCCCGTCTCCGACCCTTAATCTATATCTATGCAAAAATTCAGGTCGATCCGTTCAGCCGTTTAGCCGCGATAACGCGACAAATACCCAGACAGAGTTACATTCGTTTTTATAATATTACAATACAACTTTATTAAACACCGACAATACAATTAAAATTAAACAATAATTAAATAACCGGCAGTATAATGGGCGGCCTTATCGCCTAAAGCGATTTCTTCCAGGCAACCTTGTCTTTTCTTTCTTTTCCTTTTTATTAGTTAGGATTAATATGAGAAGTTCGTTCTACAATCATGTACAGAAAAAAGAACCTGTTATTAGTTACTTCAGGGTCAAACGCTAAATTGACTGAGCTACTAGTTAAAGACAACAAAAAAAGGATAAAAATATCATATGGAGGGCATACCGTTCTCGACACTGGCGAGGCGATGCAGTAAAGGCAGCCACACGAGACAGGGAGGTCCTGGGTCAGACATTAGTGTGTCCAGGAAATCATTTACTGTTACTTTTGTATTCTGGAAACAAGTAACATAATTTATATGTATAAAGTGTCAGTCTGGAGGTCGTCACAGAAATAAGAGACTTGGGAGTGACCTTGGATTGCGATCTTACATTCTATAAGCACATAGAGAACATCTGCACCGAAGCGTTTAAATATCTCGGGTTTGTAATACGACAGACTGCAAGATTTCAGGACAGGAACGGTATTATTGTCCTTTACTATTCACTGGTGCAGCAAACTGGAATATAATTCACTAGCTGCGCCCCGCGATTTCACCCACTTTTCTACAGGAACAGTACATTTTCTCAGGATAAAAAATAGGTAGTAAGTAGGTTGAGTTTTACGTCACCAACAGTCATGTCGTTGACTTAAACCACAAAACGCAAAACTTAAAGCTTAAAGCAAACGTCCACAATTCCAATTATACTTTGAAATTATTTAGACCGTTTTTCATTTTGCGCCTAAATACAATCTTCGACCTCACCGTCACTTAACATCAAGTAAGTTGTGGACAAACGCCACGAAACCACAAAATTATCTACCAACTCAGTTTTAAATCACCAGCTTGCCCGCGGCTTCGCACACATATGCTACTGTACATGAAAAACCACATTTCACCTCTTTAGTGGTTGATCTTCGAAAAATCTTAAGACATGCCTTTCTTAATTGTTTATGGTTAGTACACAAATCGAATTTTAATGGCTTAGCATGAAAAAATATTTTGTCTCCCTACAAACATTGGAAGTCCATTTTACCCCTTTAGAGGTGGAATTTCGCATAATACGTTCTTCTTGTTCACTTAGACCATTTGGAGAGTAAAGGTTCAAATTTCACATCACTGTCAGAAGGTTTGTCACGGTTTCGTCTGTGCGTTGATTCCTAGAAATGAGCTTCTTCTTTTATATATATAGATAGATAGATAGATAGAAACTCTTTATTGTGTACACCAAAAATAAAAGAACACATGTACAGAACTATCTTATACTTAAGCTAGTGCCACAAGTGGCGGCCTTATCGCTAAAAGCGATCTCTTCCAGGCAACCATATATAGGGTAAGTACAAAAAGTTTTTACCTGATTAAATATAGAAATAGCCAAGGTATCATCATAGCTGAACGACGGTGACTCGTAGACCGCCGCCGGCAACGCGAGCACTTCTCTCAAATAATCCGAAAGTCTCTTCATTAAGAGATGACCGTTGCCGTCTGACAGTTGGGAGAATATATCTGGAACATTATGAAATAGGTATAGCTCGATGTACTGTTTTAGACTTTCGTGGTTGTTTACAACATTACTATTAGTACTATTATTAGAAAGGGGGTAGATCGGTTTGTCTGCTCCTAAATTTCGTAACTTTTTTATCATCCACCCGCATCTTCAGTCTACCCGTGAACATGGCGCATGCAACTGTGCCGAAATATCGGGAACTCAACAAAAACAATAACCGTGGTAAATATCCCGTGAGTACTAATAGTAAAGCTCGATGTAATAGCCCATTACTGTCGCGGTCTGTAATGACTGTGTTGATGGTGATGATGGTGGCCGAAAACGCAGCGTAGCGCAGGTCCAGGCCATCACAGCGCGGTCAGCATTGCAGCCCTTGATGGACAAGCTGGAATAGGCTGAGACCGAAGGTCGGAGCCTTTACATCGCGGACAGCAAGGGCTGCAATGATGATCAAGCTTGAAGGCCGAGAGCGTAGCTAAGATTAGCTCGAGGCCGACATAGCGTGGCCAGCAGTGCGGACTAAGGCTTGTATAGTGCTTTACTCAAACAATGCGAGTAACTTAAATAAAACAAGTTTAGTAGGAATTTAAATTCCATTTTAATTCAATTTCAAATATTAAATTTGTCGATTTTCCATTGCGCAAAATTGTCGTAGTTGTCTTTCACCTGAGTACTTTTAAAACAAAACTCGACAATAATGGATATCAAATGAAATTGCTAAAACACGCCAGCAATGAAATTACACACAACTTTGCTGGCGCCTATTCGAGTAGTTTGTGTTTGCTCAAAGGTTTTCAAAATATTTACCACATTACGTTGCCTCAGTTCAGCGGTCTTATCCTCTTACTTTGAAACGTTCGTGATTCTGACTGCGAGAGCATGCCAACTGGCTCGTACCAACTTAATCGCACTATGCGCGGTCCCGCTCGCGCAACTCTCGCTATCGCTTTCAGAGTTACGGGATAAGCCCAGTCATCGAACTGAGAAATCACGACCTTATTTATCATGACAATCTCTTGACCGATTTTGCTCATATTAGATATAATATTAATAATAAATATTGGTGGACGATTTTTACACACAGCGCCATCTAGCCCCAAACTAAGCAAGCTTGTACTATGGGAACCAGAAAACTGATAGAATACATAAATATAATACATTTTTTTTAAATACATACATAGAATACACAGAAACACCCAGACAAAGAACAAACAGCCATGTTCATCACAGAAATGTTTGTCCTGGGTGGGAATCGAACCCACAACCTACAGCTCAGAAGGTGGAAATCCTCCCACTGAGCCACAAGGCTAGCCCAATATAATCAAAGTGTTCGATATTCTTGTTAAGAATCGAGTATTTTATTTTATTTATTGAGGCTTCACATTTATAACAACATTAATTCTAGCACCATAATCTTACACTAAATTTAAACAAAATGCGTTATATATCTAAGGAAGCACAGCATGCATTAATATTCCTTAATTTTTAACTATTAATAATAAAATCAATATAAAACAAATATCTAGATGAAGAGTTAGAGAGTTTGTTAAATACAATGTTGAAGACTAACCCGACAGGCCATAATCAAGCTTAAGCCAATCTTGAACACTAATAATTTGTCCCCAAAAATGTCCAATTGACCTAAATGCTGATACTTATTTATTAGTCTACTCATTCTTGGGACTGGTGAGTTGGACCCCAACACAGTTCTACGGTATATAGAAAAAAGTACCGAAAGTTTATGCCAAATATTATCAATATCGGCCAGTAAATGGCGTCGCAACAAACTTCCCCTGTTCGCAACAAAAATCGCCGACGACTAAAGTCTATGAAATTGTAGAATTGCAATTGTGCATAAAAGTAGTAAATGTGCTCGCGAGGTCTACTGTTCGCAGAAATACTAGTTTAATAAGATCCGTCCACTGATCACCACCGAGGCCGCCACCGAAGTGGCGTTGGCTAGAAGAGTGGCTAGTGGAGCTGGCTTTACTGCTCAAGTTTGATGGAAATAACAGAAATGAAGACACGAAACCACTTACATCGTAACTTGTCCGTCAGTTTCCCGGCGCACATTGTAGCCAGGGCAACTTTTATCGAGAAAACCCTGATCTTTCCCACATTCTCTCTGAAAAAAGATATTACAATAGTCATTGTATAAATGTACAAATATTAAAACCTTAAAATATCAAGAAATATAGTTTCAAAAAAATTTAATAACGCATGGTTGATGCGACGCGTGACCAAAATGCTGGCCTCAACGCATAAGGACTGCCATTCAGCGTGGTAATGCCGCCAGCATGCTGGGTACGCTTCCAGCTGGTAGTGGGCTTGAACATTTGGATTATCTATTGACCTTTAATGGTCTCTGGTTAATCCAACTGCTATTTTTATGTAGTAGGCTAAGTAGTTTAGGTAGTTGTAGTTTATATGTATTTGGCTTCGTTAATAAAGGCACTTGCCCGTTTAAAAAAAAGAACTAGCTGGACTTCGTTCGCGTGGACATAAAAAAAGTATTCTATGTCCATCTTTGTGATATCCTTATCAAATTTTATCAAGATCTGTTTAGCCATTTAGCCGTGATAACGCGACAAACATCCAGAGGCAAAGTTTAGCTCGCTAGATTACAGATAGATATTTTTGTGCATTTTTTGTATGGACTGACAGTTGTAATGTAGAGAGTTCTGAATCGCGCAAGCGAAGTTTTTTCCTTGAGACGAACGTATACATTTTTATTTTATACCTCGAAGCTTTATTGGTCCTGTAAAGACTGGGGCTATATTCCTCTGAATTATAATATTAGTTAGGATGCCATTACTGTCTGTCTACATTGTAGTTATTCAACCGTTTAAGTTTTTTGACCTATTTTGCTCATAAAACACTCAATTGAAATTGATTGAAACAATCATAAATTAATTGAAGTGAGGTGGAATATTAACTGACGCTCTATTTATAATTGTTAACAACATGTTAGCTATCGCGATTTAAGGAGAGGTACATAATTCAAAGATCTTTAAGCCTATAAGAGACAGGCTTTGCCTAGTTTGGAGCTCATTGGACCCACCTGCTTTACTTAAGGTGCAACGTTTCGCTCAGCGCGGCAAATTCAAATTTTCTTGCGTTTTTTGTTAATTACAGCTTAATTACTCATCATGGGTTCATGAAAACAAATTTTGCGACAATAAATAGGTCGTATCAAGAAATTACGGCTAAAATAATCACCTAGATAATATAGGGTTAGCTACGAATCGCAATAAGCTGATTTTTACCTTGGTTTTTGGTTTAGTGAGAAGTGTACTTATACTAGCTTTCACCTTAACTTTTTGGTTGGTTTAATTTCTTGATACAACCTATTTATTGTCGCAAAATTCATTTTCATGGGTTCATGAAAATGAATTTTGCGATGAGTAATTAAGTTGTAATTGACAAAAAACGCAAGATAATTTGAATTTGCCGCGCTGAGCGAAACGTTGCACCTTGAGAGGAGTCCTGCTGCGAGACTTTGGCAATCGATATTCGAAATGGGATAGCTGTCGCTGTTTCTCGTTCGAGCGATAGAGAGAGTTAGTGATTTTTCCTGGCTTTTTGTTTCGGGGCTAGTCTGTTTTCAAAATCTTTTGTTTTTTATTCAATGGCTTGGATAACCTATAATCTATGCCGCTGTTTTTTTTTTTTTCAAGAAATATTTATGGTATTCTAACAACAATACTACTTTTCTTCATCGTATTTACTATGCGAAAAATTGTAACTACAAGACGACGAAGATATTGCGAAATTAAAAAAAAAAAACAAAAACATAGAAGCACGGTGTAAATAACATATTAAAAAATCATCGAAATCGGATAACGTTTAGGGGAGGGTATCAGACTACGCTTTTTGTGTGGACGCACAGATCTATATACTCTATTCTTAATCTGATAATAAGTTGCATTAGGTATAAATCATTTTGATACTGGAAATAAATATTAGTTTTTTTTTTTTTTTTATCTTTGAAACCTGCAGTTAGCAACTTCTATTTTTTAGCCCAACGACTGTGCAAGAAGCAGAGCTTGGAGTGCGAGAAAGTTGCTTGCAATGTGTCCCTCCTGCCATTTCTAAACTATGCATTTTGGAAACTTATTATCTTCCATGTTGATAGATCTTAGTATAAACTTTCTTTTAAAATTATTATCACTTACGCACAAACATTCGCATTTATAATATTAGTGTGATACATGCCCACGTAACCACAACACTGTCCTCATGCAATGTAATTAGTGTAAATAAGAGCGTTGTCTATCTTACAATTTCATTAAGTAAGTCAAGTATTTCATTAAGTTGGTTTCAATCGCGTCGCACGCGTTCTGCGCCCGTAGGTATATAGTGGTAAATATAATAATAAATATTGGTGGACGTTTTTTTCACACAGCGCCATCTAGCCCCAAACTAAGCAAGCTTGTACTATGGGAACCAGATAACTGATACAATACATAAATACTTTTTTTTTTTGTAAATACATACATAGAATACATACAAACACCCAGACAAAGAACAAACATCCATGTTCATCACACTAATATTTGTCCTGGGTGGGAATCGAACCCACAACCTATAGATCAGAAGTTGGAAATCCACCCACTGAGCCACAAGGCTAGTCAAGCCAGTATTTAAGCTTCGTTATTTGTGGTCACTTCATTGCCTTTACTGCGTAGAGAGTTTCTATTTATTGATTTGAGATTTCGGAGCGAGTCTTCTATACTTTACTATAATTTATTTGTGGCCTTGAATTCAATACTTATGTTGCCTTCGCGCTAGTTGCGGTGATGAATATTAACAAAGATACCATCTGACTAATAATTCCAAGTAATGTTTCTGAATAGATCATCAGGTGGCAGCACAGATCACTCCTAGATTCAGCACTCAGGATGATCGCAGCGTACCACGCATCGGTTAAAACACCATACAAATTTGCTCTCATTGGTCCACTTCTAGGCACGAGTAGGCATAATCTTGGGACAGCCAACGGGAATGCTTGGTCTCAGTCCTTGCAATACGCTTTTTTCTCAAACTTTGGTGCGTTTTTATTAACAAAGATCTTACAATGCGGAATCTATAGAAGGTAATTTGTGAGTAGCAATCAGTAACAACCAAAAATTAGTCATCGTATTCTGAACTTTAGAACTATTATCTAATTGCACTTACCGTGCATTAACTATGTTTGTAGTGATAGGACTGTTTTACAGTCTGCCTGGAAAAGTACCCTACCATTGCTAGTAATTCGACCACCAAGCAGTAGTGTGCAAACCTTACTGTTCAATTAAAGGGCAATAATTCCAGCGAAATTACTGAGCATAAAGAGATTTAACCTCTAACATCTAAGGGTGACAAGTGCAGTGCATTGTGTAAGAGTGTTTAATTTTTTTTTATGAAACTGAATGATGAGACTACCAAGTCGCTCGCATGATGGTAAGCCTTCACGCTTGCCCATAACAGTTCAATGCCACCCAGAATTGTGAACAACAGCAGTTCAAAAAACGAAGTATGCAGTAAGATTTGCACACTACTGCTTGGCGGTTCAATAACTGGCAAAGGTGTGGTACTTCCCCAGGCGGACTCTGCTAAAGAATCCTATCACTACAGAAAACAGTCTCTGTATGTATTGGTTGTCTAATGGTATCTCTTTTTAACTGACTTCCCAAAAAAGGAGGTGGAAAAGGGAGGTTCTCAAACCGAAGGCGAATGTATAAAACATGTCACGGGTAGCAATATCACAAGAGGAATACAACTTATTACTATGTTGCATGTATACACAGAGCGGTCCAGCTAAATATATAAAGGCTAAGCACCTAAGGCATAGTTTACTTCTTACCCTGTGGTATATGCTGCAAGTAGCCAATTCAACAGCAATGCGGAACAAGCCTCGACAGACACCTGATGTGCGGGCGGTAGTCTCTTGTTCAGGTTGTGGTATAATGAAGAGACTAGGGTCTCCAGTCTGGTGACATTAACACACGCTGTGGGCTCCAGGGTGTTTAGTGCGTTTTCTCTGAACGCTTCTATGACATTCCAAATGTCTATCACGTGTACTGGAAATGGATATTTATTATATTTTAGTTAAACAAAACAAAGTTTATCTATGACTATAGATTCAACATTACCAATAAAACTTTACAAACATTTTAAATGATTGTCAAAGAAATGACCGTTCACAAAAACCAACTATACCATAGTTATGAATAATAAATAATAATTTATTGTCAATATAAGCACTAAGCACTAAGAAAATATGAAAAATCCTTAAGAGAGAAAAAAAAAACCTAAACTACAACAAATCGTAGGAAATACATGGGATATTTTCGTGTAGTCCTTGGTATGAGGTATCTAAATTTTTCTGATTACTGTACTATATTTATTTTGATACTTATTTTCATATTTTTTTCCAGTTTTATCTGCAATCAGTCCTAGGACTTTGAGCAAGTGTGGTGAAGTTTCTTTGTCGTGAAGAGTTGGTTTCCCTTTGGAAATTTTTCTACTGTGTCATCATATTATGTTATGGTAGTCATCAAAGACATTCCTTTATATACTGATATTTGATACTTATTTGGTAATAAATTCAATATGAGCAAGAGAAAATTGATAATTCAATAAAATAATAAATTGGCTAAACATTTACTACCAATGATTAGCATTATTGTGATATCTACATCGTAAAAGAGCAACATCTGATAAAATAATATACTGTACATTACTCACAATTACACTTCTTCTGTACATATCTGAGTTTGCAGGCGGTCCTGTATGTGGCAAATCTGATCACATCATAGTTCTGGTCTCTCATCTCCTGGAGTAGCAGCGAGCGAGGGTCTGCGGAGGTTCCCGCCGCGATTGCAGGCCCCGGGCCAGGGCCTACGCCTCCCAAGCTGGGAGCTACACCCACACTGTCGCGCTCCAAAGACATTTTCCACACTAAAAACACAAAACTACCACATTTGTATAGGTAACCAGGAGACATTGAAGAGTTAGCTAGATAATTTGTGTGCCCAGATCTGTGGCCCAAGATAATGAAGAAAGTAATTTACATTGTCGTACAAAATTTCAGAATACACGGCACTTGCACAACAACACTTCCGAATATCTGGAAATTATGTTAAACACTGTCTCACCTTTGTTAACGGTTAGCTCATTACTTTGTTGACATAACGTTAATGTATTCACGGCAAAACCGGATAAATAAAACGCTATATCGATTCCATGATACACCAATAATTTAAAATTTGTAATTGAGGCAACACAATCCCGTTTAATTTTTACTGCTATTAATTATCAGATTTAAGTTCTATAATACCACTTTTTACAGATTTATATAGAAATAATTAGAAAAATAGCTATTGGCTAACCAAATCATAGTAATCAACATGAGAAAATTATTTCTCTGATCTTTTTCTGCCATTAAAATGACGTTCCTTTCCTTCACTTTTTCGAATTTCCATGCATGGTAAGCGCTGTGGCGACGGTCATCTTTTTGATACGATACGAATCAAAAGATATTTCTCCAGTTGGATCAGTGGGATGCAAAAAATACTAAGTACCTATTTGACTACCACATCTCAGTCCAGGGGTGAGCGTCAGACAGACTGTTTTATAATATTAAAGCATATAATTACTAATTAGGAAAATGTATGTTTATGACTTTCTGACATTTGTTAAAAATATCGGGATGGGTAGTAATAGTACTGGGCCCCTATTCGGAGAAATGACATTTTATCTCGGTCACTGTCTCTCTAATTTAGAATTTAATGGGAGTGAGAGTGACCGAGATAAAATGTCATTTCTCCGAATAAGGGTCCTGCTACACTACGTTTTTACCGTTCCTTTTTCCTCCGTGAAAATCTGTTTCGGTGGATTTGTAGACGCAACCGGTGGCTGCTGCCTAAAGCGCCTCACTCGTGGCATTTTGGCGCTCATTTGATTCGGTATAAACCGGGCTCGAGTCCTTTCCGCTGCCTCTGGCGCTGTGCTGTGCATTGCCTAAAACCAATTGACAGAGTGAGCGATGTGAACGAAAGTCTCTGTATTAACTAGAAAAATATATATTCATCTGTCCATATGTTGGTACTCGCGCACAGGTCGTATTTTTCAGCCAATCTTGACGAAACTTGGTATTCAAGTTCTGCAATTTTATAGAAATTATTAATAGTCGGCAATTTTTGATTGGTGCGCTATCCTGTCAAAAAAAACAGTCTTGACAGACAAACAAAAAGAAAAGAGATTTCTTTTCTTTTTGTAGTACCATAAAAATAAAAACATATGCATATTTTTATCACTGTATTTTTTTTTATTTATTAAAAAAATGTTGAGAAAGTGGGAACGAGATAACTGAATCTGGCGGGCTTATCCTCTAACTTTGAAACGTTCGTGATTCTGATTGCGAGAGCGTGCCATCTCGCTCGTACTAACTTAGTCGCACTATGCGCGGTCCCGCTCGCGCAACTCTCGCTATCGCTTTCAGAGTTAAGGGATAACCCCACGGATCACGGATCCGGACCCAGAACTCAATATGGCAGTCAGCGGTACTGACTGCAACATTGGGGCGTCTCGGGATCGCTTTAGTAGCTTTTGAGGTCTAAGGCTTGCCTCAACTTTCTGCGTGAAAAGAAACGGTACGTTTGTTGACATTGCTAACCATAGACAAATATTCTTGAATCAAAATCGGGTGCGGTCTGAAATATATCAACATCGCAAACGACTACAAAGGCGCTAATGAGAATCAGCACGGCACATACATATTTCTTTTCATGACGCGTTGGTTCTCTTTAGCGCTGGCAGTATCGTTAGTGCTGATCTTGGAGGAATGAAAGATGCTGTTACAATTTGAACGTATCTGTCAACTGTCAGTTATTTTTGTTTTCAAAGTCAATAACAACACCTTGAGTTTTGGCGGGAACGGGAAAAAGTCATGTCGCGTCATTCTATTATTTTCCAAAACTTGTGTTATTTCAAATGTTAATGTATAAAAAAAATGGATTTTTATCCATTAAGTGATCGTGAACGTGCAGGAGTGTTGGTGAATAGTATAATGCTGTGAAACGTGACTCTTCGTGTTGTTTCTAAAACTCCATAGAAACCTCTAGTAAAGTCTCCACCACTTTACTGGAGCATGACGTGGACTTGACCGTGACTTAATTGTGAAATATTTGACTTCACTTGAAATAATACAATACTTCTCACTGGCTAAATACACGATGTGTGGAGCCAAAACATAAGAGGGAAAAAACAAACAAAAAGTTACTTTTTAAATTTATTTTTCAGCCTTTAAGCATCCCACTGCTGAGATATCAAGCTACCCTCGATGGTTACAAAACTTGACACTGGCAGTTTGTTAACAGATTAATTCTAATGCTGCCTTTGTGTGGCACTAAGCAAATGACAAAGGCAGCAATAGACTTAATCTGTCGTCAAAATTAACAAACGTTTCAGTATTCGGGGGTAAGGCTGATATCTTAGCAGTGGGATGCTTATAGGCTGAAGCAGAAGTTTTGTAATATTCTAGTTGTAAGTAAAATATTTCACAATAATAATTATTGAAATTAGTCTCAGGCATAGTCTAAGTCAAACAAGTAAATCAAATACAAGTCCAACACATGTCCCAGTAAAGAAATTGAAAATTGGAAATTTTACTGGGACTACTAAACTAATAAGTACGAGGAAAGAAAAAAAAACTACATAGTTAACGCATTTATTGAACCGTTTTTTTTTTTTTTTTTTTTCCTCCTAAGAGGATTTTGGCGTCGCACGTCTTATGCATTTGCCAGTGTCAAGTATACATATATATTCCCAAGTTTTGTTAGATATTATCAAATAAGTCATAGTCACGGTCAAAGTCGAGCAAAGCAAGTCACGGTCAAGTCCAACTCATGCCCCAGTAAAGTGGTGAAAACTTTACTAGAGCCTTCTATGGAGTTTTGGAAACAACACGGAAATTCACGTTTCACGACATTATACCATTCACCAACACTCGTGCATGTACACGAACACTTAACGGGTAAAAATTCACCGTTTTTACACATTAACACTCGAAATAACACAAGTTTTGGAAAATAATAAAATGACGCGACATGAATTTTTCACGTTCCCGCCAAAAACTCTATTGAACCGTTTCCATCCACATTAGCTTTAAGGGTGTCTATACATGGCCTGATCTGACATCGTGTGAAAGGGACAGCTAAACTTGAATTTCGCGGGAGCAAAAGAAACAAACTATTAAGGTTATAGCTTCTCCCTTTCGCTCCCCCAGAAACTTATATATAGCTATCTCTTTCAAACGATGTCAGGTCAGGCCATGTAGCGAGGCCTTAAGCAATACACAAGCCCGCGCACGCGCACCCGATTCTTCTATCACATCATCTCATCTTCACGCGCGCGCGATTCTTCTATCGGACAGCCAGGATAGCCCTGCTGCAGGGCTATCCTGTAAGTCTGAAAGCGATCGCGAGAGGCTCAATATGGGTTGTATTTTGACATATGAAACAAATACTCAACTGTCAAATGCCAGTTTCGTATCCTGTAAGTCCAAAATGGCGGAAAGGGATTCGGATCGCGATTGAATGAACAATTCTAGTACTTTGCTGCATTTGATTCGTTGATTCGGATGTGAAATGAAAGAGATGGCAAGTTTGTTACCGCTTTCAAGAATTTGGCGGGTTTTTATGGCAAGCATCCAAGCCAAATATATAGTTTCCCAGACAAAGGACAGAGCGTGAGGATATTACAAGTAAGAATTTGAATTAATTATTATATTTGTTATATGCCCATATATATATAGATGAATCTTTTATCACCACCTTGCGTTGTTGCAGATTCATGGATGCTTACGGATTTCATGAAGTTGTGGGTTGTGTTGATGGCACACACATTGCAATAATCTGCCCTTGCAACCAAAACAAGGCCTACTAGAATAGGAAGCATTATCATTCTTTGAATGTCTTACTGGTGAGTTTTTATTTTCACCCATGCATGGTGTTCTTTCATCAACCTGAGCGGGATGTATAGTGTGTCAACACAGCAAGCAACATCAGTGGTTTTATTACCTTACAGGTAGTGAAAGTCATCGGCCACCATGGTATATTTCAATTTTCACTATGATAGGTACATGCATGTTAGAACACTGTTAAACATTTAATTCTTTATTATTAGATTTGTGATGCCGAGTTACGCATCCTTCACGTGGACGCATCCTTCGGAGGACAGAGCCACGACTCACATGTCTGGAACAGTTTTCCAATGAAGGCTCTTATAGAGGACCTGCATGAACATGATGGAGAAATATGTTGGCTTTTGGGTAAGTTAGTAAATACTAGTTATGTATGTCTAATGAACCTGACATTTGCTTAACATATATAATATGTGTTCAACATACAAATGTACTTTTTTACACTGCAGGTGATTCGGGATTCGCACAGTGACCATGGATGATGACACCTATCCTGAATGCTGCGCCAAAAACATCAACGCCGAAGAGTACTATACTTCAAAACATACCAGCATTTGCCGATCGGTTCGCTAGACTTCCCCTTAGATAACAAGGTGTTCCACCTGGCAGGGCCTTGATCATACTGGGTATAGTGACTCTTAGTGGTGAGGGTACCGTTGATGTATATCATTTCATTGTGTACATGTAATGTTTGTTGTTTTAAAATTTGAAAAAGATATTTGTGGTTGTTTTGTGCCTTCCTATGGTGGTTTTTAGTGTTTATGTAAATAAATATTTGTTGTAAGATATTCTAGCAATGTTACTATTCGTTTGTAAATCTTTAAGTCTAAGGTAGTATAGGTACTCTATAAAATGTAAATTTATGTCCATTTATTTATGACTTGCTGCACCACGCGGTTTCACCCGTATCCTACAGGAACCGTTAATTTTTTCAGGATAATAAGTAGCCTGTGTTAATCCAGGGTATAAGCTACATCTATACCAAATTTCATTTAGATCCTTTCAGCCATTACATAGTTGATCGGGAACAAACACACATATATGTACTTACAAACTTTTGCATTTATAATATTAGTGTGATTGTTTTTTTTTAAATACTTAGTCTTTTATAACAACTTAAGTGTGTTTTAGGGACTCTTAACTTATACTCTTAACTAACTTACTAACGTACTTTTATTATTAATCCTCCTAAGCTGCAGGATAAATGTCTTGGTGTTCTTATCTTAATTGTTAGCAAAACATGTAAGTACTTTAGAAGTACCACCCTCGAGTTTTCTTCCACATTATTTTCCTCGAGACTGTAGGTAGTTTGGAATGTGGAGTAGAAGCAATAAACAATCAGTACAAAAGCAAACAGTATCTTTCATTCCAAAATCTCAGTGTTAACAAGTTATTTCTCAGTACATTACGAATAATTTGGCATGGGTTTCTATTTCAAGTCAAGCAGACAGCACTAGCGATATCTTACGTCCTTATCAGTAATACAATCAAGTAACATATTTTTCTAAGGGCACTAGCACTCTTAGGTAGTCCTTTGCAAAGAGAACATGTTTCCGCCTATGGCACAGATAGCGCTGTACTGATGGCTTCTTATTCAAGATGGGGCCATGAGAGTCCTGCACTGACGTCCCGCATAGGGTGTATTGTGCATTTCCCCCTGCCAGCGTCTACCCGAGCCAACCCAACTCCTTGAAATGACGGAGCGAGGCTCTGGGCTGCTGGCATAGCTGCTCCAGTGATTTAGATGGTGTTGACGATGATGATGAGACCAAGTCAAGCTGTCGGGATGACATGGATGATGTTGAAGCAACCTAGTGGCGATCCTAGCTTCTTATGTGCCTGTACAGTGCCACAGCACATGTTCCACTGTTTTGTTCTGCTGCATGCAACCACGACACAGCGTTGCAATTTCAATAGATTGTTAGTGATTTTTCTGGCGAGGGTTGGAAGGCGGCCTTGGAATGTTGACAGCCGGCTTTCTTGTCCCACAGATTTTGTTGTTCTTGCCGGTGTGGCGGCGCAGTAGCTCACGTACTTCCATCGTATACCGATGGCTTATCCTCTAAGTTTGAAAGGGATCGTAATAATCAGCTGATTGAAAGCGATCCGTGTCCTATCGCAATCAATAATTGGCATCACGTAACTTTTTGTCTCGCTATCGCTAACGAACGAATGCCGTTGAATGAAGTGAGTGAGTTCTGGCGGGAACGTGAAGGAGTCATATTGTGTTATTGTAGTAATTTCCAATACATAATTTATTTAAAGTTTTTTTTAATGTATAAAAATGGTAGATTTTCATTCATTAAGCGTTCGTTAATGTTCACGAGTGTTGATGAATAGTATAATGCCGAGACACGCGACTTTTTGTGTTGTTTCTAAAACTCCATTGAAACCCCGGTAAAATTAAAATTTAACTCCACCACTTTACTGGGGCATGACTTCGACTTGACTGTGACTTACTTTGTTTGATTTAGGCTATGACGGAGACTTATTTGTGAAATATTTTACTTTACATAAAATACACAACTTGACTCTGGCTAAAAACACAAAGTGTGAAGCCATAGCTTGTGAGAAAAAATAATAAGTGACACGTTTGACTTTGACATTGATTTTGAACGATGCGTATTTTTTCGAAACATTGGCTCTACGCGTTATTTATTTAGCCAAGGTCTAGTTTACACTCTTCCAAGTGAATTTCGTGAAGTAGGTAATAGTATCTTACAATATTTTATTTTCAGAATGTAGACACTATTTTGTATGTAGTGAGAAATGAACTTTAAAGGCCTCGCTACATAGCCTGACCTGACATCGTGCGAAAGAGATGGCTATACATAAGTTTCTGAGGGAGCGAAAGGGAGAAGCTATCGCCTGGATAGTTTGTTTCTTTTACTCCCGTGAAATTCAAGTCTAGCTGTCCCTTTCGCGCGGTGTCAGGTCAGGCCATTTGTAGGCGCCCTAATTCATTACGTTGCCTTCATGAAACTATCATAATGGAGTTTTGGCGGGAACGTGAAGAAGTCATGTCGCGTCATTATATTATTTTCCAAAACTTGTGTTATTTTGAGTGTTAATGTGTAAAAATGGTGGATTTTTATTCATTAAGTGTTCGTGACCGTGCACGAGTGTTGGTGAATCGTATTTTGTCGTGAAACGTGACTTTTCGTGTTATTTCCAAAACTCCACAGAAACCTTTTGTAAAGTCTCCACCACTTTACTGGGGTATGACTTGGACATGACCGTGACTTACTTTACTTGACTTACCCCCGAATACTGAAACGTTTATTAATTTTGACAACAGATTAATTCTAATACTGCCTTTGTCTGGCACTAAGCAAATGACAAAGACAGCAATAGACTTAATCTGTCGTCAAAGTTAACAAACGTTTCTGTATTCGGGGGTTAGACTTGTTTTATTTGTGAAATACTTTACTTCACTTCAAATAATACAAAACTTGACACTGGCTAAATACACAACGTGTGAAGCCAAAATTTAAGAGAAAAAAAAAACTATCATAATGACTTTTTAGTGAAAATACGTAATTCCCTATGTTCCTATTGTTTCTACTTACCGTGCCAACTTTAATCTGCAAAGTATTTACGGATTCAGAAATAAAGTTAAGAAATGCATATACATGCATCAAATAAGTGAGGAATGTCTAAGGGATGACACAGCATACTTATCTACTTATACATTGCCATCTCTCATATTTACTAAAGCTAGCTCCAAATATTCTAAGTTGTGGTAGCTCTGTGGGAGCAACCTCGCCTCATATTTGTGGGGTTGTGGGTTTGAACCCAGGCGGGCCTGCATTAATGAATTCTTTGGAACTTGCATACTACTGGCTTTTCTGTGAAGGAAAACATCTTGAGGAAACCTGCAAATTTCCGGAGAAGAAATTTGATGGCATAAATATGCAATTCCGTCAGCACTCACTGGACCAGCGTGGTGGATATGGCCTTATACCTTTCGAGGGTAGGCTGATATCTAAGCAGTAGGATATTTAAATATACAGAGCAATGATCTTTTTTACTTAATTTCAGCAATAAGTGCTTTTCACCATTTTATTGATATATTTATCTTATGTTTATTATGATGGAAATGGCGCAGGAACTGATTGAAGAGCAACAAGAACAAGATAATGATAATTTTAGAGATACTTTATACTTACCCGAGGTAGCATTAAACCATGTCAGAGAAGTTACATTTTTTTAACAAGTTTGTTATTATAAATCTCTAAATAAAACTGTATTACATTAAATTATTTTTATTGCACAACTACTACATTATTTCATTGTATAAAACATAAAAGAACACCACAAAAGGACATAACAGGAATATTACATTAGAGATAGGCATAAAAAGGCAGTCTTATTGTTAAGAGCGATCTCTTCCAGACAACCATCGGGCTAGTAAGTAGATATACTTGAGATATAAAGAATAAATTTACCATAATATAGATGTGTCAGTGTTAAAAATACACTGGCCTACACAATGCTTGGAACATTAGGATGACGCTTGTGAGCAAATAGGACATAGCCCTATCTGCTCATAAGTGCTGTATGAGCGCCTGCTGGCGAACCAATCAGCTTGCTGAGGGCGCATGTGCCGCGCTGCTCCTTCACCGCGGCGGGGGTTGCACCGCTGGTGCCGCCGTCGGTCAGCCTGCACCCGCGTGCAGTTGTATCTGCAGTCAATGGAGCGTAGGGGATATGTGGTCTTTGTGCTATATTATGAAGCACGCAGCATGCATTTGTTATTCTTGCAGCAAGTACTGGTGAATAATACAACTTCCTGACTTCCAGTAGGCACCTGTAATGAAAAACATTTTACATTAATAATAAAAAACTAATATTTACTAAGACCATTTTGGTAAAAAAATAAAAAACGAGCTGATAAAACACCTATGAAACACAACACTCTAGGCAGCACGGAGGTAAATATTAATGTGTTTCTTCTAAGTGTTGACCGACATCCCAAGAGCTACTTTGGTGGCATGCAATCTATTTCGATGTGAACATAATTATTAAGTACATAATTATATAATTACTTTGTACCTTGGTAGGTATTACTCTCTTTTAACTTGTCCTCTGTCATGTCAAAATGGAAAAGCTATAACATTTATAACAATTGGCTTGTTTAGGGCCATTGTAACTGGCCAGATTTCTTTCTACAGACTGGGCTGCAACACACAATGCTTCCGATTGTCTCCTACAATGGTCTGTTAAGATCCAGTGGCATAGAATGCCAATGCAACCAAAATCAAGCAATTTTATCATCATTTAATTTGGTTGACCCACAGATTTGACCGCTGTACTTTAGTAAAGCTTTGCCTAACACTGCTGTAGGTTTAAGTATAGCTATAGCCTAACAATGGCTAGTATACTCATAGACTACTATGAAATACGTATATTAGAAGCGACAATGTTAGATTTTTGTGGGGACTGCGGAATCGTCAAGTACTTAGTATAATGAACCATTTTGTACTTACCTTCGGTTCAACATCCAAAGCATTACAACGAAGTGTGTTGTGGCATGTGAGGCGTAACATAACACTGTTATTAGTTGGGGAGTAAACTCCTTTGACATTATGTACCGTTAATTTACAAACTGCCGATCACTCGCACGATTATGTCTTGCACTCTTGCACTAGTATTTTTCTTCCTCGCATGGGCCTGAGACTCCGTAGCCTCCAATTCATGGGCCCTCTCATACATTTTATTTATGTTTTAGCTATTGTTTCTAAGAAAATTACAGTTTTTTTTTTTTTTAATTTATTCGCCCATTTCTGGGCAGGCTAAAACCATTAAGGCCATACCGCCTTGTCTTCCGTATTTTTTTTCCCCTATTTTTTTTTTGCCTCAGTAAAGTGGTAGAGACTTTACTAGAAGCTTCTATGGAGTTTTGGAAACAACACGAAAAGTCACGTTTCACGATATTATACTATTCACCAACACTCGTACACTTTCACGAACACTTAATGGATAAAAATCCACAATTTTTATGCATTAACACTCGATATAACACAAGTTTTGGAAAATAATATAATGACGCGACATGACTTCTTCACGTTCCCGCCAAAACTCCATTATGATAGTTTCATGAAGGCAACGTAATGAATTAGGGCGCCTACAAATGGCCTGACCTGACACCGCGCGAAAGGGACAGCTAGACTTGAATTTCACGGGAGTAAAAGAAACAAACTATCCAGGCGATAGCTTCTCCCTTTCGCTCCCTCAGAAACTTATGTATAGCCATCTCTTTCGCACGATGTCAGGTCAGGCTATGTAGCGAGGCCTTTAAAGTTCATTTCTCACTACATACAAAATAGTGTCTACATTCTGAAAATAAAATATTGTAAGATACTATTACCTACTTCACGAAATTCACTTGGAAGAGTGTAAACTAGACCTTGGCTAAATAAATAACGCGTAGAGCCAATGTTTCGAAAAAATACGCATCGTTCAAAATCAATGTCAAAGTCAAACGTGTCACTTATTATTTTTTAAGACATGACGCGACATGACTTCTTCATGATCCCGCCAAAACTCCAGAAAATTACAGTAAAAATGATAAAACACCGCAAAATTTTTTTTTTTTTTTATTCTATTTCCTCCTAAGAGGATTTTGGCGTCGCACGTCTTATGCATTTGCCAGTGTCAAGTATACATATATATTTTCAAGTTTTGTTAGATATTATCAAACAAGTCATGGTCACAGTCAAAGGTGAGCAAAGCAAGTCACGGTCAAGTCCAAGTCATGCCCCAGTAAAGTGGTGAAAACTTTACTAGAGCCTTCTATGGAGTTTTGGAAACAACACGAAAATTCACGTTTCACGACATTATACCATTCACCAACACTCATGCATGTTCAAGAACACTTAACGGGTAAAAATTCACCGTTTTTTTTACACATTAACACTCGAAATAACACAAGTTTTGCAAAATAATAAAATGACGCGACATGAATTCTTCACGTTCCCGCCAAAACTCCCCCCATAACGTTTCAAAAATAGTTAGGTTTTTATAACTTTTGTTCAACCGTTCGTTTGACAGCGGTAACGTTTCAGCTGCGTTCGAGTTACGTCTCAACTTTCGGTAAAAACATTACCGCGATACGAAATGTACAAAAAGTTGCGTTTCAGCTGTTATTTTTTAGTGCGATTGCCCTCCAGTGCAATTTAAATTGGTTTAATTGAATCACAATTGCAACACTATTTAGAGAATATTTAATATTATGTACTTTACTTCTTTTTTACTAGAAGTATTAAGACTAGAAATTTTATTGTTGCAACTTAGACACAATTTTTTGCCATAATGTGACTTGTGTTTATTTAGTAGTATTAGTAATAGTCTCTATTATATTATTGCAATGTGTTGGTTTTGTCTCCACACCGCATAGCAGAATAACTATTTAACAAGGGTTCATACAAATGAAGAGCTTAACGAGGCTGAAAGCCGAGCTTGCGTCGCGTACGAAGTCGCGGGCATCAGCTAGTCGAAAATAAAAGACAGCTAAACAATATAAGACAAGGAGATTATTGTTTTTTTTTACCTCGAGTTTTTATGTATAATATGATGGAATACTATCCATTAAGTGTTTGTTAATATCTTTGAGTATTGGCATATCGTATAAAATTCTACACGATTAAACAAAACAAAAGATTTAAAAAAAAAAAGTTGATAGCGGTAGCGAACTTGCCACCTCTTTCATTTGACATTTCACATCCGAATCAAATGCATCCGTGATACGAAAAGTACTAGAATTGTTCATTCAATCGCAATCCGAATCCCTATCCGCCTTTTTGGAACTAGAGGAGACATTTGACAGTTAAGAATTTGTTTCATATGTCAAAATACAACCCATATATTTTTTTCTCCTATGTTTTGGCATCACACGTTGTGTATTTAGCCAGTGTCAAGTTGTGTAAAATTCCAAGTAAAGTAAAATATTTCACAAATGAAACAAGTCTCAGTCATAGTCTAAGTCAAACAAAGTAAGTCATATTCAAATCCAAATCATGCCCCAGTAAAGTGGTGGAGAATTTACTGGGGTTTCTATGGAATTTGAGAAACAACACGAAAAGTCCCGTTTCACAGCATTATACTATTCACCAACACTCGTACACGTCAACGAACACTTAATGCATAAAAATCTACTGTTTTGAATCATCAAAATGTTAAATAACATACGTTTTGGAAGTTATGCAATGACTCAACATGACTCCTTCACGTTCCCGCCACTTGTTTCATTCAATGTCATTCGGTCGTTAGCGATAGCGAGAGAAAACCATCCGTGATACCAGTTAGCGATAGCGGTAGAACACGGATCGCTTATAATCAGCTGACTCTCGCGATCGCTTTCAGACTTACAGGATAGCCCTGATGGAGCTCAAAAAAGCGACACCGTTTCATGGTAGATATACCAAAAACTCGTACGAAACGGTTTGATTCCACTTTCTTTATTCGAACTGCTGAACAGTGGAATGCGCTGCCCGAGTGGGTTTTTCCTGATAATTATAATCTGGGTGTCTTCAAGTCGCGAGTGAATCGGTTTCTTCTAGGCAAGCGTGCTCCATCGTAGTAAAAAAAAAAAAAAAACCTGTCTGTACCTATTAATCTTTTTGTTCTTAGCTATTTCATTGTTGGTCCCATAGTAAAAGAATGAAGAGTAGGTATTGTTGTACGAAAAACGTGTTTTTCGGCTCGGACACCGATGTCCAGGCACACTGTACCATGTACTTAAATACACCCCCAAATACATCGCCCTCGTTTTTGGGCAGTCGGGTAATAACATGGTAGCAAATTCGCAAAACATTGCGTAGTAAATTTGTAAGTAGGGTTGGCAATCAAAAACAGCTGAGTATGCCTAACACATTTATTTAATCTTACATATTAAAATAAATAACAACTTAATACATTTAAGTACAATCGAAGAACAGTATCTATAATTATTTTATGTTTTTACAACAGATAAATACGATTTTAAGAAAAAACGAAAAGAGTAACATATTTATAAGTAGGTAACTGGTAGTTATTGAAAATGTAACGTTACGTAGTAAAAATGTGTTCTCGGACTTAATTAGATAACTTATATGCAACAGAACAGTGTTTATAATGTAGTGGTATTTTTCTCATTTTAAAACGTATTCCGAAGAGTTTTGCCTTGAATCAAGCAGCGCCGCGCTGGGCCTCTGCATGCTGCTATTGTGCGGTCTCTTGAGACTTCAAAGAGTGCGGTTTAAAATGCGCACATAGTTACCATTTGCACTGTCAGTGTGCAAACAGTCGTTTTAAGATGCGCATTTATAGGCTCCTGACAGCCACATGACGTCATGAGTGACGTCATATTAGCGTGCTCACGGTGCTCACAAAAATGAGGTAGTGCACTGTGTGCGCTAATGACAAATTTAAATTGTCATCTGTGAATTCCTTTATCCTTTGTTTTTTATAGAAAAAAAAATGGATTTATGCAGGCCAAAGTCTTCCGTGAAGACAGAAATGAAACTGTGGCCGTCAAATAATCAGACACTGAGACAGATAACCTGAAAAATGAAACTATCTGACATAAGCACGCTAATGATCGGTTTAATTTGCTGGCGCGCTGTGAGCGTACTAAAAATTTAAACCGATCGTTAGCAGCATGGACACAATGTTACGTCCATGGTTAGCAGTGTTTGTGGTGTTTGCACTGTGAGCGCATTTTAAACCGCACTCAAAGTCTCTACATATGGAATGATGTGACAAGCCTATGACTGTCACTTTCTGTTGTTCGCGTTCACGCTCGCGCCAACTTTCATTGGGCGCATGATTGTAAGGTATTTATCGGTAGTGACGCTTCGCTGCAAAAATGAACATTATTGCGAAGTGTCATCTCGGAGGGACTCTTATGCACTATTAATTCTGTTGTATCGGTATATGTCCTAGCCGTGATTGTATCTAGGTACACGTGGATTACAAAAAAGATTGTCCGGCATTACACCGGTTACGTCACTATCCGCTATTCTGTCATGTTCATGTATCAAGATCAATCGAGATAGCTGAAACCGCCTAACTTTGAAAGTTACGTTTATCATCAGCATCGGCCCGGAGCTCCTTAATAAAAGAACAAAATTCATGATTTCAGAGTTTTCTGCGAAGGGATGACCCTAAAGTGAGCGAGCGACGTTATGGGACTGCCTTGGAGGCGGAGAGCGGCGTGGTGGGAAGCGTTGTGTAGGAGGTACGACTCGCGGCGTAGTGGGACTGGTGTATAGGCGCATAGCGACATCATGGGAAGCGGCGTAGAGGAAACAATTTCCGGAGACGTCCACTAACAAAGGATATGTAGGTACGTATCCAAGTACTAAGAGGAAGCTACAGCTCGACCTCCAAAAGTTACATGACACTCATCTAAATCCGAGTAATACTGATACATAACATAAAATTATTTATTATTGTCTGATTATGTACACTGAAAATAAAAATAAAATACCTATCTACATACTTAGCTTAAACATACGAGAACTACAACATCTAACCATTTATTTTTAACTCACCCGGAGCTCGATTGCTATTAAATACACATATTTTTCGACAATTACAATAATTACATTAGTTCTTAAAGTTTTCTATATACCGCTACATAAACATTACAATGTAGTGCCCGAAAACGGTATCTCATGCATTTGAACCCGCAATTCTTGCAGGGACCCTATTCGGAGATATGACATTTTATCTCGGTCACTCTCACTCCCATTAAATTCTAAATTAGAGAGACAGTGACCGAGATAAAATGTCATTTCTCCGAATAGGGGCCCAGGGACCCTATTCCTGTGCGCTCGAGATTGTCTCGGTCACTGTCTCTCTAATTTAGAATTTAATGGGAGTGAGAGTGACCGAGATAAAATGTCATTTCTCCGAATAGGGGCCCAGGGCTATTAAATCAGCTGACTGACATAATACATTTCATATTTCTCTAAATAAAAGATACAATTACTACTACGAGAGTAGCGAAAAGCGAAGTGAGCGCAAATGTTTTAAACTTTTTTCAGCACTATAAGATAAGATTACGTGGCGAAGAACTGAACTAGAAATGCGAATACGGGCGAAGAAGGCGCAAAATTGCAGAAAGCTGACAGCAATTTTTTTTGTTGTAGATTTTTACATCATGGTCATCCTAACTAATATTATAAAAGCGAAAGTAACTGTATCTCCATATGGATGTTTGTCGCGTTATCACAGCTAAACGACTAAACGGTGGGCTTATCCCGTAACTCTGAAAGAGTTAGCGAGAGTTGCGCGAACGGGGCCGCGCATAGTGCGACTAAGTTGGTACGAGCGAGATGCATGCTCTCGCAATCAGAATCACGAACGTTTCAAAGTTAGAGGATAAGACCGCTGATCTTGATAAAATTTGAGGAGTTCATGTATATTACAAAGATGAATATAGATTTTGCTATGCTAAATAAATAATTGTGAATTATTGAATTTTGAGGATACTTTTTTTATGTCCACGCGAACGAAGTCGTAGGTAACAACTAGTATAAAATAATTATATCTTTATTCAAATGCTTATACAAAATGTTACCCTCTTTCTGGGCAGTCGGTAAATAAACAAGAATATATAATATTTTTTGTTTATATTAGGTGTCCAGAAAAAAAATTTTTTTTTTTATTATTTTGGCTCGTTTTTACAAATCAATATACAGACAGTAAAAAAAAATTTAACAGTTTATTACTAAGAGTATTAAAAAAAAACCACAATCTTGTTTAGTTAAATCTTATAATTAAAGATTGTGTACTAGGCAATCTTTTAGTAATCTTTTTTTTTAATATAGCTTAAGTAAGTAGGTACCTACGTAGGGCACTGTATGTGCATTTGAACTTTTTTAAATATTTTTAGCTCTGCAATAAAAAATATTTATATATCTGAGTAGGTAAGTATGGTATGGAGGAGGCCTTTACCCAAATTTGGGTGCCCAAAGAGAACATTTAAAAGAAAAAAAATATATATATATAGTATTATTAGTAAATTCAAGTAAATATGTAAAGTAAAAATGTAAGAAAAATTTAAACTGGGAATAAAGGCTTTATTATTATTATTATTTGAGTATGGTATAAAAACCATAAAAGTAAGTATGGTAAATCTTTACCATAAGTAAAGTAAGTAAGTTTTAAGTATCTACTTAGCAGTTTTATTTATTATCTACTTTTCTTTTGGATGCCATCTTCCAAATATACTATGAAAGCATCTACAGCTTCGACCACAGTAAAATTAATGGACGGGCTCTAACCACAAAACATCCTTAGAAATAACAAGTCAAAATAATGAACTTAGGTTTCAGTACCATATTAAAAGTTTTTTTATTATGGTATTGACTGACAAGACGAGCAAGCCGCTCCCCTGATGTTAAGGGTCACGCTTGCCCATAACATTTGAATGCCACCCAAAATTTTGAACTTCAACAGTTCCAAACTCTGCGCGGCACTGCATTGCTCTCGTCACCCTGTGATATTACGTATTAAATCTCTGTATGCCCCGTAATTTCGCTGGAAACATTGCTCTTTAAACCGGAACACAGTAATGTTTGCACACTACTGCTTGGCGGTTGAATAACTGGCAAAGGTGTCGTACTTCCCCAGACGGACTCTTGCAGAAGAGTCCGTTAAAGTAAATTTGTCCCAAAAAATAAATAGCGAATATAATATCTACGAGAGAAAAAGGGACACCTGTGTTTAGCAGTTGCTCTCGAACCTAACATTCGAAGGTACGTCTCGCACCTTTCACAGACTAAGAGCGACTGAAGCAAGTTGAGCGCCGGCGCTCACTTTAAAGTCTTCAGAATTCTCTTACTTGGGCTCGTCCATTCATTTTACTTTGGTCAAAGATCTACAATTATACTAACATCACAACAAACATTCAGTAACAAAAAATTTTTGCTCCGAAGAGTTGGCAACGCACCGGATTTTGCATTAGATATATGACCATTTACCATCCGGAACCCGCGCTTACTTGATTTTGTCACTCTACATTACATTTAAAAAAAAACGTAGTGTACATAATATACAAACATAACAAACAAGCATAAAACACAACATTTATATATAACAAACAAGCAAACCAAAAATTTATAAGATACTTAGATCTCATTGGTACAAACACATTAATAGGTATGTGTACTCGGATCTTATGTATATCTAATATGCCTCTACAGCGTGTACATTATTCAGGTATACGTATACAAATACATAAATATAATTGTAATAGTTATATTTCACTTTATTTACAAAATTATTGTGTTTGTCACAGATTTGTTTGCAAGATTGGTCCATAATCGGACGTTTTAAAATATCATTAAGATTTATATTTTTAATTATTCGAATAGAAAAAAAAAACACTTCGAGCAAACGAAACGCTTTTGTTGGTACTTCAATATCGGAAATGTTTAAAGGCCTCGCTACATGGCCTGACCTGACGTCGAGCGAAAGGGACAGCTAGACTAGAATTTCACGGGAGTAAAAGAAACAAACTATTAAGCTGTAGCTGTAGCTGTTGTAGCTTCTCCCATTCGCTCCCCCAGAAACCTATATGTAGCCATCTCTTTCACACGTCTCTTTCACAGGTCAGGCCATGTATACCCTAACTAATCTTGGACTACCCGCAAAAAAATTTTCGTTTCGATGGTACATTCAAATAAAAATGATAGCGACATCCATAATCCATAGTATCTATAGTAGTAGTCTGTATAACTGTAGTAGTATCTAGACTGCTTTACATGTTTTTTTAGAATTTCTTAAAATTTTTGAGCAAAAGTAAAAAAATAATTTTAATTACGATAACGTATGTATTTAAATTTCTACATCATTTAATTTTATATATTTACTTAAATTATTATGTCTTAACTTTCTTACCAAATTAACATCTTGATTTTTTTATGCCCCTCTACCCTAACCATCTGATCAAAATTATAATCCATATTTTTCACTCGATAGAGCCTTCTTCAGCCAGCACGATATTCTCCATCCTCAAGCTCTTCGTATGGTTTTGAACCACGAGCTTTCATTTCTTCACAATAAAGACTACAGTCGTCTGCCCTTTTCGAGATTTCCCCTTTACAAGTCCTCCGCTCGTTGTTAATGTCTGTAGTTTACACGTACAACCAATGCCGCCATGTGAACCGACTGACCGGGGCCCCGCCGCGGATCGCCTCGTGTTCAGACTCGGGTGAAATGCAGCATGCAATGCGCTGAAAACAAAACAGACAGATCTAAACAGATCATAATAACATGGGCGAGTTACGCGATTATATGTTTATTTTATAGAATATGGATCCCCAACAGAAGTTACACATTACATTCACATTATGAAACATAGGCATCAAGCTGGATTCACCCCCCATTAAAAGGAGACCATGTCGTGCTCATGGAGGTTCAACTAGACTAAGCTAAAATGAAAATATGTTTTACTGCCTGTAGAGTACAAAATAGTTTAAATTAACTTTAGGTTTACATAGGAAGTGGAAAGATTTACTTGTGAGTCTTAATTATACAATGAGAAAATGTAACAATATATGAGGCGAGTCTGTGTGTTCAATCTGAATGTTCTGTGGCGATGTCCCGCATGCTCCTCGAAAACTGGTGGTGTGTAAAGATTGTCCCTATCAGGGAACCTGGCAGACGGTTGCAGGTCCCTGGTCCCTGATCGCCCCGAAAGCGGTTAAGCGAATGATCGTTTGTCAATCGCTAACTTCAATACTCTCTCTCCTAGCCAAAACCAGCTAAAACCTAGCCAAAGCTAAGCTAAGGCTTCCTAGCCTAGCTAGGAAGCCAGGTCGTCCTGATTACGTTTACAATTTAAAAAAAAAAAAAAAAAAAAACGCTCACCTGTCGCATCGTCCCTGGAGTGGAAGCTAGCTTGTAGATTGCAACTATGGGGATCATGAGTATTGAGGAGCAGGCGAGCCCCCAGCCCAGCACCACGGCCCACGGCGGGTACATGTACTGCTGGTACTGGAGGGGCTGCTGATAAAGTAAACCAAATACCACCACGCCCTGCAATAAAAGAAGAAAAAAAACTGAATAATACATAATACATTCAATAAAATCTTAATCCAATAATTTAACTAAAGGACCAACCAAGTTATACGACGCTAGGGCGCCAGAAAGATACCTTCAGAACTACTGACGTGTTTTTCATCAATTAGGTACATACTGTACATAACCTCGTGAAAATAGCAACTACAATATAGTATAGCAGATACTTACAATAATAAAAATGGGACTGACAAATTTCCAGCATATCCGCCAGTATAGTCCAGGTCGGAACCCAAGCATCTCTTCAACATCGTCGGAGAACTTTTTCAAACCTGTAAGGAATAAAAAAATTGCAATGAGTATCCCAAAAATAAAGAGAGACTTTAAAACAAAAGAAAATAGTATGTAGATATTTACCGTAAAACCAGGAAACAGCGACAGCTTCAAATAAAGCAGAGCAGAGCAGCGAGATACCAGCAGCGTAAGTGTCCAGAAGATGGAACATGTAGATACCACCCTGCAATGTAATAAACATGTATATTTAGATCTTGCAATAAGGATCGTTAGTACAAACTGCGTAAATATCAGAAAAGGGATCATCTCGCAACTACCAGGTTCAACTTAGATTTTCACACACAGCATGCTAGCATTAACTGATCGTCAACCATCGTCCGGATTCTTCCTCATCACATAGTTGGAGAAACGAGGCGTCGGTCTCGATCCCGTTTCTCTTTCCACCAGCGTCCTTACGCTGGGGGAGTACTGCCCTCAGAGAAGTTGAATGGTGCGAGTAGCCAGCCCAGCAAGAGCCGGACGTCAACTTGTTCGTCTTCGAACGAAAGTTTGACATCAGAGATAGCCTGCCCTGGTGTCAGAGTTTACACGGCCAGTACGAACTAAATTACTTATCGAACCTACTTGTTCGTTTGCTTGCAGTTTCAAACAGACTCCTAGTAAAAACCTACAGTACAGGCTAGAGAAGATAATGAATAATACTTTACTGGAGTAATATTGATGCAAGCCACGCAGAAAGACACACAGACGACGATCAGCGTGAAGTGTTCCCGTCGAAGAGTGGTTGCTCCGCACGCGCGTGCCTGGTCTAGTAGACCCGTGATCACGCATTCGAGGCCGCCCATCTACAGAGACATGATTTTTATCATGATAATAGCTTACGGTCTTATGCATAAAAAAACCCTTAGTTAATTGCTTAACTATACGCTATTTTTAAAATGCACTTTATCTATTAGAGTCTGTAACATTTGTTGTTACGCATCGAAATATCATCATAACATTATCAGACATACGAAGTTGTTGTTGTTGAACAAAGAGCCCTTAGAGCGCCACATTGAAAGACAACCTGCTGTTTGTCTCTACCATGCAGTTGCTCGCGACTTTCACAATGTTGTCGGTCCACATAGTATAGGGGGACCTACCTACGCTGAATCTTTAGGAACGTGGTCAACACTAAAGGACCTTAATTTCTTAACAACTCGGTAATCGGTTCTGCGATATTTGTACTGCAGATCTGTAATAAAAATGTAATAATAATAAATAAATAGAGAAAAGAAGAGAATCGAAATTACGTAGCTCATCTTCGAAAAATTTGAGTATCTAAGGCGTGAATAAGTCGTTTTCCCTTTTATATATTTAAAATAATTTCTTTCACTTTCTTTCATCTAAAAATAGATGGCGTGGCAATCGTTTAACAATATCTGTTAAAGTGGACGGAATCTTTAGGCAATATCTGTCAAATTTGAATGATATGTTTAAAGGTTGACACACCATCTATTTTGGATGAAAGAAACGGACATGAAGTGTACAAAAGTAAAACGGCTCATTGAATAAGTACTACAATTAGAAACGCCTTATTACAAGCATTAATGTTTTATTATAACGAGTAAGTATACTCAGGTTAAATTGAGTCGGTTATTCCGACTATAGATCGAAAATATAGTCTTTAAATATAAAATAAAACATAAAAATTAGACTTCAATTAACGTGAGTAGGTATTCCCGTTTTATTAAAACAAAATGTGTCAAAACCACGTCAGTTTTCATTCAAGGAAGCACCCCTCTATTAAAAAACTTGTCATTTTCGATGGACTACAAAATAAAAAAAAAAAAAAAAAAAAATCGAGTATACATAAACCACTGAATTCTCCTTATTACTTTGACATAAACTTACTCCAGAATCCAAGCCAAGCATGATCAGCATAAAGAAGAAAAGCATAGCCCAAAGGTTCGCTCCAGGAAGAGTCGCAACAGCTTCAGGATACACCTGGAACACTAAGCCAGGACCTGGAACAACAGGAGCTATCTATAGTTTTTACTTAATTAGGTTATGTGACCTAGAGACTCCTAAATCTATATACTTATATATAAAAAAGAAAAAGCCATTTTCTAGGTATCAACGCACAGACCAAATCGCTTATGATAGAGACGTGAAATTTGAAACAAATACTCCTCAAATGGTGTAAATGACCAATACGAACGGATTTTGCGCAATTCCATCTCTAAAGGGTAAAACAGACCAGACCAGACTATTGACTGGGGTCTGTTTTAGCCCTGAGCCAAAATTTGTGAGGAAATAAAATATTTTTTCGAGATAAACCAATGAAACTCGGTTCTTGTAATAAGCATATAAAATAAAGAAAGGCGTGTATCAGAATTTTTCTAAAATCTACCCCTAAAAATGTGAAATGGGGTGTTTCCTTTACTGTAGCCTATGCGAGCGAAGCCGTGCGGGCAAGCTAGTAGAAAATATATTTGTTCTATCGAGAAGCAAGTTTAACGACCTGACCTTCGGTAGCTACTGATGAAATCGGCACTCCTTGTTTGTGGGACATGAACCCGAGGTATGTGAAGATGACGAAACCAGAGAAAAAAGACGTGAAGCAATTCACCAAAGTCGTCACTAGACAGTCCCTGAAAATTTAAAAATAATTATGACTTAACTCCTTCTAATTTATTATTTCTTAAGATTCAGATGTAAAAACTGTAGCATGGAAAAATTATATGAGAAGAATGACAATCTTAAACAAAAAACTGTACCCCCGAAAAATCAGGATAAACTAGATGGCGCTTACGTATTTAGTCAGATAATTTTCAAATCGCTATAAAAGCCGATGAAAACATGGTTCATATAGAAACATAGTATTATTGGCATGTGTCCACAATTTAAGGTTTAGTTCAAACTAGAATGTTAAGGCGAGTTGGTGGTCAAACACAAAAATATAAGCGATAAAAAACAAAAAAAAACAATTTATGACGTAAAAAGATAATTTTTTAAAAATAATGTTTTCAACGCCTTTCTCTTGAAATTTTGCAATTAAAATATAAAATTATAATTTTACTGATATTACTAATGGAAAAATATTCATAACGAGTAGAGTTTTTTCTTCGTAGCATTACGAATGAGTTAGCTTGGGTTTCTATTTCAAGTCACGAAGCAAAAAATGTAACGATTATGTCGCAGTTTAAAGTACTAGCGACATCTTTCGTCCTTATAAGTACTACAATCTGGTTACGCATTTTTCTATAGCCATTGGCGCTCTTATTTATACGTATAATTTCTCTCTGACTGTAGTAATTTACCTGTAGCAGTTGTTATGAAAAGTATTGTAACTCGCGTAAGAAAGATGAACTCCAAAACCCGCTCCGACCGAGTAGAAAATCTGAACTGCAGCGTCCACCCAAACCTGAAAACAATATTTAATTATTATCATGTACTTTTACCTGATAGGAATTCTGTAACACAGGAAACGGTATATTTAAACAAATGATTAAAGATAATACTCGCTGAGCGATGCTCGCTTGGCGGTCAGAACACTTACCGACAGACTCCCAGCGGTCATTCTATACTACAGTGCGAGTTAACTATCGCCCGTCGCACTCGCACACTCGCTATAGCCCAGGGAAAACTATTACCTATACACTCGCTTCTCGCTGCTTGCTTACTCAATTATAGCTCTAGGTCACAGATCACACCCTAGATTCTGCATTCAAGACGCTCGAAGCGCACCACGCATCAGAATAAATACACTTATAATAAATTACTCTGATTGGTTGATTGCTAGGCGCGAATAGGCGTAACCTTGAGATAGCCAAAGACAACGCTTGGTCGCACTCCCCGCGACCCGCGCCTTCCTCAAACTTTGGTGACTTTTTGTAGGAACAACGAATCTCGTAATGCGGTATCTAGTGTGATCTGTGCTCTAGGTACTCACTGCTCGTTCATCGTCGGCAGTAAAGCCCTCCAGTTTAAGAAGAAACATCTTCTTACAAGTATGATAGAGAAAGAAGGCATAAAACTGCTCGCAAAGTGATGTCACATACCTGAGTGTCCTTCAATCTCGTCAGCTCTGGCTGCAAGTAATACGCAATTCCACTCGTAGCGCCCGGTAGAAGCAGACCTCTCGCCAACAATATCGACAGCACCACGTACGGCATGGTGGCTGTCAACCATACCACTTTACCTGAGTAGCAAGAGAGATGATTCATTACTAATAATTGTTTCTTGATTTCTAAAAACCTGCCCTTAGAAACGGTTGGCAGTTTTACAATTGCACTACTAGAGCGTAACAACCGCCGTTGGCGCCACTCGCCGTCTGACAACCGAGTGAGAAAGAGAGATAAACCTATTTTATCTCATTGGTCTGCGGTCGGTGGTTGTCTGGTGTATTAGGGTTTTTAGCTATCGAAATTAAAGGACACCAATCTCTAAACAAGAGTGACAGTGACGATATTTATTAAAGATAGGTTGGAGCCATAGTCAGCTACATCCTCGCTTTACAAAAAGCGGCTTTGACAGCGAACGTAACTAAGTACATACCAAAAAGTTGACTTACCAACTAAAATTTTCTTTATTTATAACAACAAGGGTCCATTTGGTTAGTAAATACAACCGACTTAAAACTAGGGTTAGTGAGAATTACAACAAAAAAAGAGTTACCTGAACTTTTAACGCCCTTGAAGAGTGACAGATAGAGAGTGACATACACCAAGCACAAGCACATAGCCAGCTGCCATTTCGGAAAACCGAGGTCGTTAAGTCCTTCTGAGTATTGCATTTCTAGGACAGCGCGACTGAAAAAATTAAAATAAAACGTATCTAGTTAAAGAGCACTCAATACTATCCACTACTGTTAAAACATTTAGTTACTCGGAGTTTCAAAGAAAGAAGCAATGTTGTTACAAAATGTATCCTTCAAGCACAACAAAGTATTCCCTAAGTTACGTTATCTAAATGACGTTCGCTTGAAAGATTTCATGAAATGATAACAAAGATCATAAATGCATAAAAAAACTCAACTTACTGAAAAAACTCCGAGGCCGGTGTGAAATGTGACAAAGGGCCTTGGTACAGTACGTCCGTCTTGTTCGTAACGTTGGCTCGTGTTACATCCCAACACTGCTCAGTGTTCCATGAGTTATCGCAGTGCACCCAGGGAAGTTCCGAGCGAGCTGATGACACCAGGAAATACAAGGCCCAGCCTGTGGGAAATAACGGAAATGCCAAGTAGTAAAGATCGGATCAAATTAATAATAACAACAAAATTAACATACCTAACATCAACATAATCATAATTAAATAACCATGATGCTAAGGTTCGTTTCGCACAGCGCGCCAAAATCAATCGCGCGTTTTTTGTTATTACTCATCATTTAAGCACGAAATTTTAATTTTAGCTTAATATCATTTTGTTGCAATTTTTCTTACCTACAGTGGGTTAGATTTGCAGTAAATGCCAAATCGTACTAATTTTTATTACTGGCGCCCAACATGTGACACCCAACAGGTTTGCGGGAACGTGAAGAAGTCATTATTTTCCAAAACTGTTATTTTAAGTTTTAATGTATAAAAACGGTGTAATGTGTATAATATGCCAACCTCGGTAGTGGTTACATATTTGAGCCGTTTGGAGTAGAGACGTTGGGCCCTTGGGGACCGAGAGCTCATCTTATTTTCAAAAACTTAACAGAGCGCCTGGTTGACGCGACGCGTCACCAAAATGCTGGCAATTATTTGGCTCAACGTATAAGCATTGCCATTCAGCATGGTAACGCCGCCAGCATGCTGGGTACGCTGCCAACTGGACTGGTAGTGGGCTTGAACATTTGGATTATCCATAGACCTTTATCTCTGTCTCTGGATAATTCAACTGTTATTTTTATGTAGTAGGCTAAGTAGTTTAGGTAGTTGTAGTTTGTATGTATTTTGCTTAGTTAAAAAAGGCACTTGCCCGTTAAAAAAAAAATACGGTGTATTCTTATTCTTTAAGTGTTCGTGAAAGTGCACGAGTGTTGGTGAATTGTATAATGCCGTAAAATCTGGCTTTTTGTGTTGTTTTCAAAACTCCATAGAAACCCCAGTAAAGTCTCAAACACTTTATTGGGGCATGACTTGGACTTGATCATGACATACTTTGTTTGAATTAGACTATGATTGAGACGTGTTTAAATTGTGAAATATTTTACGTCACTTGAAATATTACACACCTTGACACTGGCTAAATATACAAAATGTGAAACGAAAATCTAAAAGGAAAACCACGTGACTGACAATTTATAACAAATTTATTTTGTTATATACTATCATAAAACTATTTTTACTAGGGATGTAATATTATTTTATACTTTATGCATTATGACATTTCTCTATAATGTTTTAACAAACACAAATATGTGGTGACCAACACAACAAGACTTACGTACATCATTATTTTTTTGTGGCTGTTGTGTTGTTCTCCCATAATATGACCTCGTACCTAACGTACGATAGTATAATGATACCTACGCCTACGTGTTTTTGGACATGTGCCGGGAGTTAGAATCGTAGCAGCTGTAACACAAAGTTTCCTAGTACGGCTGCTAACGAGACACCGACAGGTTTTAATAATATGAAACTGTGTTTTAGTTACCAATTGTACTAAGAAATAACCTTAGGTTGTAAGAATGTTAATATAGGTTTTGAAATGAAATAAATGAATCGAATTTTATATCTGGGACATTTTTGCACACACACACGGTCATCTGACCCCAAACTAAGCAAAGCTTGTAATATGGCTGCCAGAGACTGATTTACTTACATATATATATTTTTAAATACATACTTATATAGATATTAACACCCAGACATAGAACAAACACAAATGTTCATCACATGAATGTTTGTCCTAGATGGGAATCGAACCCACGCCCCCAAACACAGAAGGTAGGTTCACTACCAACTGAGCCACCGGGGCAGTCGAATTGAATTGAATCGAATCATTGCGAATGTAAAGTGTATACTTGCTATGTTATGACACAGATAGATAATACACAACAAGTAGATATAAACGTGTTGTTGGTTTTGGATAGTTTGCTCTTATTGCCTTGCATTTTAATATTTGGATGTGTTCCAAATGTGATGCGGCCAGGTTTGGTAGCCGATTGTGAGCAAAGATAACGTGATCGCAAACATGTGGCACAAATACGTAAAGTTCACGCCAAACCAGACTATTTGAAACTACAGAAGACTACCTAATACTAAAGAACTACAAAAAGGTTTGTGTAGCCTGACTTATTAATTACGTCCATGAAAAGTTTTAATGAGGTGACAAAGAATTTGCTAATGAACTTTGGTTCTTCGTTCCAACATTTAAAAAAAAACATACAAACTAAAACTACCTAAACTACTTAGCCTCCTACATCAAACGATTAGTTGGATTACCAGACACCATTGAAGATCTAAAGATAATCAAATGTTCAAGCCCACTACCAGTTGGCAGCGTACACAGGGTGGTACTGAAAGTTGTAGCAATATCGAGAAGTATGTGTGTACTCATCGTTTTGAATAACTTTTACTATTGGACCAAACCTGAAAACGCGAGAAAAATATCAGCTGTTGTTATTTTTTTCAGTAACATGCTGTACCTCCTTCTCCTGTAACTACAACCTATACATATACTACCTGTACTACCTATACCGGACGATGAAATAGCATCTCCATATAGTAGACTAGTTGTTACCCGCGACTTCGTACGCGTGGACGTACAGAAAAAGACGTCTCACCCAGACAGAGAGACAGATATACAGAGAGACAGAGTTACTTTGGCATTTATAATATTAGTTAGGATATAGGTAGGTACATAATATTTTACTATGAAAACTGACGTGGTTTTGATACATTTTGTTTTAATAAAACGGGAATACTCACGTTAAAATTGAGTCGGTTATTCCGACTATAGTTTCGATCACATTCGGTGACCTTTATCAAGGAATGCTCAGCGAGACACGCGCGCGACCTCGTCTTTTCTTGCACTGAACCGCATAACCGACTCAATTTTAACGTGAGTATTCCCGTTTTATTAAAACAAAATACATAATATTTGCTCACCGATTATGACGTTGTAATAAAACGAAACGTAAAATGCCACCATCACCGCGCAGAATCCTACACCTGAAAAGAAATCGGAAAATATGAATAACAACATAAATATTGACGAGGCTGGTTGGTTGCGCGCCTGCTTTGCGAGCAGGATGTGCCGCGTTCTATTCCCTGCAGAGTGGATGTATATATGATGGATTCAAATTTCTGCTCTGGGTTTTAGTTGACTATATAGTTGCTCATGTATTTGTGTGTTCTATGGCATCCTCGACGCAGGGAAGCCTAGTAGAGCTATGAGCGTAATTATTTATTATTACAAGTATTGGTTACGAATGAATTTAGAATATCTGAATTCGTTTGTCTCAAGGTACTTATTAATTTACAACATTACTGTTAGTACTCACGGGATATTTACCACGGTTATTATTTTTGTTGAGTTCCCGATATTTCGGCACAGTTGCATGCGCCATGTTCACGGATAGACTGAAGATGCGGGTGGATGATAAAAAAGACTGAAAATGTACTAATAGTAATGTTGTTAACCACCACGAAAGTCTAAAACAGTGCTTATTTATTTATTTAAGTATACATTGCCACCTAATCCGTAATGGTAACATTTTTCAGAATGTACTAAATTGCACATTATATCCTGTTATAGGGTGTTGCAAACAGTATAGTTGCCTACATACTAAAAAGTAAAATAACCTGTTAATAAATACAGAATAATACAGAAAACTTATATGACTTATAACAAAAATTTATAAACTTTTGTCCTCCAAAAATTCTTCTATATTATAGTAGCACTTTTTTACCTTTGAAAAGCGGACAGATTTTCCATAACGTAATCGGCCCTTGACGGTTGTACTGGCCCAGAATCAGCTCCATGTAAAATAGAGGTACAGCACCGAATATCAGCATCAACGTGTAGGGGATCAGGAATGCACCTGAAGAAATGGTATAACGATTGACTCGAGTGCAGATATTAATTTGATGTTGGCCTCAACGCCATCTGTTTGACGACACATTAGATAAATACAGAAAAACAAATATACGTATTTTTTTTTGTTTTTTTGGGTTTTTTTACAGCGACCAGAACCACCTCAGAACAGGCAGCAGTTTCCTATTAGTACGACAGCGTTCTGCGGTCCCCAAGCCCTCCTTCTTAAGAAGATAGTCCTTTCGCGAGGTTTTAGCGCATATTTTTTTTTGGATGACGAGTTTGTTGGTATACGACCTCTACAGCTATAACCGGTTTTGGCGCATTCGATATTTGAAATTATATAGCTGTCGCTTGTATAGAGAGAATTAGTGAATTTTCCTAACTTTTTGATGAAATTAGCGTTACGGGGTAGTCTGTGAACACCCCCTTAATCTTAACAAGATCTTTTTTGTCTTTGGTTTCAATGGCTTGGATAACCCATAATCTATGCCGCTACGTTATTTATTGACTTATTTAAAAAAAAAAAATGGTTTTCTAATAATAACAACATTTCTTCCTTTTTTTATTTTACGCAAAAAAAAATTCACTTTAAATGCCTATAACAACAAAGATATTGCGAAATTTAACATACAACCACAACTTTCCACATATAAAAAAAAACATCAAAATCGGATCATTTAGGATCATTTAGGGATGGGTATCAGACTACGCTTTTTGTATGGACAAGACGGCGGTATACTCTATTCTTAATTATAAAAGAAGGCCTTTTTTCAGCGGACGTTCTACCTAATGATGATGATGAATAAAAACTTACCCAGAAAACATCAATCTGTCTGTCGATATGTGATTGTAATTGTTCAAATGAAATCCTTTAGCTCCCATTCTTCGGAGGAGCAACACTATTTAAGCTCGTATAGGTTTCATTAAAGAAAGAGGGGAGATTAAGACGGAGAGAGATTAACACCCTATCTTCAGTCGCGCTCTGAAATACTGGAAGACAAAGTGCTTTGCGGAAACCAAACAATGATTTTAAACTAATTATCTTTAAACGGTCATATAATTTTATATCTTATCTCATGGCTGGACACTTAAAATTTGACTGAAGTATTATGACGACAGTTCTGGCAATATTTTACAAATAATAAAAAAAATATGGCAATTATTTTAAAATAAATATAGACCCGTATGACCTGTAGAAATCGGAAGCAATATTTTGTTACTGATTTATTTTCTTTATACTTTCCTCTTTATTTTGCTCCAAACAGATTATTTCTAAGTAGTATGCATTTTTTAAATAAATGTATCCCAAAAAACCTTTAAAAATGTCTGTACACGAGCTTCAAACTTTAAACTCGATTTTCTCGATTTAAATAATTTTCCCTAATAAATAATAAAAAAAAAAAAAAAAAAAACTGGGACATTATTGCACACACGGTCATCTGACCCCAAACTAAGCAAAGCTTGTAATATGGCTGCCAGAGACTGATATACGTACATAGATATTTTTTAAATACATACTTATATAGATATTAACACCCAGACATAGAACAAACACAAATATTCATCACATAAATATTTGTCCTAGATGGGAATCGAACCCACGCCCCCAAGCACAGAACGTAGGTTCACTACCAACTGAGCCACCGGGGCAGTAATAATGGTCCCTATTCGTGTACTAACAATTTTTTGCTGGTAGCAGTGCCCTGTAGTTTCACCGGCTATACCATAGGAATGGTATATTTTTTCCGGGATAATCCTGTGTGAATTTAACACCAAATTTCATCCAAATCCGTTCAACCGTTAAGGAGTTGAATGGGAACAAACACACACGCACAACATTTCGCATCTATAATATTAGTGTGATAGTAAGCTCACCTCCTCCATTTCTGTAACATAGGTAAGGAAACCTCCAGACGTTAGCCAGGTCAACTGCGAACCCAATGATAGACAGAAGAAAATCAGCTCCGGTACCCCAAGTTTCTCGGCCATCGTTTGCTTCTGGACCTAAAACAAAGCACATTTTGGGCGCCAAAATATGTTGTGATCCACGTTGGGCGCCACTTTTCTTATTTTTGCTTTTTCACGTCACTTTTGGTGTGAATAGCACCAAGCTTATTTGCCTACCTGCCTTGATACTATTCGCTCTCAATCTTTTATTGGCTTCGGTGTAAAACTCTTCTTCCATCTGGATTTTTGGCTCCTCTGAGAACAAACAATTAAAATTAGATTATATTAGATTCACAATTAGACGAATCAAAAGTTATGTCTGTGAACTTACTTTTATAACACGATAGTGTAACAACCGACCCTTTCGTTGATTTGTGATCTGGAAAAAATGCATACACAAATGTAAACATTAAAAAAATAAACAAAAACATTCGAGTTTTTGACGTCGACACAAAATGTCATTAGACTATCTTTAGACAAAAAGTAGATTAACTGTGAAATCAACTATAAACGCTGCAGTAAAATTTATCTCGGATAATAAATACGCTTCCTATACCCTACTTAGAAACCTTCACTATTACTAGCTATCTAGAAACCTCATCGAAAGTCATAGACAGCTAGCGATACCTAAAATGCCGTTCGTTCCTTCTCGCCCGTACCATCTTAATAACGGCCAGGCATCCGACCTCACCGCATAATAGCGTGCCGATGCGGAAAAATTCCGCAATAACTCCGAAGGTAGCCCTATTGGAATTCAAAAATGGCCGTGACGAGGAATGCGCGCTAAACGAAATCCAATGAGCATTGAAGAGTTGTTTATGGTTTTCTTCGTGATATACTTACTTGGAAAGAATCTATTTTGGTTCTGTCTCGCGTTTATAATAATAATTATAATCTAATTTAGTTCATCATCACTTCACATGATTCCCATTCAAAATAGCCCGAAAATCATTTTAAAAAAAACACTATTGAGCATTGCCGTTGGCCCAACTCTTTCAAGGCTGGTGCTTCACGACGATGCTTACTATCACATTAGCTCAAACTTCTTCGCTCGCATCCACTAACTCACAATCGTTCCCAGCAAGCTCAAACAATTTGTATGCATCCCTAACACAGAAAAGAGAAAAAAAATATCTCTTCTGTGGTCCCAAGAAGAACTAGCTTTCACAAACTCAGGATATCCTATCCTGGGAGAGATCACTATCCCTAGCCCAAAATAGCAATTTTTCTAGTTACATATAATATTTAAATTAAATTCTGTACAATCATTAGAATATGCATGCATGAAATTAGATAAATAAATTTCTATCTCTAAAAAAACAAAATCATAATTATCCTAATTCGTGCTCAAAAACTGGGCAGAAACTTGCAGAAAGCTTATCACCATGATGAATGGCCTATGATTATAATATATGGAGAAAAATAGCCAATAACACCACTGAAATATCATTGAGATTGTTCTTCAAATCTCTACAAGTCTGTACTCTGTTTTTGTCCAGCCCAACTGGATGATACAGATTAGCCTCCGCTGGGCTAATTTGAAGATTACCTGAAAATTTCATCAAGTCCGTTTTGGAGTCTATAGGGAACATACATAGATACATCACCGTATATATTTAGATTATATTGAAACGGTTTCAAAGGAACTATGTAAATGTCGGCTCTTAGATTTTAATTTAAAAATGTGAAAATAATTTTCATAAAGCTGTGCACATTGCAATAAACATTATTAACTTGAGCTCCAACCTTTTAAACAACAAAACTAATGAGTTTCAGACGAATGACATAATGTTTACTGACATTATTAAATACTGTATTAGCGCTAAAAAGAAACAAATTGGATACGACCATGGATTTAGTAATGATGTTTCGTCCAAGGATACGACCATGGATTTAGTATGATGTTTCGTCCAAGGATACGACCTTATTTTTGCATAGACAACCATAAACTAAACGTGGACATTTCTTCCATCGACATGGAAAAATGCATCTTCCTTTTTAATCGACTTCCAAAAAAAGGAGGAGGTTCTCAATTCGGTTGTTTTTTAAGTTTGTTCGCTCATAGCTCCGTCATTTTTAAACCGATTTGGAAAATTATTTTTTGCCATAAAATATAGTCAGTTCTGATAATGATATCCATGAGGACTTGAAGGAATAACTCCTCAAATACTATAGGCAAACATATAGTGTTTTTGATGTTTTCATCAACAAGTCAAGCACTTGCATTCAGAAAGTATAATTTGATGAAGTGGAACTGATGACGAACACCACAGATGGTCACCGGAACTTCTCAATGATAAGTATGTAAGTCACGGGTGCCATCTCCCGAAAGAAAGTCCCCAACGATGCCCTTCAATTTTAGGGAAGTACTTAGCTGTTACCCGCGACTTCATTCGCGTGGAGCTACAAAAAAAATAATTAAATAGCATATGTCAGACTCCGGCCCATAAGCTATATCTATGCAACAATTCAGCTCGATCCGCTCAGCCTATTAGCCGTGATAACGCGACAAACAGCCAGACAGACGGGATGTATATTTTACGAGTTATCGCGCGTACCTTATCACACTAATAATATTATAAATGCGAAACTTTGTATCCAAGTGTGTAAGTAGGTAAGTATGTAAATGTGTTTGTTCCCGTTCGACTTTGTAACGGCTGAACGGATTTGGATGAAATTTGGTATGGGCGTATCTTATTTCCTGGAATAACACATAGGCTACTTTTATCCTGAACATTTTTACCGTTCCTGTAGAATAGCAGGTGAAACCGCGGGGTGCAGCTTGTTATGAAGAAAATAATATTTCTACGACGAATTAGGGCCAGACTCCACCAAACTGGAGAGAAGACGAGAAGAGAGGAGATGTGTTAAAACACAGAAGAATAAAAACTTCTATTTATCTGTGGTTAGAAACAACCAGTACAATTGCGTTATTTATGCATCTCGTCTCCGCTCAGCTTCAGCGGAGACGGTTGAGCAGAGAGATGAGAAGATGTCTCATATTTGCTTAGCGCAAAATGGCGTAGGCGTGCAGCGGAGACGAGAGGATATGTGAGCTGCGAGAGGCGAGTGGCACCGCTAGTTCCTCCGCGACGTACAACCCAACCGCAGCGCCAGCGCCACTCGACTCTCGCTAGTGCAGCGCTGTAAAAAGCTCAGCTCCGCTCTAGCCATTACACATCTCCGCTCCTGTCTAGCCAGTACGCATCTCCGCACAGATTCAGTGAAGACATCCTAGCTGTTAAACATCTCTTCTCGTATCTTCCTCGCACATCTCCGTTTCGATGGAGGCTGGGCCTAATGAAGCTGTAATTGAGAAAAAATGCAAGAAAATTTGAATTTGGCGCGCTGAGCAAAACGTTGCGTCTTAATGGCACTTGAGTCCAAGCCTTATTGCCTCTTCAGTTTAGTAGTATCTCATTCTAGAATCCAGTTGAAAACTTTGTTCTAGAAGGCCCTTCTTTTAAAATCATTGGATTCGACTAGTAGACAAAACAATAAAGTGCAAAAACTCTTCAAATACCATTGTAATAACGAAAGTTAGGTAGTTAGTAAGATGTTCTTAATAGTTGTGGTTAATTACTAAACTTTGCCGATTAAATTATAATAAAACAAAAGTGCTCACTTATTAGTTTACCAAAGATACTTTAACTTAATATAGTATACGACTGAGCGTTCTGCGTCTAGCCACTTGTTGGATGTTTTGCATAGATTATTTATAGATACCGCTTCTTAAGGTCGTCGTTCTGCCAAAACTCAACAAATTGTAGGAAAATGCAGGTTACGAGGACTGCGACAAAGCGTTCTCATTGGCTATCTAAAGGTTACAACTACTCGCGCCTAGCAATAATAATTAGAGTAGATTTTTCTAGGTGTATTTCGACCGATGCGCGGTGCGCTTCGATCGTCTTGAGTGCGAAATCGAGAGGTGATCTGTGATGTTTTGGTTCCAAGTTTATTGTTCACAGTCAATTTCTCTCCATCGTAGTACCTACTCAGGGAATAACGGTATTGTCGATGCGGTTCAATGCCAAGTAAACACCCTGCCAAGTATCCTTTGTTTTGATGAATAGATTAATACTATACTACTTAAATTGTTGCCTGTTCAATGATTTCTTCGGTTATTAGATGAAAACGTTATGTTTGTCTTCTTCACTACGCGCTGTCTCTGTTTCTATTAGATACACAGCGAGACGTTGATTCGACGCTGGTGCTTACCGAACGCTCTCGGAGTACTGCAGACATAGCATTAGGCAAAGTTGCATACGTTGGGCCCGCCTAGCGTACACTCTTCTGACACGCTTCTCCTTACTGATAACTATCTTGTCACGCTGTTCCTTATCAAAATCTCTCGAACTACTGATAGAGCAGTAGCCATCGTTACACGCGCTGCGTTCATTAGGCATGCTACTGGCGCATTGGTTCAGTAGCGCGAAACTGACTTACTATTACTAACGAACACTCTTCTGGCGCGCTACTCATTACCGAACACTCTTCTGGCACGCTACTCCTTACCGAACACTCTTCTGGCGCGCTACTCCTTACCGAACACTCTTCTGGCGCGCTGCTCCTTACCGAACACTCTTCTGGCGAGCTACTCCTTAACGAACTCTCTTCTGGCATGCGACTCCTTACTGAACACCCTTCTGGCGCGCTACTCCTTACCGAACACTCTTCTGGCACGCTACTCCTTACCGAACACTCTTCTGGCGCGCTACTCCTTACCGAACACTCTTCTGGTGCGCTACTCCTTAACGAACACTCTTCTGGCATGCTACTCCTTAACGAACTGTCTTCTGGCGCGCTGCTCCTTACCGAACACTCTTCTGGCGAGCTACTCCTTAACGAACACTCTTCTGGCATGCTACTCCTTACTGAACACTCTTCTGGCGCGCTACTCCTTACCGAACACCCTTCTGGCGCGCTGCTCCTTACCGAACACTCTTCTGGTGCGCTACTCCTTAACGAACACTCTTCTGGCATGCTACTCCTTACTGAACTGTCTTCTGGCGCGCTGCTCCTTACCGAACACTCTTCTGGCGCGCTACTCCTTACCGAACACTCTTCTGGCGCGCTGCTCCTTACCGAACACTCTTCTGGCGAGCTACTCCTTAACGAACACTCTTCTGGCATGCTACTCCTTACTGAACACTCTTCTGGCGCGCTGCTCCTTACCGAACACTCTTCTGGCGCGCTACTCCTTACCGAACACTCTTCTGGCGCGCTGCTCCTTACCGAACACTCTTCTGGCGCGCTGCTCCTTACCGAACGCTTTCGGAGTACTGCTGGCTGAGCAGTAGCCATCGTCGCGCACGCTGCGCCCGCCTGGCGTGCCACTGGCACCTCGGCACAGCAGCGCAGGACTGGCACGCTGCTCCTCGTACGATGGCGCTGTATGCGTCACCACTCCACCAGCCCCGCTGAGAGATGCCTGATAGCAAAGACCAGAAATATCAAAAGATCAGAAAGAAGACAAGTAAACTAACTAGAAGAGGTTAGAATCGTAGCAGCAGTAAAACAGGGCTTCATAGTACAGCTGCTAACCAGACATTTCCAGCTTTTAATTGCAGGAAATTAGTTTCATAAATTAGGGAATTACCTAACGTTAAATATATTTTTTGGGTCGTTTTTCGTAGTTTCACTACTTTGCCTCATTGCTGTAGTAGTGTGTAGTAGTCCGTTATGAAATTACTTAGCAAAGCAGGCTAAGAGCCCGCTTCCCTAATTCAGCTATCTTGTTCGCACTTTTTCAACAATTTTTAATTAAAAAATACCAGAGGAAATTAAAAAAAAAACTTACAATCAGTTTTCTTAAAATACAATGTTTTAAAGCTATTTTTTTAAGCCATTTTTTATCTTGACGAAGAAGAAGGTAAAATATATTTATTTGAGTCTTTTTGCTTCTTTTTTTTTTCATTTCAAATTTAAAAAAAATAACATAACAATTGCTTTAAAACACTGACATTGTTATTCTAAAGAAACTAGTGGTTTTTTTTTCAAATTTCCATTCCGTAATTTTTATATTAAAGAAGTTGATAAAGTGCGAACGAGATAGCGACAATCAGGAAAGCCTAAAAAAAGTTGAAAGCGTTTATTTTTTAATTAGTAAGTAAATAAGACGTTATTAACACTGCTATAACCATCAAACAAATGTTGTAAATATTTAATTAGTAGAAAATAAAATATACCTACTAATTGAATGTATAATTTAGGTATAAAATAAAATTACCTACCTATTAAGAGTTCTGTAGCGAAAAATGATAAATAATTGAGATTTCGGAGAAATATCTTTCTTTGTCTAAAATACCTGTGCATTATGCAAAATGTCCCTTCTCAAGTCAATGGCTTTAGAGGTTTTACTAGAAATGTCTTCGCTTTAATTTTAAAAGTAAAATTAAAGTTAAAATCACAACGCAGCAGATGTTTTAAACAGTCGCTAGCCAGGTGGAACGAACTCCTGAAGCCGTGAAGTGAAACTCGATACCAAAACGTAATTGCAGTGTCACGTTCAATTTACCGCGCGACAGACTCTTCAGGTTTTATCATTTTGCTATTTTGACCAAACGTTGCGAATGGTCTACGAGAACGAGTCAACATTTGAATGTTTGAATGTTGTTGTGTATCATAATTATTGGATCATAACTTGCGAACTTTGCGTTTGGGTTCTTGCGATCAGAACTTCATGAAACTTTGTAGGCAAGTAGGGAATTTCAATAGAATTTTTAAGTTCAAATACGAGTCAAGTGCGAGGTCTCAGTTCAGCGCGAACTACTATTTTGGGATATTCAGCATATTTTTGCTGTTTACAAAAACAGCTTGTTGACCGAGCAATTAAGTTGTTGTTTTTTTATGAAGATCGGATAGACAAGTCTAGTAATCGTCGAACAAATACAAACGAAACACACATAGAAAAATGTCAATGACACTCGACAGAATGTAAGGAATAGCAGATATTTTTTTCACGACTTTAATTACACCATATACATAGTATTTTTCGGATTCACCGTCATTCCTCGTCGAAAAATCCACCCAAATAAATTGTTAGAATTCTTTTAAGCCCCTCATATGGGGAATCCATAAGAAAATTAATAAAATCATAACTCCTAAACTACGAAAAATCGTAGAACATACATGGGGTATTTTCATGAGGAACCTGATTTTTTCGGATTGACTACACTGTTTGTACCAACCTATAGAAGCTTAAATAAATTTTATTTACAATGATGATGATTGAGAGTCTGTCTGGATTTTCTTACTCACCATGGTAGGTACCTTGTCAAGGTACTCCCGCTCGTAGGTGGTAGGCCTGGTCCTGGTCGGAGGCAGCGCGCTCGTCAGGTCAGGCTTGTGGACGGTCGCATCCGTCTCCTCCTGGTATGCCAAACCAACGACACAGTGCTTTGATAATGATCTTAAACTAGCACCTAATCTTCACTAAACGTTCTCTTACACATTAAAACTATACTTTTTAGTACAAGTTTCAAATAAGTCAAGGATATGCCGTAAACTTAAACTTTTTATTGATTTCGTGTTTAGTCCTTATGAAACTAGAAATACGTAGTAATTCGCGTGAGCTGAATTAAAGCGTATCCTCGCCTTCATGCTTTATACTACTTATCGTATTGGAGCCGATTCCGTTTTAAAATTTTCAATTAAAAAAAACCTATTCCTATATATTAAATCAAATCCGATGGGGAAGAAAGTTTCTAGGAAAGGCGCAGCATAGGCAGGCCTCTCACTAGCTGGACCGCGGACATTGTGAAAGTCCCCGCGACTGTCACAATGGGTGGATGCAAGTGGCACGTTGTCGGTCGGTGTGGCGCTTTAAGGGGGAGGCCTATGTTCAGCAGTGGACGTCTTATGGCCGATGATGATGATGAAATCAAATCAAACATTTTTATTTTCAGATAGAAATAGATATTGAGACGTAGATAATATTAGTGGTGTCAGTTTAGTGAGAGTGGTAAGTAGATACAACAAAAACGTAACTTTTTGGTTTTTATGATATGGGAATTCCGACTATTTGTTTCGATCACATTCAGAGATCTTTTTCAAGGAATATTACACCAGTGACGCGCGCGATACCTACACAAAAAAATAAACTGACAAGAGGCAGACTCAATGTAATGTAAGTATTGGTGTATTATTTAAATCAGTGGTTCTTAACCGGTGATCCGCGAACCACTGGTGGTCCCTGGAAGCAACCGAGATGGGCCGCAAAGCCATCTGAAAAACATTAAATAAGCAACAGCAACTTACGTCGTGATTTGCGCTACAAGTAAGAGCTAGACTCTATATACCTCCTCAAAACAATTTGACTAGTCGGAAATTTTGTCAAATGGTCCTTCATCATTAAGATGTTAAGAACCACTGATTTAAATAAAACCAAATCAGTTTTTTTGTTTCATTATAGAATCGACATAGTACACAAAATTAAAGCACAGTGTCAGAGGTAGTAAATATTTGCGTGCGAGCTGGGCATACCGGGAGGCGGTTCGGGGACGAGCCCCGCCGGGAGCCGCTGCTAGACGACCTGTTGCTCTCGTCTGCAACAAACAAACATAGCAACTAAGAATATTAAAAGTTTCATACTGACGACTTTTTTTCACTTTTGAGTTCACCATTTATTTTGTACTAGCTGTAACCCGCGACTTCGACCGCGTGGTCCTACAAAAAAATAGCATATGTCCCTTAAACTGCATAGTATCTATGCACAAATTCAGTTCGATCCGTTCATCCGTTTAGCCGTGATAATGCGACAAACACCCAGAGAGACAGATAGACAGACAGAGAGACATGTTACTTTCGAATTTATTATATAACTAGATGCGATCCGCGGTTTCACCCCCTATTCTACAGGAAAGGCTAAAATTTTCAGGATAAAAAGTAGCCTATGTGTTGTTCCAGGGAATAAAATACCTCCATACCAAATTTCATCCAAATCCGTTCAGCCGTTACAGAGTGGAACGGGAACAAACACACTTACACACGAACTTTTGCATTTATAATATTAGTGTGATATACCTTATTGGGACATATCCTAACTGTTGGGATATGACCCAATAAGGTATATTCTTGGTACTGGTTTTGCGCCGACCGCCGTTCAAAGGAGAGAGAAAGAGACAGACATAAAATGTTCCCATTATTTTCTCTTTTTTTCTCTATGACTTGAACAAAAATGTTCTGACACGTAAAATAATAAATTGACACGAAAGATTACAAAAACACTCATAATTTTACTTCCGTTAAATATCTAATCATAAATGGAGGTAGAAGTGAGTTCATAAGCTCTCGTCCTATCACGCGAATGGTTCTTATACATCAAAGAGCCATTTACCCAATTTGATTGTCACAGACCGGTTGAATAACGGAACACAGTATTTCAATTCAAGCGAAAACACGGATAAATAAATATCATTGGGTGCTAGTACCCAATGAGCACCCAATGAGGCGTTTTCCAAAAAAAATAATAGTTTCACAATACTTAGAGTAGAGTACTAGAGTTAGAGTCAACTTCGTCTAAGGTTAGAGTACTAGATGGCGTAATAGTCATAGAACTTTACCTGTCATTGTCAATTCTGTCGAAAGATTTATTGTTATTTTTTTTAATCTTAAATTTTGGCTCTACACGTTGTGTATTTAGCCAGTGTCAAGTATTGTAATATTTCAAATGAAGTCAAATATTTCACAATTTTTTTTTTCTTTATAGTTTTAGTTTGTTTATTTAAGTTTAGATTATAATATAGTTTATATAATTATTTTTTTTAAATACCCCCTTTCTTGGGCAGGCGGGTAAAACTTACTTTTTACCCGCCTGCCCAAGAAAGAGGGTATAGTTAATTAGTTAATTTTTCGGACTGGAGTACTGTGTCCATGTCTACTTCCTGCTTCAGCCCCTTGACTCGACCTCTACCTGAACGAAAGTAAAAACAAATCCCTCCTCTGTCCTGTCCTGTCCTAAACAAATACAATCGCCCTTCCGTGTGATGACAGGAGCTTCTCATTATCTTTGCGGTTCATCGATATTTTGTTTAAAAATATAAACGGGTCTTAAGGCGGAATTAGACGGTTCATCCAAAGTGATTCACCTTGTGAGTGATGAACAGTAAACGATTTTTTCTATTTAGACGTTACATGCAATGTGAACGTATTCTAGCATTTTCCAATTTTTCAAACAACAAGCAACAAGGGGAAAAGTTGGTGCACTGTACGTGTATTTTGTACCGTACACGTACGACTGCGTAAAATGTTTGGCCATCTGTATTTATGGCAACTTGCATAATATTTTTTGACCATCTGCGTTTTTGTCAACTTGCGTAATATTTTTTGGGCATCTGCATTTTAGCTACTTGCGTAATATTTTTGGCCACCTGTATTTATGGCAACTTGCATAATATTTTTTGGGCATCTGCGTTTTTGTCAACTTGCGTAATATTTTTTGGGCATCTGCGTTTTGGGCAACCTACTAATATTTTTTTGGTTATCAGCGTGATAAGATTTTTTCTTAAATCACTTATTATTTGGTAAGCTGCGTGTTCGTTGTTATGCGTATCTGGCAAAATGCGTTAATTGGGCATTAGCGTTTTTGGCACCTTGCATCGAGATCTTTTGGTCCTCTCAGATTAGTTTAGTCGATTAAGTGGCATTTGACACAGAATCGATTCTACTAAATTACCTCTGTCTCCCGCGCTGACGCTGTTTCCTTGCGCTGGCATGCCCGCCATCTCGCCGCTACACCTCCTCTCGCATCATTGTCCTCTACCTGCAAATAAAGAACTAGTTTAAATTTAAGCTGCGACCTACAGAGCTAAATATTTAAAGATTGCGATCCGAAAATTGCAGCTAAGTGTGTTTGGTTACTTAGTTGGATCTGTAGGACTAATTGTATCAAATAGCAATCGTCCTCCCACAGATCCGTGAACCAGTGTATATTTAAACTGCCATAGATTTTTGAACCACGCTGTAAAAAAAAAATGCGTATAAATCAAAATTGAAAAAAAAAAAATATGTGTGCCATCCGTCGAAATCTCAGCGAACTACTTCGCATCGTAGCATCATAAAATAAAAAGATACAGAAAGCAAGCTCCGAAGGCTCGGAAGGCATACTTTCTGGGATCTCGAGTCGGCGACCAGCTATATTTTATATTCAAAGGATTTTCTATGTTAGGTTAGGCATATACCTGGCATATTCTTAGCCTTTTTTTTACTTTTCTGCTATCTTTTTTTTCTAGTGTTCACAATAAAAAGTTTCTATCTATCTATCTTTTGGGCACAGTCCCTTTGAATAAAGATTTTTTTTTGCCGTTGATTGTGACAGACAATAGAATATTCGTGGAAACAGCCAATAAGTTGTATCCAATGACTTTTTATTATCACACTAATATTATTAAAGCGAAAGTTTGTGTGAATGCCAGTATGTAAGTAGGTAAGTGTGTTTGTTCCTGTTCAACTCTGTAACCGCTGAACGGATTAGGATGAAATCTGGTATGGAGCTTAAATAGCTTTTTATCCTGCAAAAAATAACCGTTCCTGTGGAATAGCGGATGAAACCGCGGGGCGCAGGCGCTATAGTATCCACATGAGCCCGCACTTTACGTAGCATCTACGGCGTAGACATTATTCGTAGCTGTAACATCTACGATGTAGCTATAATTATGTAGAGTCGTGTCTACGGCGTAGAGGTGATATTAGGTTTTTATTTCATAAAACAATAGATAAATGGTTAAAAAACATTAAAAAAAATATGCAATTTTTCAACTAAAACTAGTAGTTTGCGGCGAACTGAGACCCCGCGACCCCTATATTTTCACAACCCCTGAACCGATTCAGCTCATATTTGAACTTAAACATTGTATTGAAATGCTATACTTGCCTACAAAATTTAATGAAGAACGGATCAAAAAGAACGGTTCGCAAGTTATCATCGGACAAATATACACACAAACATACATACAAAAACCGATTTGTCCCAGTAAACCTGATCTTCGCTTCGCTCGGTCAAAAAATTTGACACCCCTAAAATACTTGCCATCTTTTTCTTTCTTACTGAAATCAAAAAAGACGCAGATAATTTTAGTCCTGTAACATTAGGACAATGCTACAACGAAAGCGAAATCATTAATTATTTAGCAATTAAACCTTCATCCGGGCCATAATATTTAAATTAGATTTATACGTTGTGTGGCGTATAGCAGTATTTCCAATGACATTAATTTTCGAATGCACGTCGTCGTTTGTTTCGTTTTTTGGGTAACGCGATGTAGCTTGTCATTTGAATCTATGCTTTACTAGGCGCGATATATAGCGTTTACTTTTCAATATCAATGTCTAGTAACTCGCTGTAATATAAACAAATGACCTAGTTAAATTCTAAAAATATTGGTTTTAACCTTATTTTGTATTTCTGTTGTATTTGGCGGGAACTCAAAGAAGTTTTGTCGCGTCATTTTACCGTTTTCCAAAACTTATGTTATTTCAAGTGTTAGTGTGTAAAAACGTTAATTCATTGAGTATTCGTAAAACGTGACTCTTCGTGTTGTTTCCAAAACTCCGTAGAAACCTCTAGTAAAGTCTCCACCACTTTACTGGGGCACGACCGGAATTTGAAAGTGACTTACTTTGCTTGACTTACTTTCTTACTCAGACTATAACTGAGAGTTGTTTTTATTTTTCTTCACTTGAATATTTCAAAACCTGATACTGGCTTTATACGTTATGTGCGAAGCCAAAAAAATTAGGAGAAAAAATGAGTTTTGGCGGGAACGTGAAGAACTCTGGTCGCATCATTGTGTTAATTTCCAAAACTTGGTGATTTTGAGTGTTAATGTGTAAAGACAGTGGATATTTATTCAAAAATAGTAATGTTACAAAAGTTGACACTGGTTAAATACATTTAAGTATGTGTGGAGCCAAAATATAAGAAAAAAAAAAGCTATCACAGAATTTGTATCTACTAGTTGTTACCGCCAGTTGTTTCACTACTTTTTAAAGTCGGTTTATAAATTATGTAAAATTTGTGTGAACAATAAAGAGTTAATCTATCTATCTATCTATCTAGTTACTGGATTCATCATTCACAATATTTCCATGAAAATTCGGCTGTGACTGTGAACATGAAATCCGCCAAAACAGACCTAAATAACGATGACATGTCGCACATCCATTTCTAATTTTCTACATTAATAATTATTTTTAATTCACTCACATCTAAGCTCTCTGTAAAGGAAATTGCACCTTAATACAAGTCATTAAGGTGTACGAGATAAGTAATTTTTGTCATGAGGACTGCGACATCGCCATATGTGGCTTATGTTATGTTCTGACAACCCTAAGGTTGTCACAACGATAAAGTTTGAAATTATTGTTTGTGGATGAAACTTTTTACAATTAAGACAAATAAAAAGGAATTATAAACAAACAAAATTAAAAACATAATAACATGAAAATTATTATAAAACATTGGCAATGGCCTTTGTTTACTTCTCAAAGGCAATGACATTCTGAAAGTAATCGACTTTTTTTTTCCACTCAATAACTTTTTTACATATTAAAAAAAAGATCTTATGACATACAATAATCAAGGAATAGTTCTCTTAACGCGCGCTTTAGGTACTATTTTAATATAAACAAAATAAATTTGGTATTTTTTTTTGTTTGCCTGTTTGTTTGCGCGAACAAAAAGCAATCGTTTGCGACGTAGCGACAGTCTATCTATTTATTTAACATCATCATCATCACCAGCCAGAAGACATCGACTGCTGAAGGCCTCTTAAAGTGGGGTTGCCATAATCCATACACTTGGCAGGTGGCTTGGGAATTGGAGGACGCTCACCGTTACCTGTGGTATGTATTAAGCCTATATTATATTATTTATTTGTTATTAGATTATAATATTTCTTTAAGCTGGCAACCCTGTAACGTAGGGGTGTGATAGCGTAATTAATTAGTGAGTAAGTGAGAGGCGCGAAAGACGCTCTTCCTGACCTCCTGTGATGTACAAAATTACACAAATAACTCTACCTAAGTAGGTATGTTTTAATTATTTATTTTCAAGATTTTCTTATAAAATAGGTCCGCGTTTGAATACAGGGCTGTAAGGAAAGTGTGTGCTAAGCCGAGAAGGGCTCTTAGTATTCATGATTGTGAACAACTTTTAGTATGGGACCAACTTTGAAACCGCGAAAAATAAATCTGCTGTTCCATACATTTTGTAGTGTCATTGAATTTTTTTTATGGAACAGCTTTTTTTGTCTCTTTTTCAGTGTTGGTTCTAAATGTTTTTGTTAATATTAATATGACTTTCTTTCGGCTTAACATACCTTTTACTTATAACCCTGTAAAATTCACTAATGTAAAACCAAATTTACTTCGTACATAACAAGTATAATATTATTATTTAAAAATAATAATTAAACCGACAACAAAATGTAGTTTATGACACTCGGAAAATAGAGAAGAACAAGGCGTTTGGGATGCAGGAGGTACTATACTCACACAAGCATACACTAAAAAAAAAAATAACTCTCATTTATCGGCAGTCGAGTAAAAATGCAGCTTTCATTGCACGCCCGTAACGGGGCTGTTCCCTTTTTCGTACATTTTACCAGTAGCGGATCCAGAATTTAAGTAAATCTATTAAATACCAAATTCTGGACAATTAAACTTTTTTAATCCTGTACCTAAGGGATGCGTCACTTTCAGGGTTAAGTTGTATTTTTCAAATGACGAATGTTAAAAAAATCTTATAATTTGGGGGCGAGATGGGTCGGAGCCCCTTTCAGCCCCTTAGCTATATACGATCAAAATACGTATCGACGATGCGAGCGAAACCGCCAAATGCACGTTGTGGGGCCTTCGACAGGCATTTTGAAGTTACCCCTCTGTTCTACTTCCTCTATTAATAATGGTCATTATTAGCACCCATTTCGTCTTAATAATCTCAAAGATTGTGTTCATTATTTTAGGCAAATTCTGCTTTGTGGCAGCAATACTACGGTGCGAAGTTGTTTGACAGTCTTGAAAGCTGTAATGAAGCTTCCGATGTCGAAGTCCGTGATCAAAAGTAGATAGACCGCTATGTAAGTCAGTAAATAAGGTTGAAACAAATCTGAAAGTCAAGTGAAGTGTTACAATGCGGTAGCGACGCAGGGAAAGAATCAGAAATATTTATTGACCACTAGCTGATGCCTGCGAAGCTCGGCCTTCAGTCTCGCTAAACTCTTCATAAAAACCTTGTCCTCACAATTAGGAACACAACACAAAAGAAATCATCAAAATCGGTCCAGCCTTTCTCAAGTTATAGCGTGACCAGGAAAAATAGGGCTTCATTTTGATATATATAGATAAATAACATTTAATATTACGGGTAAGGCACATTTACAAATTAAATTATGTTTAGAGTTAAATAAGGCAAACTAATCAATATTTTAAACAATTTAATAATATTATAACATATAGGTATTTATTATGCTTATTCCGTTTGTTTATTACACAAAAATGAGGATTCCGAGAATTTCTTTTTTGTATTCACTTAATTTGTAGAATGGATTATTTTCTAAGAAATGCTTGAGAGTCTGTTAAAATTGGTATGATTTAGTTCGATTACAGAATTAGGTAATTTATTGTACGTTAATATATTGGCGTGACGGCCCTGTTTCACGTTTAACTAATCTATAAAGTCTATGGCTTGTACAGATTTTCCTTTTTTCGTAGATTGCACTGATGCATATCCTTATTGTTTTGGTAAATTTGCCATATGTATTTCTAGCAAACTATTATAATAACTAGCAGTTCGCGCCAAACTGAGACCTAACGATCCCTATATCTTCACACCCCTGGACCAATTCAACTCATATTCGAACTTAAAAATTGTATTGAAATGAACTACTTGCCTACAAAATTTCATGAAGATCGGATCAACGGTTCGCAAGTTATCATTGGACAAATATACACACAAATAATACAAACATAAATACAAATGCCGATTTGTTCCAGTAAACTCTGAGACCTTCGCTTCGCTCGGTCAATTATTAAGTATAAGTAGAAAAAAAAATATTATATTTAGAGAGATATTTAGACAATTTAAATCAATGTTTCAGTTTCACTATAACTCAATCAAGAGATAAAAAAATCATGGCAGGTCTCCAAATTTACACGTACTCGTATTAGTCCACACTAAAATGAGACCTCGCCATTCCAATAACAGATTATTAGATAATAGAGATTTTTCCACAGAAGAGAGAAGTAAAGGTAAAAATTTTTCCTCTTCTGTGGATTTTTCTCATATTAGAACATAAAATAGTACATAATGGAATGAACTACATTCCTTAAAGATTTAATGAAGATCCGGTTTACACGCTTTCATCAAACAGCAACGTTCGCTGCAATTAATAATTTTCATTTCGTTCCGTTCCATTCCATTCCATTTGATACCGTGTCCCGACTCAAATAGTTTTAATTAGTTTTATTTTTCCTAGCAAGATTTTATTTTGTCCTTTTTTATTTTATTTTATTACACACAACACAAACTACAATCTATAAAAAGTTCTTAAATTATAAATTATAAAAAAAAAATACAGTTCTAGATCGTAATTCAAAACTTGTGTACACAGAAAAACCGACTGAGAAGACGTTGAGCGAGGTTAGTGGTATTATTATTGTTCATTTTTTAAGTTTGTCTTTTTGGTGTATAATAACGTGGTCCTTGACTACTGGCCTTTTGGAGAAACTCAGAGTCACACAGCGGGCAATGGAGAGAGCTATGCTCGGAGTTTCTTTGCGCGATAAGATCCGAAAAGAGGATATTCGCCGAAGAACCAAAGTCACCGATATAGCTCTCAGAGTTTGCAAGCTGAAGTGGCAATGGGCAGGCCACATCACTCGAAGAACCGATAACCGATGGGGAAGAAAGGTTCTTGAGTGGCGACCACGAACCGGAAGACGAAGCGTAGCCATGCCTCCCACTAGGTGGACCGACGACATTGTGAAAGTCGCGGGCAACCGGTGGATGCAAGTGGCACATTGTCGGTCGGTGTGGCGGTCTAAGGGGGAGGCCTATGTTGTGGACGTCTTCTGGCTGATAATGTAATAATGTAAAAATGTATATAATAAAGTTATATTGTATTGTATTGTATACATACATAATACTTATATAAAACGAAATTGTTCATAATCTTGCACATCCCCGAACAGTTTCGCGGGTATGCGCAGTCTGCATTGGTACGTTTCTTTGTCAGTGAGGTATTTTATTTCATCTGTTTGAGCTTATCTACTGTCTGTGTCTACTGTCTACCAACCCATCGAAGGTGTCCATAAAATCCCAACTGCGTGGACGTCTATCATATTTCACGTCCGGAAAACTGTAAAATATTGATATCCGCATTATTATTTGCATTATAATATCTGCTTGTCATATTTCTCCTGACTTTAATGAATTATTCGTTTGCTTGTTGAATTTAACGTTAAATTAATATATTCTATATTTAAGCTTGTTTACTGTTCTTTTACTTTCCATTTTATGATTATCGTTTTAAAAAAATGGCATCTTCATCATTATCAGCAAGAAGACGTCCACTGCTGAACATAGGCACACCGAACGATAACGTGCCACTTGCATCCATCGGTTGCCCGCGACTTTCACAATATCGTGGGTCCAACTAGTGGGAGGCCTGCCTACGCTGCGTCTTCCGGTTCGTGGTCCCCACTTGAAAAAAAAAGTGTCTTTAGTAATTTTTTTACAGACCAGATAGAAATTAATGTTTCTTAGACTATCCAGCTAAAAACACGCCAAAAACATTAACCTCCTTCTAATAGCAGTCAGATAAAGATGACCAAATGTGAGAATTCTAATTAATCCTAACTAATATTATAAATTTGAATGTAACTATGTCCCACTATCTGTCTCTCTGTCCGGGTGTTTATCGGATCGAGCTGATTTTTTGCATTAAGAATCCGAGACGGACATAGCCAATTTTTTTTTAGGTCCACCCGAACGAAGTGGCGGCTAGTGAGATATATATCAGTGGCGTACGTAAGGCCACTTGATATCGTTAGGAATGACCTCCAATAGTTCTAGCTATGCGACAGAACTACTCCGCTGCAAGGCCCCGCGTTTGTAAGGACCGGTCGCGCTGCTTCGGACGTGAATGCTCAAACTTCAAAACTCTGTGAATATTGGCTGGTGGAGTTTGTGTAAACTTAAAAATGTTCATGTCAAATAGATTTTAGAGGTATTTAGTTTGAATTCTGCGGGTACTTACTGATTGCGATTGATTTTAATCGTGCTTGGCAGGCGGCTTGGAGATCGCAGAATGCTCATCCTTTTCACAGGACGCTAATGCCCTTCCTCCGGTGGTTTGATCCCTGTTTTAGGACATACCCTGATCCCGTGTCGTCGACAGTTGGTTTCACTAAATAATCCATTTCTGATAGATCAGTTCGTCGAAAAACTCTTCGGCCTTATTTTGCGTCTCACCTCTTTGTACCTAACAAATAGTTTAATAACTCCGCGCAATATCTTCAATATTAATTTATATGTTGTTTTATACGCCATTAAACGACAGATGGTGAAGTTATAAACCCTCAAGTAGTAATATAAAGTTATGCCTATAATAAAGGTTTTGGAAAACGTGGCGCATCTTTACTGGAATATCTCAAAAAACTGTCCGCGTAGATGACCGACGTAGTTAAATTTTGACGACCGTATTGGCTCAGCGGTAAGCTCTGCCTTTTAAGCAACATGTCCCGGGTTCGATTCTCGAGCTTTTTGAACGATGATTTTATAGTCTGCTCTAGGACTGGATGTTAATAGTCCTTGTCTTTGTGTGTGTTCCATATCGTATTTCTCGTTTATTTCTGTGTGATCACACAGGCATCTAAGTGGAGAGCCGAGAACTACAAGAAAGTTACCAGTTACCAGTTAACAACCGAAAAAACAAATAAAGTTTTTTAGTCAGTCACTTAGTCAGTGAAGTATGGCGTGCCACAATTAAAAGGAAATGTAATCGCAATGTAATATAGTGCCATCCCTAGTAAGTAGTACATACTACCTCAACGAATCAATCAAATCAAATCAATGAAAAAACATAATAAATTAAGATAAATGAAAAAGTGAGCATAAAATTAGAAGATAATAAAAGTCAATGTATTAGGAATAATAAATGATTATAAAATATAGAAAAGCAAGAAATAAAAATCCCGAAAACCCCCGATCCTATCGACGAGCCTATATGTATGATGTATATGGCTCAAAACATATTTATAGCAAACTTTTCAAAAAAAAAGTCGTGGTAGCTCAGTGGAAGAACGCTCGCCTCACATTCGTGAGGTAGCGGCCCCGTACCAATGAGTTCTTTGGAACTTACGTACGGATATACCACTGGCTTTACGTCGAAGGAAAACATCGTGAGGAAGCCTGCATATTTCCGGAGAAGAAATTCGATGGCGTATGTGAATCCGCCAACCCGCATTGGGCCAGCGTGGTGGATATGGCCTAATCACCCTTCGAGGGTAGGCTGACATCCCAGCAGTGGGATGTTTAAAGGCTGATGTAGATTGCATGAAACAAAAACCGATGCAATAATGATTGTTGCCGTCTCCGACCAGTGTCGGAGGAGTAAGCGGACGAACAAAAAAAAAAATACCTCAATGCCTAATAGGATAGGTACCTATATACTCATTCAACCTTCGAATCATCAGTCATTGTCTCTTCTCCTCACATGTTTTATTTATTGTGTCGAAAAAACCATTTCTTTTTTTATGTATTAACCAGAAAAAACCCTTCGCTTGCGATCAGACAACGTTCTTGGCTTATATCGGCTTTTAATTATCGTAATTGTGTTTGTAGTGATAGGACTCTTTTGGCAGAATCTGCATTTGGGATGTATCACAGCTCTGCCTGTTATTCAAACGCCAGTATTGTGCAAACATTACTGTGTGACTGGAAGGTCAATGTTTCCAGCGAAATTAAGTAGGTACTAGCTGTTACCCGCAACTTCATTCGAGTAGCCTATGTCTATCTCCGACCCTTAAGAGGACACTACAGAAGCAAGACTTTTAAAGAATAGGTATCTATGCAAAAATTCAGCTCGATCCGTTCAGCCGCTTAGCCGTGATAAGGCGACAAACACCCAGACAGAAAGACAGAAGACAGAGTTTTTTTATTTTCAATTTGAATTTATTCGCATTTTTTTTTTTTTTTTAGTACACTGCAAGATTAAAAAATGTAAAACAGATGTTTCAATATACAATGGTTCACGGATCTGTGAGAGGACGATTGCTATTTGATACAATCAGTCCTCCCACAGATCCAACTAACTAACTATCTAAATCAGAGTTATGAATTAAATCAAACTAAATTAACCTTTTATCTACCTTTTCCTCGAAACAGTCTCTTAAAATCTTTTAGTCTTTATCTGTAATAATAATAATAATAAATAATAAGGACCACACCGACTGACAACATGCCACTTAATTGCATCCACCGGCTACCCGTGTCTTTCACAATGTTGTCGGTCCACCTAGTGGGAAGCCTGCCTGCGTTGCGTCTTCCATTTCGTAGTCGCCACTCAAGGACCTTTCTTCCCCAACGGTTATCAGTTATTCGAGTAATGTGGCCTGCCCATTCCACGTCAGCTAACAACACAGATTAATAATTCACACTTTCTACAAATACTTTTATAAGTGCGAGAGAGATAGCTGTGCCACGACTATACATTTAAGTTAAGACCCCTAGTTAAGCAAATAGTTTTTATTAAAAAAAACTCTACTAAAACAACGTCTTAGAAGTAATAATCTCGTCTACCTTTGTAGAGTTCACAACACTCGGTGGCAAGTCACGGTGCGGTTAAATACGCAAAGGTTGAGAGGACACTAAGAGAATGAGACACCATTATGATAAGGTACAATAAAAAATTGGAATAAGCCCGACACTAATAGGAAAGTGCTGATTATTTTCAAACGGCTGATCAGATTTTCTTGATCCATGAGATACCGTGGAGTTGAGTATAAAAATTTAAAAAATCTGATAAGTAACTATACCTACTCCATGTACGCACAATACAAACATGATACTTCAAGTTCAGAACACCCACTCTCTCAATTGGTGGACGTTATTTACACACAGCGCCACCTAGCCCCAAACTAAGCAAGCTTATACTATGGGAACCAGATAACTGATAGAATACATAAATAGTTTTTTTTTTGTAAATACATACATAGAATACATAGAAACACCCAGATAAAGAACAAACATCCATGCTCACAACACAAATGTTTGTTCTGGGTGGGAATCGAACCCACAACCCACAGCTTAGAAGGAGGAAATCCACCCACTGAGCCACAAGGCTAGTCAATTAAATAAATAGAAACTCTCAGAGCGTCGCTTATTCAATATATATAAATACACTTACTAAAAAATTACCAAATTTTTTATTTTTTATTATTGTATAATTATCTTTGTTTTGTCGTATTTTTACATATATTTTTTTTATAGTTTTAAACAAAAAAAAAAACTATTCCGGAGCTAATGGGTTCATGCTTATTTTGTACAATCTTTGTTTATGTCAAATAAATTTATTTGTATAAATACACTTATAAAAAATAGGGAATTTTAATGTACTTCAATAGTCAATAGTCAATAGTTTAATGGTCAACGATCATCCGAACTGAAAGGCGTGGTAGCTCAGTGGGTGCAAGTTCGCCTCACATTCGTGGGGCCTGTACCATTGAGTTCTTTTGAACTTATATACAGATATACCACTGGCTATTCGGTGAAAGAAAATATCGTGGGGAAACCTGCATATTTCCGGAGAAGAAATTCGATGGATTGTGTAAATCTGCCAACCCGCACTGGACCAGCGTGGTGGATATGGCCTAATCAACCTTCAAGGGTAGGCCAATATCTCAGCAGTGGGATGTTTTTAAGGAAGATGCAGATGCAGAGAGAGAGCGTCGCAAAAAAGATATTTTTATTTTTTTTAAACAAATGCTCAGTATAATTTTGCGGACATAGTGATTAAAACTTTTTGTTTGTTGGAATTATTACAAACTTTAAATGAGAAAACCCTAGAATAAAAATTAAAAAACAGCACGTTAACGATTTTCATATACTTTTTCTGCCCGTTCAGCGCGTTAACAATGTATTTTCATACACTTTTCCCGCCCACATATTTGTACGTAAACGTTACCTAAAAAAGGAATAGGGTATTCCGAGAAATTGTGGTATAAAATAATATACTATTTCTATGGTATAAATAACCATAGAAACATTACTTTACTTGGGTACAATATTTTTGTGTATATTAGGCGCCTAATGATAATACAGTAGATAATAGAATCCATGGCTACCTTGTGACCCCAAGGTTCCAGGCCAGGCCCGTGTTGCGGGAACCTCTGCCAGCGAGCACTGGGCATAAAGTTTGTAGTTCTCAGTGCATCGCCAGCTTTGTTAACATAACAAAGACTAAGAAGATTGCGGCAGAGTGCCAGACGACTAATAAGACGCTTCGTGGCGCATTCGTCGAGATATCGTTACTGTACATGTACACAAACACAAACAAAAATACAATAAAAAATTAAAAATATAAAATTTATGGTAGAGCTGATATTTTCATCTCGATTTCAGTGTTGGACCCATAGTAAAAGTTATTCACAATCATGAGTAACATGAGCCCTTTTCGGCTTACCGGATCGACTTGAATTCTAGTCTCTCTAAACAAATGTCGGCTAGTATATGCAAGAATTCAAGAAACAAAAGATTTCTCTTTTCTGTGATCCATTCAGCCATTTAGCCGATATTTGTTTAGAGAGACAAAAAGATTAGTTTAGTTTTAATTAAGTTTATAATCACATTTATAATATTATTTAAGATATCCTAATGCTAATCCTCACTAACATTATAATTCAGAGAAATATAGCCGCAGTCGTATCAGGGCCAATAAAGCTTCGAGGTATGAAAATGAATACGTTCGTCTAGAGGAAAAAACTTCGCTTGCGCGATTCAGAACTCCCTACGTTACAACTGTCAGTCCATACAAAACATCACAAAGTCACAACGTCACAACGTCAAAAAGTGCACAAAAATTAATCAAAGCCATCTAGCGAACTGTAGGAAGTAACTTTGTCTCGGTCTGGATGTTTGTCGCGTTACCATGGCTAAACGGCTGAACGGATCTTGATAAAATTTGATAAGGAGTTACTGTACATCACAAAGACGGACATATGATACTTTTTTTATTTCCACGCAAACAACTAGTGCAAATAAATAAAAAATATAATAATATATTAAAAAAAGAACAAGGAATCAACAACTTTTCTAGGAATCAACGCACAGACCAAACCGCTTATGATAGAGACGTGAAATTTAGCCCAATACTCCTCAAATGGTCTAGGCATTGAGTAACACGATTTTGCGAAACTCTACCTCTAGAAGGGATGACTCCTAAAGTTTGTATGGAAATAAAATCTTTTTTCTTGTTATACCAATGAAACTCGGTTTGTGTAATAAGCATCACATCACATCACACTAATATTATAAATGCGAAAGTTTGTAAGAGTGTAAGTATGTCAGTAGGTAAGTATGTAAGTGTGTTCCCGTTCAACTCTATAGCGGATGAAATTTTGTATGGAGGTAGCTTATACACTAGATTAACACATAGGCTACTTTTTATCCCGAAAATCCCTTCTTTAAATCAGGGCGAAACATTAGAACGAAGCATTAGATGATGAAACGCACCACGCATCGTTCCAAATACACCTATATGGAAACGCTTGGTCTCAGTCCCCGTCATACGATTTTCCCAACTTTGGTGCTTGTTTGTCTAAAACAAGGGCTGGTAATGGTATCTATGGGAGGTAATCTGTGCCCGTAGCCGACTTCTAACTTCTTTGAAGAAACGCCGAAATAAAATTGACATGCGAATGGGATTGGTGTGCCTTCGCGTGGCAAATTGGCGGTAATCTTTAATCCGTATCCTGTGCATGCATGAGCTCTTCCTGAGGAGCTCCTTTGACTGTCTTTTGGCGTTTCTTTTCAAGTTTCTGTCTTTTTGGGCGTGGGCCGAACGCCGGATTTTTTAACTACATGTGCTTGCTATCAAAGGTCTTCTTGTATAATAGCTGTGATTTTACCTAATCTTCACTTCACTTCACACTAATATTACGAGTAGTTCGCTCCGAATTGAGACCACAATCCCTGAACCGAGTTTGCTCACATTCGAACTTAAAAATTGTATTGAATTGAACTACTTGCTTACAATATTTAACTAAGATCGTATCAACGGTTCTCAAGTTTATTGAACTTGGTGACGAGACGAGCAAGTCGCATGCCTGATGTTAAGCGTAACTAGGGTTGCCAACATTTTTTCGGGGAAATATAGTATTTTCCAAAATAAGTTATCAAGCCAGCCTTTTGGGAACAATTCCCACTGATAGCGTTCTTTTAGATTAGTTTATTTTGTTTATTATTACTATGTAATTTTAAGTCCTATTTAACTGAATTAAGATGAATTGGATTGAATTAAAAACTAGTTATCAAAAATACTATATTTTTTTACGAATATTTTTTTTTCGCTTTTCGGTCGGCGTTAGTGCTTCCATTTCTGGTGCGCCGCCCACTTGAACTTGAAGCTTTCGTTATCGCTACCACTTCCCTTTTCGATTAACTAATTTATTCAGGACTTCAACTTCACAAAAGAAAGAACAACATCAAAATTGAAAGTAATTATCGAAATTTCAAAACCAAAATATAGCAGACCAAGTTTTTTTTTTTGGGGGCGAAAGTGAAGAAGTCATTTCGCGTCATTGTATTATTTTCCAAAACTTGTGTACAAATGGTGGTTCTTTTATCCATTAAGTTGTTCGTGCACGCGCTCGAGTGTTGGTGAATAGTATAATGTTGTGAAACGTTCCAAAACTCCATAGAAACTTCTAGTAAAGTATCCATCAATTTACTGGGGCATGACGTGGACTTGGCCGTGCCCTACTTTGCTTGAGTTTTACTATGACTGAGACTTGTTTTAATTGTGAAATATCTGACTTCACAAATATTACAAAACTTGACACTGGCTAAATACACAACGTTTGGACCCAAAACAAGAGAGAAAAAAAGCAATATCAAAAATTCGTTTGCTGAGATATTTCTTTGTGCTCAGTAATTTCGCTAGAAGTATTGCCCTTCAATCCGAAAACAGCTATTTTTGCACACCAACTGCTTGGCGGTGGCAAAGGTGTGGTACTTCCCCAGGCGAACTCTGCAAAATAGTCCTACCACCATTTACACGTATACGTTTACTGTTATATACATAACTAGCTGTTATCCACGACTTCGTTCGCGTGGACCTACAAAAAAAAAGTAGCCTATGTCTTACTCCGACCCTAAATCTATACATACAAAAATTCAGTTTGACCCGTTCAGGCGTTCAGCCGTGATAACGCTACAAATACCCAAACAGAGACAGAGAGAAAGAGTTACATTCGAATTTATAATATTAGTTAGGATACACCCTAGATTCTGCATTCAGGACGCTCGAAGCACACCACGTCTCAGTCTAAATACACTTATAAGAAATTACTCTGATTGATTGATTGTTAGGCGCGAGTAGGCGTAACCTTTAGATAGCCAACGAGAACGCTTGGTCGCAATCCCCGTGACTCGCGCCTTCCTCAAACTTTGGTGACTTTTTGTAGGAACAACGAATCTCGTAATGCGGTATCTAGTATGATCTGTGGTTAGGATCCTATCGTAACTAATATTATAAATGTAGGTACGGTTTCTAGATAGCGGATGAAACCGCGGCTTGCTAGTAGTTCGCACCAGCCTAAGATCTCGCGACCATAAGTTCAACTGCCAATTTGCTCCCGTAGATTCGAAGATCAATGCTTCGCTCGGTCAATTATGCCAATAAACAAAGACGTAAATTCATAGTAAGAATTCTGAGGCCAACAACATTACATAGTGACACATCGAGTAATGTTCCCAACTCCCAACACATCCGCCCACAAAACCTCGATTTTTGAAAATCAAAGCTCAAGCCGAAGGTCAATGCCATTGTTAAGGTGTATTCACACTCAATTAAACATAACGCACGGCTTATCACGCGTGTTCCACGACCGAGTGATTTTCGCCGTCGCCTCGTGGCTTTATAGCTTTATCGGACACTGGTTAACGTTTTGTAAATTAGGAGTATGCTACATTAGGCACGGAATACTGAACAGTGCCAAAGTTTATGGCCGTTCTAAAATTTGGTAAGTTTTTGTATGTCGACAGGCTAGGCGTTAGACAACAACTTACCTGTTGTTAAGTCATGGCGTGGTTGAAGATGGCCTGGAATGGGAACTGGCTCTCGAGAGGCTGCTGGAACACACCCAACACTTCGTTTATTTAATTACGGTGGAAAAACCGAGGGACCCTGGCACGGGAGTACTGCTGGCCGTACTGCTACGTTGCGGGCGACGATAATTAAATTTAATTAAATTTTAACAAAAAAATACCGATTTCAACAAAATACTCTTAAAAAAATGCACTATCGAGATGTCCTCGGAGCCGTGAAATACTCATCATTGTGGAGTTCTGGTGGCCATCTGTGGTGTTCTCCATCAGTTTCACTTCACAATACGATACTTTCTGAATGCAAACGTTGATGAAAATACCAACATCGCTATATGCCTATAATATTTAAGGAGTTCCCTCAAATCCTCATTCACATTATCAGAATAGGATATTGATAAAAATGGGACCAATTTCGAAGTATATTCTTTCAAATAAAAAATCATTTTTAAACCGGTTTGTAAATGACGGAGTTTTGAGGTAACAAACATAAAGAAGAGTTGACTTGAGAACCTCCTCCTTTTTTTTTTGGAAGCCGGTTTAAAACGAGCGGTATGTGGCAGTGTCGCTTCTTTGCGTATCTAGTATCTATCTTTATATAATCAAAGGTCAATAAGTATTCGTAAGCAAAGTTTGGTACGGACTCTCCGTACATAGCTACAAGAGCGAGTTATTATCGTAGGGAAAATTGAAAACTCAGATATATAAATCAAAAGCAACAAATCCGCTCACACGATTTTCATTTCTTCTTTTTTATTAAGTGGCCAGAATCATTTTGCGGAATATGTAAAAAACTATTTGTTTTTTAACATTACTACAGACATACCTTTAATACAAAAACACTGCGCGTTAGCAATGGATTTTCATACACTTTCCCCCGAATACTGAAACGTTTGTTAACTTTGACGACAGATTAAGTCTATTGCTGTCTTTGTCCTTTGCTTAGTGCCAGACAAAGGCAGTATTAGAATTAATGAATTGTCAAAGTTAACAAACGTTTCAGTATTCGGGGGTTTATCTGCCCGCATATTTATACGATAAGATTTACTCCCTCGTTTAAAAGAAAGAAATAAGGTAATTTCAGAGAAAGTATAGTATAAGCAATATTTATCCTTTACAGCAAACATCCTTGTCTCTAAACTGAATCAAAACCCATAACAAACTAATGTAATTTCCGTCCAGTACACCGCAGAACACAAGTTACTTGACCTATCTCCCACTTACTGCTATTGCATTTGTTGCACTAATGCTCTCCGAGTAAGCTTTTTGCTTCGTAACGCTGCCGCGGTTTGTATTGTGCTCAGAAAAATCCGATTTTGTTTACTAAGATCGCGGTTTCAGACATTTTGATACATTGGGTTGCTCCATCTTCATCCCAGTGGTCTTACCTCATTTATTGACTCATCCCGAACACGTATTACCAGCTTCTTGGCTTGGAACTTCAAGTGCTACAACCAAGAGTGCGAAAGAAGAAGTGAAAAGTACCAGAGTAAAAGAGATAGGTATAATGAAATCTATCTTAGAAGAAAAAAAAAAAAAAAAAATTAAATATATTATTAAAAATTAAATAAAAAAGACAGACTTGCCCCGCAAGCATTTTTTTTTTTTTTATTTAATTGATGGCGCTAAAAGCGTATCTCAAGTAATAGGTATATTCAATTAGTAAGTAGGTATTATTACTTTCTAGCTGCGCCCCGCGGTTTCACCCGCTATCCTACAGGAGCGAAAATCCAGAAAATAAGAGAAAAAATACCATCAGTTTCGTCTAAATATATTTTCCAAACCTATGCTATGGTTTCTTCATTATATTTTGCTTCACTTCTACTCCAGTTCATGTTGGCATTAGAACTTGCGTAGCCCTCCACCGCGAGAAGCGAAAGCGCCATTCACTGAGCTACGTACGATAAGAACAAAAAAAAAAAAACAAACAAAAGAAGGAACAAAATCAGATTTCCAGAGTTCCAGATTTCCAGAGTTCCAGAGGACCAATTTCTGACTTCTTTTTTACTAAAGTATAAACCTATAATATTTCGATACAATATTTCCAATCAATTCTATAAAACACTCCATTAGAGATGAATATGTCTTGTGTAAGCCCAATCAAGAGATAGATGCCTGTAACACTATCTCCTGAACACTAGGGATGTGCTTAACAATGTATCGATATTGATGTCGATACTCTGGCTGCGGTTAATTTTGCCAAATTAATATATTTTAAGTAGTTTATTATTACAATCCTTTGTCAATGTGTGCCAAATAAAACATAACATGCTATGATTTTGGAACAGCAATTAAGTTGTGAAGTCATATTAGGGGTCTGATAACTTTGGACTATATTTAATGAATAAAAATGGATTATATATATCATTTCTTGTGTTTGTTGTTTGTATATTTTAATTATTAGGTTATGGATACCAAATGAAAGAACGCATTTATCGATTTTATAAAATGATTATTTATTATCGATATTCTTAGCAGGAGAGGTGTGAGTGCTCTCTACTGTCTCGCGGAAACACCATAGGGCGACTGACTACGTATTTCTCTGAGCCCATGAAACTAAATGTATATGAACAAAGGGCTCTTGTTAATCATTGTAAATAATACGTACGAAAGAGAAATACTCTCAAACTACTAACATGTCAAAGTGAGACCAATAAATTTTTGATATATAATTCCAACACGCCCCCTCAAAAATTAATCTCTTTCCTTAAAATACATAAATCGAAAATTATTTACAATTAAAATGACACTTCACACCTTCCTACTCTGTCTGGGAGTACAACCATCTTGGTCCAACATTTGTTGCGCAGGATTGGGGAAAACCCAGAAAAACCCAACCAGACCAATCATCATAAGAACCAATTAATCAACTTATTTCTATTTCAAAAACATATTGTATTTACATACTTTACAAGTCATCATCCACCATTGACATACGCCATTTACCGTAGCCCAAGTTTTTCGGTCAACGCCGAAAAACGCAAAGTCGGCAACGATTTCGTTAAGATATCAGCCAACTGATTACCTGTGGGAACATACACAACATTAATAACATTATTTTCCACCTGTTCCCTTGAAAAATGATATTTTATGTCAATGTGTTTTGATCTTTTGTGATTTGTCGGATTATTTGCAATGCTTATACACCCCATATTATCCTCATAAATAGGAATGGCACCGGGGATCTCAATCTTTATGCTGGTCACTAATGACTTCAACCACAAAGCTGTTCTAACACATTCAAACAAAGCCATGTATTCAGCTTCACAAGAAGAAGCCGCCACTGTTGTTTGCCGCTTTGTTTGCCAGCTGATTGTGCATTGTTCAAACAATTTAAACAAATAACCCGTGGTACTCTTTCGTTGTAACTCGTCACTTCCCCAATCTGAGTCTACGAAACCACTCAAAACGTTTACGTTACGACAATCAATTGACTCAGCCCGGGTATAGGTCAGCTTTAAATCTATCGACCCTTTCAAGTATCTTAACACCCTTTTTAAATACGACCATAATGTATGGTTGCTTTTGTTAGCAAATCTACTTAGGATGTTTACAGCAAAGCTTAAATCTGGTCGAGTACAAATCATTATAAACATTAAACAACCGATCAGATTTCTACAAGGGGCCTTTGTGGTTTCATCTGAGTTTAATGCATTGTAAAACTTTGGTTTCCATAATAGCTTATCTTCTCTGGACTCAATTTCATTAAATGACTTTGGTATTGTACAAACTAAACATGTAGCTTCCATCAAATAGTTCGCATAGATATCATTATTTTCATCATACGATACAGGGCTTAAATTTTTAATCCTCTCACTCCTCCTCACTTCCCTTACACTAGAAGTCTGTTCATTTTGAGGTAAAGTCAACGTATTCCCGAATGAAACCTCTGTGTGTCCACCTGTTCCGCGAACAGATTTATTAGGCGGTGGACCTAATGATGCGGGTATTACGCCTGTTTGTGAACCATCTGATTTCGTTGCATCAGATTTGCACGCCCTTTCGACGTTCGAGTTTACGTCAGAGTGACTGGAATTTCCAGCTGAAATTCCCCCAGACTTCAACGGTCTGCTAGACAAGAAATAAATCTCATCAACAATCACATCTCTGACCCTCACAAACTTTTCCTCTACCACTTCCCACACCTTATAACCATTTGGTTCATACCCGACCAAGATACCTTTTAATGATTTAGCATCAAACTTGGTCTTTCTTGTCTTATTATGAAAATAGACAGTTGAACCAAAAACCTTTAAATATTTCAATTGTGGCTTTCTTTCATGCCATAATTCATAAGGTGTATTTGCGCAACGAGCATTCAGTGCCTTAGTGGGGCTGATATTTATCAAATATGTAGCAGTTAAAACAGCCTCACCCCAGAACGTCTTATCTAATTTAGCACCAGAAACCATGGCGCGACTTCGTTCTGTCACCGTCCGAATCATACGTTCGGCCACTCCATTTAATGCAGGAGTATGCGGCACTGTCAAGTGGTAGCTAATACCTTTTCCCACACAGAACTCTTTCATTTCATTCGATAAATATTCACCACCGTTATCACAATACAAGTTGACAATTCTCAAACCGAAATGCGCTTCACACTTAGCAACATAATCTCGAAACGCAGCAAAAACATCAGATTTATGAACTATTAAGTACGTCGCACAGTAGTGGGTATACTCGTCCACAAAAATCACAACATAGTTTTTGCCGTCAAGTGTTGAAGGAGTGATGGGACCACACACATCTGTATGAACATTAAATAGAGGACGTTTTATAACTTTTCCTTTTGATTTATTGAATGGTAAACATGCTTGTTTTCCATTTATGCAAGCTTCACACAATTTATCAGTTGGTTTAATATGTTTTATTCGCTCAATATCGGAAAACATATTTTTGCCTTTTATTTCCATGAAATTTGTTTTTCCGATGTGGCCTAGCCGTTGATGCCACAATTCATAATTATTATTAGTTATGATCTTATTTAATGAGCCACCAACATTTAAAGCATGTTTGTCAAGCACAAAGTTAATGCCAATTAAATTGTTCAAAGACTCACCCTTTGTTACCACCTTACCCTCCTTGTCGTATATCTCACGACCGTTTTTACCAAAAACGATAGTCATTCCCGCTTGTTGCATCTTCTTCACAGAGAGCAAGTTGTAAGGAATTTCTGAACAAAATAGAACTTCCTGTAGCACTCCATTCACGCCGGTGTCGCTTATCACCCGGAGGTTGCCCTTCTTGGTTTCCTTTTTTATTTATTTAAAGTCTTTATAATTTTATTTCACTGGGCCCATAACCTATTAGGTTAATGGATACCAAATGAAAGAACGCATTTATCGATTTTATAAAATGATTATTTATTATCGATATTCTTAGCAGGAGAGGTGTGAGTGCTCTCTACTGTCTCGCGGAAACACCATAGGGCGACTGACTACGTATTTCTCTGAGCCCATGAAACTAAATGTATATGAACAAAGGGCTCTTGTTAATCATTGTAAATAATACGTACGAAAGAGAAATACTCTCAAACTACTAACATGTCAAAGTGAGACCAATAATGATATATTATTCCAACATTAATTAGATTCGATTTTTTTATTACCTATACCAAACTAAACCAAAAACCAGTTTTATGAATGCTGTTGATCAACTTAACATGCAAATCAACTCTAAATAGGGTTTATGGTTTTTTTTTTTTCGACTGACCGAGATGTTTTATGTTTGGGAGTTTTGACGGGAACGTAAAGAACTCATGTTGCGTTATTGTATTATTTTCCAAAACTTGTTTTATTTCGAGTGTTCGAGAACGTGTACGAGTGTGACTCTTCGTGTTGTTTCCAAAACTCCATTGAAATCGTTGACTTGACCGTGACTTATTTTGCTTGACTTATACTATGACTGAGACTTATTTTAATTGTGAAATATTTGTCTTCACTTGAAATATTACAACACTTGACACTGGACAATACACAACGTGTGGAGCCAAAAAAATAAGAGAAAAAATATATATTATGGTTTTTTTTGGGTGCATGTCAATACGTTTCAATAATCTAAGATGTAGCTGCGCAAAAAAATAAACAAAGCAGTAGTGTAGTAAGAAGTATAAGTTTGTATGTTTGCGAGTCGGCTTAGCAAATTTTAGATTGCGAGAAGTAAGTACTTTAGATTCGCCATTAAGTATGATTTACACAATGCCATTCACTGGCTCCAGTGTAACCGGAACGCCAGCGCTGGCACGGTACTGGCACCGTGTAAATAGTTTTTCGTGTCAGTCCTGCGCTGTTTCGTTTTTAACTAGTTACACGGTGTAATCTAATCTGGAGTGACAAACTAATATTATAAATACCAAAGTAACTCTGCCTATCTGTCTCTCTGTCTAGGTGTTTGTCGCGTTATCGTGGCTAAACGGCTGAACGGATGGACCTGATTTTTTGCATAGATATAGCTTAAGGGTCGGAGACGGACATAGGCAACTTTTTGTTGCGGGTCCACGCGAACGAAGTCGCGCGTAACAGCTAGTGTTTAATAAATGACACATTGTTCGCATTTTGTTTATAAAAGACTTTGGCCGGACATAGTTTGCCGGAGCATGTTTGTTAGGTCTATTATATATTTCTGTGGTACAGCTTCTCCTAACCTGCGATTTTCTTATTAAGCCTCGAGATGTGATTTGAAATTGTAATTTAGCATTAATAATACAAGAGCTATTTTAATTTGACACGAATGAATTAATCTTTCATTGATTTTATAGGTCACAGAATTTTGCGTGCCAACACATCCTCACTTCTCTTATATACTTACTGTTACTATAGTAGTGGTTTATAGTTATGAAATTATATTCATTTCAGTGCTCTGGGAAGTAATAGGAACACATATTATTATTAAGGTGCATCGTTTCACTCATCGCGCGTTTATCTAATAGGGAATATTTTTTCATTACATTTTTGACTATTTTGATTTGATTTGTATATTTGTCTTTATATCCGTAGCTATCGCAAGAGTCGTTTTTTTTCTTTTTCTTGTAAGGTGCAACGTTTCGCTCAGCGCGCGAAATTTAAATTTTCTTGCGTTTTTTGTCAATTACAGCTTAATTACTGGTCGTGGATTTATTGAAACCAATTTTGCGCCAATAAATAAGTTGTTTTAAGAAATTACGGGTAAAATGATTACTTAGATAATATTGGTTTTTGGTTTAGATGGAAATGTAGTTATACTAGCTTTCAACTTGAATTTTTGGTTGGTGTAATTTCTTGAAACAATCTATTTATTATCGCAAAATTAGTTTTCACGAATCTACGATGAGTAATTAAGCTGTAATTGACATAAAACGCAAGAAAATTTGAATTTCGCGAAAAACGACTCTTGCGATAGCTACGGATATGAAGACAAATATACAAATCAAATCAAAATAGTCAAAAATGTAATGAAAAAATATTCCCTATTAGATAAATATAAAGAATGTTTGGGGGTGCATGCCCGGACAATCCTCAATGTAATAAGTAAGTAACATGGTGACAGTTATATGTTGTCAATATAATGAAACTTAAAAAGATTGCCCTTTAATTGTAAGATTAAACCAAGCATGATTTTAGATTTTTTGTAATACTCATAGTTTTGTTTTAATAAAACGGGAATACTCACGTTAAATTGAGTCGGTTATTCCAGTGCAAGGCAAGACGTGCTCGCCGAGTCTCGCTGAGCATTCCTTGATAAAGGTCACTGAATGTGATCGAAACTATAGTCGGAATAACCGACTCAATTTAACGTGAGTATTCCCGTTTTATTAAAACAAAATGTATCAAAACCACGTCAGTTTTCATAGTAAAAAAAAAAACTCATAGTAATAAACAGTTTTTGTTTTTTTTTATTCTAACGACATGTCGCACTCCAAAAGCGGTCAAGCCGTTTGCTCACATGCGTCTATACTCACATACTGACATACACCCGAAAATCATTACCTTTATCTGGGGTTTTTTTTTTTTTAATGTTACTCGGTGACGAGACGAGCTAGTCGCTCACCTGATGTTAAGCGTCACGCTTGCCCATAACAGTTCAGTGCCACCCAGAATTTTGAACTTCAACAGTTCAAAACTATGCGCGGCAATGCACTGCGCTCGTCACCCTGAGATGTTAGATATTAAGTCTCTGTATGCCCAGTAATTAATTACGCTGGAAACATTGCCCTTCAATCCGGAACACAGTAATGCTTGCACACTACTGCTTGGCGGTTGAATAACTGGCAAAGGTGTGGTAGTTCCCCAAGCGGACTCTGCAAGAGAGCCCTACCACTACAAATGAAATATCGCGAGGTTCGTCTCCGTAAATGGCGCTTTCTAGATTTTTAAGATATATCGAAAATTCAAGCACTTGTCCACCAGGTACAAAAATCGTCATTTTATTAAAATGAATTCGGCTGATTGGCAATTCAATCGAGCGAAGGGGTCCGGAAGTCTCCAGATATCATTACGAAAGATATTTGAATGAAAAAGGAGCAGGTCCTAGTAACTAATATCTGTATCAAATTGGTACCTAGCTCCTAGGTATCGGATGTTAGTACTTTGTAATGTTACTGTTTTCAACTAAAAAATTACACTAAAATTTCAGTTTGATCTCTGAAATTGATAGTTTTTTGTTTTTTATTTTATGAAAATTAGATTAATATTTTTTTCCATCACGATGCGCTTCCTTTGATTTTAAGATATTAAGTATATAAAATATCTCAAAAGGGTTTTTTAAATAAAATTTCTACTCAATAGCATAATAATTTATAACTTTTACAATAATATTCGAAATAAAAAATTAAAAAGAATAGTACGGGTTAAATAAATTAAATAATCAAAGTCACAATACTTAAATTATATCGATACAGATCAATTTATCGATATCAGAGTTAATCTCTATCAAATATACCTCCTCCCAGGGGGTAGGTAAGACACTTAGTGCCGACCGCGACTCCAGTGTCCGATCTAATGGTATACATTGTCCTTGTCAATCTACAAAGACAAAAGTCACGTCACGTATGACAAAAAAAAAAAAAAAACCTTTTTCACACCTATAATTATGTACAAACTTAAACTAAAAAGTAGAAAATAATAGTTTGATTACTTCAAAGCAAAGAGCATTAAATCACCGACATTATTGATATATATACCTATTTACAATTTATAGTTTAAGTGAGTGCCCGCCAAGAAGGACAGTTTAATCCTTCCTTTGCAACATCCTTTCGAACGGAAAGAGGCGGCGGCGCGGTTACTGCTTTTCTTGACTGTGCAAATATGTTTCAGTTTTCAAATTTATTAAATCATTGAAGGCGTATCGCGTATTTAGTAATACGCTTTTTACGATAATACATTGAATAGCATGCCCTGCGGTTTTCAACTGCATTTTTCAACTTTTGACTTCGGATAACAAATATGATAAAACAGCAGGAAACAGAGATATATTTATGAAATTTAAAAAAATCTTTGGTTTCTATGTTGTTGCACATGTATGATGTTGTTACATCTGAAAATCGTAAAATCAATAATTACTATGAAAAACAAAAATAAATCCCAAATCCGTTAAGTTGCCTGGATGGCCAATACTCAATCGAAGGCAAACTCGAACCATCTATAAATATCACATAATTCATTGTTAAAAAAAAAAAAAAAAACCGTCTTCCAGTACAACTAAAAAGTAGAAAATTCAAATTTTGCTGATAAATTCATAATTGGCGGAGTAATCGCGTAATAAATATACAATCGAATTGAGAACCTTCTCCTTTAACTGAACTCGGTTAAAAAAATAAAGAACAACGCATTTTTAAAACTTTCCCGGCACCACCAGCTGCTACCCGCGACAGAGTTACTTTCGCATTTATAATATTAGTTAGTATTATAAACCTAAAAAAAACCTGGCAAAAAAAAATCGAAAATCTTTATCCATCTCACCGTCTGACGGCTCCATAGGTGCTAATCCCTACTCCCGTGCCCAAGGTTGGCTATCAAAGCTTTCAATAGATAAGAGGCTTCGGAAGAAACTTTTAATTTAATCTTTATCTTACATCGTTTGGTAATAAGCTCTTACAGACAGAGATTTAGCGGCGATACTTGATGGACATTTCAATTTCATTACTACTATTATTAATTAGTACTCAAAAGTAGTACTAATTAAGTAGTAACAACTACGTAAGTAGTACTACTTTTGAGTACTAATTAATAATAGTAGTAATGAAATTGAAATGTCCATCAAGTATCTGAGATCGCCGCTAAATCTCTGTCTATATATATATATATATATATATATATATACATATATATATTAATAATAATAATTATATATATATATATATATATTAATAAAATACAGGCATTCTCGCCTAGTTTGGGGATCGCTGGTAAAATCTAAATTGTATAATGTAAGTTTTCTGGTAATACTTAATAATAATACTATAATAATAATATAATATATATATATAATATATATATATATATATATATATATATATATATATATATATATATATATATATATATATATATATTAATAAAATACAGGCATTCTCGCCTAGTTTGGGGATCGCTGGACAATAAACAACACCAAAGGACTTAACAAGAAAACACATTAGAGATAGGTACAACAAGGCGGTCTTATAGCTAAGAGCGATCTCTTCTAGACAACCTTCGAATGAGTAAACATATATTATGTGATGGAGTAAGGACGTTGGCGAAAATAAATGAAAAATCAAATTTATTATGTTAATAAGAAGGTAATTACCATAATATGGGTACATAATATATATATATGCAATATAAATGACTGAATTCACAGAAGAGAAATATATTGCTTACATGAATACTCTGTATGATACATACAAATAAATAAACTTACACAAATACAAATTACAGTTACTTTACAATACTATACTTACTTAAATACTTACAAATTATATTTACTTCATAATTGAAACGAGTTTTTTGTGTAAAAAATTGTGATCATTCCTAGATTCTTTCTTCGCACATTACCTGTAAAATCTATGTTAATTATTGAATTGTTGAAAATAGCACCTAAATTTAATTTCGAAACATAATACATTTTCCTTTTGTTGAAAAAAAAATTAAGCTTACTGGCCAATTTTTCTAGAAGTAAAAGATAAGAATCTCTACTTAAAGAGAAGTGGAAGCTTGACAATACAATAACCTTTGCACTATTCCTAATTTGGGGTGCAACATTTTAGCGCGCCAAATTCAATTGCGTTTTTAAATCCTCATCATTGTAAGCCGAGCAAAGTTGGAAAGTTGTATGCAAAGTTAAATTTGCGCTTTTCTTTTGGACATTTATTTATTTATTTTATTTTATAGAATATGGATCCCCAACAGAAGTTACACATTACATTCACATTATGAAACATAAACATAGCTGGGTGCACCCCCAATTACAGGAGACCACGTTGTGCTAACCACCACAACATTGTGTTTGATTCATCTTAAGCAATAAGTTGGTCGGCTAGATCCCTTAAACTATATAAGTTATAATAACAATCTTAGACGTGTGCTGAACACTCTTTTCTAAAAAAAAATACTTTGTGTTACTTAAACACTTGACAGACATAAAACAAAACCAACGATAGACCGAATAGATAGAACTCGAAGTTTTGAAAAATTTGTTTTATTTTGAAAAACGGTTGAGACACTTCATAATGATTCTATATTCCTTTTTCAATGATATCTCACTAAATCCTTTTTTTTTCTCATTGTCACTTTTAACATAGAGGACGGACGGAAAATCACTAAAAATATATTTACCAATAGGTATGTAATTATTTTTCTTTTAGGTAATATTAATAATTTATACGTGTATCAAAATTTAGTGCTATAATCGCCACAGTTTTTAAATAAGATTTCAGATACATAAAGAAAGATGGAGAGAGGGACACGGTAAAAATGATAAGAGTTCCTTGGTTTGATATTGTACCCTAAAAATGCAATTTGGGATTAAGGCGAGGTCCAATCGCAAAACAACAAATAGTAGCATTTTCCAGCGCTTTGTTCGAAGTGACGAGATTACTTAATCAGGTGCAAAAAATACTGCAGATAGAAACTAAAACTGAAATTACGTTTAACCGAATAAAATTTCAAAAATCTGTCTTTGTTAGAAAAAAAATAATATCGCAAAATTGCCCCCTGAAAAACCCTTCTGAAATCAAATGCTCTGTATTTTCAGCGGTAACTACAAATTTTATTTTACAAATTTTACAATAAATTACAATTTACCGTTTTCTCATCAAGTATGATATGCGATTTTCAACTTTAAACCTTAGAACTTTGAGCGGGTACAATACTTCACATAATCATGATCAGTCCTCGCCTTAAAGAATATTCTCTTTCGTTATCAGAAACTACATAATTTTATGTAGTTTTTTTTCTAATGCACTGATTCCGTGTTTGTCGAACCAAACAAGTTCGAAAGCTAAGCTCCATTAAGACTTAGCGAACTAAGACAAAACTTTTTCATTAGGTCGGTGCTTTTACAATCATAATATAATGAATCGAACAAAAACAAAATGTCAAAACACTGCTAAACTAAAAAAAAAAATTTGCTTCGAAAGACTAATGCTTAATTAACTTTTAGCTATTTATAACAAACCTCTAGTGTTTTTCCGTTACAATATCGCGACTATACAATAAGAAAGAAACTTAGAAACGCCAAATTATCGCCTATTCCCTGAAACCTACTTACAACGAACTACAAAATATTCAAAAAAAAACGAATTAACTTCAAACTAAAATATATAACTATTTAAATTTACGATACACTAACCTGCGAAAGCACCTCCTATTCCCCACAAAAGTTCTACAACCACTGAAGATGCAACACAAACTCTTGAAGCAGGCGATCGGAAAGTTGCGGCCGCGGCGGACGTGTGCTCGCCTCGACGGCGCCCACGATACTGCCGCGGCGGGAACTGGCTTCACAGGTAAGCAGGCAGGCTTTCGAGAATGCATTAGACGTTTGGTAAAGTTACATACTTTTCACTCAAGTAATTCAGTATGGTGAAAAATCTTAGTCTGATTTTAAGCGAAACAATTTGAAAGTTAAGTCGTGGTTGCACAGTGGGAGCACGCTTTCTTCATGTTTGTGGGATCGCGGGTTCGAACCCGGACGGGCCTGTACCAATGCGTTCTGCGGAACTTACGTACGGATACACCATTGGTTTTTCGGCGAAGGAAAACATCGTGAGGAAACCTGCATACTTACGGAGAAGAAATTTGATGGCGAATGTCAAACAGGCACTGGGTGGATATGGCCCAAACACCAATGATGGTAGGCCGATATCTCAACAGTGGGATTAAAAAAAGGCTTGTGCAGCAATTTGAAAATTAAGAATCGGATGCTTTGAAATGCTGAGCTTTTTTTTTCTTTTGTTGGTAATCAAACCTTTCGTAGTTTTGCATTAGTTTTCTATATTGGTTCGTTTGGTTCACAAATCACACCCTATATTCTGCATTCAGGACGCTCGAAGCGCACCACGCATCAGTCTAAAAACACTTATAAAAATTACTCTGACTGGTTGTTTGTTAGGCGCGAGTAGGCGTTACCTTAAAATAGCCAATAAGAACGCTTGGTCGCACTTTCCGCGACCCGCGCCTTCCTCAAACTCTGGCGACTTTTTGTAGGAACAAAGAATCTCGTAATGCGATATCTAGTGTGATCTGTGGTTTGGTTTCTAAAGTCGTAGCTCATAGCAGTGCTGTTGTAGCGAACTCTACGCAATGATGCTACGGCGTAGATGTGCTACGGGTACGTATGCTACGCCATAATTATGTTTTTTCAATATTTTATTACTTTTTTTTTACCATATTAAAAGTCAAATTATGACCATGTTGGATAGATTCATGGCGTAATAGGATGTTAAAGCGGCCTCGGACATCGGTAGCTTTCATACAGAAGTACTGCCAGCCTTTCGATGATGCAACTCTGTAAACAATTTAAGTTGACAATTTTCATGTTTAAATCGTTTTTCAGAACTCGCAGATCGTCTTTATGGTAAGTACATTAGCATAGGCTCACTGGCTAGCTCTGGTGTCAGGATTTTTCAGCCGACTACAGACGCAGTTGTTGTCGTAGGATCTACCATTGAACGTATCAGCCGATGGCAACCACGGTAGCATTCAGTTGCAAATGTCACTTGCTGTCACGCATCTGAAGACTGTCCGAGTCGTCCGTCGCTTAGCATCGGTAATCTAGATGTACAAAAATGTATCTTCTGTGGTGATTGGTAAAGAACGATTAGGACTCTGATTTATTTGTAACAATAACTATTTCTTAAAATAAAACAAAAACCAACTTCATTCAAAAAGCGGTGAAAAAAAAATCGACAAAATGTATGCGAGGCCACATCTGGGGTGACTTATCAAACAAAAAACGAATCATAAAAAAAAAACATAATTGGCATAAAAAAAAAAAAAAAGTAAGTACAGTCAAATTGAGAACCTCTTTTTTTTAAGTCGGTTTAAAATTAAGTTTCATGACAAATAATGTTCTTTCTTGATATATAAAAGGTGATGTCTGTATGTATGTTACGTATAGACTCCAAAACGGCTGGACCGATTTTGATGAAATTCAAATTAAAACATGTTTTTTTTTTTTTCTACCCTATTTTTATGTCGCCCTATTACTTAATATAAAATTATGAATTTCTAATCCTTTCAAATATTGTCACCTTAAAAAGACCTAAAGAAGAGAGATATAGGTATAAATTGTTTTTGTTTGTTTTTCTCCAAAAAGCGCTCAATCAATTTCGATAGAATTTATATGGTACAACGTCTGAAGTATGACCTACCAAACAAAAAAACACATTCGAATTCAGATCCTCCTTTTTTTTAAAGTTTATTTGACAGTAACTTTTTACATTACATTACATTATCAGCCAGAAGACGTCCACTGCTGAACATAGGCCTCCCCCTTAGACCGCCACACCGACCGACAACGTGCCACTTGCATCCACCGGTTGGCCGCGACTTTCACAATGTCGTCGGTCCACCTAGTGGGAGGCCTGCCTACGCTTCGTCTTCCGGTTCGTGGTCGCCACTCAAGAACCTTTCTTCCCCATCGGTTATCGGTTCTTCGAGTGATGTGGCCTGCCCATTGCCACTTCAGCTTGCAAACTCTGAGAGCTATATCGGTGACTTTGGTTCTTCGACGAATATCCTCGTTCCGGATCTTATCGCGCAAAGAAACTCCGAGCATAGCTCTCTCCATTGCCCGCTGTGCGACTCTGAGTTTCTCCAAAAGGCCAGTAGTCAAGGACCACGTTTCAGTTCCATATGTCATCACTGGCAACACACATTGGTTGAAGACCCTTCTCTTCAGGCACTGCGGGATTTTGGACGAGAAGATATTACGCAATTTCCCGAACGCAGCCCATCCGAGTTGGATTCTTCGAGCGACCTCTTTGTCGAAGTTGGACTTACCTAACTGGACAGTCTGTCCAAGGTAGTTATAATGGTCAACAAATTCGAGCGCATCGTTCCCAACGACCACCGGTACGGGTACAACATGGGCATTTGACATGATTTTCGTCTTGTCCATGTTCATTTTAAGACCCACCTGTTGAGAAACGCTGCTGAGGTCGTTGAGCATGTTATTGAGGTCCTCTAGCGACTCTGCCATGATTACTATATCATCGGCAAAACGAAGGTGAGTGATGTATTCGCCATTAATGTTGATGCCGTATCCGTTCCAGTCCAAGAGCTTGAAAACGTCCTCCAATGCGTTCGTGAACAGTTTCGGAGAAATAACGTCTCCCTGTCTCACGCCTTTCTGCAATTGGATTGGTTTCGTGCTCTCGTCCTGCAACCGGATTGACATGGTGGCGTTCCTATACAAACACTTCATCACCTCGATATACCTATAGTCGATATGACATCGCTGAAGGGACTGCAATACCGCCCAGGTCTCGATGGAATCGAAGGCTTTCTCATAGTCCACAAACGCCAGGCATAATGGCCGATTATACTCTTCGGTTTTCTGTATAATCTGGCGGAGCGTGTGTATGTGGTCCATGGTACTAAAGCCTTTACGGAAACCGGCTTGTTCGGGAGGCTGGAAGTCATCAAACCTGCGTTCGAGACGGTTCGTAATAACTCTCGAAAATAGCTTGTAAACATGGCTCAGGAGCGAGACGGGCCTATAATTCTTCAGTAAGGTGTTATCACCTTTTTTGAAGAACAACACCACCACACTCCTGTGCCATGCTTCTGGCGTATTACCCTCGAGTATGACGGAATTAAATAACTTCTGGAGGACTAAAAGTACCGGTTTTCCACCCGCTCTCAGAAGCTCAGTCGTTATTCCGTTATCACCCGGCGCCTTGTTGTTTTTAAGCTGCTTAAGAGCCATTCTAATCTCGTCTAGGCTGATGTCTGGGATGTCCTCGGTGTAGTGTCGGGTCAGTTCGGCTCTGGAGTCCTGAGCTCTACTGACAATGGGTTCTCGTGTCGAGGTGTACAACTGTCCGTAACTTAAATAACATTAAATAGTAAATAAATTGAATAAACTCTAAGTAAAAATAAATCATTAATATCACTTTTTTTTTTAACAACCGTTAAATAAACAACGGAACATAAAAATGTCTAAATTTAAAAATAATAAACAAATCATCATTGAGTTTTGTTATTTAAAAGGACTTTAAAATTCCCGTTTCTAGAAATTAATTAATTCTTTTTATAATTTATGACTCTTGAAGCTTTTAAAGCCTAAAAAGGCCCTTAAGAGGCTAATTTGAATAAAAAAAATATTTTTCTATTCAGTGCAAATCATTAGTTATGATCTATTATGTGGATGTACATCCACATAATAGATATATTGTATAATATCCACAATACAATATATATATTGTTCTATCGTCTAGTTTTTCTCGTTAAAGAAATCATTGAAAAGACCTCGATTTACGCACATTTTTCGTTGGCGCTCGGAACACCTAGTGTATATTCAAGTGATTATTACACTAATAGTAAGGTAATAATCATATCTAGTATAGCATCGAACAGAATTTTGATTGCGCCTCTATCTCTTTTCATCTGCGCGCAGCTATATAGCGCTGCGTATAGCGCTATCTTTTTCTCGAAATAGCCTCTTAATTTGAAAGCCCGATCTCCTAAGTTGCATTGTGCTTCCATCTATGAAGAACCCTTTCACATTGAGGCGAGAAAGCTGTGGACGCGTTTACAGTATTCCCGCTCGCGCATTTTTATATTATTGAAAATAATTAGAAAATCACAAAAAAAATAACAATGTATTATAATTTTTTTTACCTCCTAAATTGATTTATTAAATTATTAGAATTAGATAAGTTTATTAATTTTAACTAATAAACTTATCTTTATAATATAAATAAGTTAAGTTTATTAGTTTTAACTAATAAACTTATCTTCACGTACTTAAAAAAAAAAAAAAAAAAAAATTAAAAATGAAAGAAAGAAACTCTAATTTCGAAAAAGTATGTCAAGTGTCTTTTTACGATAAGATTACAAAGATAAGAAGCTTTCGTTTTATACATTTTAATAATTTGACCGGAAAAAACGGATGGAGACACGGAGACCGGTTTTTTTTCCCATTACTTTTCTGGCTGTTGATCATAATGAAGGCTACCCACGGCAGAACAAAAGCCTCCTTAGACAGCCACGACAATCTGTCATGGTGTGGGAGTTGCCATAATCCCTACGCTTGGCAGTCAGCTTGAAGATCGCAGATTTTTCACCATTTCTCTCAGGTAAATTTAAACCTTCTTAAACTACGATACAAACAAACATGCATCGGGGGCGCCAGATGACGTATAGAACATGGGCGCGACTATCTACACTTTTGTATCGTATTATAATGATTTTAAGGTTGAAATTGCTTTGGACGAGTACAGCTGCGTCCACGCCCTGTCTTGGGCGCATATTGTGCCATTCAGATGCCGCAGAATCGTGCTAGTGTCGCCACGAGAACGCTTAGAGAACTTTAGACCTCTGGATACGTGTTGAGCTAGGAAGCTCTAATATTTGCCTTGCATAATTTATGCTTCATTAAAGAGGACCTTGCAGTTTAATTCACCTTTGAATTGATTCAGAAAGCAATGATAGCGTAGTGGGTAGCGTGTTCGGAACGCATGCCGATGGGCATGGGCGTAAATCCCAATGCTGCTTGAACACAGGTGTGATCTGTGTGTTTGAAATAGTTCATAGTATTTATTCATAACAATTAGTTACATGTCAAAAAGTAAATAGTTAAAATAAAAATAGCATTCAATTGTTCAGTCAAATTAATTACAAGTCACATGAAACATACATAAAAATTGTATCAGACGTATACAAATTAAACTCAATAATAATAATACAATAATCAATACAATAATAACATGATCAAGTTAGAAAAACAGCAACATGTACGATTAGAATATAAAAAAATCGTGACAAAACCGGTTAATACTTTCTTACACACGGCTGGTTAACCCACCCTCATCTTGAAAATCTATTGCCGTCTCCTGTGTTTTCCAGCAGCCTCCAAGCTAGGTATTTTTAAACGACTGACAAAAAAAAGAGGTTCTCAATTCGACTGTTTTTTTTTTAAATGTTACCTCAGAACTCCGTTTAAAAACCGATTTGGAAAAGTCTTATAGCATTTGAAAGGAGGTAATTCCAGATTGGTCCCATTTTTTAACAAAATCCATTTCTGATAAAGGGGTTCATGAGGAATTCAGGGAACTCCTCAAATATTATTGGCATTATGCATTTATGTATATTATGACATACAGCGATTATAGTATTTTCATCAACAAGTCAAGAATTTGCATTCAGAAAGTATCATTTGGTGAAGTGTAACTGATGAAGAAGACCACAGATGGCCATCGGAACTCCTCAATGATAAGTATTTCAAGGTGGCGCCAAGATAATCTCGATTATGATAGTTAGCGACTATGACAAAGCAAATTTAAATTTAAATAAATTATTCTGATAAAGTCGAACATTTTTAATTTAAAATTATGTTTTTACCTACCTCGACCTCACTTAACTTCGAGTGAGTTTGTAGTCAAATGACTGGCCTAAAATAATAAGTCAAATATTTAAAAAAAAAACACAAAATTTAAAAAAAAAAAAAAATATGATTACTTATCGGACCCGTTATCATATGTAATCATTTTTTATCCGACTGCCTAAAAAAAATGTTATGTTTTACAATATGTTCTACAACATACTGTAACATACCTAATGACATACGCCCCGTAGCCCCCATTTGTTCGCACTTTATTTGTGTAAAAGGCATGACCGATTTTGATGGGTGAGGTGTCTCTGGATTCCTATTGATGTCCGGAGTATCATAAGCTAAATGCAGTCGTGTTTTTTGATGTTTTAAAAGAAATAACAATACTTGTTTTCATGTACATGTACGACGTGTTCAAATCCCAATGTGAAAGTCCTAATAAGCGAGTTATAACATACGACATAACCTTTTATGAGACTGTCGGACACGGGACACTGGTTTTGTTGTGTTCGGGATTTTATTATCCATCCATTTTGATGAAGCTGCATTGTAGCCGATTTGATGGATTCTTGGTCAAGAGTAAAGTACCTCATTTGTAACGTAAGTACATACATACCTAACTTGTAATAATTGTTATATATTTTTGTCTGTTATATTTTGGCTCCACACACATAGTGTATTTGGCCAGTGACAAGTTTTGTAATATTTCTATTGAAGTTAAATATTTTACAATTAAAACAAGTTTCTGTCATAAGTCTATTTGGCTAAGTAAAGTAGCGGAGATTTTACTAGAGGTCTCATGGAGTTTTGGAAACAACACAAAAATCACGTTCACGACATTATACTATTCGCCAACTATTAATGTGCACGTTCACGAACACTTAATGCATCAAAATTCATAAGCATGAATATCTAGCATGCATAAATTTAATATCCATTTTTAAGCATATACACCCGAAATAACACAAGTTTTAGTAAATAGCAGAATGTTGCGCCGTGACTTCTGCACTTTCCCGTAAAAACTCCAACCAATGGTTGTTGATGAAAAATAAACCCATTTATCGTACTGCCGGTGAATTTATCTAAAACTCCTTTATAATCCATGACTTATCAGCTGACAATAGTTCGCTGGTTTGCGCAAAGATTCCAGATAACGTTCTCAGTCGGCTATCACTCAGAAAACTTCCACAAAATACCTAAAACATTTTAAAAGACCCGAGCGATCTTGAGCAATTTTCCCGTTGAAAACGCAATTTACTGGGACAAAAGAGTTGCCGTGGATTTATAACCGACATCAAGACGAATATCAGCCGGGAGATTAAATAGATTGATATTTTAATCGAATACTCGTTAAATTAATTTAAAGACCCCGCGAATGACCTTTAAAGCTTTAGTTTCTCAATCGGAGTGCACAACGCTGCGGTGCGCCGTTCATACGCAACGTTGCCGTGTGTGCGGAGCATTTTTTTCCTTGTGTTTTGGCTCCACACGTTGTGTATTTAGCCAGCGTCAAGTATTTCAGAATAAAAATAAGTCTAAGTCAAGCAAAGTCACGGTCAAGTCCACGTCATGCCCCAGTAAAGTAGTGGAACCTTTATTAGAGGTTTCTATCGAGTTTTGGTAACAACACGAAGAGTCACGTTTCACAACATTATACTATTCACCAACACTTGTGCACGTTCACGAACACTTAATTAATAAAATTCTATCATTTTTACACATTAACACTCGAAATAACACAAGTTTTGGAAAATAATACAATGACGCGAGATGACTTCTTCACGTTCCCGCCAAAGAGGTCAGTTAATTTTGACGCATCTCTACCAAAATAGTAGATGGTTTTTTTTTCGCTTAAATTTTGGCTACACGTGTATTTATTTAGCCAGTGACAAGCTCTGTAGTTTTTTAAGTGAATTAAAATAATTCACAAATGAAACAAGTCTCGGTCTAAGTCAAACAAAGTAAGTCACAGTCGAATCCAAGTCATGCTCCAGTAAAGTGGTAGAGACTTTATTGGGGTTTATATGGAGTTTTGGAAACAACACGAAAGATTCACGGCATCATACTATTCACCAACAGTCGTGCATGTTCACGAACACTTAATACATCCATCGTTTTTACACATTAAAAGTCGAAATAACATGAGTTTTAGAAAATAATATAAAGACGCGACATGGCTTCTTCACCTTCCCACCAAATCTCCAAAGTAGATGTGTCGACAAGAACGACATTTTTGCAATGAAAAGAAGAGGAGTTTATCGTGCTTTAGAAAAGACTTAGAAGCAGAAAGCTACTTTTACAACGAAAACCTGAAGGTATTTACGAAAATATTTTAAAAAGGCTAAATTTATTAGATTGGGAAAAATCCCTATGGGTTTATTTTTATTATATATTGGAATATTGGACTCGGATTCATTTCGTTAAATTTTCTTCTTAACGCAGCGTTGTGCGTTACGATCAAGAGACCGAAGCTTTAGATGGGAAAAGAAGAATTTGAACCGATGATAGCTCGGACGATGTCTTGACGGCTCGGCACCATGAAGCAGGGTGTTTTTTTATGGTACTGAGTGTCGGTACGAGCTACAGTGCGTTCACATTTATTTTATCTGACATCTATATGTATTCACTTGCTATATTGGCATTACTTGCTTTTGAGTATTTTAGTTGTGTTGAAAAGATTCTTGGATTGTTTTGTTTTAATCTCTTAACTTGCCGAAACCGAAAATTATTCAAATTAGCGGTAGAAATTAATTTATAGCCAGAGGTAAAATAACTGTGAACGCAGTTTAGTCGCTCTCTTGATGTCAAGTCACGTCACGCTTGCAAATACTTAATAAATAAATATTGGTGGACGTTTTTCACACTCAACGCCATCTAACCCCAAACTAAGCAAGCTTGAATTATGGGAACCAGATAACTGATAGAATACATATATACTTTTTTTGTTTGTTCTAAATACATACATAGAGTAGATAGAAACACCCAGACGAAGAACAAACATCTACGTTCATCACACAAATGTTTGTCCTGGGTGGGAATTGAACCCACAACCTAGTACTTAGAAGGCCTCGCACTGAGCCACAAGGCCCTTAGTGCTTCCTAGAATTTTGTACTAAACAATTCTTGCAGTTACAATACAAGTACAAGTATTGTGACATTATGACAATGACATTACGCATTGTGACAATGCGCGGCAAACTGCAAAAATTGTTTTAAATTTCTTCATCATGTACTTGTTTGCGGCATAGGTTTAATAGGGTCCTGTTGACATCCTTAGGGCACCGGAACCCTTAAAATGCCTGATATAAAATAACAGTAACTTTATGGTATTTTATTTTAACCCTGAAAATGCCAGAACGAAAATAAAAGTAAGTTCATTGTATTTTAAATAATCTAATAATATCGGTATTGCAAATTCTTATAGTATTGATTACAGATCTTTTTTTCAATTCCAAGTCTAGAATGCAATCAGCGGGATGTAACCAAATAATCTATGGATAGAAACACCTGGGCTTACAAGGGTAAGCGCATCCCTTATTGCCTTGGACGAAACATCATTAAATCCATGGATTTAGCATGTTTCGTCCAAGATTAAATCCATGCTTATTGCAGTATTTTTTCTCTCTTATATATTGGCTCCACACAGAGTAGTGTATTTAGCCAGTGTCAATTTTTTGAAATTCTAGAAGTGATATATGTGCTCCATTATTTGTGTGCATTGAAGGAGCCTTCCCGAGCGGTCAATCCTAACATTAATATTATAAATGCAAAAGTAACTCTGTCTCTCTGTCTATCTGTCTCTGGGTCTGGGTGTATGTCGCGCTATCACGGCTGAACGGATTAACCTGAAGTTTTACATAGATATAGCTTAAGGGTCGGATACGGACATAGTTTTTTTCTTTGTCGGTCCACGCGTACAAAGTCGCGGTTAACAGCTAGTATGAACTATACCCATGCTTGGCGCAACCTGGACCAGGTGTTCTCACCGGCTGATTAATCCTTCAACTACAAGGTTTCGAGCCCCCAGTCTGTAAGGTACAAACTAATTTCCCAACAAAAAAATAGAAGATGCTCGAACGCTAGGTGCTCCTGTAGGTATTTTACCGCTATTTCAATAATACCTCTTATGAAATAGTTGTCGCGGGCGGCGTCGATCGTGCCATCGGTATCCCTGGGATGCTACGGACGATTGGAATTTTCGTTGAGGAGCGACTGCAAAAGTGAGCAGTGCGGTTCTAACAAGTTTTTTTAAGGCCCGTTTTAATAGTATTCATATTCTTTATTTGCCACTAAGTGTACAAATGTCTTATTATAATATAATATAGTACGTTGTTACCCTAGGGGTGAAACTAAGGGGTTTTGGCGCCCGAACGTAGCGAGGGCGCCAACAGTTCGAGGGACTAAATAAGTCTTTAACACTGCGCTTTTCATTATGAATACAAGGAAAGTAAAAATTAAAACATGTATAAAGAAAAAAAAAGGAGTAAATTTTACAAAACTGTACAATCTCCATACTTGACACTGGCAAATGCATAAGACGTGCGACGCCAAAATCCTCTTACGAGGAAAGAAAAGAAAAAAAAAAAAAACAATTCGAAAAAACAAATGAAGATCGGATTGCTGCTTTCCCGCTTATTTTGTTTTTTTTTTCTGGGGCCGGCAATTATTTTTCATTGAAAAAATGGTAAATATTTGCCCATATCTATGTTATTTTAAAGAAGTAGTTAAAAGTAAATTATAATAAAGTCATTAAAAAAATATTCTTAAATTAATACTTTGTTATTTCTATTTTACGTATATTTAAGTAGAATAAGTAACGTTTTGAGGTGACCTGTTTTTTTTTTTGCTCAAGTAATTTATTGCCATACATATCGTTGAATCTTAGTCGATTTTTTCATTTTAAACAGCTGTTTTCTTTTTAGTGATTTAATTTTTGGTCCCATAGTAAAAGTTGTTCAGAATGAACGTGGGGGTAGCACCTTTTCGCGTCGGACGGGAGTTCCAGAACATTTCAGAACATAACAGAGTACGAATGCATTCGATTCGCGCGCGTGCCGTACTTGATCCCGCTCCCGCTGTCGTGTCCGCTTCTCCCAACACTACGCCCTGAGCAGGACACCCGAACGCTCGTCATTGCGCCACGAATGAGAGATATAACGCGACCAAGGCTTTAAATTCAGTGCAGGCTGGCGGAGACGGCTCATTTATTAGATTTTTATTTCATTGGTATTCTATTGAACATATTTTGTGAAATTAGAAGGTATTATTGAATTTTTTAATGGTGTGAAATATTTGAGATTGAACTTGAGCTATTAAATTGTGGTCTTTAATTCGACTTAGCATTTCTTTTTCTTGGTTCTTGGTTGGTGAAAGGTTTTTGAGTGGCGACCACGAACCGGAAGACGTAGCGTAGTTAGGCCTCCCACTAGGTGGACCGACGACATTGTGAAAGGGGCAACCGGTGGATGCAAGTGGCCCGTCGTAGATCGGTGTGGCGCTCTAAGGGGGAGGCCTATGTTCAGCAGTAGACGTCGTATGGCTGATGATGGTGATGATGTTTTTTTATTTATTTATGTAAGTAGGATGCAATTATTAGGAGAATTCTGTTGGTAGGATGTTGATAAATATTTTTATGGTTGACAGGCTAAGCGTTCGACCACAACTCACCTGGTGTTAAGCGATGGTGTGGTCGGAAAAGGTAAATACCTACATCTAGGCTGAAACCTTAGGTGCTGAGCGGCAGCTACAATTACAAGCTTCTGCCTCTTATTTCCGATTCCTTGTTTCTCATCTCATGTTGTAATTCGTGAGCCTGTCTCTGAAGCCGGGGTCTGTAATTAGTCTACGGTAATTGAAATGGACATCTAACGCAGTTAGCCGGCGGTGGCAATAAATTAACGCGAGAAGGCTAGATTAGCTTCTGGTTCTAGGACAGCCTTCAGTTGTGAACCTACACGTCAACGGCCGACTGGGGTCTTCCGTCAACACAGCCAGAAAACGTCCAAAGCTAAACAAAGGCCTCCCCCTTAGAAAAGGGGTGGGTTGTCATAATTTTGGCAGGCAGCTTGAGAATCTCAAAATCTCTGTTTACTTGAGGATTGCTGCGCGTCCTTCGGTGGTTCTGCAGGCCTAGCACGGACGCCGGGATAAAGTTATGTCCACCCGTTTTGTCTTCTCGTCAACGTGACAAAGCTAGAATATGGATACATCCGTCTCGTTCTCGCGGGATAAATACGGTGGACAAAATTTTATCCCGGCGCCCGTGCTAGGCCAGCTGATCGGAGCTTAAGGATATACCCGGGTCCAAACAATACTTGACATTAGCTAAAAACACTAGGTGTGGAGCCAAAATATATGAGACAAAAAGTGCCTATTACTTTTTCACATCATTTTTTAAAGGATATTGTCAATTTGACAAATATTTGACTCCAAAATTGTTTGTTTTGTTACCAAGATATTTACCATTTATTATTTAAATTTTCGGATATCTACATAGCTTTGTGATCTAACGTTTTATTTTATAGACAACACAATATACAGATATGGCAGAAGGAAAATGCACTTTCGGCACCAAACTGCCTATAGACATCCACATGCTTAACGAGATAATTTACAGGGAGGTGAAGCACTTTCGGAACTACAAGATATACAGGCCTAACTTTGGATGTTAATATTTTTTGTGACCGACTGACCTTCACACTGCTCTGTCACACTGGTGTGATGGTTAAGAAAAACTTCTCCTGACCGTCACATTTTTATTGATAATCTTTGCGTCATTATAACTTCATCATCAGCAAGAAGACGTCCACTCCTGAACCAAGGCCTCCTGCTTTAGATGTGGGTTTCCATAATACCCAAGATTGGCAAGCGGCTGGGGGATTGCAGAACTCCCACCCTTTACTACGATCTCGCTTCTGCTCGTCTTCTGGTGGTTCTGGTCGCAGTCCATCATCATCATCATCATCACTGCCACCTTATTCAGTCCACTATGGAGCATAAGTCTTCTCATCTTTTGCCAATCTTCCTTTTGTTGTGTCAATTTCATACATGTACATGCCATTTTAATTAATTAAAAATGTATAAAGCTGCAGGCGTAGCCGAACATGAATTTTATTGTCATGACAATCGACAATTGTAGTGGTAGGGCTCCTTTGCAGAGTCTGTCTGAGAGTGTACACACCTTTGCCAGTTATTCAACCGCCAAGCAGCAGTAAAATCCAGCGAAAATACTGAGCATAAATAGATATAACATTTAATATCTCAGGTTCAGCCTTGCCGCGCCGGGATTTGACATGTTGATTTCAAAATTCTGGGTGGGGCTGAACTGTAATGGGCAAGCTTGACGCTTACCATCAGGTAATCGACATACTTTCTCGTCACCAGGTAGTATATTAAAAAACATTGCTGAATTAGTCTCCCAAGGCCTAAGCTATAACGTGGCCATTCAATTTTAAAGCCTCTGTTGTTGTGTGGTACAGGGCATATTTATCTATACAAAACTTGCAGATGTGCGAGTGAGATAGATGTGTCACGACTACCTATACATCCCTGTATATGAATCATTCTAACCATGGAAGAAAGCTTAGTTCTTTCTGTTTGTTTAATAGCGGTCCCGGTCACGGGAAAGTTCTACGCGGCTCATGACCAGATTAAATCGGAAACGTCCGATCAGAAGCAAAAGGTGGACGACTACCAGCACAACGTCACCCAGAGTCGAGCTAAAGGGCCGCACAGCAAGTATCCTAATCCGGCGACAGAAAATCAAGTGTAAGCATCAATTATCGAGGGGGAAAGAGAATCCTCAAGTCCTTAATCCTAAAGTCCTATCTTTAAGTCGTGGTAGCTCATTGGGAACACGCTCTTCTCACATTAATGGGATCGCGCGCCAAGGAGTTCTTTGAAACCTACGTACGGCTATACTACTGGCTTTTCGGTTAAGGAAATTACTTTGAGAAAACCTGCATATTTCCGGAGAAGAAATTCGATGGCGAATGTGAATTTGCAGCGTGGTGGATTTGGCCTAATTACCCTTCGAGGGCTGGCCGATATCCCAGCAGTGGAATGTTTCAAGGGAATCCTTATAAGCTTGTACGGCAGCGTGGGGATCGCATATCGCTCACTTTTTACTAAGAGGAAGCAGCTGCACCTAATCCCCATCGGATTTTAGTTGGAGTTTTAAGACATACCCAGTTCCATTCATCCTTTAACCCTAAAAAACTTTTCTTCCGCAAGTTACGGCTGGTACCCTGGGCCCATGGTTCCGATGGACCGTAACGACCGCCGCTTCTACAACCCGCAGAAAGAAAGCTCACACACCAAGATTGAGGTCATCATCCGCCAGTGCAATCCTAAAGCTAAGAAATAACGATCAAGTCAGGACCTTTCAAAAAAGATAGACGGAGATTGTCTGTTTCAGAAACACCATAATACAGATTGACCGAGTGTTGCCGGTCTGAGTTTTCGGACAAATGTATTCTGATTCGTAACTTCATTATCGTTAGGCCTCATCTTTTTACTGTTAGCATACTCTTTTTGCTGCCATATAGGAAGGTGTGCAGTTCCAACGTTCAGTCCACAAGTGTGGACTTGCCATTTTCGCAAATCTACTTTATTCATGGACAAATTAGTCGATTGTACCAAATTCCACCATTCACCTTTTTGTGAAAAGTCCAGGGTTGCCGTTGAGATCTAAATGGATATCTATATATCCATATCATGCAACCATTCATTTATTTAAGTTTGATAAAAAAAAAAAACATTTACTTCTTAAGTGCAATAAAACATTTAAAATATGAATAACTCATTTTTATCCTTACCCAATTAATATTTCTTAAGTTCTTACCCTCGTTAACTAGGGGGCGCGAGCGCGTGCACGAATTTTTAAAGATATGTCTTATGATTATGCAAGTGCTCACGTACAAAACGCAGGTGCGGATGGAAGTATCGGGCTAGCTCGCGACTGTCACTTGCGGCAATATCGCAGAACGTGTGTTGGTCTCATTTCCATGGTTGGTATTTGTTTCTCGCGCGGCTTCAGGTCAAACCCGCGCAAACGCTTGGCGGCCATCGCCCGCTAGTTCACCGTTCGCAAGCTTGGGAACAATATCAACGTTTGCAACAATCAACAATATCAACGTTTGCAGAAAAGTACTATTTTAATACTATTTTTTAATTTTTTTATTTTACTCGTTGACGATACGATCGAGTCGCTCACCTGATGTTAAGCGGCATGCTTGCCCTTAACAGTTCAGTGCCACCCAGAATTTTTGAACTTCAACACTTCAAAACTATGCGCGGCAATGCACTGCGCTCGTCACCCTGAGATGATAGAGATGTTAAATATCTGTACGACCAGTAATTACGCTGGAAACATTGCCCTTCAATCCGGAACACAGTAATGCTTGCACACCACTGCTTGGCGGTTGAATAACTGTACTACTAGTACAGTAGTAGTAGTCATACTAGTAGTTTCTATTCTAGTACTAGAGTAGTATTTATTAAGTGGAATTATTAAAACAAAGAAAATAATTAGTTTCCTCTATTTGACCATATTTATGTAAGTAAGTAGAATCTACTTTAAACTAGGCAAAATTTATTAACGGCAATCACTCGTCTTGATTCTTGTCTTTAGCGGCGTATTGGTTCCAGGCAGTTCTCTTGCCTTTGAAATCTTTCTTCTCCAATGGTTGCAGATGCGCGGCTGCCACGCGGTCTCTAGAAAAAAAAACCAGTTGGCATGTTTTAAGGAACACATACAGTATTCATTTCTTAGATACAATAATAGTCGGGAAATATCTTGAAAAATTATGTCATCTGCGCAACAGTGAAGCGAAGGTTGAGCGGGAGTTTTTTTCGACTTAATGGTATGAGCCAAATACTCCCCCACTACGCCGCTTTTTGCTCTAGAATATGTTTGCCAGTCATTATGCCTAGTTTAGGATTCCGTAGTACTAAAAGGACCCCTTATAAATACGTCATCTCCTTCTGTCCGTCTGTCTGTCTGTCTGAATCTTTTACAGCCTTATAACTTCCAAAGTTATAAGTTTACATGCATGAAACTTTGCACAACAATAGTCTAGTAGAGTTGAGATTTTTTTTTTTTTGTAAAATATGGGTAGCTCCCATACATGTAAAAAAAAAAACGCTGAACCCCATCATGTCGTTTGTCGGGATGTCGTTGAATAGATCTTTTTAAGGTGACAATTTTGGAAGAATCAATAAATCATAATTTTATATTAATAGGGTGGCTGTCATACATATAAAGTGGAGATAAAAAAAAACGCATGTCGCCGACATGTATCTCATGTGTAGGGTATCATTGAATAGGTCTTTTGAAATAAAGTTAAATTTGCTACACCATTTCTTTTATCAGATGTACCGTTTGCGAAATATGGGCCGACAAAGTTGCTTACAATGTGTAACTTACAACGTTAATAAGAATACTAGTTCTTTTTTTTTTTTTTTTAACTTTTTGTTGAAACATTTTTCCTAAATCTGGAACACAGTAATGTTTGCACACTACTTGTTTGCCTGGCAGTTGAATAACTAGCAAACATGAGGAACTTCCCCAGAAGGCCTCAGCAAGAGTACCACCAATGCGACTGATGCCTAGTTCATCAACCGCCTGAAGACGGCCACTGCAGAACAAAGGTATCCTCCTTAGAGCGCTACTGACACCCTTAGACGACGGACTGAACCTAGTTAACTCACGCAAACTCTTCATAGCTCCTAGCCGTGTGAATGGCATCGCATTTGACGTCGTTTACTCGCCAGTACTTCCGGTCCTCCTCAACGCATCCCCGCAGCTGCTGCTCCATCGCTTCCATGTCCTCCTTACTCAGGGGCTTGTCCATTGCTGGGGGAAAAGAACATCAAATTGATTTTGAAGTTGTCTTGCAAGTTGCGACTTAGTTGCTGGCACAATTATATATTTTGTGCCCAACTTTGCGTTAGGTTTGAGCACAGATCACACTAGATACCGCATTACGAGATTCATTGTTCCTACAGAAAGTCACCAAAGTTTGAGGAAGGTGCGGGTCGCGGGGAGTCCGACCAAGCGTTCTCATTGGCTATCTCAAGGTTATGCCTACTCGCGCCTGACAATCAACAAATCAGAATAATTTCTTATAAGTGTATTTAGACTGATAAGTGTTGCGCTTCGAGCGTCCTGAATGCAGAATTTAGGGTGTGATCTGTGGGTTGGAGTCTGGACCGAAAGCCACAAAAGCACTATATTTATCTAAGTATGTTTTTTTGAAACCAACATGTTGGATATACGGTGTGTTACTGAAAGTTGCAACAATATTGAAAGGTGTGCATGTACTCATCGTTATGAATAACTTTTAATATGGGACCAACCATGAAATCGAGAAAAAAAAACAACTGTTCCTACAGAACTGTCCCATTATTTGGCTATTCCATACATTTTGTCGAGTGCCATTGACATTTTCTATAGAACAGCTGTTTTTTTTTCGCGATTTCATGGCTGGTCCCATACAAAGACATAAATATAATAGGAATAATTATGTGGTCCCATTTATAAGGAGAATTCTGTGGTGGTCCCATAGTAAGTAAGTTGTTCATAATGATAAGTACATACCACAGAATCCTCCCTACACATATTTAAATCACAGAATTCTTATTAATATCTTTGTTTTTTCACAGGAGAATCCTTTATCTATACAGAGACTAGGGAGAATTCTGTGATAGAAACTTTAGTTCACAATTTTCGAGCTCTCCCTGTGCTAAATATAATAAACACAAACTCGAACTAAATAAATATAATATATATAAATGCTTAGATTAATGTTAATATCACATAATTCTCCCTATTATAAAAAAGAAGGCCTAAAATATTAACCAAATTCTTATACGAAGCACCAAAAGCAATAATAAAAACTGAACAAGTCTCTTACGTAGTATTTATATTCTCTTTGGAACAAGTCAGCAAGACATGTAATCTTGGACGAAGATACTAGATCCATGCATGTAATAATAAATATCAAACTTCATATAAAGCGATCACCATGGTTACCTAACAGTTACCAAGGGAACAATGGATAAAAATGTATACTAGCGTCAAGACATTGACCAACTCGGTGCCGGCCCGATCGGCCGGAGGCCTGTGTTCCCCCTCTTATGTTTCGGCTGCACACGTGAAAACACACGTTCAAGTGAAGTCAAATATTTCACAATACAAAATAAGTCTCAGTCATAGTCTAATTCAAGCAAAGTAAGGTCAAGTCCATGTCAGTAAAGAGTATGCCCCAGTAAAGAGGTGGAGACTTTACTTGAGGTTTCTATGGAGTTTTGGGAACAACACAACGTTCCACAACATTATGTGGCAATGTATACTTAAATCAAAGACATAAAGGGGTAGACACCTAATCAGCAAATCAAACTATCTTGAAATAAAGTACACCAGATTGACGTACCTGTCAAATCAAATTAAGAGCTCCATACAGTTGTCATTCTCATCTCATACTGATAAAATCTCATAATAATGAGACAAAAAATGGTAAACTATACAAAAATATCATGCCAAAATTACAAGGATTCACAGGAATCAAAGAACACCACTGCCACATCCATCTTTAAGTCCTGAAATATACTTTAATAGGATATAAAATTATTGAATAATGTAAACAGAATAGTCGCTATGACAACGTTCTAGGGATGTCAATCGAATTTCGGTTAGTCCAAAAATCGATTATTAAATGAAAAATATTTTTTTGATATATCATGATTGAGGATTGTTTCTTGTACTGTAAAGAAGACCGGCGACGGTCATTGACGCAGCCCTTTGATAATTTTATTCGTCGATAAGCAATTGACAATCACTTCAATCGGATTAAAACACGATTAATTGGCTGCATCATCATTATCAGCCAAATAAGACATCCACTGCTGGACAAAGGCATCCCCTTAGACAGGTACGATCAAACACGTAAATATTGAGAATGCTCCATCGCCTCTAGTTTTTTTTTTAAGAGTCTGAACGATAAGGGATTCACGTGGAATTTATTTGACTATATACTTGATCCAAAAATAATCAACGGTTTAATCGAAGTGCGTTTTTTTTTTGTCCGATTGAAGAATCTAATACGAGATCGGTTCGAATCGGTTCGTATACGATTTTTTTCTGCAAGATTTGACATCCCTAAGACAAAATGAACTGTAGTATTGCCAGATATTTTTGTAATTTCCCAACTTTGTTTAGGTTTCCTAGAGACTCAGATATATGTAGCTGATCTTTTGATAAAAATAGTTCGGCAAAGTAGAGATGAATATTGGCGGGAACCTATTAAGGTTTCCACCAATATTAATTTGCTTATAATACATAATTTTCATAATTTTGCCTAAAAAACGTGTCGGCGCATAATTATCAACAACAAATAGAAATGTTTCACCAATCACTATCCAACAACTTAACTTAAAACCCTACGGAAGCCTACAATGAGCGTGTCACGATATGACACAATTGTATTGCAATTTTATTAGAAATAAAATTTTGTACCTTCCTAAGAATGTAAGAATGTAAATTTGTTTAGTGTGGTTGTGGGTTTTTGGGTCTGCAAGTAATATGCACATTCTCTTAGGTTTTCACCGTCACATGCGTGTTACTTGAGGTTGCAGAATAGTCAGGCAGTTTCAAAAAAGATAAATCCGCTAAAAAGCAAAAGTTGCGTATGCGTTTATTTGCAAATTTAGAGGATTCCATTTCCATCGTAATAAATTGAAAATAAAAACTTAACATTATTTAACTTAACAATAATGTGGATGATAAAAAAAAGTATAAGAGCCTATTTAAGAACCACTGTGATACAACCTAAATCACTCCAATCAAAATTTATTTACCCGACCAAATAGGGTAATCACTTTTTAATGGAAAGCCTCAAATGTCATGACAAAAAAGACTGTCAAAAATTATAAGCCATTTCAAAATCGTGTTTGTATGGAGACTATCCTTCTGGACCTTATTTATAAGGAGAATTCTGTGACTTAAATAAATAAATAAATTATACTATTCAAATCCACAATTTTTACACGTTAACACTCGAAATGACATAAGTTTTGGAAAATAATACAATGACGCGACATGACTTCTTCACGTTCCCGCCAAAAAATCCGAGGCATGTGTTCATGGATCTTGTATACTTCGTCTAAGCTTGTGTTCCTCTAAGCGTCAAGACTAGCGTTTTGTTCTGACACTTTTTATTGCTTCATTAGTTATTTCAGGGCAGGAGTGGCACCTTCGTGGCACTTACCATCATGCGCACATCTTGTTCATTTCGTAATTTCAAAGTCGTAGTAAGTATAAAAAAGTTTTGATGATAATCATGGTATGACTCTTTCAGAGTCCGCCTGGGCAAAATATCACACCGTTAAATATTCAGTAGTGTGCAAATCATAGTATTTATATTCTCTTTGGTGCAAGTATTAACAGTGTTCCGGATTGAATACCAATGGTTCCAATAAATACAGAGATTTAACATAGATAAATATCTCAGGGTGACGAGCGCGGTGAATAGCCGCGCGGGATTTTGAACTGTTGAAATTCAAAATTCTGGGTAGCACTCAACGGTTATGGGCAAGCGTGACGCTCACCATCAGGCGAGCGACTTGCTCGTCTCATCAATCAGCTTAAATAACCGTTATCAGATACTCTTTCACGCTAACAATAATTGGTAGATACATTCTGAGCAAGTTCCTATATATCTATCTCTATCACATAATCTACACTCACTCATGCGCCCATACACATTTACACACAGATACAAAGGCATGAGGGCATCTCCGAGAACTCAACTCGTTTCGAGGCTGATGTTACGCGATGATGCCTCAAACACATACACACACGGGATAATATATTCATAAATTAACATAATACAATAAATATATAATATTTTTAATTTTATGATTTATATTTATACTACATGCATGCAAAAAGTGTCGTGGTAGCTCAGTGGGAGAACGCTGGCCTCACATTCGTGAGGTAGCGGATTCAAACCCGGGCGGGCACATATCAATGAGTTCTTTGGAACTTACGTACGAATATATACCACTGGCTTTACGGTGAAGGAAAACATCGTGGGGAAACCTGTATATTTCCGGAGAAGAAATTCGATGGCAAATGTGAATCCGCCAACCCGCACTGGGTCAGCGTGGTGGATATGGCCTAATCACCCTTCGAGGGTAGGCTGATATCCCAGCAGTGGGATGCTTTAAAAGCTGATACGTGCAAAAACGTACAATTAGAATAACAAATTTTAGAGCAACTACTTTCGAATATTATAAGATGCCATTCATATGTATAGGGCAAGAAATAAGCTCAATTCCCGTGGGTAGAGCGCTGTACACTGAATCACAGCCCTAGATCCTAGTTCAGCAGCAGTTTAGCTGTTTTTTTTATATTTCACTTAACTAGCGACTAATTATAATGTTATTTTGTGCATTTTTAATAAATAAATTATTATTATTATTACTAGTAGTTCGCGGCGAACTGAGACCTCGCGACCACTATATCTTCACAACCCCTAGACCGATTCAGCTCATATTCGAACTTAAAAATTGTATTGAAATGAAATACTTGCCTACAAAATTTCATGAAGATCGGATCAACGGTTCGCAAGTTATCATCGGACAAATATACACACAAACATACATACAGATGCCGATTCGTCCCAGTAAACTCTGAGACCTTCGCTTGGCTCGGTCAATTATTTACCTTTACCTCGGGAAAGAACAAGGTAAAATTACTACGTAGGTACCAACCTAAACACAGGAACAGTGACCTATAGCTGAGTTTCCGAGAATACCTTTCATAGGGCTTTATCGGTCTTGTAACTGTTTACAAAACACTCGGCGAAAACAGTTTCCAGCGTAACGTAACCTGTTGTTTTCCGTCAACCGAGCTAGATTTCTTTTTAAACTTAGAGTAGCGCACTTTAAATCTTTACCTACTCATAAGACAGGGCGCGGACGCGAGCACTCAATAAAAACTAATATTAGATTCCTTTAATAATGATGTAAGCAAAAACATTATCCCTTCTTGGGCAGTCGGGTAAAAAAAGATGTCGCGCAGAGGCAGAGGACGTAGGCCACGAGCGCGAGAAATTGATTTGAAAAAGAGCGCCCGCGTTTACGCCTGTCTTATGACTACGTTTTATATATATTTTGAAAGACCTCGAAATCTTCAGAAGGACGCACTCGATACCCCCTAGAAGCACCTTTGTAAGCTCTAGAATAGCTCGTTCTCCCTTTTTTTGACGAGGATGTGACAAGGTCCCATTTGCTATTTATCGTGTCTCGGCATCTTTGTCTAACATTATTATCTTGCTCATGCACCATTATCTGCTGACGTTGGCTTGTCACCCTTGTGATCTTTCGAAAATCGAAGATATTTGGCAGAACAAATTATTGTACCATGGTTTTATTTTCTTTCTTAAATTTTAGCTCCACCACTAGCGTACATATTTAGTTATAATGTTTCACAATCAAAACTTTTCTTAGTCATAGTGCAAGTCAGGCGAATAAGTCACGGACACGTCCAAAGTTATCTAGCAAACAACACGAAAAGACACCATTCTCCACTTTAGAACAAAAGACAGAAAAAATATATATTTTGCAACAACTGTAACATTAATTTTATTATCTTTTTATATATGATTATTGAATTTTATTATATTTATTTTTTATTTTACCACACTTTGTACATTAGGTACGGAGCACTGGATAATAATCCACCATTAAAAGAACACAAGTTTTTGAAATAATACAAAGCGGAGAAATGATTTTTCCACGTTGGCGCCAAAAAAAAAACTACCATGGTTTTCTTCGTCTACGATTTTCGCTAATCATCGCTTTATTTTAGACTTGTAGTGCCGCGCCACAAGTGAAGTAGTGCAGTTATATCGATCGAGCGTGCCCACAATCGCAACGTGAGGATTCGAAACGTGGCTCTTAGCTAAGTTATCAAGTTAATACGTTGCGATGTTTTTAAATCTGTACTTGGGTAAGAAGTGTTTGCTTTTTTGTACGTTGTTATATCACCTATCACGCTTTTGTTAAGAAAAAGACGGCGTCGTCTTGTCCTTAAAAAAAGCGCCACCTAAGCTGTTTCTGACCCCTTAAGGTTGTCCGATTTCGATGATTTTTTTATACGTCGTCATAGAAGAGAAAAACAATTGTACTTCTGTTTTTATTTTATTTTATTTTACACTTTTTGGAAAACAGACACAAAAATCCTTAAAATGTTTTCACTTTTGTTATCTTTTTTTTTTTAATTTTTTTAATATTTTTAAATTTCGCAATATATTCGTAGATCAAGGCACGTAAAGCGGCAATTATTTTGCGTTGAAATTAGGTATTACAAAGAAGAATAGTTTTATTAGAATTCAGCGATACGGCCGACAGTTGTTACACTACTTTTTAAAGTCTATTTATAAATTATGTAATTTTTTTGTGAGAACAATAAAGAGTTAATCTACTTATCTATCTATCTACCTAAAACATTTTTTTTAAAACGAATCATACAGCTTAGATTATTATTTATCCAAGCCGTTGACACCAAAAATTAAAGATTTTGGTTACATATATACATATAAGGGATGATAACAGTTTTCCCCCGAAAAGCTAATTTCATCAAAAAGTTAGGTAAACTCTCTCTATCGCACGTGCGGGAAACAGAGTGATAGATATACAATTTGAAATATCGAATGCACCAAAACCTTACTCCAGGATGATAGTTCGCACTATCTCTATCGATATTCAATTCTAGTACATGTTTTATACAATCGCCATTTTTAATTTAACTGCCGTCTGTTAAACGTAGTGAAGATATTCTCTTTGGTTTCAGCTGCCACTTTCTTCACTGTCCATATCTCGCGGTGTTTTTGCTACGTCGCTTATGAACAGTTTCAGGGGTTCGACGATATGTTCGATACGACACGAAACGGGGTCAGTAGACCGCCATTTCAAGATAACATTCCTCGTGAGCCTGCACATGGAGATCGAGAGACGTCGAGAGTTACACCGAAGAACTCGACGAAAGTGGTGAAGTTAACTGTAAGTCTTCTAAATTTGAAAGCCCCACTGGCCAGAAAGAGCGTAAGTTTTGGCGGGAACGTTTTCATCTCAACCACAGAAGAGAGAAAAATAGTAAAAAAAAATATATTTTTTTTCTCTTTCCTCCTAAGAGGATTATGGCTTCGCACGTCTATGCATTTGCCAGTGTCAAGTATACTTATATATTTTCAAGTTTGGTAAATATTATCAAATAAGTCATAGTCACAGTGAAAGGCGAGCAAGGCAAGTCACGGTCAAGTCGAAGTCATGCCACAGTAAAGTGGTGAAAACTTTACTAAAGCCTTCTATGGAGTTTTGGAAACAACACGAAAATTCACGTTTCACGACATTATACCATTCACCAACACTCGTGCATGTTCACGAACACTTAACGGACGGTTAATGTGTAAAAAGGGATATTTATTAACGGGTAAATATTCACCCTTTTTACACATTAACACTCGAAATAACACAAGTTTTGGAAAATAATAAAATGTCGCGACATGATTTCTTCACGTTCCCGCCTATGATCTCAACGATGTATTCAATTTTTTTTAAGGTGCAACGTTTCGCTCGGCGCAGCAAATTCAAATTTTCTTGCGTTTTTTGTCAATTACAGCTTAATTACTCATCGTGGGTTCAATTCATCAAAATGAATTTTGCGCCAATAAATAGGTTGTATCAAGAAATTACGGCAATAATAGGTTGTACTGGTTCATCTTTTTTGTGTGTTGTTTCCAAAACTCCATAGCAGCCTCTAGTAAAGTCTCCACCACTTTACAGGCTTGGACTTAACCGTGAGTTTTATCTTGATTTACAACTATGAGACTTGTTCTAATTGTGAAATATTGTACTTCACCTGAAATAAGTATTTACAAAACTTGATACTGGGCTAAATACCTAGGTACCTACGTGTGGAGAAAATAAAAGAGAAGAAAACGGGGATACCTAAACCTTTTTTGTTAAAAGTAGTGTATTTTAAAATGAAAAATAAATAATTGATCACTTATTCCTCATTAAACTAGACGCAATAATGCAGCGGAAAACGATAGAGAATCATAGATATAAATTAGTAATTATTATTTTTAAAGATTAAATTTAAAACTTAAAAAAACCCACGATATACATTACATACTTATATACTTACATATACACCAAAAACATTACCCTTCGGCAGTCGGGTAAAAATAAAAATAAAATTGTGCTTTTTCCAGACACCACAAGTAACCACAGCTACCGAAGCCATCTCATCGACCGCCAGACCCCTGGTGTTACCAATCATCTACCCAAAGTTTAACTGCTCGGAAGACGAGCGCCCGTTCAACATCGGCACATACGAAGTCCCCACACAAATAGACCTGGTGCTGCAGATTCAGAGTACGCTGATACGAATGTTCAGCCGCTACCGGGAGAAGGCTTTAGATTTGCTGCAGGATATACAACAGGTAAATAGGTACTTATGATAGGTTTTTACCTTCAAAATGACACTTTGAATTCGGCTCCGCTGCAGTCTGTTTACAGCTCATTGTAACCTAGCAACCAAGTTTCGCCAAAGAGTGCGAAAGAAGATGGGAAAATGAAGAGAGTAAAAGAGATAGCTATAATAAAATCTGTCTCAAAAGACAGATTTTTCGAGGCCATTTATTTTAAGGGCGCTAAAATCGTATCTCGAGTAAATTATCATAGGTTTTAGCCACAGAAGAGAGAAGTAAAAATTTTCCTCTTCTGTGGTTTTAGCGCATGGATGTACTTATACAGATTATTATTATTTATTTAATTATGATTATTTAAAAAATGCGACTTGTTTGGGATCGTTCAAAAGTCGGTAACTTCTAATGATGCAAGTGATATCAAAAGGGGCGATTCAAAATAGAAGCCCCAGGCCGGAGTAATGGTGTTCCGTGGTTATTAAATATTATTTATGTACCATGGACATGGAGCTCGCTCCTCTCGTCGAGGGGATGCTCTTAGGATGATGTTTTAGTTATCAGAGGTAAGAGATGTTTTAGGCCACACTGAGGCCCTGCAAAAATTGGTCTATAACAGTTTCATGCCCAGCAAATGGTACATGGTAAGTCACTTAGACACACTAAACACTGCTACAGTACGGTTATTTAAAGCGAAGTGAGAGTCAAAGTACAAAACGATTGCGCGTTGTAACACTATACAACGCCATCTAGTAGTTCCAGGAGTAGTTTAATTTGAATGAAGGAACGACACCATCGCAAAATTGTGAAAAAAAATCGCAAAAAAGATAAATCTGTGGTCACACTAAACAGCGGTCTTATCTTAGATGATTTAGGTCTTAGGCTTTAAATTTTTTCGTGGGTCCTTAGGTCTCAGGGCACCTAAAATTACATGTTATAAGATCAAAACGTGCAGTCGGAGGCTACAAAAATTTCACGATCAGACTTAAAAAAGCTTCCGACTGTGTGTTTTGATCGAACATGTAATTTTAAGTGCCCTGAGATAGCTAGGACCCACAGAAAAATTCAAAGCCGACTTAAATAATTTAAGACAGGACACTGCTTTGATTATATTATGTCCTCTGGTCTGGTACATTTTCTCTCGTGGAGTTTGAGAGTAAATTTCATAATTTCATTTTATATACGCCTTGTTGAAATCTTTTCAGTGTATACTGTTTTAGACTTTCGTGGTTGTTTACAACATTATTATTAGTACTCACGGGATATTTACCACGGTTATTATTTTTGTTGAGTTCCCGATATTTTAGTAATGTTTTCAGTGTATATTATCAAACATTCGTTTTTTTTTTTAAATAATTCAGTAATAAAAAAAACATAGGAGCATAGCAGTGGTAAGTAGATATAAATTTTAAGGCAAAAAATATTTTATGTAGTATCATTAATCAGGGAGGAAACAGGAGAATCACACTAATACTATAAATTCAAAAGCTTGTGTCTAATTATGTAAGTGTGTTTGTTCCCGTTCAACTCTGTAACGGCTAAACGGACTTGACTTGGACTTGATGATTTTGATATGGATGTAGCTTACACCCTAGATTAGCACATAGGCTACTTTTTATCCCGGACAAATATTCGGTTTCTGTAAAATGGCGGGTGAAACCACGGGGCGCAGCTAGTACGTTTATATGGAATAGGCGGTCGCATTGTTACCTCCTTTGTCAGAGAATAGATAGCTACAATTTTCTTCCCACAGGCCACCAAAGCTACGTCCGACATAGAGAAGAAGTGCCAGCTCACCCACCACAACCACAGGAAGACCTACAAGAAGTGCGTGAAGGAAGTTAGCAAGAAGTGCGAGTACATAACGAAGAGCTTGGTGACGTCACTCGAGCGGCAGAGAGCGGACGTGTCAGCTTTTATCGATGTGAGAATAGAATATAAAAAAAATATATAGATATAAAAATATTGACTCGTGCGTTACTTTGCGAAAGTTCGTTTTCAAACTGAGTCTATAATAACCTATATGTAGTATCTTTCCGCTGACATATCGCGTTTTTATCTTTTTCTCCCTCTCGTAGTCTCTTCTCGTTGAGGTCAGTCAAGGAAAACATCACGAGGTAACCTGCTTGCCGGAGAAGAAATTCGATGGCGTATGTGAATCCGCCCACCCGCACTGGCCATCGTGGTGGATACGGCCTTGTCACCCTTTGAGGGTAGGCCTTTGATTTTATAAAGCTTATCTAATTGTTCTGAAGGGAAGACCGATATCCCCACAGTGGGATTTTTAAAGGCTGATGCAGATGTTAAATCACCTCTAGTCTGAATCGGTCGGATCAGATACATCTTTACGGACTGTTACTTTACTTTTGCAATTACTTAGGAATTATGTACCTAATACAATTTAGGTAAAAAAAATATGCTTTAAATTAGGCATTAACTTTTATGGCAGGGAACAATTTGCAACGTCACAGAGATGAGGGCGGATCCTGTGCAGCTGATCAAAACGCTAGCCATGGAGCAGGCGTCGCTTGAGTTTGCCTTGCCGGGCTTTTTGCGCTTGCTTGGTTCATGTTCAGCTTATTGCGACAAGTAAGGATTTTATATTATTTCAAACTAACTAAACGTCCTGGAGTTTTACCCACGATGTCCGCAAATACTTTATTTTATTTTGTCCATACCGTCTTTCGTTTTATAATATTACTTAGTTTGCGGTCGTAGGTCTAACATAGTCTATACTTTTTAAGCTTGCATAAGGTTGCTCCTTTCCTCCTTTCCTATAATAATAGCTAGTTATTCTAAGATAATAACTTTTCTTTCAGAACACATTCAAAGATGAGATACAAGAAGCCTCAAAGGCATATGACAGATCAAGACCTTGTTGTAAAACATTTCCTCACAAAGAAAACCTATGTTCAACTAATTAATTAAAATTTCAAGCAAAAAAATAACAGTGAGTGGAATGCAGTGTCACAGAATAATAGATTGTGGCCGTGTCCTTTGTGTTTGTGTAAAAAACTGGATGGATGCATTCCAGTGTTAATTTACAATGAACGCATCCGGAGCAATCGATCGAGCTAATCGAGCTTTCACAAGTTTCGCATTCCCCGCGCTAGATGGCAGCAAGCAGTTGAACTTTTGACGTGAACTTGATTGTAACTTACGAATAACTTAACCAAAATATCTAAGCTTTTTATGTGATGTGCATAGTGATAACCGTGGGAATAATGTTTAAAAATAACATAGAATTATAATACAATACATGAGAAATGTCCGTGTTTGGTATGACGCTGTGCGAATGATATCCTGCTTGATCCCACGAAACCTTACGAAACTTCGTTTGAGCCAGGTATGTGGTGTTATTTACTAGTTTATTAGTACTTATTTTTATATAAGAATACACAATAAAGAAATGCCAAAAGTTTTAATACAAACATTCGCTGGGATAAGTAAAAACAATTTTAACTGACCACTTTCATTTCTACTTTTGCACACTTGAGAAGTTTTGTAGAACGAGTGTCGTTCGCTTAGTTAGTTTAAAAAGGAATAATATCAATAAGTCGCTGCTTCTATACACATCGGAATTAATTTGATAAATATCTATTTGCCAAAAAATAATATGTACATTAAAAAAGTTTGCAAGCAACTAAACAACTTAGTAAAATCCTAATATGTTTCAAGTAAATAACCAAACTTTCCTGAAATGCGAACACTTCACACTGCCTTCATCTTTTACGTAGGTAGTTGTTGAAATTAGGCTTATTGCAAAACAATATATCTAAGGTATAATAGTAAATTACTGTCGTGGTCTGTAATGTCTGTGTTGCTGGCAGCGATGATGATTGCCGAAAGCGCAGGTCCAGGCCACCACAGCGTGGTCAGCATTGCAGCCTGCGATGGTCAAGCTGGAAGGCCGAGATTGTAGCTAAGCTTTGCTCAAGGCAGTCTAGCGTGGCCAGCAGTGCATTCATTGCGGACCAAGGCTTGTATAGTGCTTCACTCGAATAATGCGAGTAATAAATAAAATCGGCTTAGTAGGAATTTAAATTCAAATTCAAGTATTGAATTTGTCGATTTTTCATTGTGCAAAGTTGCCAGGTGCAAGTTTTTGCACCTGGCTATTATTACTATACTAAATACTATTACTAAAACTCGACAATAATGGATTTTCAAACGAAATTGCTGGTCTCTAAAACATGCCAGTAGTGAAATTTCATACAACTTTGCTGGCGTCTATTCGAGTAGCGCAGCAAGGCCGACTTAGCTCAAAGAATGTTGTCAAAATAATGACCAAATTACAAACTTTTTTGAGTAAAATATTAAAACAACCTACATATAGGGGTCTTTTGGAGCTACTTTTGGTAACTCAGTATTATTTTCGTAGCTTAAGTATATTTAATAGAGACAATTCTGTGCCTAAGTCTAAATGAAGGAAATAATTGTAATTTTTCCTTGATTAATTTTTGGCATAGCACTCAGTCCATTCTGCCAGCTTCAAGTTTTATTTAATTAATCTTCTTTTTCAGTAGTTACTTAGTTATTTATTATGATGATTTCAAATACTTGGGTACATAGACAAATACATGCCATCAGCGGAAGTCACCATGGCTCACAGTGTGTGTGTGAGGTCTTTATAACTGCCAGGACTCTAGCTCACTGGACCTCATTATCTGAATTGATATACATTATTGAACTGTCGGTACACATTAATACTTGAATTTAATTTATTATTTTGTTTATTTTTATTAAGATTAAATTACAAAATTAACGATTTAATAAAATACTAGCTTGCATAGGTTACACTAATTTCAAAACCCCATTTCACCTCTCTGGGGGTTGATTTTAGAATAATCCTGAGCCATGCCTTTCTTTATTTTTTTATGTTTAGCTCACTAACTGAGTTTAATTGGCGTTTAAGTTTTTATTTTCATACAAACTTTGGGGGTCTATTATGCCTTTATATGTGGAATTTCGTAAAATCCGTTCTTATTAATTAATTAATTTATTTATTTATTTAGTATAGTAATTTTTAATCATCTAGATCATTTGAGGAATGTTTGATTCAAATTGTATCTCTATCATAAGCGGCCAGTCTGTGTGTTGATTCCTAGAAATAGGAAATAGTTTTTTTGGAAGGAATCAAAAGAGTTCTTTTTATGTATTCTGAAAGAGGATACGTTATTCATGGCCAACTGAACTGTGAATTTGTTTTTTTTAAACCCATTACAATTTTATTTTGGTTCTAATCTTAAAATCTGATTACTTCCTGTATGCTTGTCTTCGATTGCATTAGATAATGTCTTCGATTATATTATATAAATCTAAGATTATTTAATGTGTTATTTTTTTAGAAAGATGCATGTAGAAACAAAAGTTGATAGAGTAATGAGAAATATACATATATTTTCATATGACCATACATACATTGCAAAAACTTTATTTTGTACATTAAGGTATCCTTACAAGATTATAAGATTCAATCAGCCTTATTTTAACATAATTAGATAAATTTCATTCACATAATGCTTCATATAAGTAGATATAGTATAATTTTAAATAAAATAAAACTGACCTCAACAGAACTATTTATTTAAATTTGCTTCTTCATGTTTGCATAACTATCATAATCTGTATTATCTTGGTGCCACCCGTGAGATACGCATCATTGTGGAGTTCTGGTGGCCATCTGTGGTCTTCTTCATTAGTTACACTTCAGCAGATGATATTTATTGAATGCAAATGCTTGACTTGATGAAAATACCAAAATTGGATAGATGTACGCATATAATATTTGAGGAGTTCCCTCAATTCCTCACAAATCACATTATTGGAACTGGATTTCGATAAAAATGGCACCACCAATCTGGAAGTATCTCCTTTCAAATACAAAAAGATTTTTCCTTATACATGACGAATTTCTGAGATAACAAACATTTAAAAAAACAATCTAATTGAGAACCACTTTTTTTTTGGAAGTCGGTTTACCAATGTCATAAGATTCCAAAAATGCTACTATTTTTTACTTTTCTTCTTCTCTTTATGAGATTTCTTAGATTTGGACTTTTTGGATTTCTTCTTCTTGCTCTTTTTCTGCTTGTCTCTGTCTGAGTCGCTGCTCTCTGATAATGATGATGAACTGCTACTCGTTGATGATGTGCTTGATGATCTGTGAAAGACGAACGGTTTCAATTACTAATCAATAATACATAATTATCATGTACTGTCATTCTTTTCCCATTAAACTAGGATGAACAAATAAGCAATACAGTTTTAAAATAATCAGCGTGTATTACAATTATAAATAGGAACCCCATTATGAGATCATTGTTCCCACACAAAATCAGAAATGTTGGAGGAAAGTGCTGGTTGCTAGGACTAAAAAGCATTTTCATTGGCAATCTCATGGTTATACCTACTTGCACCTAGCAATCAATATGAGTAAATTTTTTGTAGGTTTATTTTGAACAATGTGTAGTGCGTTTCAATCATCTTGAGTGAGGAATCTGTGGTGTGTTTGCACTTTTCATACTATGTATGCAAGATATCATAACTTGAATATTGTCGGCTAGCGAACAACTCCACTTGGCTCATTTGGCAAATTTCGACTTGTTTGCAAGCCGTTCATATATCTGTTATCTATCAGAACACCCAGTTTTTTGGTTCAATGAATATAAATCTTTCAAATACTTTTTATGATTACCAGACAATGGCATCGATTCTGTTGTACTACAACAACCATTGAATTGTTCCCTAAAATTTATGCCAACCTTTTCTCACATTTTAAAATAAAAAACGACATAGACAATTAGTGCTGTCAGATTAGTTCAGAGAGTGGTATAACAGAATCTATGCCAATACTAAGATCACATAAGAAGGAGCAACAAAAGCAGTCTCTTCATTACCTAGATCTCTTCCTCTTTTTGTTCTTCTTCTTTTCTTTAGCCTTTTTTAATTTTTCTGTCAGTTTCTGTCGGAGCTCGGCTTCCCGAAGCGTCTGCAGTGGTGTAGCATATTCCTGCTCCGAATCACTGCTGGTACTGCTCACATCCAGTACTATTTCTTTGTTTGGATCAACCTGAAAAAAACATAAAGTTTCAATAAGGATTTTTTATCATGTACCAACATAAGCTTGCATTTGAATTTGAACGGTATTATGCAATGATATGGTTGAAGATGAAGCATGCAGACCTAGAAGACACCTTTTCACTCGGACCTTGTAAATCCCTAGAGTATATCTCTCTGGATACAAGGAAGTTGCCAATTTATTCCATTTCTTGGCAAGTCTTTTATAGTAAGTTTAAGTTTGGTACATATCAGATATAGTGGCCAGTAATTTTTTTTAAAGTAAGCCATATGTCACCTGGACTGAAGGCACAGAGCCACACTGCAATATTCAAGAAGCACTACTACAGATACTAGTGCAGAACTTGTGATACCCATATCGAATAAACTTTATTTTACTGTTTTTTTACATATAAAATCGAGACAAGTTCCAAAATTACAAGTAGATTTAGGCCTGCAAGCCAATAAATAGCTTAAAGTAGGCCAATAATAACTGCAGTTCTTAAAGATTTTGGAGGTTATTTTAGGTGTTCATCATCGTAGATTCAATATTGATTCCTCAAGTAGATTTTACTGAAATGCATTGTAACCAATTAATTAAGTAACCCGATGAAAATAATGGCTGAAAAAAGAAAATCTTACTTTGATAAAGTTTCTGCACTGGAACGTTAGGTGTCCTGCATAACCACACTTTTTGCAAGCAGCCCGCGATGTGTCCTTGCTTATTTTAGTCACTAAGTCGTAATTGGACATGATTTTTACAATTATTTAAGAGATTATTGCTAAAAAACACAAATAACAACACAAAATAACGAACTCCGCGTCAATTCAACGTCAACAACATTACGTTTCGTTTCACGTTCGAGTTCGTTTCTTTACATAGAAAAGAAAATAAACAAAATGTGGACGGAACGTTTTTCTAGCGTTCTATTTTACGCAGATTTATATGAAATTAATCATTTTTACAGATAAAGAAATGCGAAAATCTACTCTCAACTGAATGAATGAGGGAAATGAGCGGCGATGGCCGAATTCCTACCTCTTTGCGACGTGCTATTCAATGTGATCTCTCTGGCGGGCTACTTCTGCGACGTCGTTTTCGACGTTGTGATGGGGTATGCCTTGCTAGAGAGGGGGTATAAAGGCACGTTTGCGGCTGCTATATCGATTGTTGTCACTTCTCTGTTGATAACACAGGTAAGTAAATACAGAGATAAGCGTCCTAAACCCACACCTTTCTACTGTTATGTGTCTGTCCACACATTTATTCAAAAATCTTCTTTGTAGGTCCTGTCAATCCGCTGGTATCTGCACGTGTGGTTTGAAAGCGAAGAGCGCAAAGGACGGCCTCCGTGGCTGCCTATAGTACTCCACTGTCTACAGCTCGGGGTACTATGGCGCTATGCGAGACTGTTAGTGCCGCTAGAACTACGACGAGTGAAGCACCAAGTCAGGGATTTATGTGAGTGCCTCAAACACACAGCTGAAATGTTACAGGCAGAGTCATGAGGTGAACAAAATTATAAACTGTACAGTCTGATCAGGATTAGGGATGAGGTGACGTTACAGAACCGCTAGTGCTTGCATAGTCATAAGTTGCTGGAAAACGAGGATAAGGAAACGAAGAGGAGCGTGTTTTTACATTTTCACAATATTTCTTATAGGGGATATAGAGGACCCTGGCTAGCTGTACAATGCACATGCTGGAGAACATTTTCATTTTTGGCTGATATAAAAATAACTTGTCAAGAGCATGTCAGGCCATGCTGGGCCATCGCGTGCTGGGAAATATTTAATACGGGTGGTTGTAAGATTAAAATCTACATCGGTTGTTTTCCATTCAATTCGATCAACATAATATTATTGTCATGTTGGTCGTATTGTAATGTACTACGTAATTTCTTTACGTAGAACGGAACTGAATTCTGAACACCAACCAATCACAGAGCACTAACGGCGTTTGGAGCGCTGGCGCGAAATACGAATAATTCTTCCCTAATTCCGGTCCCAGACTTGTAGGCCAAACCCAAGGATCTTGTATCACGTATAATATTAACGCGGTTTTAACGACATTCCAGGCATGCTTCGGCTGGTGCACGCGTTTTGCGAGGCGGCTCCGATGTTGCTCTTACAACTGCATATATTGTTCCGCGACAACGAAGCGCAACAGGAAGCCGACGAGCTCGGGATAGTACCCGAGCCGAGCGTCGACGAGCCGGCAGGTAACGATAAAAATAAACTACATTTATTTTTAGTCATAATTTGGTTACCCTTAAATTTAAAGTTAACATTTTCAACAACATATGATTTCTCCTGATGCACCTGCGCAGTCCACAAATTTTAGTAGCGCGGGAGACTTCGATCTACCAATGGCAGACACGCGCGCGAAAATCTTGCGCTGTTATTGGTCGATCGATTTCTCGGCAAAATCGTGCCGCGTGTGCGCCATCTTTGTCCGACAGGTGCGCATCGAGTAAGCGGGACAGAGCTAAGGATGCATAGCAATCAATACTTTGCCATTTGCGCTTGCAAATAAAATTCAATGTGTAAATAGTCATTTGCAGGTTCGGCTAATGTCGGAAACCGGTCTGCGCTCTTCTGCGCAAAGGAAAATTGCCGATCGGAATTATACAGGTTTATAAGGAAAGGGTATACTAAGCCGAAAGGGGCTCATAGTATTCATGATTGTGAACAACTTTTACTATATGATCAACCCTGAAATCGAGGAGGAAAAATCAGCTGTTCCATACATTTGACATTTTCTATGAAACAGCTGTTTTTTTTTGGCGGTTACAGGGTTGGTCCCATGGTAAAAATTGTTCATGATTATTAGTACTATGAGCCCTTTTCGGCTTAGAATACCCTTTCCTTATTACCCTGTATTAGTTATGTAAAACTGTTCAAGTACGTACTATTGTAAAAACTCTTAGTAAAATTAAATATTGATGACTACCATTTCTTTTTGGATCTCCAAATTAAGATGTTTTTCGAAGTGTTCAGAAGTTTCTCGCTAGTTTTTTATGACCTCTTAACTTTTGGCACCACAGAAGTTTATTTCACAACAAAACAAGTCATAGTAAGTCCAGCAAGTCACTTGCCAAGTCATGTCCCAGTAAAGTAGAAGTAGTGGATACTGGATACTTGGAGCTTCTACAAAGTTATGAAAACAACTCGAAAAGAAACACGCACATAAACGGATACCAATCGACTATCATTACACATTAACACTCGAAAGAAAATGAAACAAAAAATAAGGAAGTAAGGTTTTAGAAAATAATACAAACCAGACATTATTAATTCCCAAACCCAAAGCTCTAATGAAACAGATTGTATTTACTTGTTTCCCCCGAAGTTAGCTGTTAGCCATAGATTGGGAAATGTAGAGTGACTTCGAAGAGGCTTATGTCTATAGCAATGCACTGTTAAATCCTGGGCACGTACCCTGACGTGCTTATTGCGATTATTATTAGGTTCAGCCGACGACGCTGCGTGATTGGGAGTCGTATTGCCGCGTTATAAGGTTCACTGTTACGATACGGGCCCTCATCCTGATGATAATTTCTTGTTCCAGCCAATAAAGCTTTCGCGGAGCTAAACGTGATATCAGCATCACTTTCCCTGTTCTCTGTGTGTTGGGCGCTCGCGAGCTTCAGCAAAAATGTGCGCTGGAAGAACGTGCACCGGCTCGTGCTCACCTGGCTCGGGGTTATATTCCAGGTAACTTTGAACACGTCACCTGGCTCGGGGTCATATTCCAGGTTACGTTGAACACGTCACCTGGCTCGGGGCTATATTCCAGGTAACGTTAAATACGTCATTTGACTCGGGGCTATATCCTCGGTAACGTTGAACAAATCACCTGGCTCGGGGTTATATTCCAGGTAACTTTGAACACGTCACCTGGCTCGGGGTCATATTCCAGGTTACGTTAAACACGTCACCTGGCTCGGGGTTATATTCCAGGTAACCTTAAACACGTCACCTGGCTCGGGGCCATATTCCAGGTAACGTTAAACACGTCACCTGGCTCGGGGTTATATTCCAGGTAACGTTAAACACGTCATTTGACTCGGGGCTATATCCTAGGTAACGTTGAACAAATCACCTGGCTCGGGGTTATATTCCAGGTAACATTAAACACGTCATTTGACTTGGGGTTATATTTTATGTAAAGTTGAACAAGTCACCTGGCTCGGTATTATCATTGGTTGTAGAGGATAATTATATTTTAGTTGTAAAGGATAACTTATCTTTTGGTTGTATAGGATAATTATACGAGGTTGTAAATGATAATTACTTTTGGTCGTAAATGATAATTATCTTTTAGTTGTAAAGGATAACTTATCTTTTGGTTGTATAGGATAATTATACTTGGTTGTAAATGATAATTATCTTTGGTTGTAAATGAAATTTTTTTGGTTGTCAAGGTTAATTATTATTGTTGTGAAGGATTATTATCTTCAGTTCTAAAGGATAATGGATAATTAACGTAATCTGTTCCAGTTCCTGTGGCGCCTGGGCACGGTGTCGGCGCGCGTGTGCGCTCTCACGGTATACGGTCTAGTCTACGAGTACTGGCTCTTTTTAGTTATAGGTCAGTACTATCGACACTAAAAATGAAAATTTACATTAGATGTGGAACGCCTTTTTTTGAAGGTTTTTCCGTAGTGATACAATATGCAGCACTCTGTCGTCTGGGCTTGAAGGGGTGTTTTGAAGCACCTGTCCGGGCACCGTATTTACAACACCAGTGTCGCAGTTGTCCAAAGGTGGCAGTATACTAACCTTCAGGCGAAACGTCAGCCGTTACCGCTCCGAGACGTCACCTGCCGGTCCCAACAGAATACCAGCGCTGGTTGTTTACAGCCAGCTTACGCTGAGTTGGGGCCGGTTTCGTGACAAATATATAGGTACACTTCCTGTCTATTACGTGTTTATTTAATTTATTATTATGTTTCTTTTGTGTGTCTGTATTTTTTGTTACGAAATAAATATTTCTGTATTCTGTATTCATATAAAAAAATAACAGGGATACAAGGAAAGGGTATGCTGAGCCGAAAGGGTACTCATCGTTATGAAAAACTTTTACTATGGCACCAACCGAGAAGGACCGAGAAGAATTGTGAAATCGAGAAAAAAAATTGCTGTTCCATGGAATAATGTCAGTGACACTCGACAAAATGGTATGAAACAGCAGATTTTTTTCCCCCGTGATTTCATATTTGTCCCATAGTAAAAGTTGTTTACAATCATAAGTACTATAAACCCTTTTCCGCTTAGCATATCTTTTGCTTATAACCCTGTCATCGAACCGGAACTCGGCTGGGAGATTACATTAACAGCCAGAAGACGTCCAGTGCTGAACATAGGCCTCCCCCTTAGACCGCCACAAGGACCGACAACGTGCCACTTGCATACACCGGTTGCTCGCGACTTTCACAATGTCGCCGGTCCTAGTGGGAGGCCTGCCTACGCTTCGTCTTCCGGTTCGTGGTCGCCACTCAAGAACCTTTCCTCCGCATCGGGGAGATCGGGCCGGCATAATATCCGAGGGTCCTGTACGTCCAGGTCTACACTGGGTGTCCATGTTCCTGTGGCTGATCTCGGCGCGCGCGGCGGGGCGGGGCGGGGGCGGCGCGGAGGCGGGGCGGGGCGGGGGCGGCGCGGAGGCGGGGCGGGAGCGCGCGCGGCTGTCGGCGCTCACCGCCGCCGTGCTCGTCCTCGCGTACGTCAACCTGCACGACTGCAACCACACGCAGCGGATGGTAACTATTTTACAAGCTTTTATAAAACTTGCTATGTTTGTATGTATGTTAGGTTCAAATCTTGCAACTGAATTTTCAATCGTGCAATTGAAGTCTTTCTTGCCTGTCAAGTTCCGATGTCAACACAATATAATAATATAATAATAATATTGGTGGACGTTTTTCACACAGCGCCATCTGACCCCAAACTAAGCAAGCTTGTACTATGGGTACCACATGACTGATAGGGTACATAAATACATTTTTTTTTTTGTAAATACATACATAGAATACATAGAAACACCCAGACAAAGAACAAACATCCATACACATCAAACGAATGTTTGTCCTGGGTGGGAATCGAACCCACAGCCTACAGCTCAGAAGGTGAAAATCCGCCCACTGCGCCAAAAGGCTAGTCAAAAGAGAGCGAGCTGATCTGATGTTTGAAAAGGGAGGTGGAAAACGGAACTTGTCAGTAACTAACAGTTGATTGATGGACTTTGGACTTAGTTTGATCAGCTAACAGTAGTCTGTGCGAGCGAAGCCGTGCGTGCAAGCTAGTTATAAATAAACGACGTTTTAACTTTTTTTCAAATAGACGGCTGGATACATGTCTCTTTTCCACAAAAAAAAAGGATGGAAAATTAAGTATTGCTCATGAAGAAAATAGACAGTTATATTATATTGGTCCCGTGGCGTATGTACAGTTTTTTCAAGGATCGGCTCTAGGAAGGTATAGGGCACTCTTGCAAAATTCGCCTCGGGAAGTTCCACACCTTAGCCAATTATTCAACCGCCAAGCAGTAGTGTGCAAGCATTACTGTGTTCCGGATTGAAGGGCCATGTGTCTAGCGTAATTACTGGGCATACAGAGATTTAACAGCTAACATCTCAGGGTGACGAGCACAGTGCATTGCCGCGTAAGTTTTGGACTGTTGAAGTTCAAAATTCTGGGTGGCACTGAACTGTTATGGGAAAGCGTAGCGCTTAACATCAGGTGAGCGACTTGATCGTCTCGTCACCTAGTAACATAAAAAATAAAATAAAAAATACCTCATCATTATAAACAACTTTTACTATGGGACCAACCCTGAAACCGTCAATCACACTCGACAAAATGTACGGAACAGCTAATGCTGTTTTGTCCTTTAAGGCCACTCTAACCGACGTTCTTAGCGAATATTGCGCAGTTTTTGGCGGGAACGTGAAAAGGTCATGTCGCGTCATTGTATTATTTTCCAAACTTTTTTTTTTTTTTTTTTTTCATGTATTAATGTGTAAAAACTGTGGATAGAAACAGCGTTGGCGAAAAGTATAATGTCGTGAAACGTGACTTTTCATGTTGCTGCCAAAACTTCTTAAAAACCTTTAGTAAAGTTTTTACCACTGAAGCATGGCTTGGACTTGAACGTGACTTAATTTGCTTGACTTAGACTATGACTGAGACCCGTTTTAATTGTGTAATATTTGACTTCACTTGTAATATTACAATCACAGAACAGAGTTTTTTTTTGTCCTCTGTGATTACAACACTGGCTAACTACACAAAAAAAAACGAGCATTGCGACTTGCGGCTATATTCACAGAACTCAAAAACAGTTCCGCGTAATGTAAAACATGATTGAATGTTCAGGTGATATTCTACTGCGTGATGTGCATAGAGAACAGCCTGCTCGTCACGCTGTGGTGGATGTCGGGCCGCGCGCGGCGCGCCGCCGCCCTGGCCGGCGCCGCCGCCGCCGCCTTCCTCGCGGGGATACTGTTCATGCTGCTCTACTACAGGTCACGAGGCGTACTAATCTACTTTTGTATTTGATTGACAGGCTAGGCGTTTGACCAAAACTCGACTCTTTTTTTACATTATTTTATTCAACTTGCAATGTGTGTACGTTCAGGTGAAATCTTGCAACTCAATTTTAGCCCAGTTCCTCTTGTTCAATTGAGTTGAAATTTTGCTTGCCTGTCCGATGACAATACAATATTATGAGCGCGAGCTGATCTGATGATGGAGGCGGAAGGTGGATAACGGAACTCCTCAGTAATTAACACTAGACTGATGGAGTTTGGATTTATTTCGATCAGCTTACAGTAACAATAACGGATTTTATAAAAGCATGTCTAGAAATATAAATTTTTCCACAAACACTTATTTAAAATACCAAGCCGCAAACAAGCAGACGGTCCACCTGATGGTAAGCAGTAACCCTTTTAGACACCCTTTTTAAAACGCACCACGTTATAGCTCGGTGGAAAGGCCAAAAACCCCAGTTCACTAACCTATTATATCATCCTCGCTCCGTTAAGGATCTTTATATAAGAAATGTCTATAATATGTGTATATCAATATATAGCAGCCCGCCCCGGCTTCGCACGGGTATTTAACAAAAAAATAAAAATTATAATACACACACAAAAACCCTTCTATTTGCGTCTAGTTACAAAAAAAAAAGAAAATTATAAAGAAACCTAAAAAGCTACCCAACAGCGAAAGAATTTTTCAAATCGATTCTGTAGTTTCGGAGCCTATTCAATGCAAAAAAACAAATAATCAAATCTTTCCTCTTTATAATATTGGTATAGATAACAAGATAGCGAATGACATTAAAGTGTTGGAAGGGAATTAATTTAAGAATACTTTGACTCACTGGCAACTGGCAACTGTTTCTATAGCCATCAAAGAATTTAATAATCATTAATACAATTTATATAACTATAATAATATATATAATTTTAGAGTATAGTTCAATAACATAAAATATTTGCGTCTGCTTGCAGACTAGATACAGCGTGATACTAAAATGATTTGTAACACCATTATTAACATGTATTATTGCAAATAAATGATTTGATTGATTGATTGAAGGATATTAATAAGCGTTAAAAAAAAAACATCTTGCAGGACCGCCGAAAGAGCGAAAAAAGCGAAAGGAAAACTTTGAAAGATATGGTAGTGAGCGTTTTGACGGATCTTAAGTGACGATGTGGTCGAAGATGAAAACACACCCAGCCTGGCATGGGAAGTGTGGCTGTCGGAATAGTCCCTAATGTGCTTGGCGACAGATTTTCAACTTGTAGGTAAACTACAGCTGGAGAGGTCGAACAGTTTGGCTTAATTCCTAGCCTACAATGCAACAATTACCAACAGAATATTATTACCTATCGGTAAATTTTGATTGGAGAAAACTTATAAAAACAATTACTTTTCAGATATTTCCACGTAAGGAGACTGGGCTACATGTTAGGGGAGAACCAACAGGGGACAAATAGTACAAATGCTTCCTCGCAAAATAAACATGGTAAGAGCAGTACTCAGTCGTATTAGGCAGCGCTGTATCACTCCAAGCGCCAAGCGTTAAGCTTTGAAACCCGCAGGCGTCTCTTCTACACCTAACCCGAAGCGTCTATAGCCTTTAAACCCGCAAAGGCCCCTGCGGGTAACCCGCGAGACTCGCAGGCGTAGCCTCTTTGTTGTCTAATCCACAGATTCTGCTTTGATATTAAGTAATCATTAATGTGTTTTTCCTGTAGGTAAACAGTCAAACCAAGCAGAGAACGCGGTCATACCGGGAGTCTTCAACTGTAGATTTACAAACCCCGTCAATAGGTACGTGTGTACGGATTCTTTTAAAAACTAACAAAAAGACCGACCGTGAAATCGCGAACTTATTCTAATCCTAACTAATATTATAAATGCGAAAGTAACTCTGTCTCTTTGTCTGGTTGTTTGTCGCTTTATCACAGCTAAACAGCTGGACGGATTGACCTGAATTTTTGCCTAGATATTACTAGAAGGGTCGGACACGGACATATGCTACTTTTTTTTTGTATTTCCACGCGAACGAAGTCGCGGGTAACAGCACTAGTAAACTATGAAATCAGGTATTCAATAGAAAAATGTCAATGACACTCGACAAAATTTAAGAACAGCTGATTTTTTTTTGCTCGGTTTCAGGATTGGGCCCATAGTAAAACTTGTTTACAATCATGAGTACTATAAGTCCCTAACGGTTTAGCATACTCTTTCCTTATAACCCAGTATAAAAAAAACGTTTTCATACAGTGCTGCGAACGGTCGCAAGAAGAAGAAGCCGACATCGTTCGTGCCGCCCCCCGCCCCGCCGCCCGCCCCCGCCCCCGCCTTCTGGCGCCGGCCGCAGCCCGCGGCCGCCCCCCACCACAACCACCACGTCAGTAACCACACACTTAGTAGACAATAGACAATTAATTGTTGGGTGTGTTAGTATAAGATTTGTTATTTTTTTCCAAAATGAAAAACTCCAAATTCATCTAGTAACCTATCACTGTACCCTCCAGGGCGGGTCCTCAGAAAACGAAGGCTCCAGCGTCGGCTCCCGAGTCAATATCCAGCAAAAGCTCCAAGAAAAGAAACAGAAACAACTCGCCGAGCTCCGAGTCATAGAGGAAGAAATAAAACAAGGCAAACTAGCCAAAACTACACCAGTGGCCGCCGAGGAAATATACAGCAGTCTTCAAAGACAGCCTATACCCCGGGCGAAGACCCACGCGGAGCCCCCGGCCTGGCCCAGCATAGAAATGACGCACTCGTACCAGAACTACCCCGTACTACCCCACAACTGCAACATCTACCCTACCTACACGGAAATAAAGCCAGAATTCCCTTTCCAAAACGGAAATCCTACCGACTTGAAAGTACGACAATACAATACTAGAACGTTCTACGAAAACCCTGCTAGCTTGAGGAGTGACGTCACGAGGACGCCCGTTCGGTCGCCAAATTACTTGGAAACTCGCACGTACGAGGGTAATACTTGCGCGAGTCCCAGAAACGTACTAAACAGTAGTCCAGGAAACTATATCACGGACACGAATAACTACGAAAGTAACATAGAAAAGTCTAGAATACAAAACGGGATATACTCGGAAGGTCACGTGAGAGAGTATTCCGGGTACTGCGAAAGTAACCAGTACAAATATAGCGATAAGGATGAATATAGCTCGCCGCTGCAGCATATAGGAGTGCAGCCGATTGATAATTTGAGGACATATAATGAGCCTTGTAACCAGTACAACCAAAATTGTGAAAGGTATGTTTTTTTTTTATCAGTGACGAGACGAGCAAGTCGCTCACCTGATGTTAAACGTCACGCTTGCCCATAACAGTTCAGTGTCCCCCAGAATTTTGAACTTCAAGAGTTCATAACCATGCGCGGCAATGCACTGCGCTCGTCACCCTGAGAATTAGATGTTAAATCTCGGTATGCTCTGTAATTACGCTGGAAACATTGCCCTTCAGTCCAGAACACAGTAATGTTTGCACACTACTGCTTGGCGGTTGAATAACTGGCAAAGGTATACTTCCCCAGGCGGACTCCAAAAGAAAAACACGAATAAATCCATTGTAAAATAATTAATCGCAGAAATCAATTAGGCTGATCAAATCAACTTGTTTCTCTAAGAGGTCCATTGTCCCACTAAGTTGGATTTTTAGGGGGATAATGGACCTCGTTTAACACACGAAGAAACCCATCTTCCTTCTAAACAATTAACAGCTCAAGAAGCCCACTATACCTAAGGAAAGAATTGTCCCTCTAAGAAATCCCTTGTCTTTCTCGTAAATTCATTGCTAAGGAAAAATACTGTCCCTCAAGAAATCCAATAATAGTTTCAATAGAAGGTCCATTGTGCCTCAAAAAAATCCATTGTCCTCCTCATCAATTAATTGCTCAAGAAGTCCACGGTACCTCTAGAAATCCATTGTCTATCTAAGCAAATAATTGTTCCTCTAAGAGGCCTATGGCCTCTCTCAGAAATTCCATTGTCCCTCTAAGAAACTTACGATCACTCTCAGAAATTCCATTGTCCGTCTAAAAATTCCTGGTGTCTCAGAAATTCCATTTACCCTCTAAGAAACCCATGATCACTCTTAGAAATTCCACTGTCCCTCTAAAAAATTCCTGGTGTCTCAGAAATTCCATTTACCCTCTAAGAAACCCATGGTCACTCTTAGAAATTCCACTGTCCCTCTAAAAAATTCATGGTCTCTCAGAAATTCCATTGTCCCTCTAATAAATCCAGTGTCGCACTGTTATGTGTTAGGTAATGTTTGATTAGTTTGAGTTTATGTACGTATGTGCGTAGGTTCGAGTACCTGCGCGGCGGGGGCGGGGGCGGGGGCGGGGGCGCGGCGCTGCGCGCGCTGGCGCGGTGCCGCACGCCCGAGATCCTGCTCGCGCCGCACTACCTGCGGCCCGCGGGCGCGCCCGCCTGCTGCCACGCGCCCGCGCCCGCGCCCGCGCACGCGCCGCCACACCCTATAGCGTTAGTACTACCGCTACACAACAACTGCCTATTCGGGTTTTTTGGCAGGAACGTGAAGAATTCATGTCGCGTCATTTTATTATTTTCCAAAACTAGTGTTATTTCGAGTGTTCATGTGTAAAAACGGTGAATTTTTACCCGTTAAGTGTTCGTGAACATGCACGGGTGTTGGTGAATGGTATAATGTCGTGAAACGTGACTCTTCGTTCTGTTTCCAAAACTCCAGAGAAACCTCTAGTAGTCTCCACCATTTTTCTGGGGCATGACGTGGTCTTGACCGTGACTTACTTTGCTTGACTTAGACTACGAGTGAGACTTGTTTTAATTGTGAAATATTTGACTTCACTTGAAATATTACAATACTTGACATTGCCTAAATACAAAATGTGTGAAGCCAATACATAAGAGAAAAAAAACGGCCTATTCTTTCTAAATCGTTTTGCTTTCGACCATAACCTACCTTAAACCATGAATTAGTTACACTATACTTCATACCACATGGTATAGTTCTCTATTTTAATTTACCAGAAAAATAATTAGTGTTATTTACTTCCCTTACTAAAACTATACGTGAAATATGATGATTACCGATCAAAGTCAGAAAATGTTCCTAAACAAAACATTACAGCCCTACATGGGCAGTCGGGTAATAATGTAATAATAAGAACCGGATGTAGGATCCAGTTTTTATTACATTAGTAAGAAGCCTAACGCTATTTTTAATGAGGTAATTATTAGTGACTAGCTGCGCCCGCGGTTTCGCTTTCGGGATAAAAAATCCGCTCAGCCGTAAAAAAAAGGCTATATGTTAATCCAGGGTATAAGCTACCTCCATACCAAATTTCATTCAAATCCGTTCAGCCGTTAGAGTTGAACGGGAAAAAACACACTTACATACTTACACCTGCTTTCTTATCCCGGAAAAATACTCGGTTTCTGTAGAATAGCGGATGAAACCGCGGGACCCAGCTAGTATACGATAACTGAATAAAATCCGGAACAGACTCAAATTTTACATTTTGCAATATCATCTCTATTTGCGCTATGTTAGAGTTAGAGTGTATTTCAGACGACCGTAAGCAGGCAGAGTCGTCGGCGACAATAATGCATTATGGCTCAAGCGTTAATACTTTTTCTATGTTCCGTACCTCCAGACTGTTTTATTTAATTTAATATTGATTCATAAATGTTAACTTGCAATAACTTTGGCATTATGACGTGATCAAAAAATCTGACTGAACATTTTAGGTCTCTAGTCAATAATTGAAAAGTAGTGGTACATAGGTACAAAATATTCACACACTTCATTATGCGGTCGAGTGGCCGCGATTCAGAAAAAGCCGATGTGTCACACGCACCATGCTATGTGGAATGGATTATAACCAAATACTAGTATTTAATTGGGAGGATTCTGTGGAGCTCTTTTTCCCTGTAAAATAATTTTTTAAAAAGTATTAAAAAAAAATTTAAAAAGGCAATACATATATTGGTGCCAAAATTGACGTATCTAAGAACATTGTACTCGGACATTGGACATTGTGATAATGTAAAAAGATGAAATAATGAGTAGTATAATTTATTATATGTGTAGGGGCCGGAAGGAGGGCGGCAGCAGCGGGGGCGAGTCCAGCCCTGGCGGCGCGCGCGACACGCCGCGCCCGCCCAGCGACATCGACAGCCAGGTAACAAACACACTCCACTAGGTATAAAAAACTTACTTAATCTTAAATACATCGGTGGCGATTCTGTTGTACCACTCACTAAACTAATCTGACAGCACTAAAATTAGCTGCGTCTCTTTTCATATATTGAACGAAAATGATGGCAACAATTTTAGAGCTGACAAATTTATCTTAGTCTAGAAAATGACACAGCGCAATCGACACCATTATGGAAACTAACAAATACTGCTCATTGAAATTAAATCGTAATAAAACAACCAGCAATAAATGTTAGTCAAACGCCTAGCTTCAATAAAGGTATATTTATTTTATTCATTAATTATTGTCATTGTGTCGTTTCTAGGATTTATTGTCTAAGTTATTTTTTTTTTAAGTTATATAAAGAATTTTAGACAACATACAAAAAAAAAAGATATCGGATAACATTTTAGGGAAACAGATGGCGCTTTTTGTATGGACAGGTAGGTGGTATGCTCTTTATGAAGCTAATTGGAATAAAAGTGACTTTTCAATTCAGTGCCCTCATAGTTATGTAGATAAAAACTCTTATTTTGAGATATGTTTTTTTTGGTTCTGTCATCTAGTTAGTATAATAGCCTGGAGAGAAAACATGATTACATGACATTTTCTCGATACAAAAACATTGAAGAAACGTCGATTTACACACATTTTTCGGTGGCGCTCGGAACCCCTAGTGTATATTCTAGTGATTATTACACTAATAGGTTATAATAATATCTAGGATAGTCGAACAGAATTTTGAGTGATTTCCTGGTTTAGTTGTAATTAGTAATTGTCTGATTTTTTTACTAGCGCGCGCTAGATATCTCTTTTCATCTGCGCGCGAAAGTGTATAGCGCTATCTTTGTCTCGAAATAGCCTATTAACGCGATCGAATAAATACAATAAAAGAGTCGTCATTGTATTATTTTCCAAAATTTGTGTTTGTTTCAAGTATTTCTGTGTAAAAATGGTGGATTGAGTGTTGTTGAACGTGCACGAGTGTTGGTGGATCGTATAAAGTTGTGAAACGTGACTCTTCGTGTTGTTTCCAAAACTCCATAAAAACATCTAGCAAAGTCACCACCACTTTACTGGGGCGTGACGTGGACTCGACCGTAATTCACTTTGCTTGACTAACCCCCGAATACTGAAACGTTCGTTAACTTTGACAACAGATAATTTCTAATGCTGCCTTTGTCTGGCACTAAGCAAATGACACCAAATGACCCCTGAATACTGAAACGTAAGATTAAGTCTATTGCTGCCTTTGTCATTTTCTTACTGCCAGACAAAGGCAGTATTAGAGTTAATCTATTGTATTCAGTATTCGGGGGTTAGACTATAAAAAATAAATAAATGTGTGGAGCCAAAACATTAAGTGACAAAAACACAATTGAAAAAACTCGCACTATGCAGACCATCAGAGAAGAAGGCCGTAACAAGATCACAAATCATATAGTTGTATGTCCAAGGGTAACATGTAACAAGATCTGTTGTTGGTTGTTGCAGATATCGCTCCCGCGCTCGTACACGTTGCCGCGCGAGTTCCGCTACTGGCGGCGGCGGCCGCGCCTGCGCGACGCGCACCTCCCCAGCAACAACAGCAGCGACGGTGAGAACCGCACGCTACTAACATATTACCAAAGAAAACCTACACGAGAAGAACAACAATCTCATACAAAAAAGTGTACACCCGAAAAATCTGCTTAAAACTAGGTCGTAATAAGGTCGTGAGGTCTCTTATCGAACTGAGACCTCACGACCTTATATATTGACATTCGATTTTGCTCTTATTCAAAATTCTTGTTAATCGATCTAATAAAGTTGAACTTGAAATTGAACCTTTGCGCCAAATATTATCAAAATCGGCCTGTACATGGCGCCGCAGCAAACTTCATATATGTCTTGAGGGGAAATACCCCACCAATCAAATATAGTCGAGTAGTAAAAAAATATATAAAGTTGTAAAATTGCGATTGTGCAAAGTTTGTGCTCGTAAGGTTCGTGTCTACATCACTTGAAATATTACAAAATACACTAACAAGCCAAACTATAAGAGGGAAATCGCACATTGAGTTTTACGCGATCCTTTTTGCCTCACACCTGCAAATTGTGGAATGAGCTTCCACCAGCGGTTTTTCGTAGTGACTACAACATGGGGTTCTTCAAAAGGGCTGTTAATAGTCTTTAAAGGTCGGCAACGTATCCGTGATGCCCCTGGTGTTACAGGTATCCAAAGGCGACGGTGATCGCTTACCATCAGGCGGCCCGTCTGCTTGTTTGCCACCTATGACATTAAAAAAAATGAGAACAATCTGTCGGCAGGCGACGTGGACAGCGCCGACGAGAACGAGAGCGACCGGCGCTCGAACTGCTCCGCCGGGTCGCAGCTGCAGAGCGCGCCGCACGCGGAGTACTACCCGCGGCCCGACATGCTGCCGCGCCACGAGCCCTACGACTGCGAGCGCCGGCGCCGCGCGCCCAGGAAGCACCCGCCCAAGCCCGAGACCAGACTCTGATGCCGGCCCCACGCCCACCAACTAAAAGCCTCGCCACATGGCCTGACCTGACATCGTTTGAAAAAGATGGCTATACATAAGTTTCCGGGGGAGCGAAAGGGAGAAGCTATAACCTTAATAGTTTGTTTCTTTTGCTCCCGTGAAATTCAAATCTAGCTGTCCCTTTCACACGATGTCAGGTCAGGCCATGTATAGACACCTTAACATGACTCGTCAGCTCGCCATAAGAGAGGTTGTCCATATTACGTACTAGCGACCCGCCCCAGCTTCGCACGGGTGTAATTTAGAAAAAATATATAACTTAAAACGACTGTTGATTGTGCCTATTCAAACGACTTAATTATTTGTGTAACAAAATGTGCAGCTATTTTTAATCCGTCCATAATCAATGTTATTGGATCTCTTTGTATTGTGAATCTAACTCATAAATCATAAGACTTCTTAGTTCATAAACTGTATACAATTCTTATTTAAGTGTACCTATGTGTATATTAGAGGTATATATTGTATAAAACTGTATTATACACTAACCGAGGAAGAGGTGAAAAATAAAACAATTATTTCAAACTTTTTTTTATTTTTATTATCTATATTCCAATTGTAAAAGGGGAACCAGTCACTCGCTCACTCCGTGTTCACTACTTTACTACAGATCTCGGCCATTTACACATTTATAAAGAAACATCAACCGAAATAGGTTAAAATTCACAAATACACATTTAATGTTGATTAAATCTATCTTAATACTAAGAGGACCGGGCTCGCGGAGAGACGCGGTCTTATGCAGGACTGCAATGTTAGAGACGTCTAACGACATAAATATGTCGTTAGCCCTTGTGCCAAACACATCACTATGACGCAAAGACTTTATCGTGACGATACGTTCGATAAACACTTCATACTGGCAACGTAAAAAGACTGATCGAGCAATGAAACTATTGCAAAGCTGGCGACTCGAGGCTGAACAGCTGTTGGTATGTATAAGCTGATCTATGGTATCTAGCCAATGATATATATGCTTTAGGCAAAAATCTGGGTCATCTATGATGTGTATATCACCCGAGCTCGTGAGTTAGGTAATTTGCTGTTTTATTCCAACATAGCTAAGCTTTGTTTTTCTTTTATATACCGTAAAAATCTAGATAAAACTCAAAAAAAATAGTTCTAAGACATCATAGCATTAAATTTACTCTGTACAACAGTTTTGTTGGTTTGATTATCGCTCTGCAAGCCGCGCAGTTTAAAACGACGCTGCATTCAAGGGGCCAGATAGTATTAGTATGCTTCCGCATTGCAGTTTTCACAATAAACACATCGCTTCATAGCAATGTATTTGGGCTCATTTCATGCGACCGGGAGCAGATATATCTGAGAGGATATATCTGCTCCGGTACGCATCGGTGTCTCCGCGCGCTCGGCCCCGCCTACAATATAGCTCAACCACGGACTTAGCGACGACTTCGGCCACAAGATTAAAAAAAAACAATATCAAATGCTATAAAGCACCTAGTCATGCGGGCGATCTATCCGAAATCAACTTAACTACTCAGAAGTAAAAAACAACGTTGGCCGATTTTTAAGCTGAGCTCTGATATCGAGTTAAAAAATAAGTTTTTTATAAAACACAGGCCGTCTGCAATATTGTAAAAATAAGTGCCAATGAGTAATATCCTTGAACACATTGCTTTAACGCTAAAATTATGCGAACGAGAAATTTACAAAGCTTCCTTCTCAGCTGTTGTACCTTGGGCCATAATTACCAAAATAGATACGATTATATCTAACCCGCGTTTAAAATTTATACGACTATACAGCTTTATATATCTCGAATGTTATGTAATGCAGTCCCGGATCTTGCATGTGTATTTACACACCTTAAAAGTACACTTAATTCCTTATAATAGTTATGCCATAGAGCCCGAACGCGAGAAAAAACTATCTCGACATTTAAAAATAATTCTTATTTTTTTTCAAATTTATTTCCAAACCAAAAACTATTAACAAATATTAAAATTAGGAAACGTATAGTACTGTAAAATTTTTTACATTATGAATGTATCATTTCCCCCCTTAAAATACTGCGTCTGCGACATTAACAAATTAATCAATACATACAAAAATATTTTATGTTGTATATTGAAATAAAAAAAAAAAAAAACTCATTAATTAAAATATAATTTTGAGTCATTAAAAGTAGTTTTAAGCAAGCTGATGACTAACAGCCAATTATAGAAAATGATTTTGACATAACCAAACATGTCTATAAAGTTGCAATTTTGACAACTTTTACATTCGCTACAAATATCAATACATTATTTTTTTCTTAAATTTTGATTCCGCACAAAGTGTTTTTATTTTAGCAACTATCAACTTTCGTGACATTTAAAAGTATAGTATTTCAAAATAAAAACAATTCCTGGTCTAAGTCAACAATTTCAGTCAAAATCATGCTTCAGTAAAGCAATGGAATACTGGAAGCTTTGAATCAATGTTGTATTGTAGGTGAGGCATGATATATATAAATTTTTGGCGCAAATGTCAATGTCGATAAATTCACAACTAGATACCATCTCGATCTGTCAAAATCTCTTTACTATATCGGCTCCGGTATCATCATATTTAGTCAATATGTGTCCCACAATACATTAGAATAGAAGATAACAAGTTGTCATCATTAAATCGGCAACGGAAACAAGTAACAAAATCACAACTCCCACAGGACAGACGAAAAATAAAACGATTCCTTACATAATACACTAAAAACTGCTTTTACTTGTGTTATCCTTAAGCTAAAGGGAATTATTTCCTACAACATAAAATTACATTATAGCCCGGACCGCGCTTTCCGAACTCATAAAACTGAACGGGCGAACATTGCCGGATAAAGGCCAACGCACACGAGAAACCTTTTCCGCGGGCAACAGTGTGCAAGGGACCGCGGGTGAACGCAGACGTTGCACTTTTGTCTATTATGATTCAAGCATTTTATGCAAGCAAATTGCTCAAAGTTAAAAATAATTAAGTTACACAGATGTGACTCGCGATCGTTTGTGTCAGACGTCGTCCTAATTGAGCGCGATTACGCGATCATCGTTAGTTGGCGCGAATTTTGTTCGTACGAATCCGCGACCAAACGTATTGGTGCCCATTAGGTGTACTAATTGTCATTTTAGTCATCGCGCGAACGTCAGAGCCGTCTCCCTGATTCGGCTATCTCGTTCGCACCTTTTCAACATTTTTGTAATATAAAATTAGCAAAGAGGAATTTTAAAAAAATACATTTAATATCTTAAGAATAACATTACCAATGTTTTATAGTCATTTTTATGTTATTTTTTTATTTTGGCAAAAGAGAAATTAAGAAAACTCAAAAAAATAATGTTTTTTTCCTTCTCCTTCGCCAAAATACAAAATAATAATTTGAAAATTGCTATAAAACATTTGCAATGGTATTCTAAAGATGTTAAATGATATATTTTTGTGATTCCTCTCTGTAATTTTTAAATTAAAAAATGTCTAAAAATTGCGAACGATATAGTGAGAATCAGGGAAGCAAGCCCTTAAGTCAAAATTCCTGCGACTAGCCTTGGTTGCGTAATCGCGTTATATCAGGACGACGCCTCGTTCACTGTGCGACTCGGTACGGCCGCGACACTTCGGCACACGACCACACCGAACTTTTAGTCTGCCGTGTGTTCTATTTTGCGCAAATCGCAGTCTCTCGTGAGCCTAGACCTCAATAATCACTTTCGATTTTTTTACCATTTTAAATGCAAGATATTAGAAAAATAGCTATTTGTTATGACACGTCCACAATAGCAAAATTTATTGCGTAACTTACCCCCGAATACTGAAACGTTTGTTAACTTTGACGACAGATTAAGTCTATTGCTGTCTTTGTCATTTGCGTAGTGCCAGACAAAGGCAGTATTATAATTAATCTTTTGTCAAAGTTAACAAACGATTCAGTATTCGGGGGTTACGACTCATCTTATACTGATGTGAACTATGAGAATGAGCCAACCTGATGATCTCATGACATCTGGCAGATCAGTACAAAATTGGACGCGTTTCAATTCACGTCAACAGCACTAATGAGAACCAACAAGGCACGAAAAATATATATTTGCGCCGTGTTAGTTCCGAGTAGCGCTGTTGGCGTAATTCAGACCACGGCACCGATCGTTTAAACCACTTATAAATTAGAGTTGTGGACATCCCACTGGATCTCAATTAGAGAATCATCGAAAACCGATTTTTCACAATATTCGCCTGTTCAAATTTCTTGTCAATATCGAGAACGTGATGTTGGTCGTCTTGAAAGTACGTGCTGTCGCAATGTGTATATTACACAAATAAACACGAATAGGGAATATGCGTGATTGTTTTAATCATTTTAATCGATTTACTGTGTCATGTGTATATCATAGCCGGCAAATATCTTGAAAGATTACGACAAACATCTTGAGCAAAGAGGGTCGTAGGAAAATTTGACGCATATACACTTACGTCAAATTTCCCCGTGCAGCATTCTCTCTGCCAGAGACCTAAAAAATCGACTGTTGCGCAAGATGACGTAATTTTTGAAGATATTTGCAGCCAGCGTAATAGGTTCTTTAAAGCCTATTTGTAAATATTGTTTAGTACTATAGTACAAAAACCAATAAATTGATGGCAATTTGATTTAACGGAAGCAATACTGTTGATAGACCGAATGACGTAAAATCACCATAATTTTTTTTCTGATCATGGTCTGTTTGTTCCCAATCAACAATAATAAATTAATAGCTCTCTTAGAAATAACTGAATGTAATCAAAATATTAATGAGCTAACAAGTTTTTTTTTTTTTTTGTTGTTTTTAACAAACTTTAAACTTTGCTGGATAAAGGCCAACAAACAAGAGAAACCTCTTGCGCGGGCAAAAAACCCTTAGGCGCGGGCGAAAAACCTTTTGCGCGGGAAAGAAACCTTTTGCGTGAGCGAGAAACCCTTCGGGCGGGTGAGAAACCCTTCGCGGGGTCGAGAAATCTATTGCGCAGTAAATAAACCTTTAGCGCGGAAGACATGCATATTCCCTATTAAGTTCATGAGCACTTGTGAATTTCAACTTTTTTACCTTGACAATAAAAGTGGTTCCCAAGATGTAGTGTCGGCGGAACGCGGCGGGCGTATTAGTACTAGTTTTCATTATGTGTGTGGCTTATTTCTAATATTTATTGTATGCGGCCGAGCGGTCACTGCTCACGATGATATGAGCTGAAAACAAATACATTTTAGATATTTTCAAATTTATTACCGAGGCATGCGTGAGTTAGTATAATTATGAGTTTTTTTTTTATGGTTATCCGGCTAGATGAATGGCCACAACTCGCCTGATGTTAAGTGCCATCACTTCCGTCGAAAATATAGTAACACACAAACAAAAAATACTGACATACACCCCAAAAACATTACGCTAAACAGGCACCCTCCAATGATGGCTATACCATTCAAACATACTAAACGTTTCCAATCCACCTTCTTAGTAAGGACAGCAGAGGTGTGGAACTCTTTACCTGCGCTGTCTTTCAGAACAAATACTATCCGGGACTGTTCAAGAAAAGAGCAAGCTTCCTAAGCAAGTGTGCTACATCCTCGGCCACATCGTCGCTTTCCATCAGGTGAGATTGTGGTCAAACGACTGCCTAGCCCGATAAAAAAAAAAGGCTTTTTGGGCAGTCAGGTAAATAATTTCAATGTGCGAACGAGTGTCCCTTTCTTAACAATAAAATAATCTATGCAGACTATTATGAATCAAAAGGGACAAAGTACAAAACAAAAGCATGCAAAAAAAATACTAAGCAAAATATAACTACCTTGATATGGAAACTGGGTGTTTATCTGTTCCGACATCGTTGCAGTAATTTAACATTTTATTTTATAATATATTATTATTGTAATAATATATAGCTATGTCCTTTTATAAACTATAGGTATACTATGTAGACATCTACACTCCTCCCTTATCGCCTAACATCTTAAATACACTGCAACAAACAAAAATAAAACAAATTAAAATAATATAAAAATAGTCATGCTTGGCAAGCGTACGGAAAATTCATGCTCTAAGAATGAAAGACCAGATTGATCAGATTGAAAGACCACCTGGAGAAGATGACTGGTGGATTCGTTAAACAGAAGATTTTATCATGTGGCATCACCCATATCACCACTACAGCTTGACCAGCTCACATCATCAATATCAACACTACCACCTTCTGCACTGGAGCAAGTGTGGCAGCGACCGAGAGCTTCGCTTCAGTAGATATGCTCGGAGGAAATGCACAAATCATCCCATACGGGACCTGAAGTCCTGGTCCAGCCTCAAGTCCACACATCAAAATTTGCCAGTAAAATTGTGTGCTTCTCAGGATATAACTTTTTTTTTATTCCGGTGTGGTGGAAAAACGCGAGGCACAGTTAGTAATACCATAGGCTGGTGATGATGGTACGTACCGACTTGACTGTAGCCTTGATGAAGTCCTTCTTGTGCGCGAGGTCGAAGTCCGGGTAGTGCGAGTAGACCTGCTTGCAGACCGTCTTCATCGTGATCTGCTCCAGGTTCGCGCCTTCCAGGATCTGCTTCACGTACTTCTTGATCTCATCGTCCTGTCAAACAATAACACTCATGACAAAGTTGTGCTGAAGGAATCTTTAGTAAAGTCCACCTGGGGAAGTACCTTTTCCGGTTATTCAATCGCCAAGCAGTAGTGTGCAAAGATTACTGTTCTACGAATTTTAGCCTAAGCTCTTGGGCCCATTACCATTTTTTTTTTTTTTAAATATTTATTTGCTTGCGTTTGACTGTCATCACGTCTGATGGCCCTAAGCGTTATTCTGCATATATCTACAAACTTACCGATAATTATTTTAAACCTCATTTCAGGCTAGGTGTATTGCCTATCCTCGACCACACCTTCACTTAACATCGGGCCTAGCCGTTCAATATAAAGAAAGAAAAAATTGCGAATGACATAGCAGCATGCGTAGTACTATGGGCGCGTCAAACGTATCCAAAGTAACTTGTAACTCACAGTGGGCGGTCGCTTCGCCTTCTTGTCCCCGGGTGCGTCGGACTCCTCTCCGCTCTCCTCCTCTTCGCTGCCCTCCTCCTCCTCGCTGCCCTCGGCAGACTCCTCTTCTGAAGAGGCCTTCTTGCCTTTCTTTGCGGGCGGTCGGCCGGCCGCTTTGCCTGCTGGCTTCTTCTTTCCTGCTGTATTAAAGTCATGGATAACACAAAACAGATTTTGTTGACATTATTTATTACAGTAGTTGTCATTAGCAAAAATTACATTAGTATGTCGATTTTTAGAATAGATAGCATCTACAAATATATAGATAGTTATATATATTATTATACATTATATTTATTTTTGTAAATTTTTGTATGCTGAGTGATAATAAAAGTTTGGCAATAAATAGAGAACCGGCAAATGAAAACGCTCACATTCCGATCATTAGGCACTGTTTATATGCCAATATCAAAAAGTATTTTTGCATTTTGTTTTTATTTTTAAATAGATTGAAATCAAGACAATTTCAGTAAATAGCTAAAGAAATATAAACCAATATTACCTGGAGGTGTGGGTGCTTTTCGCTTGACTGGCGTCGCTTTAGCGTTTGTCTTGGCAACGGGTCCTTTCCCTTTTTTCGCCGCCACTGCCGCCGGCCGGCCGCGCTTGTTCTTAGGCTCCTAGCGAATGCAATAAATAATTAGAACCTATATGAAACTTGAGCATATGGCAAGATTCGTGTGGTTCACACACTAATTCATAGACTTTGTCTCAAAGCCAACGCAGACTTTTTGGAGCACACTACAAAATAGAACGCAGAAATATGTGGCGTAATGCACACTAACAGTTGGCGCAGCACGTCCTAATTCTTGCGAATTCCGGACATCGAACGTGACACTCGATGTTCTCGAAGAATTTCGACTCTGTTGCTTTAGAAGTAGGCCTTATCTAAGTTCTTACATCAGACTCCTCTGCCTCGCTGGCGGACTCGTTCTCGCTCTCGCTCTCCGACTTTTCACTCTCGTCTTCACTCTCGGACCGCGCCCGCCGGCCGCGGCCCTTGGCTGCTGGCTGTTAAATAAAAATGTAGCGTAACAACAAGAAACTCAAAGGATTTATTTTTTATATTTTTTTGTTTTATTATTGACATGTAGGACTTGATATAATATAATGCATAATTTAATTTTATGTTTCTTTTTTTTTGTATTTGAAGTTCTTTTTATGTGGAATTTGGACCTTTGTAATCTGAATTAAATGATTTGATTTGATAAGTACGCTATTTCTCGTGAATGTTAAATAGCACGTGGCATTACACACCTCGTAATTAATCTTTTTACCCGACTACGTAAAAGAAGGGTTATGAATTTTTCTGAAAAAACCTGCAACAATTTGCGTTTTATGAACATATTTTTGACAGACTGTTCCAGGTTTGAATGTGCGTTTCAATGTGTAATCATTTAGCCTTAAAGGCTTAACAGAGGCTGTTATTAGGTCCGTAGTATCTTATAAAACTACATTTTTGCGATTAGATTTTTTGTTCTTTTAGTACTTGTCCTCTATGTAGGTTTGTTGCATACCTTGGCTTTTTTGCCTTTGCCCTGCTTGCGGGTCCGCTTGCCGGGTTTGCCGGCGGAGCGGCGGCGCGCGGCGCCCGAGCTCTTGCGCTTGCGTGTCGCGGCCGGAGCGCCCTCGCCCGCCTCCGGGTCGAAGTCGGAATCCGCCTCTTCAGACCCGCTCGGGTTGAATGAACCCTGAATTAACAAACAATCATTAAAAAAAAAAAAAAAAAGGAGCGACGAGTAATCCTCCAATTACAATTACACGATCATTCATCATCATCAGCCAGAAGACGTCCACTGCTGAACATAGGCCTTCTCCTTTGAGCGACACACTGAACGACAAATCTGCTATTTGCATCTGGTTGCCGGCGACTTTCATAATGTCGTATGTACACATAGTGGGAGGCCTACCTATGCTGCGTCTTCCGGTTATACAATCATTAGAAACAGAAATATATTTTAGAAGAATATAGCTGCAGTCGTATGAGGACAAATAAAGCTTCGAGGTATTATTACGGCACATGTAATTTCACAGCTTGGAAGTTATGGCAGTTTGAACTTTTCTTCAAGTGGCATCGTTTGCTACATCTTTCACAGTTTGTCATATGAAATTCTACTATCCGTGGCAAGATACATTTCAATGCTTTTTTTGAATCCGCTGTGACTCTTAGTGGATTATCGTGGCGTTAAAATATTTAAGTTTGACGAAAGGCGGTCATTTTGGTGCTGGAACAGACATGTAAGAGTGAAACAGTCATATAGGGGTGGAAGAGACATATAGGGGTGGAACAGTCGTATAAGAGCAGAACAATCATACAAGGGGGATACAGTCACATAAGGGCGGAACAGTCACACAGGGTGGAACAGACATTTAGGAATGGAACAGTCGTATAGGGGTGGAACAGTCATATAGGGGTGGAAGAGACATATAGGGGTGGAACAGTCGTATAAGAGCAGAACAATCATACAAGGGGGATACAGTCACATAAGGGCGGAACAGTCACACAGGGTGGAACAGACATTTAGGAATGGAACAGTCGTATAGGGGTGGAACAGTCATATAGGGGTGGAATAAACATCATATAGGGATGGAGCAGCTATGCCAGTGACTCAAGGCCATGCTCCATAATTTCATGGAGCTCAGTTGGTTTGAGTACACTGGCAGACTGGAAATTGCACGAAACGCCTCAAGTAAGACATAGTTGGAGGTCTTATCACCCAAATAGTGATATTTTTTGTTGGTATTACAGTGAACTCACATCGGAATCTTCTGATCCTTCTTTAGCGGGTTTTGGACCTTTAACTTTTGTTTCTGGATCACTCTCGTATTCTTCGTCGGAATAACCTGTAATGCAAATGTTTCAAATCTGTAGGTCAAACAGGTATCTAGTGTATTTCCACTTCAATATCCAGTCACACACATGTTTCACATTTACACGAGACAATGAAATTTTGATTTTCGCGTGACATATCCCGAGGATCAGATGTCATGTAATATCACAGATCGGTACTAAATTCCGTCATTAACATACTTGTTATACTTGATTATTATAACATTTATATATATTTTTTACATGTGACGTACACACGCATATATATTACGCATTCCAATACGAATTTATATTAGTAAATATATATATAATAAATAAATAAATAAACAAATATATATTACTATTATTTATGTGTTTTTCTTTTTCTATTCTCTTTGGCTATAAATACTGGTAAGATAATCAAAATTCTGTATTAGTGAATAATAGTATTTTTATTGTATAAGTACTTTGTTTTGACATGACTTAACACACACGTAGGAGAAGCCACTGGCACCTGACACACAGTCTTAGACTAGTTCTCGGAGCCAATGGATCAACACTAATTGTAAAAATTGAATTAATGTCAAAATAAAAAACTTTGTTCGTTTGTTTGCACACCGAGTATATGAACGTGTGCAGGTGCGAGTATTACCTCGGTTGTGCACCTTGACGGCGGCGGAGCGGCGCGGGCGGCCGCCGGGCGCGGCGGCGGGCGCGGGCGGCGGCCGGGCCACGCCCCGCGCGTGCGGGGAGTTCATCACGGGCTGGCGCAGGAATTCCACCAGCCGCGACGCCAGTTCCGACGCTGAACCTGACAGTCCAATATTCAACTTCAATACCAACACGATACAGTTCTAATATCTCTGAGGCTGCACATAATGACGTCGACTATTTTTTACCATTTTCTAAACTAAACTAAATTTGACAGCTCTAAAATTGTTGCCATCCTTTTCACACGTATTGAAAAGAAAAACACGCCGATAATTTTAGTCCTGATTGTTTTAGTTTAGTGAGTTGATTTAGTCCAGATTGGTTTAGTTTAGTGAGTGATACAACAGAATCGACGATGGTCTCGATTCCAGCATACCTCTCTCTAAACTAAACTGATCAAACAGGACTAAAATTATCTGTGTCTGTGTGTATTGTCTGTGTCATTTCAATGTGTGAAAAGAAATGGCAATAATTTTAGTGCTTTCAGTTTTAGTTTAGAAAGTGGTACAAAAGAATCGAAACTATTACCTACATGACAAGAAACAAATAAATTAATAGCAGTTCTGAAATGCATCGGGAAACAAATTACATACATATATATGACAGAGCAAAAGAGTGAGCTCGTGTAACAAAAAAAAAGCGGCTATTTTCTTGCTTCAGCATTTTTCCAAACCATTTTATCTTACGAACTGAAATTTTATCGAGTGTTGGTAATTCTTTTTGTATACCTTCTGATTCGCCCTATTGAACAGACTGCTCAGCATACAAATCTTGTTTTTACCCGACTAACCAAGAAGGAGGGTAGTGTTTTTGCGGTGCATGTCAGTATGTAAGTAGGTTTGTGTGTTCCTATAAGGCGTCCTGAAGACCGATTTGGCCAAGCATGATGTCGATTCTTCTTTAGTCCGGGGTGTCAAAGGCTACATTTTGCAGTAGGGTAATTAGTTTTTCTTTTAACAATATTACTTGTTTGTTCATGTGTCGGTCATCGGCACACTCCCTTCCTTCAAGTTCACCAGGATACCTGTTTGTCAAACATTCTTGACTTCCCTTGTCAAATGAAGCCGATGGGTAATTTGATGTTACCTTTCTTGTCCAAGTCGAGCATTTCACACATGGTCCGTAGCTGTTTCATTTCCATCTTGGAGGTTTCCTCGAGCTTGGCCTTGTAGTCCGAGGACCCGATGGCCCACTCGTATCCCTTGAATTTCTTTATGTTACGCTTCACATTGCGGTCTAGGCACAGTTGCTGTGGGGAGATGGGAAGATTAATGCCTTGCCTCACTTCTAAAAAAAAGGCACTGGACCAGGTACGCTAACGGCCCATAGCCTCAATGGTGTATTTCAAGGAGTTCCAACCCCTCCTAGGGGTGAGGCTAAGTCCTGTGGACGTCTAAGAGCTGATAAGAAGAAGAGTTTGAAAAAGATAAAAGATTTTACTCATAGTCTAACTTAAAAATTGTATTGTACTTGACTACAAAATTTTATAGAACTCAGATAAACCGTTCACAAATTATCGTCGGAGAAATATAGACACATACAAGCCCAAATTGTTCCCTTCGGTTCTCTCGGTCAATAAAGAAGTTAACTTATAGAATTTAGCACTTTAATAACAAAATTACTTCACTAGGTTTATCAATTACTAAGCTATTAGTCGATTACGAACGTGGCTTTATCATATCATTATTTACTTAGTTTTTCTTTTCCAGCTTCCATCACCTATATAATTGAAAAATAATTCACCTATTCAAAACATAGGCATCTGAAATTGATATCATAAAAGGAAATAATACTTATTCTAAAACTTCGATCTAACTAAGATTCGTCGTCTAATTTAAATTCGGGGATACAACACCGATTCTGAAAATTCCTTTACAGGTATTAAATTTCCACCTAAATGACATATAGGATGTTTTCATTCACAGCGCAGGTGAAGCCACAGAAAAACGAAAAAGAAAAAAAAAAAAAAATATATAGTCTCAAATAAGAATAAATCTTCATACCATCACAACCACAAAGAATGGATAACAAAAGGTCAAATGACTTACTCCATACAAGTACTGATGCAGCAGCTTTTGGTCCTGGGTCTTGAACCTAGAGAGTGACACCTCCACATTGCTGATGTGGCCGAGCGGGATGCCCTTACCGGCGGGCAGGGGCACCGGGGGCTCCGTTGGCTGTATAGAAGATATAAAACAGTCAAAAGGGGCAAACTGACTGCCCCGGTGGCTCAGTTGGTAGTGAACCTACTTTCTGTGTTTGGGGGCATGGGTTCGATTCCCATCTAGGACAAACATTTATGTGATGAATATTTGTGTTTGTTCTATGTCTGGGAAATATCTATGTACGTATATCAGTCTCTGGCAGCCATATTACAAGCTTTGCTTAGTTTGGGGTCAGATGACCGGGTGTGCAAAAAATGTCCCAGATAAAGGTCCCAGATTAAACATATACAACGTGTCTCAGAATGGAGCTGGAATCTTGAAAGGTGATTGAATATTGTAAGTACTCATCGTTATGAACAACTTTTACTTTGGGACCAAAACTGAAATCGCAAAAATGAACTGTTCCAGACATTTTGTCTAGTGTCATTGATATTTTTCAATGGATCTGCGTTTTCTACTTGAAACGTCATTGGTAAAAAGTAGAGTTTTTTTAGATCACATACCTCTTTCTTAGGCTTAGGCTTCGGAGCCTCTTCCGCACCCTCTTCCTCTTCCTCCTCCTCTTCTTCCTCCTCTTCCTCTACGTCTTCCTCGTCATCGTCGTCCTTGCTCTTCTTCTTGGCAGGTTTCTACAATTTTCAAATATATGTCACATCCAACAGTATTAAACACACACATCCATCCCATCCAACCTAAACTTTGTTGTTGTTGTTTATCCAACTTGACCGTGACTTAGTAAGCTTGACTTCGATTATGACTGACACTTGAATAATTTACTAAACTCGAAATATTACTAGCTAAACACACAACATGTGGAGCCAAAAAACGACCTACCTATAACTGTAATAATAAATTTATAAAAAAAAAGAACTACGTGGCTTCTGTGGTGTTACCGCAGTTTTACCCAATTACTTGTGAAGGGTCAAGGCAAGACCGATCAAGTTGAAATTTGTCACCAGTGAAATTGGTAAATTTGATAGTTTTCAAATTGCCTTTGCCAAATATCGAATCGCGCGGTGTTGTTTGCGATCTGACGAATTACAAAAATGTTTTTTTTTTTGTTGGATTGTTTGTATTTGCACGCAGCAACGGAATGTATAGTTACAAATACAAAAGCCGAAATGTTACTAATGGCCTCTTACATCATCTCGAAGACCCAAGTAAGCTACCCGCCGCTTAAAGTGGCAAGTAATTTGTAATACAAGTTTTGAAATGTCGGAGTAGCGCTAACTGTCACATAAACGTAACAAAAACAAAAGTTACTTGGTACTTTTACTCACCGATTAGAGCTAATCGGAGATTAGCTAATCAACACTTTACTCTGAGATGATGAAAGTTGCTCTTAGGCTACTTTTTTTCAACTCGGAATAACAATGTAAAGTCCCTGTAGTACTTGTCAACATGGATAAAACCGCCGGGCGCAGATAATATACAGGAAAGGATTAAAGCCAAAAGGACTCCGTAGAAGCTTCCAGTAAAACATCCACCACTTTACACTTGCAAGACTTGGACTGGACCGTGACTGAAATTTTGGACTAAGACTGTGACTGTATTTTTTTTTGTCAACGTAGTCACATGCTGGCTCACGCTAGACAAAAAAAGGGTCGTGTAAAGTGCGTTAATTTCTGGAGGATTTACATTATCTTACCTCTTTTTTAGGTTTGGCTTTAGGCGCGTCCTCTTCTTCTTCTTCCTCCTCTTCCTCGTCGGCCTCTTCGTCCTCACCCTCCTCGTCATCAGCCTTGGCTTTCTTTACCGGCTTCTTTGCTCTGGCAGAGGACCAATGACTCGAAATTATATATATATATTTTTTTCATTCTTTTCACTATTCGAAACTAATTTCACAAGCGTGATTAATATCAGAGTCAAAAACTAATTCTACCATAACTTTCCCTTTCCCTAACAAAATAACTACAAAACGCAAAATAATTATATTATTAAGTAGTCTATGACCATAGAGTAATTATATAAGGGAGAGTGCCAATGGCTATAGAAAGATGCGTAACCCCTTTGTAGTAACTGATAAGGACGTATGATGTCGCTAGTGCATCGAAACGAATCGTCATAATTTCTGCTCGACTTGTTATATAAACCTAAGCTAACACATTCGTTGGTACGGAGAAAATGGTACGAAGAAAAACGCTACTTGTTATGAATATTTATCCATTGGTAATACTTTTAATCCCGTTTTTTTGTTCGCATCCAGTAGGATAGCGGGTTAAAATGCGGGGCTCTGCTAGTTAACCATATTTGAATCTTCGTTTACTGCGGTTTGAACATTAGCCGTCTAAATACGTAAGCGCCATCTAGTTTTATGCTGTTATTTCGGGGCACGTTTTTTGTATCAGATTGTTATTCTCGTATAACTTTTCTATGCTATAACATAGGCTACATGTTGCAGTAGGGTATTTTTTTTTAAATAATAGCACTTGTTGGTATTCGTTTAGTTTGTGGAATTCGTGTCGCATCCATGCTTGTCAAATGGACAGGAGATGGACAACTAGGCAGCAGGAATCGTTCGCCAGTCCAACAATCGCCAGAAAAATATACCATGATATAATTTAACTCACTTCTTATCCTTAGGTTTTTTCACTTCTTCCTCTTCATCGCCCTCATCTCCCTCTTCGTCCTCGTCTTCTTCCTCCTCCTCTTCCTCCTCATCTTCTTCTTCGGTGTCCTAATAAGAAATATAGATCGTCACTTGTCGATCAAAGGTTGTACACAGTTTGGTTAAAATATATATCGACGCTCTGAAATTCGCGGCGGAAATAAGCATTGAATAGAATTAGCATTGAAATGTGAATCCTATCCTATGAATTTCTAACGACAAACGCTGTCGTTCCAAGACATTTTGAATCTGCTGTAAGGACAACATAAAGAGTTAATAAATTTATAGTTGTTTAGCTCTTGGTTGAGATCTTTCATCTTATTTTCTCGTAAAACTATGACTTACCTCCTTCTTAGCCTTTTTCTTTGGCGCGGGTTTCTTGGCTCCCTTGTCGTTGGTCTTTACGTCCTTCTCGTCATCGTCGTGGGTTTCGCCGTTCTCCTCCTACAACCGTTGAAATTTGTATTATATGACACCCACTATTACTCGTGGACTCCTTCGACTGGTCAACTTTCAAAAAGATCTATTGTATACACGGTAGACATTTCCTTGAAGATGTTATCTTCTGCAAGATCAGTCATACTAGTCAGATGAAATCGGTGCCTACCTTTTTGGCGTCTCCATCTGTCTTATCAGCACCCTTATCTTTGGAGTCATCGCCGGCCGCGTCGTCGTCTTTGCCGTTTGCCGTTGTGTCTTTTGCATCTCCTGGTGAGAACAATTTTATGTGTAGTAGTGACTAGTGAGTAGGTAAAGACAGTGTTTTTGTCAATTTATCGGTTTTTTTGCGCAAGTCAAATGGCCGGCGAGATAGAGCGATGGCAAGGCCAAAGACGTAATAGGGATGAATAGCGCGATGTAAAAGGGAGTGAGTAGAGCAGTGTATGTCCGTCTCGCTAATATACACGGCAACGCGAGCAGCATAGTGTGGCTGTCAAATGTATGGACCAGCTATTTTTTTTTCGCGATTTCCAGGTTTGTCCAATAAGAAAAAGTTGTTCACAATCATAAGTAATATATGAGCCCCTTTTGGCGTAGCATGCCCTAATGCCCTATGTTTGTAAGTTTGTGTGTATATTTGTCCGACGATAACTATGCTACAGTGGAACAGATCTTCATCTTCATGACAATTTTTGAATTCGAATATGAGCAAAATCAGTTCAGAAATTGTGAAGTTACAGAGAACGCGCGGTCTCAGTTCGGCGCTAACTACTAATAATATTAGCTTAACATTATAAATGCGAACTTCTTCGCGTTTCTTACTTCTTCACGCGGTAAGGGCTTATTGGATTTGGATGAGATTTGATATAGGATTAGATTTATACCACGGGTTAAAACAAGCTTTTTATCTCGAAAAAAATCAACGGGTATCCTGTAGGATAGCCAGTGAAACCGCGGTGCGCAGCTAGTAATACATATAACTGACCTAAGCTATTATATAATGGCAAGTTTTACTCTAATTTTGCAGTTGTAATATAACAAGTGATATCACACAATGTCAAGCACCGATAAACTACCTATCTTTATGCGGCGTTACGTGAATTGAAAACAGTGATAATGACTGGCTTACTGCTGGCCTTATTTTTAACTTATCGGTTGCAAATCGATTATATCATTTAAGGCGCACCACACACCAAACACACTTGTACACTACCACAGCTTAAATAAGAACGACTAGTTCACTCGGCGGCTGGAACCGCGATACTTAGCGATACTTAGGAGGAGTATACATATAAGACCGCGAGTATACTTATAAGAGGGTATTTCGAGAGAAAGATAACGCTATACACTTTCGAGCGCAGATGAAGAGATGGCTTTAGCGCGCGCTAGACAAAAAATCAGATAATTGCCAATTGCATCTAAATCAGGAAAGCAATCGAAACTCTGTTCCATGCAAACCTAGATATTAATATTACCTCACTATTAGTGTAATAATCATTTGAATGTACACTAGGGGTTCCGAGCGCCACTGAAAAATGTGTGTGAATCGAGGTCTTTTCAATGATTTTATCGAGAATATGACATGTAATCATGTTTTCCCTGTTGGAATAATTATATCAAAAATTATTTTGTCTCACACTGACATGTTAGTAGTTTGAGTGTGATATAAATCCGATATATATCCAGGCTAAGAAAAAGAAGCAAATTTTCCCTAGAAAGTGAAAATTATTAACGATAGGAGCACCAGGGAATCCCCATTTTTTGTTACCTCGTAAAATAAACCTTATATGATATGAATGAATGAAGTTAAGGTTTGAATTTCAATAAAAAGCTAGCCGTACTGGTAAGTTGAAGGATTTCCCCAACTTTAAATAAGGTTGCCATTTTGGGAAACAATCTAAATTATTCTGAAGTGTAGGTTTTCGCTACGTGTTGCCAGGGTAAACATTAATCTCCAAAATTTTTAGTTCAGAAGACAGGAAAAAATCAATTGATATATATCAACATAAAAATCAATTGATATATATCGGCGAACCCTGATGGAGCCCTACGGGAGTGAGCAACTATTCTTATTTAATCGGTGACACTACACAACACATTTATAGTAGACATCCGTTTAAATACGAGTGCGCAAATAGACATCACACCACATTCTTCACAATATGTGTGGCACGTAACACAAATATCTTACAGCAAACATATAATATAACATACTGTCTTTGGTGTGTGGTGCGCCTAAGAGGTAACTATGCGACCTCTATTCCATATAAACGTATTCTCCTGTTTCCTCCCTGAATAATAGAAAATATTTATTGCCATAACATTTATATATACCACTGTCATGCCGATATGTTTTTTTTTTAATTATTACAATATATATATATATTTACTTTATTAGGGAAAAAAACATAGACAGTCGGATAAAAATTAAAGTCAGAGAAGTAATGGGCTTACCTTATAATATATGAGAAATTATAAGCATACTTTATGTAATGTATAGTGAGTGAAAGTTGAGTGAAAAAATTGTTTGTATAAATCACATCAAAAATAAGCGTACAGATGAAAACCATAGCAAGCCATGCTAACTTTTATGTTTTAGCTATATACTTTAACATTTTTAGGGTTCGGTTTATTCAAACAAGCACTAGAAATTCGTTGAAAGTGGTGACATTTTTTTTGTTAATTCTTTCATTTATTCTCTAAACAGACTTCGTCAGAACCATTTATTAAAATTTGTTTCGTCATAGTCGCTAACGAGTACGAAAGTGACAGCGATCACTCACGTCTTCTCGCACGCGTTGCGCGGCTGTATGCATCTCCTGCAGGTAATTTACGCTCCGCTCTGCATGCTAAAATAAACTTTATCGGGTCGTATAAGAGTTCCTATTTATTTTAATGTCGTCTCGGAATAAGTTTTCTTTACTTGTAGTATTATTTATTTTGTGGTAATCTTCGATATACATAGATTGTATCTCAATGGTGGTAATAAACAATAATAATTATAATTGATTTATTAATATAATTATTTAATTATTTTACATTTTTTAATTATGGCGGTTTCACATATTTTGTATACAAATGCTGTCAAACCACCATATTTATTCCTCGGATAACAGTTATCTGACGATTGAAGAATCACCGTCTAGTCGTTTTGGCGGGAACGTGAAGAAATCATGTCGCGCCATTGTATTATTTTCCAAAACTGTGGTTATTTCGAGTTATTTAACGTGTAAAAGCGTTGGATTTTTTGTTTATTTATTGTTCATGAAATAGTGTTGTTAAATAGTACAATGTCGTGAAAATGACTCTTCGGGTTGTTTCCAAAACTCCTTAAACCAAAACCTCGAAAAAGTCTCCAGTCGATTTATTCTGTTCATCTGTGACCGTAACTTACTTAGATTGACATAGACTATCTATTGCTATTTTAAATGTAAAAATAACAGCCAAAATATAAAAGAGAAAAAAAAATCGAAATCTGGTCGCGTTTTTGCTTGTTTTTCTTCTTTTTAACCGGCTTCCAAAAAAAAGAGGTTAATTTCAACTTTAGAAAAACCGACTGCATCAGAACCATTTATTTAAATTTTTAAAGTCGCTTTACTATCAGTGATGAAAATACTCGACTTGATGAAAATACCAAAATTGCTATATGTATGTCTAAACTATTAGAGAAGTTCCCTCACTTACTCATGGGATCCCATTTCATCAGAACTGGATTTTCATAAAAATGAGACCAATATGGAAGTATCTTCTTTCAAATACAAAGATATTTTTCCAAAACGGTTTATAAATGACGGAGTTCTGAGGTAATAAATATTTTAAAAAAACAACCAAATTGAGAACCTTTTGTTTGGAAGTCGGTTAAGTTTTTATTTTTTTTATATAAAGAAGGCGACAAACTCGCCTGATGCTTACCAAATCACCTCATGACTTCTGACTGACTTCTTCATAATCTAGGACACACAATGAAAATGAAACAAAAACAGCCCAAAAGGTTAGTAGCGATGTAGATGAACACGGACTTGTGAACACGACTGGTCGATGACCGAATTGAGCCTGACCTTGTGGCTGGTCTTCTGGGTTGGGTTGTACCGATTGATCTACAGCGTTACCTTCAGCCGCTAGGGACTCACCCTTCGAGTCTTGGGATGACTCATCTTCTGTTGTCTGCCCGTCACCGGCGCCGGACTTCTTGTCTTCATCCTGGGACAAAAAAAATACTTTATTAGATTATTTTTTTCGGAATAGTTCCTATCAAAGGTGTTGTGAACGACAATTTTAATGAGACTATATTTTTAAGTAACTAACGGCTTCAGTAAAATCTTTACTTAATGACAGTTTAAGTAATCATTAAACATCTCTGAGAGAGCCATAAGGGCCGATTTTTCAATCGTCGGAAAATATGTCAAATGTAACTGTTTCCTCAGAAAACAGTTACATTTGACATATGTTTTATACAAAAGCTGTCAAACCGCTATATTTATTCCTCAGATAAAAGTTATCTGATGATTGAAAACATAGCTCCTAAAATTACTTTTTAACTGACTTCCCAAAAATAAGGAGGAGATTCTCAAGTCGACTGAATTTTTCAGGATTTTTTTTCTTATTTTACAGTGAAACTTAACTACGTTTTTTATCACTAGTCACAGATGGACAAGTTCAACACAATAACTTTTAATAAACATCAGTATCTGTCGTTACCTAAATTTGATAGCACAAAACTTAGTGCTATCCTTTTTGCACTGAATAGAATGAGATCTTTTTCTTTTTGAAACCATTTTACCCGACTGCCCATGAAGAAGGGTAATTTTTTGGGGTGGTATGTAAGTATGTATGTTTGTGTGTTCTTTACCTCCTGTAGCCTAAAAAGCTTGAATGATTTTGAAGAATGAGGCGTGGTTGGATTCCTCTTTAAGTCTGGACATTTTTCAGTCGTTTTTTTTATATAAATAATATTGCTTGTTTTATCTTTTTTATCTGAAAACATGCCTGTTTGTAAGCAATGAAGTGGATAATTTTAGCACTCACTGTCTTACAATAGAATCACTGTCAGTATTTTCAATTTAACATTATCTTTATCTTTGGGATGGGACAGGATAGTGATGATATTCCTATTTAAGAACTAATTTGCGAGTCATAATATATATTCTATATTTACATGCATTTGTTACTGTGTTACTTTACACTTTATTATTTTGACCAGTTAAATGGGGTTCGATAAAATTTGGTGGCTACTAGGTTTTATATATTATATGTAGTAAAAATATTGATGGCCTTCTCATAAACTTCTGTGAGAAAGACGGCAGAAATTTTAGTAACATATTAGTTCTTTCGAAACCTTCAAAATGGATGTGAGTATCATAGAGCTTAACATTTACACATACAGTGATATTACGGGAGTGACGTATCTATTTACAATTCTTTGAATAGATAATATCAGAAAAGCATAGAAAAATTGCAGATTAATATTACCAATTATGCAAGATGAAATTTGGAACCTTTGGATACTGGCGTGCTTAGCATTACCAGACGCTTAGCGCTAATCTAATATGAATCTTATTTATTCTGCCATAAGGCATAATTTAGAACACCTTATCTTCAGCACTACCATACATACACAGCTGTGTACATATAAGTTGGTATGCATGTGTGAGCATTCAGCTCAATCGAAATAAACTTTTTAAACAACAGAACTAGGGTAGAGCCTCGTGTCAGAGTCGAACATTCATCTATTTATGCCTCAAATATGCATATTTGCACGACAATCGGTTTCAACCGCAAAAAACACATCCTGCAAAAAATGTAAAGAGGTCAGCAATAAAGGCCCCCCGAAAAGGTATCCGTGTTTTATTTACATTACTGGGCGAGTAGCGCGCGTCCGTAATGAGTCGCGAGGCTGCCGCTCAGTGGAAAACAACATAGCGCGCTGCCTCTAAAATTGAATAATCGCAAGAAACGAAATATCAAGGTCATGCGGATTTCATATCAATGTCATATAACATCGTGCACGCTAACAAAGGCCCTGCAACGAAATGCAAAGGGGCGGGGGTGGCCAAAATATGCGAAATCCTGAAAAATATCACATTAGAATCAGTATCGATAACTGATCGTGATGGCATTCACAGTTTTCATTGCGAAATATTGACTGGTATCACAACCCTCCGTGGCGTAGTTCCCGCTTTTAGCGGGAAGCAAACGTTCTGTCAGCCATGTTGAGACGCAGACAAACATTTGTGATATAACACGGAAATAACATCACTTCACTGTTGAAATTACTATTTTTGGACGCGCACTTATACGTAGAAAATTATTAGAAAAACATATTTCACAATTATACCTGATTGTCACTGATTTTCGCTTTATCGGTATCACCCGACATTTTTCCTACGAAGAAATTGAAAGCGAATTTCCAAGCGTCTTCAAACACCGGACAACACAAATGCACGCACCCAAAACATAGAGAAAAAACTTATTGCGTTTCGTTTCATTCACTGCAATTGCTTCATGTGCAATTTCATTCATTCATATCGGCCGGGGTTTTTAGGACGTTTGCTTATGCGTATCAAACGCATGGGTTATGGCGCCAACATGAAAAAGATCGCGTCATGGCGTTATAATTATTTATTTTATTATTTTTCAAATAATAACTTATTGAAAGAAAAATAAACACTTCATTTCTAACGTCAAACTTAAAACAACATCAAATCTACAAGTTACATTTTCATTGTTTAATGTAATGACCACAATAAAAATAAAAACGTGAACTTAAAAACAATATTATGAACTTACATGCATCTTAATATAGACCAACAGTTTAGAAAATTAAAAATATTTTTTTTTGTAAAATAAGCTCCCATACATGTAAAGAAGGGGTAAAAAAAAATCACTGAACCCCATCATGTGGGGAATCATTTCATCGTTGTTGTTACCTTTTAAAGGTAACAATTTTCTAAAAATAAAATAAATCATAATTTTACTTTACATGTATAGCAGCCACAACGGCTGCCATACATGTAAAGTGGGGATGACAAAAATAGTTTAGCCTATCCCCCACATGAGGGGTATCATGAATAGGTCTTTTAAAATAAAGTTAAGTTTTCCTACACCAATTTTGTATCAGATGTACCACTTGCGAAATATGGGCCGACAAAGTTGCTTACAATGTGCCCCCCCCCCCCTCCCGACATTTCTAAACTATGCTTCTTAGAAACTTGTGAATCTTTCATGTTGATAGATCTTAGTAAAAACTAGTACTTTGCCAGTTATTCATCCGCCAAGCAGTAGTTTACAAGCACTAGTGTCTTCTGGATTGAAGGGCAATCAAATTTGTGATCAAACAGTGAGGTGTCGCGCAGAGCTTGAAACTGTTGAAGTTTCTAAATTTTGGGTGGCATTTAACTGTTAGGGGCAAGCGTGACGCTTAACATCAGATGAGCAACTTGCTCGTCTCACCAGTCAGTACCATAAAAAAAACTAGTACAAAGTATTATTATTATTACCTAATATTCCCGTCATTTATTAGATAATTTTTGCCAATAGAATGGATACGACACATTTTTCAAGCATTTTGAGCACTCTTGGAGCATCGTTCAAATCCTTTACTGCTTCTGGAAATAACTTCTCATCTTCACTACTGTCCGATTCTAAATCACTTAATAGATAGATAGATAACTCTTTATTGTTCACACCAGAAATTACATGCATGATACAAAAATCTACTCAAAACTAGTGTAACAATTGGCGGCCTTATCGCTCAAAGCGATCTCTTCCAGGCAACCTTAGCATGGAGAGGATTTACAAGGAAGAGGTAAGGGACGGGGTGTGCCCTTAAAAAGGAATATGTAACGCACAAACAGAAAAAATAGACATACAAAATAATACTACATACTACTTAAACATAGCAAAATAATAAAAATATACTACTTACTAATACTACAACAATATATACCTAAATAATAATAATAATATGTTTCTATATCAATTTCTGATAAAGCAGACACTGTGCGCTTAAAACAAGCGAAAATAGGGAAGTAACGTGAACAAAATTACACCCATCGTACTTTACGTAATTACACTCGTGGGGGAGCTACGAGTAGGTCCAGCGGAATTCCGAAGTCTCAGTCGGAAACGAGTATACGCGGAAACTCGATCGCGTCGCACTCAAAGTTATGAAAATATGTCTAAAGATACGTCCGGTGGGGGAAAGTGCGGGTTGCAGGGACTGAGACTAAGAATTCTTATTGGCTAAATTAAGGATAAAGAAATACCTACTCGCTGTTAGCAATGTAATTTTTATAAATGTATTTAGACCGATGCATTGTGCGTACCGATCGTACTGAGTATCTACTATCTAGTAATCTAGAAGTAGTCTGTGGACGCGTACTACTATTGGAACTTCTGGAACTTCTATTTTTTAAATTCTTAATTTTGTTATCTGTAGCGATACACTGATGGTAGCGAAACGCTGTGAAACGAAACGCAAACTTCTAATTTTATGCCAAAGACAACAAATGATTTGTCTTTATTTTTTAAACGTGTCTTCCTGTCAAGCACCATTTTAAATAGTCAAAAACTCACAGCAAGTTTGCACAAACACAAAGGATACAATTTTACACAATAAAGGTTTATTGTAAGTTATGAATAAAATATAAAAACAAGTTCATAAACCTAAATTTTATTAATTTCGCATCTAATGCCTTCCGCGTCGTGGTTTTGAAAACATCTATGTTGTCTATGGGCCGCGTCTTTCTCGCTCGGCTTTCTCGCAAAATTTGCGAGGCGAGTTAATTTTTTCGTGAATTTTGGGTCATTTTGATCCATATTAATGGCTGCCCTGTAGCTTATTTGAGAGTGTGGTTTGGTATAAACATGAGTGATTATTCTTCTATGGCTACGCTTCAAAATAATAGTCCCACGGCAGGAGGATTTGCGGCTGCTTTACAACGTGCCAGATTGGTAAGCGTATTTGTCAGTGTAATTTATCGCTTGTCTAACCACCCTCGCATAAATTTTGCCTGTACTTTTCTCGTATTACCTTCAAGTTTTCATAATATTCACACGAATAACTCGGAAGCACGTTCTTTCTTTCATATCAGTCATCTATTGTTCAGTGGGTGAGTACGCCACTTTTACCTAACCTACTTATTGATTCTATTATTCCGTGTATTAATTCATTGCAAGATTGCTAATTCACGGATTTTAGACTGCTTGTAATGCACTTTTAGCCTACATACAAATTTTGCTATAGATGGGCGTTATATTAAACTCGAAGACATGGTAAATGGCGCGAATGTGTTGTAATTAATTTTTAAGTAGTAGGTAAGTACACAAACCTTCCGAAGTTTCAACAGACCTGGCATTCCCCCTACGAAATCGATATATAGGTACATTATATAGTTATCCACAAAGAACTTGGGTTCAATGTACCTTCATACATTGCAATATGAATGTCAGGGTCACATAGAAGGGCCAAACAACCTCGTTCACTTTTAAAGTATCTTCGAAATTATTACTTTTTGCCAAATATATATCGAATCATAGCAGTATTTGTTTGTCTTAGATATAATATCGGAAGAGATTTTATTGGTGCAGCCAAACACATTGTTAGAATTTGAAACAAAAAACTGCACAGGCTTGGTACCATTTTCTTCTTTTTCTCAGGAATGCATGGAGTTATCAAGTTGAAATTAATATCAAATACGTAGGTCTATGGTCCATTGGCGTTGTAAAAAAAATCAGGCTTCTAAGCCAATGCAATAAAAAAATACGGCCATTTATTCTGCATATTTTGATACTCAAGTAAATCAAAACCTATGGGGTACTTCCCGTAGATCTAGAATCATGGAGTCTGGCAAGACGCAAGGTCTTCCAGAGCAAGGAAAGGAAACATTCAGCAGGCCTACCGCAGGTGGCACCATATTTAATTTTATCCCGCGAGAATGAGACTGATGTTTCATTGTCATTTTGATGTGAAGATAAAACAGGTGGACATAACTTTATCCCGGTGCCCGTGCTAGGGCCTGCTGAAAGTTGTTAATTTGTAGTTTTGTCACTTTTTTTTCTTTTCTAAGCAGTATACAGTTTTTGTGGGAAAATTGACTGACATATTTCGTTGTATGAGGTTTTTTTTACCTGTATAACCGAGAAGTAAGTGTTTGTTTGTTCCTAAACTGCTTGACTGATTTTTATGAGTGAGGTATCGTTGGAATTGTCTTAACGTCCTGAGTGAACTGAGAGTGAGAGTCCTGACTCCTGGTGAACCCTAATGGCGTGCTATGGTGTCCGATATCAGAGAACGCCATTGGTCCTGGTCATGTGCCTGCCAGTCATCGGCTTAGATTTTCGGGCATCAAACGGCAGTATTTGAGCAGGAAGTTTGGAAATTGCATTTGCAACAACAATATATCCTTGCTTGCCTTATTCTATAACGGACTAGGCAAGTGTTTGACCACAATCTCACCTGATGGAAAGCGACAATGTGGCCGAAGATGTAGCACTCTTGCCTAGGAAGTATCTATTTGCCTAGGAGGTACCTGTTCACTTTTTTCTTGAACAGCCCCACCTGCCTGGCTGGAAATCCAATAATGGTCCTCCTGCTCACAAGGTTGAGCCATCATTTTCATAATTAGTGTGAAATGTGTTTTTTTTTTACTGTATATTATTATTCTAATTAACTTTGCAGGTTGCTGCTAAGCTTGAAGGTGGTGGTAGCAAGAGACCACTTGAAGAAGGAAACGAACCGAGTTCTAAGAAAGTAGCTTCATCGGATCAAGGATATCCACAACCTCCAATGGGGTTTGTTTACATTGTTGTTATAAAATTTCTAATTAATTTTACAAACTGAAATATTCCCAGTAATGTTCAAATGAGACTATTCATTTTGGGTCCACCCAGAGGGCCTTACTTATAAACGTTGCTTAAAATCAATGTTTAAAAATTTACTGCGGCATCTCACACCACATGTAGCTCGGACCAGCTTAGCTTCGCCCACAGTGCTTAGCCAAAGTCTAGTTGCATAATATTTCACAACAAAAACCCATCTCATAGTCTATGTTAACATTGTTAACAATTTTAGTAACTGTGCATTCCAAGTCATATTCTAGTAAAGTGAGTGATGGAAGCTTTATATGGAGGATTATCTTTCTATTTCTTTGGAAATAACATAAAAATAACTACATTTTCCCCACATTCATGCACATTAAGACACACTTAATGGTTACACATTAATAACTTAAAAAAAAAAAATTTTGGATAATAATACAAAGTGATGATTTTTAGCCGACTGCCCAAAAAGGTTTTTTTTTTTTTGTTTGCATATAAGTATTTTAGTGTGTTGTGTTCCGAAATTATGTTTTTATTAGATACATTTTTTTTTCACTGTTGCCATAAACACATTGTACAATGTACACATTGATAATAACTTGTTATGAGCATGTCAGGCCTTGCTTAGTAGGTTCCATAGGTGCATAGGATGTTTGAAGTATTTATCCCTTTTTCTGCTTATGTAAATAAGTAAGTAATTATCAGATGTTGCCCGAAATAACGTCGGGGGGGGGGGGAGACACATTGCAAGCAACTTTGTCGGCCCATATTTCGCAAGCGGTACGTCTGATAAAAAAAATGGTTAATTTCATTTTACATTTCACAGCAAAGGCGAAATTTGTTTTTATCTCCACTTTATATGTATGGGTCCTAACCCGTATTAAACAAAAAAAAAAGTTTTTTTTTTTTTGAAACTGAGGTCTTTACTTAGTGCAAAATTGCCAAATTTCGTGCATAAACGTTTAAAACTTTGGAAGTTATAAGGCTGTAAAGGATTCAGACAGACGGACATGACGAACTTATAATGGTTCTTTGTTGTACTACGGAACCCTAAAAAGCAACTAGCTGTCATTTTTTAACATGAACCTTTTTGGCCTTATCTCTAAAACTTTGTAATAATAAAACTTGTACACGGAAGTTCTAGTAGTAGTGTTCTCACTCTACTGAGATAAAAATATATGGTATGTAGGAACAAACGTAGTCACCAAACTGGGCCGTTATTGTGTATCTGTAACTCGTAACCGTAACACAGGAATTCGCATGTGGAATGGTTGTAGTGATAGGGCTTTTTTGAAGAGACCGCCTTTGTCAGTTATTAAACCGCCAAGCAGTAGCGTACAAACATCGAATACGGATCGAAGTGCTCTGTTTTCGGTCGAAATTACTGGGCAATGAGAGTCATTCTATAATATCTGATGGTGACGAGCGCAGCGCATTACAATTACTGGCAAACAACTTGAGCAATGACGTCATAACTTCATGACGTCATGACTTGCGCAGTTGATTTTTAGGTCTCATTGGCGGAGTGAAGGTTGCGCGGGGGGGCGGGGGGGGTCTATCAACGTACGTTTACATGCGTACGTGTAACTTTTGCCCCCACTACCATTGAGCTACTATTACTACGTAGTAATAATAGCTCAATGCCCACTACGCCGACTTTATGCTCAAGATGTCTTCCGGTCACTTTACCGCAGGTTTTAACTGTTAAAGTTAAAAATTCTGCAAAATTCTGATACTGAACTCTGACGCTTAACATCAGACGAGCGACTTGCTCATCTCGTCATTCAATAGAATACAAAAAAGGATTGTTTATGCCTTAAAGAATACCATAACATGCGAATTACACAGAATTAAGGTGCAACGTTTCGCTCAGCGCGCGGAATTCAAATTTTCTTGCGTTTATTGTAAATTACAGCTTAAATACTCATCGTAGGTTCATGAAATCTAATTTTGCGATAGTAAATAGATCGTTTCAAGAAATTACACTAATCAAAAATTCAAGTTTTTAGCTAGTACATTTCTCACTAAACCAAAAACCAAGATGAAATTCAGCTTATTGAGATTTGTAGCTAAAACAATGTTATCTAGGTGATCATTTTACCCGTAATTTCTTAAAACAACTTATTAATTGGCGCAAAATTGGTTTCAATAAATCCACGACGAGTAGTTAAGCTGTAATAAACAAAAAGCGCAAGAAAATTTGAATTTCGCGCGATGAGGTAAACGTTGCACCTTAACGCGGCCGCGTTATGAGTTCGACCGAAAATACAGAATAGCGGCCCTGGGTACATTCCAACTAAAGAGCTGGATGTGGTTTCAGAAACCCAGCAGCAGCAGCGGCGGCAGCAGCGGCGGCGGCGGCCGCGGCCCAAGCGGCTGCGGCCGCGCAGGCAGCGAGCGCGCGCCTCGCGGGCTCCGGCGGCGGACTCGGCGGTGGCCCACCGGGGCAAGGGCCCAACATGATGTCGGACCAGAGCATTAACGAATACATACGGGTACCGGACAAGATGGTGGGACTAAGTAAGCATACTTATTACATGCCTTACTTAAGTAAAATAATTATTTAAAAAAATAATGTTGTTACTTATTACAAGCTCTTAGTTGATTGAATCGTTCAAGCATTGAATCACTAATATTATAAATGTGAAAGTTTGTGTGTAAGTATGTGTGTTCGTTCAACTCTGTAACGGCAGAACGGATTTGGATGAAATTTGGTATCGAGCTATACACTGGATTAACACATAATAGGCTACTTTTTATCCCGTAAAATATAACGGTTCCTGTAGGATAGCGGGTGAAACCTCGCGCAGCTTGTAATAAATAAATATAGCTGTTGCAAGTTGTTGTTATTTGGCACAGATGTCTTTACTACACACGTCTCTCGGGACAGAGATAACCATCACAACAATGTCCGCAGTTATCGGTCGCGGAGGCGAGCAGATCACGCGGCTACAGGCCGAGTCGGGCTGCAAGATACAGATGGCTCCGGACTCGGGCGGCCAGCCGGACCGCATGTGCACTCTCACCGGCTCCCGCGAGGCCATACAGAGGGCTAAGTACGATATCTTCCACATACCATGCACTTGACACTTGCTTCTCACTTAGAACTGCTTAGAAGCCCGTCTACCTAATTCAACCTACGCTACCGAGGCTACGTTTTCACTTGCAATATACACATACTAGAGTGCCCGCACGGCTTCGCTCGCATAGGCTACAAGTAAATTAACAACCCATTTCACGACTTTAGGGGTTCGTTTTCGGAAAAATCGTGTGGCATGCCTTTCTTTACTTTTTATGCTTTTTACACGAATCGAGAAGGTAAAATATTTTGGTTCCATTGCATTGCCATTGCTTAGCATGAAAAAATATTTTCTCCATACGAACTTTGGGGTTTATTTTACCACTTAAGAGGTGGAATTTTCTCAAAATTAGTTCCTATTTCATCTAGACCAAGTGTCGAGTATTGGGACCTAATTTAAAGTTTCTATCACATGTATTTTGGTCTGTGTGTTAATTCCTAGAAAAGGGTTTGTTCTGTTAAATACCATATAGTACTATACTACTATTTAGTTTCTCACAGTCAATGGGAAAAAATTGTAAAAAAATATTTAATCTAGGTCCTTGTATCCCTCACACCGTTCAGGATTCTACTCTAGATTACTTCTACTGCTCTCGGGATCCAACTTAATCCCACAAATTAAATTCTCTTTTTTTTTTCTCTTGTTGTATAATCTACTATAGTTTGTCTTGAGCCATGAAAACAGCTGTCTTATGCTAGCTACGATTGTCCACGCCCGTATGTACTGCAACTCCTCGCGCTTTAGTTCAGAACCCGGGCAGGGATAAGAAGCTTGTGGTTGTGGAGATTTGCTACTCTATCCCCCGAATACTGAAACGTTTGTTAACTTTGACAACAGATTAATTCTAATACTGCCTTTGTCTGACACTAAGCAAATGACAAAGACAGCAATAGACTTAATCTGTCGTTAAAGTTAACAAACGTTTCAGTATTCGGGGGTATATCTGCTTGCTTAGATTACTAGGTGTGATGTTTAATTTGGCATGTGACTGATGTCATTAAACTAGGCTTATGGAAATATAAATTCCATTTATAAAAACAACTATTTGGTTTTAAAGTAGATTCAATGAAGCTTCTTCACTGCTACGATTTAGCCACTAGTTCCAACGGACTCGATAGATGGCGCTATTTGCTAAGTACGTATGTTTTAGGTCCGCGTTTTATATATTTAGCAGGGTTTGAAAAAATTCGATTTTTATAATAAATATCAAAAATCCGGTATTTTGATATATATCCAGGCTAAGAAAAAGAAGCAAATTTTCCCTAGAAAGTGAAAATCATTAACGCTAGGAGCACCAGGGAATCCCCATTTTTGATTACCTCGTAAAATAAACCTTATATGATGTGATGTTAAGGTTTGAATTTCAATAAAAAGCTAGCAGTACTGGTAAGTTAAAGTAAAGGGGATTTCCCCAACTTTAAATGAGATTGCCATTTTGGGAAACAATCTAAATTATTCTGAATTGTAGTTTTTCGCTACTTGCTGCCAGGGTAAACATTAATCTCCAAAATTTTTAGTTCAGAATACAGGAAAAAATCAATTGATATATATCAAGATAACAATCAATTGATATATATCGGCGAACCCTGATATTTAGCCAATATCAAGTTGATGAAATATTTTTTTTGTAGTAAATAAAATTCATACGAAGTCCTAGACACAGACATTGTTGAAAGAATGGCCAAAAGGTCATGCCCTCTTACAGGCCTAGAATTCGCACCGCGCGACGAAATCTTGTCAACTTTTTATGTCGTGCGAAAAATTATAGAAACATTAACATAATTATGCCGTGCCCTGTTTAGCACGACAAAAAGAGAAGGTTTTTTTCGCGGTGCGCATGCTAGGCCTCCGCATGTTAAAAACAAGTGTTTTTTTTTTAAAGTTAGCTAAGCCACCCGTTGGAGTTTGATAGAATTGACCGTAAAAACAAAGCCTAGGCGATTCTCTGCCCTATACTTGATATATTTTACACGTGTATGATGACTGTTTTTTCTTTTTAGTTAATTTTGCATGTATAATTGCTGAATAATAATTAATCACAATTTCGCAACAAATAAAACCACAAGCACGAGCAAGTCCATGAAAATTAAAAAAATAAAAATCTTTAAAACTCCAATAAAGAAGTGTACAAGTTCGCTTTTATAAAAAAAAAAAAAAAAAAAAAAATCCAATGTAATGTGAAATAAATGGTTTTAGGCCGCTTTTACACATTACGCGCCGTCTCGCTCGTACAATCAACTTTTTACTATGTACAATTATTTATGGTGATATTTAAAAAAATGTCTTAGTGATAGAGAAAATATTTTGTGATTCATTTTTTTAATGATATTAATCAAGATAATATTTTATCAATATAATTATGGAAATTATTACGAATATATAATAAAAAATAAAAATGTATCATTAACTTTACAAAAAGTATTTTAACAAAACGAATCTAACCTAAACTGAAAAATAAATAAATATAATAATAATAATAACATAGTTTTGGACATCATTTCAAAGCTTTTATAAAGATAACATTCCAAAAACATTTTAAATATCACTCTGTAACTAATTTAAAAAAATGTTAATTGTGCGTGGGAGAGCAAAAATTGGTTTCCTCCTCTTAACAAAAACAGCGTGACTAATTAAAATGCATAGCTTGCTGCTAAATCATTGTCATATCAGCATGAACTAAATACTAAACTGTATTTCAATTTAACCGTGTTAATAGTTAAATACCTACTACTGAATGTAAATTTCAGCATGTGACATTATTTCTATCCCTGTCACTCGCATGTCCAACTATAACTAGGAAGAATGAAGAAAGGGGATAAATATAGTTCTTTTTCTCTGTTGTTTTTTTTTTGTTCCATGGCGTGCAAAACTCATATAATGACAAAAATATTCAATCTAGTGCTCTAGAATAGCCCGCTAGTAATTGTATAATGCTTAGCATGCATAGACAAGCTTTGGCATCATGCCATGGCATGCAGCTTAAAGCTATAAGCATTAAAAACTCCAAAGTCAAAGTTTTGGCATCAGTAGATGGCATGCACAGCAAAATGCGCTCTATTGGATGGACAATAAAACTCACTGGACTAAGTAATGGTATTGGTAAAACGCTAGCATGCTTAGATGCGCTTTTTAAATGGGCATAGAAACTGATGACCAAACTTTCTACACGATTGGTTGTTCGCCAGGGATCTAGTCAACCAGATTGTTAATCACAGAGGGCGGGAAAACGCCCCGCAGTCCGACGGCCCGATGGGCGGAGGCCCGATGGGCGGCAACGGCGGCCCCGGCCCCATGGGCAATATGCCGCCTATGTCGCGTGGCGGAGGACTGGCCACGTCTGTGAGTATAACACACTATCAGATATTTCACAGGTTACGCTGAAACTGCAGGCTGCAGCATCAAGACTGAGACGGCGCTTTATATAAACATAATAAAATAATAAAATAAAATAAAAAACGCATTTTCTGACTAGAGCACAGATCACATCTAGATACTCACACACGATCGGATCGCATCCCGCATCGGCCTAAATACACCTATAATATTTACTCGCACTGGTTCATTGCTAGGCGCGAGTAGGCGTAACCTTGAGGTAGCCAATGAGAACGCTTGGTAGGAGTCGTCGCAATCCGCGCTTTTCTCAAACTATGATGACTTTTTGTCCGAGCAACGATCTCGTAATGCGGTTTCTAGTGTGATCTGTGTCCTGGAGAAAGCATACATTGTTACCCGACTGCCCAAGAAGGAGTGTAATGTTTTTGAGGTGTATATAAGTATGTATGTTTTTGTGTATTTCTGTTTTACCTCCTGTAGCATAAATGGCTTGATTGTTAGTTTTATTTAGTTTAGACAGGAGATGTGTCGTAGGAATCCATCTTTGAAATCTGACTTCATAATTATTGTAGTCGGGTTTTTTCTTTTAATAATAATAGTTGTTTCGGGATAAAAACCTGACTGTTAATTCCAGTTATCTTCATACTAAATTTCATACAAATCCGTTCAGCTGTTGTGGGAACCAGGGCCAAGCATGAGCGCCGCTACAAAATCTCCTTTACTCATTATGTTGTGAGAAAATGAAACAAACGTATACATGATCGTAGTCGTGTCCCGTTTTAGCAAGACAAAAAGAATAGAGAGACTTTTGTCAAATTTTGGGAGAAAACACATGTAGTTTCGCATAGTTATAGGTTACAGGATAAATTAAGACTACGAAAGTAGACCATCAAGATTTAGATGGTTTCGTTTGTTCAATGATTTTTTGATTTAGCATCTAAAAAATATATTTTTTGATAAAAAAAAACAACAGCTTCAAGACTACCTACATACCTTCAGTTTGTACCTACATGTACAAACTTAAAGTAGAAAATCATTAAAACTTTCTGAAGAGAACCACAAAAACCCGAAATATCATCTGTGTACATATATATTTTTTGTTTTAGTCTCTGAAGTACGACCTACCGAATATCAAACAAAAAAAATAACATCAAAATCAATTCATGATTGGCGGTGTAATCGCCTAACAAACATACAGCCGAATTGAGAAACACCCTCTTTTTTTGAAGTCTGTTAAAATATATTAATTTTTCAGAAGTGTGATCCTGGATCCACGCTCTATTGTATTTTTACATAATTGATTGATTCTATTGAACCATTTTCTGAACTAAACTAAATTTGACAGCTCCATAATTATTACCATCCTTTTTCCACATGTTAAAATGAAAATAGATGCAGGTAATTTTAGTCCTGTCAGGTTGGTTTAATTTAGTTGGTGGTACAGCAGAATCTACGGCAATATTTCGTATTATAAATCAATAAAATAAAACTGTATACAAGGACAAAAAAAAAGAGGGATAAAGATCGTTTTTTTTTTCTTCGTTTCTTTTTTGTGATATGTCGTCTAAAATTCATACGAATTATACCATGACAGGAGGAAATAATGCTCCCGGGACCCAAGGTGGGTCTCATCATCGGTAAAAACGGCAAGACCATCAAGCAGCTCCAAGAGCAGTCGGGCGCAAAAATGGTCGTAATTCAGGACGGACCCAACACGGAATACGTGAGTATCTAATCCAACAAAGGTCTTTAAAACTACAAAATGCCACATCACCAATAAAACTACGAAAATTATTCAGCAATTCCATATGTTGCTATTTCATTACGACTTGTTTTTCAAATGGGCGACTTTGAGTAATGGCGTGCTTTCCACCTAGCACTGCATTTTGTCGCCGATTTTTGACGCGTCGTTGTTAAATCTAAATGATATTTTATTCCCGGACTGGGCTTTATGAATTTTTTGGATTACGATGCTGTTTTAAAAAAAAAAAGTATGTTCAATGATTTTCTTATGGAACACATTCCGTCCAGGAGAAGCCGCTGCGTATCTCGGGCGACCCTCAAAAAGTAGAACACGCCAAGCAGCTGGTCTTCGAACTGCTGGCAGACAAGGACATGGGCCAGGGCGGCGGCCAAAGACAGCAGTTTGACGACTACCCTCCGGACCAGGGCAACGGACTCGCCACCAACTCTACTGAGGTAAGACTTGACTTCGAATTTATGCCTTTTGCGAGCCATACCTTTGCCAGTTCCTCAACTGGCAAGCAGTAGTGTGCAAACGCTGTGTTTTGGTTTAAAGGGTATTTTTTCATTAGCAAATGCTGTGCAGGGTTTTGAATTTTTGTAGTTCAAAATACTGGATAGCATTGTACTGTTTTAGGCTAGCATAAAGCCTTACCTGCCTTGCCCAGTCACTCAGTTTTATTTAATAAATCTAGCAGATAATCTTGGGCAACGAGTTTGGTGTGGTTGTGCTCAATGATCTATCTCTATATACATCTCTAGATATATCTCGACTACCCAAGAAGGAGAGTTATGTTTTTGAAATATGTGTATGTTTGTGTGTTTCTATAGTACCTCCTGCAGCCTAAACGGCTTGACCGATTTTGACGAGTGGGGTGTCGTTGTCCAACGTCATGTGTTTACGTCCGGAGTGATATAGCCTACATATTGCAGTCAGGTATCTTTAATTTTAAAATGAACCGTGTTGTGTAGGTGCTAGTGCCGAAAGTGGCGGTGGGCGTGGTGATCGGCCGCGGCGGCGACATGATCAAGAAGATCCAACAGGAAACCGGAGCGAGGGTGCAGTTCCACCAGGAGAGGGATGACGGCCCCGGGGATAAGAGGTTTGTACTCTTGGTACTTGAAGAAAATGTCACCCTAATTATACACTATCGCCTACACGTGAACCCTCACGTATCTTATATTTCTTATTACTCATTATGTATAATAAAGGAAGAACGGTTCTTAAGTGGCGACCACGAACCGGAAGACGCAGCGTAGGTAGGCCTCCCACTAGGTGGACCGATGACATTGTGAAAGTCGCGGGCAACCGGTGGATGCAAGTGGCCCGTTGTCGGTCGGTGTGGCGCTCTAAGGGGGAGGCCTATGTTCAGTAGTGGACGTCTTATGGCTGATGATGATGATTATGTATAAAATAAAATATTTTCTTTTTAATGTAAGTCAATTTTCCTAGGTGAATGTTCTTCAAATAATAGATTCATTCTATATCATGTTCAAGAAAGCTTTTAGTTAAGGGGGCAGCAGGTGATCAATGTACATTGTCAATTTTTGACGATTGATGGTCATTCACGCAGGCCCTTGATTATTATCTAATCCCATTGAAGGATTTGTCAATAACTACAACAGTGTTTACAGTATTATTTGATTAATGATTGACCATTGTTCGTCTCCAGTTCTCAAATGCAACTATATTGTTGACAGAAAATTTGAATGACGATTGACCACTGTTCGTCCCCTTTATGCTTCCACTATTAGACGATACTCAAAAAAAAATTACCTTTTTATTTCTTGATAAGGATACAAAAAGTTACTTATAAGGTACAATATACTCTATTTTATTTGACAGGTGTTACTTACAAGGCAAGCCGCACCAGGTCGAACAAGCACGTCAGATGATCGAAGATCTAATTAGTAGTGTAAATGTAAGTATCTTACCAGATTTTTTTCCCAGAAATGTGACTAGCGTGATATGTGGCTTTCAGACTAGCTGTAGCACTGTTCTCCCACGATTCTGTACTCGTTTTAGGGGACCGAGGAAGTGATCACTACGCTGTTTAGATTTTGTTTATTGTCAACTGCCTATCATGCCTGTCATGTAAATGACTGCCCTGGTGGCTCAGTTGGTAATGAACCTACGTTCTGTGCTTGGGGGTGTGGGTTCGATTCCCATCTAGGACAAACATTTATGTGATGAATATTTGTGTTTGTTCTATGTCTGGGTGTTATTATCTATATAAGTATGTATTTAAAAAATATCTATGTACGTATATCAGTCTCTGGCAGCCATATTACAAGCTTTGCTTAGTTTGGGGTCAGATGACCGTGTGAAAAAAAAAAAAAACTATAATTTTAATGTAATGAATACATTACAACATTGCATTAAATTGCCTTTGAAATAATACAATACCTCTCGCAGGCAGGTTCCTTAGATGGTACCCATCAAGTTTTTTCTTTTTCTTTACACATAACCTTCATACAAACAAAAACAAATTCCCACAAAAAAAGAAGTAAGTGGGTTAGATTCTGCATCCAGGATGCTCGAAGCGCACCACGCATCAGTCTATTTAGACTGATGCGTCTAATAAGTCTATTTAGACTTATTAGAAATTACTCTGATTGGTTGATTGTTAGGCGCGAGTAGGCGTAACCTTTTATCCTTGTATTTTTTTGGTGAAAATGTTAGTTTCTAAGATTCACCGAGACCACTACGTTTCTTATAATTTCAAACTGGTTATTGGTTTTGTCATTTAAAGCCCTAATTTAATCATTTTTGTTTTGGGATGAAAATATGACGAATAAATAAATGAGGTAATTAAAAGTCATCAAAGGAAAGTTGTTAAGTTTGAAGCAGGGGGAAGCTGCCTGCGATAGGTTTTGCGTTATTTCAGAAGCACGTAAAATATGATGGTAATTGTAAGTTGTAATAATGAGCACATAATCGACGCCGATGTAATATTGCAAGCAGAGGCGTGAGCAAGACAACCGCGGTCGGTCGCGGCCGCCAGCGCGGAACGGCGACCGCGGCGGGGACTTCGCCCCCTGGCAGGAGCAGCCCGAGATAAGAGTCACGTTCACAGTCTCCAACGTCAAGTGCGGACTCATCATCGGCAGAGGTACGTCACATAATAGTAGTCATATATTTCCACACCAGCAATTTTTTTTTCAAACGTGATGTTCTCCGTGAATGAGGAAATCTCAGCAAATAACGATGGCTTTTCTTACTCTTTTTCCGCCCGAATGTAATGACGTATATTCACCCATGTACTTAAAAATTTGATTAATTTATAAAAAAAGGAATATGTTTTCCGAGAAAGTGTAGTATAACAAGTAATATTTATTATTAAAAGAAAAAGAAAATATCCGACTGCAAAAAGTAGCCTATGTCACTCCGGACTTCCGAGGAATCCAACAACGGCTCACTCGTCAAAATCGGTGATACCGTTTTGGCCACAGAAAACATACATACTCACATTCTTAAATACACCCCAAAAATATTACCCTTCTTTTTGGACAGTCGGGTTAAAAATCGTTTCAATTAGCTCTTATTTTGTCGAGGCCTGTAGCAATATTTCGATTTTGTCGACAGGCGGTGAAGTGATAAAACAGATCAACGCCCAGTCCGGCGCGCACTGCGAGCTGGACCGGCGCGCGCAGGGCGCCGACCGCAACAACAGGACGTTCTACATCCGCGGACACCCGGAGGCCGTCGACACCTGCAAGCGGATCATCATGGAGAAAGTCGGCATGGTGAGTGATGGAAGTCGGCATGCGAGTCGTGAAAGTAGAAATGTGAGCGAGGCTACATGTGCGTCTTGAAAGTAGACATGTAAGTCTTAAGAGTAGACTTGCGAGTCCTGAGACTAGACTTGTGACTGTTGAAAGTGGACATGGTGATTGTTGAAGGTCGACATTTGTGAGTCATGAAAGTAGAAATGTGAGTGAGTCTACATGTGCGTCTTGAAAGTAGACATGTAAGTCTTGATACTAGACTTGCGAGTCCTGAGACTAAAATTGTGACTGTTGAAAGTGGACATTGTTGAAGGTCGACATTTGTGAGTCTTGACAGTAGAAATGCGAGTGTTGAAAGTCGACAAGTGATTCTTTAAACTAGACTCGTGAGTGTTGAAAGTCGACAGACACATGTGATTCTTGAGAGTCGACATGAAAGTTTTGGTATTCGATATCGTGCACCCCTTACCTACAACCTTACCTGTCTCCTATAAATTTTACGAGACTTCGCGGTTTCTGACCGTTATCTATTCTGTAATCATTAACTGACGTATAACTTGACTGCCCCGGTGGATCAGTTGGTAGTGAACCTACCTACTGTTCTTGGGGGCGTGGGTTCGATTCCCATCTAGGACAAACATTCATGTGATGAATATTTGTGCTTGTTCTATGTCTGGGTGTTAATATCTATATAAGTATGCATTTAAAAAATATCTATGTACGTATATCAGTCTCTGGCAGCCATATTACAAGCTTTGCTTAGTTTGGGGTCAGGTGACGATGTGTGCAAAAATGTCCCAGATATATAATATATAACTTTGTCCACAGCCTGTGAACTTCATCCAAGACGGGTCGCCGGGCGGTAACGGGAACGGTAACGGTAACGGTAACGGCGGCAATGGTGGCGGCGGCGGCGGCGGAGACTTCTACGGCGGCGGAGGCGGCGGCGGGGGCGGGGGCGGGGGCGGCCCGCCCGCCTGGGGCTACAACCCGCACTGGCATCAGCAGAACCAGCAACCCCAACCGCAGGTAAAACTAATGTCAACTGTGCTCAAACCCACAGGTCACACCCTAGATTCTGCATTCAGGACGCTCGAAGCGCACCACGCATCAATCAAAAACTTATAAGAAATTACTCTGGTTGGTTGATTGTTAGGCGCGAGTAGGCGTAACCTTGAGACAGCCAATGAGAACGCTCCCCGCGACCCGCGCCGCGCCTCAATATTTGGTGACTTTATGTATGAACAACGAATCTCGTAATGCGGTATCTAGTGTGATCTGTGGCTCAAACCTAACATAGTTCTAGCACACGCTTCTCTCAAATTCAATATACAGTGTAAACTCGATTTCACGACAAACTTCCTAAAACGTCGAAATTACTTGATAGCCCAGTCAGTTTAGAGTTTTACCCGGAAGTAACTAATAAGTTTTTTTTTCCTGTTCATATTTGTAGAACCAATCTCTCATATTAATCCTAACTAATATCTATATTTAAGTTTAATTGTCTTTTGGTGTATAATAAAGTTATATTGTATTGTAATATTAGGCGAAAAAAAAAAAATATAAATGCGAATCTTTGGCTGGGTGATTGTCTCGTTATCACGGCTAAACGACTGAACGGAATAACCTGATTTTTTGCATAGCTTATAGTTTGGAGACGGACATAGGCAACTTTTTTTTTTGTCCACGCGTACGAAGTTGCTGGTAACATACAATAAATGCGTATCCGGAATAGACTCAAATTTTATGTTAGAGATTTCAGATGACGATCGTAAACACGGCAGTGAGTCGTCGGCGACGCTATCGTAAAATCAACAACAAACAACCAATACACTATTGTATTGGTTGTTTGTTGTTGAATAAACTTCATCGTTGTCTTCTGGCTGATAAAAATGATGATGCATTTTAAAAAGAGTTACACAAACACATATCAGCTGGTGGTAGGACTCCTGCAGAGTTCGCCTGGAGAAGTACCACACTTTTGCCAGTTATTCAACCGTCTAGCAGTAGCGTGCAGACATTACTGTTCTGGATTGAAGTGAAATGTTTTAAAGACGGGCAAATGTGTTTATTTATGGCCTGGTATCATTTACCTCTGGTAGTGACGTCATCGCGTGCCGTTCCACTCGCGCCAACTTACTCGCACCATGCGAGCGAGCGGGATAGCAAACGAAGACTATCGCGACCCGAGTTACGTGTTAAGGCCACTGGTCTGGTCAAATATTTTTTAAAGCATTTATTTAACTTGCAATGTATGTATGTTCGGGTCAAATCTTGCAACTGAATTTTAGACCAGTTCCCCTTGTTCAATTGAGTTGACATTGTGCATGCTTGTCAGGTTCCGATGACAATACAATGTTATGAGAGGGAGCTGTGCCTTTATTATGAACGTTCGGGATTCTGATTGTGATAGCATGCCATCCCGCTCATTCCAACGTACTCGCACTATGCGCGGTCCCGCTCGCGCACTATCACTATCACGATCAGGAACATCCATGATAAGGGGGCTGATCTGATAATGGAGACAGAAGGTGGAAAACGGAACTAGTTAGTAACTAACAGTAGATTGATGGAGTTTGGATTCATTTGGATCAGCTTACGGTACCAATGACGGATTTTATAAAAGCTTGTCGGGAAATATATACTTTTCCACAAAAACTTATTCGAACAAAACCGCTGACAGTTGAATAATTTCTACAGCAGCAAGTACAAATCAACCCAGCGACGGGTCAGCCGGACTACTCGCAACAGTGGATCGACTACTACCGCTCGCTGGGATTAGTACGGGAAGCGGAGGCCATCGAAATGCAGGCCAAACAACAACAACAGCCGCAACAACCAGGTAAACGACAACACAAATCATTTTAACCTATGTTAGTATACTCAAGATCAGATTTTAGTGCCATTCTAAATGGCTGCGCATAAACTGTCTTTGAAGAGGCGGCTCATGAGAAAAAAATCCGAAAAAGTAGTTTTTTCGTTTCTTCTTCGACAAAGTAAGAAATAATAACATGAAAATTGGTTTAAAATATTGGTAATGATAGTCATAAGATATTCCGTATTTTTTATTATTTTTTAGGTTTTCTCTGTAATTTTATATAAAAAAAAATGGTTCAAAAGTACGAACGAGATAGCGAAATCAGGCGAGCTGGCTCTTAAAATAGGTTTCTTTAAAGCTATCACTTTTACTCTTATTTTTCCCATCTTTCGCACTCTTTGCCAAAATTTGGTTGCTAGGTAACAAAGAGCCGTAAACAGACTGCAGCGGAACTAAATTCAAAGCGCTATCTTAAAGATAAACAACCTATCTGAAGTAACAACCGAACATATAACATATTATATTATTATTGTAACATATTTAGACAAATTATTGACCGAGCGAAGCGAAGGTCTTAGAGTTTACTGGGACAAATCGGCATTTGTATGTATGTTTGTGTGAGTATATTTGTCCGATGATAACTTGCGAAATTTTGTAGGCAAGTAGTTTATTTCAATACAGTTTTTGAGTTCGAATATGAGCTGAATCGGTCCAGGGGTTGTGAAGATATAGGGATCGCGAGGTCTCGTGATGTTCTTGGCGCCACCCATAAAATACATATCATTGAGGAGTTCCGGTGGCCATCTGTGGTCTTCTACATCAGTTCCACTTCACCAGATGATACTTTCTGAAAGCAAATCCTTGACTTTTTTTATGGAAATACCAAAATCGATATAAGTATGAATGTAATATTTGGGGATTTCCCTCAATTCCTCATGGATCCCATTATCAGAACTGGATTTTTGTACAAATGCAAGTATAATTATATCCTTTCAAATAAAAAAAGAAGTTTCCAAATTGGTTTATAGGGGTTGTTACTGAATAGTGCAACAATATTTGTAAGGTATGTAGTATGTATGTAGTAATCGTTATGAACAACTTTTACCGTGGGACCAAACCTGAAACCGCGAAAAAAATATGTGCCGTTCCATACATTTTGTTGAGTGCCATTGACATTTTTATAAGGAATAGCTGATATTTTTTTCGGTATTTCAGTGTTGGTCCTATAGTAAAAGTTGTTCAAAATGATGAGTACATACATACCTTTCAATATTGTTGTACCTTTTAAAGAAAAACAAAATACCCCACTGGAAAATGTAGCCTATGACACTCCGGACTAAAAGAAGAATCCAACAACACCTTGCTTGTCAAAATTGGTCAAGCCATTTCGGCTACAGGACTTCTTATAGGAACACACAAACATACTTACATACTCACATTCTTATAACCACCCCAAAAAAATTACCCACCTTGGGCAGTCGGGTAAAAAAAAACAACAGGCCAACCGGATTACTAAAAAACTGTTTGGTGCTCCATTAGAGATGTTCAACTTGAGGGCAGTCATTGTTTGAATTTGAACAAACTATCATCTACGTATACAATAAAAACGCTTTTCTGACGCAGAGCCGTTCGAGGGTGGAGGCGGTGGGCCGGCGCAAGGCGGGGGCGCGGGCGCGGGCGGCGCGTCAGCCCCCGGCGCCGACTACAGCGCGCAGTGGGCCGAGTATTACCGCTCGATGGGCAAACTCAAGGAGGCAGAGGCCATCGAAGCCCAAATCAAACTGAAGGTAAGCTTTTTTTACCCGAATACGGAAAGAGGAGGGTTATGATTTAGATAGTCTTGATCTTCTAAGTTTTTCTCTTTTTAATAATCCTTTTGGCATATTTATTACCAATAGTCCTATCTATTATTTTAATCGCTTTTTGACAGCGCGATAAAATAACTTTGGACTAGCGTTTAGCAAATTATGTCGCATACAAAAAATGCGTTCTATTTATTATTAACTCATTACAAAGACACTTTAACAGTTGATGTATTTTTGTAATGAGATAATAATAAACAGAACGCATTTTTTTATGCGAAAAAATTTAATAGATGATTGTACAAAGTTACGTCATCGCGCTGTCAAAAAGTGATTAACATAATGGATAGTCTATAGGTGCAAAAAAGGCGGACATTGCTACAAAACATTGGCAATGGTATGTTTTAGATTTTTAGTGCCCATTTTTTTTTTAGTATCCACCTTATCATTTTTAAATGAAAATATGTTGAAAAAGCGCGAACGAGATAGCGAGAATCAGGGAAGCCGGCCCTTACACTACCCTCCATTAACCTTACAGCAACAGCAAGCGGCTCCCACCCCGCCGCAGCCCCCTCAGCAGCCGACTCCAGGGCCGAACCCGACGCCCCCGTCGTCAGTGCCGGGCCAGTACCCCCAGTACCCTGTTTATGGGGGCGGGGTCTACCCTGGATACGCTCCCTACCCCTACCCGGGAGGACAAGCACCGCAACCTGATCAACACCAACAGTGGTAAGTTACTAAGCCTTTACAGATTTCCTGCGCCATTCGGTTTTCCGGGATAAATGAACTATTTCACTGTCAGATTTTATCTAGATCGGATTTGTCGGTAACATGGTATTGGTATCGATAGTTTTTTTTTTTTTTTTTTATATATATTACTTGGTAACGAGACGAGCAAGTCGCTCACCTAAACGCTTAACGTTACCTAAACTTAATTTGTCAGCTCTAAAATTGTTGCCATTCTTATCGATCCTTCCCCGTGGCACCGCCAAAAAGACACCGCCAGCAGGGCTAGCATGCGCACCGCGACAAAATCTTCTCTACTCTTCATGTCGTGAAAAATGAGACAACCGTATACATAATCGTAGCCGTGTCCTGTTCTGGCATAACAAAAAGATTTTGTCGCGGTTCGCGTGCTAGTCCTGCTGGTGTTTTGGGATCACTATTCCCAGTGACACCCGACTGTTAGTGATGTAAGTAGGTTTTATGCATCTTGTTTTTATTCTTTTTGTTTTTTTTTTTAATTATTACTTTCGTCGTAGATGGATAGATAAACTCTTTATTGTTCACACCTTATCGCTCAAAGCGATCTCTTCCAGGCGTCGTAGGGAAGTATATTTTTATTTTTTTTGTTTTCAAAATATTACTTAACTGGTTTTGAAAAACTGGTATTCCATTACCAGTTTTTCAAAAATACTAATTAATAGCTGTTACCCGCGACTTCGTTCGCGAATACCTACAAAAAAAAGTAGCCTATGTCCGTCTCCTACCCTTAAGCTATATCTATATCTATGCAAAAATCAGGTCGATCCGTTCAGCCGTTTAGCCGCGACAAACACCCAGACAGAGAGACAGTCACATTCGCATTTATAATTTGATAATAAAATAAGTTTTATTTTCCAATTACCAACAAGAGAACGTGGATCACAGAATACTCAATAAAAAGTAAACAGAACATAGTATCACTATAGTATACATAATCACTATAGTGATTCCCTATGGGATGTACGATTCCATAGGGAATCACTATAGTGATTCCCCAGATTCATGTACGGGATGTAAAACAAGATGCATATATACCTAACCTGTTACCTGTTACCTTACATCACTAACAGTCGGGTGTCACTATAGTGATTCCCCATGACACACCTAGCCGTGTCTTTTTGTCTGTGCCAAAGGGAATTAATAATTCTTATCTCAGGTAATGAAATGAGAAGAGATGCAGATAATTTTAGACGTGACAGATCAGTTTAGTATTGTGAGTGTCAGAACAAAATAGACGCAATTGGCTTCGATTCTGTTGTACCACTTTCTCAACTAAACTAAATTTGACAGCTCTAAAACTATTGCCATCCTTTTCACTCAAATTGAAAAGTAAAGGGACGCTGGTAATCTTAGTCCTGTCAGATTTGTTTAGTTTAAATAGTGTTTTGACGTCAATTGGCATTGATTCTGTTGCACCACTAATAACTCACTGAACTAAAAGGGACGGGACTAAGATTATATATATATCTTTTTAATTTCAATATCTAAAACAGGATGGCTATAACGAATATACTAAATAAGCCCAGTCAAGTTATGGGACTTGCCCCCGAATACTGAAACGTTTGTTAACTTTGACAACAGATTAATTCTAATACTGCCTTTGTCTGGCACTAAGCAAATGACAAAGGCAGCAATAGACTTAATCTGTGCTCAAAGTTAACAAACGTTTCAGTATTCGGGGGTTAGTATGGAGGGCCCGGACATAATTCATGACATAAATGTAAAATTGTGTTTGGTATAATTTGCTGACGTGGAATCAATATTAAATTAAATTAAACAGTCTGGAGGTACGGAACATAGAAAAAGCATTTATGCTTGAGCCATAATGCATATCGTCATCTGAAATATTCTCTAACAGATAGAGATGATATAGCAAAAATGTTAAATTTGAGACTGTTCCGGATACGTATTTTGTTTAATTATTGTATATTAATATGAGAGACTGGTTCTATTATTATGTACAGAAAAAAAACATGTTATTAGTTACTTCCGGGTCAAACTCTAAATTGCCTGTGTTAAATACTAAAACGGAGATAATAGTTTGTTATGTAGTTTAGAAGCTATCAATAACTGGTAAAAAAAATGTTGCTTTGCTAGACTCCCATATTTTGTTGGAATAAAGGTGTTTTTTTGCGTAGTTTTATATAATAATGTATCCTTGTATGTGTTTTTTGCTGTAGAAATCGTGATATGCTTGTATAATAAACATTCCGTTCATTTTGTACTAACAATATAATTTAAAGAAAAACAAAATACCCGACTGCAAAATGTAGCCTATGTCACTCGATGACCTATCACACAGACAAAAGAGGAATCCAAAAATACCTCACTCGTCAAAATCGGTTTAGCCGTTTAGGCTCCAGGTTTTGGCAATATAGGAACACACAAACATTCTTACATACAAATCACAAAAAAATTACCCTCCTTCTTGAACAGTCGGGTATAAAATCAATAAGGATGAATATTGAAGAGCAAATGCAGGAACATTTTGTTTTAATAAAACGGGAATACTCACGTTAAATTGAGTCGGTTATTCCGACTATAGTTTCGATCACATTCGGTGACCTTTATCAAGGAATGGAAGGATAAAGGTCACCGAATGTGATCGAAACTATAGTCGGAATAACCGACTCAATTTAACGTGAGTATTCCCGTTTTATTAAAACAAAATGTATCAAAACCACGTCAGTTTTCATAGTAAAATGCAGGAACGTATGTTTTGGTAATACTCCAATATTCATCAAACATAAGTTAATGTAACCATAAAAAAATGTTTTGTTTCCGTACAATAATGGTGAAAAGAAGCCCATGGTATACTTAAATAATCTGAGACTACGTGCATTGTGGGAAGTGGACAATGTGATATTAGTCACTTTAGGGCACTAGACATCCCGAGACTAGACCATTTAGAAATCCGGTCCAATTGGTACAGCAGACATTCAGACACTCAAGTCTACTAACCTAGCCCTAAACCATTTAAAATGCTTGCCCACGAATTCGTCTGTTAGGTTAGATTCCACATTTAGATTTTTTTTTTTTTAATAATGTTGAGGAGGGGGCCAAAACACAAAGTTGTTTTTGTCGCTTCATAATTATGGAAGATCTTAATTACAGCAAGTCTAATTTTTGTATAAAAACTGGTAAAATTTGTGTATCTTCAATTTATCTTCTATTTACGGGAAGAAAAATCTAACGCTAGTTTTTTTTTTTTTTTTCCAAATATATCTAACAAAATCTTTTACAAGTACGGATCGTCGACGAGCGAACTCTACACGAAATTTAAAAAAAAAAACACAGGAACACGTAACTTGTAGACAGTTAGAATCTGTTAATGTAATTACTTTCATCTACATAATTATCTACAAGCCATATTTAACTGAGCGCTTACATATTTTATTTATTAATTATGTGTACTTACTTGCTTTATTTACCTTACAGCATGTCCATGTATATCCCAAACACACCAGGCATAGGCAATGTAAAGAGTTTTTAAAATAACTACACAAAGTACACAAATAACTTGTTAAGAGCATGTCGGGCCGTAGTAGGACGACAAACAGGCGGACATGAACTTATAGCGGTTCCTTGTAGTACTACGGAACTCTAAAAAGGTGTACTTTCTACAAATTATTTTACTAAATGTTCACCTTCTGTCCGGATTTCGTTTATGAAGTAAATTTGTGTAAAACAAGTTTGTTACTGGAATATCCGAAAATTACAGAATCTTTTCCTGGAAACTGTATACATTTCTTTATGGTAATCACACGTTAAAACATTGCGGTGTAATGTTTCTCAAAAATATAAATAAATAGGTGTTGCCGCGGCTTCACCCGCGCTTTGAACAAAACATAGCATCATAGCATAACATTGGTGAGAGTGTAGATTTACCATATACCCGTGAAGGAATTTTCGGAGTTGGTAATAGTGAGATTACTCCATGCAAACAAAGAAACTAAATTACAAAGTTTATTTATCTCATTATAATATTAGTATAGATAGAATTTAGCTTGTAGTGTGATTGGGTCTAAATATTCTGACAGGTGATTGGTTCCTTCAAAATTAATTTTATAAGCAATGCAATTTAATTATCCTTTATTTTACAGGCAATTTTTATATTATACTCTATAAAAATATGCATGCATGTCCTAATGTCGAATTCTCTTTCAGTTTTATTGCATGGTTTATATTATTTTATGACAAAAATATCATGTTTATAATTATTTACGAGGTGTTTGTGTAGAATGTATTTTGTATGTAGTTTTAATCAATGGCTCACATTTTTTTGTTCAGTGTGTAGTGTTACAGATGTAGGTACCGGCCGGGGCTGCCAGCTCACGAGTAAATCTACCGATTTGTTTTCTACCAATGTTGCCATGTCGTTTTGTTTGTCTGCTTGCAGAGTACCGAGGCGGGATGACCAGCGCAGCGCCACTTCATTGTAGATTGTAATTTCTACGGATAAGCTAACTCGTTTCGTCACCCACTGGGGACTATCCAACGCGTTCTCCACCCGTAATGGATAAATTGACACATTGGGATCTGTAAGAAGTGTTGCCAGTTCATAAAAAAACCTACTATAACGGCAGATTTGTGTAACTTACTACATAATAAATATGAAATGACGATGATGTTATAAATTAGAAATTAATTGACATTGAATCGGATTTGAATAGTTTTACATATCATAGTGCCAATTTATTTATTGCGGGTCACAGCACTTAAATTGTATGTCGTAATTATATGAGATTAATTTTTAAAATCGGACCGGTACCAAATATATATATATATATTTTAATTATGAATCACATGTGAGCATAGTACGGAAGTGTGGTCATTCTCGGTTATTATTTTCCCCTTCTCATGCAATTATGTGTGTAGTTATATTTGTATCTTGATTTTGTGCCAATGTTTTTATAACTGAAATGCCAATCTGTCCAGGTTTAAAGTATAGTACCACACTGCCCTTTATTCATTCGAGAGCCGCGGAGCTATAAAAGAGAGACGAGCGATCGATAACGCAATGCGAGCGAGTGCCGCCGCCGCTCCGCAAGGAACCGAGGTAAATGCACTTGTATTGAGTGATTAGAACACTTTATTGTCATTGTTGTGTGTAATTTACGATCTTGTGCCCGCCGCTGGCCCTAGAAAACTTTTAGCATTAGACATAAGTTAGATTTAAATATTCGCGTTTCATCTCTCTCGCGAGCTCACCAGGTTGTCACACCGGATTGATAGATATAATATGTATTAACTATTAACTATATTTACAATAAAAATTAGGTGTTAGTTTGAGTAAAAATCTAAAAGGTAATGTATGAGTACATTCCTTGAGAAAAATTGTTCAATTATGATTCAAACGAGTTGAGCGCTTTCAGGCTACGCGCCGTCTTGTATTTACTTTTAAGATATAAAGTGTATGTTGATTGATTTTTGTGTGTTCATTTTATTTATAATCAATGTTTCTCTCCACAGTAGCAGAGGTAAGTCACCCTTGATAATGATACTGACTATTCACATGTCACTGACTGTATATTTTTTTTTTTGTGTGGTACACATTTTATGTTGATTTTTATTTTATATTGTCACATATTTAGAGATGTTTCTGAGGATGAGTTTTCGTATAAATATTCACATTTCATATTTTATGTTATTCTTTCTCATGTGCTTTCCACAGCATTTGACCATGATGATCAATTTAGGTGATCCTGAAAGAAAACTATGATTATTTTAGGTTATGTTCTATGGGCATAGAGAAAATTCAATCTATAGTGTACCTACACATCTCTGTGCTATAGCAGAAAACGAATAGCTATATAGACTGAAAGTATTATTCGCAGATATCAATGATACCATAAGCAAATGATATTATCTTTGATGATATACTCCTTGTTTGAATCTTCTCGTTGCCAAACTTTTAAAGGTTTAACAAAATTTGTTAACATCCTATATGTTGGCTTTTACAATCTATAATAGAATGAAATCATCCCAGTTTCTTGCTTTTTGACATATCTACTATATAGGTTTGCTGATTTCAATTTTTATGATGTAAAAACCCTTATCCAAATCCTTTTCTTTTATTGGTCCGTAACTGCCTTCCGAAAGGCTGTTAATCAATTTTGTACATTTATTTTCTGGTCAAAATTGACTGTTTACCTTCTGTGTCTATAATGATTTTTATATGAATATTATGATACTTATACGCATTGTTGATGTACCATTTTTGATGTGATTTTTTTGCATTTCTCGTGCTATATTACTTGATTTTCTTGTGATTATGTCACTGTCCTCTATGTTGTCGATCTGTTGAAGGTGGAAGAAGCTCCCATTCCACAAAAACAGACCAAAATTACAATCCTTAAATACTCGGACGAGGTGCGGTTGCAGATGAAATCTTAATGGAAGGGTGGTATGGAAATGAGGGTAAGTTTAAATAGAAAACTGACTTGAAATCCTTATTTATTCAGTGACAATTTAATTGAATATTATTACTTATTTGGTAATATCAATCATTAGAATTATTCTGAAGACAAGCTTAGCAATAATTTAGGCTCAAAAATAACTTAGATGTGACAATGGGTTCCAATGTTAGTATTCGCGGGATCAGCATAATTCTATGCATATAATATATGTATATGAAATATTGCCTCGAAGTAGATCGCGTTTAGGGTTACCAACTAGAAATTTGGCATGTCTTGAAACAACAAACAACGAGCAACAAAATGCCAACAATTTTATGACCTAAAATGAAATGAATTATGACATACTCGCGAATTTGGTGCCAATTATCTAGTTGGTATACCAACGAGAAATTTGGCATGTCTGAACAAATGTTCAGCATTTTGAAGTTACGACAATTTCTTGGTCACATTAAAATCGAAAACCATGACAGTGGCGTATTCTAAAATTGTGAGTCAAATAAGTAATCCGAGCTATATTTCGACGGTTGGTCCAAATTGCATGGGGAGCTGTTAAACACTCATCTAAGTATGGTAAATCTTCTATTGATTTGGTTATCATGTATCATCAAAATCATAATTTCACTTATGTACAGTGGCAGCTTTACACATTTTACACGTATAGGCTGTTAAGCTTTTGCCGCCCTTACTCTAGTGCCAGTTTATTTTGTAATTTATTTGAAATTGCACTAAAAAAGTATTTCGTCCTATAGAAATATATACGAGGTTCGTGCTATCAGAGTTGCTAAAAAAAAAAAGCAACAAAAACAGTATCTAAATTTGCCGCCTTTAAAATCTGCTGCCCTGGTCCTCCTTAGCTTGCTGGTAAATCTGCCACTGCTTGTGTATCTTTATCTCTTACGCCGCATCTCCTTGTCACAAACAGTTTTTATAATGTTTTTAAAACAAAATGGAGGCAAGCCCTTGATACTTCTATCTGTTCATAGTTCTGAGTGGGATGGATAACATATCGTTTGCCTGCTGCGGAAGGGAAATTTTATTTCATCGTGTTCTGGAACAACTCCAACGTATGTTATGTAATATCGCAGGAAACAGCATTAACATAGAAAGATTAAATTTAACTATACTTCGTACAAGATGCGGGGAATTTCGCAATATGTTCACATTTTCAAATGTCATGATCACGCCACAAAAATTAAAAAAAACTCAGAATTTTTATCATACGACGTCGTCTTAAGCCTTTTATTATCTAAGTAGTACTTTTAATCCCTAAATCCAGAATAATAAACTGAACATATCTGAAATTTTATTGACTACTTGCATTTACCTGAAAACTCTCTTGGAATATCTATTTTTCATGGTTTCGGTAGATAATGAACAGCAAGTTGCAATAAACATTATGAACACAGATCGTTTGTTTCATTTTATAGAGACTAGATTAGAACTAATTTATAACTTATTTAGTGATAAGGCAAAACATAACTAACTAATATTTCCTTAGTACTAGTAATAAGTGGGGACACTTAATAATTACAATAAATTAAGTTAGGTATATTCGAGAATCTAACGACATACAAGTTTATTGAATTTTATGTAGGTACATGGGATAATCTAATAATCTGTGCTTTAACCAAATGCTCAATATTAGGTATTACAAATAGGTACCTACCAATAGTTAGACAAGCGAGTAGACACCATCTTGCGCTAGGCTCAATCCACATTTTAAACATTTATATCGTCAAAATCTGACTAGACAGCGCTAAAATGCCGTCTAGAGCTCGAGAGACGCGCACCACATAAAAAGACCACATGCGCCTTTACGTGGCGTCGATCAGAATATCCACTCTAACTTGAAACACTCTTCAATATTTATCTGGCGAGTCGACGGAAGCGTGTGAAGTGAGAGAGGCGGTGGAGGCGCTCGATGACCGGATGAGACGGGACAGTCTGGAGAGGGGCGCAGTCGCCCAATGTTCCAGCGGGCTGCCCGTCTCGACTGGAGACGGCGATATCCTGGTACAAGAGTTAGTAAAATACTATTCGTAAAAACCAAACAAAATAAAACATTTGAACTGCGCTTTTCTATATTTTGTACTTTTTTTTTTTAATAGAGCGAAAAAAAAAAATTCGTCTCAGCAGCTCCAAGCCTTCCCTTTGCTGCACAGAAAATAGAAAGACTTTTTTTTCTCTTCTGTGCTTTGCTGCAAGACACCAGTGTGCATAATCGCATAAACGCGTAATACCAAACTATAGTAGATTGTAACATAAGGGAGCAAAATAATATTTTTACGGCGGGGGCGCTTTTTTGAATCCAGGGACCCTATTCGGAGAAATGACATTTTATCTCGGTCACTCTCACTCCCATTAAATTCTAAATTAGAGAGACGGTGACCGAGACAATCTCGAGCGCATAGGAATAGGGTCCCTGAGCGAAGTGAGGGATCCAAAGTACGTCGCCCGAGCCAAAAAATATTTTGCGCCCGAGTGCGCACTCTAATTTTAATCACCCACTAATTAATGAGAAAATAAAAGGCCCCTCATATTTTATTGTAATATTATTATTTAATAAAACATAGAGAAACAACTACCTAAATTGAAATTAAATAGTATCTAATAATAAAACAACTAAAAATGGTCAGTTCTAATACTTTCAGGTTCTAATACTCTAATTACTACTAAGGAGTTAATTCTATACTTTCACTGTCACTTGAAGAACTCATTTTTCAAAAACAAAAACATGAATTTCTAATTTGTGAAAATTGACGAAAACGCGGGCTGTAGTTCGCGCGTTTTTAATTTGATTTCTTTTTTTTAAATTCAGTTGGCGGCGCGACTATGGGCAGTTGTACAAGCCAATCAAACAAACAATATTTGCATTCGATTTCTTTGGCGCTGAACACCAAGATGTTCCAAATTTAAAATGTTCGCGGCAAAGTTAATTGCGGCGCACTTATAAACAGAATCAAAAACTCATTACTGCCCCTTAAAAGTTTCTTATAGAAAACACCACCTTTGGGTGCACTTAAAGGCGAACCAAGTCGTCCTTTTCGAATAGATGGGATGAAAAATGCATTATTAAAGTTTTAAACGCGATTTTTGTTTTGAAACACTGTCGATTTATTTCATACCTAATTTAATTTTATTATTATTTATTAAGAATATTATCAATATTAAACAGTAACAAATTACACACACATTTTACACAGGTCCACACGCCCACGCACGCAACCCACACATAAACAAACTTACACATTTCACACAACCATTTTAAAAACACATAATATATCATTGCACACACACATTACAAACAGACATTACACTCACATACACACACATTTTACAAACACACACATATAACACACACACGTTTTTTAAATTATTAATATAATTTTTTATTATTATTTAATTTTACCTCTAACATGTTCTCGTTGCTGAGGTGAAAAGTTGTGTGTGCCATAAAAGACCTTAGTTGTCCATGTCGTGCCTTTAATCCCACGCGCTACGCTCGGGATTCTAACTTAGAATCACTCGCGACTCGCGTTAGTTGTGTCGCGAAAGTAAAGTTTTCCGTTTCTTGTGCCTTTGCATCCTTCGCTACGCTCAGGATTCAGGCTTAGAATCTTTCGCTTGCTCGAGATCGAACACAAAAACGATTCCAACTTTAGGTAGACAGGTACCTTCTTGTTGAACAAATATTTATTAATACGCCGTTCTTATTCACGCACTCATGTTTCTTTCGAGAAAGACCGCTCTGAACTCTATCCTGATCTTAATAATCTTAATGCTGGTAGGTTACTTACGCGTGACCGAAAGGAGGAGTGGAGGACTCTAGGTCGCATTAGTTTTAGATATCTCGGGTCTCGAGTATGGTAACAGCAGAATGATCGATTTAATATTTTGGAAGATACCTATTTCGTCGACATCGTGCTGTTCTGGGCCGGACCCTCTTCTTTTCCAGCTTCTGACGAGGTGGGGCTGCACTTTCCACTTCAGCTCCATCTCCAGGACCTAGTTCAAAAACCAAGTTATGTAGGTATCTACCGTGTTCTTTAGAGGATTTCTATAAAACTTACTACGGAGATGGCTTTGTTATGGCCGAGGTACAGCATGGAAATAGCAAAAGTAACTTTTAAGCTTTACGTAGTTTAGCAAAGGTAAGTTTGTTGCCTTTTTACCACAGATAATAATTTACCCACGACGTCGCACGACGTAAGCCCGGGATTTACGATGTTTCCGAACTGGGGCAAAAACGGTACATGTGTGCTTTTTGATCGGCTAAGGAGTCTTAAAGGTACGAACAACTTTTATTCTACGGCTTTTGAGAAAATTCACGAGAAAAAATATATCTGATGTTCCCATAGAAGAACGGCTATATCTTTTTCTCGTGAAATTTCAAAAGTTACAATAAGTTATCTTTTATACATCCCCACAACCGCCCCTTAGCCAAAATAGCACCATTTGTGAATTGTGGGACGAAAAGTGTATATTATTAAAATAGCGCCTCTCGCGAACCCGTTCTGCATGTAGAGAGGATTTTTCTAGATGCTAGGCGATTCTCACACTGCCGCGCCCCGGGACGGTGCGCAGCCGAGCGTGTACTTGGTTGTACATACTGAAATATCTGCGTTTGTATAGAAAACGCGTCTTCGCGAGTTGTGGCGTCGGCGCATTTGCAGAGATTACCGCGCGCCCTGCGTCGGGGCCACAGATCACATCTGTGGTCGGGGCATTGTGAGAACCGCCCTTAGGGTTTCGATCCCCGAAGCGATGCGGTGGTTATCTACTTATTTATTTATTTTGTAAGAGGCTGATACGCCGCGTGAGCGGGCAATTAAAAATAATTTTTCAAACACTCGAGTTTGGCGACCGGGGGGCAGGCATCCAGTTTGCTTAAGAAAATAAAATAGGTACATTTTTATCGTTCGTGGAATGGTGCGAGGCGCAACTAGTGATCGTATTATTTATTATCGAGTTCCTTACCGTCCACGTATAGGGAATGCTCCACTTGCGCCTGCACTGTGCCAGTGGCGTAATCGACGCATAGCGGCCGAGCTGCCTTGATCCGAGCCACGTTCTCTCTTCTCCCACCTATTGCCCTGAAGAAGAAGAAGCTTGTACTGGTCGATTTAGTTATCTATAAATAAAGGCACATAAGTACTAGTCTGATTATATTTCTAATTATAAATAGTTAATGCTATCGCAACAAATGTGTCAGAGCCCTTCAAGCCACATACTTAGAAAAAAATAGACAGGTATAGGATATAGGCCTAAAAATCTCCAATAAATTATTATTATATAATTATGACCTATACCATATACTATGATGTCACAGGTGTTATCCTCGGAAAGAGGAGAAAATAACAATAATCAGAGAAGTTGCGGTGAGAGTGCGGCGCGTAAAATTATTATGGCGCTGTATTCGCTATTTTTGCTGTCTGTCGCTCTGAATAATATAATCAAAAGCCAAATTCTAAAAAGCTGAGATTGAATATAGTCTCGAAAAAAAATGTCGAACTTCGCGATTTCTTATTCTGAACGCTATCTTTCGAGAGATTTACGATGGCTAGCTTGCTCAAAAAAATATAATCAAAGCTAGTGGTCTCGGAGGAAATCGAGACGAGAGACAGTCGAGATTGGAATCTCGAAATCGTGGATTCAAATCAAAGCATGGATTTACTAAAAAAAAACATGAGACAAAGTGCACAGAAATATTACTCCTAGCGAAGTGTACATAGCCCTTATAAAAATAGGTATTTTAGGTCTGAATGTCACTCCGAATGTCCCGCGGGTTCACAGATTCATCTGTGCACGGGTTTTACTAATCTCTAGCTTATGGCATCCCGCTCGTACCAACATAGTAGCACTATGTGCGGTCCCACTCGCGCACTAACTTTCAGACTTACGGGATAAGCCCGCCGCATGGACTAAATCAAGAAGCTACAAGCTTCTTGGACTAAATAATATTACGTCCATGGCCGGCCGAGTTAAGTTAGTGCTGCCAGTGTGTTTCCAAGATATCCACAAATTAAGACTTATTTTAATGACGCGTTTTCCAAAAAAAAAAGTTTACAATACTTAGGGCACACTTAGGCCATGTAGCGAGGCCTTTAGCTCCATGAACCATGTACATACCAACCATGCCTTTAGGCTACATGGCCTGACCTGACATCGTTTGAAAGAGATGTCTATATATTTAAGTTTCTGGGGGAGCGAAAGGGAGAAGCTACAACCTTAATAGTTTGATTCTTTTGCTCCCGTGAAATTAAAATTTAGCTGTCCCTTTCACACAATGTCAGGAAAAGAAATGTCACTTTCAGACACCTTTTTGTGTATTAAGGTTTTTTTTTTTTTTTTTTTGAAAACGCCTGAAATATTTGACTTCACAAAATATTACAATATGTGACGCTGGCCAAATACACAACGTGTGGAGCAAAAACTTACGAGAAAAAAAATGTGACTCTGACGCTGTCAGTCACTGACACTATGTAGTGACAGTAAAATCTTTCATTCGTTATGCCTGTCCCAGACTAGCGTCTATCGCTCCGAATTATCGCGAAATCCGCGAATCAGAGACGCGTATACTCGTCTCTGATTGACGGAAAATGTTTCGTTGCGCGAACATTCGGTATTCGGCTTGCAAATCTGGGACCGGCATATGTTTCCTTGATTTCCTTCACTAGCGCGGTAGCTTTGCTTGTTTGTGACAAAAATAATTTTGGCTTTATCAGTTCACTTCACTTGATTCCATCAGGCAATCCTCAGTTAAACGACAAGAATTGTATCAACTCCGCAGTATCCATCAAGATTTACTATGGATAGAAAGGAGGTCATGACCCTAAAAGAGGCACTCGTGAGCCAGAAGTTCGAAACAGGAGGTCACATCGACTTGACCTCCATGGAGAAGAAATTCATACAAAAATACAAACAGCTACCTCACCTTTGGAATCCAAATCATCCTGACTACAATAACAAATTAAAAAGGAATTCTGGTTACGATGCTTTGATGCCGATATTTAGGCAATACATGCCGAGAGCTACAAGGTTTCATATTCGTCAAAAGATAAACATATTGAGGTCGTGCTATAGGAAAGATCGCCGGAAATACTTAGCTTCGAGAAACCTCGACCCTGAAGGAAATGTAGTCTATTCGTACGTTCCACACTCGTGGAAGTATAATGCTTTGCGGTTTCTCGATGAAGATTTAGATAATGAATTAGATGTATCTGAGATTGAAACCTGTCCAGATTATGAGGTAACTAACGTTTAAACTTATACTATTATATATGGTTCAAACACTACACTACTAAATATCAAATATATGGACTCTATATTGGGACCAGAGAAGATCAATGCTTGTTGTCAATATTTACATGATAGATCAAGTGATAGATGGTCATTGACAGCCCATTGTTATTGAAAATCTTATCGTTTCAATCATGTTGATATTTAATTTTCTAATAGCTGATACCTGCGACTTCGTACGTGACACAAGCTCGGCCTTCAGCCTCCTTAAACTCTTCATACAAACTTTGTAAATTTTTCTGATGTTTTAATAGTTATTCTGCTATTCGGGCTGGAGACAAATCTAACAAATCAAAGTTCACAAAAATAGGACCAGGCACTCTTGAGTTATAACTGGTGTGACTTTTTTTCAAGATTAAGTAAAGAAATAATATTTTTTTTTCGAGTATTTTCCCTTCTCCTTCCCACTCAGGGACAGCGCTCCATCAGTGCCCTCATCTTAGTACATTATGATTATAGCATACTTGTATTTATTTTAAAGAGATATTTGCAGTGATTAGAGCTAAGAATGAAAACAATGATCTGTCGCACCTAAATTGGACATCTGTTTTCTTATTCTATCGGACTTTTCTTACATAATATCTTCTCTTCCTCTTTTTTTTTTTAATAACTTAAACAGATTTTTACATCTAATAATTATATCAGGATGACAAGCATGTGCATTGTTGCACATTGTTTTTAATTGTTTAAGTTCAAAATTCCGAGTGGCGCTGAACTATGATGGGCAAGCATGATGCTTCCTATAGAGTAAGCAACTTGCTTATCTTGTCATTAGTAAAATTCCTGTCGAGTCAGCATAAAAAAAAACAATAACAACAAACAAAAATCCTGTTCTCTAGTTTTTCATTCTTTGGACGATTGATAAAATATCTATTAATTTAAAAAATTTCAATTTGGCTTAACCCATTGCTTGAGTAAAAATCACACTAATATTATAATTGTGAAAGTTTTTGCGTTAGTTATGTAAGTGTGTTTGGTCCCGTTCAACTCTGTAAAGATGGATTTGGAAGTAGTATCAAGGTATCTTATACCCTGGATTAACACATAGGCTACTTTTTATCATTAAAATATTCATTTTTTGTACAATAGCGGGTGAAAACGCAGGTGCTGCTAGTATTACATAATTATGATTTATTGGTCCAATAGTTTTAATGCCGATAAATCTGCTCATAAAAAATTCAGCTCGTAAATACCTTTTCTTTCAGGACGAGCAAGAATTGGAGTATGTTGACACAATAGAGACAGAAAGCGGGAACGAAGAACCCGATACCTCAAAACTCGATATATCACCAATATTCCTTGAAGAAGAACATCTTGAAGACCATGAAGACCAGAAACCGTTTAAAAGAAAAAGACAAACAAATATTTACAATAATTATACAGATCACACAGTTCAAAGTTACATGGAAGGCGAAGTATTAGAAAAAGAATTTAATGCTATAGGAGCAAATGTAGCCTGTAAACTGCAGCGAATGAGTGTACAGCAAAGATATCATGCAGAGTTGCTTATAAACAAGGTACTAATCAAAGGATTGAAGGAAAGTTTGACTGAGGAAACGGACTTAACAAGTAATTGGCAAAACCAACTTGAAGGTACGATACCCACAACATATAGTTGTACATTGCATAATTCAATATTAGGAAGTTTGCTGCTAAAACCTGGTGAGTCTTCACACTAAGCTTGCCCCACACAGATACGGCCTGCCGTGGCGGCCTCGGTGGTGATCAGTGGACGTCTCCAATCACCGTTATTACTATTGACATTTATTTTAAGCCTAAATGTTTGTAGTGCTGATAATTCTTGTTGTGCTTTTGTGACGTTTTGTTTATCTAACTTAGTTATATCTAGTGATGACTATCCATAAGAGTATTTTTAATACCTATTTGGAAATAAAAATGAATTGAATTGAATCACCGTCCTCAATTTACCTCAATTACACAGCATCTGCTCACCAATACCGCTGCTACTCTAGCAGACCATCTCTGCGTTGGGCACACTTCAATAAAAACCAGCAGATCTTTGTAGTTATACTCTTGTTTTTCTACTTTTTCCTCCGGTAAAAAGTATCCCATTTCTTTGTACAATTTCAGCTAAACTCGTTCAGTAGTTTAATTGTGAAAATGTTAATTCATTAGGTACACTTAAAAAAGGGCTTCTTGAAACACCTCTCCAGCAACGCATCAACAACACCGTTAGTGATGCAGGATCCCATAGGCGGTTTGCGCACCGTCAGCTTTTTTTTTAATGAAAAAAAATACTTATATCCTGGGAACGGTAATTGAAAAATGTGGGTATAACCATGGAGCGGAGCTGGTACCCATAACATTCAGCTATGTATGTTACTGAGTATGTTTCTATAAAGCAGTTTTTTAAATACCAATTCTGAGAATTAATAGAGTATCACTTGCCACTTGTGTAAAAAAGTAAAACCAACTTATTTGTGAAAATTTGGGAACTTAAAAAAATACCAGTGTAAAATTATTGATATTGGTTCCTACTCAACTTTGCAGATAAGTTGGTAACACAATATTTTTGTTGATATAAGTAATTACAGTACCTGTTTTTAAGTTGGCACCTCAAGTGCAACCGAGAGGTAGGTACTCAGTTAATTTCGATTTTGTATGGCAATCAATACAGAGCCGAAACTAACCGAGTATACAACTCGCTTGCTCCTGACGTGGACGTGCCAACTCAAATACTGTATACTGGGCCATGAGTCTGCAAGTATGCTTAGTGAACTTGCATTTTACTTTCCCAGTACTCCAGTAACTCTTTCTTATAAATTCTAAGGTTGCTAAGGTTGCCTGGAAGAGATCGCTTTAAGCGATAAGCCTGCCAATTGTTACACTAGTTTTAAGTAGATTTTTGTACTATATATCTAATTTCTGGTGTGGACAATAGAGATATCTATCTATACATCTACTCCAGAGAAATGACTAAATATAGAGTTGTTATGGTAAGGGACCACAGCCAAATGTGATCCCTACATATTATTTTTCTACAGCTATAAAAATGAAAGAACACTAATTAGTGTCTCACTTTAGTTACACATACTTTGTTTTTGTTAACTTTAGTCCAAGCATTCTACAGACCCTTTTCATTGATCTTTTTAAAAAGATAATGTAAATGTAAATTTGTTTTGTTACAGAATCCTTAACTTATAATCGCATTAATACAAGTAATAAAGAAGATTATCACATAAATACTAGTAGTAAAGGAGATTCCAGAGAAGAGAGCAACAGCAATGAAATTAGTGAAGATAAGTGAATTCTCATTGACTTGTTTTATTGGTGTACTTGTTTAATTATAATTTAAAGACAAATATTTTTAATGAAATGTATTAAAAAAAAATCTTTTCAAAATAATTTTGTTTCACTAGATTTATAGACAAACTAATACCATAGGAAAATTAAAAATTCGCTATGCTAATACTAACTAAATAATAGACAAAAGTGTAAGTAAAATTAGCTCCATTTACCCCCTCCAACTGTAGGTAATGTGGGTCTTTCCCATAATCCTCCACAATGAGGAGAAAAGGTTTGATTAATACTCGACGTCAAAAGGCGTTTAATATAATGGATAGACTGTAGTGAGTTAGAAACCCAAAAAACTTTTCGTAAACGTTAAGCTACACTGAAAAAAAAAGTAATTTTTCTATTCTGTGCAGCTCGTTACTTATGTACATTGGAGATCTTATGTGGAGAAGTATACTAATATTGAACCTTAATTGTACGTAGATAAGACATGAAATTATCGTATTTCATTATCTGTGGTAAGTTATTTAGTTAGTTATTGGACACGTCCAATATCTAGTCTCCTCCTTTTTTGGTTCTATCGTCTAGTATAGATAAGAAGAGAAACATGATTTCATAAGATTATCGGGATAAAAAATAACCTTTTAATGAACGGAATCCTAAAAACATTGAAAACACCTCGACTTATACAAAACTGAACTGAGTACCGTTTTAGAATAACACGTGATTCAGGTGAACTAATTTCATAAAATTATGACTCAAGCCTAATTCAAGAATAAAATTTCTACTTCGAACTAGTGTTGAGCAGACTTTTCATTCATGACTGAGCATCGTTCTGGAATACTGGCCATAGATCTTTTCTTTATTATAAATTATGCTCTAGAATCAAAGAATTTTGAAGCTGTTTAAGGGAATTTAAGAAATAGTGTGTGTAGTGAAAAAAACTAACTAAAAACTAAAATTGAAAGTGGACACACTGGTGTATGTCATTCAGAGTAACTTGGTTATCAGTTGCCAAGGCGCACTCTGGGTCGCTGTTTGGTTTAGTTTTTTTTTATGCCATAGGTGGCAAACAAGCAGACGGGCCGCCTGATGGTAAGCGTTCACCGTCGCCTCTGGATACCTGTAACACCAGGGGCATCACAGATACTTTGTCGACTTTTTAAGACTATTAACAGCCCCTTTGAAGATCCCCACATTGTCTTTTCTGTAAATAAACCTAATGATACTCACGAATTATTCCCGGAACTTGGCAATTCCTCCCATGGCGCATCACTCTCGATGGCACTGCTCTCAGATGCCACCAAGTACATGGACCTGCAACATTATAAAGAACTAGCTGTTACACTACAGATTGTTTATTATAGACTTAGTTTGAAAATGATCTTCTGCAAAGTCACGCCTGCCCGAGTCAATCAACTTCCTTGTCAATCCATCAATTTTTTACCGACTGTTTTTTTCTATGATTTCATGGTTAATCCCATAGTTAAAGTTGTTCATACTTATGAGTACCATACCTTTCAGTAACACCTTATAAAGATGGATGGTTGATGGTTCTCAATTCTACAGATTTCCATTACAGATTCCAATTTCAACAGATCTCAATCCTACAGTTTCCCAGTTTTACAGATTCATCGTTCTACATATTTTCTAAATTCAACAGATCCTTAAGTGTACGGATTCCCAACTCGACAGATTCTATACCCTGCGGATTTCCAATTTTATAAAGACCCAATTTTACTGATATCTATTACAGTTACAGATTCACAAGCACAACTTATCGACTTTCGTTTCGACAATTACAGTACAATGTTGAAAAAAAATGACTTTCCTTACGCTACTGTAGTAGTGCGCCATCAGTAGAACTAAAACTAGTATAATAATTGTGTTTCTCATAGATAGCTAGTAGACTTATTTAGATTCAAGTACTTAGTATGCTTACCTAGCTGGAACATAAAGGTGTGGTGGTGGAGGTGCAGCCTTTCTTGATGCTGATCTAGCTCGCCGCGCACGCGATAAACGTCCCAGTAAAACAGATTCTGTAAAAATAAACCTTTGGCAGCTTTTAATCCCAATTTCAGTAAAATAATCATTGATTTAGATCCTGATGTTTATATAGCTTTTTTATACCGGGCAATACATTTTAAAAGATCTCGATTACAATAATTCATGGTAATAAATCTGTGCTCTGGTCTACTGTCTATGTCTCATGCTTCAAAGCTTAATCATTCCCTGACTTCTGTAAATGTTCATTACCTGAAATAGGGTCACTGTCACTGTTGTCCTGCCGGTCTCGTCGCCAGGAATCTGGCGCGGGTGTGTTGGCTGCCACTCCGAATAAACCAGACACAGCACCCGCTACCACTTTCCGAGCTGATCTGGCTGCCAGCTGTTCGAAAATATAAAATGGCTTATGTGGTTAAAGTAGTTTTTAGCAGACGTCCCAAGACGAAGGGTAGACAATGTTTTTGCAGTGGATATAAGTTTTTGTTCCTAAATTAGTGAACCCATACCGTGAGGTGCTTATTGCGATGATTGTTAGGCTCAGCCGACGACGCTGAGCTTATAATGCGGGAATACGGTTCTTCGTCGCGGAGCGTCGTTGGCTGAGCCTAACAATTGGACTTCAGGATTTGGGCCCTGTAATCTAAACGATTTGCCCGATTTTGACGACCGAGGTGTCTTAGATTCACCTTTAGATGCGGCTACATTTTGAAGTCGAGTTTTTTTTGTTTTTTTTTTAGTAACGTGTTTGAGGTTGTTTAAGTTAACAAGGGACGCTTGTCAGGGACGATCCCTTACAAGCGATAAATACACTTTTCAAATTAGGTAAACGGCTTGGTAACTAAAAAAAAAAACAAATACGGCTTGGGTGGAGAGCGCAGTTCCGATGTGCGGCCCGCGCTGGCTGCGCTGCAACCCTTCAAATAATGTTTCGAAAATTGTACCACTAAAAATAAATGTATAAAAAATTCAACATTATGCCATAACATTTGAGACGTCCTGTTTTGTATTCAACAATTTAAACCCTAAAACAAATTAAAACTTACACAATTATTAATGTCGATTTCAGGAACGTTAGCTAGATCTGCCGCTCTTTGCGCCAAATCTATGATATCCTGATTGCTGGGGCTTGATTTCTCTGATAGTAATATCAGCTGGTAGAGATAATCTTCGAATACCTTTTCTGGTGGCACTGTTTAACAAACACACACAATTAACTTCGTAAATTCTTGTTTGATCAAAAGTATTACAACCTGCAGCTTTTTGTTAGGTTCTTTAAATGTCCAAGAAGGTTTAATTTGTTTAAATTATCTTGTCCCCAAAAACAGCGCTGTAGTCTCAGTATTACTTGATGTGTGAAAATCGTTCTATGAAAAGTTAGTTACTCAATTCAAACCTTCTTTTGCACTAGATAAGTCTGAAACATTAAGGTGTAATGTAAGCTCTGTAAGATTAAATAGATTCAGAAACATGTTATTGGTAACTCACCAATCGTTCTTAAAATGGGCATCGAATTCGGATCCGTCATTATCAGCTCCATGGAACCTTGCGTCATCATAGTGCCTCTGACTGCTGCAGCCCCAGCCATTTGTACATTATTGACCAAAAGTCCTGGCGGGACAGTTGTTCCCACCGTTCCAGGCATCTGGATACTTCCTGACGCTATGCCTGGCTGAACTGCTCCCGTCCTCATTCCTAAGCTCGTTGGCCCCATAGCTGTACCAGCCCCGAAACCAGATTGACCCATAACCTGACCAGTCCCTAAATTAGTCTGGCCCATCAGTTGCCCTGTCCCCAAAGCAGTTGGATTCAAAACTTGACCAGCCCTTATCCCAGCCTGAGTGTATACTTGGCCGGCTCCTAAATTATTCTGAGTTAATGTCTGTCCAGCCATATTGGCTTGACCAAAAAATTGTCCCGCCCCGATATTTAGTCCTACCATTTGGCCAGTCCCCATAACAGTTTGGCTTATCCCTGAAGCCGATCCCACACCCGGCTGGCCTGTCAGTAGCACATTCCCCAGACTAGCTGGGCCCACTTCACTCTGACCTAAAACTTGTGCCGTTCCAATGCCAGCTCTACCAAAGACTTGCTTCGGCGGGGTAGACTGACCAAACATTTGTGCCATACCGATACCAGATTGACCCATCAACTGTGGTGTCCCCATACCAGTTTGGGCAACGCCTAAACTAGTTTGGCCCAATGCTTGCCCAGCTGCAAAATTACCCTGTCCCAAAGTTTGTCGAGGCCCTACACCAGCCTGCCCAAATCCAGCCTCCAGGCTAGATTTGCCCATAGGAGTGAAGGTAGGAGGTGGTGCCAATTGGGTAAGGTTGTGAGCTTGTGTGACTGGCAGAGGCCCTGATTGCGGGACTATAGGCACACTTTTCCCATTTACCAATAAGTCGGGAGTGTGTTGCTTGTGGATATCTTGTACTGCGAAAAAAGAGTAAAGCAGTTGAAGTTCCATGCGAATGAGTTGACGATGCGATGACAAAAAACAAGACTTATCTTCTACAATTAAAACAAAATTTTAGAGTGCTATTTTGATCAACGCCGGGCAATCTGCAGCAGAGCGAAAATGGGGAGGCCGTTATTCTTGTCTTTAGGCAATCTTGATCTTTCTTAGCCACAAAAAAATAATTTACTGTCAATCTTCTGACACCTGTGTTCTGGCAACTCCAACTAAAGGCCAGGCATGTTTGCCATTTTCAAACACACCGCCATTTAAACCAGCTGTGCAGTAGCCCCTGACCTTACAACATCGAAAACTCACATCGAGCTATTTACGATTATTTGCATTAGTATACCAGTACTAAGATCCATCTCCTGTGTGAATGCCATGACGTTCAAGGCAGAAGACAGCGCTGGTCCCACTCCGTTGCCCAATTCTCCTGCTAAAGCCACATCAGTAGAGGTGACGTCTGGTGGCGGGGCTGCAGCTCTTCGACTGTTTAAAGACAAAAGAGATTTATATCATGATTTGTACATCAAATAATAAGCAGCTGTTGCAGGTCTGCTGCCCCCAGTTCTAAAGTAGCCTATGACACTCCAGGTGTAAGTCTTTACATCCGGAAATACAACGACAATTCGCAATCAAAATCGCTAAAGCCGTTTAGGCGATAGGAGGCCACACAGGAACGGAACATACATACTCGTATAAACGTCCACCAATATTTATAAACCCATCATCACCCCGTTTAATGCAACAACTTTAAAAACTGTTTAAAATGCTATTGTTACTTACGCCAATGGACCTTTAGTAGGCGTCGAAATCGACACGCGACCCCACATAAGCCGTCTTAACTCCTCGCCACTTATGCCTCTACGACGCAACTCTGCGATCGTAACTTTTCCAACTCGCTGTAGAAAGTAAAGACAAGACCGAGTATACTATCACTAGTAGTTCTGCGAACAGTAGACCTCGAGAACACAAACTTTTTTGTACAACCTCAATTCTACAATTTCATAGTTTTTTTTTGTCGTCGGCGATTTTTGATTGGTTTTTCCCCACCAATCAAATTCTCAGTTCGATGTCCTGAACTATCCCACCAATCATAAATCGCCGACGACTTAAACATTCTAAAATATCGTATAGCTGATCTGTATACCAAGTTTCGTCAAGATTGCTTGAAAAATACGACATACATAACTCGGTCAATCAGCAACAGTCTGTTAATAATTATGTCGTGTCTTTTGAAATTTACTCTCAAAAAATAGCTAGATAATCCAAGAATTTACCTAATCAAACATCAAACAGCTAAAACTTATTCTAAGGCTCCATCTGGATAGCCAGGGATCTAATAACAAATGCTAAACAAATAAAATAGTAATCAGTAATCACCTAGCATATAAGTCCACGATTGACCGCCAACTTGTCTATGAATAAACGAAGATGAGATCAAAAATGAAACACGCAAACCTAGAAGATCCCTATTTATTCTGACCTTGAAAATATGAGGTTTATTAGTTCTACACGCCAGATTTTCTAATCAAACTGATGTACTCGTATAGTACCTTCCAGTTAGTGAGCGCCCCCTTCCTCTGCTTGGCCCTAGTCTTGGCCTTACTCTTGATCACCATGACTGCTCGTTGCTCGTATCGAGGGTCGTCGGAAGGCCCAAGGCCGATTGAGTACTCTTGCAAGTACTTGTGAGCATCTTCTTGAGCTACTGAGCACTCCAGTGAAACGACGATTTTCGCCCACTAGAATAATAAAGACGTGCAATGATTATGGAGAGCCACACTAATAACGATATATTGGTGAGCATTATGACAATACATAATTCAGTTACCGTTCACTTTAAAGGCAAATTTTGCGTTGGCGAATATCAACAATAAGTATGGTATAAGGTTTACAACTGAAATAGTGTGTAAAATAAAACAACGTCTGTCATTCAAATATCATCACGAAATCGTGATAAGTATAGGGCCCGTACCGTGAAATCTTTATTGCGATTAGGTTCAGCCGCCGACGTTGCGTAACTGCGAATAATATCGGCAACGGCGGCTGAAATTTCCAATCATCGCAATAAGTACGTGACGATACGGGTACTGGAAAGCAGAAAAACGCAAACAGTATAACTTCTAACTAGTTGTTAAATCAAGAAAGCAGACACAATAATCATACCAGTACCATATACCACAGAACATATAGTAATCATATACCTAAAACAACCTGGAAGATCACGGAGATTTTTGCGTTTCTCTAACCATTCAACGAAGCACTCACCTGCTTGACCCATTCTTTCTCCGACTGCTCAATGACGTGCGCGTAAGTGTTGCCCATCATAGCTATCAACATATTTAGTAACAGTATAGGCACAAACACCATAAACACGGTGAACACAGTCTTTGAGAGGTTCGGGTACGTTGTCATGCCGAGATCTGAATACTGGGGAAAAAATACAAGTAGACAACATATGGTAAAGGTACATTTCATCATATCAAATTAACTGTTAGCGTATTTTAGGATATCGCTGACTCAGGTATTGGTCTCGATATTTCGGTTTGCCTATCCAAGGCATTGAATGCTAGTTTGAATTCCATTAAAATTTTGTATTTTTTTAATTTGACTTACACTATAATCTCCAAGAGTGATCTGAAACAAAGCCATCCATGTGCTAGGGTAGCTTGAGAATAAAGTTGAAGATACGTTTGGAAACCCTGAAACAGGAAAATGTATGAAACACTTTTGTACTTTGGCAAAAGTTGCATAGAAAAATTGGCTTTTTTCAATAGTAATTCACCTATAACCATAGCGTACCTTTGTAAAGGAAGTAGAAAGACTGTGAGAAGCCAAATAGCACGATGCAGTAGATAATACCGAAGGTGAACATGTCTCCTGTGATCATGCTGTAGATCATCGTCACGAACGGACCGGTCAGCTTTACCGCGCTATTGGTGAATATAGTATTAATTAATGACAAACTTCAACCTTCCATCTGAAGGTACACTATAGGGCCTAAAATGAAAAGGCTGCCTCTGCATTGCACTGGACATCCCGGGACACAGGACGCCCAGTCTGTAATGGAATCCCATTGTGCTCTGCAGTGTCACTAACTTTTGTGTATATATAAGGTACACGATAATGTAGCACTAAACTGTTCTGCTTAGGAGCAGAATGTCTGGCAAAACGACGGTACCTACTTATAAGTACATAAACGTCTCATCAGAAGTGAGATATCTAAAGTAAATTGATAAGTTTTCATTAGTTATAAATACTTATTCGATTTCAATGGGCCATTCTACCTTAGAAATGAAATGCTTATGTCTATATCTGCCATTTTTTCGTGTATCATCTATCGCGTCTTGGAGTATCAAACCTGGTGAAGTATGTTACTATACCATGCTACTTGGTAAATCATAAGGTGCCTAATTTTATTTAAAACCTTACCCAGCAAAAAACATAAGCAGGAACCAAGAACCAGGTAGCAGGAAGATCAGTACGGCTTCTTCTACCATCGTGTACCGCAACAGGCGGGCTGGAATGCAGGCTAGGACGAGGAAGTTGGACGCCAGGAAAATGAACTTTGCTGGTTCGCAGATCTACAACAACATGGCTGTTAGGGAACATCTTCAAAGGTGCGTAAAAGTCTAGTAGCTCTAGTTAGAAGTCATTTAGTAATCAAAGAGCAGTATTACTCGTTGATCAAAAGATCAAATCGTTAGTTTGCTTTACGAAAACTTATAATACACTGACTTCTTTTCGTCATTGATAGGTTCATAATTTATATGTGACCATAACGACAAAAAACCGATATAATCAAGACATTTTCCTTACTAACCAACTGTTTAAAGTACGCAACAAGCCCTTGATTCTTCAACTCATCGCCCTGCTGCAGTATAATATAGCACAGCGTACTCAGTATAGTCCCCAGTTCGCTGGCCAGTCTCACTCCAGTCTTGGCGTCAGTGATCTCCAGACTCCAGTTGGGCTGAAGGTCTGCTTCTAAGCTGCTGTGGCGCAGGTAAACGGACACGGAGAGGAGAAGTAAATGTAGTAATAGAATAAGAAGGCGTTTGAGGAATTTCGTCTAAAAAAGAAACAGGTTTTAATCAAAGACCAACTCATAAGTTCATCATGAGTTGGTATTTCTTGTGCTAGCCAAGTACATTGCAAACGAATTAATTTAGAATTGCCAAATGACGGAACCAAAAAAAAACGTGAGGTTATGTTCAGGAAATACAATGATTGCTCCCCCACCCAGTTCTATGGATAAGATGGTTGGTCTGTAGGTATACAAAGTAAAATTACGAACCCTAGCGAAAGTCTTCCATTTCTCTTCGAGCAATCTTTGAATGATGCCGCCATCCAACATGTTCAAGTGTTCTTGTTTTGTACCATTTAGGATGATAAATAACGCAGAGTTCCAGTCTATAATTGAAAATCAAAATGTTTAATTCTGCATCTAATCATAGATATATTATGTTGTCCTCCATCAGATGAAGAATTTGCTCGTCTCGATTTAAAAATAAAAACATCAGATACAAAGAGATCTCTTCGGCAAGCCAACGCTTCGAGAACCATAACACCCATACAGGGGTGATGGAAAAATCTCAACATAAAAAAAAACATTGACATGAAATAATACCATCAGAAGATAACAAGGTATCAGATCAAGTACCAATATCTTACTAGTTTTTCCATCAGGCAGCAGCGTGTCCAGTGCATTCAAAGGGTACGCAGAACACGTAATATTAGAGTATCGCCAGAACTCCCTGGCTGAAAGCTCCAGCATCTCCCTGAAGACAGATGCTCGGCCCAGCTGGCAAGCCAGAGTGAGAGGAGTAAACCCCGCGCGGTTCATGCGGCCGTTGCTGGCTGGGACTTTTGGGTGGCGAAGCGCGTAGCCGAACATGTCCTAGAAAATATATTTCTAAAGTTTTTGTCTAGAAGCAAAAATATTAGTGATGACTTCCGCTTGCATCCATGAAGGATATTTTGTTACCATTATCAGCCGCGTCATTCTCTATTCTACTGTTTGTAACGGGCTGTTTGTTACCATGCTTCCTGTCCTGGATTTTGTAAGTAGGTACGTACATAATGCAAGGTTTTCAAGTTAAAAACTGACGAAACGTCTTACCAACTTATCGCACACCACAACCATATGCAGTATCATGTTCCCGAACGAGTCCTGGGCGTCAGGATCTGCCCCTGAGTCCAACAGCAGGTTGTAAACGGCCTCGTTGGCACAGCAAGCCGTCCAAGCGAGAGGGTACTCCCCAAGGTACGCCAGACCTTCGTAGTTTGTCTGTCGGGCTGGAGGGTTCTTCTGTTGGTCGCGCGGAAGGAAAAAGCTTCCTACGAGATGAAATTGAGAAAATATTAGGTACAGATGTTCTGACTTAGATGTAAGAAGATTTTTAGACACTGAATGCAGACATCAGTTACGCGTCAGTAATTAACTCACCAATAGCTCTTTGCTGTACATCAGCTCCGGCTTCAACCAGATCCTGTACCAATTCGTTGTTGCTATATGCTATAGCGAGATGTAACGAGCTAGCCCCTGAAAACATTAGTAAGTATGAGGGTTTATTGGAAAAAAAAGTGGATTAAAAAAACCCTTCACGAGATCTTACCCAAGTATTCTTCTCCTTCAACCACATCCAGAGACAGTTTAGGGAAACATTTAACTAATGTCCTTGCTAATCTTGTGTGGATCTGAAATAAAATCTTTAATCGTTGAAATATATTCGTAGGCTGTACTTAGGCGGTTTTGCTGGTGTTATGTTTGTCTCACAAGTAGACATTCAAAAATTCGTCGATCAAGAGCATTTGAACTTACAACTTGCTGGAAAAACGTAGCTGCTTTTCCCATTACACTATGGTCAATTTCAACCTTCAACGGGCCTTCGGAATTCTTTAATTATCCATTGCAACCTTACTAACCCCCGAATACTAAAACGTTTGTTAACTTTGACAACGGATTAATTCTAATACTTCCTTTGTCTGGCACTAAGCAAATGACAAAGACAGCAATAGACTTAATCTGTCGTCAAACTTAACAAACGTTTCAGTGTTCGGAGGTAAGCCTCACAATGTCATTTGTAGTTTCCGTCATACAAAACACTTTTGTCCTGTTTTCCAGTCCGTGGGTGTAGAAAAGAACATCTCCGAAAAGCACTCATACTCTTATTTTCGCACACCGAGTTTTTCAAGACTATGACTTTTAGGACACTTAGTAATTACCTTTGTATCGCAAATGATGAGAACGTGCAACAGTGACTCTCCCAATGCTCCACGATAGCACATCTGCCAACAAGCAGTGTGGTCCTGCCACTTTGCCAGCGGGTCGTGAGGGGATAATGAGGCTTCTATCGGCAGCACCACCTGGGGATAATATATCTTAGTTAATGAGAAGTGTAGTGTGAAATGTATATACCAAGCACTGGCTTTTTGGTGAAGGAAAACATCGTGAGGAAACCTGCATATTGCCGGATAGGAATTTGATGGCGTATGTGAATCCGCCAACCCGCACTGGGCCAGCGTGGTTGATATGGCCCAATCACTCTTCGAGGGTAGGCTGATACCTCAGCAGAGAGAGAGAAAATGTGAACTGTAAAATTATACTGCATGGAACATGGTTGTTTTGAACTTGAAGTTTTGTTGGATTGAAGGAAGCCTATAAAAAAAATGATTTAGAAATAAGATATTATCCTATTGTAATATGTAAGTAGGTACCTAAACATTCTAATTATGATACCTAATACCTATAAAAAATGCCTTAGTAAGTAATTAATAATAGGTAGGTACTAATTTCAAAAGGCGCTGGTAATGGGCGTTTTCTAAAATCCAAAATTGTTACCCGACTTTTCCCTCAACAAACTTTTCTGGGCATATGCTGAATATTTGTAGCGATGGCGTCAATATTCTGAATGTGACAAGTGCCTACGACATCACTATTCAACAGTACAAACATCAAACTCTTTATACATCAGTAGTACTACTTCAGTAGTTCTTGCCGACTGGTTTCGGGGAAATGGCTTGGCACTGAACCTAGAGAAAACGTGTATCATGAGCTTCAGTCTGGGCGGCCGACCTACTCCTCAGATACGAGTGAACGCCGGTGGTTATTCAATATCCCAAGTCTCCTCAACGAGGCTTTTGGGCTTCGTTGTGGACAATGCCCTCAAATGGGACGGTCATGTTGAAGCTGTGTGTTCCCGACTCAGTAGCGCATGTTTTGCCCTGCATCGCCTAGCCGCAACATCGTCGAAGGAAGTCGTCAGGACATGCTATTTTGCTATGGCACAGAGCTATGGGCGCGCGCAGCCGACAGGGAGCGCGTTTTTAGACTTCAAAAACGTGCCGTCCGAGCAATCGTTGGCATCAAATCGGATGTATCCGTGAGGGAGCATTTTAAGTCTGAGCGCATCCTTACCTTGACCTGCATGTTTGTGTATCAAGTCGCGGTTTTTGTACATAAAACAAGCAGCATGCGTTTGTGGAGTTTGGAGCACACCATCGATCCAAAAACAGAAACAATCTTGTTACCAAGACACACAGATTAGCTAGGTCCAGTAAGATGTCCGTATACGTGGGAGGCCCCTCTATTTACAATAAATTGCCCGACGAAATACTGGGCGCAACTTCCACTGAGTTATTTAAGTCCAAACTGACACTCTGGTTATTAGACCATGCATTTTATGACCTAGACGAATATGATTGTATGAAAATTTAATTTATTTTAATTCACTATTAATTTATTCAATTTAATATTAATTTAATTTATTGTTTTATAAGGGTTTACTTCTGTTAATTGAACCTTATTTATCCTGACCGACTTGTAGCTTTGCTACCAATAAATATTTCATTTTATTTCATTTCATTACTACAGTACACTTCTCTACTCTACAAGTTTTGTACTGAGTACTGACTTTCTTCGATATTTTCAAAGTATTTTTGGAATGTCTAGTTTTGCGTGGTTGTGCATCATCATTCACAACCTTCCTTTTACGCTGCTTGGTATTGATATAGGCTATAATAATAATAATTAATAATTCTTTATTGACACTTAAACATAAGCCACTTATACATAGGTAATTATATAACTACTCAGAATAAAACTACGAGAATATTCGGCTTGCGGTAGCAAATAGTTGGTCACAGAACCTATGCTAAGCAAAGCTTGTGTTGTAAAGTATACAATAGTAAAGTGAAATAGACCTCGTATGCCTTTTTAATCGGTCCTGTGTTACCTAATTTGGTCCATGCACTATATAGGTACATTGAGTTTAAAGGGGTTACCAGCATCATCATATATTCTAATCAAAACCAACAACAGTTAACATGGTTGCACTGCAGGCAAGGTAATACTTTTGGTATGGTTGGTATATGTCGATCTCGATACAGACTTGTTCCTGATCCCGGAACTTCCACCGGAGGTACTCTGCACGGTTGATGACTCTCCCCTTGCCACCCGCGTACATGTACGCAGCTAACGTCTCTCGAATCAACTTTTCAGCCGCCACCATGCCGCCTCGTGCGTACGTCTCTATAAGGAGTCCACCTGGTGGAGTAGGTACACATGTTATGGTGAATAATTTTTAAGCTGGACAGTCGACTGGTTTCGAACCTGTTACAATCCAGGTTTCCTTCGCCTGGTGCTCTCCCAGTACCCAGTAAAGCTACAATCATCTTTAGGCTAGCGCCGTAATTGTTGCAATTTTCTTTGCATTCGATACATAATCGCAGTAGCGTCATACCACCCAGACCCAAACCCTTATCATGTAACTTTGGTGGTAGTGGTCTTCGTTTGATATCCTGTTTCCTCTTCAAGTTGGCGCGAGTGGAACGGCACGCGATGACCATCGCCACCAAAATTACATGATAAGGTCCCAGGTTGAGAGACATTTAATTTACAAATACCTACTTTATTTTTCTTATAATCGAACGCAAGTATCTTCATATTATATTCATCATCATCAACAGCCTGAAAACGTCCACTGCTGAACAAAGGACTCCACTTAGACCGCCAACCTGAACGACAATTCGCAACTTGCATCCGTTTTCCCGCGACCTTCAAAATGTCGTCAGTCCCCCTAGTGGCAGGCTTATCTACGCTGCCTTAGCATCATTACCTTTCTTATAATCAGCGAGTTTGTACAAGACGGTGTGGTCTTCACTACTGGGCTGCGAGATGACGCGGTCCAGCACCGAGCTGACGCCTTGGACATTCTTCGCTGTCAGAAGTTTGCTGCACGCCTCGCCCATTCTCGTTATTCCCTACTGGCGTCGTCATCGAGTCATTGTATGGATTGCCAAGACCTGGGGGCATCTAAATAGAGGAAGTGAAGCTGTTATGACTTTTATGAAAATGTTAGAGAATGATTGTTTCAGATAAAATACAGTATATCAAGATCTTATTGTAAACTGGGGAAAACAGGGCGGTAATTAACTACAATAGGTAGGTATAGGCAAAGCCAGAAGTTAGCTAGGTAGTTATAACCGGTAGAACCGCGGAACTTTTATGAACTGACGAATGTTCACACATAGATTGGTGTCACATAAAATAGGACAAGATAACAAAATATAATCTAAAATAACAAGTAGTTCGCGCCAAACTGAGACTCATTCGACCCCTTTAGCTTCACAAGGCCTTGACCGATTCAGCTCATATTCGAACTTAAAAATTGTGTTGAAATGAACTACTTGCCTACAAAATTTCACGAAGATCGGATCAACGGTACGCAAATTATCTTGGGACAAATATACAAATAAACATACATAGAAAATGCCTCTTCGCTTCGCACGGTCAATAAAAAACGCGTTATTGAAGATTCTTCAACACTTCCGATATTCTACTCAACTTTTTCGTGGCTCTGATTTTCCAAAAGCTTGCCTAGCATTTAACATAACACATCATCGATCACTTCACTTCACTTCTCATCGTTTACTTCTTCACACAGTCTACTTACATTTTACTTTTAATGCAGGTAAAAAAAAACATTGTTCACTTCACTTCATCATCATCTCAGCCAGAAGAGTCCACGGCTCGCCCTTAGAGCTCCGCACTGAACAGTGTGCCATTTACATCCACTGTTGCCCGTGACTTTCATAAAGCCGTTGGTGCATCAAGTGGGAGGCCTACCTACGTTGGCGTCTTCTCACGTCATTTCATTTCCTTCATATTGTATTTGTACCTAATAAAAATAACCAAAACATTACTGGTCAACTCACAAACTCTCATATTTTATTTGTAATGTAGGTGACATAGTTTACAGGGTTATAAGGAAAGGGTAGGCTAAGCCGAAAAGGGCTAATAGTACTCATAATTATGAACAACTTTTACAATGGGACCAAGGACCCTATTCCTGTGGGCTCGAGATTATCTCGGTCACTCTCACTCCCATTAAATTCTATATTAGAGAGACAGTGACCGAGATAATCTCGAGCGCACAGGAATAGGGTCCCAGCCCTGAAATCGAGGAAAAAAACAGCTGTTTCATAGACAAATGTCTTTACAAAATGTCTGGAACAGCCAAGGAACAGCATTTTTTTTTATGATTTCTTTGTTGGTCTTATACTAAAAGTTGTTAATAATGATGAGTAGGTATGAGATATTTTGGCTTAGCATATACCCTTTCCTCTAACACCCTGTATAATTGATCACTCATTTTAAAAATAAAACGGGAATAGATACCTCTTTTAATTTAATTTTTTAAGGTTAATTTTTTTTATTAACAACTAAGTACGATTTTACAATACCGTGAGCGAGCGGCGCAAACCATGAGAGACCACCGTAAGTGAGTTAAATTGGTCAGGAATTCAGGATAGTTCAAGCAAACGAGAATTTTCTTTTTAGAATTAAATACACAAGGAAATTTAGCACAAAATCTCACTAAGAATAACAAAAGAATCACACACCATTGAAGCCTCCGAGGAAATAAACAGTCTGACATTGCTATGGTTACTAAATAAATAATGTTGAATCGCTGCTAGATGATGCTACGTAGCTAGAAATGACCCAGGTACCTACAAATTGAGTGGAAGAGCCACTATCATGATCTCTGAAGAAAATTGCGGCCATTCATACACAATGTTAGTCCCCTAATTTAGCCACAGCTTCATTCTTCACCTGAAAACTGATAAGACAAAAACCAAGCCGACCAAGACAAAATAAGTAGAAAATACAATATTTCTCTCTCGTTTGTACTACTGTACGTGCTATAAAGGGAAGACCGTTTAGCGGCTACATAACCTTACCAATTATGAACAACGCACGCTTTTAACTCTACATGAATTTCCTCCGCGGCGGTGCCGTGGTCGGAGAGGGCATAGAATCCCACCAAAACGCCCGTTCCCGCCAAAACCTACAGGCTGTGTTCCTCTCCTGCTATATTCATGCTTTTCCGGACAAGATCGGGAATCTTCGGAAGCTCCGTTAGTGTTTCGGCTGTAGCCCGAGCCACCCAGAGCGGAGTTCTATGCCGTTGCCACAGATGAAGACGTTGTCGACAGAACGGCCTGGCCCAGCGTCAAGGCACCGACGGGCGGGGGGAGCATGCATTAATTCTTGCATGCCGGCGGGCGGCGCGGCGACCGAAGCGAGAACAATATTTTGACGCATTTTGTTAACGCTTCTATCCCTTCGCGCATACCTAATATAGTGGATTTTATTACTGAAGCTGCAACGTTTCGCTCAGCGCGTTTATGTAAATGAGATGTATTATAAAAAAAAATGAGTCATGGAACTTTACCTGTTATTGTCAATGAGGCGTTTAAAAAAAAAAGAAATTCTTGTAATAAAAGTACCCAATAGGTGGCGTTAGATGTACCTTGAGGTTTTTCTGTCACTGTCAAGACATGAAAGGCAAAAAAATGTAGGCGTGCCTTTTTTTTTAAATAACGGGTTTTTTTTAATAAACGGGTAAGAATATAAAAAATAAATAAATAAATGTGAAATGAAATAAAAAATGTGTGGAGCCAAAACATTAAGAGACAAAAACACAATGAGGCGTTTTCAAAAAAAAAACCTGGTAATAAAAGTACCCACTAGATGGCGTTAGATGTACCTTGAGTTTTTACTGTCACTGTCAAGACATGAATGACAAAAAATGTACGTGTGCCTTTTTTTTCTCGTGTTTTTTGGCTCAATACATGTGTATTGAGACAATTTCAAGTAATGTAACTATGTATTTGACTTCATTTGAAATATTACAATAGTTGACACTGGCTAAATACACAACGTGTGCAGCCAAAAGCTACGATTTAAAAAATAAACATAAAATATTTCGACAGAAATTACAATGACAGGTAAAACGATAGGACTATTACGCCATCTAGTAAGTATTTTAGAACATTTTTTTATTTTTTTTGGAAAACGTCTCGTTCTGTCGAAAGATATTTTTTTTTATCTTATATTTTGGCTCCACACGTTGTGTAATTAGCCAGTGTCAAGTATTGTAATATTTCAAATGAAATCAAATATTTTACAATCTATTTTTTCTTTGTAGTTTTAGTTTGTTAATTTAAGCTTAGATTATAATATAGTTTATATAATATTTTTAAGTTTTTAGTTATTGGCTAAATACACATGTGGAGCCAAAAAATACGAGAGAAAAAAACACATTTTTTTTGTCTTTCATGTCTTGACAGTGACAGAAAAGTTCAAATTACATCTAACGCCATCTATTGTGCACTTTTATAACTAGGTTTTTTTTTTTTTTTTAGAAAACGCCTCATTGCAGCGTGGTTTTAATTAAACCAATTTTGCGCCAATAAATACTTAGGTTGGGTCAATAAATTAGGGCTAAAATTATTACCTAGATAATATTGGTTTTGGTATCGCTCTCGTGTGTTTCCAGGCGGCTATGTACGCCTGGGATCACCCCGAGGAGTATTCGCACGTGGGAGACACGCGCACGGACGATGCGCCGCGCCACGCGAACCGGATTCGCTGTGTGCCTCTCCGCCAAAGTAGTTAAACTAGTTCTTCTATAATCTACTGCCTGATACACTGACGAATAAAAATGACACACAATTTGAAGAAATAGTTAAGGGCTTTCTAATGGAGAAAGCATATTATGAAATTAATGACTTCGCCTGTGATAAAGACTCTCTGCATAAATTGAATGCTATATGTGAAAATGACAGATAGTGATAATATTTATAAGTTAAAATTCAAATTGAAATTATTATTAGTATTGTTACTGAAATTATTATTATATTTTTTTATTGTTTTATTATGCTGACATTTTTGATTATTTTTAATTTCATGTTATTGTAATATTAATAATACATAATATTAATAATACTTGTTATTAGTAATACATGTCATTGTATATTAATATACATTTTGTACCTAAACTGACATTCATAAGTGTACTGTGTGTACCCATATTTGAGAAATATATGAATTGAATTGAATTGTGCATGCGACTGCGCCGGTCGTGTACAACAGGCTGCCCCAGTGATGTTCCAAGTCGCTTTTGTGGCTGCCGTATCTAGACCTCAAAATTGCCGTATTTTGGGACAAAATAAAAAAAAAATGCCGTAGGTATGTTCTAATTTCTCATTAATTTGTAACAAGATTATGATTCTTAGGTTTTTTTACTAGTCTTCATATATATTTTGAATTGCGGTTACAAGTTATGTCTCATTTTCTCTTAGAAATGGTATCTCTTCTTCTCATAACTTCCTCAGTATCGACATTGTCACCCTTAGATTTTCTAATTTTTCTGATCAATGTATCACCGCTCACTAATCATAACACCTTCTCTAAGCTCAGGAAAACGATGTAAACATTTGTATACGTCTGATACAATTTTTATGTATGTTTGATCATGAAACATCACATGAAACTTTCATGTGACTTGTCATTATTTTGACTGAACAATAGAATCTTATAGCCACAGTTTTATCTGTGATTATAGCCCAGCTGGCCCGCCATATAACCACCTAAGTACCACACCTTGTCCGAATAGGCCCGAACGTACCCGAGCGTTCAATCGGTAAAGTTCGTAGTGATCGTTGGTTCGATTCGGCTAAGTTCGGAAACCTTCGACACTACACGGGTTGAATTCAATGCTTCCCGCCCGCCTCACTTCGTTGTCTTCCCCTACCCAGTGTACCCAGTCAAAACAAAACGCTCGCCACGCTTCTGTATTTTTAAGTTTCTCACAGTTATTCTGCTAATTTTGTAATGTTTAATAGCTAGTAAGTGCACGTGTGGATAGTGTTATCGAATGCTATGATACAAAGAGTGTTCGCAGAATATCAAACTTCAAAATGGAGGAAAACGTGTCATTAAAAGATATGATCAAAATCGAAACTGATATTGGTAAGGAGTTGCTTGTGTTGTCTATGATTTATGGGCTAAATATAGTACCTTTTAGACTAACCATTATACCAAACCAAAAGTAGCTGGGTTTACAAGTCCCGTGGTACAATTTGACTACGGACTTACATAGGTACATACGTACCTACATACATACATACGTGTGTGATATTTTTTTTCGAAGCAAGGAGGCTACCACGAGTCGTAGTACGGACCGTAGCGTCAACTCGAACGATTCTTGCTCCGGTATAAAATAAGATTTGTACAAAACTATGTACCTACTTATGTATATTTGTATCGTGTTAGTAATTGTTGTAGCATTATTAAGTATATTTTTATTATTTAACTATATTTTAGTAAGTAGTATGTACATAGTCTTATTAAGTACTTAGGTACGTCTATTTTTTCTGTTTGTGTGTTACATAATCCTAGAGCACACCCGTCCCTTACCTCTTCCTTATAAATCCTCTCCATTCTAAGGTTGCCTGGAAGAGATCACTGTAAGCGATAAGTCCGCCAGTTGTTACACTAGTTTTATGTAGGTTTTTGTATTACTTATGCACGTCATTTCTGATGTGAACAATAAAGAGCAATCTGACTATATAAGTAGGTTAAGTACCTACTTAACCTATTCTCAAATAGTTATAGCTCGAACCGTTTAATTATATAGGGAAGTCCGAGGCGGTTTCGACATAGGTATGACGTACACCAGTAGTAGGTACCCAAACAGTTCCATATCAAAGATTAGCACCGGCCAGCCGTAAATCAGAGCCGACACGAAGCAAAACCTACACCTACGTATGAAAACCAATTAAAATTTAAAAAAATGCTAAAGCGTATTTTTTTGGTTTTAATAATACGACAATTTTCACGTTAAACGTGACTTTAACATGAGTATTCCCGTATTATTAAAACAAAATGTCTCGAAACCACGTCAGTTTTTTAAATTAAAATGCCAAAGCTTATTCATTTTGGCATGTTGCTTCTCTCTCATCCAAGCAACAAAACGTAACAATAAAAATCGAACGTGTATAATTATGACGTAACAATATCACGTGATATTTTTAGACGAATATAATATTTACGACAACCCTCATCTGAATCTGTTTACTCTTTAGTGAAAAGACGGAGATAATAATTGTGTTTCTGTTGTGTGGGCTTTTGTGCGGGTGTGAGTAAGAGGCCGATAGGTTTCATGTTTTTCTTGCTATCGCGTTCTGTCCTGACTAGGCAGCATTGGTGACTCTCGCTCTAGCTGAGCCGAGAGTCAACGACACTCAACGAACGACAACGACTCAATGTACACAGACTGAGGTTCGGTTCATGGGAAATTTCGTAGACAGAGAAAGAAATATTCTGAGTGAGGGAAAGTTGTGGGTCCGACTATGTCCGACGATCCGACCTTGTCCCGAGTAATCCCGAACTAAAGGTTTGCTTGCCAGTGCTGCCACGCTACCGAATTTTTAGCTTCAACTGTTACTAGTCGGTCTTTGATACCGTTTGCCGATTTATTTCTGTTTGTCTGAGTTATTTGTTTCTGTTAAAGATCTTCTTTTTTTTTCTAGCGACAATTGAAACCGACATTGTGAAGTTTCGTTAAAATTGATATTAATTGATAATAACTTATTTTTTTGTGCTTAAGCTGCAGGATGAACATTGTGTTTTTGAAGATGTTTTTGACACGTATTTTGATTCATCGTCATCATAATATTAACAGCTAACTCCCACTGCAGTAAAAGACAAGATTCCACAACGCCGATAACTTAAATCCATCCTCCTGGTTGAATTTACGATGTTTTTGAATTTCAACCGCTTCACGAAACATTCTGGCGTAGTAATGTCTTTCAGTGGAGAGGACCTTCGGATCGTGGAGTTCAATCCAGTGCCCTGATCCCGCCTCAAGTAAATGTTCAGCAATAGCAGACTTCTGTGTCTGGCGATTTTTGACGGCTGCGATGTGTTATTTGATCCTTTCCGCTATTGTACGCTTAGTTTGATGGAGTACTGCTTCAGCAAGGTCCCCACCTTATTCGTCACCCCTTTAACATATGGCAAGAAAGCCGGCTGCCTCTCAACGTCAATCCTATTCTCCCGATATCTGCGTCTTGGTCGCCGTTGCTCTGCCACACTGTAGCCATTTCGTTTCAGAACCTCCTGACCATGCGCTATCTCAGCCTTCAAATGATCAGGGTCACAGAGGGCGTCCGCTCTGTCCAACAGAGACTCTGCCACCGACTGCAAATGGTGAGGATGGTTGTGACGAACTCCTTTTTTGATACTGGCTGTCTTCTTTTTATAAGGATTTTATATTGTTTTATTTTTGTATTTGAATAATAATATTGTTTCTTTTATTTTTGATACGTCATTATACTTTACGAATCGAACCAGCATCGGTGTTTCTGTGGTCCATATTCTGGTCCTTCGAGCCGGATATGAACCAGCGACGGTGTGACGTAGCGCGTAGGTACCTGTCTGTTTGTGTAGGTTTCCTATATACCGTGTGAGCCAACGAGCCTTCAGACCTCACCATCACTCTGATGTCAAGGAAAGGTAAAGTTCGTTCCACTTCCAGTTCATATGTGAACTTAATGTTCCCGTAGATCGAGTTGAGATGATCCACGAACTGATCCACTGCCATTACGTCTCCCTTCATTACGCAGTAAACGTCGTCCATATATCGCTTCCGCAATTTTACCCCCGCAGATTGTCATTTGTTTCCGAAAAGGTCTTTACTCTGTAGGTATGTTTTTCCCATCTGTCCCGTTGACGGCACAGGGGCACCGGGGTGGATGGGAATAAGTCGATTTTAACGGCTCCACGCTGGACTGGTATGCCGGGGCCATTCCGCGTATTTTGAATCATAATTAACTGGTAGTTCTGCGATCAGTAGACCTGGAGAGAACAAACTTTTTGCACAACCGCAATTCTACGACTAAATAGTTTTTTTGGCGTCAGTGATTTTTTATTGGTGAGGTATTTCCCCCAAAAAGAGGGGAAGTTTGCTGCGGCGCCATCTTCTTAGATTATATACCTTGAGATTGCTTCCTAGGAGACGAGACACGAGACAGCTATACTTTCTGAAATGTTGCCACGTTAAAAATATTTCCCCATGTTGAGGAAACATTATAACAAAATCTACTAATTACCTGTCGTAAAATAATAAAGTAAAAAAACTAAAACCCTATGTACAGCTTCTTAAGGTGCAACGTTTCACTCAGGGCGCGAAATTCAAATTTTCTTGCGTTTCATGTCAATTACAGCTTAATTACTCATCGTAGGTTCATGAAAACTAATTTTGCGATAATAAATAGATTGTTTCAAGAAATTACACCAACCAGAAATTCAACTTGAAAGCTAGTATAAGTACATTTGTCACTAAGCCAAAAACCAAGATGAAAATCAGCTTATTGAAATTTGTAGCTAAACCAATGTTATCTCGGTGATCATTTTACCCGTAATGTCTTAAAACAGCTTATTTATTGGCGCAAAATTGGTTTCGATAAATCCACGATGAGTAATTAAGCTGTAATTGACAAAAAACGCAAGAAAATTTGAATTTCGCGCGATGAGTGAAACGTTGCACCTTAAAGGAAAAGCGAAAAGCGTTGGTACTGTTAAGGTGCATCGTTTCACTCATCGCGCGAAATTCAATTTTTATTGCGTTTTTTATCGATTACAGCTTAATTACTCATCGTGGATTTATCGAAACCAATTTTGCGCCAATAAATAAGTTCTTTTAAGAAATTACGGGTAAAATAATTACCTAGATAACATTGGTTTAGCTACTAATTAATTAATTTCAATAAGCTGATTTTCGTCTTGGTTTTTGGTTTAGTGGGAAATGTACTTATACTAGCTTTCAACTTGAATTTCTGGTTGGTGTTATTTCTTGAAAAAATCTATTTATTATCGCAAAATTAGTTTTTATGAACCTACGATGAGTAATTAAGCTGTAATTGACATAAAACGCAAGAAAATTTGACTTTCGCGCGTCGAGCGAAACGTTGCACCTTAAAACCACCGGGTCTCCTCGAAAAAAAGCTTTTATTGGTTAGGCCCGTGATCAGTAAATACTTGAATGTTTAAGTTTGAAACCAGTACGAGCCAGAATTATTTGCGTTACTCAGCAGTGTATTTAGTTGAGATTGGTAAAAAACAAATATAAATTCTTCTAGTTGAATATTTTTTTACCAAAACGGAAAACTTATTACAAAGAAAACAGAAAACTATTCACACAAAAAAACTCCAATCACGCAAATATCACCTTAGTCACATTTTCATATTATATATATTGATATAAATGTCCTTTCGAAATAGAATATTACTCTACGCGGGGGGGTAAACGTCATCCACCCTATTTAATTTTTTTTTTTTCCTCTAATTAAAACTGGTGTCTTTATTACTAGTATACGACGTCAGTGCTATTAAACTATTAAACATTTTGAAGTACCCAATGGTAAGCAGGTAGATATTATAATTATGACGTCACACTAATTCTATGTAATATAGAGGACTTTTAACTTCAGAGCCCGCTCAGAGCATTGGCTATCTCGTTTGCACATTTAATTTACTTATTATTATTATTGTATTAATTTTCAACAGTACTTATATAAGGTAAAAAAATAATTTTGTATTGTTGGAGAAGAGACGAGAACAATATTTCGAGTTTTTTTTCTTTTTACCGAATATGCCGAGTCACACTTTAATAAAAGGGGGATTACTGTACATTGAAGATATTTTTTTAAATATATTTTTAGTAGTATTTTGGAGTAAAAGACCCCAAAAATATAAGTAGTTAAAAAAATTTTTGTCTGTCTGTCCGGAATAAACTCGGAAATCTCTTTGTTGTCCAGAAAAAATGCATCCGAATACTTGCAAACATAAAACTTCCCGACATCGAAATACCAAATTTTCACAAATCTTATTTTATAAAATTTAAAATCTTAACGACTACATCCTTATATATTTTAGAGAACAGCAAATTTGTCAAAAAACACCCTTTATTCTTTACAAAATTATTACCGGTTTTTTAATTTTGTTTCTTTGTACGTTTAATTGTCTAGTTGGTATATAATAAATTTATATTGTATAGGAGTTCCTTAGCGACTTGATATAGAAAGTGCTCACAGCGCGCGGACAGGGCGCTGTTCCACAAAAATGGCGCACTTCAGAATGAAATACAACAAGCGCCCACCGCTGCTCCATAGTGCACCATACATTTTTTAGTCACAACTCATCGTCCGCGTGACCAGGGACCCTATTCGGAGAAATTACATTTTATCTTGGTCACTCTCACTCCCATTAAATTCTAAATTAGAGAGACAGTGACCGAGATAATCTCGAGCGCACAGGAATAGGGTCCCTGGGCGCATGCTATACACCACTACTTTATTTAAGTTAGATTAATTTTAACACGCTATTTATACCTATACATACATCGTAAATACGCTGTCAGCACACCTCAATATGCCATAGTACTTCAGTTATGACAAGTTCATAGTTACAAATATCCTGCCACAAATTATAGACGCGGGCGGCTGCCCGCCGCCGTCCGCGCAGAACGAAGACGGCGCGGGGGCGGGGAGAGGGACGCACTGCTTCCAGCTATCCAGCTGACGCACATAGTGATATAGTAAATGGTGGTGTTGATATTTAGTGTCCAATAATTACCAAATTTTCGAGACATTTTTTTTACCTCATTATTTCAGTTTTCTTCTTTAGGAATGTGTTCAATATCGGAAATAGATAACGCTGTTCAAATTAAGAGTTAACTTTAAAAAAGTAGTGGTGTATATAAAGATATAGAGGTGGACTGACAGCGTATTTACGATGTATGTATAGGTATAAATCGCGTGTTAAAATTAAGCTAACTTTAAAAAAGTAGTGGTGTATAAAGATCCTTAGTGTCCTACGCAACGTAAACATTATCTGTAATATGCCGATATTAAATACTACTTGCAACCCGCGGTTTATTTCATTATCTTACAAAAATTTCTTTCATTTTCCCAGGATTAATGGTCAGACTCCACCAAAGCGGAGACTACTCGAGAAAAGAGATGTGTTAAAAACAACCAATAGCATTGCGTTATTAACGCATCTCCGCTCCGGTCTAGCCACACTAGCCAGTACGCATCCCTCCCCCAGCTTCGGTGGAGAAGCCCTAGCTGTTAAACATCCCTTCTCGTTTCCGCTTCGCACAACTCCGTTTCTGTGGAGTCTGAGCCTAAAAGTAGCCTGTGTTAGTTTACCCGTACCCGCGTATGTCCTAAAACTGTGACCAGAACCAAAGTTGTTAGGTTGGGCAGCAGCGTCCTCTTAGTACACGGTGAACAGTCTGCGATCTTCAAGCCGCCTGGCAAGCGTGAAGATTATGGCAACCACTCCTCGAATAGGGGGTAGGCTTCGTTCAGTAGCGGACATCTAAGAGCTGATAAGAATATGCGTTAGTTTAGGGTGCTCAAAGCGATTTGGTGCTCAAACGTGGGCTTATTCGCGTTAAAAAAAGAGAGAACAGACACATTCTAATTGGGGGTGATAAGACCTGCACTGCACTGAGGTCACATTTGGGGTGTTTTATGCATTTCTCCTTACAAGCCTACCCAAGGTTGCCTAGCTCCTTAAAATAACGGAGCACGGGCTTGGGCCGCTGGCATACCTGTTACATCAGATGTTGTGGTATTGGAGACTTGTTGTTGAGTCTCCAATACCACAACGCATAAATTATTTTATTTTATTATAATAATTAATTATAGAATTCGTATGTCTTCTGTGGCCTTGCAGCCACACGTGCTCCACGGTCTCGTTTTCCTGCCGACTGCCTCGGCCTGCACTGAGTGCTATCCGTAGTTCCCACTTTTTGCAAGTGATAGTTAAGCTCACAGTGTCCTGTGATGATAATGATACCAATCATTAGACGAAGGTCGGTCCTAGTTAACTCAAGTAGTTTATAAGTCGTTTTCATTTTCGTTTTATAGAAGAAAGAAGAAAGAAAGAAAATAATTTTATTTTGCAACAACATTAACATTAAATAAATTGAAGGGTGATCAATATCAAATAAGTATAACTGTCAATGTCATGTGTCACAAAAATGGCCTCCACTCAGCATAATGCTGTTCAGCAAACAGCGCTGATCTTCCGATTCTTCCGATTATTATAGAGTAAACCTTCTTCAAATGTATATTAGTGTATGGCTGTAACTCAATAACTAAATCAATTTTATTTGTTGCAGATGATGATGATTATGATGGTTTTTTGGTATACAACGTACTTGACGCAGCTGAGGGCATCTTAGACAAGAATGATGATCCACTATTATCTCTTACTCCCCTCGTCTACACAACGAAATTAGACGATATGAAAACGATCAAACAAGACTTAACAAACCTAAATGCGAATCAAATATTAAAAAAGTTACACTCAGAAAGCACACCAATAATAAGGACGGAAAGCATCAAACACTCTTCGAAGTCTGATAATGTGAAATCGTTCGAAAAACTTGCCAGCGTTATAAATGATATAAATTACAAGGCGACTTGCCAATTGCCTCCAAATACTGTCATATCTCCAAATAAGGCGATTCATCAGATATCTTCAAATTTTGTCATACCTCCAAAGAAAACGAATACTCAGCTTTTTTTAAATGCTGACGATCCTTCACGTTCAGATACCGGTTTTAAAACAACTGAACGTTCTAAATATGTAGGGCCATTTAGTCATAATTCTAGCGTTGCAAGTGATATAATGATAAAGACTGAACCTCAAGTATCTGCAAATGCTGCCATCGTTCCATGCTCCGACAGGGCTCCCGGTGCTAATACTGCTGCAGATAAAGAATATAGACCGTGCTATGTAGTATTGCAAGATATAAAAATATTAATGCCGACAAACCAGACAACAGTCAAACTTCCATTAAGATCAAACATGTCTAAAAAATCTGGTACTGTTGATCCTCATGGTAGTAAAATATTCGAAGTGAAAGTTAAAGTGGAACAAGTTGAAAACGAAACAAGTGTTGTTGAAATCGACATGGAAGTTTCTAGCTCATCTGAAACCCGAATTAGCCACATACAAGATACAACTCATATTCTAAAACCTGTCTTGGAATCAAAAGTACGTACGTACTCACAAAATCACGTACTCACAGATGAGATAAATTTATCACCTAAAGATTCACAAAAACAAAAGACAGAAACTGGAGAGATTCCTGCCGAAAACCTGGATACAAAAGACAGAGTCGCAAAAATTACGTCTCCTGTTAGATCAAGAAGAAAGACGAAATCGCGCATATGCTTTGAAACATCTTCTGATGAAGACTATGGAGCATCTTCTGGTGAAGACTATGAACCAATCATCAACTTAAAAAAGAAAACTAAAACCAATAAAATTGTTTCAAACAGTGTTGCGAAGACGGTTCCAAACAAAGTTTCAAATTCAAATAATGTCTCAAATATAGCAAGCGTAACTATTGTCACAAATGATTCAGCTCAAACGGCCTTCCAAGAAAAATATGCTCTTATTGTTCTAACGCACAAAAAGAAAATAACATTTGTATATCGAGTCAACGCCATAAAACTTGTAACGGACTACTATATAACAAACAATTGTGATGAATATAAATTGGCTTCCATGTACCCTAAAGAAGAGAAAGTCGTTGAACAATACTGTTGTTGGTACAAAAGAGAAGAGATGATTGCTAGAATATGTTCTCGGAAGAATTACCCCTTCACCATTCTAAAGTTTTTAAAGCAACCTCACACCTGTCATCCTGAAGAATGCCTCTGTTGCTGCCGTATAAGCCAAGCTGACACTGGCCAAAGACAAAAAGAAAGACGTGCTGTAATATACAGATCTCGTAAAAGGCTTGCAGAGAATCGGATTCGTGAACTGTTGTGTAAAACTAATCCCGACGATGATGGATCCACGACTACCGGGTTAGTTAGCAAAGCTTTAACTTACATTCCCAATACTCCCAAAGTAATCAATGAAAAAGTTCTCGAAAAACAATGTGATAAATACCTGGAGAATTATTTGTTATGCTTAAGAAATATGAACGATACTCCTAATCGTGTATTTAATGCTGAGTACGAACTGTATGAAATTGGGCAAAACGGTAACGTTCTCAGATCACTGTTATTATATAACAAAGAAGAAATAGTCAGTGTTCGAAGAACGTATTTAATGTCAATGCAAATTAGAGACGCGGAATTATGTTGTTGGTACAAACGTGAAAAACTGATGCAAGAATTGAAAACACTTAAAACATCGCCAGCTACACTGAAACAAATACGAAAACCACACAGTTGTCAACAGAAATGCTCCTGTTGTTGCAAGCCACTAACAGTCAAAATGCGAGTAGTTGAAACTCTGCCTTCAACCTTCAAACAAACAACGGGATACGAGAAGAATCTACGTCGGCTAACCATTAATTTTAGCGCCAAGTCAAAAAACGCAATGTTAAAGGAAAAAGAAAATTACAACAAATCCAAAGAAACTACAAAAAGCACAGACGCAAGCACAGCTGCTGTTGTTTTGTCTGGGTGTGCTTCCAAGGATGATAATCCAGACCTGAGTGTCAGTATACTGAGCAAATTCAAAAATCTAAAGCTAGACATCAACACCTGCGGTGAATTAGAAGCTGTTCTAAATGAACCTGCGAAGAATTTGCCTGTGGCTGAACTTAAAATACTATCTGATATTCTTGCCCTTTCAAAAAAACAAATAGTCGAACTCGGCTTGTCGGCTGAAGAATTCTGTAACAGAATAAACTCGAAATCAAGCGATATCATTCGTACGCGAATGATATCGCTTGATTCATGTCCAGAAACTTCCTTGATAAGAACGGAAGAATTCGCAACACCACCGCTACAAGATCTCTACGAAGACAGCGGATTAATGGACGTCAAAGTTGAAGATATGGATGTAGAAAATGATCCAATTATTATTTTAACAAATCAAACTATGTATACCGGCGAAACACAAATCACAAGCCCGAAGCTACTCAGCGAAAGTACAACCATCGAGCCGCCAACAAAAACAACGTCACCTTCTTTGAAAATCAACAATGCAAAATCAATTTCAACCACGTACACATTGCTTTCAAACTTTATGGAAAAAAAAAACAAGAATTTTGTCGACTCGTTCAAATCGTTCTTCAACGGATCTGAACCATCAAACCTCGTTATACCAAAATTCAACAAATTTACACCTATGTCTATATCGGCCGGCGGTTTTGAATGTACAGCTACAGAAGAAGAACCGTTGCCTTTGCCCATTATAGAAGAAACATTTACTTTGGCAACTGAAAGGCCTACCATTGCGATACCGGGGCCGTCTGGTATAACTAGACTGCGAGAAACAAAAACGACTGCAATCGTACAAGCAGATATACAAGGAAGCAATAGTTTCAATGTATACAATAACCAGATTCAAACTCTTACCAGCTCGCCAAACACTTATAAACGCAAAATGGAAAATGTTATTACTGCTCAAGTCGAGAAGAAGATACGCGTCAAGCCTCCCAGTGAACTAAATGCTCCAAATCTACAAACGTCACCAATTACTGCCTACTCGCAACCGATTTCTGCATGGCCAGATCCTATCGTGATAAAGCAAGAGCCGCAGACCAACATCCAGCAAATTGTAAGACCTGTTATAACTGCTGCTAAAACAATCAGTCCATACGTGCAGAACCAAACCTACGTTGTTACCAATAACGTCGTGGCTTCAAATTTGAAGGTTGTTAGCCCTATAAACGTGAATAAAGTGATTCAGTTAAGCGGACATTCTATTCAAATGAACAATTCGAAAACTGGTCTACGTTACTTGACCCTTGCGCCTATACTGTCTAAAACCGTTGATGCAAGTAAGAATACAAAGCTTGATAAGATTATGAAGGCACCGCAGGCACCTCCCGCTGCTACCTCGAGTGCCATATGTCATGTTCCTCCTCTAGTACCTATCAGGTCTCCTGGTGCTGCTCCTGTCACAGTTATAAAAGAGAAAAGAAGTTCGAATGAAACTGAAGATCTAGAAAACTCAATTACTTGTTATAGCCTTATTCAACACAAAAAATAATCTGTGTGTATATGTGGATAGGGAATTAAAGTTACAAGTCGTAAAAATGAATACGTTCGTATCGAACCGAAAACTCGTTTGCACGATGCGAAAACGTCCCCCAGACGCGGCGCTTTCCTCGCACGTTTGAACAAATTTAGACATCGTACACGACTCTTTAATATATGGCAGAATAATAAAAATCTCACTAGCGTCCAAACACCTGACAACTACAATAAATATCTGTTTATTAAATTTAGTTTCGCTGTTTGCCGTGGGACTTCTTAGTTCATGAAAAGCCAATAACGATAAAAAGGGCCCATCCGCCATAGTAGAGAATCCTTGTGAAAAGCACATTTAAATTTGAAGTGTGTTCATACAAGACATCACAAACGGGCGAAAATGGATCAAAACCATCTACGTGAATGCTTTTTATTAATACATAATATATACGAACATTGAGCATCCTATCCCATCCTCGTCGCCAGATGAAGTGTTTATAGCCTATACCTATTATGGGACTATGAAGTAAACACGCGTGTACTTGCTTGTAGTTTGTTTATTACTGCCGGCACGCGGGTCGCGCGCGCCGTCATATACTGCAGTCACAGATGAATAGAACTAGATACCTAGTCTAGGACGAGCCTAGCGCGCAACACATAAGTTTTATAAGACTTATATAAGACGCCGCCCCAAACATTGAACCTCAGTTCCGACCAAGTGCCAGAGCTGTGCGTGCGTGCGTGCGTGTGGCTTACAAAATAAGACGGTTGTTTTATTTTCCTGACAACCAACAGTGAACAAAAAATACTATCTGTGCAGTGAAATTGTGTGGAAAGTCATCCGCGCACTCAAACTACAAAAAAGACGGAATAACTTTTCATCGGTAAGTAAAATAATTCTGTTTTACAAGACATAGCAGAGCTCAGCGTATAATGGACACATCGTCACTTATCCCTTTTCCTCATTGCGGATATCCCATGCAGTTGTCCCTTTCTGGCGAACGCACGTATAAAGTAGTGTTGTGACTCATTAAACAAGACGCAGACTTGCATTTTCGATTTTCACCATACCGTAAAGGGATTCGAACACTGATGAATTCTAACTAACTAAACTGTGCACTTCTGGACCTTCTGCTTGGACTAAACTCCACAAGCAACGAAATCACGATAGAATCGACCGGCAGCATCTAGCATGTGCGTGAGACTGTGGTGAGACTAGAGAAAAAAATCAGAAGCAGGGCTGGATTAAGGTACGTTGAAAACGATAGCACAAAATTTTTAAAAGGATAGTATTTACTAAAAAATATAGTATGCTTTATTATTTTTAACCTATTTCCAAAAAAAGAAGGAGGTTTTCAAGTAGTAGTTTTTTTTATTTATTTTTTTGTTACGCGGAACTCCGTCGTATATGAACCGATTAAAAAAAAAAATTGTTAATCCTCAATGATGCGTATTTCACTAAAATGCGTAAATACAAATCATTGCATTTCATCAATTCCCGTGGCCGACTGTAGCCTTCTTCATCCTTTATTAATATTAATTAGTACTTTAATGGTGTTGTGTAGTAATGTTATGTTAGTGAGTTGAGATTCGAGTGAGTGCGATTACTATGGCAGAGCGGCAGTCGACCCAAGTGTTCGCTACGTAGGTAAGTACCGATTAATAATGTTGCCCTACTGCCACAGCCTACTGCTTACCCCATCACTACGGAACGTACTAACTCGGTACAGTGGTGGGCGTAACCTTGATGATAGCCAATGGGAATTATTTGTCACGCTCCGCGCACCCCGTGCTTTCCTCAAACTGTGGTGACTTTTGAACGGACCAAAACCCGCGTGACGAGGTATCTGGTTCATCTGTGACTGCAGTAGTTCATTAGCACGAGGGCAAAACAAAATACGTTGCTAATTTCACCAGTTCACGACACTTGGCACTTACAAGCCTTACAACAAGGATTGTTCCTACATTTTCCCGAAGAAATTATAGAATTACCCTTTTTTGTTACTTAGACATTTAATAGATTTTCTTATTAGTTTTTATCAAATGACCAAATATCTTAAGTTTATACCTAGATCTATCCGTGTATTATTAGGCTTAATCCCAAGCTCCCCACTAACCTGGGGACGTTGGCAATTAAATAATCATCCCTATTTATTGAGCTTTAAAATGTCCCTATTTTTATTAGTGGAAACAATGGTAAATTCCCAACGTCCCCCACAACTTTTCATGAATGGAAATGTTAGGAATTTAAATTCTCGACGTTCTCATTGATGGAATTTGTGAGAAAGATAGATATTATCGACCTAAGTTGTCTATCTTTTATTACTGTACTTATTGATATTCACAGTCAAACAAGCTTAGTGGGGTTTAGCGGAATTTGAAATTCCTACTGGCCCGACATGTAAAAAGCGGAGATGTTGCGAGTTCATATTGTTCCCACTAATAGATTTTGTGGTATAAGCATTCTCAACGTCACTACTGGTGGGGGACGTTGGGACTAAGCCGTTTATTATCGTTCTGTTTTTTCTCGTTATGTTTAAAATTAGATTACATACTTAGATTGTGATTTTATAATTAGTTATATAGGCTTAGGTTGCCGGGTATTCGTACATACAGGGTTTAAAAAAAAGTATTTGCTAAGCCGAAAGGGGCCAGTAGCACTTACCATTATGAATAACTAACAGCAATGGAATTGGGTCTAATTCAGAAACCGCAAAAAAAAACTTCTTTCAATGCATATAACAGTTGGTTTATGATATTCCATGATAAAAATTGACCCATTCGATTAACCCTGTATCTTATACCCCTAAAATTGTGATACATAAACATAAGTAACTTGTATCTGTTTCTGTACTGAATGTTAAAAAATTACCTTATGATCTTAAAGCATTATTCTTGTAGCCCTTTACTCTAGAAAGTACACCTTTTTTGTTTATGCTGTAATCTCAAATAGTCAAAGACATGACGTAAACTAAAATGAAAAAAAAAACCCAAGAAAAATATCGCGGACAAAACATTCTAAAAAAAAATAGTTTTTCTCAGTTTCCGGAATGACATGGGTAGTATAACAAAAAAAGTTTGACTTTTCAAGTGTACGAGGCTCATACTTAAGTGAAAAATAAGCACTTATTTTAGACTTGTAAGTTATTATTGTACGGTACTAGAGGCGATGCCGTAGCACATTGCGGCCGTCGTCACTTTGTCAATGTTCAGTCGGTTAGAAAAAAAACTTATCAACATAAATATGCCAGGGATGTCTCGTATACCTCCGTGATCAAGAGCTTTCCCGTTTTTTTATTTTATTCAAATGTGCAAAGGTGTGACCACGATTAAAAATATTTTGTAGCTGTACCACCTCTGTCCATTTAGATGGTCCATGGGAAATGTATTTTCCCATGATCCACCCAAGCGTACTCAATTGGGGGACCCTGGGAAAGCCCTCCGACAGACGTTTCATGCCAGCTTGTCGGAAAGGTTGGTATGAAAACCGTGGTCCGCAGACCATTATGATCGGATGTTTTCACGTCTAGACTTGCGGACATGGAAGATCGGACCGCAGTCCAATAAAAAGGAACATTTATTTTAATGTTAACATTTTATAATTGGTCCGCCGCCGAAACCATGGCCGTAGCTTTGTTACCTAACACTAATAACCTATAACCAAAACTGTAAAACCAACAAAATAAACAAATTGAAAACTTAATAGTTTGTCTCATTTACTTCAATGAAGTAGTACATTACTATCGCGGTCTGTAATGACTCTGTCGTTGGCCGCTACGATGATGACCGAAAGCGCAGCTTAGAGCAAGTCGAGCCAGGCCATCACAGCGCGGTCAGCATTGTAGTCCTTGCTGTTCGCGCTGTAAAGGTCAACTCAACTCTGTATCGTGCTTGTCTGCTTGCAATATGTCCAGAAAATATTTGTGGCAGCCCTAACTGCGGCGTCCTCAATGTATGGAGCTGTGGGCTTATGCCGTAACTCTGAAAGCGATAGCGAGAGTTGCGCGAGCGGGACCGCGCATAGTCCGACTAAGTTGGTACGAGCGAGATGGCAAGCTCTCGAAATCTGAATCAAGAGCGTTTCAAAGTTAGAGGATAAGCCCGCGGGACAGACCAAGTGATATCAAGGATGCTACCTGAATTCGCCTACCTCGTTTTTTTTTCTAAATGATCTGTGTAAATGGGTCTTATTTTCGATAACATAGAGTTTAATTTAGCATGAAATTAACTTTATTAAAAAATATTTGGTACGTAACATTTATTCCTTACAGGGGTCGAAAAAACAAGGGTAGGCGAACTCAGGAACATGCCCAAAATTCGTGTTTTTATACGGAGTAAACTCGCATGTTGTCTATATTTGATTATTTTTATAAAGCCCTGAGTAAAAGGATGCGTTTGATATGATTATGTATCTGACTTTGTGATAAACTACACAGAAAAAATAACATGTAGAATAAGAATAATTTTATTGCAATACTGTTTACCACAGAATTCTCCTTATAAATACAAAGAGCAATATGTATCAAAAGTAGGCGAATTTTGGGTGTTTGACGGTACCAAATCAAAGGTATTGTAGGTAAGGTGCCAAAGGTAAATAACTAAGTAAGTATATCTACCAATCACAATGATATAGTAACATATCATTGTCCTAGGTCCTAGGTACCTATCGGATCCAGAAACGGAAGGCCTTTGTTCAACAGTGTTGATGATGTAGGTATCATACTTATAAGTACCTTAATTATATTTTACGGTACCTAATAATGGTTCCGAAAAAAAAATGCAGCGGACTGTGATGTTTTACTGAAACATCACTGAGATAGGTAAATACTTACTAATGTTCTTTCTGTATTCTGAGCTATGATTCTGAGGTACTAATCAAAGCTAACCTAAGTACATAAAAACATCTATCGCAGAAATCGATCTCTTTAATTGCCAGGGGCACAGAATTCTCCTTATAAATAAGCCAGGGGTAACTAACAACCTACCTAAGTAGTAGCTATAATATTATGTGTTACCTACTTATTAACTAGGTGTTTACATCATGAGCATGTCTGCATAAATTTACACTCGAGCACATCGGCTCAAGACCATTTTTAACCTCGAGTAAAACCGCGGGGTGCGCCTAGAAGGTAAATAGGTACATAGATGAATGTATACTAGAATAGGTAGTTCAGAAACAACAACTGACACCACCACCACGACTCGTCACGTCAACAAAAATCGATAGAATATCACGAGTCGATGTGCGCACGAAAATAGCAGAGAAGGAGATATACATCCCTCTCTCTTACTCTAGTAGGCAGCAACTTCCATTCGTGCTCGCAAGCTGGCAACGCCGCGCAGCTCAAATGTTTTTCGGCTTCGTCGCGAACCGGTCGCGCTGCGAGCGGTCTTCCAAAACGCCTTTCTTACGTTACTAGCACAGAATTCTCCCTATTAGTTTGTTATTTAGGAAGTTTTTTAGTGAAAGGAGAAGCAAGAAGTAGACAATGTAAGTTTTAATTTTTTAAACGGTGTAACTTCCACACTCTATCCGTGCTCTAGCCAAATTTAGGTATGACATGACATATTTACAACTACTCTATCAACGGGACTAGTCGCGCACAAAACGGTTTTTATTGTGGGTCTGGGCCCGTTGCACAGAATTATCTTTATTGGCCTGTTCCTTGAAATCCTTTGTGCGACGATTGTTAGGCACTTGTTAGATGTTAGGTTCACAGATAAATACCTTTGATCTATGGTTAGGTTCAACTGCCCACGCTGCGCTACCGCGAATCGTTTTACGATAGGATTCAATAAAAATAAAATTGTAATATTGTAGTCGTTGTTGCTGCGTGGTGTGGAGTGGATCTTTTGTAAAAAGGAAATAAAACATTTTATAGGTACAACCAAGGTAACAAAACTAGTCCGATACCTATCCATAGGATAGTCTTCGCGTGTTTTTTGTGGAAGTAGATAATTAGGTATATAATAATCGGTATATTAAATACGTGTGTATGTACATACTATGAAAATATTATTATTTTAAATAAAAAATGCCAGACTAGAGGGTCGTGATTTGACAATGGCCATTAGGCAAGCGACAAGGTAAGCACATATTGCAGAAAAGATCGCGCGAAATAAATCCGCTCGCAGTGGCCAACGAGATGCTATACCAATATGGATTATTTTGGTAGAAAGTACTAGGGAATACAATCTCGCATTGTTACAGGGTCAATTGCTCACAACCTGGATTAAATACATAGGTAGGTTTACTATTTCACCGGAATAGGTACGGTTCCTTTTAAGGATAGCGGCACAAAACATATATAATAATAGCGGGTAAAACGCAGAAAAATTAAATCAAAGAGGCAAAACCTCGAATCGAGGCTTATCGAGACGCATGCAAATTAAAACGTAAACGATAAACGATTATAATAATCACACTAATTGACAAAGCGAAGCGAAGGTCTCTAGTCTACGGGAACCGTTGATCCGATATTTATAAAATTTAATTATTAAATTAAAAAGCAAGTAGTTAATTTCAATACAATTTTCAAGTTCGAATGTGAGCAAAATCAGCGCGGCTATTCCCATTGCTTTTCGGATCGAATACGGGAACGTTTCCGTTTCGAATTGCTTTACAGCGATTCACAAGCCCGAATTCGAAATCGTTTGACGGCTCAAATCGACACATCAGCTGATTTTCATTCGAAAAGTTTCCGACAGCTATTTGCTCTCGGAACCAATCCGTCTAGAGAGCCAGAGACGATTTCTTACAACGATTTACTGTGTTTTGGACTTTTTATTTATTTCAAGGTAAATAATTAACAAGTAAGTAATAAAACAACCCTAGTAAAGTAATACGTAGGTATATGGAAGGACTTTATGACTTAAAGTGCAGAATAATAAATAATTCTGGGTGCTGTTATGGGCAAGCGTGACGCTTACCATCAGGCGAGGGATTTGCTCGCCTTGCCATTTGCCACAACAAATATTAAAAATCTTTTCTACATGTATATTTCAAAACCTACGTTTATTTTTAGATGGAGCATTTACTCGCATTTCGCGAAATGAATCGCCAGCGTGGGCGATCGCAGGGGCAACATACCCTCCTTCTTCACCGTTCCATACGAGACCTTACCGATCCTTTTCATGACCGATTTTGGCGTCGCACGTCTTATCCATTGGCCAGTGTCAAGTATACATGGATACTGATAAGCAATAACATGTCAACCAACAAAATTTTTTTTTTTTTAATGTTACAGAACGCTTTTTTGTCAGCCAAAGGCTTCGCTACACGGCCTGACCTGACATCGTGCGAAAGAGATGGCTATATATAACTTTCTGAGGGAGCGAAAGGGAGAAGCTATCGCCTTGATAGTTTGTTTCTTTTACTCCCGTGAAATTCAAGTCTAGCTGTCCCTTTCACGCGGTGTCAGGTCAGGCCATGTGTAGGCGCCCCAAGGAAGCGATCTGTATCATTAACAATATTTTTTTTTTGTGGTTTGACATATTATTGGTTATCAGTATCCACATATATATTCTCAAGTTTTGTTAGATGTTATCAAACAAGTCATAGTCACGGTCAAAGGCGAGCAAAACAAGTCAAAGTCATGCCCCAGTAAAGTGGTGAAAACTTTACCTTCTATGTTCTAAATTTCTACACTTCTAAACAACACGAAAATTCACGTTTCACGACTTTATACCATTCACCAACACTCGTGCATGTTCACGAACACTTATCAGGTAAAAATTCACAGTTTTTACACATTAACACTCGAATTAACACAAGTTTTGGAAAATAATAAAATGACGCGACATGAATTCACGTCCCCGCCAAAACTAAGTTTGACATTGTTAGATTTCTGTTTACGAAGTATACTATTTCAGAATTAAGTCTCATATTTTTAAATCTAAAATGCAATTTGCAGGATTGCAGTTTGCACTATGTAATTTTATTAATTTCATTGGTAAAACAACTTACATTACATTACGTTTTTGCTAATTGGTGGTTAGAATAGACTAAGATTTCGAACAGTTAAATTTCTACCATGGATTCAGTTTTCTACCAATATGAAACAATCTCTGCAAACGCTGCAACATATAGATAGGTATGATTGTCTATGACTACTCGATCGGAAAAAGCCGACGAATACCGAAGTTGAATCCGCTCGGATTTCGGAATCAGGTTTTTGCTCTCATTCGAAAGCCGATCCGTATTCGAAGGAGATTGTCGATGTCGATTCGAAACTTTCCGTCTAGCTTGGGAATAAGCGTGCAGTTCAGGGTTGCGAAGTTATAGGGTTCGCGAGGTCTCAGTTCGACGCAAACTACTAGTAATATTATAAATGCGAAAGTTTGTGTGTAAGTATGTACTTAAGTGTGTATGTTCCCAGTCTATGTAACGGCTTATTGGTACATACTTAAGTTAGGTAATTTTATCCCAAAAATATATTTTATTCGTATGGTAAAGAGACTGTATAGGGTGAAACCGAAGGCGCTGTTAGTTATAAATCGTCACAAAAAAGTTTTTGCAATGCATGCTTGCCCTTAGATCGGCGACACAGCGGGGCTATCTAGAATCGCAAAGATACGGTACGGGTACGGAATGCAATGATCATTTTAGTCGCGTTTTCGCGTTCGAGCCGAGAGCAGACACGTGTCAACTTATCTGAGTTCACTTCGAATTTGCATAATAAGAAATTTAAAATGTTCTACGCTATTTCTATCATGTATGCACCCACTAGCCATAAACGTATTAGAGCCTAGAGGTGTAGCGGCAACACCGCATACATAACTTTACCAAGTTCACTCAGTCACTTAGTCACATATATAGACACAAATAGCTGCTTCCCGCTGTTTCACCCGCTATTCTACAGAAACCGAACATTTTCCCGGCATAAATAGTAGCCTATGTATTAATCCAGGGTGTAAGCTACTTCAATACCAAACTTCATTTAAATCCTTTCAGCCGTCACAGAATTGAACGGGAACAAACACTTACATGCTTACAAACTTTCGCATTTATAAAAATAGTGTGATGATATTTTAATCATTGTATAGTAAGTACTCCTTGCTCAGTCCACGCTCAGTCACACGATAGAGCTCGATTTGTGATCACGCGTGTTTTCATATAAATAGGGTGTGTAGTCGTGCACAACGAAACATCCCGCGAATATTTTTATGGCAGTATGGTTTTTAGGGTTCCGTAGTACTACAAGGAACCGTTATTTTTATTTTATTTATTTTACAAAATGCACAGCTCTCAAAACAAATACATTAAACTTAAAGCGAGACTGACAGCCAATAATGGATTTACATTTTACTAACGTAACTTATATAAAATAACGACATTTATTAAATATATACATTTATAAAATAAATTTAAGATAGTAAAATAAAGTAAAAGTTTAAAAATAAAGTAAAGTAAAGGTAGAAGATCGTCATGTCCGTCTGTCTGTCTGAATCCTTAACAGCCTTAGGGTGTCTACACATGGCCCGACCCGACATCGCTTGAAAGAGATGGCTATATATAAGTTTCTGGGGAAGCGAAAGAGAGAAGCTATAACCTTAATAGTTTGTTTCTTTTGCTCCCGTGAAATTCAAATCTAGCTGTCCCTTTCACACGATGTCAGGTCGGGCCATGTGTAGACACCCATATAATTTCCAAAGTCAAACGTACATGCATGAAATTTTGCACAACGATAGTCTAAGAACCGGCTTATCTTTTTCACCAATCAAGAGTTTAAAATTTACGTAGATTCAAAACTGTATTCGATAGATATGCCAACATTGGCCTTGTGAAGAGGGATAGTTTTTTTTTCTATGCATAATAAAGAGGCGTTTTCCAAAAAAAAAAAAGTAGTTCTAAAATACTTACTAGATGGCGTAACAGACCTATCGTTTTACCTGTCATTGTTATTTCTGTCGAAATATTTTATGTTTATTTTTTAAACCGTAAATTTTGGCTCCACACGTTTTGTATTTAGGCAGTGTCAACTATTGTAATATTTCAAATGAAGTCAAATACATAGTTACGTAACTTGAAATTGTCTAAATACACATGTGGAGCCAAAAAACACGAGAAAAAAAAGGCACTCGTACATTTTTTGTCTTTCATGTCTTGACAGTGACAGAAAAAACTCAAGGTACATCTAACGCCATCTATTGGGTACTTTTATTACCAGGATTTCTTTTTTTTTTGGAAAACGCCTCATTATAAAAACATTGGTAGGAACCGGTGCTGCCAGATTTTTTCGGGCAACGCTTTGCCTTTTGAAACCATTTGAATTAAAAAAGCGGGATTCTTTCGTCGAAAGCGGGACATAATAAAAACTTTTTAAATAATCAGTATCTAGTGTTTTATTATTTACTACTTATCGTTTTATTTTAATTTCAAATTAAATTTACAATGATGACATCCTAATCCTAACTAATGTTATAAATGCGAATGTAACTCTGTCTCTCTGCTCGGCTGAACGGATCCGTTCGATCCGTTCAGTTCAACATAATTATTAATCTCCCACCATTATTCTAATAAGGGTGGGAGACGGAGATATGCTAGTTTTTTTTTATTGGTCCACGCTAAGGAAGTGGCGGGAAAAAGTTAGTAGAAAATAAAGATTCCATAGAAAATTACTTAATTTGAATGTAAATACTTTACTGATAACAAGAGCGGTCTTTATCCTGTCTTCAGAAGAAAATTATATGTAAATCTAATGTAAGATTAGATAATATTATAATTCAGAGGAATATAATAGCCGCAGTCGTCGCAGGATCAGGACCAATAAAGATATAAATATTAATACCTTCGTATAGTGGAGCAAACTTCGGTTGCGCGATTCAGAACTCCCTACTTTACATAACTGTCAGTCCATAATCCATATCCATATGTCCAAATGGATCAATGCCATCTAGCAAAGTAAAGAAAGTAACTTTGTCTCTCTGTCGGGATGTTTGTCTTTGTCACGGCTAAACCAGGCTAAACAGATCTTGATAAAATTTGATAAGGAGTTATTGTATATCACAAAGACGGACATAGGATACTTTTTTTTATGTCCACGCGAACAAAATTGCGGGTAACAACTAGAAGGTAATATATATCTAAGACTCTAAGGTAGAGAATAATTATTTTCACTGACAAGTGGATAAAAACTGTGGAAAGACAATTTGTCCATGCCCCGTGCTAGGCCCGCTGTAGCCTAGACGGCTAGACCGTTTTTGACAAGCGAGCTGTCGTTATATTCATCTTTCCCCCGAATACTGAAACGTTTGTTTACTTTGACGACAGATTAAGTCTATTGCTGTCTTTGTCATTTGATTAGTGCCAGACAAGGGCAGTATTAGAATTAATCTGTTGTCAAAGTTAATTAACGTTTCAGTATTCGGGGGTTTATGTCCTGAGTGTCATAGACTACATTTTGCAGTCGGGAATTTTGTTTTTAAAAAAAAAATGATATTGTTAATAAATGTGATTGACCTTTATTTGACCTCGAATGACGTTACCGTTGGCATAACACTAAAATAATTTCCTGCCTGCTTTAAAAAAAACTGCAAAAGAAAAACAATTAATAATGACATTGACAGATAAAAACAGATTTTTGGACAACTTTCGCAACGCACAGTATTAAAATACATTATGCCGATGCTCACGTCATCACGTTTAAAAGTTACGAATTCTTCATTTTTTTTAAACAAGTAAACTACAGCTAATAAATCAAATTTCTTTAAATTGTTTTCTTAGAATTGGCTATTTTTTTTTCCTGCAAATAATACTATAAATAAATAGTTAAAAATATGAACTAACCCCACTCCGAGCTCGAAATATTGATTTACCATATATTTCTTTTATTCCGTAGCGTTTATTGGGGCAGTGTCATAAACAAAAACTATTTATTCCTATCAAGATACAATGTATTTTAGTAACTCAATTATGACGATTACGAAATAAAGTATCACCATCTCCTTCAGGTTTAAAAAGTATAGCTGGAATACCAACCCGGAGTTAAGAAAGGCTGTTAAATGCATTGTAGAAGGTGATTCCTTCCATAAGGCATACAAGAAAACAGGAATAGGCGCCTCCACAATAAAAAAATTCTATTTACAATATGTAAGAAATCCACAAAGCCTCAAACAAAAAAACGAAGAGGAATCAATTGCGAGTGCAACCAAAGATGACAGGGAAATAACAGTCTTCACACCAGAGCAAGAAGCTGTACTCATGACGTTTATTAAACATTTTGAATATCTCTTTTACGGGTTATCTGGGAAAGAATGTCGCATGTTAGCCTATCAAATGGTAATCAGTGAAGATATGAAGATACCTGTAGGCTGGAAGCATGGCATGGCGTCTATTGCCTGGCTAATATCATTCCAAGACAAGCATACAATCTTTATGAATAATATAGAAAAACCAGACGGAATCTGCACTCGCCAGAAGAAACAGCGTTGTCGAATGTCATTAGAACGAAACATCATTTGGGAAAAGAAAACCGTAAATACTTTTTACGACGATTTAGAATCGCTTATGCAAAAGAGTCCCAAATTGAAAGACAAGAAGAGAACATTTAGTTTAGATGAAGAATACGTGAGCATTCATCCGGATAGACATACCGTGGATAGGGAGAGCAGACGTGATTTACTCACGATATGTTTCATTATATGTGCAGATGGCACAAGTTTGCCTCCAGTCGTAATAAAACCATACCCTCCACAGGTAGTTTGCTCTGACACGCCCCCTGGGTCATCCGTTTTAACAGGATCACTAGGACGAATGACTCCTGACTTATTCACAGAAGTAATGCATCATTTTGTAAATCATTCAGACAGCTCACTATCCAACCCCAGCATCTTAATCATGGATACGGATTTGTGTCATTTATCGTATGCCGGTTTGTCTTTTGCTAAACAATCTGGTGTACGTATCCTGACATTGCATCCGCATGTTTGTAAATTATTACAGCCACTGCAAGGAGAAATATTTGATTTGTTCCTTAAGTTTTACTATGAAGCCATTGAAGCTTGGTGGAATGAGCAGGAAGAGGCCACTGCGACTGCTTGTGATTTTGGTAAATTTGTTAGAGAAGCGTATACGAAGGCGATAACATCTGAAAATATAGAAAATGGCTTCAACAAGTGCGGTATAAGTCCGTTTGACAGGGATCTTTTTACTGTTACCGATTATTTATCCTGCCTAGACCATTTGAAACATACTTGCATAGAATGTAGGCTGCGCGATGGCAGAAGTAGAAAGCCAGATCCGGCAAAATCTGCAGACAATGCTGAGGAGTGTGGTGATAACTGTGGACCTTCAGGTGAAGTGCAAGTGGAAAAATCTGAGGAACCAGCTGGTGATGAAGAGGAATCAAGTCACAGTCAAGGGATGAAAGCCGAAGAACACATGGCGCGCAGTGATTGGTAAGTACAATCCATTGTCAGCTAATGTCCAAAACGGCATAAAAGCCGATGAAAATATGGTTAGTATCTGGGGCGTAGCCACCGCCGTATCAGCCGTATCAATGATACGGGGCCCCAGCGCTACAGAGGCCCTGAACGTTGTTTCTTTGAAAAATAGTGACCCTTCATTTGGGCCCCCCAACAAATTTTGATACGGGGCCCTTCTGTGGCAAGCTACGCCACTTAGTATAGAAACTTAGTATGGGTATATGTCCGTTATTTAAGGTTTAGTTCAAATTAGATTGTAATATACGTCGTAAAAATATGTTATCAACGCTATCTCTTTAGAAGCTAGCGAGTTTTGCCTATAAAATAAAATAATATATAAAATTAATAAATTTACTGATATTACTAATGCAAATATATTCATAACAAGTAGCTTTTTTCTCCATACCACGATGATGACGATCATGTCGCATTTTAAAGCACTAGCGACATCTTACGTCCTATATCAGTACTACAATCGGGTTACGCATCTATCTATGGCCATTGGCCCTCTTCTTTATAGTATAATTAACTTTATATAATATAATTTCAATATGCTAATTGCTAATATTAAAAATTCAAAAATCTTTAATTTTAAACTGCTGAACCAATCGTGATGAAATCTTACAAGAAATCTGTAAGGCACCCGTGTCCGTTATCATGTTTTTTGTAATCGAACATTATTAAAAAATTAAACATCGCAATTGCAACTGGGGTGCAGCTAGTTTTAAGTTTTTTCCCGGCTGCCCAAAAAGGAGGGTAATGTTTTGAGGTGTATTCACGGGTGTATTGTAAGTATGTTTGTGTTTACTCCTATTTTACCGCCTGTAACCTAAGCGGCTGGACCGATTTTGACGAGTGAGGTGTCGATGTATTCCGTTTTACTTCCGGAGTGACAAAGTCTTCATTTTGCAGTCGGATATTTTTGTATTTCTTTTTAATAATATAATAATATTACTTGTTATAGAATTAAGTTTCCATTAATAAGGAATACAAATTAGGGTCCGCGTAGCTGTAGATACCTACTTATTATGAATAAGAATAAGAATAAGAATTATTTTATTGCTATACTGTGTACAAAGATGTTCTTAAAAAAGAGATTAATGTTCCAACAGTGGACCCATATCGGGTGTGCAATATATTATTTTTACCTACTTAATGATATAGTTATGTTCTTAATTAAATATTTTAACATTAGTAGGAACTATCGAAAACAAAAAGGTTGTAATGAATTTAAAACTAGATAACAAAAGAGTATTTAAAAAACAAAAACTAATAAAACAATAGATAACAATAGATAATAGATATTCTCCGTAGATATACTAAACACTTGTTTATAAACACGTACCTACCAGGTGAAAGGTCGCGTCATTGTATTCTTTTCCAAACTTATGTTATTTCGAGTGTAAATGTGTAAAAACGGTGGATTTTTATCCATTTACGAACACTTGTTGTTGTCGAAGTGTAATTTCCTCTTATTTTCATTCTTTGGTCCGCTGTCTGTAGTTTTCAGACGTGTTAATTTTTTTTTGCATTTGCCAGTGTCAACTAGGTAGGCAGGTATATAAAGATTTTCAAGGTTTGGTTTGGTAATATTGTCAAACAAGTCACAGTCAAAGGCAAGTCACGGTCTACTCCGTGTCATGCTCCAGTAAAATGGTGAAAACTTTACTAGAGCTTTCTATCGAGTTTTTGCAACAATACGAAAAGTCACGCTCACGACATTCACCAAAAGTCGTGCACATAAAAAATGGTAAAAATCCCCCGTTATTACGACTCGAATTAACACAAGTTTGAAAATAATACAATGACGCGACATGACTCCGTTCCCTCCAAAACTCCTATGATAATCAAAGAGAATACAAATATGTACCTACTACGAGTACGATAACGTTGCCGACAGTTACATCAGTTGATCCAGTGATGACGTCATGTTTTAGCACAAGATTCAATAGAGTCGTTATTTATGCTGAAATATTTTAGAAGACAAAAAAATAGGGAAGAAAGGAAATGAGAAAAATTAGATTGGGAAGAAAGGTTCTTGCGTTGCGAACACGAAATGGAAGACGTAGGTAGGCCTCTTCCACTAGGTGGACAAACGACATTGTGAAAGTCGCGGGCAACCGGTGAATGCAAATAGCAGAATTAACAAAATTGTATTGTATAGTTTTACTCATCTTCATTTTGTCAAAAATAACAGTTATAAATTATACTTAACTGAGTCAAAGAATATAATTATCAAACATTTTGATCTTAGTTTTTAATGCTAAAGAATTACTAAAATTACGTAAGAAAATCCACCCGACTTTGTGCTCAAAAAAATAGAAATATCTTGCAAATAATTTTAGGGTCTCTCAATAGCGATTCTGGCGCCTCGCAATTACTTTTCTGTTAATGTTGTAAGTCCAAAAATTCAAAGCGAGCTCTTCAAATGACGAGCGTCGGCCTTTTTTTTGTCATTTTGATGTTTTCGGCGCAAGTCGAAAACGCAAGCAAGTCAAGCAAGACGCAAGTCATAAGGTAATAACCATCGACCAAAACTGATATCATAATTATGTCAATACAGACGCGATGTTGTCATGACCTTGAGTGAACCAATCAGCGCTCACGTAAAGGATGAGAAGTCGTTCAAACATATCATCTGTGTTCATTCTATAAAAAAAAAATGACGACGATATCTCGCGCGACTCCATATGTTCTATGTTCTATCTGTCCCACTTCAATACATAAACAAGTTCCAAATTCAAAGCATGAAGCCATGAACCTAAAATAGCATGTACGTATCCACAGAAATAAAATGGTCCATCCAAAAACTTCATTTATTGTACTTCTTGAAAAAGGTCGGTGTAGAATTTACTGATAAATTTACCTAATAGTTACGATATGTGGACACGAATATCATGTAGGTATGAATTATGACCTTGATTTCACATTTCATAACCTACCTAAGTAACCAATACATCTACTTTCTAAAACTTCATTTAGTAAAACAATAAAAATATTGCATTATATGAACCCAATATACGACGACAAACCTTGGATTACGAATGCTTTATCATCGCTTTACATTCTTGGCTGCGCACGTCCGTCGCGCGCTATGTCTGTACATAGAAATGATTTTCTACAGAATTTTGAAAGCGGTTTTTTTGTCTCGCTCGCACTCGCGCTGTTTATAACTTCTCACTCTAGCAACGTCGCAGCTAGGAGAGACCGCCTCACATCGCCATTTTGTGATCAAACTCCGTGGCGTTCGCGACTAATAACAAAATGCGTTTCTGCCACGCTGCGACATTATTGTGATACGTTTATACCCTAAAAAACTTTATTCTAATGTGCAAATTCTCAAGTTTTGTGATATTGGCGTTTTTAGCACGATCAGGTACGGTATTTTTAAGTATTTTTAAATCCAAATTAGCTATCGCCGGACCACAGAATTCTCTTGGGGTGGACATGATTTCGCTTTGGTCGCATTCTGTTGATGGCGTCCTTGCTGTGTAGACGTCCGTCATTACGTGAACTAAATAGTTAAAACCTGTGTGCTACCATTATTCTGTGTTATTTTTTTGTTTATTTTGTTGGTTTCTAAAATAGGAAGTTATTATAATAATTATGTATTTACTTACTACGTCATTTACGTGGTGTAAATACTTTTATTTTGTGGCTATTTATCTGTGGGCTGGGGTCATCCGGGTTTGTCCTGACTCAGAATTTTCGTCCGGATTTTTGATTTAGATCGAATTACCTTCTTCTTATTTTTACCTGACTGCCCAAAAAGAAAGGTATTTTAGGGTGTAAGTATGTTTTTGTGTTCCTATAAAGTATAAGGTACCACCTAAAGCCTAAACGGCTGGACCAATTTTGCAGAGTGAGTTGTTGTTGCGCGTGTATTTATTATTTCATTACCCGACTAGCCAAGAAGGAGGGTAATGTTTTTTTTTTTTAAGACTTGCAAGCCAATGTCAATTATAATATTTAATATTATAACTAACGTGACCATTTATTTATTGTATCAGAGCGGGACATCTCTTGCAGAATTATGAAAAAAATGTTTTTGGTGTTTTACAAGTTTTTTAATAATATAGTATAGAGGGTAGAACATTAATTCAAAATAAACAAAGCACTTAGATAATACAAAATAATTATGTCGGTTATATGAGTTGTTAAGCCTCAGTGCAGTAGAGTGACTTGTAGTTAGTGTTTTTGTATTTGTGGCTGAACAAATCAGTTTTAAAATATCCTACTCCCGCGCAGAGCGTTCTCTCGACGTCTGCCGCGCGCTTCTCCTCAGCCACGCTACGCCACGCGTTGCGTGCGAGTTGCGAGCGAGAAAAATAAATTTTTAATAAATTGGTTAGTTTGCAAAAGCGGGACAATTTTGCCATGGCTGGGGACAGCGGTACAGATATCTTGAAAACGGGACTGTCCCGCCCAAAGCGGGACGTATGGTCACGTTAATTATAACACACTATGGTACAATAATGGTCGTAGGAAAACTAGTGAAGCTAGAATCATTCAGGGCCTCGAGACAAGAATTCGCCATTTTTTCCCCCTCCTCTTGTTTTTTGGCTCCACACGTTGTGTATTTAGCCAGTGTAAGGTCTTGTAATAATTCACAATTAAAATAAGTGTTAGTCTAAGTTAAGGAAAGTAAGTCACGGTCAAGTCCACGTCATGCCCCAAGCGGTACAGTTTTTACTAGAAGTTTCAAGGGATTTTTGGAAACAACACGAAGAGTCACGTTTTACAACATTATGCTATACAGCAACACTTGTGCACGTTCAAGAACAGTTAATGGAAAAAATCACCATTTCTAACACTCGAAATAACACAAGTTTTGGAAAATAATACAATGACGCGACGACTTCTTCACGTTCCCGCCAAAACTCCTGGTGACCCTTATTGTGGCAGGCATTGACATCGATTCTGTTGCCATTCTATAAATGAACTAATATGACCAGCGGGCTTATCCTCTAACTTTGAAACGTTAGTGATTCTGATTGCGAGAGCATGCCATCCCGCTCGTACCAACTTAGTCGCACTATGCGCGGTCCCGCTCGCGCAACTCTCGCTATCGCTTTCAGAGTTACGGGATAAGCCCACTGGTTTTTTTAACCTTGTTTTGGCTCTACACGTTGTGTATTTAGCAAATATCAAGTTTTATAAATTAAATAATTTATTTTATGTACGCGAAATGCGTACATAAAATAAATTATTTTCACAATTGAAATAAGTCTGAGTCAAATCCTGAGTCAAGAAAGGATGTCATGATCAAAGTCATACTCTAGTAAATTGGTGGAGATTTCACCAGAGGTCTACGGAGTTTTGGAAAAAACACTAAAAGTCACGTTTCACGATATTATACTATTCACCACTACTCATGCACATCCACTAACACTCAATGGATAAAAATCTCCCTCCGCCAGGTTTGGTACTGCCACGTCGTTGACACTAGCATACGTCATGAGCGTGCATAAGCAAGAGCGGAGTACGAAATTCAAACACGCTATACAAAGATGAAAAAATGACAAATGGCATCATCGGCCGGCTAGACCTTGTTTTTTATCTAAATCTTCTTTCTAATGAGGCGTTTTCCAAAAAAAAAAGTAGTTCTAAAATACTTACTAGATGGCGTAACAGACCTACCGTTTTACCTGTCATTGTCATTTCTGTCGAAATGTTTTATGTTTATTTATTAAATCGTAAATTTTGGCTCCACACGTTGTGTATTTAGCCAGTGTCAGCTACTGTAATATTTCAAATGAAGTCAAATACATAGTTACGTTACTTGAAATTGTCTAAATATACATGTCGAGCCCAAAAACACGAGAAAAAAAAAGGCACACGTACATTTTTTTGTCTCTCATGTCTTGAAAGTGACAGAAAAAACTCAAGGTACATCTAACGCCATCTATTGGGTACTTTTATAACAAGGATTTCTTTTTTTTTGGAAAACGCCTCATTGTAAATAGGAGAGGGATGGTAGAAATTTGAAATTAGTTTTTTTAGCCCGGGTATGTTCTAAATTCGCCACCAGCACCACCGGAGGTCCTTTTAGTAAACGATGAGCGTTCTGCGATCCCTAAGCTACCTGCCAAGCGTCGGGATTGACTCACCTCCCCTCTCGAATAGCCTGGTTCAGTTTCATTGGAAGTTCTGACTGATGACGACGATGATGATGAGATTTTTTTTAAGCTGTCAATAAACACAAATTAATTATTTACAATAGTGATTACTTTCGCAACGCTAACTATAGCAGGGTGACAATCTGACAACACCGCGTGTTCGTGTTCGGAGCGGTGAGTGTGTCCCAATTTCTCGATGAGTTGACATCGTTTGAAAGAGATGGCTATATATAAGTTTCAGGGGAGCGAAAGGGAGAAGCTATAACCTTAATAGTTTGTTTCTTTTGCTCCCGTGAAATTCAAATCTAGCTGTCCCTTTCACACGTTGTCAGCTCAGGCCGTGTATAGACACCCTTACTGTTGCTATGTCGCAGATGGAATGAATTAATGAAGACAAGGCAATGACGCGGTTGACGCGCTCGAGGTTTAATAACATACAGGCTGGTCCAAACGGTGACGTCAATCCGAAAAACTTAGGTTCCTCATATCAAGGGCTTCACGAAAATACCCCCATGTATGTTCTACGAGTTTTCGTAGTTAAGGTGTAACTACTTTTTTTCTTAAAGATTTTCCAAATTTTGGGTAGATTTGCGATGGCGTTTTTTAGATTCTTCATAGTCCCTCTTCGACTCGAGACGAACCGCATAAAAAAAAAACAAAATAACTCATCTATAAGAGGAACTCAAGCTTGACCAAAAAAAAAATTAGGTCTAGGTGGTTTTTACAAAAAAAGGACATAATGAAAAAAATACATAACACTGCCAAATGCACAAGAGTGCGACGCCAAAGTCCTAAAAGGACAACAAAAAAAAAGACCTAATGGTCCATAAGACAGTTTCCTTGTATCTCCAATGGTTCAAGATTTCTTCGTACTGTTCCAGTTGAAAAAACCAATATGTATAACTATAGATTTCAAATGTACGGGCCCAGCACTGTGTACAAAGTCGCGGGCATCAGATAGTCCGGATATAAACACCAACAGCTGTTGATCGGGCCCTGATTGACAGCTGTGGGGCTGGTGTTATTCCTATTCGGAGATAAGACAAATTGATGTCGATTTCGAGATTTCAATCTCGATCGTCTTTCGTCTCGATTGCCTGAGACAACTTGATGTATTGCGAACGCTAGCCATCGAGAATATCTCTAAGGATAGCGTTGAGAATAAGAAATCTCCAAATTAGTTTTTTTTTTCGAAATGAGATTGAATCTGACCTTTTGAGAATAGGGGTCCAGAGCCTTTTAAATCTGTGTTATTTGATTTGCAGCGCTAATATGACGAAGCCGCGGACGCAAGGCGGCTATGAGCTTGATAAACTGAAGCGTAGGCTCATCAGATCCGTCGCCCGACTTATCAAGGAGAAGAAAACTGAAGACGAAGTCTGGGACGAGCTTAAGAAAGAGTGCGGGAAGAACTGTAAGACATTATGGTAAGTAAAGCGATGTATCGTTTTGGCAGTATTGCGCAAATGGCAGTATTGACGAGCACCAAGGTTAGTAATGATTCAAGAAAATCTGTTCAGCTGTTTTAAGATCAGCTGATTGGAATAGCCTTAATTAATAGTATGTTTTTTTTTTTACTTTTTAGTGTTTTTAATTTATACATTTTACCTTAGTAGCAGAATACGGTGAATTTAAATGAAACTGTATATCATAACAGTTCAGTAAGCAGTATAACTGGAATTTTGGACGTTTTGCGCTTTGGACGTTTCGCTCTTTGGTCATTGTGAGCTTTCGATTTGCTCCATAACAATTCCACTGCACACTTGCACAGATAGTATTTTTCTTTGTTTTGGTTATCAGGAAAAAAAAACAACAGTCTTGTTTTGTAAACCGCACGCACAGCTGTGGCATTTGGACGGTACTGACGTCCAAAGTTTGGGGCGGGGTCTTATATGTATAAGTATAATAAAACTTATGTGTGGCGCGCTGGGCTCGTCCTAGACTAGGTATCTAAGTTCTATTTATCTGTGACAGTGAATCAAGAATTTCCATCACGAAAAATGCATGCTCACTTAGCGCCTCACCTCACTTGTGCGGTCACTGAGCTTGTAGAATATACGTACTGCATTGTACCTCACCTGGATATACTGTGGTACCACAGATCATACCCTAGATTCTGCATTCAGGACGCTCGAAGCGCACCACGCATCAGTCTAAATACACTTATAATAAATTACTTTGATTGGTTGATTGTTAGGCGCGAGTGGCCGTCACCTTGAGATAGCCAATGAGAACGCTTGGTCGCACTCCCCGCGACCCGCGCCGCGCCTCAAACTTTGGTGACTTTTTGTAGGAACAACGAATCTCGTAATGCGGTATCTAGTGATTTGAAATTGATCAAAATTTTACCGTTTCTGTAGAATAGCGGGTGAAACCGCGGAGTAGTATATAATATAATGTACTATATGATTTATCGAAAAAAAAAAACTCGTATCGAAAAATAAAAATAAAATAAGATATCTATCTTTACACTAGAGACTACTTCAAATTCCCAGTGACTACAAAATAATAATAATAATTGACCGAGCGAAGTTTACTGGGACAAATCGGCATTTGTATGTATGTTTGTGTGTATATTTGTCCGATGATAACTTGCGAGCCGTTGATCCGATCTTCATGAAATTTTCTAGGCAAGTAGTTCATTTCAATACAATTTTTAAGTTCGAATATGACCTGAATCGGTCCAGGGGTTGTGGAGATATAGGGGTCGCGAGGTCTCAGTTCGGCGCGAACTACTAGTTTATTAATTTAATTTCAGTTGTAGTGTTTATTTTGTTTTTGTTAGTTTTACTCAATACACCGTTATCGTTATTGTGGAATTTATTCTCTCTTTCTCTCTACAGGGTGCGAATGCGAAGCCTGACGTTGAAGAAGCTGAAACGTCTACTCGACGCAGAAGATCGGAACGATCATGTGCCGGCTGTGGCGAGAATGACACTCACGGATTGGCTTCTCTATGACCTGGTCCTTGTGCATGAGAAAATAGATGTTATTAACAGGGTAAGAACGTTTGAAACCGCTTGTGTTTATATGGGAAGATGGCAAGACCTCGTACCAACACATTAAAGGCCTCGCTACATTACCTGACCTGACATCGTGCGAAAGGGACAGCTAGACTTGAATTTCACGGGAGCAAAAGAAACAAACTACTAAGGCCTCTTCCTTTCGCTCCCCAGAAACTCATATATAGCCATCTTTTTCATGCAAGGTCAGGTCAAGTAATGTATAGCCACTTTAAAGCTGCACAATTTTGTAGCCTACGCAGCCGATTCAAGAAGGTCGCATCAGTTTTTTTATTTTATCTCTGCTAAATAATTTACATTTAAGTTATTCGTAGAAATTAATATTTAACATAGTAGTTATTTTAAGTACGTTAAAATGAAAAATAATAAATAACTGAATTTGTCGTGCAATTATTGCCGTTGCTATATTATTATGCTGTGTATTTATGATTTCTTGCACTGTCCAGAGCGAAGGCAGCGACAGCAAGGTGCTGAACAACCTGTTCTCGGTGGTGCAGCAGTTCCAGATTGAAGGCCGGACTGGTGACGACCTCGCGGAGGCCTGGACTGCGGCTACTGTCAGCTACAACTCCAAGTAAGTCTAATAGATAACTATACGTCTGTAGTTAGAAGTCCAGTTATAAAATGTAATTCCATAATTGGCTGGTTGTTAAGTTTGTAAGTTTTGTCTGTTTTTTTCTAAGGGCTCTGGATTTTGTAAATAAATAAAATAAAATAATATTCTTTTATCTACAGCCGAGCTATCCCAGCACGGCTCCGCAGACGGCTGGCCACTTGTGGTTCACGGTTTCCATTTGTCCGACACGCAACGTTAGAGACGTGCACGGAGTGCGAGAGGGACGCGGCGCGGCACTCGGTCTATCTCTGTCTACATTATTCAAAAATTATTAGCTTCGCTCGCGCCTTGACAGATTTATTGCCTTTATGAAGAATTCCCAACTAACACACGAGCTGTTCAATAGGTAGACGTAATTACAGTATCAGAACTTTTACAATAGTTATTCTAACATCAGATCTAATAAAATGTCAATAGCACTGATGTTAAAATGTCTATTAGCTATTAAAATGTCAATAGCACTGATGTTAAAATGTCTATTAGCTATTAAAATGTCAATAGCACTGATGTTAAAATGTCTATTAGCTATTAAAATGTCAATAGCACTGATGTTAAAATGTCTATTAGCTATTAAAATGTCAATAGCACTGATGTTAAAATGTCTATTAGCTATTAAAATGTCAATAGCACTGATGTTAAAATGTCTATTAGCTATTAAAATGTCAATAGCACTGATGCTATAAATAGTTATGTACTTTAAGGATATTCACGCTCGCTTGAGCTATATTAGGTTTTTGCCCGAAGAATTTTAATAGCAAATTCAAATTCATAGTATTTATTGATTAAACTTAAAACCAAGAAGTAAAAACCTTGGACACTTCGACTTGGAAACTCGCTTCGCTCGAGCTTTTTGTGCGAGGGATACGATCACACATTTCTATCAGAGTAAGAGTTATCACGTGGAGCACGGATTTCTGAACACAAGTATATAGCCTATAAATTAATGGCTCTACAATTATTTACAGAAAAAAAAAAAACTGTTATCAAACACTAAATCGACTGGACTAAATTGATAATTCGTAATTCTGTGCCAGGGGTCACCAATGCTCCCCGATGCTGATGCAGCGCCGCTGGTACCAGATCAAGGAGCTGACGCGGCACAAGCTGTACCAGTTCTGGTTCAACTATCGCGGGAACCAGCGGCTCTTGACGAACGCCAAGCAGGATCCGCCCACGGCGTTGCAAAGGGCTATTGCTTTAAGGTAACTATTTAGAGAAAAAAAATGTCAATTGCGTGTCGCGACTCGCCTATATATTTTATTATAGTTATTTGTGCAACAAGCGAGCAAAGTTGGTATTTGCTGCGAGTGCTGATTTAGAATCCCGAGCAAGCGAAGGATTCTAGAATTGAATCACGAGCGTAGCGCGAGGGATTCAAAGCACAGATCACACTCTAGATTCTGCATTCAGGACGCTCGAAGCGCACCAGGCATCAGTCTAAATACACTTATAAGAAATTACTCCTATTGGTTCATTATTAGGCGCGAGTAGGCGTAACCTTGATATAGCCAATGAGAACGCTCGGTCGCACTCCGCGCGCCGCGCCTCACACTTTGGTGACTTTTTGTAGGAACAACGAATCTCGTAATCGGTATCTAGTGTGATCTGTGGATTCAAAGGCACGAGGGAGTTTTGGCGGGAACGTGAAGAAGTCATGACGCGTCATTATATTATTTTCCAAAACTTGTGTTATTTCGAGTGTTAATGTGTAAAAATGGTGGATTTTTATTCATTAAGTGTTCATAGCCGTGCACGAGCGTTGGTGAATAGTATAATGTTGTGAAACGTGACTCTTCGTGTTGTTTCCATAACTCCATTGAAACCTCTAATAAAGTCTCCACCGCTTTACTGGAGCATGACGTGGACTTGACCGTGACTTACTTTGCTTGACTTAACCTACTGCTGAGACTTATTTTAGTTGTAAAATATTTGACTTCACTTGAAATATTACAATACTTGAAACTGGCTAAATACAAAACGCGTGGAGCCAAAAAATAAGAGAAAAAAAAACCTATGCTATGGTTTCTTCATTATATTTTGCTTCACTTATACTCCAGTTCATGTTGGCATTAGAACTTGCGTAGCCCTCCACCGCGAGAAGCGAAAGCGCCATCCATTGAGCTACGTACGATAAGAACAAAAAAAAAAAACAACAAACAAAAGAAGGAACAAAATCAGATTTCCAATTCCAGATTTCCAGAGTTCCAGAGGACCAATTTCTGACTTCTTTGACTAAAGTATAAACCTATAATATTTCGATACAATATTTCCAATCAACTCTATAAAACACTCCATTAGAGATGAATATGTCTTGTGTAAGCCCAATTAAGAGATAGATGCCTGTAAAGACACCTCACTCGTCAAATCGGTCAAACCGTTGAGGCTATAGGAGGTAATATAGGAACATATAGGATGTAATATAAGTTGAGGTCGAACGCTTAGCTGTTAAAAAAAGAGTAAAACTTAGTCGATCGTAATTTCCATTCCAGATACCCAGAAATAATCACACATCAATTCCCTACGTGGGAAGAGAGGGTTGAACAGGAGCTAGTTATAATGCCAGAGGAATTTGTAAGTTTACATTACATTTTTAGGGTTACAAAAAAACTAAAAACTTACATTTGACTAGCCTTGTGGCTCAGTGGGTGGATTTCCGCCTTCTGATCTATAGGTTGTGGGTTCCGATTCCCACCCAGGACAAACATTTGTGTGATGAACATGGACGTTACTTCTTTGGCTGGGTGTTTCTATGTATTCTATGTAAGTATTTACAAAAAAGAAAAAAAGTATCTATCAGTTCTATCAGTTATCTGGTTTCCATAGTACAAGCTTGCTTAGTTTGGCGCTAGATGGCGCTGTGTGAAAAAACGTCCACCGATATTTATTTATTTATATTTACAATATTTAGTTGACCGTGACGTATATAGGGGGGACATTTTTTCGACTTCAATGTTAAGTTTCTCCTTCAGTCAGACGTATCTTTTCGTTAGGGCAATGTTTTCGCTAAAACTGCGATCGGAAATACCGGAGAACGCGCTGCAGCGTCCTATTAGTAAACGGTGAGCGTTCTTCGATCCCCAAGCCGCCTGCCAAGCGTGACAAGAGTGGGGATTTTCTATCCACGCTTTTAGTTCAGCAGTGACCGTTCTGGCTGATGCTGATGTGAAAATAGTGTCGATTGCGCGTATTATGTCAAATCAGCCTTAAACAGCCTGTGTATTAATGGTGTTAGTAATGATTTAAACTGTGTTCCTATGGTGTTTCCACACCGCAGTTAGTTTTTGGAAGGTAAAGTTAATGTTTTTAAAAATGTTTTTCAGGAAGTCAAAATGCGTAAAAAGGACTTGATGAAGCCTGTTGACGGTAAGTCGTAGTACTTCTAAAGAGCTTACGAAAAAACACAAAAGAACCCTATGTAACTAAGAGCAGCATTGCAAATAATAACAAACATATAAAATAAAAATTAAACACGTATTTGTTTTATTATTTTTTTAGACACGGTACCAGACATCGTAATTGTCGAGCAGAAAATCGACACAATAACTGTCGACTCCGATTCATCCGAGTTCGAAGATGAAGAAAATGTCGGAGAATCAGCCTTTCTAGACCTAGACTTCAAAGAAAACGAAGATTCATCACAAACTCCCGTAATAGTCCAAGTCAAAACCGAACCAGAAGACTCGTACGATAATAATATCGACATCACGGAACACCCTGTGTACCAAAAAGTACCAAAAGATCGATTTGAAGATGCAATAGAAAAACTGGAAATGGAAGAAAATAGAATAACAATGAGCCACGATATTGAAGACGGAACTTCACAAGTGGAAGATTATACGATGCCCCTCATCACCAACGTTACAGGAGCTATAGATGAAACGATAACCACCCAAGATATATCAATAGCAAACAGCGATATAGAGATAGACTTAGAATATTCCACTAAAATTGACAGTACTGACCAAGATGCTATGCGAAATAATTTGACAGATCCCAATACAAAATTAAAAGATGTAATAAATGCTTTAAATGATGATTCTCAGGAATCTATAGTAATTGACGACGACGATGATGATATAAAGCCGACTAAAGAAGTAGCACAAAGAAGAAGAGATACTCCAGGATTAAATCAAATTGAAAGTAATGTTATTGATATTACTAGCCCAAAAGCAGTAGATAGTAGAGATGACAACGATAGAATTGCATCTACAGTGCAAAAGTCATGTACTGTTCCCATTACACATACTAAAGAGCCTACTGATAACAATGAACTCTTTCCTATGATAACTGAAATAGTAGGCGGTTCTCCAGTTAAAGCTAAAATGGAAATTAATACAGACATTGCAAATACAGAAAACGTAGATGAGGAAATGTTGGAAGAACTTATTGAAGATATTATTAGAGTGGAACCTCAAAATGAGTCTAACTCACACTTAGGCAATGAAGTTGGGACAGAAACAAACATTTCAGACGACGGGTTTGAGTTTGCTGATGATGGAATAGAATACCATGAAGAACATAACTACCAGAGTCAATTGAATGGTATGAAATATTTTTTTACACAAATTATATCTTTTCCAAAAGCGATCTAAGATTGTTTTACATAATTAATATAATAAAAATATATAAAACCATATTTTAAATTTTCAGAAACACCTGAGATACCAGGGATGGAAAATTTTGGTGATGAAAATGTAGATACTCCCAAATTTGATCTTAAATTGCTCATGACACCTGTAGTCTATACCACAAAATTAGACGAAATGAAAGTTTATAAAGGTAGATCTCTTTTCGACACGATAGAAGAACAGCATTTACTGGATGAAATAATCCTTGAAAGTAAACCTGTTAACCCTCAATCTATTAATGTCGAACAAATTAAAGACCACAACGATGACATCGAAGAGGCGGACGATATTGTTCAAGTAAAAGTTGAAGATACTCAAGATTTAGACGATGATTTGTTCCAAAATGAATCATCAAATGAATCTGATAGCGAAAATTTAAGAATGTTAAGTAGTAAAAGAGTTAAGCTATCGAGTTCCTTACTACAAAAGCCTCGCAGCCGTAGCTATAACCCTATTCAGCTATGCAAAAATCCCGATTTTAATACGCGGCTTAAAAGGTTAACGGTCGGCTTCTTTAGTTCCCAGAGAAATAGAGTGTTCCTTAAAGCTTGTAAACCAATGACGATAGATCTAAGCAAGGCGTTCGAATCTAAGCTAATAAATGGAACGATGTATCTGAAACCTAGTGATTCAATAGCTAATAGAGAGGTCGAAGATGTGAGCGAATCTGCAGCTTCTATAACACCTTCTGCAGTCGCTGTTCAAAGCTTGATGGACACAGCAGATGTCGATAAAATACTTCAAACAGAACTCAGAAAACGCATCTTGGAGAGAAATAAGACTATTAACCTCCCAAACATATCAGTCGTACGTCAGATTAACCAACAATTACTTATGGCAGAAGTAGCTCCAATAGTGGCACAAGTTGAACAGTCTGCCAGTGACGTGAAAAATGTCCTAGATAATACTGAATCTTTTGGAAAAATAAACTGTATAGACAGTACTGATACACAGGCCAAGGAGGTCATGGACGAAGTACCCACAAACCCTGACAAACAAACACCACCAATGATGAACAGTAATAATTCTAAAAAAGATACAGTTATAAACATCACCAACCCACTTTTACCAATGACAAACAATGATAAATCAAAAGAAGGTAGAACCCTTGAAAAATCAAGAAAGAAACATGAGAGATCAAATATGAATAGGCCGTTGTGGTCAACAAAAAAGAGTAACAACGATTTCAGACCTCATACGGAGTCGCTCTTGACAATTGATACATTATACAAAGTACTTAATGCTTTGGATCCTACTAGCGTAGATTATAGACCAAAAACTAAAGGAAGCCAAAATAAAACTATCCATTCCAAGCCAGGCAGACCTAGTCGAATTCAAGACTCGAGTGATAAATTAGTGTCAAATTCTGACAATCAAAATCAACCGATAAGTCTTATTTCGCTAAAACCTAACCTGCAAAAAGTACATGGACCAACAACTTCGAAAGACAAAGCTAAAGCCCCGGATTTACCTAAAAAGCAAAGGAGTTGTTGCTGGGCACGAGCGAGAATTAATAAACTAAATGGTAAAAGTACCGCACGCGAACATAAACACAAATGTCCTGTAGCAACCTGTAGGTGTTGCTGCAGAGAAATATTGAGACAAACAGAGATAAATCATGAGATTAAATTATTAGAACAGATGATGCAAAATCATGATAAATTCGACGAAACAATAGAACAAGTAGTCCAACAGTCGCGCAACCGTTCAAATGTAAAGTCATCGGTCACTCAGGAAACTGATTTATCTAATGTGGTGATGTCGTCAGTGGCTCACGTTCGTCATCCTAGGAAAATCCTGTCTAACGCACACTTAATTCCACAACCAAAACAAAAGAGTATTGGGATCAATGTTGGCACACAGGCTTCTGATGTAGATGATCATGACACTGTAACTATAATAAATGGTACAGAAGATATAGATCCCAAGAAAAATATTGATACTGTAATTTCAGCACCCGATAACGAAACTACTATAGACCTCGTTGATGATGAATGTAACACACAAACTCCAAAGCCTAAAATACGTGTCCATGCTGCAAATCCAATATACAACGTGCTAAGTGAGTCTCATGTCCATAAACCGCCAGTGATGCCGGCAGCCACACCGACGTCTAACACCGCCGCGTTAATACCTAAATTACCAGTACCAGGAGGGTCGAGAAGACGATCTAAAGCAGTGGTCTGCTCTCAGACTACAGCTTCGACAACGCTTTCGTCGAAAGAACTTGATGAACCTGACACCTGGCTTCCATGTTCATGTCGACCAAATGTCGCCCTAGACAAACAATCAGCAATGTTAGTGGTAGACGGTTCTAACGAATGCCTGCAACACACCAAATCGCGTGTCTCGAAAGAAACAAGAATATACCTTAATCGCAAACATATGTCTGCTGCAGCGCGTCCATTTTATGTCGGGAAGAATAAGATATTGCTGACAAATATCAGCCCGCGGAATGCTCAGCCCCCGCCGCCAGTGCCACCGGGCCAGTTAGAGATGCCCGAAGGTGTGCAAGTAGTGCTGTTAGCCGATGGGTCGATTTCCTACCTGGTGGATCCCGATGTAAAACTTACAGCTGAACAAATTAATACGATGCCGGTCATTTTAGCCGCAGTACAGCAACAAATAAAAGCCCCTGGTATCACTTTGCCGGTAGATGACCGTCCAACACAAGGAACAGCGACTTCAACTTCAAACGACGTTTCGAAGGCTATTGATTCCACAAGTGACATCCAGAATAACGAAAATATGAATGGCCAAAATAGTGAAAACAACAATGCGAATGAGGAAGTACCGTCTGCGACACCGGATTCAATAGTAGAAAATAAAGATAGTTCTAAACCTGATACTGTTCAAACAGAACTCCAAAATCAAGAAGTTAACCTAGAAGCATCAGTTGGGGACAAAGGAGCCGCTAAAGTTGTGAAGAATACAACTGACACTGAAAAACATATCTTGTCAGATAATACGTTTATTGATAAAGAAAGCACTGTCACGGATGTTGCAGAGACTGAAAGTTCAGTGTGTTTAGAACCCGCTACAAAAAAAGAAGATAACACATCCGAAGTTACTGAGAAAAATAATCCGGCACAGGCGTCAGAAAATGAGAAAACAAGTAATCCGGTACAGGTATCAGAAAATGATAATACAAGTGCAAGCTCGAGTAGAAATTTACTTTCCGATTTAATGGAAATGTCAGGAATTCTCGCAGAAGATGTCACTCCTGCTCAACAGCAATCTTCTTTAAATACTGCGCCAGGATCTATACAACCCTTAATCATAGATATTTCTCAAAATTCTTCAATTCAGCCAGATTCGATTTCTGGTCCTCCCTTATCTCCTAATGCAAAAAAACATTCAATCTCTGCACAAATTAATGAGAAAATGTACAATCTCAATCCTATTACATCATTTGCTGAACTTAAATACGCTTGCGATAACAACGGCTTATTCTTTAAACTAGATCTTAACAATGGCATTATAGTACCAATTAATGTATGTATTCAAAAAACAGCAGAACCGCCGAAAAATACAACGCCATCAGAAGTTATAGATTTGACGGACGAGCAAACCTTTACAATAGATGAATCTACTGATACTAAATTCGACCCAAGCTCTCAGCCTAAGCCTGCTAATCCTAGAGTATATAAAATGGCTAAAAAAGAAATGACACAAAAGATTAAACCAAGAGATGTATCACAGATGCTTACACCGCGACCACGGGGCAGACCATTAAAGCACACAAAAAGCATCCTTATTGACAATCAATTCGAAGTTGAGGAGGAAGACTCGTCAAGACCATCGGTACTACCGCCTACGTTATTAAATTCCATGGAAGCGAAAAAAGCAGCGCTTATGAAAAGATTATCAAATAATCTAAAACCGTTGAAAATACAAGAAAGTCGAAGTTCTATAAATATATTAAGGAAACATTCACTATTACACAACAATACACCTATTCTGAAAAGGATTTCGAACTTAGAAAATAGCCCTAAACCTAAAATTCCGGAACACCTTTTAGAAGATTCTAGTGACGAATCGGACGACGAACCTCTAGCTAAAATCGCAAGAAAAATGAGATCTAATGAGAGCGACGACTCACAAGAATCTCAAGGAGTACCTCAGGGTGAGAAAACGAAAGACGAAAATGTAGATTTCGAAGATGCTATTGATGCTATAAGTGCAGTCGAGCCTCCTACGATTATTAATTCCCTTCTTCGGGCTTCTGAACCGGCGGAACCTGTGCCGACGCAGCTGGTGTTGTCTGGAGCTGCGCTCGATCAACCGTTACCCGCAATTATGGATAATTCCTTAAGTTTTGTCGCAAATGAATCCAATGATGGAGATTCAGAGGGCGACTGTATTTTAGGATTCTAAACGAAAAAGTGTTTGGGACGTTTTTGATATTGAGCAAACTAAATTAATTATCACGTTCTTATAATTAATTTAGTTTGCTCAATAGCTTGGATAATTATCATCAATGGCGATATTTTAAAGACGACAAACTTCGATTGTAAACTAATCTAACAGCACCAAAATGATCTGCATCTCTTTTCATTCCGACTTTTGAGAAAGAGGTGGCAATAATTTTAGATCACTCGAATGTAGTGGAGTTTAGGGGGGGGGGGGGAGGGTTATAGTTGCTACTTTGTGGCTGTTAAACAATCAAAGTCGGGATTCAAATTTTAAGGATAATTTATTTTAATCTTTTAACATTTGGTTAGTGTTAGTTGCTCTGAGGGCGGGTCCAGAAAGTCCAGATAAGGTAAAAGGTCTTTTAAATTATGTAATTATGTAAGTATAATAGAATGTTTTTCGCCTCTAAGTGGTTATTATTGTATTACCGGCATTTCTGTAAGGACTCGCTCTTTGCGGTTGCTTTTGTTTGTTTTTTGTATATATTGTTTCGTCTTTGAGTTTTTCTAGAATATTATTTTACAGGATGTTCCGGAACACATGTCCGACCCGCAATGATGTTATGTCATTCCAAAAAAAACAACTTTTAATATGGGACTAAGTCTTAAAACGAAAAAAAAAAAAACATCTTTACCACACATTTCGTGAATTATATTTTTCTACGGAACAGCAATGACAAAAATTATAAGAATGAGTTTATTGAGACACTGTGTTTAACTTAGACTTAGATTAGGTATTAATGTTCCAACAGTGGACCCATATCGGGTGTGCAATATAATATTACATAAATAATAACATTTCTTACTTAAGAAAGTAACTTTTTTTCGCGATATCGGGTTTGGTCCCCCATAAAAGTTGTTAAGATGTTGGAAGGGTTGGTACCCTCCAGATACTTGCGGGTTGGACACGAGTCCCAGAACACCATGTATGTTGTGAACAGAACCGATGGAATACATTCTTAGCGTAGTTTGTTAGTCCGCTTTTAAAACTCTTGACTGACTTTAGTGTAAGTTAGGAAATAGAATAATTTTGTAAATATTACAATTTATAATACGTTATTGTATTTATAGGTATGCATCTAATGCCTTACGCAGTATAACTTATTATAAGTATTTTTGAAATTATATCACATCATATAATGGATTTTACTATTTTTAATTAATAAGTGATATTTAATTTGGATGTCCAAAAGCTCTTTAGATATGAAAAAGTAATAAGTTGCAAAGTACCAATTTAACCCCCAAGGCAAATAGGGGTTAAAAGTAGATTTTATATTTTTTATTTGTCCTTTTTTAACCCTCGACGCAAAAACGAGTGTTAACATTTTAACATTTTTATCTGTCTGTGGCATCGTAGCTCCCAAACGGATGAACCGATTTCAATTTATTTTCTTTGTTGAAAGGTGACAACTGTTTCATACACAGTTTTAAATTCATTACTTTAGCCACAGCAACATCTCTCGGAAGCCACGGAAGCCTACAACGAACTCGACTGAATGCTTGTGATAATGTGCAGCGATCGTTCGTGGGCTGCGTTCTATTTATCTGTGGTTCAAGAACACAGGTTGTATATCAAAGCGTTATAGATGGCGCTAGCAACGCTAATTTGTTAGAGCAGTTGGCCAGTTAGAGTTATACTAATCTCATGAAAGTAGAGTGATGGTTTCTCCACAAGCCGGTCACACTGTATTTTGAATTGCTCAATGTAAGATAATCGATTATTTTGTATATACATACATTTATTTATTTTATTATGTAGCGAAGTCAAGTCAAGAATTAGTACGGAGTACCCGGACATAATTCATAACAGTAATATAAAATTGTGTTTGGTATAATTTGCTAAAGTAGAATCACATTTTTTTTTTAATTAAACGTCTGGAGGAAAGGAAAATAGAAAAAGCATTTATGCTTGAGCCATACTACATTGTCTTCGTCGACGACTCACTGCGATCTTCATCTGAAATAGACTCTAACATAGCGCAAAAGAGACGATATTGCAAAATGTAAAGTTTAAATCTGTTGCATAGTCTGCTATAGTTGCATTTTGTTTATACGAGCGCTAGCGCTTTATTGGAGCACTAGGAGCGCTCGCAGTTTCACCCTCTATTCTACAGAAACCGAATATTTTTAAATAAATTATTAATTCGGTATAAAAAGTAGCTTATGTGTTAATCCAGCTCCATACCAAATTTCATCCAAACCCGTTCAGCCGTTACAGAGTTGAAACGGGAACAAACACACTTAGGCACAAACTTTCGTATTTATAATATTAGTCTGATTGATATGAGGGGTTGATTCTACAATTACGTACAGAAAAAAACCTGTTAACCTGCACTAACGCAATCAGAATCACGAACTAGCATCCATAATAAAGTCGCTTATAAATCACTCCCTACCTATTTTTAGTATGTAGCTATAATGAAATCACCTTACTGTATATGTTGAATTTAATTCAAGATATTGTAAATAAATATTTTTATTAAATAACAAGTATTATTATTATTAAAAGAACAAGTATTATTATGAACAAAAAAACCCGCTGCGTCTTGTAGCCTATGACACTGGAAATAAACAGGTATTCAACGACACCTCACTCATCAAAATCAGTCAAGCCATTTAGACTAGGAGGGTGATATAATAAAGGAACACATACACTCCATTTAGAGTTGAAATAAGAATCCTTTTGATGACAGAACAGAGTTGATAACATTTCTTTTAGGTTAAACGAAGTGTTGTTTTTAATACAACCAATGGTCTTATCCCGTAACTCTGAAAGAGATAGCGAGAGTTGCGCGAGCGGGACCGCGCGTAGTGCGACTACGTTGGTACGAGCGAGATGGCATGCTCTCGCAATCAGAATCACGAACGTTTGAAAGTTATCCGGATAAGCCCGCTGCTTACTCCTGGTGAAGGATTTTAGTCTGATAGTAGTTTGGTCGTACCTCTGGAAACCGTTCCATTATTTCATCGTTGCCAGCTACGGCAGCGGACGCACAGCCACCTATTACAATACCATGGCGAGGATTTCTTTGACAGTCCCGGGTACCACATTTGGGTCCCGGTAGACAAGCCGCACAGGCCCGGGTAACTCATGTGGGACCGACACCTCACTTTGTTTCAAAAAATAATGTATTACACTGTATTTTTGAACATGGTTTAGTACAGCATAACACAGATAATGAAAAAGTTACCAACTAAATTTAAATGTGGACCTCAACAAGAACATTGAAACTCCACGGAACAACGCTTAAAAAAATTATATGCATATAAGCACTAAGTACTGCAACAAAAAAAAAAACCCTTTAGTTCACCGGTCCAACTAATAGGGTGTACTAGTGGGAACTAGCCACAATTTTAGTCCTTGTATGTGGACTGTCAGTGTTAATGCGATGATACCCACATACACACCCCTACACCCACATAAATACTGTGGATAAATAGAACCCAACACACAGACTCCCACACATTTCACTCTCTTCGCACACGCACACACATGTAGATAAATAACACAAAACTCATGCAAAATTCTTCTTACACAGCTCATTTACACAAAATTAGATTTAGTGCCTTTAGTTAGTACTGTCGTCTTGTCTGTTTTTCGCTTTTTGCTTGATACATTTCTCTAAAATTTATAAAATATCTATATTTTTATTAAGCTATTTAAGTATCTTATTATCCCAAGATGTTAAAGTAAACAAAATATTTTAGTTAAATACCTAAATGTTCGTTAGAAATATAAAAGCGGGGTCTTCTGGCACTGACAATAAATACAATTTTAAAGTACCTACTTTCTGATATCTGTCAAGTAGGGTGGAGGATTGAGGGCCCACACTCAAAGGTCTATAACTAAAATAATAATAATACCTATAATTTACCTATAATTTTACAAATTCCAAAATTAATTTTTAAAATCGTTTTAAGACTTACTAAAACCTGGGATAGAAATATTTCACGAATTCCAGTTTGGGCTCTCAATCCTCACAGGCATTTATGACTACAAGAGGACTCCTGCCTACTTTATATGTTACAAACTCAGTTAAAGAAATAAATTATTATTATTATATTTATAATTTACAACGTCATTACTACTCAATAGCTTAAATAACAAATAACTTTACCCCCTATCTTATAACAACGTCAAACGTGTTCACAATAGAGCTCTCGATCTCTTTATGTATTTCGTTGACCTCTGCCTGCGTGAGGGTGCGCTCCAGGTGCCGGTAGACTATGCTGAAGCAAACGCTGTGTTTCTTTGTCTTCGGATGCACAAACTTGTCTTTGAGTTTCACCTGGAAGTTAAGACAATTGAGTTTTTAAGAGCCAGCCAGGCGACGGTTTTCCATACAAACGTATTCCCATGTTTCCTCCCTGAATAATGACGCTACAGATATATTTTTTTTAAATAAAATTAAAATCTACCTCAGCCATTCCCCTCTTTTTTTTTTTTTTTCAATAAAGTTCTTACTAATGTAACTAAAAATCTTCAAAGATGAGAAAAATTGCCCCAATATTACCGTCATTTTCAAAAACTCCATACATCAAATTTGACGAACATAAAAAGTAAAAGCAAGAAATAGGAGCATAACCAGGGATCCTATTCCTGTGCGCTAGAGTTTATCTCGGTCACTCTCACTCCCATTAAATTCTAAATGAGAGAGATAGTGATGGAGATAATCTCGAGCGCACAGGAATAGGGTCCCAGGTTTGATCTTATAATATAAAAAAAAATATTGGTCCAGATTTGGAGGAGGAAACATGGGAATATAATATAACTCGATTTGGTACATGAATCGTGACGCTTACTATGAGGTGAGCGAATATCAACAATACTATCGATATCATTGATAGCACACAAAATGTGGTAATATTAAACACTTGCTATAATTTCAACGGTCAATGGAACCTCGATAGTCTCTATCCTACTGGAACTATTGTTGTCCCCTTCGACCAAAGTAAAATGAATGGAACAACTACAAAACTTCCTTAAAAATAACAAGTCAAAAAAATCGAACTTATCCTTCAATACGTAATTAAAAGTATGTATAGTTTCACAAAAAAGAGATAGCGAATATCATAATATAATATTAAGGCATATTTTTGCGGATATTTGGATCGCAAGTGTTGACGAACGTACATCTCGCACTTTTCACAGACTGAGAGCGACTGAAGCAAGGTGAGCGCCGGCGCTCACTTTGTCTTCAAAATTCTCTTACTTGGGTCCCATGCATTAATTTTAACTATTAATATATTAATTTTTTGAACTATCAATAGTCCAAATCTATAGACAAACAATTAACATTCAAATATTACTTCAACTACTATTCTGTTTGAAAACTAAATAACTATTGATAAAAGCATCCTTAATTAATTTTAAATTGTAACTGCGGGCTTATCCTATAACTTTGAAAACTTCGTGATTCTGATTGTGAGAGCATGCCATCTCGCTCGTATCAATTTAGTCGCACTATGCACGGTCCCGCTCACGCAGCTCTTGCTATCGCTTTCAGAGATACGGGATAAGCCCACGGGTGCATGGAAGAGATCACTTTTAGCGATAACGCCGGTAGTTATAACATTAGTTTTTTAACATCTTTTTCATATATATGTAATTAATTTTGTAAACAATAAAGCATTTATCTGGTGGCCCAAATACAACAGCGAAATATTAAAAGAAAAAGTTTCCATTCAGCTATTCATGATCTACCTGTCAGAGCTAATCTCAGTGTGGACCGAGTATAACTTAAGTACTTTTAAAGAAAATCTGAAAAAATGCTACATATACCTGTTCAATAATGTCTCCACCGACATCTCTGACGATGACATAAAAGTCATTACTCTGAAATGTGTCCACGGTCAGATTTTCCGGCAACCAGAAAGAGATATCGTTCGTACATTGGGGGTACTGTGAAACTGGCTTATATGTGATCTTCGCATTTAATTCATTTGTCTGGAACTGCATTAAGAAACCTGAATCTGTACTCCACATTAGACGTATATCAGGTATTTTGTACAAAGCCATTGCAAGCCTCTCTAAACCGAGACCAAATGCATAAGCGATGTTCTTATTCGGACCATCGTTTGCTCTTTCAGAGTTGACTAAGATTTCCTGTCTAACTATTCCACAGCCTAGGACTTCCATCCATTTCCCTTCGTAATAAATTTCCAGTTCCCATGATGGGTGAGTAAAGGGGAAGTAAGCGTCAACCCATCTATGTTCGACGTGATTGCCAAATAAATTCAGAACCATCCCCGATAAGTGGCTTTTTAATTGTGTTTCCATAAGTTTAGTGGCTTCTAAAGTATGACAGCTTTGCTTCATTGGGTCGGATATAGAGTTTACGAATTCACGTGGGTTTTCTGGGTTGAATGACTCATCGAATATATCATAGTTCGTTGTGTTGGGGAACAGTTCTTCTTTACTCTGTGATCTTACTGCGTCTATCTGAAGGTAAATGAGAGTAAAAGTTGAAATATTATTTAGTAAAAGATCCTAATGGCTTAGTAGGTGATCTGCCTTATAAGAAGATCCTGGGTTAGATACCTGGCCAGGTAGACGTTTGAATGATGAATTCAAATATCTGCTCTGGGTTTGGGGTGATAGTTGTATGTGTCTCTGTTTCATTGTATACCAGACTCAGGGAATTCTAGTGTAGAGGCTAATATAATTAATTAGTTATTAATGTAAATGTTTGTTTCCAGTTATTTTTAGTTTATTCCCACTAAAACAGACACTTTTGGGTGAATACTCGGAAAAGCTTGTTCATCTATCTACCCCAGACAGAGTGGATAGTCGGAATTGTTTTGACATCTTTTTACTAGTGTTTCATTAAATCTTAATGCAATTCGACAAGTAGAGTGCATTATGACGATGGAAACAAGATGTTTTTTAAATTGAAAATCACAGGGAGCTGCCAGTACCGTTTATTTGCAAACTTACTTGATGAAAAACAGGAAAATGAGTCGAATCTATTTCGTCTCTTCTATAAACGTCTCCAATCATCAGAAAGTTGTCCATTCCTGATTTTAGCAGCTCACTTTGATGAGCCGTCATGTGCGCTCTGAGCAGAGTGTCTTTGTTTAAATAATAGCAATCAGATTTCGCTCGACTTGGGTGATCAGTTGGAATTAGCAAATCATCGAAGTTTTGCTTAGTAGTAACTATTGGAGGCAAGTCATCAAACACGCTGAAGGGTGTATGTCCTCTCTGGGTAAAGGCGGAATAGAAATATTGGATGATGCGCTGCCTCACGAGCGACAAAGGGTTATGTTTTTCTAGGTGCAAGTTGCGACCCAAATACGATGTGATTTTAGGCGTGATGTTTGTATAATCGTCGGCTTCGAATGATTTGCCATTTATGTTTACAGTACACTCAGAATTTAGCGCGGTGCTGTAATTATTCCGGGTGAAAACTGCGGTTACTATGCAGTTTCTTCTGAAGAGCAGTTTTATCATATTTCGCCGGTTTCAATCGCTGGTATCTTTTTACTACAGACTTAAAAGCCTAAGATATTTTTTCCTTTAATCCACAAATACGCTATAAACCTGTAAAACAAAACAATTCAAAATTAATGCTTAATTGCTTAGAATTTATAAGTGTGTTCCAGTTAAATGTTGACAAAATCGTACGATTGGTTTACAGCATAACTGCTATGATTATGTAATGTTTGCGGAAGTCAATTTCACTAAATTAGAAAAAGATACCAAATATAGTGCTAAAGTTTTAAATTATTTTCAAATATTTCTCGTTCTTTTTCTTTTTTTTTCTTATATTTATGCTCGACACATTTTGTACTTAGCCAGTGTCAAGTTGTGTTATTTTCAAGCATAGTATTTGCTTCGTTTAAGGTATTTCACCTTGACTATTTTTAATTTTTCTAAGGTTGAGTTATTTCACAACAAAAAAAAAAAAAGATCCGTAACAGCCTCAGTCAACCATTTCAGTGACAAAATGTCGCGATTGATGCGACACAAGGATTCTGCGACATCACTTCTTCACGTTCCCGCCAAAATACCAAAATTCTCATTGTCATTTTTGAATTTTGACAATTATCACCTCAGTGATGCCAGCATAGCCCTTTCTGGTCCCCCTTTTCGGCTTGTTTAGCCCCAGAATAATTATTTAACTCCACAGATCACACTAGATACCACATGACGAAATTCCTTGTTCCTAAAAAAAGTCACCAAAGTTTGAGGAAGGCGCGGGTCCAATATGCCTCCGAAATTAATTTAAATTAGAGTAATTAAAAATAGCACTGTGTTGTTAATGACATTAGGTGCTTACTATAAAATTATTTTCATTTTTATTTCATTTAAACGACACATGACAGTTGTCTTTTTTTTTAGCATATTTAACCCTAGAACCCTACACTACCCTGCGTACTAGTTATTCCTACAAAGGGGTACCCCATACTAAGATGGCTGTAATTTAAAAAAAAAAGGAAAAAATATATATCAAAAGTTTTTTAATTGTTAATTAATAAAGACTTGAGGATACAAAATCAGTCTTAGAATCTAAATATAAATTAATTCTGAGTATTTTTCACAGACTTTGACTTAGTGCTCCAAACAAATTGGTATTTCGCACTTATGGCACGCTGTCTTGCTGTATCTGTATATGATTCTTGGGTAAAAGCCACAACTTCCCTGAGTCTGTAGCACAGAGACAGAACTTTGACTAGCCATAGGTTTTTTGAGGATAACTGCAAGCATCTCTTTTATATCCCTCCTCAAACTAGGCTTTTCGAAACGTTCATGTAAACTTTCGTTAATAAACTCTTAGCCCACTTTTTCCTAAAATTTGCATCGAAACTTCATATCTGCCTTATTATTTGCTTTTGAGCATTTGTATAACACCCAGGAATTAATTTTACCCGCATTTAATAGTCTCAAAAATAAACACATATGCAACATTTCGTTAGTAATAATACATGCGGTATTCCTACACTGGGGTGCTCAAGTACTCCGCAGCACTCATAGAGAGGTCCACACAGGGCGATCGTCTCTGCTGGATTGACTAATGAGTAGCAAACGGCGCTAAACTAAAATACATAAACGTTCAAAACTGTAGATATAACACTAACAGAATAAATTGAAAAACAAACCTCTCTGGGGTGCCCCAGCACCCCGTGTAGGGTTGTATGATCTAGCATATTTTTAGCAATATCTGCGCCAAAATCTAGCATTTTCTCCAAAAACAAAAACGGTAACACTGCTTATCAATAACCTCCAAAAGTGTTGTCTAACTTTGTATTTTCATTTTATTACAAAATTCTAAATGAAAGCCGCTTGGAAATTTTCATAATCGACTCTGAATATATTGATACAGTAGAAGACACAAGATGTTTAAAAAGCGTCTTATAAATTTAGCTCAACTTAGCGTTGTTGGCTACACTGGTTACTATCTCGGACAAAACTACAAAAACGACACTAATGGGCTAGAAAATGAAGTTATTGTGAATGGAAAGCTGTTAAAGAACATGCCTGGACTACCGATATTCGGTACTGTATCTGCTGCTACGCCGTTCACTGAAGGAGCCAAAGATAGGGTAAGGTTGTTTACATAATCACACTACAATGAGTAAGAATTAATTAATAAAGTGGCTCTTTTACAACATAAGACTTGAGTAAAACCGCAGATATTTGAATTAGAGTTTACTCTGCACCAATCATATATAGAAATGCATAATGGCTAGCATCTACACTTTTACATTCCAGTGATATTTTTTAAAGTTAACACTTTTAGTGATCAGAATTCACGGCTTTCATTGAACTTTTTACACTGTCTGATTGTTTTTTATGTTGTTACCAAAACTGCAGACATGGTAAGGTGGACCAATTAGGAAAAATATATGAATTTTCTCTCTATTGTGGTCCATACCATGTCCAAAGTCTGTTTTAGCTATTAGAGTGTACATTAAAAAACATCAAGTGGTTAATGAACGGCCCCTTTACAACAATATTTTCTCTCGGTTTCAGGTATCCCAAATAATGAAGTACGGGTTCCCTGGGCTAGATAATGTCCGGTCATATGACGACTTTGTTCTGTCATACGACAGACGCACCCGTGTGCCGCACTGGGTGTTCGAGCACATTACTAAGGCGCATTTAGAGAAGAATGACCAGGTTGATCGGAGCAAGTGCGAGTTTAAACCTGATGAAAGTGTACATCCGTTTTTTAGGTGAGACATTATTAATGTTTCATGTAAAGTTGATAGGCAAGTTTATCATTTCAATAATGAACAATAATTTCATTCTTAAATAAATAAAAAATTTAGGTATGGATATGAGCAGAATCGATGTAGGGTTTGTGAAGTTATCGAGGATGCAAAGTCTCAGTTTAGTGCAAACTAATAAAATAATAATTGTCTCCATTTTTACTTGACTGCCCAAGAAGAAGGGTAATGTTATTTGGACACCCAAACACACACAGAACACACAAACATACATACACATGTATGTTTGTGTGTTCCATCCATTCCAAATATGTATGTTTGTGTGTACCTGTAGCCTATATGGCTTGACCGATTTTGACAAGTGATGTGTTGTTGGATTCCTCTATAGGTGCGGAGCGACATACGGTACATTTAGCAAACACTTTTTTTAAAAAACAATATAACTTGAACCATCCAAATAAACTGGCAGCCCAGCTAGTCAAGACAGCATATCCAAAGAGAATTAAAAAAAGAATAACTTTGATGACACATAATATGATAACACAGAAGAGAGGTTCCCATGGTAAACCAACTCTGCACAACAAAAAAACTTCACCAAACCTGCTCCAAGTCCTGGGACTGATTGCAGAAAGAACTGGAAAAAAAAATTACTTGTCAAGGAAATTTCTATTGTGTTTATTTCAGGTCCCTAAACAGTGACTACAAGGGATCCGGGTTCGACCGAGGGCACATGGCTGCGGCCGGTAACCACAAACTGTCGCAGAAGCATGTCGACCAGACTTTCTTCCTAACCAATATGGCCCCTCAGGTACGTTGTTTTAGTCACAGAACTTATTTATTAGCCACAATAAATCCGCGATGAGTAATTAAGCGGTATTTAACAAAAAACGTAAGAAAATTTGAATTTGGCACTCTGAGCCATTACATTGCATCGTAATGATTAAAAACTCAGTCTAAAAATGCCCCACGTAAAATGGCTGTATGGGTGCTTTTTTACAGGTCGGTGAGGGTTTCAACAGACATGCGTGGAACAGGCTCGAGAAACACGTGAGAAAACTGGCCAAAGTATATGACAATGTATATTGCTGCACTGGACCACTTTATTTACCTAGGTAAGCAATAATAAACCGCAATGTATGGAACCCATGACGCGATATGACTTCTCCACGTTGCAAAATTCGATTATGTTGTCATTTCCAGAAAGGAATCAGATGGCAAGAGCTACGTCCGGTACCAAGTAATAGGTGCCAACACGGTGGCAGTTCCTACACATTTCTACAAAGTGGTAGTGGCTGAAGCTCCCAACGGCTCGCTAGATATGGAGGCCTACGTCATGCCCAATCAAAAGATACCTGAGGAAACGCCTGTCTCATCTTTTATGGTAAGCACTTATGGAGTAAGTTACGTGAATAGTAAATGGTTATGGTGTAAGTTGATGTGACGTAGTGTAGGCTATATGGCGTAAGTATGTCCATGTGGCGCAAGCGACTGTATCAACGTTGTAGTAATCCCCAAGCATTTCTACAAAGTAGTAGTGGTGGAGGCTCCTGACAGCTCGCTAGATATGGAAGCCACATCATGCCTAATCAGAAGATAGCCGATGAAAAACCTGTGTCTTATATCGTAAATAGCCTAAGGATTGAGCTATACGCACACACATGCATATACAGTAGTAGTACCAGACCTTTTTTTTTGCAGGATTTTTTAAGTGCAGCATCGGACAAGCCATATAGTCGAGGTAGCGTTTGCCAGCCGGGCCCTTGCCTGCGCGGGCCCCCACTGGCGTGGTTTGCGGGGCTTGGCAGGCGGTAGGTAGGGGGGCCGCGCAGGGGCAGGGGCCTTGCGGGCTTATCCTCTTTTCCCACGATTATAAATATTTTACAATACCGATACGTTTCCCCGCTTTAAAAAAAAACACATGACACTGGCAAATGCACAAGCCGTGCGACGCCAAAGTCCGGAAAGGACCACTTTGAAACGTTCGTGATTCTGATTGCGAGAGCATGCCATCTCGCTCGTACCAACTTAGTCGCACTATGCGCGGTCCCGCTCGCGCAACTCTCGCTATCGCTTTCAGAGTTACGGGATAAGCCCACAGCTCTTGCGACCTAAATGTACATCCAGTCTTGGGCCCGGGGCTTGTGGGGTGTCACCCGGGCCCTTCCGGCCCAGTCCGACCCTTTTAAGTGTTTAATTTCATGAATTTATTTTCAGGTATCGCCTGAGACCGTAGAAAGAGCAGCGGGACTGTTGTTCTTCGATAAAATAAGTAGAAGTAAATTGAACAGAATAAATGGGAAAAAAGCATAATGACCCTCTTGTAGATGTAATAGAATAAATATAAAGGCGCAGATTCTAGACGTGTATGACTTAAGGTGCAACATTTCGCTCAGCGCGGCAAATTCAAATTTTGTTAAACAATTACAGCTTAATTACTCATCGTAGGTTCATAAAAACGAATTTTGCGGTAATAAATAGAATTAATTCTAATACTGCATTTGTCTGGCACTAAGCAAATGACAAAGACAGCAATAGACTTAATCTGTCGTCAAAGTTAACAAACGTTTCAGTATTCGGGGCTTAGTTTGCTATGGAGTATAGAACCCTAAAAATGTTACTCTGTTCTATCTGCGCCTTTCTTGTAATCCTAGCACGAACCACTATGCAAAAGCCTGGAAAATATCGTTTTAGCGATAAGGCCGCCATTTGTTACACAATTAATTTTTCTTAACCCTTTGACCGCCACGGCGTAAATGCATCGATAGACCCTGTACACCTAGCTACTAAATACCGACGGAAAAAAAAATACAGTAAATCCAAAATCACATTATTATTTAATATATTTATTTCGAGTTTTTGTAGACTATATTTTCATTTCTTTCTTGTAAAGTATTGCAAGAAATCGTTATTAGAAATCGGTATTTTATATCGTTCGAGAAGGAGACAAACATTTTTGTGTTACTGTAAATTCAGGGTAACACATTTAGAAAAAAAAATACAAACCCATATTCTCTTTTTTACCAGAATGCCCAAGAAAGAGGGTAAAGTTTTTGAGGTGTAAGTATGTTTGTGTGTTCCTATATTACCTAGTAGACTAGGTAATAAAGGCCTTAAACCTAAACCGCTTGACCGATTTTGATGAATTGGATTCCTCTTTATCTCCGGAGTGACATAGGCTACATTTTGTGGTCGGGTATTGTTTTTCTTTTAATAATATTGACTTTACATGTGCACGCCGTAAAGAGTGAATTTTGCAAAGAGAGATGGGCTCGCTATGCTCGTCAAGTATAGACGACTGTGGCGGTCATCGGGTTAAGCATTTCTATCTTTTGTAAGGTGAACAATGTTTTGTTTTAATAAAACGGGAATACTCACGTTAAATTGAGTCGGTTATTCCGACTATAGTTTCGATCACATTCGATGACCTTTATCAAGGAATGCTCAGCGAGACACGCGCGCGACCTTGCAACAAAACAAAATGTATCAAAACCACGTCAGTTTTCATAGTGAACAATGTTGTTGATTGGTGGGAACATATATTATATTTTCTCTGGCAAGTGCAAGGCCAAAGACACAACAAATAATAATACTCCTAAGGCTTAAAAGGGAATTAATAGCACGAGAAAAGCGGCGTGTAGAGCCTGTGAGTATCAAATCAGCAGTTTTTAACAATAATTGTGAAAGTGGTTGGTACTATTTCTAGACGTATAATAATTTTAGTAATCATAATTCCTATGAAATTATGAATGTTACCATTATGATAAGGCACGAGAATCTGTTGTTTATGCATTGACATGTTTTATTTTGTACATAAAATTAAATGAACAATTATAAAAGTTGATAATTTATTGTTAAAATTTTCTTTTATTTTGTAGTAATAAGTAATGTTGGCGATGGTAGCTTAGTGGGAGCAAGCTCGCCTCATAATATTGAGGTCGCGGGTTCGTACCAATGAGTTCTTTAAAACGCCTTACGGATATACCAGACTTTTCGGTGAAGGAAAACGTCGTGAGGAAACCTGCATATTTCCGGAGAAGAAATTCCATGGCGTATGTGAATCCGCTAACCCACACTAGCCCAGCGTGGTGGATATGGCTTAATCACCCTTCGAGGGTAGGCCGATATCCCAGCAGTGGGATGTTTAAAGGCTGATGCAGAATAAGTAATGGTATCAATATTGTACACTCGAAAACTACCATTGATAGACTGTCCAGTTAGGTAAGTCCAGCTTCGAAGAAGAGGTCGCCCGAAGAATCCAACTCGGATGGGCAGCGTTCAGCCAATTGCATGATATCTTCTCGTCCAAAATCCCGGAGTGCCTGAAGACAAGGGTCTTCAACCAATGTGTTGCCAGTAATGACATATGGAACCGAAACGTGGTCATTATCCGACCTTTTATAGAAAGTGGGCCTTTGTGCAGCTGTTAACTTTTCTGGCTTATGATGGATGATGATCGATCCTGTTGTACTATTTCTAAACTAGAACAGAATAATACATTATTTTAATTTAATTTTATGTCCATAATTGCTGACAAATGTTCGTATACTAGCTTTCACCTTGATTAGTGGTTAGTGTAATTTCTTGATACAACCTATTTATTAGCTCAAAATTAGTTTTCATGAACCCACGATTAATTGACAAAAAAATAAGAAGAATATGAATTTTTCGCGTAGAGCGTAACGTGTACTTAGAAATCGTTTTTTTTTCAAGTTTCCAAGTCTATTCCCCAAGATGAGCGAACCAAGTAGTTTGTGGAATAACCTGAATGATTTTGTACCTACCTTTTAGGGCAGTAAATAATTTTGAACTTTGAACAGTAACTCAATAATATGTTAAAACCTAAAAAAAAACACATCCTAATATGTATAAAACGTGTATATATTTTAATTAGTAACACGAAGCGGTACAATATACATAATACGACAGTATGGGCTTTATGACCAGTAGCTCAATCGTCTTCTTCATCGTCGGAGGCGCCGTTCTGCTGCGGCGCCTCGCCCTCCACGCGCGCGTCTCCCATGCCTGCAATACGACATATGGATTCAGTGGTAAGTTGAGAAAAAGATAGAGCTATATAAATACTCCCGCGTTCAGTGAAATGGATGGAGTTAGCTAGTCAAAAAATCAAATAATTGCTAACAAAACAATCCACAAAAAAACTGTACTAAGAATAATTTTTAAGTACTGGTAGGTCAGTGGGAGCACGCTCGCCTCACTATCGTGGGGTCGCGGGTTCAAACCCGAGCGGGCCCATACTTATGAGTTCTTTGGATCTTACGGACGGATATACCACAAGCTGCAACCTGCATATTTCCGGATAAGAAATTCGATGGCGTATGAGAATCCGCCAACCCGCACTGGGACAGCGTGGTGGATTATTCATTTATTATATTACCTTCGTCCTCGTCCTCCTCCGCGGAGTCCCCGGCGACCTCCGTGTTCTCCATCTCGGCGCGCTCCATCTGCCGCGCCAGCTCCGCCTCGTCCGTCGCCGTCACCACTTTAGGCTGCGACAATCGAACAGTTTCTTTATGCTACTTACTGATGAGTCAGGCGCTCGCCTGATGGTATGCATCACGCATACAGTTCAGTGCAACCCCGCGTTTTCAACTTTAAAGGTTTGAAACCATCAATAAGCATTGCTCTCGTCAGCCTGAGATCGTTAAATCGTCTTCTTTATGCTCAGTAATTTCGAATAGCGTAATCTTTAGTATGATGTAGCAAAAGTCCGAGTTAGTGAGGGTAATCTTTAGTATGATGTAGCAAAAGTCCGAGTTAGTGAGGGTAATCTTTAGTATGATGTAGCAAAAGTCCGAGCTAGTGAGGGTAATCTCTAGTATGAGGTAGCAAAAGTCCGAGTTAGTAAAGGTAATCTTTAGTATGATGTAGCAAAAGTCCGAGTTAGTGAGGGTAATCTTTAGTATGATGTAGCAAAAGTCCGAGCTAGTGAGGGTAATCTCTAGTATGAGGTAGCAAAAGTCCGAGTTAGTAAAGGTAATCTTTAGTATGATGTAGCAAAAGTCCGAGCTAGTGAGGGTAATCTTTGTATAGAACAGAATACGAAACAAAATAAAAGCACATACCGCCATCTGTATATTGAATACGCCCCCCGCCGCATCTATAGTTTCCTTTATTTTGTCGATTGCATCCTGCAGTGCTTTGAGACCGTCGGTTTTTTCAGGCGTAGAAGTTGTCATTACTGAAATGTAACATAACATTAAAATAAATATCTGGGTTTTTTATGTAACTGAGGAGACAAGTAAATCGGTCGCTTGATTGTAAGAATCACGATTTCTCATATCAGTCCAGTGCCATCCAGAACTTTGAACGTCAACAGTTCACAATCCTGCATGGCAATGCACTGCACTTTTTACCACGAGGAAAAAAAAAACCCATTTCGCTCATTAATTTTGCTGCTTTTGTTTTTTTTTTGGAAACTTGCCCTTCAATTCCAGAACACAGTAATGTTTACTACTCTTTAGCGGTTGGATAACTTTCAAGGACACCCACTTTCCCAGGCAGACCTTTCTCTAGAAAAACTGTCTATATTCTTCCGACGATAACTTGTGAACTGTTGATACGATCTTAATAAAATTTTGTAGGCAAGTAGTCAATTTCAATACAATTTTAAAGTTCGAATATGAGTAAAATCTATCTAAGGGTTGCAAAGTTATAGACTTACCATACAGAGGTGGCGCAATAAGGTTGATTTTGATTGGCAAGTCGACAGTTGAGAGTGCAAGTCCAGCTTTCAGTGCAGCCCTGACCGCGTCAATTCCTTCATATCCATAGCAAGCGCACTCAATGTCAGCTCTGATTTTAACGGCTTGAGACGTTAGTTTCCTTTTGATGTTAGCTAAAAGTACTTCCTTGGTTTTGTCATCGAGGCCACACTCATTTAGAACCGATGGGTCTCTGGAAGGTATAGAGACTTATATAAGGTTAAATCAATGACAAAGTGTTTTCTCTATTACTCACATATAATGTAATGTGTTAAAATAAAAAATAAAAAAACAAATCAATTTATAAATTACAGAGTTTTGAGGCAACAAAAAAAAAAACAGTTGACTCAACCTCCTTGCTCCAAGAACTTACTTCTTTTTTTTTTGGGAAGTCGGTTAAAAATTTAAATTTAGCTAAAATATTTGAAATGTAATTATTTGTTTTTTGTTTGTGCGCAATAAAATTTTGAACTGTCTACCACAGGATTTAACTACTTACAGAGAAACATTTTTTTGTTGAATGAGAAATAAAAGCCCTCTTTAACCTATAGGGGTATGGAATCTGATCATGTTTGTGTAGTGTCTTAAGTAAGTAAGCGCATCAAACAATCTGGGTAGTTCTCGCAGTTTGTGCGTTCTACCACCATTAGTCATTCACTGCCAAGCAAGTATATAATTGCAGCTCCTGGTTCCCAATCATAACTGATCTGACTATAGTTTAATCTGAGTATTCCCATTTTATTAAAACAAAATGTGTGAAAACTACACCAGTTTTTATCATAATAAGCTCATTATATCCTAGTTTAGATTAGGAATTATTTTGTATTTGTTTTTTTTTTTAAATCTGAAATATGTGTAAGTAATAGGTGTTATCTCAAATAATTAATTTACTTTTATTGTAAATATTTTGTTTAAAAATATTTGCTTTCCTTAGCTTAGCACATTCTTAAAAATTGCTAATATTTGTGCTTTAGTAAAAACAAGTCTAGTGCTATCACCAGCCAGTGAGATGAAATGAAATTGAAAAAAAAATTATACTCACATAGCTGCCTGCTTAAAGAAATCATATGCAGACGCTTTCTTCTTATATTTCTCTTCAAAAAGCCAAGCGGTCCTCTTGTACAGCTCTTCAAGCTGTTCTGAGCTCTCATAATGTAGCAGTTCAGCTACGTGGCGCAGGATTGAGTTGACCGCCTTCGCTTTGGCATACCTTTCTGTGCATTTGTCAATGTCTTCCGCTGAGACACGACGTTTCGACAGGTCAATGTAACCTGTAAATGGATTACGTGTAATTTAAATATAAAAAATTAAATTAAATCACACGGGGAGTGGATATATCCAATCAAATTATTTCTGACTGGGTTCTGAACACAGGTCTTTTTCTCACTAATAGGGCATTTTATGCACCCAAGACAGGCATAGTTCCATTTTGAAATGGTAACCAGTGAGATCAAAGTGATCCTATTTATCCATCCTTAGCTTTGCTAAATGACATTTTTTTAACATATTGGAAAAAACATATTTTATTTTTTTAACATGTTTCATGGGATTCCCGACACAGGGATACCTTGTGGGGAGCTATGCATGTGAAGCGTTATTTATTTATATGTACTTATCTGAATATTGACACAGTAGCTACCTTTAAATGCAAAAATACTAGCAGTCAAGGGATTGTCTAACAGCGGACAGCATAGGTACAGCTATGTTTTGTGTGTGATCAAATGATAAAAACACTACTAACCTTTCTCTTTATCTACTCTGATGACCACAACGGGTTCCGTTTTGCCCACTCTGATCAATTTGTTGATGGATCGAATACGTCTTCTCGACAGCTCAGACAGCAAGATCATGCCCTCGATATCGTTGTATTCCAGCAAGCGGACGTACGCCCCCATCTCGGCGATGGAGCGTACGGTCACCATCACCACATCTTCAACCTCAGGGTACTTCTCTTGGTAGAACCTACACGATAACGGCATCTGCAATAGAGGCCTACATTTATAACCTACACGTTTCACTAACAACACATTTTTACAAAGAAAACTGCTCGTGTAAACGAATTTAGGCACCTTGATTATGTGTTTCAATTATTTAATGGTAAATAATGATAATTAATTGAAAAAATGATGAAATAACGCGCTTGTTCACGTTGACACAAAAAGACAACTCGTATTCACGTTTCGTTTCTCGTTTTACGATTCTATGTCATTTGGTTTGAATTTTTTAGTCACAATAGAAAATACTGTGTTGATTGAAACGTAAATTGATACTATGCTGCCACAGTAAAAATACCGCAATTAGCTTTTTTAGCATGCTAATTTAGCATTATTTTAGTAGCTTAGCAATAAAGGCCTCGCTACATGGCCTAACCTGACATCGTTTGAAAGAGATGGCTATATATAAGTTTCTGTGGGAGCGAAAGGAAGAAGCAAGAAATTAAAATTTAGCTGTCCCTTTCACACGATGTCAGGTAGGGCCATGTATAGACACCCTAATGAAACAAGACTAATAATGGCGAAATCATTTTTTTTTAAATTAATGGCGGAGGATTTAAATAAGAACAGATAGCTAATAATTATTTGTGAGTTATAATTAATAATTAGGAGTTTTTAGCCCAAAAGTAAAAACTCCTAATTATTAATTATTGAAATATATTGAATATATTTATATCACTAAAATCTAGGAACAATTTGTTAGGGGCTTGGTCGTTTGAAATCCATTAATTGATAACGATGTCTGATACGCCTTCTCGCATGACAATATCTTTGCGGCCTATTAAAACCCATTAAAGCATTACGAAAGCTGTCGCATTCCTTGCTGCATGAGGAATAGATTACAGTTCTGTGAACGCGCGCCTATTTTAATGCATTACGCATCCTTGGCAGCATAACACATTTAAGAATTAAATAGGTGCTTGTGGAGCTACATTTTTTCGCAATATTAAAGTCACACGACGACCCAGAGGCTGAAAGTTTGGCACACATATTCTCCTTCAAAGGGCCATTACCTCTTTAATCTCAGAGAGTAATTTAAGGGCATAAAATATTTCATTTCAAGGTAAAGAATCTGCCTCATGCAATATGCCAGCATACTGCGAACGCTACAAACTTTAGATCTTCAATGCACGGTGTATGGGTAATCCAACTGTTTGATTTAGTTTGTACTTATGCGCAGGTATTTTGAAGCCATGGGAGCTCAGTGACAGCACGCTCGCCTCACAAGCGTACGGGTCGTGGTTTCGAACCCGGGAGGGCTCGTACCTAATCACCCTTCGAGGGTAGGCCAGTATCTCAGAAGTGGGTTGTTTAAAAAGGCTGATGCAGATGCAGGTATTTTGATTATTTAATAGATTGTGTTATCCACACTCGCCTTTATGTAGCTGGATAGGTACTGAATCCGCACCTGAGTTTTGCATGTCAGTCAATATCCCGACTTGAGATGCAAAGATGTTGTATCTTGTTTAGTTAATAAATTGTGTTATCCACACTCGTCTTTATGTAGCTAGATAGGTACTGAATCCGCACCTGAATTTTGCATGTCAGTCAATATCCCGACTTGAGATGCAAAGATGTTGTATCTTGTTTAGGTAATAAATTGTGTTATCCACACTCGTCTTTATGTAGCTAGATAGGTACTGAATCCGCACCTGAATTTTGTGTTGTATACTTATACTTAGGTAATATGTCATTATGTACATTTAAATCGTCGAGGCCGCTCCATTTATGTTCCTTTCCATCGAAATAGGGTAGTTGGTATATGCTTACTAGTCTTACATTCTAGGTTGGCAAAGATAACAAAACCAGTTGATCGCGCGTGTAAAATCTTTAAAGTACAACATGCTAAAAATTCATGCAACTTGCGTCGCCGACCCAAAGAGCCAACCAATCAGGCGATCAAATTGATGCTATTTTGGGTATCTGGGCCAAGTGTTGCTAAGTCGAGCAAAAACAAGGGTGCGGCCGTACCATACTTTTCTCGATAATATTTTCTTGAGAGGCAAATAGGTCACACCCTAGATTCTGCATTCAGAACGCTCGAAGCGCCACGCATCAGTCTAAATACACTTATAAGAAATTCCTCTGATTGGTTGATTGTTAGCCGCGAGCAGGCGTTACCTTGAGGTAGCCAATGAGAACGCTTGGTCGCACTCACCGCGACCCGCGCCTTCCTCAAGCTTTGGTGACTTTTTGTAGGAACAACGAATCTCGTAATGCGGTGTTCTGTGGGTAAGATCCATCCGTCCGTATATCTAAGAATACAGCAGAAAACGGATGGATACGACGATAGATCGAGGAGTATCAAAGAAGGCATAAATGGTATTCATGATGATGTTATAGCATGAAAATTAAATAAAAAAATTAGAATGAAATTCGACACGACATTGACTTATTCAAGCGGGCCAGTGCCTTTTTTAGTTTATAATATCTTTTTAATATTGTTGCATAGTCTACTAATTATTCTGGTTAGTTTTTGGTATATATACTTAGAAGAAAATCTAGTAAATACAAACCTGGGTGTTATTCTTAAAATTAATTACGAAAATAAGAAATAGCTCAATAAAACATTGTTAACATACCCACATCTTTGAAGCGTGCTGGAGCAACTGTAAATTATTTGCCGATGGACCAAATAAACCGCTTGGCGGATCGATTGATTTTATTGCTTCAATGCTCTAGCCACAATTACGCACAGACAGACCTCGCAATTGTAGAACATTAAAAACGTTGGCATAGTACGAATTAATTGATAAATTATGGACGACGCGGTAGAAACAGTCGACAAAATCTCAGTTTCAGTTTTCAGTAGGTACTTAGCACTTCAGCTACGTTGCACGCTGGCTACATTAAAGTGCTTATGGACCATTTGGCCGGTGCTAGGCGTCTCGTGCAAAAATTAAAACGTTAACCAAAATTAAAAAGTAAAATTGGCGGGAAAGCTATGACAATATTTTAGATTTTAGTGTTTTTTTTTTGTTAAATATATTGAAAAATGGGACCAACGAATTGGTAAGTGCTTGATTTTATTCCAATAAATATAATTATTTACAATATTACTTATTTAGCTTTTTAAGCTTATTTCAGCTTATCTAAGTAGTATTCATGTTTTTGGTAACGACGGCTTAACAACTTTAATAATTTCGTTAGTTTTCGTATGTTGGTAGTATCTGTCATTTTTGTAGTTTTAATGCCTATGACAAAAGTTACAAAAATTGTTATGACGAATTTTGTTTGAATAGTGGATTCTATATTTATATATTATTTTATATTACATTTGCATTTTCCAAGCTCTTGCAAAAAGATTAGGTACCAGGTGACTTCTTATCAGCTCTTAGACGTCCACTACTGGACGAAGCCTCCCCCTACTTGGGTGGTTTGGTAGTAGGTATTGTACCTACATATTCAAATTGAAGACAGTTCAAGTGGAACATACATTCAATTCAGGAGACATGTGTGCAATTGCTTTAAATTCGAATAATGTAGGAAGCGAATTAAAAGTATGTTCGATATTGTTCATCATCAGCCGTATGGGTGTCTACACATGGCCCGACCTGACATCGTGTGAAAGGGACAGCTAGATTTGAATTTCACGGGAGCAAAAGAAACAAACTATTAAGGTTATAGCTTCTCCCTTCCGCTTCCCCAGAAACTTATATATAGCCATCTCTTTCAAGCGATGTCGGGTCGGGCCATGTGTAGACACCCTAAGACGTCCATTGCTGAATGTAGGCGTCACACCGACCGACAACGTGCCACTTGCATTCATCGGTCGCCCGCGACTTATACAAATATATACTATCTGTTCCCCGCGGTTACATAATTATGTAGCTGCTAGCTGTTAACCGCGACTTCGTTCGAGTGGACCTACACAAAAAAATTAGCCTATGTCCGTCTCCGACCCATTAGCTATGTCTATGCAAAAATTCAGGTCGATCCGTTGAGCCGTCTAGTCCTGATAAGGGACCAACACCCAGACAGAGACAGGTAGACAGAGAGACAGAGCTACTTTCACATTTATAATATTAGTTAGCCATTTGGGAATAGTGAAGCCTTAGAATGAAGCATTTTATCGGTAAAGAATTTTCAAAGTCGGACCATTTGTTCTTGAGAAGACAAACTTCTGGTTGACTTTGGCGCAAGGGAACTCTTTTATTTTGGTCGTGACCTGACCAAAATAAAAGATATTTGGCATCATATTCATACCTAAAAAGGTGTGCCAAACTTTATCCCCCACCTAATCCCAAGCGCAGATCCGCGTGGGATACTTACCTAAGCTTTTTATAAGTAAGAGTGTTAGAAAAACGTAGAACGTTGAACGTAGCACTAAGAAATGTACCTAATTGTATGGAACTACAAGATGCTTCCCATTAGCCATCTTCCTACTAATAGGTACTTATTTAAGTAAATTGGACTCTATCTACCAAATGATTGCTCCATCAGAGATCATCAGAGTTGCTCGTAAAATGTTTTGCATACAGATCTGGGGCGCTAGTCTCGACTTTTCGCTACAGCACTTTGCGACCGAATTCGGTCGCTATGACGCAAAAATTCGACAACGAACTCGAATTGTTAACGAAAAAACGCAAACAAAGCGTTGAATTTTGCGTTATAGCGACCGACTTCGGTCGCTATGACGCAAAATTCGACAACGAACTCTAATTGTTCTGACAAAACGCAAAAATAGCGTTGAATTTTGCGTCATAGCAACCGAATTCGGTCGCAAAGTGCATAGCGAAAAGTTGAGACTAGCGGCCCTGGGACCCTATTCCTGTGCGCTCGAGATTATCTCGGTGACTGTCTCTCTAATTTAAAATTTAATGGGAGTGAGTGAGAGAGAGATAAAAATGTCATTTCTCCGAATAGGGGCCCTGGGGCCTTGTCATGTAACACTTGGTGGAGATGGTCTTCGTTTGCTATCCCGCTCGGTCGCATGGTGCGAGTAAGTTGGCGCGAGTGGAACGGCACGCGATGATCATAGCCACCATAGTTACATAATAAGGCCCCTGCATGGTTTCTTTTTACAAGCTTTTATTTAACTTGCAATGTTTGTATGTGAATATGTATGTTCGGGTCAAATCTTGAAACTGAATTTAGATCAGTTCCCCTTGTTCATATGAGGTAAAAATTTTCATGCCTGTCAAGTTCCGATGACAATACAATATTATGAGAGCGAGCTGCGGGCTTATCCTCTAACTTTGAAACGTTCGTGACTCTGATTGCAAGAGCACGCCATCTCGCTCGTACCAACTTAGTCGCACTATGCGCGGTCCCGCTCGCGCAACTCTCGCTATCGCTTTCAGAGTTACGGGATAAGCCCACAGATCTGATAATGGAGACGGACGATGGAAAACGTAACTCCTCAGGAACTAACAGTAGATTGATGGAGTTTGGACTCATTTTGATCAGCTTTTCGTCAGCAATTTTATACAAAACTTGGCAGGAAAATATATTATTTTACAAAAACTTATTAGGTATATTCATCGTAATCATTTTTATGGACATTCAAACTCGTTTATTGCGCAGACTTCTATTGCCTATTACCACTTGTTGCTAGCAATTTCTTGAAATGACCGCCATAAAGCCAATATAAGTGGCTTATAAAAAAAAGCCACTGCTTTAAAAATATAAAGGTACCTACTATTTTTGCGCGACAGCACAAAAGGATGATAATGATTTTCAGGTATTTGTAGTCATGCAAACTATGACTACTTCTCAAAATATATGTTACTAATATACCAACATTCGTATATAATTGTCCGTTTCCCAAAACGTGCGCTTCCGAAAACGTTCGATTTTCTAAATTGTCCGTTTCCCAAAACGTAAGCTTTCCAAATTGTACGTTTCCCAAAATGTCCGTTTCCCGTAATTTACTAATTTAGTTAAAACTGTTTAAAAAAATGGTTGAGGTTCGTGCAAAAAAATTTCAAAATTGGCTTTCGCCTAGTACGCCAGATTTGGAGATTCATTAGGTTTGTTGTTTGTTTTAGGGTTTGTTGTTACGTTGTTTTAAGTTTATTTTTTACTTTTATCATCTAATTAATTTTATATCATTAAAGTTATAAAGTACTAACTTGCTCGCTTCGCTTTCATAGGCTACAGTAATTTCAAAAGCCCATTCCACCTCTTCAGGGGTTGATTTTCTAAAAATGCTGATCATGTCTTGCTTTATTTATTACACACAGAGTTTTATTGGCGTAGCATGAAAAAATATTTTATTTCCATACAAACTTTGGGGATCTATTTTACCCTTTCTCAGGTTGAATTTCTCAAAATCCGTTATTATTGTTCACCTAGACGATTTCAGGAACATCGGGTTCAAAATTCACGTTCCATCATCAGCAGTTTGGTCACTGCGTTGATTCCTAGAAAAGGGCTTGTTCTTTTATATATAATTATATTTTCCGGGATAAAATAATAAATACTAATTTCGTGTGAAGGTCAAGCTTTGGTTGCTCTTTTCACTATTACTAGGCCACGCGTACAATCAATAGTAAGAACGAGATTTTTCACTGTCAAAAAATTGTTCCTTAGTACCTACATCAGGTAACAGAAGTTTGGTTTATGAAGCAAAATAAATTGTCCATCGACTCCAATAAGTCTTCTACCTTACTAGGAAGCATAACATTCTCAAGGTCCTATACAAATTGGCCGGCTAACGCCTGATTGACTGATGAAGGTCACCCACAAGTGGGTCGCATCTGCGTTTTCTGTCAGATCAATTATCTGTTGACCCCTTAGTTCTATCGACATTTGATGCCTTGGAACTGGCACAAGAGTCTGATGTTTCAATTCACTAGGGTCAATGTTAAGTGCCCGTTGACGGTTAACTCAAATGGTTTTTGGATAAGGACAATGGCCCCATGTCTCTGGTCCCGGCTAAGCTATCAGAGAGGAAGAAAAGTTCACGGCCTAACTTAGAGACGGCGCGTCAAACAAATACGCAAACGCACAAATAATATTAAGTTGGGAATAAATCAGTGTTTGTATGCAACATACAAACATCCATTTATTCCTATAGATTCCGAATTCTTCGTTGCACCATCAGCCAGAAAACCAGTGCCGTAGCGTGGACTAATCTAGACGTGGAAGAAGTCGCATCAGTGAAGCCCTTTTCTTTCAGTACAGTCATATTCCCAAAATCAATGCAGAGATCTTACCATATTTTTGTTAATACAAAAGCAAACACAGGACACGTTCATGATCACTATCATGAATGCGTGTTTGCTTTAAAAGCCTATAGTTATAGAATAGTCTTTTAGGGTACTAATTTTACTATTTAGAGTTCATAGCGTTCAGCCTAGCGCGAGTCCCGTATACAACCTAATCTAAATTTTAATATGGGTTGTAAGTGCGACGACGTAGGCGGTGGGACGCTTCGCCCACACCAGACGCCACTACAGAAGACGTTCACTGCCGAATAGCCTTCCCTGTAGAACACCGCTTTGCACGACAACCTGCCGTTTGCATCCACTAGTGCCCACGGTTTGCTGTGTCTCGGTCAATAAAATTCTCTCCACAAAAGGTCCACAAAGCTATGCAGTACTATTTAGTATTATTGATTCCATCCTGCAAAATCAGCCACTTGCCATAAGTGGGACAACTGTCAATATCCCAGAATGCGTCAGTTTGATTTACGTTCGAGGTTGATTTATTGATATTTATTGCAGGGTTTTGCTGGTAACATTTCTGTCAGCTAGTTCTGCGATATTAGGAGAGTTACTGGGTAAGTATTCCAAGCTATTATAATTATTTTAGTACCAACCGAATTTACCGAACCATAGTAGAGATTAAGGGCCTCTTCTATCATCTAAAAGTCCCGAGTAGGCCACTCGCCGGTTAAAATGGCAAGTAACTGTAGAACTAGTTTCAACAATTCTGAGAAGCGCTAACCATTACATAAACTGAACAAAAACTTAAGTTACATGGGACTTTTACTCGCCAAGTATCAGAAAGTAGCTTATCAACACTACTTGAAAGAGGCCCTAAAAGTATTTCTGTAAGCTTTCCGACTTCGTTGATTTTTTAAATGCCAAAGCTCTAAAATCTTTAAACTATAGATTCTGGGAAGTACGCCATGATTCAAAGAGAAACATCACAACGGAATATCAATATGGCTGGTTTTTCAGAATGGTTGTTTGTCTAACAATCATTACCACAATATTAATACAATTTTACTGGCAATGTTGTTTGCTAGAATCTAAATTGTTGGGCACATCTCCTAAGTTTTGTTTGATCATAAGTATGTGAACGTATTTTGCTGCTTTCAGAAAACACCACAACAATGGCACCATTCCCAAACGCGCCATGTTCTCCTCAGAACCCTGGAGACGTAGACTTTCAGACAGTAGACCTCATAGCTGTATATCAGCTTGACAGGCCTAGTACTGCCGGCGTTACCATGGTCCAGGGTTCACAGGACTTGCAGAAGGCTTATAGGATCGGAGGCTTAGCTAACTTGACCATGCCTGTGCAGTAAGTAATTGAGAACAGAAACTTTCAGAGGATCTGGGAAAGGTGACCAAATAGTACGCAATTTGGCCATGCTTTCCTCTAAACCTTGTAGACCTTCAACAGGTATAATGTCAATGATGTTAAGCTTAAAGTTTGATGATAAAACTAAATGGCATAATTAAAACTGTCCTGCGATTATTATGAGCACGTTTGAAACAGAAGACGCGCGTCGATTCATTTACAAGACATGAGATTTGGTTTGGCTGGCTCGACACACTATGGCTGAGAAATAGTCTGGTAAGCAAGAATATTCCTGCAAAAGAGACAGCAAAGTTCCGAGCCAAAATGTGACGTTAGGCTCAGTTTTACCGGATCAGGTCTGAGACACGGGTCTTCTGTTTGAATAGTCATAGATTTGTACCTTTTTTTTGTTTGTTTTTTTGTTTGTGTGTATTTGTTGTGTGTGCAACAAAAATTGATTGCCGTATAGCACCCATTTTAAGTTGCAGAAGATTTTGTATGTTCAAGATAGATAGACTCTTTCCCTCTTTTTTCTTAGCAATTAGCTCTTTTTTCCCCATTTCCGAAATCTTCAGGAAATATAAAAAAAACTGGCGCATCACAATCAATCAGAACATTAAATTAAAGTAACTAACATAAACTTAATTGGTTATAATGCAGTTGTTTGTTCTAGAAAACCAATCGTAGGACCACGTAAGTCTATGTTGCCTTTATTTATCGATGCATAAATCTCTGTACATATAAACTTGTCTAAGTTGACAAATGGCGTGGATCCAGAGTTTATGGAAAACATACAAACTCTCATGTTTATCCGTTGGCGCAGGCAGGTGTTCCCAAACGGGTTTCCGCATAGCTTCAGCGTGATAGGCACCTTCAATTCACGGGGCCAGCGCCGCCCGTGGAGCTTACTCAAGGCACGATCCAAGGCCCTCCACTTTTCACTGACACTGCTGCCTAATGCTAAGAAATTGGCAATTTTCGTGCATAAGAAGAGGCTGGTCTTTGACAGTTGGGCGGTGAGTTACATTATCTTCAGCATTATTAGATACTAACTTGTCCCCATGGCTTCGCTCGCACAGGCTACAGTAATTTCAAAAGCACACTTCACCTCTTCAATGATTGATTTTCGAAAAACCCTGAGCATACCTTGCATTTTTTTTATTTATGATTAGTTCACAAACAGTTTCATAGACTTAACATAAAAAAATATCTTATTTCCATACAAACTTTAGGGGTCTATTTTTCCCTTCTGATGTTGAATTTCGTCATCCGTTCATAATAAAAGCGGTTGATGATAGCGGCGGATGATAGCGGTTTGGTGTGTGCGTTGGCTCTTAGAAAAAGGCTTGTTTTTTTAAATACGTATAAAACACTCTAGTGAGATAACAAAGAATGAGCTCAAAATAATCTGCATAGTAAGTATGACCTAACTGACAACAGATGTCTTGGCTCCGTAATATCAGAGTGGACGAGGTTACAGACGGTGGAACAACTGTTCAGACTAGGACAAGGAAAATTTGAAGAATCTGTCTGCCAACCTTCATCAGTGGAGTGGCACTTAGGAAAAAGAAGAAGTAACAACAGTTAAAATATAGAATTTTTCTTTTCCAGCTGTTTTCACCGGGATGGCACAAGGTTCACGTTGGTGTTGACAACGATACCGTGAATGTAGCTGTTGATTGCGATGAGGTAAGTGTCTTGCAGGTGGCATCTGTAATCTCTGAACACAGAATCGGACCCCACCTCCCTTTATCAAACTTCGAGCGTAGGACGATATCCCACCAGTGGAATGTTAAAATGATGCAGACTTTCAAATTTACCTGGGTATATCCTAAAACTGCAACCAGAACCACAGGAGAACGGGCAGCAGCATCTTCTTAGGAAACGGTGAGCGTTCTACGTTCTCCTAAGCTAGGAGCTTCTCCCAAGTTCTCGCAAATCCTCGGTTAGTAAAAAATACTGCTCAAGCCGAAATTTTTGCAACTTTGTCGGCTGTCAATTTTTTAAATTTGATATCTATTAAACTGCCAAATTTAGACTCTAGCGGTGTTTGGTAGCGTGTTGGTAGGACTCGTAATGTTATTCAATACTGTAGAGGTCTTGCCTTATAATTCTAACAAAAACAAACTGAACAATCTATTAAAAAGTCATTTACTTCCGTTTCCAGCTGGAGCCAGAAGAAGTGACGCCGCACGAGTTGACGAAGTACCAGGAGCAAGCCAAATCTGTCTCTATCGTCTCCAATGACGATGGCACTCCTGCGCCTGTATGTATTCACATTCGTGTTCATTGGTGTATTTATGTTCATTCCGGTAGTCATCTTCGCTGGTGTTTTCATCAGTGTATTCTTGTTTATTTTTGTATTAATTCGTTTCGTAATTTTTGTTTGTGTATTTATATTTATTGTTTTTTCATATTATGCGTATTTGAATTTATTTGTTTTGTCACATTCATTGGAATTTTCGTGTTCTTTTTTGTATTTTTGTTAATTAGGTTTTCATGTTAATTTGTGTATTTTGTCATTCGTTTTTCATAATATTCAGTTGTGTATTAGTGTTTATCATTTCAAACTCCGAGTCTCTATTTACCCCAAGTTAAAAATAATATTTTCACAGTTTTGATATACGAAACGAAAGAGTTGTATCAGTTGAGACTCAACCTTTTAGTAAACGGTCCACGATCGACCGAAATGGTCGAGAATCAACGCATGTCTATGTTTTTTATGTTTGTCATGTGACCACAAAATCACCTGATGTTAAGCAACGGTGTGGTCGAGGATGTTTGACGAGTTGTTTTTTGTTCTCAGATAGATCTTCAATGGCTGTCATTAAGCTGCAATAAATACAACCTTACGCAAGATAGCTGCGAAGAAATTGTAAGTACTCAGAAAAAAAAGGTTTGAAATTCCTGTTGTCCCTGTCGGGGGAGAAGAACTGGGGGCAAAAGGAATAACACTATGCTTCAATATGCTCCGGTGGCTCAGTTGGTAATGAACCTTTCTTCTGTGTTTGGGGGCGTGGGTTCGATTCCCATCTAGGACAAACATTTATGTGATGAATATTTGTGTTAGTTCTATGTCTGGGTGTTAATATCTATATGAGTATGTATTTAAAAATATGTATGTACGTATATCAGGCTCTGGCAGCCATATTATAAGCTTTGCTTAGTTTGGGGTCAGATGACCGTGTGTGCAAAAATGTCCCAGATATTTTATTTATATGGTTACTTTTTTTGCAGGATAAAACGGAATATCTTATAGCCACGCAACCTCCTGTAAGTTATTTTAAATTTAATAGTTCATCATGTTTTTGATAATCTATTGCTTTACGTGTTTTTAATGAAAAGAATTATTTTAATTTCAGCTCTGGATTGGACCAGGATCTACAAGTTTGCCAGCTTTAGATGTTTGTAACACTACTTGTCCACCTGTAAGTAGTTTTTTTTAATATGCATCTTAATCATTTCGCAAAGCGCGCCGAATTCAAATGATTGCCATTTACGGCTTAAGGTGCAACGTTTCGCTCATCGCGCGAAATTCAAATTTTCTTGCGTTTTTTGTCAATACAGCTTAATTACTCATCGTGGATTTATTGAAACCATTTTTGCGCCAATAAATAAGTTGTTTTAAGAAGTTACGGGTAAAATGATCACCTAGATAACATTGGTTTAGCTACAAATCTCAATAAGCTGATTTTCATCTTGGTTTTTGGTTTAGTGACAAATGAACTGGATACTGATAAGACCACAAAAAAACCCACAAAAAAAATTTTGTTTTTTAATGATACAGAACGATTCTTTGGCTGACAAAGAAGCGTTCAGTATCATTAAATATTTTTTTTTTGTGTGTTGACATGTTATTGCTTATCAGTATCCAACTAGCTTTCAACATGAATTTTTGGTTGGTGTAATTTCTTGAAACAATCTATTTATTATCGCAAAATTAGTTTAAATAAAATAAAAAATAAATATAAATCGCCGTAGACTAAAAAATTCTATGAAATTGTAGAATTGCGACTGTCCAAAAAAAATTGTGCAAAAAATGCAAAAAATTCGCTGAACTATTAGTTATTAAAATGAAAAAAAACAATTTTGAATTTATTTTAGGGCCCAGAAGGTCCCCAAGGTCCAAAAGGGGAGGCTGGCGTAAGAGGATTTGTCGGGTTGCCAGTAAGTAATTTTTTTATAATAGTATGTGACGAGACGAGCAGCGGGCTTATCCTCTAACTTTGAAACGTTCGTGATTCTGATTGCGAGAGCATGCCATCTCGCTCGTAGCAACTTAGTCGCACTATGCGCGGTCCCGCTCGTGCAACTCTCGCTATCTCTTCCAGAGTTACGGGATAAGCCCACTGGTCTCTCGCTTGATTGTAAGCGTTTCGCTTGCTAATATTGGTTCAGTGCATTCCAGAATTTTGAAACTTTAACCGTTCAAAACCCTGTGCGGCGCCAAGATATTAGATGTTAAATCTCTTTGAGCTCAGAATAATCACCGGTAATATTGCCCATCAATCCGAAACAATCCATTCATGTTCCGGATTTATGGGCAATATCGCACACTACTGCTTGACAGTTGAATAACTGGCAAAGGTGTGATACTTCCAAAGGTGGTTAAACCTCTTTTGCCGAATTTCGGCATGCCACAAGAATATTTTTTTTAAATTTACATTTTTTGGAATAATTATATTACTATCATCGATTCCTCCCAAAATGTCCACTTCCCAAAATAAAATTCTAAGGATTCTTTAGATTAAACATAATGAACCCTGAAAACCCTGAAAATATAGAAAGTTGTAATTTTGGTATGTGGTGATATAGAGAAGTTGCCATTGTGGAAGTGGTAATTTTTATTTCGGAACTGGTCAATGTGGGAAGTTGTCATTATGGGAAGTGGTCATTTTGGAAGTGTTCATTATGGGCATTGGTCATTTTGGAAGTGGGCATTGTGGGACGATGCCGTTTTAAAGCCATGATTATGTTCCAGGGTGTCAGAGGTATGGAAGGCCCAGTTGGTCCACAGGGCCCTAAAGGAGATAGGGGTGCACCGGGGTTCCCTGGACCTATTGTAAATGTGAGTCAGTGTTGTAAACCTCATTCCACAGATAATAAAATAAAAATACCTCAAGACATTTTCTATATCGTTTTTTGCAGATATTGATTTCTAAAAACCAACTGAAACCATAGTTTCCTTACATAATACCACACATGCGTTTTTTAGGGCAATAGCTCAGTCCAGGGGCCACCGGGCGAAACAGGACGAAGAGGCGCAAAAGGAGAAAAAGGGGACACAGGGGAGAAAGGTAATATACACTTTGATTTCAGTTTTGTTCCTTCTTTGATTTACATAATAAAAATAGTTCGAAATTTTGATTGTACCTTTACCTTTTTTTTCTTAGCAGGGACCCTATTCCTGTGCGCTCGAGATTATCTCGGTCACTGTCTCTCTAATTTAGAATTTAATGGGAGTGAGAGTGACCGAGATAAAATGTCATTTCTCCGAATAGGGGCCCTGCCTTTGTTTTTTTATTTTATATTTTTTTCTATACATACTTGTATAAGCAGGAACATAATAATATATAGTACTAGCGACCCACCCCAGCTTCGCACGGGTTTAATTAAGAAAAATTATACATACAGGTTGATATTATTAACTGACTTTTTTTTAAATTATCTGTATAAACATTTTTTACTATACATAAACATTCCGTGAAAAATTGTAATGGTGAAAACCGCATCAAAATCCGTTGGGTGGATTTGGAAGAGTTAGCGGATACAGACAGAGGGACAGACGCGAAAAGCGACTTTATTTTTTACTATATATAGATATAGAATAGAGATATATAAGATATACGCGTGAGCTTACGAGAAGAAAAAATAAGAACTTTGAACAGAATCTTTCTAAAAAACTTTATTTTTAGGTGAGCCAGGTGATCCAGGTCCTGTTGGCTTTGCGGGATCACCTGGAGCCGATGGGAAAGATGTAAGCTACCCCTTTAAGTTAACCAATTTCCATTTTGCTTGGATAGTTTCGTTATCACATATTTTTTTTCCTCCTGAGAGGATTTTGGCTTCGCACGTCTTATGCAAGTCCAGTCCAGTGTCAAGTATACTTTTATATTTTCAAGTTTTGTTAAATAATATTAAACAAGTCATAGTCACAGTCAAAGTCGAGCAAAGCAAGTCACGGTCAAGTCCTAGTCATGCCCCAGTAAAGTGGTGAAAACTTTACTAGAGCCTTCTATGGAGTTTTGGAAACAACACGAAAATTCACATTTCACGACATTATACCATTCACCAACACTCGTGCATGTTCACGAACACTTAACGGGTAAAAATTCACAGTTTTTACACATTAACACTCGAAATAACACAAGTAATGGAAAATAATAAAATGACGCGACATGATTTCTTCACGTTCCCGCCAAAACTCCCGTTATCACATTAATATAATAAATGCGAAAGTTTGTGTGTAAGTGTGTAAGTAGGTAAGTATGCAAGTGTGTTGGTTCCCGTTCAACCCTGTAACGACTGAACGGATTTGAATGAAATTTGGTATGGAGGTAGCTTATTCCCTGGAATAACACATAGGCTACTATAGTTTATACATACACATACTACATAGTTTCTGTAGAATAACCGGTGAAACCGTGGGGCGCAGCTAGTAATAATATATTTTTTAACAGGAATGTTCTCAGTGCAACAGATTTTTGGTTAGCCAGACAACGGGTGCGAGACCATCGATATATAGGGATCAGATGTTCCATACATTTTGTCGAGTGTCCTTGTCATTGTTCTATGGATTTCTCGATTTGGTCCCATATTGAAGTTGTTGATGAGTACTATGAGTCCTTTTCCGCTTAGCATATCTTTTCCTTATAAATATGTACAAGGTTCAAAAAAACAAAAATACGTTGATGGATCCCGCTTCCATCATTTTACATCCGGAAGCAGGATGGGAGCGGAATAAAAGCGAGATAATAGTAGAATGGGGCTGGATGGGAACAGGCCGGAAGCAGAGCTGGAAGTTGGGGAGAAGCAAGATCGTAATAGAATGCGGAGTAGGATCGGAGAGGGACAGATCAAGAACAAGTGCAAGAAAACACGAAGAGTTAGTTAGAGAGTTTTCGAAGTCAACATAACTAAGTATACTTTACAGGGTGAACCGGGTCTAACAGGCCCCGTGGGGCCACGCGGGGAAACAGGGCCGGTGGGGCCACCTGGACCCGCTGCTAACGTCAACGCCTCACTCATTTTAGGTATTTTATGCAACTTATTATTCTTGTTTGTACTACTATTCCTTCTTTACTTTTTTTAAGCAACTGTGTGGCGGAACGAGCTTGTTGCTCGCTTGATAGTTATCATCATGCTTGCTGAAACAATCGATTGTCACACAGAGTTATAAGCCGAAGTACTAAACTCTGCGCAGCAATAAACTGCGCTCGTTTCCATGAGATATCACATGTAAAATCTTTTGTGCCGAGTAATTTGAGCTATTTTATAAAGCCAGTGTTTTTCTCAGCTGATAATACAACATAAAATTTTAGTAAAAATAATTATTGCAACACTTCTAAATTAACCTTGCCGGCAACAAAAATCTAACTAACTTAAAAGAAAAATATTATTATTCAGAAACAATTTATTTATCAATTTCTAAAAAAAACTATTTAATCTTTTATTAAAAAAATAAAAATTGAATTCAAAAAATTGTAATGTACTTAGGTGCAAAAGGAGACAAAGGTTCACCTGGAAGACCAGGCAGAGATGGTAATCCAGGAGAAAGGGGACCTCCGGGTAACGACGGCACCATGGTAAGATATAAACATTAGTTAGACAAAATTTATGATAGCACAAATTTCCGAATTTGATTCAACACATTTAAAAAAACAAACGAGATGCTTGAGTTAATCCTGTAAAAGTATTAAAAATCGTGAAAAATCCTAAATCGTCTTCCAGGGTCCATCAGGCCTTCAAGGTCCGATGGGGATGCCTGGTATGCCTGGGGAAAGGGGTCTAGTTGGCCCCCAGGGTCCGGCTGGAGAAAGAGGTCCGGAAGGACAACAGGTATATAATAATTAATTGTAATTTTAATTGTATTTTCGGTGTTTAATAAAGTTATATTGTATTGTATTGTATATTCAAATTTTATTATAGAAAACTGCATCTAGAAAAATTAGATTACATTATTATTTTAGATTAGTAAAATAAGTTATATATGTATATCAAAATTGATTGTTACGCAATTAATTAAAAAGAAAAACTTTTTTATAAATTTTCGCCGAATTCTTAAGAAGACATTGTTCCGTTCGTTCGAGCTTTTTAATATTTATTTTTTCATGCATAATTAGTAACAAAAACAAGATATTTTACATTATAAATACGTCCAAAAATTCTAAATGCACTGTTTTTTTTTCTGATCTGTTTGAATTGAACACATCCTTGCTGATGTTAGAGTGGTCTAGGACGCGTTTAGGTACAAAGAAGGTTGTTTACTCTAGATTTGAAGACGGGTTTTGTACTTTTTCGGAAACAATTTTTATCTGTCCAGGGTCCGGAAGGCCCCGAAGGCAAACCCGGCCCACCCGGGCCACCGGGACTATCTACAGTGGCCCCACAAAGGCAAACTGTACCCGGCCCTCCCGGGCCACAAGGGGAAAGAGGACCGGTATGTAATCACGATATACACTAAATATCACTTATTGTTTAAATATTATTAAAATTAATAAGAATTTTGATTGATTTCATAGTTTAGTTGTAATGAGCAATTAACCGACCTTTTTTTACTAGCGCGAGCTAAAGTCGTCTCTTTTCACCTACGCGTGCAAGTTTATAGCGCTATCTTTTTTTGAAATAGCCTCTTAAAGCCCTTAGCCCCACAGCTATCTCCCTCGCACATTTTGATTTTATCGAGGATATAAAATGACCGACTATAAATTTCCAAAAAGAACCTGTGAGGTTTGTGAATGTGCTGTGAAGATATTATTGGGGTCTCGAGGTCACAGTTCGGAGCGAACTATTATTTTATATATATAATTATTTTTCAGAAAGGCGAGCCGGGAACCCCAGGCTTGCCTGGACGAGACGGAACTAATGGTATCCCGGGAAGCCCCGGGGCTGCGGGAGCACCGGGCGCTCCCGCGCCACCTTTGCAGTACAACCAGGTAACAATAAAACTTTTTTTTTTGTGTTGTGGCTCCACACATTGTGTAGCAAGCACAAGCAAGTTTTGTAATATTTCAGGTGAAATAAAATATTACACAGTTAAAACAAGTCTCAGTGATAAGTGTGAAGTGTGATGAACAGTCTAGTAATGACTTCTTCACGTTCAGAACAATTCTGTGTACTGCTGTTTTACAAATTAACCCCCTATAGATACTACGTTTCGAGATCTTTGTTCAAAAACCCACACTAAAGTTGGAGGAAGGCGCGGATTGCGGGGACTGAGACAAAGCGTTCATTGGCTATCTCAAATATTATGCATACTCTCGCCTAGCAATGAATCAATGAGAGTATATGTTTATAGGTTCATTTTGACTGATGCGTGGTGCATTTCAATGCTCCTAAGGAAAGAGTAAGGAGAAAAGGGCTCATACATAGGGCGCACTATATGTTTCCGGAACTGGCCACTTACATAAACATTATTTAAAAAGTAATTACAACATTTGAAAATGGAACTCTATTTCCCGAATACTGAAACGTTCGTTAACTTTGACAACAGATTAATTCTAATACTGCCTTTGTCTGACACTAAGCAAATGACAAAGACAGCAATAGACTTAATCTGTCGTCAAAGTTAACAAACGTATCAGTATTCGGGGGTTTGTGCTGTGCACTCGGTGGATACCACACAATTTGACTGAGACTCAGTAAACGGACCGAGTCACATGGTGCAATGCCAAGCTTACCAGATTCAACGAAGGGGCGTCAAATTTGGTATCGGACATAGTAACAGGTGACAAAACACGGATTTATTGCTACGATCCCAAAACAAAGCAGCAATCGAGCGTATGAGTCTTTCAAGATGAGCCGAAACCAAAGTGTCTTAAAGCGGATAATTGCTTCTTTTTTTAACCGACTTCCAAAAAAAGGGAGGAGGTTCTCAATTCGACGGAATTTTTATTGGTGTTTATTTATTTATTTAAGACCAACAGCTCAATAATACAAATTAATGAACATAGATACATTTTATAAAACAGCTAATTATAGGTCTATTATATTTTAAGTGATATAAACAATATCGTTTTTAAATCACTACTAACAAAGTAACATACAAAGTGTTACAATAAATAAAATAAAAAACATGACAACAAGCGGCAGTTAGAGCGGCTATACATGGCCCAACTCGACATCGTGCGAAAGGAACAGCCAGACACGAATTTCACGGGAACAAAAGAAACAAACTATTAAGGTTATAGCTTCTCCCTTTCGCCTCCCCCAGCGGGAACAAAAGAAACAAACTATTAAGGTATAGCTCCCTTTCGCCCCCCAGAAACCCATATATAGCCTTCCCTTCCACACGACGTCAGGCTGGTGTTCTTTTTCTGTGTTTTTATTCACTTGACTTGTACTGTTGCTTTGGAAATAGTCGCACCGTGAATAGTGTAGTACCCGACCATGTGCTTGCCGGAAGTTATTGACGAAATTCGTAAACGCCGTATCATCTTGCACCACGATAATGCCAGTACTCACACGGTCAGAGACAAATAAATTTTTGAAGGCCTTATGAGCCATCCTGCATACAGTCCCGACCTGGCACCTTGTGACTTTTTTGTTCCCAATTTTTTTTTTTTTCTTTTTTTTAAGTGCTAGGGAGCGGTTGTGAGGATGTTGTATACAAGATAACGAACAACTTTTGTTCGACGACTTTTGAAACTTCACGAAGAAAAAACAACACAAACAACATACACAAAACACGAACAAGATACACGAACATTTTGTATGGAAAAGCAGTTTCTTTTCGTGAATTTATAAGTGTTGTAGAACGAAAGTTGTTAGTTATCTTGTATATCATCCTTGCAACCGCTAACTAGCCGATTAAAAAGCAGCATACATAAGTAAGAAATGTTTGCAGGTGCCGTCCGTAACTGAAAGCGAAGTGAGGAATATTTGCGAAGATTTGATAAGGGGTAAGCTTTAAAAAAATTCGCCAAAAAACTAGTATAAATAAGATTTGATAAGTGGCAAGCAAAATGTCTAAAGAAAAATATTCGCCAGAATCGAGTAAAAATAAACACTGTTTTAGACTTTTGTGGTTACTTACTAATAGTAAAGGAGTAAAAAAAAAATGATAAGGGGTAACCGAAATATCTAAAAAATTGTTCTCTACAAACGAGTATAACTAATATTTCATAAGTGGCAAGCAAAATCTCTAAAGAAAAATATTTGCCAGAAACGAGTAAAAATAAACACCGTTTTAGACCTTTGTGATTACTTACTAATAGTAATGGAGTAAAAAAAAAATGATAAGGGTAAACGAAATGTCTAAAAAAAAATCTCTAAAAACGAGTATAACTAATATTTGATAAGGGGTAAACTAGATCCTAAAAAAAATATTCGCCAAAAAACGGTAAAACCTGCTGGATTCTGTACTAGTTAAAGTGTTTATCACATTCTTTAAATTAAAAAAAAGAGACAAGTGAGAGTCTGACTCGCGTACCAAGGGCTCCGTACATTTTTTTAAACATAAAATGCAAGCAAGCACCGGATATATTATTGCTCTAAAAAGATAAGACGGACTGAAGGACAAACTTAACTTGTGAAAAAAAAAACTCCCATGCATCGATATACGAAGTCACGGTCACAAAATGTAAGTATGTAATCGCATTTTTTTTTAAATACTATACTAGCTGTTACCCGCGACTACATTTGCGTGGACCTACAAAAAAATGCCTATATCCGTCTCCAATCCTTAAGCTATATCTATGTAAAAATTCAGGTCGATTCGTTATCCGTTTAGCCGTGATAACACGACAAACACCCAGACAGACAGAGTTATATTGGCATTTATAATATGAGTTAGGATAACTACACATTCATGATTTCCAGATGTTATCCTTTACTTATGCTATAAGACTTTGCTTCTTACCAAATTTCATGATAATAAGTTCAGAACAATAACTAACGTCAACGGGAAGAAGGTTTTGATTTATTTGCGAGTGTCAAATAATGCGGCATAAATAGCCGTATTTTTGCTTGCGTCGACTTAAAACCCAAATCACAAATAAAAAAAATCGCTTCATCCGGTTGGAAGCTACGACGCCACAGATAAACTTATAACACTTCTATGTTTGCGTCATGGGTTAATAATTAGCATTGCTATTAGTGCTAATTTTATTGTGCTAAGCCGAAATATAGTATGCCTTAAAAAATATCTACAAGCATTGTAATATTTAATAAATTTACAGCGCGTCTGAGTGAGTTAACAGCAGCGATGGTAGCGCCAGCGCCGCAGTCAGTTGCCGGTCGACGGGGGCAGCCGGGAAGGCCGGGGCCCCCTGGCACTCCAGGTAAAAACACACAACAGTTATTATTTTCAGAAGTGAGACAGACTTTGTCCAAACCAAACCAATCGTAGCTGTGGTAGCTCAATGGGAGCACGCTCGCCTCACATTCGTGGGGTCATGGGTTCGAATCCGGGCGGGCCCGTACCAATGAGTTCTTTGGAATTTACGTACGGATAACCCACAGGCTTTTTGGTGAAGGAAAACATCGTGAGGAAACCTGTATAATTCCGGAGAAGAAACTCGATGGCGTATGTGAATCCGCCAACTCGCACTGGGCAGCGTGGTGGATATGGCCTAATCACACTTCGAGGGTAGGCCGATATTTCAGCAGTGTGATGTTCAAATGCTGAAGCAGAGAAACCACTAAAATATCAAAACAAGAATTTTACAGTAAAGTATGGAGAAATATTGGGCCAGCGTTTGTACTAAAACTGCGTTTATAGAACGACCGGAGGACGGCCGCAGCGTCCTCTTAGTAAACGGTGAGCGTTCTGCGATTCCCAAGCCGCCTGCCAAGCGAGTGGATTAACCCCAAAGGGGTCCAAAATGTCCATTGTTCAACAATGGACATCTTGTGGCTGATGTTATTGTTTTTGTTGATATAAAAATATTAAACAAAATATACTATAGCTGACTGAGTTACATTTTCAATACTATATCTGAGGAATAGGAATTATTCAAGAATTACTTTTAATTTCAGGTACTCGAGGGGATCCAGGCGAACAAGGCCCCAGAGGCTACCCTGGAGAATCAGGCGAGCCAGGCAAGCCAGGAAGCCCGGGCAGCCGGGGAGAGAAAGGGGACAAGGGCGAGAGGGGGCCACAAGGGGTCGGCATGCCCGGACCGGAGGGACCCAGGGGACTACCAGGTAATTAAGCAAGTCTAAAAGAGAGGATATTTATAATGATAACAAAAGAAGCCAGGGGCTATACATTTAACAGGCAAGCGATATATGAAAGGTGGAATTGTAGAATCAGACAAAGAACCAAAATCAGGAGTAGCTAGGGAAAAGGAGGACAACAACAAGTGGAGGCACATGGAGGACAATTTTTTTTTAACTTCTAGTAAAAGTAGTCAAGATAAAATTTGCATTTTTTTAATTTAAAATTTCAAAAATGTTTTTAATTTAAAATTTCAGTTATTTTTGCTTTTGTAAAGTTAACCTAATTATTTTTTACAGGCCCTGTGGGTCCCTCGGGCCCAGAAGGTAGATCGGGACCAAGAGGAGATCCCGGCAGAGAAGGTACACGATATAGATCTTTTATATAGCTTCTACTTGTATTATAAATAATTTATCTATATCTTATCCTTTGTCCCCACAGGTGCAATGGGGCCTCGTGGCACCCCCGGTCCCCGCGGGACCTGTGAGTGTCCCGTAGCGGCTTACTATGCCTACTCACCTCAGGGTTACATAAAGGGACCATAAATGCTCATTTTTTTATACTGTCACTTTGTACCAACGACATACCAGTCCCGCACATCGGTTAATACATTTTCAGACAACACATTGGCACAAATTCCGTTAATTATCATCGTCCCCACCAATGACATCCCAACCGCAGGCTTATTACATTTGTGCGTATATCGAATGGAAAATCAGTCAAAAGGAAAATAATATATTTACATACGAATTTCGCGTTACGTTCAGTTTTTTGAGAGCAGTGCACTTCACGTTCTCATATTGTTGATGTTCTCTTGAGCCCACCTTGAGAAGGCTGCTTATAAATCTTACCTAACGAGTGTAAAAGTGTCAGAGCGATCACTCTCGCCTTCTTGCACGCGTTGCGCCCCTTTATTTATGACGAAAGTTACGCTTTGCTGTGCGTGCTAAAATTAACTTTATTTCGACATATCGAGTCTCCATGTATCTGTCATCTCGGTTTTGTACTCGTGCTATTATTTATTCTTTATTATTATTAAATGCGATCTAAGCCAAGAAAGAGAAGCAGGTTTGTAGTCATTTTGGCAATACATGTATAACATTAATTTACGTGACTGTTTTTTTCTTCTATTATTAAAATAAAAATGTATACGAAATACTTTGGAATGTATTTTATGGAAGTAGAACTTCCCTGTACTTAATAATCTATAATAAAAGTTTTTAGAAAAATATTTTGATTTTATTTCGCTAAAATATTCTACAAAAACAAGGCTATCATCAAAATATGGTCACAATTTCTTGAATTAGTGTAAAAACAATAACATCGAAGTAATATTTCAAAAAACTAACACATGATCGCCGTGATTTTCCCGGATTGGAAACGCAATCAAAATTAGTTCAGTCATCACTCACGTTTCCTTCATCAGTTGTTTGCTACTGGCTCTATTTCCCGTACCGATTCTATTTCTGCTTTACAAAAGAAACACTGCTTGCTGTTCAGAAGATGCTGCATAATGCATGCCCTGCAACAACAAAGCCGTTCATGAACAAACTTTCAATTAGCTATTCAATGTGCTTCGTCAATTTCTCTCTGTGAACTGTCACGCATGAAAAAGAGACTAAGCACAGGCTTCCATAAACTGAGAAGATTCAAAATGAATAAACAAATCTGGGCCAGATTGACTAAGGCGAGCACATTGATTTGTTTTTCAATTCGTTTCGCTTTGGTCACTTCGGCAGTCGTCTGCGCATGGACCTTTAGAATGTCATCATCATCATTCTTTCATTTTGATCATTCTATTCAGTCGGGCGTTTCCGCACGGAATCGAATTGCGATACGAATTTTGTAAAGCTTCAGCGCTTCTTACAGAAGTAGCAAGTTTCTTATAGAAAAATGAAAAAAGGCGATTGTATGAAACATGTACTAGATGAATACCGATAGAGATAGTGCGATAGATTCGAGCTATCGATAGAGCAAGACAGTGATAGCCGCCATTTTTTTTCGTACACTTTTCATACATGTTCAAGTCTCTTTTTTTTGTTGTGCCAGAAACGGCGTGCGTGAATTAGTGTTCACATTGGCCACCAGGCATTTGCGCGGGTGTGACTTGTGCCTTACCTGAAACAACGAGCGAAAAGCGCGCTCCGTTGCTCGTTTGACATAAGCAAACACAAACAACTGCACACGTTTGAAATTGCCGCGAGCGACAGTCGCATTTACAATTAACACATAGCCTACTTTTTACTTCGGGAAAATATTCGGTCTCTGTAGAATAGCGGGTGACATTATATTATACTAGCGCGGGGCGCAGCTAGTAACATTATATTATACTAGCTGCGCCCCGCGGTTTCACCCCTTGTTCTGCAAAAACCAAATATTTTTCCGGGAAAAGTAGCCTATGTGTTAATCCAGGGTGTAAGCTACCTCGATACCAAATCCGTTCAGCCGTTAACACACGATATGGGGCCGGAGGTATATAATATGTTACCGGATACTGTAACAACCGCTCCGAACTTAAGTTTCTTTAAAAGCAGACTGAAGCGCTGGCTTATCGAACAAACATTTTATGACTTTAATGAGTTCATGAATAAATAAATGTAAATTGTAATTTGAGGAAAAAAATTATGTTAACTTTTTTTGTTGACATTTCATGTTCTGACGTAATAACTATTATAATTGAATGTTATAAACATTGTATAACGCATTTAAAAGATCATTGTATTCAATGAATAGCCTCTACCTTATTTGCATACTATTGTATACAAAAGGTTATTATTTTTGACTTGTAGATGAATATTTACCAATAAATAACTTTGACTTTGACTTTGCCGTTACAGACTTGAACGGGAACAAACATACATATTACACACTTACACACAAACTTTCGCATTTATAATATTAGTGAGATTTCCGGTTTTGTAATAAAAACTACTTTTCTGCGTCATAATTTCAGCGCAGAAAATTCGTCACACTAGGTGCCTATATAGTTACGAAAATATTGCGACAATTAAAAATAAATGTTAAAAAAATTCACAGTGTAGATAAAATAAAAAGCATCGTATAAGGATAACATTTAGGGATGGGAAACAGTTGGCGCTTTATGTATCGACAAGTAGGCGGTAAACTCTAATTTTAATGCATGCAAGCAAGTACCTGCAAGAATGATGTCCACACGGTACAAAAGCAGTATCGGCAGGTCTCGCGTAGCATATAGTACAGAGTAAGTCCGACTGGGCGCCGCTGGAGCCCGGCGACCTTGCCCTGATAGCTGCGTCGCGAGCCACTCGCAGGCGGTCGACCACAACTTCCAAGGCTTTCAGCTCGTCCAAGGTCACATCGTCTGGGTCTGAAAAAAATTATGTGCATGCAAATAACACATTTATCTTAGTAGTATACGGGCTTTTACCCGCGACTTCGTTTGCGTGGACCTAGGAAAAAAAAGTGGCCTATGTCTGGCTATATTTATGCAAAAAATCAGTTCGGTCCGTACAGCCTTTTAGCCGTGATAGTGACAAACACCCAGTCAGAGAGACAGAGAGCCAGATAGAGTTACTGTCAAATTTATAATTTAGTTAGGATTACTTCTATATTTATTAGGTACAAACATTTTGACCTTTGTAGCAGACCTGGCAGACCTGCAGATATGGTACAGACGTCTAACAAGCGAGAAAGAAATGGAGAGATATATTCCTCTCATTTTCTATCGTTGGTCCGCCGTACCATGTTCGCAGATCTGTTAACACTATTAGGTTCGTCAATCAGATATGCTGTGCAGATTTTTTTTCACTTTTAAGTGTCATAAAACAAAAAATGTTGACTTTTTTGAGTTTGTAGGTGTAAATATTCGCAAAGATTAGCATATTTGGTAGTGAAAACCGTGCAACGCAATCCGCAAACCGTGCTCAATCCATTGGCGCAATTATAGTTTTACTAATAATTTATTAATGCCGCATCTCGTCACCCATTGAGAACTACGTGCCATCGTAGCGTGCTGCTACGAGCCTGACACAGCTCTACGAACTAAACGCTACGAAATCGTAGCACTTGCCCGAACAGCTCATGATATCAATCAGCTGATACTGTCAATGACCTACGACGAGTACAATCACAACAGATTATAGTATTAAGTTCATAATATCATAAATCTGATTAAAAAATGTACTAACATTTGTAAAAGGTGAAGTGACTTCTGTTCTTCGCCTTTCCAAGCATGAACTCAAGACCGTCTATTCTGAACAGAGGCTCCGATATTAAAGCTTTCGTTAGCTTTTCTAAATGCTGAAACAAACACACAATTAGTGCAGTAAGACGTAATTGAAACGGACTGCTTGCGATAGTTTGATGTACGTATATAATATGATTCCGTACATTGCTACTACACATGTACCGAACCGCAACAGAGATGGATTGGAACTGGTTTTGGTGGGGCTGAGCGTTAAGTGCGAAAGTAACTGTCAGTTCCTTTGTCTGTTACGTTATGTTAAGTAGCTAGCTGATTAGCTTAGCCGATTAACAGTATCAGCTCTGGAGCCCGGGTATCCACCCCAATGGTTATGGGTTATGCTAACCTACCCACTGCCACATCACATCATATCATAAGGGGTTAAGTCGAGAAAAAAAGAATTCGAGAAAAAAAGTAGTCGAGTAGCGCTCTACATTTCCTCGTGCTATTAAAAAGAGATGGATGAAAAATCGATAAGGAAAAAAGGTTCTTGAGTGGCTAGGCGGACCGACATTGTGAAAGTTGCGGGCAACTGGTGGATGCAAATGGTAGAATTGACATTCAGTGTGGAGCCATTGCTTAGCAGTGGACGTCTTTCTGGTTGATCATGGTGATAACTTGAAAAACTAAATAAATGCAAATTACAACAGGTAGTTACTTAAAGCTATCCTTTAATATATAGAAATATAGAAGTTATGATTAATTAATTATTCGAATAAAAATCACTTGAATAAGCTAGGGATTCGGTGATCTAACTAAAAATGTGTAAATCTTTGATTTTTTTATCAAAATTTCATGTCATCAAGTTTTATAATTTAGCCATAGATATAACTTCATTGACTGGAGTATCAAACTCATAAACTCAATTCACTCCAGATTATACTCAACAGAAAGCTTGCTCTTGTTTTTTTCATACTGGACGATAAAAACATAAAAAAATATTTTCGGTGTTTTATTATTTTGAAAATATAACACAATTTAAGTTTTCAACTATTTTACGTACCTCAGGCGTGAGCTTGGGATCCAACATTCTAATAAGACAGCCGGCGACCGGCGCGAGCGCAACGTAGTAATGTACTCTATCAGTGTCAGGCAAACCCCGCGCCACCAAGCGGGAAAATCCGGCCCCACCTCCGCCCCTGATGCATACCCTGGATACCACCGCCATCAGGATCTAAGAGTTAGATTTAGGGTCTTATCATATAACTCTGGCACCAGTGTAAGTGTAAAGTAAGCACAAACGCAAGAGGCATCTTTGAAGTATGATTTACACGAAGCTAGTCGCTGCATGGCGCCGGTCTAACCGGCACGCTAGCGCTGGCAAGGTACTGGCTCCGTGCAAATAGTCAGTCAGTGGTTTAGATGCACCATTTTGTGGTACTGGTACATGCCTTGATCTACAACCAATAAATTTTTGTGTTAAATCCATTTATACCCAAATAAAGTATTTGTAATTTTGTATTTTTTTTTGTAATACACAACTACCATAAAGTCTCGTTTTTTACTTGAAAAGATTTTTCTTATTTCTTTACTTAGCTCCACGTACTCCGGAGTCCGGGCCTTTTTGTAATAGTTTTTGTCAACTAACACTTAGCGCCATATTTCAGGGCCAGGGTTCCGTCACTGTCCCGTCAGGGACGGGGAAAAAACGTTTGCATACATTTTCTATTAACGTTTTTTCACACAGTTCCGTGTCAGTACCTGTCAGTGTCTTGGAGCATACACTGTCAAACGCATGATTCGTCAGTGCTCTCCGAATTTTGAAGCCGCGTGCAACAAAGATTGATTGAACTTGTGTGACAGAACCAAATTCCTTATGATCCATTAGATTAAAATTATTGCTATTATTGCAATAATTGACAATTCATCTGTATTTAACGAGACCATCGCGATCTGCGATCTGCGTACATCACAGTACGAGTAAAATGCCGAAATACATTGAATATACTATGTATTACCATGTGTGTGAGCACGGGTAACGAATGCCTCGTCCATGACGGGACCATGAGGTCGGACGGCCCGGAGTTCGGATGGCCCTGACCCGAAATTGTGTGCATAGCGCTTTAACATAAAAAAAACTAAGGAATCACCAAAAAAAAAACTTATACCTACTATTACAGAGCTAAGTGTTAATTATTACTAGATTTGCGTAAATACCAGGCCAGCTCCCGCAAGCAGCACTAGTTCACGAGTTGACGCATACGTGAACATAAGTTCAAAGAGTAGTTGGGTAAGAAGAAACGGTATCTGGTTATCACACGCCTCTGATTTGTTCAGTAAAGTTAGGTATGTAAAATTGCAAGTGAAAGGGTCTTCTCTGACGCCCGAGCCATCACGTGATATAATTAAAAAAATGTGGTCCTTTTCACAGCTTGATCTGCCACTATTGATTCTATCGAACTACCAAAAAGTCTCATGTTGTTACCTGACAAGTCCTCCCAAGAAGAAGCTCGTTCTGGTTATCACAAGCCTCAGATTTGGTCAGTAAAGTGGGAGCGAGTGCAACGGTCATCTCTAACGCCCTGGCCAGCCCGTGGTATAGGTCGAAACACGTCGCGCACAGCTTGATCTGTCTAGACTCAAGTTGCGCATCTACGTGTACCCTGTCCATCTGTAAAACGGAGCGAAAGATTATAGCGATCACGTCAAAGTCATACCGTGCAGATCACCTATGACGACGAGTGACGTCACCGCCTCGTAAGACATCCGCTGATTACCACATGAACCACATGATTTCTGTAATCAGTGTTTCAATGTAGTGTACGTATAAATAGTATTGTATTGTTTGTATTATTATTGTTTCACGACGGGAAGGCCTTGTCCCCAAGATACGGGTGCTTAAATGCACCCAGTTTTGGGGAATAGCGCTACAAACTGAAATATTTTTGTAACAACTTTTTGTGAAATTAAATAATTTGAATTTGAATTTGAATGAGCGCAACACCATTTTATTTTATCGTTATTAACCTACCACAGTCCACCGCTGGATAAAGGCCTCTCCCAAGGTACGCCACTCAGCCAGATATTCGGCTTTACGGTTCCAGCAGCTGCCAGCTGTCTTACGTATGCCGTCACTCCATCGAATTTCAAGGTGGCATGCGCTACGTTTGTCGCGACACTTTTAGTAGGCTCCAAAGCGGAACTAAAACTATTGTATGGCGGTTGAGTCGTAAACAGCGTCACAGCGGTGGAGATTAGCGGACGCCGAATCATCCTCTGTGTCGTCACAAAGGAAATGCTATTTCGCTTCTCTGCCTTTACGATTAGTCCTGAATTATGAAATCGGTATCATAGCAAAATTAAACACGTTATCTCGTGTTTTGGAAAAAAAAATATTATTGGAAAAATAGCGAAATTTACGCTCACGAAAATTCGTAAGCGATTATTTATTAAAATAATTAAAAATTGTAAACCATTGTTTACGAAAATATATAACGTCGAATGTACCAATAAGTAATATTAATAACATCGCAAAGCGTTACAGCTACACTTATCGAAAAATGTAAAATAAATCTCAAAAGATCTTTTGACCTAGCGTAACCACCGTGTTCTTGTTCCAGTCAATGCGACTTTGAATGATACGCTATAAGCCTCATAATAGACTGCGGTAACATGCGTTTCTTTAAACTTGGAATACCTCGCATTGAGACTCGTTCCACAGAATCCACTTCTTTGCTCCCCTTTAGTTTCGTTCTCTTGCTACTATCGCCTTACCTCCTGCATCATGGTGATGAACTCGGAGAAAGCCCAGTTGAGCTGGCTGAGTAGAGAGTTGAGGAAGGCTGCTGCTTCTGCAGGATGGGCCGCCATGTACTCCTTGATGCGATTCTGTATGACCTCAGAGGGGCAGGGGCCTGTGATGTTAGTTAATAGTTTACAGTGTTCTGCTTGTGTGTTGTTTTGCAATAATTGTATCTGTGTGAGCCAGAGACCATATAAATAGTTGACAGCTCGTACCTTCAAAAAAGATATAATGAAAACTCTAAAATTTATAAACCGATTAATAGGCGGACAATATCTAACTAATCCCAAAACCTAATCATTCTGCCCTACATCGATCTCGCATACAAATCTGCACCCACTTGAAACCTTCAGACTTACAAAAAACATTTTTTTGATATCCCTGATTAATAAAAAGAGCACGCTAATTTATCGCTCGCAGACCAACGAGAAAAAATAAGAGGGTAACACATTTCATTCCCTCTCCTCCCGTTCCTCACCAACCGAGTTTTTATATACCTAAAAACATCTAATAAAATATTAATAGCTAACAAGATCTAAGGAGTGTTTTGTGTACTCGTAAATAAGATAAATATTTACCGAAACACTGGCTCATGAGGCCCGCGTCCACTTTAGCCCCGAGGTTGTTTACCGTCGGCTCCCTGTCGCCGTACCTGTTTCATTATGTTAGCTTTTGTCTCGCTAGTTTGAGGAAATTGTTTTTTATTGGACTAGCAGAAATAACAAATAGTTATAATAAAAATTTAAAAAATAAATAAAAATTTGCTTACAATATTTCCGATGTTACGCTGAGTTACAGACCAGCATAACATCAGAAACATTTTAAGCAAATTTTAACATTTAATTTGACGTAAGAGATCGAAAAAAACGGATAACTTGGTTGTTTCCAGGCTAGTTAATTCTGTCCATTCCAAGGTTGTCTAGAAGAAATCGCTTTAGGCGATAAGGCCGCCCATTATACTACCGGTTTTCTATTATTGTTTATATTTATGTTTAATTATCTTTTGGTGTTTAAAAAAGTTATATTGTATTGTATTTTATTTCTGTGTAAATTTAAAAATGAAAAAATTTCAGTTGAGACTCATAATAGTCTAAAAATATCTCGATCGATAAGTCAAAGTTTGTTATTATAATAGGTATTCAATCGAAAACATTAGCCCAATTGAGTTTAATTGCCATAATTGATTCGATCAATATTGTATCGGCACGATTCTCTATGAAACTACTCAGTAGGGCACCAACAGATAAACAGATCCTAAAAGACAAACAGAGCCAAACTTCTCTATAGGCATACATGCGCAGCGAATGATTGTGTGTGCAGATAACGCGTATCTTTCACGTAGACGGACTTCTAGTTTCTAGTAGGTAGGTGAAGTGACACTCACCAACTCGAAACTACACTGTCGTGTGCTTGATAGTTGCAAGCAGCTTTTAGCTGAAGTCATTTTTGGATTCAAAGTTTGACAAACTGTAGTGATTTTACAGTTTTCCCTTTCTTGCACTTATCACTTTTCTTTGCGCGATGAAATCCGGAACGACGATATTCACAGAAGAATCAAATTGACCGACATAAATTTCAGGGTTTGCAAGCTGAAGCGGCAGGAAGGGCACAACGAAGATCCGATAACCGATGGGGAAGCGAGGTTCTTGAGCGGTGACTACAAACCGGAAGACGCAACGTAGGCAGGCCTCCCAAAAGGTGGACAGCCGAAATAGTGAATAACGCAGGCAACGGGTAAATGCAATTGGCAGATTGTTGGTCAATGTGGCGCTCTAGGAGCCTTTGTATATATCTTTTAAACTTTCACTATTTGAACTCATGTTGACAGGACTTAACCACGTTAAAAATTGTATTATCCATACAATCGATTATAACTACATTGTCACGGTAAATAAATAACATAATTTTTAGCGTTGTCAAATCCTGTCAACAAGCATAAAGTTTTAGAGAGGCTTACGTCTTCTGGCTGAAGATGATAGCTCACAGTGAAGTTGTTTCTCTATTGATTTGTAGTCGGTCATAAAACAGGCTGGACAATCTAGATTTATCGTTTTAATAAACTAAATGGGCAGCTAACGACGAATTAACATTTAGGGGAAAATATACAGTCATATTGTTTGCTTAGGACTGGAGTTAATTAGGTTGAGGAATAATAAACAAAAGAGGAAGGTTTTATTTCTCATAATTAAGTCTATGGAAGTGAATACGTCCGAAAACCGCAACCAGAACCGCTGGAGAACGGGCAGCCTTTTATTAAACAGTGAGCATTCTGCGATCACCAAACTGCCTGCTAAGCTTGGGGATTATGGCAAGACCTGCTTAAAGGGGAGGCCATTGTTTAGCAGTGGACGTCTTCTGTCAAACGATGACGAAAATGTATTAATTCTAATGACTAGAATCTAGTTAAATTCAAAAGCAACGCTTCGGGATTTTCAGCTCTTCGAATGGCTTCATGTCCTGGAGACTAATTGGTTACAAGGCAATTGCTATCACTCGACTAGTCAGATACGACATCATCATTTTATCGGTAGCTTATTCAGCCCACTGCAGAGCACCTCCCCCTTTTATAAATTTTTCCTGTTTTGAGCGAGCTCAGGTGTTGCCGCTACTACAAGTCCTACAAGGTTGACTACCTACAATTTGAAAATTGACGCGAAATACCGTGAGTTCCAGTGGCCTAACTTTTTTAAAGAACTTTTGAGAGCCCAGTTTAAACTTAAAATGCTGCCAAATTCATTTATTCGAAGCAGTAGCCGTGGCCGAAAGCGACATGGCATATCATCTTCATTTAAAATTACGCAAGCTGTGGTCGGCCGCCAAGCCCGTCATCGATGCTGGATATGACATCTTTTTATAAATCATACGCCTGGATCTTGTACTTTTCGAGTCTCGGGTTGGACTCATATCGCTGGACTACCACCGCTCTGATTCTCTGTAGTAAATAATGCAGCCTGATGTTACCTGGCAGCTAGATGCGGCCATTGCCGATGCCGGAAGCCGAAGCCCGTCCCATGCCAGAAGCGCACCAGCACCCAGTTTGACTGTGCCCATGCTCGGTTCTGATACGGACGCAGAAGTTCCTCCACCATGCACAACTGCCTGGAACAAACAGCATACTCTAACCTGATTACTGTATAGTCTGTTCACGGAAAATGTCTAATATAGGGCGCTTAAATATATATATATATTTAAATATATATATATTTAAATATATATATATTTATATATATATTATAAAATTTCATACTACACTTAAGTCTTCTTTATTGTTTTTTTAAATGTGGTCCGTAAAAATCTGGATAACACCAAACTCACTGCTTCATCGGGACCCTCTCGATAGCCCTCATGGTAGCCGGCTGCGTGGCGAAAGACGCCAGGGTCTGGACTAGCGACTCCCTTGTGCTGGCCAGCACTATCCTCTGGTCTGCGAACTCTGCGCAGAGGAACGCCGCGCAGGATACCACAAGCTCTTCCCATTCTAAGCAACATCGTAACTCTTCGTGTATCTACCTTAGGACCTAAGGCGCACAAAAGTAGTGGTGGAGGCGGAACAGAGCATAAATGTCTACTCTATATCGTGTTGAATAAAGAAAAAAAAAAACAAATAATTAACTCAGAATCATGGTCTCCTGGCTTCGTTGATAGCGCGTCTGTCTAATATGCAGGAGGTCGCCATCCGAATTTGAATTTATTTAATAAAAATTTGGCATTTGGAATTTGGGAATCTAAATCGAGATTCCGCTAGCAAGACAATAAGGTTTGTACCTATAGGTGAATTACATTAAAAAAATTACAGCGACTGGGTGTCTCTGGAGGTGTGAAACCGAAGTTCCGCCTGAATGACGTGCTTAGCTTGAGGTCTATGTTTATCGGTGAACTGATGTTGTTACCTGGTATCTGGGTGAGAGGTACTGTTGGATGCATATAGAGCCTCAGCGTGTTGCAGAGCTCCAGCATAGCGTCCACGTGGTACTCCGGCACGAACGCGAAAAGAGATTCAATGAACTCTGACCCTGGGGAATAGAGTGTTTTGCGAAATTAAATATAAAATTAATAATTTTACTGATATTACTAAATTACTAATGCAACCATTACGAATGAGTTAGCTCTGATTACTATTTCAAGTCAAGCAGAATTTGTGATGTTCATGTCGCAGCTTAAAGCACTAGCCATATCTTACGTCCTTTTCAGTCACTACAATCGGGTTATGCATCTTTCCATGGCCATTGGCACTCTTCTTTATATAATGTATCTATGATAATCGTTATTTTATGTAGAAACAAGCTTAAGGTGCAACGTTTCGGTCATCGGGTGAAAGTCAAATTTTCTTGCCTTTTTTGTCAATTACAGCCTAATTACTTATCGTGGATTTATTGAAACCAATTTTGCGCCAATTAATAAGTTGTTTTATGAAATTACGGGTAAAAAGAACACCTAAATAACATTGGTTAAGTACAAATCTCAATAAACTCATTTTCATCTTGGTTTTTGGTTTAGTGAGAAGAGTACTTATACTAGCTTTTTGTTTGGTGTAATTCCTTGATACAACCTATTTATTACCGCAAAATTAGTTTTCATGAACCTACGATAAGCTGTAATTGACAAAAAACGCAAGAAAATTAGAATTTCGCGCGCTGAGCGAAATGTTGCACTTTAAAACATAAAATACCTATGGACTAAACATAGTATATTTATATACTAAACTTATGTACTGAAGATTGAAATATATAGGTACATTTGCGGTCGTCTAAATCCATAACAGTAAAATATTCCCAACAGTGCAAAACCAGCATTATGACCAATCATAACAATAAAAATTCACAGTCGAAAAATCGCGGCCACTAATTCCGTATTCCGCATAACAGATGCAGAAAAAAACGTTCCAATTTGGGGGTAGAAAGTGAATCGCAAGCGGTTCTAGGTGGGAATTTCGGCCCCGGGTGAATAACGACACTGTTTTTTGTTTTTGAGGCCTTGGAGCGCTTCCAAGCAATTAAAAAGAGGTTGCGGTGTAGAATAACAAGCAGAATACTACCTTTCATAAATGATAGCATGTGCTACAACTGAGCGAGACAACTGTACACCGTTGTCTCGCTCGTCCAGTTTAAACATTGTTGAAGATATTATATAATCACCGAATGTGAATTTCCAAAAAATTAAAAATCTACGTTATAGCTGTCTGTTATAGCATTACAGATAAATATTTTTTCATCATACCTATTCTAAAAAACAACAATTGCCTGTAGAGGATAGCGGGAGCAAAGTTTACTAGTTTGAGAAGTTAACCAAAGAGATTGAACGCATAATATATGAAGAAGTTACTGGCCTGGGCCCGTACTGTGAGGTGCTTATTGCGATGATTGTTAAGTTCAGCAAACGACGCTTTGCGACCACGAACCGTATTTGCGCACAATAAGGTGTATGGTCGCGCAGCGTCGTCGGCTGAACCTAACCTATCATCGCAATGAGCATCTCACGGTGCGGGCCCTGGTTAGATTTTGGCGGCAATGCGCGTTTCATAATCGAAACGAATCCTTCGCATTGCTCAAAATGGGAACAAATTACGCCCTCTGGGAACAAAATATTACTTTGGCCCCTTGTTACACAAATAACTATTACCTCCCATATAGACTCAAAGTGATATTTACCGCCCGCATTGAGTCAACAATGACCCACTTACCGAGCACTAGTGATGAAAAATGTATGAAATCCATTTCTAACGTACTGGGCGGGCAGAAAATGTATATGAAAATACATTGGTAATATTCATGCATGCATACAGGCATATGAAGATTATCTTGTTTTCAATCGAGTGCAGCTATTAATGGGCTCTATTATCTTTGAGATGTGTATAAGACAATAGTAAGATGTCGCAAAATGAATTAAAACTGGGGCAGATTACCTCAATTCAGTTTTTAACAACAGCGCCATCTCTTGGCGCCTACCTACCTAGCGCACTCAAACGCTGAACCTTAAAGTATTTGTTTAAAAAAAAAAAATTATAAGCAATCAAGAAGTTACAATATTGTATATTACAGCGGTAATTATACAGCAGTGGCAGCAGGAAATAGATATTGCAGCGGAAAGACTACTGAGCAATTTTTACACTGTTTACTTTGTGAGTTCCAGTATACTGAAATGCCTGTTGGGTGTTTATTCTTTTGTGTCGTTTGTATACAATATATTTCAGGGCTATATTGTCGTTTTGGCAAATGATAACAACGTTTTGATCATTTACATTTTGTAACGAGAATACTTGGCCTTTATGCTGTGAGCGGTGTTTTACACGACTGCCCAAAAAAGCGGTTGTGTTTTTGGGGTGATGTATGTGAGTATGTATTGTTATGGGTTTCTACAGGATTATAAGGAAAGGGTATGTATGCTAAGCCGAAAAGAGTTCATAGTACTCATCATCACGAACAACTTTTTCTATGGGACCAACCCTGAAATAAAGAAAAAAATATCAGCTGTTCCATAGAAAAATGTGTGATCGAGTGTCATTGACAATTTGTCTGTCTGTCTGTCTGAATCCTTTACAGCCTTATAACTTCCTAAGCTATATACTTACTTACAGTTTCAAATAAACAAAAAGTGACAATTTTGGAAAAATAAAAAAATCCTAATTTTATATTAATGGGTAAATTATACATGTAAAGTGGGAATAAATATCTTTTTTTCGCCTATTCCCCACATGTGGGGTATCATTGAATAGGTCTTTTAAAATGATGTTAAGGTTTCATTTACCATTTTTTTAAGGTGTACCGCTTGCGAAATATGGACTGACGAATTTGCTTGCAATGTGTCCCCCCGGCTATTTCCAAACTATGCATCTCAGAAACTTGTTATCTTGCATGTTGATAGATCTTAGTAAAAACTTTCTTTTAAAATAATTTTGGGCAACATCTGATAATAACTTTTTGAGATAAGCTAAAAAAACGGATAATTACTTCAAACGTCCTACGCTTCTACGGAACCCTACTAAGCATGGCCTGACATGTTCTTAACAAGTTATTTAATTTTCCTCTCGTGGTGATGATATTCTCTTTGGTAAATACTCACTTGTTCCCGATCCGAGTCGAGCGTTGGAGCCTAGGCGCGGAGTAGCAGCTTTGGATGTAGGGCTTTGCGGACTGGCAATCAGAACAAGAACCCAGAAAAGTTAATTACCCAAAAAAAACGCGTGAAAAAAATCTACTCGTGCCGGGAAAACTAAGCTCACGCCTTTCAAACAAGATTTTCTCTAAAGCACAGAAAAAAGAATAGTACAAACACAGAAGACTTATTGCGAGATGACAATTAAATAGAGACTCTCAATACGTTGCAATAAAGGTAATTTTATCACGCACAGTGCAGCGTACCGTTTGTGATAAATAAAACAAAAACCTCAAAAGGAAAAACGGAACCCATAGAGGATCACTTCGTTGTCCGTCTGTCTGTTTGTCTGTCTGCCCATCTGTCTATCAAGACAGTTTTTTTTGTTATAAACGCGTGGAACGCTTACAGATAGTTTTATCACTTTAATTGTATTTTCGGTGTCTAATAATGTTATATTGTATTGTATTGTAAAGGAATAAATCTGAAAATCATTAATCTGTAGTTGAAACAAATAAAATAATATTTGATTGATTCAGGCGTAACTTTGCGGAAGTTCATTTTCAAACTGTCAAAAATAACCAATATGTAGTGTCTTTCCGCTGTAACAGCGTTACAGCGTTTACAGCGGAAATACACTACATATTGGTTATTTTTGACAGTTTGAAAACAATATTTTGCGATTACAAGCTTTAAATTTGTTGTTGCAACAATGCAAAGATGTTGCAACTTTTTATTTATTACAACAGTTAACATGTTTTAGTTAAACTATTAATATGATTTAAGTAAATTTACATAATAAGTATGATAACCGAGCAATACAGAAAACATCATCTCGTTTGAAATGAAAACGTGCATGGGTCAACATGAGAACATCAATATAAGATATTCTAAAAGATCTGATATAGAAAAGGACGCAAAAACATTCAATTATTACCCTCAGTAATGTGCGAGCGAAATAGTAAGAAAATCGGTTTCATGCTTCTATAGTCACGTGAATGAGTTTTTCACGCAATACAGGGTTATAAGGAAAGGGCGTGCTAAGCCGAAAAGGCCTCATAGTACTCATAATTATGAACGACTTTTACTATGGGACTAACCCTGGCATCGCGATAAAAACAGTTGTTCCATAGAAAAATGTCAATGACACTCGACAAAAGGTATGGAACAGCTGATTTTTTCCCCTCGATTTCAATGTTGGTCCCATGGTAAAAGTTCTTCACAATCATGAGTAAGCCACTAACCCCCGAATACTGAAACACTTGTTAACTTTGACAACACATTAATTCTAATGCTGCCTTTGTCTGGCACTAAGCAAATGACAAAGGCAGCAACAGACTTAATCTGTCGTCAAAGTTAACAAACGTTTCAGTATTAGGGGGTAAGCCACTAGTATAAGTAAATGTGCTAAGCCACTTTCAAGGTTGTCTGGAAGAGATCGCTTGCAGCGATAAGGCCGCATTTGTTACGCTAGTAAAAAAAATTGTTTTCTGTCCTAGCTATGTACATTCTGGTGTGAACAATAAAGAGTTTATATCTATCTTATTTATCTTTCGGCTTAGCATATTTTCCCTTTTCTTACAGTCCTGTATAATCAATATTTCACATCAACCGATAAGAGGCCTACCTACCTTTGATCGGAGCTCGAAGTGTACTCCAGCTGCAAGGACGCGTAGCTCGTCGTCCCCAGCAAGGAGCTTTTACCGGGTAAGATTTCTTTACTTGCTACCTGGATAAATACGTTTTAACTTAGAAACAATATTGAATTTTATTTATTTATTTATTGTATAGCATATGGATCCCCAACAGAAGTTACACATTACATTCACATTATGAAACATAGGCATCAAGCTGGGTGCACACCCAATTACAGGAGACCATAATTATATTATCGCATTAGGTAGTGACCTGTAATGATAGCTGTAAGTTGGAAAATAAATAAATAAATATTGAATATACCTACATGTATTTTTTGTTCGGTAATAAGGTTTTGTATAAGCCCAAAGACGCGTGTAGGTAATAACAGACCTGCTGCCGTATTCTCAGCAGACAGAGAGTGTCTACACTCTCTGTGTCAACCACAACTAGGATGACAGAGACAGAAAGTGTACATTTCAAATCGAATCCTTTCCGAGTGCGCCTTACACAAACCTTTACCACAGAGAAATTACATAAAGAAGAGTGCCAATGGCCATAGAAAGATGCGTAGCCCGACTGGGTTACTACAATCGGGTTAGGTATCTTTCTGATAAGGACGTAAGGTGTCGCCAGTGCTTTAAACTGCGTCACAATGTCTGCTTGACTCTTTCGTAACGGTACGGAGAAAAAACACTAATTCTGAGGAATAAGTTTTACTTGTTAGGCATTAGTAATATCAGTAAAATTATTAATTTTGTATTTGATTTGCAAAACACGCTAGGTTCTCGAGAGATGGCGTTGAAAACATAATTTTTGGAAACATATTTTTTACGTCGTAAATTGCAATCTAATTTGAACTAACCCTTTAACATACCAACACTATATTTCTATATTAACCGTATTATTTTCGGCTTTTATAGCGGTTTAATGTTCCATCTAGTTTTATGGTGTTTTTTCGGGGGTACACTTTTTTGTATGGGTACACTATATTGTCATTCTTCTCGTATAATTTTTCTATGCCTTTACCATCAAGGTCTAATTTGGTCATGCTATTTAAACGATGTTGTACCTGCTCATGAGTGGCGTAGTCAGGATCAGAGGACAGCCTCAGCGAGTGTAGCGTCCCCGCGAACTGTTTAGTTAGGTCTTGCTGTCGCTGCTTTGTCCAGATCGCGCCAACCACCCATCCCATTTGCAGCGCGCCCGCTTCTAGTTTTTCCTAATAAGGAGAAGGTAATTAGAATAGACGGTATTCTGAGTAAATTCTTAGAAGGCAAGAAGCAAGTCATAGCGTGTTTAGGAAGACCTAGGGCTAGACTGTACGATTGTTTTTCAAGTATGAAAAGGTCCCATAATTCACGTAAGATAACTGAAATTAGTTTTTTCAACAGCGCGATAACGTTGGATTTTCATAAACTTTTTCTGCCCGGTCAGCGGCTCAGCGCGTTAACAATGGATTTTCATAAACTTTTTCTGCCCGATCAGCGGCTCAGCGCGTTAACAATGGATTTTCATAAACTTTTTCTGCCCGATCAGCGGCTCAGCGCGTTAACAATGGATTTTCATAAACTTTTTCTGCCCGATCAGCGGCTCAGCGCGTTAACAATGGATTTTCATAAACTTTTTCTGCCCGATCAGCGGCTCAGCGCGTTAACAATGGATTTTCATAAACTTTTTCTGCCCGATCAGCGGCTCAGCGCGTTAACAATGGATTTTCATAAACTTTTTCTGCCCGATCAGCGGCTCAGCGCGTTAACAATGGATTTTCATACAATTTTCCCGCCCGCATATTTACTTTATATTTATTTTCTTACGACAGTAATGACGTACCTAAAAATTTAAAAATAGGATTAAGTCACTTATCGAGATAGTGTGGTTGTGAAAAACTTGCTTACCTCATACACTGCCTTCGACCGCGTCAGTTCAGACAGCATTGTCTCCATCAGCTCTTTCTTTATTTTCTCTTGCTCAGAGAATTCTCCATTTACACCTATTTTAAATAAAGTGTTAATTTCATACTATCCCCCTTTTTTCCCTTTTTATTTGTTGTATTTTTTTTTTATCTTACGTTTGTGCTCCTCACAAAGTATTTAACCAGTGTCAAGTTTTGTAAATTTTCAAGTAACGTATAATATTATACATATGTATAATGTAATTTCAATAACAACAAGACCCCGTCATAGTCTAAGTTATGCTGTTGTCTGTCTTTTGGTTTGGCAAAGAAGACCGGAAAAAAATACTATTATTTGTAAATATTTTTTCTTAAAAAATATTTATGTTGTGATAGACAGAAGTCGTGGTAGCTCAGTAAGAGCACGCTTGCCTCACATTCATGGGGTCGCTGGTTCGGACCCGTGTCTTCAATGAGTTATTTAGTTACCTTTGGCTTTTCGATGAAGGAAAACATCGTGATATTTCCGGCATATTTCCCAAGAGAAACGATGCCGTATGTGAATCCGCCAACCCGCACTGGACCAGTGTGGTGGATACGGCCCAATCACCCTTCGAGGGAAGGCCGATATCCCAGCAGAGGGATGTTAAAAGGTTGATGCAGATAGACAAATACAACATCCAGTTTTTGGAATATCACACCCTGGAAATAGGTTGTATTTGCATAAGACACACGAAAACTGCAAAGTACCTACTGTACCTGCAGTCTGAGCGAGGAGTTCCATGGACAAAGTGGTGATGCGTTGCTCTATGTCGTGAAGACAATCAGCCATGTCCAGCTGGTTGTCTCTTAGTTCACATAACTGAAAAGATAGGCTAAGCTGAAAAAATAATACATTGTTAACAGCGGGAAGAAAGTTACCAATGAGGGTGGGTGTACACGTTTGACACACGAACTGGGAATCGCATTTTCTTGCGAGTGACACATACACATAGTGCCTTATGCTACACTAACGAAGAAAATAAAAAACAAAAGAAGCTGAAAAATTAGATAAATAAATAAATCAAGGGCAGGAAATCCCCGCGCGGGCATGGAAAAAAACATTGAAAGACCTCGATTTACACACTTATTTCGCTAGGAATCAGAACCCCAGGTATATTCAAGTGATAGTTACTCTTAGAGTTAGGTAATAATAATTTACAGGATAGCAGAAACCTGCAGAATTTCGATTGGTTTATGGTTTAGTTATAATTTGTAATTATCGGAATTTTGTACTAGCGCGCACTAGAGGCATTCTTATTCACATGCACTCGAGTGTGTAAAGCGCTATATTTTTTACCCGACTGCCCTATAAGGAGGGTAATGTTTTTGGGGTGTATGTAAGTATGTTTGTGTGTTTCTCTAAGACGTCCTGTAGCCTAAGCGGCTTGACCGATTTTGATAAGCGAGGTGTCGTTGAATTCGTCTTTACGCAGGCTATATTTTGCAGTCGGATATTTTGTTTTTCCTTTGACGATACTACTTATCTCGAATAAGCCCGCACTTGGATTATATGTAGTACCAAAAACTACCACTTTATTACATTACAATAGCTCGAACGGTATTTCTTTTCCAATGGTTGTTTTTATTTGTTGGCCAGTATCTCGTATGTCACGATAAGGGTTACTCCTAGTAATTAAGATCGCACGTGATACCTCGACCTCTGGATAGCTTAACTAGATTACATAAGCCCGTAATCCCAACATAGGGCTTTGGACAATGTGTGTGCTTCTATGTTTATGATACCTTTAGCGCGCACTAGTAAAAATACCTTGTTAAGAGCATGTCAGGCCATGCTTAGTAGGGTTCTGTAGGCGCGTAGGACGTTTGAAGATTTTTCAGCTTATCTCAAAAAGTTATAATCAGATGTTGCCCGAAATAACTTTAAAAGAAAGTTTTTACTAAGATCTATCAACATGGAAATAACAGGTTTCTGAATAGTTTAGAAATAGGGGGGGACGGACGGACACATTGCAAGCAACTTTGCCGGCCCATATTTTGCAAGTGGTACGTCTGATAAAAAAATGGTATAAGAAACCTTTTTATCATCTTAAAAGACCTATTCAATGATACCCCACATGTGGGGGATAGGCGAAAAAAAAAAAAAATTTCAACGCAAAACATTCGTACTCGAAGGTACTGCGATATTTAAATAAACCTTTAAACATAGTTTTCATGATGTAGGTAATACATAAAAAAATATTGAAATCGCAAAGGTGGATAATGGGGTAGGAATAAGTTGGCGCTTATTGTATGGACAAGTAGGTGGTACAATCTAATCTTGATCTATATAATTAAGTAATTAAGAGTGGTTTATGAGAGGGGAAGGAAGCCTGTGTGAATCTTTGTCCTTCATAAATAAATCGAATATAATATAGGAAATAAAGACCTTGACACAATTTATCTCGAAAATAAACAAAATTAAACGACATCTCGTATCTTTAATTTCCTTTCAATTTCGCGGCGTTGCCGGGACCACAAGTCACGACTTTCTTGTTTGCGTTGTTTTTCTTAGCTCAACAAACAGAGAAATTATTTCGGTTACGACTTTTCTGACAAGTTGTAAAGTTGTGAAATGTGGCCGGATGACATAGCTCCTGTCAAGGTCGGTAGACCGCTTAGGACGTGCGTGTACGAAGCCACCAATCTCGAATTTTATCGATTTTCCGTGTTTAAGATCGTAATTAATGTAATTAATAATTTATTGAACATGAATTAGTTGTTTGCGACAATATAGTTTCGGCAGAATACCGGAAACAGAAAGATCTGAGGACCATTTTAAACCCTGGAAATTAACTAGTACTTCGCAGTGAACTGAGACCTCGCGATCCCTATGTCTTCACAACCCCTGAGCCGATTCAGCTCATATTCAAACTTAAAAATTGTATTGAAATGAACTACTTGCCTACAAAATTTCATGAAGATCAGATCAACGGTTCGCAAGTCATCATCGGACAAATGTACACACAAACATTCAAAAGCCGATTTGTCCCAGTAAACTCTGAGACCTTCGCTTCGCTCGATCAATTAAAATTTTGCTTTCTTATATAAAATCGATTATGGATACAAAATATAACAAAATCTTTAAAGAGTTTTTTTTTTCTTTTTGCGTTTTGGAAGTTTTATATGTGTTGGTCATGTGTTTTGTAGAAACGAGAGTTGCTAGAGGCATCTAGTCGGTCTAGTATCCGACACTTGCGTCATGTCGTGTACGAACTGCCTTACCTTCGACCTTGCCGAAGCAAAATAAGAAGACAGAAGATATTTGTAAGCTTTTTATCTAAATGTAAATAAATGGGCATTCTTTTTGGCTGTTCTGTAAACAGACCGAAAATCAAGAAGCTGTAGTCGTGAGGGTTTGCTTAGCACAACGATATACTATAGATTGATTGTGTGGCAAAATTAAATGTCACGTATTTCTATCTAATTTACTTAGCAATGTCGTGGCCGGAGTTTTGGCGGGAACGTGAAGAAATCATGTCGCGTCATTTTATTATTTTCCAAAACTTGTGTTATTTCGAGTGTTAATGTGTAAAAACGGTGAACTTTTACCCGTTAAGTGTTCTTGAACATGCACGCGTGTTGGTGAATGGTATAATGTCCGGAAACGTGAATTTTCATGTTGTTTCCAAAACTCCATAGAAGCCTCTAGTAAAGTTTTCACCACTTTACTGGGGCATGACTTGGACTTGACCGTGACTTGATTTGCTCGCTTTTGACTGTGACTATGACTTGTAACATAATATTTAACAAAACTTGAATATATATAACCATACTTGACACTGGCAAATGCATATGACGTGCGACGCCAAAATCCTCTTACGAGGAAAGAAAAAAAAAAAAATGTCGTGGCCTAGGACATATGTCACTTTTCAAACGTAGGTACTTATTTTATTTTTAAGAATTAAACAAAGAAAAATTAAACAAAATCTAAAAAAACAAACATATTTGGCAATAACTTACTTATACAATTTACTTTATTAAAACACATTTTTTGTTTTTTTTTTAATTTTCATAAAACTAAAATATTGTTAATGTAAAACTTTGAAATAACAGAGAGCGTTATTTTAAATTAATGTTCTTTTTACCCAAGAAGGTAATGTTTTTGGGGTGTTTGTAGGTATGTATGTTTGTGCGTTCCAAACCTTGTGTTGTACATCCTGAAGCCTAAACGGCTTGACCGATTTTCACAAGTGAGATGTCGTTGGATACCTTTTTGCGTTTGGAGTCCGGAGTGACATAGGCTACATTTTGCAGTCGGGTTTTTTCTTTTTCTTATAATAATAATACTTTATTGTATGTTTAGTTTTGTCAATCAATACTTTGAAGCCAATATTAAAGTTTATTAAAATAAGTATTGAATTAGTAACTGCGTCGAAATATCGGGAAATCAAACATAGTAAAAATCTTAGTAAAAATCCCGTGAGTAGTAATTTAAATGTAGTACGCAAACGCGAAATTTTAAAGCAGTGTTTGACTTTATTGTAAGTTTAAAGACAACTATCTTCTCACCTTCTCAGCGTGCTTGATTGCAGCTCCGTGGTACAGCGCGAGGAGGCCGTCCAGTAGCCTCAGGTACGCCGAGCGAATGTCGATGGCGCCAGCACCGGGCATCATGGACCTGGTACCTTTTAGAGCGAGGGCGGTCTCCCCTGCAGTCCTTCGATAAAATAACTCATAAACACTAAATGCAAATAAAATATATAGATAATGGATTAAGTATGGCTAAAACCGCAAAAAAACCAAATTACTGTCAAATTTTTAATCATCAAGAGATCAATTAAATTCATTTAAAATGATTTAGAAAGTTTGTATGGTCCGAGTAGTAACGTTATAGCATTATCTTAGCATGGTTATAGCATTATCGTAGCATCGTTGCCCTATCCCTAGCTGGGGTATATGTAGCTGACCGTAGCTATGTCATAGAATGCGCTTTTAATATAAATTTTCGTAGACCATTTGCTAATCTTGCTACAAACATAATATGCTGTAGCCGTGTGTAGCCGTATTCAGCCGTGTGCAGCCGTATGCTGTAGTATGGTTGTAGCAAAATCGTGGCCTGACGGAATTGAATATTTGTAGCATGATAAATCATGATGGTAGCAAGTTCGTAGGATAAACATAGTGGTAATATAGTTGTAGCAAGATTATTACATGATGGTAATAAGTTCGTAGCATAGACGTAGTGGAAGCATATTGTAGCAAGATTGCAGCATAAAAGAACAGCAGTTTTGTATCACACCAAAGCATAATTAAGAAACCCTTTCCTCTATAAAAGTTTAAAAATAGCAAAAGGAAGCATATATTGGACATGATAAATATTTACCTGTTCGACATGGGCGACATAGGTGGATGCATGAACCTGGCCATCGAGGATATCACCTGCGGGAGCGTCGCTAGGCCTGGGGATCCAGCTGCCATGTCACTCACACCTGGGAGAAAATCGACATTTCATACGATCTTAAGTATTACATGGATTATCTCTAAAAAAAATACTGTTTGAGCCAATGGCTAATGGCTGAGAGCCGTAGTGCAGAGCATAGCAGCCATAGAGCCTGCCCATAGCAATTCAGTGCCACCCAGAAGTTCAAACATAAGCTTATTTTTGTGGTACGGGGCCATAAAAGTGAGCGAAACTAAATACCTTAAAATACAACTTCCATACCAGTATCAATGCCACCAGCTCTGTTGTAATTAGGCTCGAAGCTCTGGATGAAGGGGTTATCTTCGCCAAGCACGCCGATAAGGTCCTGCCTGGAAACATATTTAATTCTTACACCACTCACCCCTTAAAACATACCATAAGCGACCTTAAATAAAGTTTAAAGTTACTTGAATGTATTGCAGCAGTATGAAGTCACGGCTTGCATCCACGGAGCACGTTTGTGACAGTAACAAATTTGCTTTGCAGGCCTTTATTGCTCTCAGTTTTGTAAGTATGAATCAGCAGTTGATAAACGTACGAGAAGCCTACAAAATGGGTATAGTAAGGTAACTACAATAGACAAGATGACTGATTACTTTTTATTACTTCGTAAAAAAGCTGTACATAAATAAACAAGGTAAACGAAAACAGTATATTGTACATGAAGGCGCGCCGACGCCCATTTTAAATTTGTGAACGTCAAGAGTGGCCTGTCACTGTCAGATCCACTCTAGCGAAGCGTCGCGTCCTTAGACGAATCCCATGGTCGCGTCTATGGGAGCGGGGCGGCCATCTTAAGAAACACACTTTTGATCGAGGAGCCGCCAGCGCACCGTGTCTGTGACGAATCGCTATTCATCGCACCATTTACAGTGATTTTACAACAAATAAGACTTGAATTTGGAACAGAAGACAATTAAACAACTGATAGACCATTAATTTTATGTTACGAAGAATTATAATAATTTGAGAGCACAAAACAGAGTAGGTAGGTAGTTGTTCGTTTTGTTTCACCGCATCACGTCCACGACCAAGGATGAATATTCTGATGAACGGCCGCCTACTACCCACCTGCGCCTTCATAAAAAATAGTGCATAAAACGATCGTTCGACTTAAATATCTGCCCTTGCCTTCCGCTCGGGTAAAATGGGTTTTATGCAGGAGTTATACACTCGGCTTTACACTTTAATTGCGAGGAAATGAAACAGTAATGTCGTAAGTAACTAATAAACTAATCTCTTTTTAATTAAAATATTACGTAAATTTAAAAACGGAGATAGCAATTCAATGTTACCTCGAAATTCGAAATTGTTATGTCTGGGTCTTTAATAATACCCTGATCTATGGATGTTATGAAAGACCTACGCAAACTTTCTGAATGAAGTATATTACAAACTGAACCTCTTTGAACAATTTAAAAAAGGTTCAGTTTACTTTAATGCATTAGAGCAATAAAATGCTGTATTAGTTCGCTTATACCGGGCATAAACAAGAACTTTAGGAGCATGAGAAGTGAAAATAAGCAACAATTTTCGTAAATAAAGAAATTATGCGCATTTTAGTTTTTTAAGGGGTAGTTTGTATCTCAGGCGGTGCTAGTCAGAATAGCAATCAATCATGATTGTTTACTTAGAATTTTGAATGCTTAATTAGAATTGGTAGGTAATTGAAAATCTATATGAAGCGCACGTGACATTATACGCCAAGAGTTAATCCTCTCGTCACGGTTATATTTAATTGAAATAAGGTGCAAGTATTTTTTTTTACTATAACAGCCTGATACAATTTAGTACAAATATTATTATGTAACTTAAAAAAAATGTAGTTACCGCAACGTCCTCACAAGGAACGGTAGCACGCCGCCAAGTCGATCCACGTTGTAGAAATCCAGCTCCCCGTCTATGAAGGTCTTCGCCGGAATGTGAGGTGGCAAATGCCTGTGAATAGACAAAAGTACAAACTTTCATCAAATATCATCGTTGTAATAGAAACATGCAGTCTGATTACGTTAGTTGTCAATCGGAATCGCAACGGTGCCATCCCGATTTTATTACGCCGTGCGCGCGAGCGGGAAGGCTGATAGCAGTTACAAGTGACAGGCAATTAGGATACTGGAATAGAAACTGGCTTTTTGACTATCACTTTATTAGTAACTACTTAGACTTTGACTTTGTTAGTTTAGTGTATGGGTGTAATTTGCCTGAATAAATGAATTTGATTGATTGATTAGGCTTTTTTTCTCTTAAATTTTGGCTCCACACGTTGTGTATTTAGCCAGTGTCAAGTTTTGCAATATTTCACACTAAAAATAAGTTTCAGTCATAGTTTAAGTCATACCTTACCAACAGGCGAGTTGGTGGTCAAACGCAAACTAAAAAAAATACTAAAGTAAGTTACGGTTAAGTCCAGGTCAAAGTCAAAGTGGTGGAGACTTTACTGGCATGTCTCAAGCCCTAAGAGGTGAAATGAGGTGTTTCATTTACTGTAGCCTATCCGAGCAAAGCCGTGCGGTGCAAGATAGTTTTTAATACCTTAGCATCACGACCTCATCGCTTCAAAGAGCTATTGAATTTTAGATCTTACGAAGTCCCGATAGGGTTTTCATTCCATAGTCGCAGGATTGCGCTGAGCAGTCGAGCGTGGCAGCACCACGAGATCGCCGGAGAGTTGCGCGATATGTTGAACAGTCTCTGGAACAGGCACGCACTGAATCTCACTTGAAGCAACAGTTCTGTTAAAAAGTACCCATTCTATATCGTTTATGATAAAGTTACTTCTTTGCCAAACATCAAGTTTCAAAAACAGAACGAATTAATAAAAAAATCAATTATTCAAAAACTCGATGTCCGTTTGGCAAAGCGAAAGCATTTAAAATAATAAAATTAATAAGCAACGTCTAACCACAGTTTTAGCAGCGATGTAGCCTTAATAAAACTCATCAAATGAGATACTATATGGTTTAAATTATAAATATCCTAGCTCTACCTATTAAGGCTAGCGCTAGTACGGCTCATGCTTTTAAGGCTTACCCTAGTAAGGCTCTCGCTAGTAAGGCTCACGATGGGCTCACGTTCGCTACGTTAGTAAGGATCACGCTAGTAAAGCTTACGTTAGGCTAAGGCTAATAAGGTTCATGGTTTCACGTTGGTGAGGGTCGAGCTAGAAGTGTTTTTTCAACCTTACATGCGTGCCAAAGTAAAAACAAAACATACAAATGAATATTTTACTAAGAAAACTGACGCCATTTTGACATTTTATTTTAATAAAACGTAAATATGCATGTTAAATTGAAGTTGTTATTCCGACTTTAGTTTGGATCACTTCCGGTGATCTTTTTACCCGATTGCCCAAGAAGAAGGGCAATGTTTTTGGGGTGTATGTAAGTATGTTTGTGTTTTGTGTTCCTATAGTAGCTCCTGTAGCCTAAACGGCTTCACCGATTTTGATGAGTATCATTGGATTCCTTTTTACGTCCTTTGTACCATAGGCTACAATTTGCAGTCGGGTATTTAGTTTTTTCTTTTATCATATTATTCAAGGAATACAAATAAGTACAAATGAATACAAATGGCTAGTAATAAGAAAATTACTTAACCTCGCGCTAATAATAGGCATCTAATGAAATAACTATAAAGAAAAACATAAACTTAAAATTTCGAAATTTTAGTACTTACCATGTCCAAAATACAGTTGTCCATAATATATCTCCGAAACTTCTCCAAGAATATCTTCCTCGTAGATGGTACCATGTTACTACCGTCCGAATTGTCAAGAAGTATCAAAAGAAACTCCAGCTGTGAGTCAAACATTTTGACAGGGTTAGGCAGAGCTGTTATGAACTTCCTCTGAAAACGTAAAATACAGACAACCCGCCGAAAACGCCGGAGGCGAGGCGCCACCGAGCGAGACCCAAAGAGGAGCGTGTACATATAGCGGATTTTGGATGATAGACATACTTTGAGAAGATATACGATTTTAAGCCTAAGTAATAAGAAAAAATATAATCAGAGCCAATCCGTTGACAGATAAATATACTAGCTGATTTTCCGACCAAATCAGCTGACAGAAGAGTTCAGTTACATTTATCCGAAAACTCAGTATTATATTCGTACTTTCAGCCAGCCTGGTTAAACGTTTAGATGACTGACTACTGACTCTACGCTGAACCACTATACGTATAGCTACCTGAATCTGTTCTAAAGGTGCAACGGCTTTGGTGATTTTATTACAATCTTCTTTGAAATGTGCTTCCAACGCGGCGTCGTCTTGAGCTGACGGCAGCAGCTTCGTTATTTTATCTGCAAATTCCAATTTCAGTAATTCTAAGCCATATATATAGCCATATAGCCGATACAAATATGATAGAGGATATTTGTAAATTAAAATAGTATTTATCCAATCTTAAACCGCCAAGTAGTAGTTTGCAAATATTCCTGTGTTCAGAAATAAATGGCAATGATTTCGAGAAATTACTGATAATAAGAGACATCGTATATCTCAGACTTCTCAGAGTGAGTATTATTATTAGGCGTACTTTTGAAAGGAGTACTTTATTTTTTTCTGATTCTGTTGTTTGGCGTAGTTCAAAACTCTGCATGGCACTAAGAACTGTACCATCAGATGAGCAACTTGCTGATCTCTTCACTCAGTTACCAAAAACATCTATAAGCTACATAGGAAAGCGGGTGAAGCCGTAGGCAATGCAAACGGTGAAATAATTTCTCCGTAAATCTGGGACCAATGTGTGCGAGATCTCCTTGATTTGATTACAAGGGAGATTGATGGATATAGTTATTACCTGTGCCGGTGGGAGCGAACGAAGAATGCTTTATCATGCCCTTTTCTACCATCTCTGCGGAAAAAATCGCCTGTAACTAAGGTACGTAGGTATTTGGTTAGAAATTAAAAGAACCTTCGCCGTTATTCTGTACCTGCGTTCAAACTCGTAACGCGTCAGCGTTAAGTTAAATGTGAATTCGTAGGATGGTATGGTATGTTTTATGGTACAAACAATACCATTCCATGCGAATTCCACGGAGTTAACGCGATCGCTTTTCGGGTTTGAACAAAGATACAGAATAACGGCCCTGAGTGATTGAGTTCCGCTCTTCCTTAAAACGAGTTTTCATATGGATGAAACATACCTACAACGAATTTTCACAAATAAAAAACCCACCCATTTTTTATTCGGAAAAGGGCCTTTATTTTCAAAATAAACAACATGCAAAATGAAATAAACTACCTTAACTGGTTAGCCTAGTACACAAAACGAACAGTTGGATTACTCAAAGACAGGTCTAAAGATAATCCAAATGGTCATATTTATAATTATAGTCTTTTTTCGTATCTATTTGTGTGTACAAATTACACAAAATAGTTGCACATGCAATGCATTATAAAAATAAAAAAAACAACGTTGATAAAATAAATGGTAAGGTCTTGTACAAATACTTGGCAGTATACCCAACGAGCTGGGTTAAGCTTAAGCCTATTTTGGGCCTAATTTAGTTTAAAAAAAGGTAAATAAGAGAGGAAGATTTTTTTTCATTTTTGCTACGTTGTGACAGTTGGATTCTTGTTTTGACCTAGGGGGCCAACACGCACCTCTGTCCAAAAGCATTGGCATCAATAAAAAAACTTACGGATTTCATAGTTCCATAGAATCACTAACCTGCAATCCTGGGGTCGGTCTCGCCATGCACGGAAGTAGGTCGTTGCCACCACGGCTGTCGAATGACGGTACGAAGCACGATCTCGTCCGGACATTTCACGTTTAGAAAATTATCGAATCTGTAGAAAAATATGCTGATGTACCAGAACATTAATCAATTTTTACAGCTCTCACTAGTAGATTGCATGCTATTATGGCTCACACAAGTAAGATTTACGTTAGTAAAGATCATGCTTGTAAAGCTCAGGCTATAAAAGCCCAAGGTAGTAAGGTTTATGCTAGTAAGTTCCACGATATACTAGATCACGCTGGTAAAGATCACGCTGGCAAAGATGATGTCAATAAAGCTCACGCTAGTAAAGATCATGGTAATAAGGCTCACGCTAGTAAAGCTAATGCTAGTAAAACTCACCCAAGTAAGGCTCAGGCTCTTAAATGTCACGCTAAGAATGGTCACGCTAGTTAAACTCACGCTATTACGGATCACGCTAGTAAGCTTTACTAGCTTGAGACTAGTAAGGCTCACGCTAAAACACTCTACCAAAAATACATGCTAGGAAGGCGCACGCGTAAGAATCACGTAACTCACGTAATTTTGTTAAAGAACACGTATTTGACGAGGTGATGCCTAGTCTCCCGGTGCTGCATTAAGCCGCAGAGCACGTAGACACCCTCAATTTGCTGTGTAAAGTTCATGTCCTGCAATTGAGAACAGTCAGTGAAATAAAAAATGGAAGAGACAGAAAGAGATATTTTATGATTCGAAAGATTTAGGTGCTCGAGTTTTTAGCATTCCTGATGGAGATGATTTAGGAAAGGAGTGGATGAAACAGAAAGAGATATTTAATGGTATGAAAGACTATGTGTTCGGACCACAATTTTTCTGATTTGATGTGACGTCATCTGCCGTCGGAGATAGGACACGCGTTCACACTAGATTAGGAGAGGACAGTTAAAGTTAAAGGAGACAGTTAAAAAAATAATCAAAAATAGCAACAATGCTACCCAATATTTATAATACGTTACGTTAGCCAATAATTTATATTTAAAAAATACCAGTTCGGTACGTAACATCACATTTTTAACATCGATTGACTAGCGTTGTGGCTCAGTGGGTGGATTTCCGCCTTCTGAGCTGTGGGTTGTGGGTTCGATTCCCTCCCAGGACAAACATTTTTGTGTGATGAACAGGAATGTTAGTTCTTTGTCTGGGTGTTTCTATGTATCCTATGTGTGTATTTACAAAAAAAAAAGTATTTATGTATTCTATCAGCTATCTGGTTCCCATAGTACAAGCTTGCTTAGTTTGGGGCTAGATGGCGCTGTGTGTAAATAACGTCCACCAATATTTAAGTACCCTAAAAACTCACCGGTGAGACCAAATCAAAAAGCAGGCATTCTCTAACAATGCAATGTTCGAAAATGTCACACAACGCTGACTCGTCCAGAAACGTCCAGAGCAAGTCCAGGAGCGTGCAGAGGCAGGGTTGAGGCTGGGAGAGTATCTTGGAGGAAAGACCATTCTGCAGAATAGAGAGCTAGTTTTTGTAACTCCCACGATTGCGATTTTGGGCACGATGTATTTATGCTTGAAAATTCCTTTAGATTCTATAGCGATTTTTTGCTTTTATTTCGGCTATATTTTCTCGCTGAAACACCCTAAAACTCTTGTAGGTCTCGCGAGAATCAATAAGCCTTTTTACTCGGGCGTTTTATGGATACGTCTATATCATATCATATGTCCTGTTATTATGAACTTGGTTTTTCTTAGTACTTTAGAGTTCGGTACTCGGGCCTGCCACTTTGTGCAAAGTATCGAGCTTAAGCACTTCATGTGGGAGAAGTCATGACGCTTAATATCACCTTTGTAGTGTTATTATGGATTTATTGTGCTCTAGTCTAGTAGCGATGGTGCTCACATGTTGTCCCTCTCGCGCGCATCGCGAGAAAGTTGCCATGCCCTCTCATGCCCACATGCCATCTCCCGATGGCACGCAATCACCATCTCCATCAGACTACTTAATAGGACCCCAGGATCCCTATTCTCAAAAGCTGAGATTCAATCTCGTCTCGAAAGTATGTCGAACTTCGAGACTTCTTATTTCAACGCCATATTTCGAGATACCCACTATGGCTAGCGTGCGAGATACATCGAGCGGTGAGCAGTCGAGATTGAAATCTCGCAATCGATATAAATTTGTCATATCTCCGAATAGGGGCTCTGGACACAGTCGCATTCAGCAGGACAAAAGGACTTTTAAATCCAAGTTTGGGTTTGCGATACATTGATACTTTAATGATGATTTTTTTTACTAAGATGTGATGATCTATAAGAAAAACTCCCGTTACGCTCACGTTAGTAAGGCTCACGCTAGTTAGGATTACTTTTTTTAAGACTCTAGTTAGTAAACGTTACGTTAGGTAAGACTCTAGTTAGTAGACGTAACTTTGGTAAAACTCTAGTTAGTAAACTAAGCGTTGGTAAGGCTCTAGTTAGTAATTGTTACGAGTCTCTAGTTAGTAAGGCACAGGCTAGCAAAGTTCACGTCAGTAAAGCTAGTGAACATTGTTATACCGTCCACGTTACTATTTGCCCGCCACAGACGTAGTCACCATTTGCCAGAATTATCAGGCTGGTATACTTACGAATTTCTCATCCTTGACCTTCCCGTAGAAGTCAGCTGCGTGGGGGTCCATCGGTAGTCCCTTGGATCTGAGGCCTAAAGCCCCACGCAGACGCGGCAGCAGCTCGTTTACCACTACATAAGATAGCCGGAGAGTGGTGCCTAGTTCTGACACCACCAGTCGACCGAGCGACATTAAAAATGCCTGGATAAGATACAAGATGTAAAACGAAGATGCAAGCTGAAGGCCAAGATGCAAAATATAAAGCCTAGATACAAGATGGAAGACAGTGTCTTGGTCTTTGTATCACGACGTGAATAAGATGTAAAACAAAGATATAAAAATAAGGTAGAAAATAAAAATACGTGATGTCGATGAATGAAGATGAAGATGTAAAAAAATAGCAACTAAAATTATTTTAGATTGTAAAAACAACGACACTCACTATTCTGAAATGAGGTGTTTATCTATTAAAACTTAGGAAAATATACTTTTTGGAGATTGTTCTTATACAAAAAGTACCATATAATTTGGAAAAAATATAGTTTTTTTAACTCTTTCATCAAATGAAAAAACATCAAAACGTTTATGTTTCATTGTGGGCCATGACATAGTACAATGGTTAGAGGATTGCGTAAAAATACAAAGAATAAGCATGTGCTTTGTCCATTTATTTTTGAAACATATTTTTTCTTTACAAAGTATCTAATATTATTATATTGGACAGACGCAATCAAAGCAGAAAACCTCAAACGGCACAAATATAGTTATTTAGACCGGTCGTACATGTTTGTGCCATTTGGGGTTGAGACTTTAGGTCCATGGGGGTCAGCCGCTCACAAACTTTATAGGGACCTGGCGAAACGTTTGGTGGAGGTGACGAGTGACCGGAATGCTGGGGCTTATTTTGGGCAAAAACTCAGCATTGCCATCCAGCGTGGCAATGCTGCCAACATTCTGGCCACACTCCCCTCCACCAAGGGGCTTGTAGATTAGGTTTTTTGTATTTAATTTGTTTTAATTTTAAGTAGGTAAGTAGGTAGGTTATATTTTATTGTAATTATGTATATAATTTTTGGTAACAATACATTCATTTAAATTTATTTTATTATGTTAAAATTATATTGAATTTATTAGGATATTAGAAATTGAAATTGTATTAATGACGAAATACGGAGTGATGCACAGCTCTTATATTTAATTATAAGATGTTTGTAATTCGGCCAATGAATAATACAAAGGTTATGTAAATTTACACTCAAAAACTTGCAAATGTTCGATGAGATAGCTGCGGTACGACTATACCTCTGAAAGTTTTTACCAATTTCATACCTTTTTGTTTTAGTAAAACGGGAATACTCACGTTAAATTGAGTCGGTTATTCCGACTATAGTTTCGATCACATTCGGTGACCTTTATCAAGGAATGCTCAGCGAGACACGCGCGCGAACTCGTCTTGCCTTGCCAGTGCAATTTAACGTGAGTATTCCCGTTTTATTAAAACAAAATGTATCAAAACCACGTCAGTTTTCATAGTAAAATTTCATACCTTTTTGGACATCTTCTTTGTCTCCGTGTTCTGTGAGTCCACTATAGCATGCGGTGATGGCCGAGGAGAGTACACAGAGTTCGAACTGTGGATCCGTAGCGCTACTTCTTCTTCTGCCGTTTTGGATGACTCTGATTTAGCCTGGTAACAAATCAAAAGAAGAATAACAAAGAAAGTAAGCATTCAGCTAACAGAGCAAATATAAATTTTACAGTCAATCATTTCGAATCCTTGATTATATAGCTCTAGGGATCTGACCTGACTCGAGTTAGTGCAAAAATTGTATATTCCTTAAATCACCCACTCAGTGAAAATATACTCGAGAGATATGAATGTAAAGCGTTATTTAATTATTTATCACATATTAAGATTAAGATCACATATTGTCTTAAGATCTTAAACTAGCGGCTTATTTTCATTAAGCCTTGAGCCTCTTACACTGGAAAAGTAAATCTTTCGGTACGATACGGCGAGTATAGAATCGCGGCCTTCTATTTTATTAAAAACTAAATTTTCACTCCTACAATTAGCCAAATAAGTGTACGTTGCTAGGTAGGCCTCGTAGGCTTCATAACCGGTCATTGCTGTTTGAAAAATCACTTGTACAAACTGGAAGTTAAGGATTGTCCACTATGGCGTGTTTGCATGTAAGAGAGTACGTGTTGCGGCACTGCGGAGCCACATAATAAACTAGAATCGTTAATGGTTTACATGAGGCAGCTTCAATATCATCCATATCACTACGACAGCTTGACTGGCTCACATCATCATCTACAATGCCGTCTACGGCATTGGAGCAATTGTGCCAGCGGTCCGGAGCCCCGCTCCGGTATTTCAACGAACTGGGGTGCCTCGGGTAGACGCTGGCAGGAGCCCCAAGCGTGATGTGAGTGCAGGACTTATCGCCCCCTATCTCGAATAAGAATAAGTTCACCTTGCTGTTTTTAGCAGTGAGAGCTGGCTTCAAATCCGACAGCCGGGACAGTTCGTCGAGCAACGCGTCGAGACACTTGAACAGCAAAGCCGCGCGTACGCAGTCCTTCGTCGGAGCAGCTTGGAGAGGATCGAAGCCATCGACTGGAAACCTAAATAATACCTTATAATGCTACCTAAGCCTGAGCTGCTCTCTACGGCTTCAACTGCATGGAAAATTTTATGTAATCTCACAAAATATGTATATAGGGAAAGATCTTTAAAACTATGGATACAAAACTATTGATATGAAACTGTAGGTACTTAAATTGTGGCCACGATTTATAATAAAATATCATTTTGAAAAACCAACCATTTTGGTATAAGTCATCTCGATCCCGCCTATGCAAGGACACCATTTTGTTGCCGTATGTGGCGTGTCAATGCTAATTCTATAGTTTTAAAGATCCTTGGACTAAGTTATAATTATTTGTACAAAAACACGGAGAGGGTTTAGGTAGGCTTCTCTATGTGTGGTCTTCTGGGCAAAACCATGCCAGCTTAGCCTGCCTGGATGTATAGCCAGTCAATTTCCTTTTGCAATTGATCCCGAATAGTTTCAGTCTTGGACACTATAAACGCTTAATTAAGTATATTACATTTATACTTTTTGGCAACACGCAATGTGTTTAGCCTGTGAAAAGTTTTGTTACATTTCAAGCCAAGTAGAATATTTTACATTTAAGACAAGTCATAGTCCAAGTCAAGCAAAGTATGTCACGGTCAAGTCCAAGTCACGCATTAGTAAAGTGGTGGATTTCTATGTTCTATGCTAGGAGTACTTACACAAAAGGCACATGTCCGAAGTTGGCATAAAGATGCTCCTGCATGGCGAGCGACACCGCGGGGAAGTACGCCAAGCCGGACCCGTGGACAACTTTGTCGAAGGCAAGACCCAAAGACGCGCCGTTCCTAAAAATATAGTACTTCATCATAATCATTATCAGCCAGACCACGTCCACTGCCTTCCCCTTTAGACCGCCATACCGAACGACAACCTGCCACTCGTGTCTATCCGTTGCCCTCGACTTTCACAATGTCGTCGGTCCACCTAATAGGAGGCCTGCCTACGCTGCGTTTTCCGATTCGTGGTTGCCACTAAAAAAATTGTACTCAGGCGTCTCACTTGCCCACGTCAATTCGATTCAATTAATTTTAAGAACTCTTCGTTCAATAGCACTGAGCCTGACATCAGATGTAAAATCTGTTTACGCTCAGTAATTTTAATAGAAATATCGCTCTTCAATTCCGAACACAGTAATGCTTGCACACTACTACTTGGCAGTTGAGTGAACCTAACCTAAGACTTCGGTTTGAATAACGTAATTATTTTAGCCCAGTGGCGAGTAATTTAGTAGCTAGGTATGCGTCTATGCCCAATCAAAAATTTAGTGGAGTAGGTACCTTAGAAAGCTATAATTTAGCTTTAGTAGTGGTAGGGCTCTCTTGCAGAGTCCGCCTGGGGAAGTACCACACCTTTGCCAGTTATTCAACCGCCAAGCAATAGTGTGCAAGCATTACTGTGTTCCGGATTGAAGGGCAATGTTTCCAGCGTAATTACTGGGCATACAGAGATTTAACATCTAACATCTCAGGGTGACGAGCGCAGTGCATTGCCGCGCATATTTTTGAACTGTTGAAGTTCAAAATTCTGAGTGCCACTGAACTGTTATGGGCAAGCGTGACGCTTAAAATTAGGTGAGCGACTTGCTTGTCTCGTCACCGAGAAACATAAAAAAAAAATTAAAAAAATTTAGTAACAAAATCATTCGCCACTCGACTAAATTATTAACATAGTACGAAGTATGGTTTTGGGAGCCTTTCTTGAGAGCCGGATACCATTCTAGATTAGGCTACCATCTTTGGTCACTGGTCAATGGTCATTTTAAAAACCTTGTTACTTCACTGTTCCGATCAATCGATTGTGTGATATTAAAATATTCGAGTAATAGTCGTGGTACCTCAATGCGAGTACGCTGGCCTCAACTTCGTGGTATCGCGGTTTCGAACCCGGGCGGGCCCTTAGTAATGACACAGCAATGAGTTCTTGGAACTATCGTATTACTATTAAACTGCCATGCTTATATGAAAAGGCACATCTAAAATTTTTTTCAAAATTGAGTTAGATGCATATTCTGAATTACGAAGTCTTCCTTATTCAGAATATGTATTTAACTCAATTTTGATATAGCACGGCAGTATAGCACTCGCATTTCGGTGAAGGGAAACATCGTGAGGAAACCTTCTTCAGGAGCAGAAATTCAATGGCGTATGTCAATCAGCCAACCCGCACTAGGCCAGCGTGGTGGATATGGTTCAGTCACACTTCGAGGGTAGGCTGATATGCCAGCAGAGAGACTTTAAAAGGCTGATGCAGAATGTGACTTCAAGTCGACTGGGAAAGAGTTTTTTTTTTTTTTTTTTTTTTTTCCCCTAAGAAGATTTTGGCGTCGCACGTCTTATGCATTTGCCAGTGTCAAGTATACATATATATTCTCAAGTTTTGTTAGATATTATCAAACAAGTCATAGTCACGGTCAAGGTCGAGCACAGCAAGTCACGGTCAAGTCCAAGTCATGCCCCAGTAAGGTGGTGAAAACTTTACTAGAGCCTTCTATGGAGTTTTGGAAACAACACGAAAATTCACGTTTCACGACATTATACCATTCACCAACACTCGTGCATGTCAACGAACACTTAACGGGTAAAAATTCACCGTTTTTACACATTAACACTCGAAATAACACAAGTTTTGGAAAAAAATAAAATGACGCGACATGAATTCTTCACGTTCCCGCCAAAACTCGGGAAAGAGTTAGCCATAGATGATGACGAATGTATCTATTTTTCTCGCTTTCGAACTTTGAAAAAAAAATTACGTCGATTCGTTCATCGACCTTGTTGAAAAACAAGGACAAAATATACTGAAAAGACACTTATAAATTGGCTATCAAAGATTGTTCAATATTAGGTATTCCACCAATTTAAGCCGAATTACACGATGCGAAAAAGCCAAAGAAAAAAATAAATATAATAAAAATGCGGAAAACAGTCACAAAATGCCGATGTCGATGCCAAAGTCATCGATATAACTCTCAGAGTTTGCACACTAAAGTAGCAATGGGCAGGCCACATCACTCGAAAAACCGATGGGGAAGAAAGGATCTTGAGTGGCGACCACGAATTGGAAGACGCAGCGTAGGCAGGCTTCCCACTAGGAGGACCGACGACATTATGAAAGTCGCGGGCAACCGGTGGATGCAAGTGGCACGTTGTCGGTCGGTTTGACGGTCTAAGGGGGAGGCCTATGTTCAGCAGCTGACGTCTTCTGGCTGATGATGAAGTATACGTGAATCTCCCAAATGACCCGGGTATATCCTTAAACTGCGACGTGAACCTCCGGAGGACGGGCAGCAGCGTCTGAGAAAACTGTGAGCGTTCTGCGATCTCCAAGCCGCCTGCCAAGCGTGTTGATTTTGGCAACCAGCCCCCCAATATATGGCTTCGCCTTGCAGAAGGTCGTCTTAGAGCTTAAAGGATGCATGTATCCTGGCATGTATCAGGCCACTCAGTTCAGTTTTGTTCGCCACTCAAGAACCGTTCTTCTCCATCGGTTATCGGTTCTTCGAGCGATACACGTATACTTACCAAATATTAATTTGTCTGTCCGTCCTAACCGTCAAGGTTTTCGGTATTATGCTGCAGTCACATACTAAACGAGTGGCGAAGGAAGTAGGCAGAGAGGAAGAGTGTGTGGCCATGTTTCTCGTCCTGCCGCCCCTCATGCTCCTCGCTCCGGTTTTTTAAGCACGAGTCGAAGGATCGGCGAGTAGAGATAGAGCGATGGCAAGGCCAAAGACGTAAAAGGGATGAATAGCGCTAGAAGATTAGTATGTGACCGTAGGCTATTTACAGAATATAATCCTTACCTGTAATACTCTAGCGTGCCTTTGTCCAGGTCTAAACAAGATCCGATGACGTCACCGGGAAGCCAGGCCGTGCCGTAGGGGGAGGTGGCCACGTTCCACTTCCTGATTCGGCCCCCGTCATATGCATAGGAATTGGCCGTATCACCCACGCCTGTGTCCATTGAAAATGTGCACGCTGATGTACACCAGCCGATCTAGTAACCAGAATTCTTGCATGAAACTTTGAGAAAGATTCAAAAATTAAAATCAATAGATACTTACTAGATACTACCAAAGAATATGAATTCTTACATGAATCCTTTTGAGAAAGATCCAAAAATAAAATTCAATACCTAATGGATACCAAAGATACTTTATCAATATTTTTTTTTTTTTTTTTTATCTATAATGCTACATACAGGGTTGTAAGGAAAGGGTACGCTAAGCCGAAAGGTGCTCGTAGTATAGTTGTTTATAGCTTTTACTATAGGCCCAACATTGAAATCGAGAAAAAATTAACAGCTGTGTCATACATTTTGTCGAGTGTCATTGATATTTTTCTTTGGACAGCTGGTTTTTTTCTCGATTTCAGGGTTGGTCCTATACAAAAAGTTATTCCTAATTATGAGTACTATGAGCCCTTATCGGCTTAGCGTACCCTTTCCTTATAACCCTGTATATAAGTTAACATTTTATTGGCTCAAACAAGTTATCTACCCAAAAGTATTGAAGGCTCCTCGTAAAAATTTATGCCGGTCTTGAAGGTTTTATCGGTTATTAAAAATTCTCGGAGGAAATTCCCGCATATTTTTTTGCGATCATCAAAACTCAACCGGACAAATTAAAATTTGTCCGGCTATTCCGGACAAATTTTAAATTAATTTACACCACTTTAGAAATTTTCATACCCCGCTCGAATATTGAAAGTTCCGAAGTTTTTAAACGTTATTAACAAGTTTGAAAGTTCAATTCATCGTAAATTAAAACTCCCGTGAGTTATTAAAGTCATAAACGCCTATGTCGTAAAAGGTAACATTATCATACTACATATAAATACCTAGTACTATATGTTACTGCTGCTACTAGATTAAAAAAAACTCTGAAAACAACTTACACGTGTCTAAACACAGAACTTACACTGAATTTGACTTTTACTCAAAAATAGAATTGATAAATCCTCCTAATATTGTCGTTTTTTGAGGGAGACAACAAATGCATAATATGTATAATTATACAGTGATATATAAATAATATTGTTAAAAATTGTAACGAGTCGACGAGTCCATAATGGAAGCATTTTTTACTTTTTTATATTTTGTATAATTGTTAAGAATGCAACTGTATGACAATAAAGAATATTCATTCATTCATTCATAAGTAGGCTTTAGAGTCTCTCACCATTGGGCGAAAAATACAAAAAAGTGGTGAGCGAATGAAAGAACAGTACCTGCATAATCCCCTTAGTGCCGAGCTGCACCTCGTACATCCACTTCCCAGAGAAAGCGCAGGCCGTGGCCCGGATGGTGGCGAAACTGGAGAGGCCCTGCACGCTCACTCTTTCGTCACCGACCAGCACTAAACGACCCGTACCTGGAAGACCGTTTAGCGCCGTACACTATCGATTCGCAAAAATGGTCGAAAAAGGTCGCGATAGATCCCTAAAGGTCGAATCATATAGACGGTTATTTTTTTGTAATTTCTGTCTTTCATTAGGTATCTTTCACTCGAAGTGAAACGTCTGAACACAATGAATCAAAAGTGATAAGTGCCTTCATTATGGCGGAATTAGACGATTGAGACAGGAATTATGAACAATGAATGAATTCTTCTATTTACACGTTATACAAAGTTTTATGTGATTATTTTTACCTTTGTAGTCTGAATTAAATGATTTGAATTTGAATGTAAAGTTCGGCATTTTCCAATTTTTCCATTCATTTTGTCACAATGTCTCGGAGACAAGTCGATGATGACCAATGAAAGACCGATGCCGATGAAAGTGTCCGGTTTTCTCGTGTCTTTCATCAAGGCACATCAATAATGACGATGAAAAGTTTTACTTAGTCAGTTCATAACAAAAATAAACAGTCTAATTCCGCCTCTAGTGAATCAAATCCAACGATGTTGGATTTCTTCATTGGTATCATTCACTCGCACTCCGAATGAATGAAAAATGGAACGTCTTGACGCAGAGAGAACATTCACCCAGGTTCTTCGCACAAATTCGTTTGCCGGCATAATTATTTAGGGAAAAGAGCTGATGCACGCACATTTACTACATGCCTGAGCGTAAAATGAAAGCAAATAATAACATTCATTCGAGTGAAACGTTTGACTCTACCTTAACCTCGTTTTAAGTGAAATTACTAGGCATAAATAGTTTATTTTATTTTTTTAATAGACCAACAGCAGAAAAACATAATATTAAAAAAATACACGCGCAGTTTTAGAATCAGTGGAAAACAATTAAATATAACATACTAGATTATATAACATATTTATGTATATCTGATATTAGAGAGACATTAGTTAATGCCAAATTATCGTAGGTTCTACGTCTAAACACATTTTTATATGTGTTGAAAAGAAGAATTTTTTATTTAATGTTGAGCACAGATTTAGTATGGTGGCGAGCGCAGTGGTTTTGAACTGTTCAAATATTTTGCTGGTGCAGGACCATAATGGGTAAACCTGGCACTCAGGATCTGAGTGCCAAGCTCAACTTAACAGCTTAGAAAAAAAAAAACTAGATGATTTGTCGAGTTTATGCTACGATCGTTACTATGATAAGTTATGATAGGTAAATTGCCCTTACCAGTGGAAGCGTCAAACACGACAATTTTTGGGCCTATCCTCCCTGTTCTTTCGTCTCCCGCGTCTGCAGACTAAAAGAGCAATTGTTATTACCCGTCTGTCCAAGAAGGGTAATGTTTTTATGGTCTTTGTGAGTATTAAAAGAATACCAAAAGAACTTTTTTCTTTTATTACCAGCTGTAGTATTAATGGCTTGACCGATTTTGACGAATGAGCTGACGTTGGATTCCTCTTTATGCCTGGTGTGTATATGATAGTAATGTAACGTGTAAGTTCATTTCTTATTTGTTAATTGGTTAGACTCACGGTTTTCGCCACAGTATCCCAGACACAGATAATTCTAATGGAGAACTATGAATGTGAAGCGTTAATCACACTATAATAAATGCAAAAGTTGTATAATTATGTAAGTATGTAAGTGTGTTTGTTCCCGTTCAACTCTGTAACGACCCAACGGATTTGGATGAAATTTGGTGTGGAGGTAGCTTATTCCTTGGATTAACACATAAAAAAAAAAAAAAAAAAAATATCTCAGAAAAATATTCGGTTTCTTTAGAATAGCGGGAGAAACCGCGGGGCGTTTTTTTTCTTTAATATTAATAAGGGACACACTCAAATTATTCCATATATTTTTTGACAGTATTGTAATTTGTAATGTATATTGGGGCCATCACAAAACGGCTTTCCAGTCGGCGGAGTTCCTCTCTGTATTTTTTTTATTCAAATTACAGAGAGGAAATAAAATAGGAAAAAATAAACAAAAAATACGAACGAGACAGCGAGAATCACGGAAGCCAGCCCTTAAAAATCCTGCGTCTGTGGCATGTATTTAAAAATAAAATAAAATAATTCACCACCTCCGGTGCAACGACGGGGGTATGTTTCTTCGCGAGCTTCTTGTGACTTACGCTGACTCTGGCTTCCAGCATTTTCCCGAGGTTCTCGCGAATGTGGCTCACGTATTTACTGCGTCTGAAAATAAGATAGCTAAGTAAGTACGTCATTTATTTCGCAAGCAACTTCGGTTAAGGGCTCGCTACCCTAATTCAGCTCACTCGTTCGCACTTTTTCAAAAAACTAATATAGAAATTACTGAGCGGAAAAAAAAAACGTTAATTTATATTTAGACCTTCGTAAATGTGATGTAGCAATTTTCATGTTATTTTTTTTTAGTTTGGCGAAAGAGAAGAAAAAGCAATTTGGAAATTAATGTTATTTCCTTCTTCTTCGTCAAAATCGAAAATGTTTCCTTAAAAATTGCTATAAAACATCTAAAGATAAACTATGTTTTTTTTTCTACTCAGTAATTCACATATTATATTCACACATTGGCACTGTTATTTGGTGGAAGACAGAAAAAAATGTTTTGTCGTTTGATTTTCGATTCAACTTAAGCAGCAGGCTTATCCTCTAACTTTGAAACGTTCGTGATTCTGATTGCGAGAGCATGCCATCTCGCTCGTACCAACTTAGTCGCACTATGCGCGGTCCCACTCGCGCAACTCTCGCTATCGCTTTCTGAGTTACGGGATAAGCCCACAGGACGTCTCCATTAAGGCGATCGATTGGCATAATATTTAAAAAAATCGGGAAATTGTGGTCTCAGTTGATTGAACCAAATTTTAAAGGTATACTAGCAGCGCCCCGCGGTTCTGGCTCTCGTTTGCTTCGCTCACTTTAATTAATATATCATCATCATCAGCCAAAAGACGTCCACTGCTGAACAAAGGCCTCCCCCTTCGACCGCCACACCGACCGACAATTTGCCACTTGTATCCACCGGTAGCCCGCGACTTTCTCAATGTCGTCGGTCCACCTTGTTCCCACAAGGTAGACCTTGCCTGCACTGAGTCTTCCAGTTCGTGGTCGCCACTCAAGAACCTTTCTTCCCCATGAGTTGTCGGTTCTTCGAGCGAACCCTGAGAGCTATGTCGGTGACTTTGGTTCCTTGGCGAATATCCTCGTTCCGGATTTTATCGCGCAAAGAAACTTCGAGCATAGCTCTCTCCATTGCCCGCTGTGCGACTCTGAGTTTCTCCAAAAGGCCAGCAGTTAAGGACCACGTTTCAGTTCCACATGACATCACTGGCAACACACATTAGTTGAAGACCCTTGTCTTCAGGCACTGTGGGTTTTTGGTCGAGAAGATATCAAGCCTTTCTGCAATCGGATTGACATGATGGTGTGTCCATACAAACATTTCAGCACTTCGATATACCTATAGTCGATCAGACACCGTTGAAGGGACTGCAACACTGCCCAGGTCTCGATTGAATCGAGACCGAAATAATTTAAGGGTATATATTATAAGTGTGATAGTGAGATACAGGGTTATCAAAACGGTGCTACAAAGCGAAAACAAAACAACAACCTTCAGCTTTGTCAGGAGCCTCCGGGCATGGCTTTAGGGCTGGCCACTCAGCTTATACGAACTTTATATATCTTAGAACTAAGTTTGTTGGCGACAAAAACTAGACAGTTCTTTCGAACACATTTTCTCCCTAATATTTTTCGTTATCTTTAGTGACGCAGTGACAATAAAAGAAAAGATAAATAGGGCCTTTCATGAGCTATTTAGATGCGGGTAGTTCACAAAGAATACCACTACTATAGACACCTCGCATAGAGCTCTTTCAGGTAACAGATTGGCACAAAAGTGCCTATAAAATCAATCCTACTAAATAGCACGATAGGATCGATGTCGTGACGTTGAATAAAGGTCGCATGTTTAATAAGAGATTTAAAAAATGGCTGTTGACCAAAGGATTTTACGACTTGAAAGAATACTTTAATAATGGTAATGACCATTATCTATTGTTTTATTAGTTTTTGTTTTTTTAAATACTCTTTTGTTATCTAGTTTTAAATTCATTACAACCATTTTGTTTTCGATAGTTCCTACTAATGTAAAAAATATTTAATTAAGAACATAACTATTTCATTAAGTAGGTAATAATAATATATTGCACACCCGATATGGGTCCACTGTTGGAACATTAATCTCTATTTTAAGAACATCTTTGTACACAGTATTGCAATAAAATAATTCTTATTCTTATTCATATGACACTTGGCAGCAGAAAGACCTATTGAATTACAGGTAGTACCGCTACACGATCGTATTTTTTGCGTGAAAACTACTTTCGCTATGTGAGGCTCTTTTTCAACCCAGCCACCCCGCTCAATGACGGGGCGTAAGTGCACTGACTGGTGTCTACTTTTCAATGCAACCATTGATTCACGAGTTAGATTATAATTTTTGACGACAGCAAAAACGTTTAATCAAATCTCAGGCGGGATCTTAGTATGGAACCCCTTTCAAAAACGTATCTCACGTTAAAATAATCAAACGTTACGGTTTTCATCCGGCTAGGCAGGTGTCAGCCAAGAATGGACATTTGTCTCAATTCAAAGTCAAGTTTTTAGTAGTCGACGACGCGACAGCTCTTTCCAAGAAACGATAACGTCTGACTAACAAGATGTTCTTTCCAGAAAACTTTTAGAAAATTAGTTTTCTCAGAATATTTGTATATATGTGTTTGTTAAAATTATTTATTCAGAACATTCGTAGCTGGTGAATTTTAAACGAGCAACGAACAAAGTCGTGGTAGCTCAACTGAAGCACGCTCTCATTCGTGTGATATTGGGTTCGAAACCGGGCAGGTCCGCACCAATGAGTTCTTTGGAACTTAAGTACGGATGTACCACTGGCTTTTTGGTGAAGGAAAACATCTTGAGGAAACCTGAAGAAATTCGATTGCGTATCTGATTCCGCGAACTTGCACTGGCCCAGCGTGATGGATATGGTCTAATCACCCTTCGAGGGTAGACCGATATCCCAGCAGTGGGATGTTTAAAGAGCGATGCAGATAGACCTACTCTGAAAATTTCTGTCTGAGGAAACCTACTGCGTATGCTTGTCCGTATTGTCTTTCATGACCATATCATTCCCGAAGACCTTCCTGATAGTATCATGGACTTCTCCTTTCTCCGCCGAACTGCTGCAGACCCCAAACATAGACCGGAGCACATTCATTATCAGGTCTTTCGACATAGAAGTAGATAGATAACTTGTAAAGGTGTTATAAAACGCGCTTGTCTAAACGCGCGATTTTTTGAGTTTGACAGAAGATGTCAATTACATATCAGATGTGCAGGCATTTTAACTTTTTCGATTTCTTGAAAAAATAGTTTTTATTGATTAAAAGAAGCTTGGAGGATTTATTGCTGTGAGCGTATATAAGCGTAGAGCCTATAGGACGAGACGTAGACCTGTACTTACCGTATAGTGTAACAAGTTCTAGATGCATACAGCTTGTGCATTGTGCATTGTGTGCGCAAAAGAAGCTTTGGTGACAACCCTACGTTTTTTCAAGACCAAATTAAGGTAGATCTCGACACCCTCATTTCGCACCGAGACAGCCCGCATTTTTCACTCAGCTCAGCCATGGCCGAAACGTAGAGGTAAATAAATGAAATAGTTTTAGCGTGGTTAAGTCCCGACAACAAACATGAAATTATGTGTTCAAACCGCGAAAGCTTAAAAGTTACTTATTGTTATTCTCAATTTATTTTATTTTATTAGATTTGTGGTTTTTAATTAGTAATTAGAGTCGAAAATCTAAAAACCAGACCGGCAACGCATCTACTGCGTTTTGAGGATGCATGCCCTCGGTAGAGAGTTATGTTCTTCGTTTCCATGCATTCCCAAAATCTTCTCAAAATTTGTTGGTTACTCCAGCATATTATTGTCCAAACAATGTTCCCGTAATATACGTAGACGCTTCGCTCGGTGAAGTAGTAGTTCGCACCGAACTGAGACCTCGCGACTCCTATAACTTATCTCTGAACTGATTTTACATAAGTAAGTACATTCCTTATAGTATTGTATTACCTACTATAAAAAGGAAATACATACAAACACCGATGTGTTGCCTTGAGAGTCCTTTCCCTTCGCTCAGCCAAAAATACACGTTACATTGTCGGATGTGCCAAAACATCATTCTCATAATTCTCCGTAATAAATAACGCCTTATCGTAAACTCCTTTGTCCAAACTTAAGAAGTGTGTTTACCGAACTGTTGACGTTGAATTGTGGTCGTATAAATAAACAAAGAAAAATATAGTTAGGTACGAAATGTAATTTCCAGTCTACCGACTAGGACGATTTTAGGGAGGGGAAAGGTCAATATAACCGTGTACCTTCGGGAGAAGTCTATGTGTTTTATTTCTCTATTCTATTATCGGACGGCCAGACAATCGAGAAAAAAATGCTATTTACGAACATTTATTTATTTATTTATATAACTAACACGGTAAAACCTAGCGGTACATTAGCTAATCAAATCAAAAATATAATTAAAAATACACAGTCATTAGAGATTGAGATAAAAGAGATGACGCGCTAGTCAAAAAATCAGATAATTTCTAATTACAACTAAACCAGGCTATCAATCAAATTCAGTGCTATTCTATTCTAGAAATTATTCATAATCATCATCAGCCGGAAGACGTCCACTGCTGAACATAGGCCTACAACGACAACCTGCCACTTGCATTCACTTCAACAATTCGGGTAAAAACGTAAACCGAAAGTCCAATATTCGGCCTCCATTCTTTTTAAATAAATACAACACTAGCAAAAATAATAAAAGTGTTTACAGGAAACTCTCACTTTTATTGGTACCATTCATATAATAAAACTGTGTAGATATCGATGAGAATCGCCCGTCTGGTCCTGCAACCTTCGAAGGTGTTTACCTACATTTTGACGGTGATAGATAAGTTTTTCTTTTTAGCTGTTGAAGCCCACTGCTGGACAAAGATCTCCCCCATATCCTTTCATTTCTCACGTTACATCACTAGCGTTTGAACACGTCTCATCGTGACTACGGTTCCAGCTAGCGATGGAAGTATTATTAAAAATCAAAGTCAAAGTCAAAATTTTATCTACGTGATAATGGGTATACAAGTCATTAAATCTAAAAATGTCCATCCGTTAACAACCTTTACAGGCGTGCAAAAATATTAAAATAAGTTTATTATTGACATAATTTTTAGGAAAATTGTAATAATATTAAATTAAATTAAAGAATGAAATTGATGTAATAATGTCAAAATTAAAATATAAATAATTAGAATTATTGTCAGTAGCTTAAGATCAACAAGCCCGTCTGTATACATGTAGGCGAGATGACATTTTCTTTAAGAAAGTTTCTACTTCATAGAAGCATTCTTTCACCAACCAATAGTACAAAAGCAATAGTAGTTCACAAACAATAGTTTTCAAATAAAACATAACACCGACTGCAAAATGAAGATTTTCACTCCGGACGTAAAGAGAAATCTAAAGACACCTCATCAAAATCGGTGAAGCCCTTAAGCTACAGGAGGTAATATAGGAACACACAATCATATCATACTCTTACGAGTATATACTCACATAAATACTTACACCTCAAAATTACCCTCTTTGTACACTCAAGTAAAAACAAAAAAACGCGGCTGCATAACATAGCCTATGACACCTCGGGCCAAAACAGGATTCCAACGACACCCCACTCATCAAAATCGGGTCAAACCGTTTAAGCCATATACGTAGAATTAAATGTATGCTTTTATGCTTTGAATCGTAATACAAGGTGTTACTGAAAGGTGCAACAATATTGAATGATATGATTCATCATTATGAAAAACTTTTAGTAAGGCACCAACCCTGAAATTTCGAAAAAAATACTGCTGTTCCATAGAAAAATGTCAATGACATTAGACAAGATGTATGGAACAGCTGTTTTTTTTCGCAATTTTAGAGTAAGAGTCGTTCATAATGTTGAGTACATACATACATTTCGATATTGTTGCAAATTTTTGAGACACGTTGTATATACATACTAAAAATATACATACATATACCCCAAAAACATTACCTTCTTGAGCAGTCGAGTAAAAAATGTCATTATCATCACCCAGAAGACGTCAACTGCTGAACGAAAGCCTCCCCCTTAGGGCGCCACACTGAACGACAATTGGCCATTTGCGTCCGGTTGTCGGCGACTTTTATAATGTCGTGAGTCTACCTAGTAAGAGGCCTACCTACGCTTCATCTACGGTTGTTGGGCCCCACTCAACACCACGGGAACACGGGTAGCTAAATTTGCATTTTTTCTGTCCATAGTGGTACTCGCGTACAGCTCGTATTTTTCATCTAATCTTGATAAAACTTGGTAAGTATACAGGCTCTACAGTTGTATAGATTTTTTTTCGCCAAATAGAGGGGGAGGTTTCCTGCTGCGCCACTTACCGGCCGATGGTGATAATATTGGGCAGGAACATTCGGTACTCAATTCTAAACAAGAATTTCGAATATGAGCAAAATCAGTTAAGAGGTTGTCAAGGTATAAGGTCGTGAGGTCACTGGGAAATGTCCAGAGCTGATACCACACGACCTTATATCTTGATCAAAATCGGCCGGTGTATGGCGCCGCAGCAAACTTCCTTTATCTTTGGGGGAAATACTATTGGAACCAAAATCGTCGACGACAACAAAAACCTATGAAATTGTAGAATTGATGTTGTTTAAAATAGTTTACTCGCGAGGTCTACTGTTCACAGAACTACTAAGTATACGTCATTGCAGGGCCGAGGATCGAACCGGGTGCTATTAGATTGTAAAGCGCACATGCTACCGCTCGGCCACCATCGCTCACAATATAATTACGTTCTTGACAACATAACTTTAATGGCACGAACTAATACAATTTTAACTTCGCAGCATTCCTCCTTATAAACTCCATGTAATGAGAAATCCCAAAATACATCCCCTGTTATTACTCCATTATAATTAACTTCCACTTAGGCGGCTCTCACACTGCTCTGCGAAACGCGACGGGGCGTGTGACGAGGAGCCAAGCGCGCGAGATGCGGAGCCAAGCGTGCGGGACGCGGAGCTAAACGCGGGGCGCGGAGCCAAGCGTGGGGCGCGGAGATGCGTATTCAGCGTGTTGTACCGAGCGTGTTTTCTGTAGTAAACTGAGATACAGTACAGTAGCGTTAAAAAACGCGGAGTCGCGCACTGTAGCGTGGCGCGGAGCAGTGTTGGAATCGCCTTATTCCCACTGCATTGCATCACGTGTTCATCCAAACAGCGTCGCCTTTTGTAAACACCGTGTATGTAAGGACCCGGCTTGTAAACAACCCGCATGTAGCGATTGATTGCGAAGTACTTGCCGTTTACATTTGGGATATTATTGGATTTCGATGTTTTCTTATTATGGCTCGGAAAAGGTAGCGCAGTACGCCCTGAGATGAGACTCGATGGAGTGATGATGTACGGAGGATATACATACCTATATCTAGAGAAAATAACGGTTTAGGCGTCGTCGTAATAAAGCGAATATGCGACCATCGGTAGTTAGCACGAATTTTTATGACTATTTGACATTCGCACAATTGGACATTAATATGTTTGATCGTGGGTTCGTACGAATACAATTCGCGCGAACTAGTGATGATCACGAGGATGACACCTAAAGCGTTATTTTCTCTAGTTCTCTATATATGTGTGTATTACTGTGTCTGCGTGTGTGTGTGTGTGTGTGAGTGTGTGTGTGTGTGTGTGTGTGTCCAAAATTAAAAACATGCAGAGTTTACCTGTTATTGGGGTGTAACATAGGTCTCAATCCTTTTCGTAAACCAATAAAAAAAATCATCTCTTGAAACAAGTAATCACAGAATTCCCCTCAACTAATATTAATAAATAAAAAACAAAATACCCGACTGCAAAATGTAGCCTGTGTCACTCCAGACGTAAAGAGGAATCCAACTATAACTTACGTCAAAATTGTTCAAGCTCTTTAGGCTACAGGAGGTAGTATAGGAACACATAAACACACATACACCTCAAAAGCATTACCCTCCTTCTTGTGCAGTCGAGTAAAGTCTGCACGAGGCGTTTTAATGAACCCCAAAAATCCAAAGGGTAAATTAAGTAATTTTCCTAAGCTTTTACACCATTAAAATACGCGGGAGCGGTCTTCATAAAAATGCAAGAAGGGTTGAAATGATTTCCTACGGGCTTATTTCCATTTACCCTAAATTTGGCCAATAAAGGGGTGGGTTTTGGGGTGAGAAAATATTTGTCTGGCAAGTTTGTTCTGGTTTTATTTGGGTAGTAAATATCGGTTGGAATATTTGAAGTTGATTGGTAAGTAGGCGACACTATGATAACAAGAAAAAAAAACTTGTTTTGTTTTCACATTTTCGTATAGGGCTTTATTTAGGCCAAGTGCTTAGCCCTGATGTCAGTTTTTATGTTTTACACAATAATTATTATGTATTTAGCCAGTGTCAAGTACTGGTGTCAGTGCCGCGCGCGGACAAATCTCCTGCAGGAGGCACCTTTTACACGGGCACTTCGCACTCTCAACATCATTGCGGTTGAAATTGACCTATTTGATTGTGCTCTGAGTGAATTTACAAAGATAGCGTTAAGGGTGTTGTGTTATTCTTAACTATGTATAGTTAGCCTCGCTATCGCATTAGGTAGTGACCTGTAATGATAGCTGTAAGTTGGAAAATAAATAAATAAATAAAAGTATTGTGGGTATTAATTATATTATTGTATTTATTATTAGTATTGTATTGTATTGTAATATTTCAAGTGAAGTCAGGTATGAATACCACCGTCATCAACACTAGAAATAACACAAGTTTTAGAAAATAATACAAGGACGCGACATAAATCTTCTTCCTACAAAAAAAAAAAAAACAGAATTTTGAGTATCAGCAAAATCGGTAAAGAGATAAGATATAAGGTCGTACGGTTTCAATTGGCGTCATCGAACTGTGAACTCACGACAATCACTTGACAAATTTTGCTTATATTCGATATTCTTGTTAAGAATTGAGTACCGAAAGCTTATATGCTAAACATTAATTAAAATCGGCCGGTATTGATTGATTGGCACCGCAGCAAACTTCCCTATTTTAAGGGGAAATAAAATCCCAATCAAAAATCGTCCACAGCTACAAAATTCTATAAAATTTTAGAATTGCGATTGTGCAAAAAAGTTTGTGCTCGCGAGGTCTACTGTTCACAAAACTACTAGTTATACACACAGGGTTTACTTTGCACTAAGCGCTGTTCGAGCGCACAAATATATATTACATAAATTACCAACCTCACAAGCTCACAATAAGATGTTTTGCAAGTCCCTCATCCCAACACAATGCCATGTGGTTGAAGATTTACGACGGTCCTTGTAAGGGTGTATAAGGATGACACGAGTTATTAAGGTTTAGGTGTCTAACCCTTCAGTACTTCACAAGCGAGAGAAAAGCGGGTGGCCTATTGACACTAAGGCTTCTAATAAGCCAATTTAACAGTGGTCCTTAGTCGTGTCAACAATTGTTTCGATCGCGCGTTTTTAGTTTTGAAAAAGACGACTGTGTGAATTCCCAAAGTTCGTATAAGTAATAATTTATTAGAGTGTGTAATTTAGTAATTTAGGTAAGAATAATTTGTTTATAGTAGAAATCATTTAAATAAGCTTACCGTTTTATAATTTCAATATTAAACTTGACGGAGAATAAATACGGAATAATACGGAATACGGATAGAAAAAAAAACACTATTAAATAGTTTTGTTTCGACCTATTCGGTCAAACTAAAGGACATCCCTAGATGCAAACTTAGAAATGTGCGAGTGAGATACGACGCACGATGAAATATTTTTGAAATAACACCCCTCAAAGCTTGCCAAAAAAAAATATGTAAAAAGTTGCACCAAATTGTTACCAGTCTTCATTTTCGGGAGAGTTTCCCTTACACCAGGCTTCAACCAAATTAAAATGAATAGACGGGCCCAAGTAAAATAATTTTGAAGACTAAGGCGCCGGCGCTCATCTTGCTTTAGTCGTTCTCAGTCTGAGAAAAGTGCGAGACGTACGTTCGAATGTCAAACGGTTCAAGAGCAACAGATAAACGCATCTCTTTTTCTCTCTTAGATATTATTCGATATATCTTTTGTGATAAATGTATTATACATACTTTTAATTACGCATTGAACCCTAAGCTAGATTGTTTTGACTTTTTATTTTTCAGGAAGTTGTGGTTAGGGCCCGTCCATTCTTGTTAGTTTGGTCGAAGACACCTGCAGGTATACTTCTCAAACTTACTTTTGAAGCCGGCTATTTTTTTAAATTCTTTTATAAAACCGAGGGTGCGGTTACTGGAAAAACATTATTTATGTATCTATGATCCACCATTCTTAAAGACATTACATACATTCTTACTTGTTACATACATTATTACATACATTATTACTTACATTCTTTTATAAACCGAGGGTGTAGTTAGTGAAAAACCATTATTTATGTATCTATGATCCACCATTCTTAAAGACATCTGATCCACCATTCTTAAAGACAAACTGATCCAAAATTCTTAAAGACAATACATAGCGTGATCCATAAACGTTTGTCTCAACATCAAAACGTTTACGTACTCCGTCTCCGTGAGTGACGCATCCTTTCACATTACGTAGAGCTCCGTGGAGTAATACGTTTTGCCTTTCATTTGACATGTAATTGAGTTACGGGAAGCAGGCACTTTGCTTGTGACAGTTCGGCCTTTGAATAACAGAAGTGGCTGGAACTCAGACGTTAATCGTCACAACCGTGACTAGGACTTGTGCAAAGTATTTTGACATTGCTAAATTTAGTGCAAGAATTTTGAACTTCAACAGCTGAAATCCACGCACGGGAATGCAGTGTGCTCGTCACTTGATATGATAGATGTTAAATCTCTTCATGCCACTGATTTCTGTTTTACTAGTGTACTAATATTAACCTCAGTACTTCATGCCCAGTAATTTCACGGGAAACAATGCCCTTCAAATCGGAAAACAGTAATTATTTTGCTACACATTATATAATACCTACACCTTTTGTAAAACACACTTTTTAAGTAAACGTATTAGCAACAACATCTAAAGCAAGACTGTCTTCAAATCAAATTCCCACGGAAATCAAATCAAATCATTTATTGATAACACCCAGTTACACGTCACATTACATTACATTAATAACTAAATAACTTCAAAGCCTAGCAAATGGTACCATCCTTATCACTAGTCTGAAGTTAGCTCCACATTTCGCAAAATCATATCAGATACTTCTCAAATTGCAAATTATAAATCATTTATTCAAATATCAAGTTTTAAAAGAAGCGACTCATTAAATTTTACCTAATATAATTTGATGCTATTTTATTTTAGTATTTGATGTTTCTTTGTTTCTGTTTTGTATTACTATTGACATGACATAATATGATATAATTTAATTTTAATTAATTTTGTGTTCTATTGTAATTGAATTTCTTTTTATGTGTAATATGAATCTTTGTAGTCGGAAATAAATTATTTGAATTAAGAGACAGCAAACAATACATTCCCTTGCTTCATTTGCCTTTGAAGAATGAAGATGAAGAATCCTACGACTTTAAAGAAATTCTTTTTTTTTTACTATTTATCAAATTTTGAGGAGAGAGAAATCTCTCTCTCCTCAAATAATAAGGTTGAATAATCATTCAACCATACAGACTAAAAAAATTCATTACTCTTGCTTAAAATATTACAGTGAGCAGTTTTTGTACTTTATCGTCTGCGTTTTTCTAGTTAGTGTAATCGATGCAAGACCTATTAATTCTGTCCTACGACTCGATCGGAAGTGTTTGTAAACTAGATCAAAGGCGATCAAACAATCTATTTTGGGATTGCCATCTGCTTTATGCTGAGACAAGCGACTGTCTAGCGTTTAAATTGTCTTGTAATTTATTTTAAACGATGTTGTGTAATGCCCTTCGCACATTATAATACCCATATATATAAATACTAGCTGTTAACCGCGACTTCGTTCGCATAGACCTACAAAAAAAGTAGCGTATGTACCATTAAGCTATATCTATGCTAAAATTCAGCTTGATCCGTTTAGCCGTGATGACGCGGAAAACACCCAGACAGAGAGACAAAGAGAAAGCTACATTTGTATTTATAATATTAGTTAGGAAGGATAGTTAGGATAGCTGGACGTTTTTCATAAGCAGCGCTAGATGGCGCTGTGTTTAAAAACAGCTGGTCGATATCATACGATATCTATTGTATGTTTGTAATAGTTAAAATAAAATAAAATAAATAAATTGTCAAAAAAATGCAAGAAAATTTGAATTTTTGCGCTCTGAGCAATACTCACCTTAAAACGCCAGACACGACACGGCAAGACAATACCTTGCCCACGGCTTTACCTGTACAGAAGTTTAAACATTTAGGGGTACAAAAATACAGGTCGAATTGAGAACCTTGCTCTTTTTTTGAAGTTGGTTGAAAAGCGAGATTACTGCTAAAATTCAGATGTGCAGGTAGAATACAAAATATTGTGTTTTTTAGTTTAGTCCTTTAAAATTTGTAAATGGGTTCGGGTGAAATTTAGTGTCATCATCTCCTCATCTGCAGCCATGAGACGTCTCTTTAGAAAAGTTTATCCCTTAGAAAAGTGTTGGTTGCCATAATCCCCACGTTAGGCAGGCAGTTTGGTGATCGCAGGACACTCACCGTTTACGAAGAGGACGCTGCTACTCGTCCTTCGGTGGTTTTGGGATATTTAGTGTGAAGAAATAAATCTTAAATTGAAAATAAGACGCGGCCCTGAGCTAGTCAAAAAATAAAATGTTAGATTCCTTGCTGACAACGCTAAATAGCTTTTATTTTTATAGGTAACCCAACAAAATACTGTTATATATAATTAGGCGCGCCATCCGGAGTAAAATTACAAAGAGATCACACAAATAGCGTAAGTTAGGTCCGGTCACACGATGCGATGCGGCGGCGCGGCGCGGAGACACAGACGCTGAAATGTGAATCGTCCTCAATCTATATACAACGTGTCTCTGAAAGGCGTAACAATATTAAAAGGTATATATGTACTCTTCATTATGAACAACCTTTATTATGAGACCAACCCTGAAATCGCGGGGAAAAACAGCTATTCCAACATTTTGTCGAGTGTCACTTATTTCTTCTTCAATCTTATATATAGACTTCATGGTTGGTCCCATAGTAAAACTTGTTCATAATGATGACTACATACATACCTTTCAATATTGTTGCACCTTTCAGTAACATCTTGTATATAAATGGACAAACCCTTTTCTAAGAATCAACGCACAGACCAAACCGCTCACGATAAGGACGTGAAATTTGAACCCAATAATACCAATCAAATGGTATAAATGTGAACAATAGGAACGGAATTTATCCACCTCTTAAGGGGTAAAATAGACCCCCAACGGATTTTACGAAATGGTACATCTAAAGGGGTAAAACGGACCCCCAAAGTTTGTATGAAAATAAAAACTATTTTAAACTACGCCAATAAAACTCGGCTTGTATATTGAGAATACAAGAAATTTTCAAAATTCAAAATCATTTATTGTCAGCTGTGTTTTACATGTTGGTCGAAATATTTATTAAAAGTTATTGTGCCTGTGGGCCTGGGTTACAAAAATAGTATGGTATACAGTTTAGTTTTCTCCAGATCCTGGTATATCAGCGTACCAGCGAAAACATAATTCTTTATGTTTTCGCTTAAGAGGCGAAAGAGGGTGTTTAAATTGCCAATGCGAGAGAAGCCGCGCGGGCCAGCAAGTAAGCAACTAAAGACACTTCTTCAGATAAAAATAATTTGTCTCCCATTATTTCTGCCCCGTTTAGAAGCACCGCCCCTTTCCTTTATCGGTCTCTTCCATTGAGTAACTCGGTACCGGCCCGAACGGCCCAGACCACAGATCACACCCTAGATTCTGCATTCAGGACGCTCGAAGCGCGCCACAGATCAGTCTAAATACACTTATAAGAAATTACTCTGATTGGTTGATTGTTAGGCGCGAGTAGGCGTAACCTTGAGATAGCCAATGAGAACGCTTGGTCGCACTTTCGCGACCTGCGCCTTCCTCAAACTTTGGTGACTTTTTGTAGGAACAACGAATCTCGTAATGTGGTATCTATTGTGATCTGTGGCCCAGACCTATGTTGCTCTAAGGTCTCTACAGAACGACTACTTTATCTGTAAAGTTGGACAGGGTAACCATCTTTTTGTTTTAATAAAACGGGAATACTCACGTTAAATTGAGTCGGTTATTCCGACTATAGTTTCGATCACATTCGGTGACCTTTATCAAGGAATGCTCATCGAGACACGCGCGCGACCTCGTCTTGCCTTGCACTGCGGGCTGCGGGCTGCTACTCCATATAAACCGAGACACTGGTGGCGCTATGTTGACGACGTGTTTGCCATTGTACGCAGAGATGAAGTGGATTCGCTATTAGAACATCTGAATAGCATTCATCCGAAAGTTGGCATAACGGTGGAACGGGAACGTGAGGGAGCTCTACCTTTCCTTGATGTGTTGGTGAAACGTGATTCCCATGGCCGACTATCTCACACGGTTTACCGCAAACCAACGCACACGGATAGGTATCTCAGGGCCGATTCTCATCACCACCCAGCGCATCTAGCATCAGTACCACGGTCGCTTATAAATAGAGCATTGAAGTTATGCGATCAGGAATACCTGGATACTGAGCTAGATCACATCAGAGGTGTGCTGAATAACAACGGGTACAATTGGAAGCAGAGTTGGCGTTCTGTAAGCGCATCGTCTAACACAAACATACGCCCGACATCGGTAGAGAGAGCAACAGCCTACTTACCATATGTTAAAGGAGTGACGGACAGTATTGGAAACTTGTTACGCCGAAGATACAGCATCAGGACTATCTTCCGTCCTCCTGGACAACTTAGGCAGCTGCTTCGCTCTCCTAAGGATAGAGACCCCTTGGGTGTCCCCGGTGTCTATATGATTCCCTGCGATTGCGGCAAGTGTTACGTCGGTGAAACTAGAAGAAACGTTTCTACTAGGCTCGCGGAACACATACGATCCATGAAGAACCGGGACAGTGACGGATCTGCGGTGGCCGAACATAGCCTAGACTCTGGCGCGCAGCACTATGTGCGGTTTGATAAGGCGAAAGTACTAGCGCGTGAGAAGTACTATGTGCCCCGCAAGGTTAGGGAAGCCATCGAAATCTCCAGACGTCCAAACTTCAACAGGGACGGAGGATGGCACCTACCACCGACTTGGAGACCTTGTCTTCATGGAACTCACGAGAGTGCCGCCGAGACTAGTATTGATGTGGTGAGCTCTGTATGCTGGAGTGTTCCCGATATCACGCCTGGGGACTGCAGTGAGGACGAGCTCCAGTGTGCGCCGACGCAGCACAATACTCTACCCGCCCCCGCCCCCGCACCTGCAGTGCAGCCGTTGACGTCACGCGCGCGACGCGCCGCAGCCCGCAGTGCAAGGCAAGACGAGGTCGCGCGCGTGTCTCGCTGAGCATTCCTTGATAAAGGTCACCGAATGTGATCGAAACTATAGTCGGAATAACCGACTCAATTTAACGTGAGTATTCCCGTTTTATTAAAACAAAATGTATCAAAACCACGTCAGTTTTCAGGGTAACCATCGCCGTATTTTCTAAAAAAAACCGGCACTCACCAATAAAACATATTAATTGAAGATATTAGTTCACAGACTTCAGTTAGTTCACAAATTCGCAGACTCTACGGGTAATTTGGTCTGTCTCAAAGTGTTTTAACGCCAAGCACTCACAATCCCACACGTACGCATAAATGTCTATTTATAGGTTATTATTCTCTCTGAATAGCAATTCTAAGCTAGGCGATTGACCTCTCACTCTGTAAGAATAGATTTAACAACATATGGATGTTGAGTCGAGTAAAAATTCACACAAATATTATTATTATTAAAAAAAAAGAAAAAAATCGACAATGTAATGAAGTCTATGACAATCCAGACAAATAATAATTAAGAGGAACTAAACGACACCTAACTCTTCAAAATCGGTCCAGCCGTTAAGGCGAAGTAATATGGGAACACACGTCAAAGTCAAAGTCAAACCACAACCAAAAGTCCTAACACTAATAAACCTGGTAAAACCTTCATCAAATCCCCAATTGCACCTAGCTAAGCCGAAATATCCTAACCTCTTAGCTAGTATTATTTAGTTGGAGACAAAGTTTTAGAACAGATTACTTATTGACTGAGCGAAGCGAAGGTCTCCGAGTTTACTGGGACAAATCGGCATTTTTATGTATGTTTGTGTGTATATTTTTCCGATGATAACTTGCGAACCGTTGATCCGATCTTCATGAAATTTGTAGGTAAGTAGTTCATTTCAATACAATTTTTAAATTCGAATATGAGCTGAATCGGTCCAGGGGTTGTGAAGATACAGGGGTCGCGAGGTCTCAGCTCGGGGCGAACTACTAGTTAGGTTTTAGTCTAGCTTTAGTTCAGACATTTTTGAGCGCTGAACCGAAATCCATGTTTGTTGGTCTATGATGAACCCTTAATGGTAGGCTTTTAAGGTCATAGCTTAAAACGTGCCCTATTTACTTTGTACATTTTGACCTCAATCTTTTGTCTGTGCTATCCAAGTGTTTATTTAATCATTACTTTAAGGAATAACAATAAACCCGACTGACTATTAGATTGGAGTGTACAGTCTATCTCTTCATCTCTATCTCTAAATACGTAGTATAACTAGTAGTTCTCGCCGAACTGAGACCTCGCGACCCCTATATCTTCACAACCCCTGAACCGATTCAGCTCATATTCAAACTTAAAAATTGTATTGAAATGAACTACTTGCCTACAAAATTTCATGAAGATCGGATCAACGGTTCGCAAGTTATCATCGGACAAATATACACACAAACATACATACAAATGCCGATTTGTCCCAGTAAACTCTGAGACCTTCGCTACGCTCGGTCAATAACAAAAAAGTCGCTTTCCGCGTCTATATCCCTGTCTGTCTGTATATCCGATAACTCTTCCTAAACCACGTAATGAGAAAAAAACACGTGCCCGTCACGTAATCTCGGTTCTCGGTGACTGAAGTCCCGGTGACGGCTGCGGTGGTCAAACCTTTACTTAGCATTATAACTAATAAATAAATAAATATCTGGGATATTTCTGCACACACGGTCATCTGACCCCAAACTAAGCAAAGCTTGTAATATGGCTGCCAGAGACTGATATACGTACATATATATTTTTTAAATACATACTTATATAGATATTAACACCCAGAAATAGAACAAACACAAATGTTCATCACATTGATGTTTGTCCTAGATGGGAATCGAACCCACGCCCCCAAACACAGAAGGTAGGTTCACTACCAACTGAGCCACCGGGGCTGTCCCGGGCAGTTAACAGGCGATTAGCTATAAATATGGAGATGATGAAAAAGCCCCTTGCTCAAAACTTAGGATCGACTGTTAGTTTTTCATTTAATTATATGTCATGTATTATTATTATTTTTGTGGTAATGTCTTATGGCCATAGAGCGGAATATAATGCCAAAACAATTAAAATTTTATAGAGATTGTCCATTGTTTTTTATTGACTATTCGAGCTATCGATACTTTTTAGTTTTCAGCTGCGCCGCTTGCTACTACATTTGTGTGTTTGGCTTAATTAGTTTCGCCCGCTGTTTCACCAGCACAATGAGAAAAAATTACAAAAATACACATTTCACAGACAAAAATTTTCTGTTCATCGAAACTGTTTAACGGATTTTGATGACATTTGGTACATAGATAATTTAGGTCCTGGAATAAAACTTATATAGATTATATATATATAGATATTTCTCAACATTGTTCACGCGGGGGAAACAGCAGGCGCAGTTAGTTAATCTATACAGTTCGAAACTTAAAAGTATCGATATCTTGAATAGTCAATATACAACAATGACCCATCTCTATTACACTTCAATTGTTTTGCCATTAGATTCCGCTCCCTGCTTATGACACACCGTGGCTCAAAATTCATCCACGCAGTTGAAACCTAGGATTGGTCTCGATATCCAAATATCGAGCTTATTATATTTTGCGCGTAATATGTTCGGGGAGACACAAGGCACACTGGTTAAATAATTATGTGGGAAGAAGCATACAAAACAGAAAGACAGCTCAAGCTTAAATTATTAATAATCTACTCGTATTAAATTCCATAGCAAATAAGCAAGAATTTATTTCATAAAGGACACATAATTTGCATTTTAAGTGCGCCATAACTTAGCAAAGAATGTTAATGGTCGTCATATGTCAGACAAGATTAGAACGACACAGTATTGCGAGAATTCGCTACCAAGCCTGGGATAAACATAAACCTAGCAAATAAAAAATAACCTAAACGAAACAAACAACAAAACGGTAAAGCGACGCTCGAAATTCGTCGGGGTTTTCTTTAACAGAATCCAGTAGACTTTTCCATAACCTAACCAGTTGAAAGCGCCGTAATTTTCGTTCCTTCTCCCTTATCTTTCGGTTTTGTTAATTTGGCTGGGTTATAAAGCCTGGTTTGCCCCGCCCCTGAAGGCACCCCTGAATTCATTCACCATCATTCGTGTCTGAAAGCTCGGCCAGGGCAGACGTGCCCTTAGCTGAGACTCGCGTGTCGTGAATAAACAATTGTTATTTTCGGTCTATAAACATCATTGTTATAGCTTACATTTGGAGTAAAGACCTGGTAAGTTCCATTCAGGATAAATATTTAAGAATAGTTGTCTTGTTTGATCCTAAAATGTGTGTTTTTGGTAGATTTGTCACGTTTTCGGGACGTTTCAAAGCTTGTTGAATAGTAATTTAAAACGTTTTTAGTACGGTTTAATTCAGTTTTTATAGTTTACTTTTATTGTGTTCGGAAGTTTGACCGGTTTTTATGAATATTCAATAAACTGATACTGGATTTTTTTACAAAAAACAATGTCTATAATTAAAAATAATTAAAAATTACATATCATCTAAATATTATATAAAAAGCTTAATACGAGTGTAAGTAAGAAATATGTAAATGTTTTATTCCTACTCAACTCTCTAATGACAAAAAAAAAAAAAAAAATTTCATTTGAATGAAAATTTCAATGAAATTTGTTATGGAGATAGCTGATACTCTTGTTTAAAACAAAGTATTTTTTATTTCAGAAAAGGATAGCGGGTTAAACCGCGGAGCTCTGCTAGTAATTAGTTAAAAATGATAGTGTTGTTTCAACTCAACTATGTAACGGTTGATCAATTTAAAAAAAAAATATAGCGTAAAAATAAAATACGTAAAAATACAATACGTCTAAAAAAACCTTATCTCTAGTTTATGTTGTTATAAAATAGAAATCATTTTGCAACCGGCTGAACGGATTTTGATAAAGTTTAGCGTAGGGATAAGTTATACTTCGGATATTTACACAGGAAAATTGACTGTGTAAATGTTGTATCTAATCTGATCGATAAAAACGCGAGGCGCAGCTAGTTACTTCAATAAATAAGTAAGTTCGTCAAGAGACCAAAATAACCACAGTAAAGCCGACATTTCCTGTCTAGAGACATTCTCCACATTTTCCTCTCTTGGTACATTAGCTCAGAGAAAAAAAGTCCAACTTGGTTGCCTTAATGAGATCTTTTGTGCGAAACTTTAATATTCACTGTTCATTCATTTCATTTCTCCGTAGAGGTCTACGGCTACGACGCTACGGAGTGCTACGAAATCCGACGAATATTGTATCAAACTATCTACGCCCTGCGATTTTAAATTATACTGCTTTTTTAATGGTCGATCAACCTTCGCTTCGCTCGGTCAATTGAGTATTCTGTGTTATTTGGTATTAAGGCCGCGCTTCCGACCAGAGCTTTCTCTCAAGTGTATCTATTTATGAATATAAAAGGCGATGTGTATATGTATGTTCCCAATGCACTCCAAGCCGGCTAGACCGATTTTGATGTAATTTTCAGGCAAATTTCACAACGTATGATTCTGTGAAGCTTAGTACCTTTTTGACATAAAATAACACTAAGCGGAGATTTAAAAGAAATCAAACAGACAGTTGACTTTATAATGTCATTTTAATTTGCTAATAGCAGTTTAACCTCGGGATTCTGAAACGTTTGTTAACTTTGACAACAGATTAATTCTAATGCTGCCTTTGTCTGACACTAAGCAAATGACAATGTAAGCAGTAGACTTAATCTGTTGTCAAAGTTAAAAAGTGTTTCAGAATTCTGAGGTTAATGTAGTAATTTTTATTTTGGCGAAGGAGAAAGAAACAATACAAAATATTTGTTTCTTCCTTCTTCGATCGAAACTGTCGAGTGATTAATCGACATTTATGTAGTATCTTTTTTGTAGTGGTAGGACTCTTTTGCAGTGACCGCTTGGACAATTACCCAAGTTATTGCAAATAATACTGTATTTCGGATTAAAGGGCAATATTAATATCTCTCGTTGACGAGTGCAATGAATTGCCGCGTGTGGCTTTGAATTAAGTATTCAAATACAAATACAAATCATTTAATTCAGAGTACAAAGGTCAATATTACACATAAAAAATTCAATTGAATTACAAAATAAACATAAAATTAAATTATGTCCTCCATGTCATTAACAATAAAAACAGAAACAAACTGAAAATACAAAATTATATAAAATAAAATAGCATCAAATTAAATTAAGTAAAAATGATGATTATGAAAGTTCGAAATTCTGGATGGCATTGAACTGTTATGGGCAAGCATGGGGCTTAACAACAGGTGAGCGACTTGGCCGTATCGACATAGAGAATATAAAAAAAAAAAAACAAAAAAAAAATGCTTATAACCTCACTTGCGCGGTCACTTACCTTGCAAGATATAAGGAGTATCTATTTTGCAAGCTAAGTAACACACAAAGGGACCCTAGAAAATTACTTGGACGATGAATGACATCACTTAGACCACACCTTAATTCCCACTATCGTTTTATATCATTTCATAACTGCTAACAATATTCATATTCATTTATTGCGTAAGTACAACTTTACAACTTAAATCTTAGGTTACATAAATAAAAAAAAAGTTTTTTTTCAAATTAATGAATGTTAAATTTCTGGTCTATAAAATTCGTCAAATCTGTAAAAGGATTGTTTCATCAGCCACTTTTTAAGTCTGTGTTTGAAGGAGTGCATACTGATGGCTGCGGCAATACTGGCAGCAATTGTTAGGAATGAAAGCATTATTTATTAACAGCTAAATCGATAGTTCGGATAGCCAAGAGCAAGGGCGGACTAACGGGGCGCTGAAAGTTTCAAGTCTGTGTACTATGACATTGAGCATAACGAACAACTTACTAGAAGCGAAACCGCAGTATAATGCAATGTCTAGAGGTGCGCGTTATAACATGCTACAGCTAATACAATTAAAATCCTAACTATCCTAACTAATATTATAAATGCGAAAGTAAATCTGTCTCTCTATCTGTGTCAATCTGGGTGTTTGTCGCTTTATCACGGCTAAACGGCTGAACGGATCGACTTGAATTTTAGCATAGATATAGCTTAAGGGTCGGAGAGGGACATAGGCTGCCAATTCCATCCACCGGTTGCCCGGAGTCCTGCCCACACTGCGTCTTTCGGTTCGTGGTCGCCACTCAAGAACTTTCAAGGTTATTGGTTCTTCGAGCGATGTGGCCTGCCCATTGCCACTTCAGCTTACAAACCCTTCTCGTCTCGTAAGTATCATTAAACATAATAATATGTAGGTATTTTACTTATTTTTTGGCTAAGTAGCCTACATTATTATCAGGTTTTAAGCCCGCCGAAGGCCTGCGAAACGCCTTGACTTTTGGACTCTAAACTTAGATTTTTATCACATAAAATTTATATGTTTAATAACTTAGATTGTATCATATTTTGTACTTATGTTTGTTATTCAACGGGGAAATGCTGCCAGTGTTCAGGGTACCTTGCCAGACGGTGTCGAACTCGACGGCGTGTTTTTTTTGAAAGTTAGTTTAGTTATTCTTGAATAGGTTCGGTTGTGACACTCAGAGTCGCACAGCGGGCAATGGGGAGAGCTATGCTCGGAGTTTCTTTGCGCGATAAAATCCGGAACGAGGATATTCACCGAAGAACCAAAGTCACCGACATAGCTCTCAAGGGTTTGCAAGCTGAAGTTACAATGGGCAGGCCAAATCGCTCGAGGAACCTATAACAAACCGGAAGACGCAGCGTAGGCAGGCCTCCCATTAGGTGGACTAACGACAATGTAAAAGTCGCGGGCAACCGGTGGATACAAATGGCCAATAGGCGTTCAGTGTGGCGCTCTGAGGGGGAGGCCTATATTCAGCAGTAGACGTCTTACGGCTGATGACGATGATGTTTAGGGTCGTTCCTCGTAGACGCAGAGATGATACACATACATTCTCACACTCATTCATAAATCACTACACACCCACACAAGAAGCTTTCAACATTTTATTTCAAGGAAAAACCAATGATGACCAATATGAAATACCAATAGGATACCAATATATACCAATAGGAAATGATGACCAGAAATAAATGTGACAATGAATATAACATTTGGTCATCATAACGTAGCGCACGAATCTCTGCAATACAAGCTTAAGCTTAGTTCAGAGCAGGGTTCGCCGATAAATATCAGCGGATATATATCAAGATATATATCAATTGATTTTTTCCTGTGTTCTGAACTAAACAAAACATTTTCAACTAAACATTTTGGAGATTTATGTTTACCCTGGCAGCACGTAGCGAAAAACTACAATCAGAACAATTTAGATTGTTTCCCAAAATGGCAACCTTATTTAAAGTTGGGGAAATCCCCTTTTGTTTTAACTTACCAGTACGGCTAGCTTTTTATTGAAATTCAAACCTTAACTTCATATCACGCAAGGTTTATTTTACGAGGTAATCAAAAATGGGTATTCCCTGGTGCCCCTAGCGTTAATAATTTTCACTTTCTAGGAAAAATTTGCTTCTTTTTCTTAGCCTGGATATATATCCGCTATATATCGGATATATAATAAAAAAACGGATTTTTGATATTTATTATAAAAATCGGATTTTTTCAAACCCTGGTTCAGAGATCCGAAGCCCACAGATATTTTTAAGGTCAATGTTGGAAATAAAGAAATTTCGTATTGTATTGTATTGTATTGATATTGATGAAGTTACTTACCAAAACAGGCTAAATAAAAATAGTTGCCTTTGTGTAATCGCACCTTAGGCTGCAAAAGAGTTATTTATCACGATTACCAGCCGTTCTTTTCATTACCTACATCCGGCACGCAACTGGCAAGTGAAAAATAATAACAAATAAACGCCTTGGCACTGAAATACGTGATTATGGCTGAGCGGGGACGCCTACAGCGGCAGTGGAAAATAATACAATACATAAACTCATACATAAAGACTTACATAATATAGAAAAATGTCAATGACATTCGACAAAATGTATGGAACAGCAGATTTTTTTCTCAATTTCAGGGTTGGTCCCTTAGTAAAAGTTGTTCATAATGATGAGTACTATAAGCCCTTTTCGGGCTGTTGCCGATGGGCTTGCTGATTGCCCGTTTTAGTTGACAGAAATTGTTAACTTTGACAGAAGGCACGGACCCCAGAGTCTGTGGAGCAAATCATAAATAAAAAAAATACATTAACTCACACGGGATCCCAATATATCCAAAAACTGCGACCAGAATCACCGAAGGAAGTAAAACCTTTTAGTAATTTTTTAAGTATAATAATAATAATAATATCTGGGACATTATTGCACACACGGTCATCTGACCCCAAACTAAGCAAAGCTTGTAATATGGCTGCCAGAGACTGATATACGTACATAGATATTTTTAAAAACATACTTATAAAGATATTAACACCCAGACATAGAACAAACACAAATATTCATCACATAAATGTTTGTCCTAGATGGGAATCGAACCCACGCCCCCAAACACAGAAGGTAGGTTCACTACCAACTGAGCCACCGGGGCAGTCAACTACCAACTGAGCCACCGGGGCAGTCAACTACCAACTGAGCCACCGGGGCAGTCAACTACCAACTGAGCCACCGGGGCAGTCAAATGAGCGTGAGCGTGAGCAGGACGGTGAGCGTTCAGCGATCCTCGAGCCGTCTGTCAAACGTGGGAATAAACTATAGAAATAGCCAATTTAAACTATTTTGTACTCTATAAGTAGCAAAAAATATTCTCAATTTAGTTTAGTCTAGTCGAACCTCCATGAGCACGACGTGCTCATGGATCGTTATCTGTAACTTCACAAAGTGTACTTATTAAAATTGAATGTAATTTAAACTGAATATTTTAGAAAAGAAAAGTATTACATTTTAAGTTTTAGTTCAATTTTTCGCCGCATTTAGACATTTTACATTTTCGACCGACTGTACTAGTGTCTGCACGACGCTATGCATGTGCCGTGCTGTGAAAAAAAACGACTCGCGGTTGAAATTTACGGTTTTATTGTTCTAAAAAAAAAAGTACAGTGTCTCACTCGGTCGCAATATAATTTTTGCCTTGGGCGACGTACTTTGAATCCTTCACTTCGCTCAGGATTCTACGTTAGAATTCTTCGCTACGTTCTGGATTCAAAATAGCCTCAATATATTATTTGACTCTACTATTGACATAGCATCAGCTAAGATTGCTTACATCTTCGCACAACGTCTTTTGAATCGGCGGTGTAGACACAAATCCACGCTATCAAATGTATAAAGATTGTTTTCTGTTTTATATTGCTACTCTAATAAAGTGGTTATTAATTTGATTCTAACCAAAACGGCACCTGCGAAGGCTTACTTGCCACTTACCATAATTGTTATGAAATGTTAACTTTTACCATATTTGGTTAATGGGAGCGAAGGTAGATAACCAAAACCATGTCATGGTGGTAGGGTACGTTCTAGAAGTACTCGGCTGAATAGCTATCAAGATGAAAATTTGCTGTCAAGTATCGAGGTGTGTTCCGGCAGCTAAGACCTTCCTTAGTTGAGTCCACAGGTTTTAACCGACTTCAAAAAAAGGAAAAAGGTTCTCAATACGACTATGTTTTTTGTATGTATATTCTCCGCCAGTTAACCTAAACTTAACCTGGTAATCGGCCCAGTTTTCTTCTACTTGTAATGTTTCTTATTAAGTACGGCAAAAGTGTAAGTTTTCCATAAAACGTAAAAATAAAATAAATAAACAATAAAATTATGAATTGTTTTTGATGTTTTTTTTTTGTTTGCTAGGTTATTACTTCAGAGTTGGTCCGTATAAATTTTATCGAAATTGATTCAACACTTTAAAAAAAAAAAAAAAAACATATATACAACAATGACGTTTTGATTTTTTGTGTTTCCCTTCAGCAAAACGTTTGATGATTTTCTACTTTTTAGTTTAAGTTTGTACTTACATGTAGTTCATTTTTTATTTTTTTTGCCACTCAGAGATGGTCGCTCGCCTGGAACCTTCATAATGATTAAGCAAAGCAGTGGTCTCTTTTACACGCACCCAAAACTTTTAAAATTAAATTCTATGACAGTATCTTTAACGACGAAAATTCTCAATGAATAACGCCAAGGGCCAGGAAGTTTCAAATGACAGCCGACAAATTAACTTCGTAACAAAATTGCATATTACCGTCCCGAAGTGTCAAAGAGAATTTAACTTGGGAAATATCTGACGCGAAATTGTGACAATAATGTGTGGGTAAAACCATCTTACCCGTAAGATCGCGCGACTTAACTGAATTTCTGAAGATGGCTCGCGCGATCCGGGTCACGAGACTAAGGTCGTGCGAATAGCGCCCCAGCGTCACCCGCGACAGGAACAGCTGACTCTTTTTGACTAACGGTTGGTTCCATAATAAAAGTGGCTATGGGAGCTTGCATTTTAATGTTAATTTTTATAATTGTGTTAAGCTGTTTATGACGTCGCTAAGAGTATATTTACTTATACCTAAAGCCCGAAATAAATGAATTGAATTTAATATAATTTGGCGGGAACGTGAAGAAGTCATATCGCGTTATTATATTATTTTCCAAAACTTGTGTTATTTAGAGTGTTAATAAGTAAAAATGGTGGATTTTTATTTATTAAGTGTTCGTGACCGTGATAGTGAATCGTGTTGTTTCCAAAACTCCTTAAAAACCTTTAGTAGGTAAAGCCTCCACCACTTTACAGGAGTAAGACTTGGACTTGACCGTTAATTAATTTACTTGACTGACCCCCGAATACTGAAACGTTTGTTAACTTTGACGACAGATTAAATCTATTGCTGCCTTTGTCATTTGCTTAGTGCCAGACAAAGGCAGCATTAGAATTAATCTGTTGTTAAAGTTAACAAACGTTTCAGTATTCGGGGGTAAATATACTACTTTTTAACCCGGACCGGACCGGATCTACTGTATCTGCAAATTAGATACTAAAATACGTAGTGACGGGATTGATTATCTTAGTAATACCCAGATTAAATCCCCGTATCTTGACCGGGTACGATACGGGCGTTCAGAACGCACCCGGATATAACCCGAATAGCGATAACTGCCGGGATAATGGTGTTTATTGAAATGGAATGGAAATGTACATCCATCGAAATACAGGGTTATAATTTAAGGGTATGCAAAGCCGAAAGGGGCTGATAGTACTCATGATTGTGAACAACTTTTACTATGGGACCAAAACTGAAATCGAGAAATGCCTACAAAGATATAGTGATAATTCAAAAAATCTAACCTATAAGCATAGTTTTTCACGGTGTAGATAGCATATAAAAAATCATCGAAAAAGATAACGTTAGGGATAGGAAACAGCTGGCGCTTTTTTTATGGACAAGTAGGTATACTTTAATCTTAAGGTAGACCCAAATCATCCGGATCGCGTTTCGTGCAGCAGAATTTTCAATAACAAACTTTCCATGCTTGTCCAGATCTTTTGTTAGGTTGCCGTTCGAAAAGCTACTATACGCGACACGGTATAGGCTTTTTTTGTTGACGGGAGGAAATTTTCAGAAGATACTTGGGTTTTTGGATGTAGTTGGTTTACGTGGGCTTATATCCACCAATCCAAGGCACTGCACTTCAGCTTCTCCCGGGGCACGTACATGCTGTCCCAAAACACCTTCACCGCTAATCTAAGTGACAGCTAATGTAATCAAGCTGCCAAAATATACCTCTGTGTATCTCTTGAACGTATTTTTCTTGAAATGGATCGAATGTTTTTTCGTCTCAAATATCGGATATCGATTCAACATCGCATATAAGGCGAGTTGTAACCTTGGAGGTCTGCGACAAACGATTAAAAGCTCTACCTGTGCGATTTCTGTTTGTAATCTTTTCTTCAATTCAATTCAATTCTCTATTTACAGTATATTTTCACCAAAACGCTACTTACTCTACATTAAAACATTTTAAATAAAAACAGAAAATCAACAATATAAAATTTAGACAATTAAAAAAAAAAACTTGATACGATAAAGAATAGGCTGGATTTCACCAGAGATTTGCTATAAAGCTAAGCTACGAAACTATGTAAACGATTCCGCTGATGTTCAGAGGTATAGCAGGTCGGGTGAGATTTGCTATGAAGATGCGCTATTCGAGCTTATGGATGCATCGGTGGTAGGAAATCGTGGGACGTCGTTTACTCTGCTCTGGTCATAGTTACACCACTCGCCCATCCCTAGCTCCCATCCGTAGCTCACATCCTTAACACGCATCCCTATATACAACGTGTCTTTGAAAGGTATGTATGTAGTCATCATTATGAACAACTTTTACTATGGGACCAACCCTGAAATCGCAAAAAAGTATCAGCTGTTCCATGCATTTTGTCGAGTGTCATTGACATTTTTCTATGGAACATCTGATTTTTCGCGATTTCACGGCTTATCCCTTAGTAAAAGTTTTTCATAATGATGACTCACCTTTCAATATTGTTGCACCTCTCTGTAGCACCTTGTATAATAAACACGTTCTTTGAACCCTTTTCCACCGGTAATATGAAAATTTATGTTCTTTATTGGTGGATGTCAAACACATCCACAGCGACACAGCATAGCATATCTCTAGTGGAAAAGCAGCCTCGTTTGGAAAAAAGTAGTGCTAGAAGACTTCTGGTTTTGGTTAGCACGTGATTATCGCAAAAACAAATAAGCACCGCATAAAAAAAAAAAAAAAAAAGATGAGAGACCTAAAATAACGATTCTTGGTGAATTGTAAAGGCTTATCGTCGATTCTATTAAAATACGCCAGAAACACAGAAATGCTAAGGATTAACTTATATTTTGACTAGTCTTGTGGCTCAGTGGGAGGATTTCCGCCTTCTGAGCTTTAGGTTGTGGGTTCGATCCCCAGACAGGACAGACATTTGTGTGATGAACATGGATGTTTGTTCTTTATTTGGGTGTTTCTAAGTATTATATGTATGTATGTACAAAAAAAAAGTATTTATGTATTCTATCAATTATCTGGTTCCCATAGTACAAGCTTGCTTAGTTTGGGGCTAGATGGCGCTGTGTGTGAAAAACGTCCACCACCAAAATATTATAGTCAACTATACATATATAGACGCACAGCAGAATACATTCTTCAATCAGTCCGATCAGATGTACAATGTTATTTTCAATCCTGAATGAAAAAGATTGGATTATTTTATTCATAGGCTCAAATGACACAAATCCGACAAAACTTTCAATTGAGATGTCTGCTATTTTTAAGACTCTAAACCAAAAATTATCGGCTATCTTAGAAATTATGATTATCTTGCTACCAGAGTCATCACTTGCATAAACACTAGGTTCGGAGATCTGGCAAAAAATATGTGGCAATCGAAGTTTTTCAGTTATTTGTTTTATCGAAAAAAAAACATACTATCATGTTTTTCAATTTAGATATACAAGACGATAAAAAGAAAAAACATTATATCTAAAATTAAGATTGAACCTTTATATTTTTATCGTTCTAACTGCCGAAAAGACTGAACTGACCTTGCTGAAATTATACGAAGTTCTGAGAATCATAATCCATTTCAACTCTCGCAGACGGATAGACGGTACCAGATAAAAACCCGGATAAGCTGACGTTATGACTTCTTTATTGAAACTCGTACCTACGGATTAAAACAATAAATGTTTTTTGCATATTTATGGGCAATTGAACGACTTTATTGGACAGAGTAACGTGGCCTTGAATAAAAAAATATTATGGATTTGTTAAGTTCATAAAGGCCCAGTGCAGCCCTTATGTCAGAGTTTCATGGCCACCTGAGGCACTACGTCGTAGCAATTACGGCTACGTTAAAAAACTTATAAAATTTTAATCAAGCCCGAGTCACACGGCTGACCGCACCCGGCTCAGTCCATCCGGATAAGGTCTGGTAACCGGATTACGTTAGCGCCGGCACATATCCGGCGTCATCCTGGACGTAGATTGAATTCTTTGTACAGATATTGTGGGCTCCTGCTTCTTTATTCTGTCAATCAGCGCAAGGTTTTGGATCAAATTGGAATTTGTAAGCTTCTCTTTTGTTTTTTGTTTTTTTCTCTTATATTTTGGGTCCACACGTTGTGTATTTAACCAGTGTCAAGTATTGTAATATTTCAAGTGATATTACATGATTCACAATTAAAATAAGTCTCAGTCATAGTCTAAGTCAAGCAAAGTAAGTCACTGTCAAGTCCACGTCATGCCCCAGTAAAATGATGGAGAGTTTACTAGAGGTTTCAATGGAGTTTTAAAAATAACACGTAGAGTCACGTTTCACAACATTATACTATTAACCAACACTCGTGCACTTTCATGAACACTTAATGGACAGCATGACTTCTTCATGTTCCCGCCAAAACTAATCTTCTCTTTTGTTTATGTCAGTGGGTAGTAGATTTACTCGGGCGTACTAAGGCTGGGTTGCACCAATCTAAAGTTAACTTTAACTATAGTCATAGCTGCAGTTAAAACTCCCGTTAAGCAGAAATGTGTTGTGATGAAATGTGAAATGTATTGCACCATTTAACTATGGTCAAAATGAGGTCATATCTTCACGGTAACATTACCTACGAAAGATTGGCAGGTTAAACTAAACGTTATAGTTAAAAGCCGTCAAACAATAATCAGTTACCTGTAACTATAACAACAAATTTGATGGTGCAACGCACAGAAGAGGTTTTTTTTTTACCTCTTCTTCTGTGGTGCAACGTTTGCTGGCTAACGCTATGTCAGAGTGTATTTGTAATTTAGTTTGACTATGTTACTATAAACACTGTTTTAGACTTTCGTGGTGGTTTACAACATTAATAAAATCCCGTGAGTACTAATAATTATATTACTATAGCAACAAAATGTGTATTAACCGATTTATTCTATTTAACATAATAAAAAAATTTTTGGCTGGAACGTGAAGAATTCATGTCGCGTTATTTTATTATTTTCCAAAACTTGGGTTATTTCGAGTGTTAATGTGTAAAAACGGTGAATATTTACCCGTTAAGTGTTCATGAACATGCACGAGTGTTGGTGAATGGTATAATGTCGTGAAACGTGAATTTTCGTGTTGTTTCCAAAACTCCATAGAAGGCTCTGGTAAAGTTTTCACCACTTTACTGGGGCATGACTTGGACTTGATCGTGACTTGCTTTGCTCGCCTTTGACTGTTACTATGACTTGTTTGATAATATCTAACAAAACTTGAGAATATATATATGTATACTTGACACTGGCAAATGCATAAGATGTGCGACGCCAAAATCCTCTTAGGAGGAAAGAGGAAAAAAAAAACATAATAAAAGTTATAAACATCAATATAAACTAAAAACTCTAACTAGCACTAACCAAAATTAGAGATCGTTTTTAAGCCGTCTGTAGATGTAAACGGCCACTAATTTCAGGCAACATGCCCAAAATCATAGCCAAAATGCTAGCCGCTTTGCCCACTGGATAGCAACAATTACTTTATGTCCGAAATACAGGCCAGTATAAATTTGCCTATTTTAATTTAACTAAGCTTTTTTTTTTTGTAAAATTACCAATAATATTTAATGTTATTTATGGCCAATAAATAACATTAATAATAACATTTGTTTATCGTTCATAATTGCATCTGATATTTTAATCAGGGAGCGTGGTAGTGAATAAATCAGGGGTTCTCCAGGATTAGCCACTTATCTCGGATTACGACGCTGCCGGCCGGCGATATCCCCTCGGACCTATGGGGAATTACTTACTTGGACAGACAGACAGTTTTGCATTCAGATCAGAAAACAAGGGAGATGTGTTTTTCAACAGTTATTGTTCGTTTCCGAATGAAGACATTCGATTTCATTCAATAGTTTCACCCATCCACATTTATAGGAAAAAACCACAATAATATTTTAGTACTTACGTGTAAAATGAGATGCCATCTTTTAAGATTGTATTTTACATTGTAGTGGTAGGACTTTTGCAAATTCCGCCTGGGTAAGTACCATACCTTTTCCAGTTATTTAATCGCCAAGCAGTAGTGTGCAAGCATTACTGTGTTCCGGGTTAAAGGGCAATCTTTCCAGCGAAATCAAGTACTGTGCGCATAGATATTTAACAGGTAATATCTCAGGGTGACGAGCTCAGTGCATTACTGTGCAGGCTTTGAACTGCTGGAATTCAAAATGACACTGAACTGTTATGGGCAAGCATGACGCTTATTAACATCAGGTGAGCAAAAATATTTTATCATTATTTAAGATATATTGTTCTTTTCTAGAAAACTAATTAATCTAATTTATTTTTATTTTGGAAAAAGACGGTAGGATAAATATAGGCTTATAGTTGCCGATAGAGTCTCTGTATCTTCTTGTGTATACAGGTAGATAAGGTAGAAGACGGTATAAGGTATACCTATACACAAGAAGATACAGACCGGGAGAGCTACCTTTTAAGGTTTCACTGTGAAAACTGACGTGATTATGATACATTTTGTTTAAATTAAAAACGGGAATACTCACATTAAATTGAGTCGGTTATTCCGACTATAGTTTCGATCACATTCGGTGACCTTTATCAAGGAATGCGAAGCGAGACACGCGCGCGACCTCGTCTTGCCCTGCACTCAACCTTCAATCTTTAAAGGTCTATAGGAAAAATACCCTCAAAGCTAAGATTAAATATGTAAGCAAGAGGAACAAGAATGTAAAATATGTCCACTGTTGACGTATCTCAATAAATAAATAAACAAGGGATTCTCTGTTATCTTTCAAAAACGAATTGGATATTCTGTCCCTCCCAATCGAGAATTCATTTTTTAATCCTAATATCAGTCACTCTACTTCCTCTGGGTCAGTAGTTAGAAGGACGAAAGATTTCTCTCTCTCTCTCTTCTTCCTAGGTAGTTCTATGGTTATATTCGATGTTACTGGTGCTATACTCAGCTTTTTTGACAACATAGACAAAAAAATAATTTTCTTTATTCATCATCATCATCAGCCAGAAGACATCCGCTGCAGAACATAGGCCTCCTCTTAGAGCGCCACACCGACCGACAACGGGCCACTGGCATCGACAGTTTGCCCGCGACTTTCACAATGTCGACCTAGTGAGAAGCCTACCTACGTAGACGTAAGTACGTGGTTCCTGGTTGCCACTCAAGAACCTTTCTTCCCCACCGGCTATCGGTTCCTCGAGTGATGTGGCCTGCCCATTGCCACTTCAGCTTGAAAACTTTGAAAGCTATGTCGGCGACTTTGATTTTTCGGCGAATATCCTCGTTCCGGATTTTATCGCGCAAAGAAACTCCAAGCATAGCTCTCTCCATTGCCCGCTGTGCGAATCTGAGTTACTCCGAAAAGCCAGTGGTCAAGGACCACGTTTCAGTTCCATATGTCATCACTGGCAACACACATTGGTTGAAGACCCTTGTCTTCAGGCACTGCGGGATTTTGGACGAGAAGATATCATGCAATTTGCTTTATTATGGCAAACTATTTATTATTCCGTATTCGTACTCGGCTGACAATCGCTAGAATAAACTTTTATCTATGCTCACTATGTTCCTTGCTCACAATATTCATACCCAGCGAATCATGAGCACGTACTCAACCCGACAAAAGAACAAAACGAAACAATGGCAACGCAGATAATAATTCTCATAATCTCGTGGCGTTATTGAACTCAAACGTGCCGAGAGACACATGCAGGGCTGGCTGCGTTGGAAAATAAACGTTGCAAATTTTGCCAACGTTTTGTACTGAAATAACAAACAATACTATGTACCATAGTGTCTACACATGGACTGACCTGACATCGTGTGAAAGAGATGGCTATATATAAGTTTCTGGGGAAGCGAAAGGGAGAAGCTATAACCTTAATAGTTTGTTTCTTTTGCTCCCGTGAAATTCAAATCTAGCTGTCCCTTTCACACGATGTCAGGCCATGTGTAGACACCATAAGTCTAGCTGTCCCTTTCACATAATGTCAGGTCAGGTCATGTATAGACCTTTATTTACTATAGAATCACTGTACCGAGTTGTCCCGTCTGATCAAAGACGAAAAAAGAAAATATGAGTACGGTAGGAAGTCGGCATTTGTATATATGTGTACTAGTTGTTGTACTCGAAATAATACAAGTTTTGGAAAATAATACAATGACGCGACATGACTTCTTCACTCTCCCGCCAAAACTCCAGGAAATATTATGGATTGGAAATTCGCGTCACTTTTTACCGACACGGAAAAACGAATGACATATCGTAGAGTAGAAGGCTGGGCCCCTATTCATGACTACGTTCGTGTGGACCAAAAAAAACCTATCTCCGACCCTTACCCGTCCGTGATAATGCGACAAACACCCAGACAGAGAAACAGCGAGACAGAGTTACTTTCGAATTTATTATATTAGTTAGGGTGTATATTTGTCGGACGATTAAGTTGCGAACCGTTGCGTAAATCTGATCTTCATGAAAATTTGTAGGCAAGTAGTTTGTTTTAAGGTCCTGGGCTCTTATTCTCTATCGCACATGAGATAACTTGCCAATAACGCGGGACGTCATAACATGCTCTAAACTTAAACGCGGTTCCTAATCGTGCCACGACGAGAGAATACCGTTTCATGCGACTAACACAGAGCTATCTTAACATGGCGCGTAACAAGCTAATTATGGCAATAAAGAATAAGGGCCCTGCTCCCCTTGTTCTCTGTATCTCGTCTTTTTCAACATCTTTTACAGGGCGGAAATTTAAGAAAAAATGAAATGATCATGGAATATCTTTAGAATACCATTGCCAATGTATAATAGCACTTTTCATTGCATTGCAAAACAAATTGTTCGATTTTCCTTCTCCTTCGTCAAAATAACTAGTAGTTCGCGGCGAACTGAGACCTCGCGACTCCTATATCATCACAGCCCCGCGACCGATTCAGCTCATATTCGAACTTAAAAATTGTATTGAAATGAACTATTTGCCTACAAAATTTCATGAAGATCGGATCAACGGTTCGCAAGTTATCATCGGACAAATATACACACAAACATATATACAATAGCCGATTTGTCCCAGTAAACTCTGAGACCTTCGCTTCGCTCGGTCAAAAAATCGGCATTTAGGATGAAGTCATCATTTTGGACAACAAAGACAATGTCGTTTGTTACCGTTCTTGGGGCAAACATGTTTTTCTCAATACTTAATTGTGTAGCAAAAACGTTTAAAAATATATTGAAATCGAAATTGAAATCTAATTTATTTCTTCGAGGTAATGCTCTCTATATCTTTCTTAAAGACCTTTTAAACTAAACTTTTTTGCTAAGATAAGACAATTTATTAATTAAGTTGAAGTGCACGTTGGGATTTCATTACATATCTGATATTTAAGGCCTCGCTACATGGCCTGACCTGACATCGTTAGAAAGAGATGGCTATATATAAGTATCTGGCGGAGCAAAAGGGAGAAGCTATAACCTTAATAGTTTGCTTCTTTTGCTCCCGTGAAATTCAAATGTCAGGTCAGGCCATGTAGCGAGGCCTTAAATATCAGATCAGGCCTTATGGGCGAAAATGCTTTCACAATAAAGTTGCTCGCTTTAATGTTATAAAACCAACAATGTAGAGAAAATGAGAGCTCAGTTTGCTGTAAGAATTTCGAATTAGGAAAGAGGTACATTTCGGCCTAGTCTTCGAGCAATTAATAATTTTTCTGAGGACCTAGTACAAGTGGCGCATCGGTGAAGATTTCACCATTAAGCCACTTGCGTAAGGGAAATGTCCTAAGCTCTTTCATGGACTACTCGTACATATATTACCGACCCGGGCATGACCAAAAACTGCGACAAGAACCACTGTAGGGTGGGATCCAGCGTCCTTTTAGTAAAAAGCGTTCTGAGATCCACAGCAACATGCCAAGCGTGGGGATTATGTCAAAGTTTGAAGGGGATACCTTTGTTCAGCAACAGGCGTCTTCTGGCTGATGGAAACGGAAATAGGATATGTATTTGGGGTCTCCTCGAGTTTCGGAGTCACACCCATAAGAATGTGGATGTCCTGAGTAGCAGTGTGTTGGACTCGAAACAAATACGACGGTTTATCTTGCCGATACTTCGGGTTAAAGTTAAAAAAAAACAAGAAATTACAATTTCGCTTACGTGAGAAATTAATTATAGAAGTATTTATAATTATCCTTCGACAGTTTGATAGTAGACAGGTAAGGTGGATAAACTTAAATAAACTAAGTACATAAGATATTATAAATAGTATTCGACTTTTTCGTTTTGAATGTAAATAAAATAATTAGAAGCATCTACCATACTTGTTTATTTGTAGATTGTTACAAGCAAGTTACACCTTACAAGTCGACGCCATAGCAGTGAATGTGTCTCACTTCGTCGGTAGTGTTGCCATACATTTAGATGTATATAATATCCGAAGCGTGGCGTGGCGGAGGCTGCCACATGTACTTTTCTTCCTGTAACAAGAAATAGGTTGAAAAACTAAACCCCGACTACGTACTTACGTCACGGCGCAATTTTTGCTTGCAAAAAACAGTTTTTATCAGTGTTTTTGTTAAAACAAATAGCTAATATATTCATTTAGCCGCAGTCGTAACAGGACCAATAAAGATTCGCGGTATAAAAATGAATACGTTCGTCTCAAGGAAAAAACTTCGCTTGCGCGATTCCGAACTCCCTACATTGCAACTGTCAGTCCATATAGAACGTCAAAAAATGCACAAAAGTGGATCAACGCCATCTAGCGAATTACAGGAAGTAACTTTGTCTCTCTGTCAGGATGTTTGTCGCGTTATCACGGGTAAATGGCCGAACGGATCCTGATAAAATTTGATAAGAAGTTACTGTATATCACAAAGACGGACATAGGATACTTTTTTATGTCCACGCGAACGAAGTCGCGGATAACAACTAGTATTTTATAATTATATCATTATTTTTTTATGATACTGAGTGACGAGACGAGAAACTCGCTTACCTGATGTTAGGCGTCACGCTTGCCCATAGCAGTACAGTGTCACCCAGAATGTTGAATTTTAACAGTTAAAACCAAGCGCCATTGCCGCCGGCAACGCACTGTGCTCGTCACCCTGAGATATTAGAAGTTAAATCTCTGTATGCCTAGTGATTTCGCTGGAAACATTGCCCTTCAATCCGGAACACAGTAATGTTTGCACACTACTGCTTGGTGGTTGAACCTGGTTGAGTCTGAAAAAGAGCCCTATCACTACAATTTTGTTTTTAGTTATTAATTTAAATACATTTATTATCCCCAACATTACCTACAACATTAAGATATCCTCGTGTAACTCGCGTAATGTAAGCCCTTCCCTTTTATTCCCGTAATGAAAGGCAATCCTCTCCGATTTCATGGGTTAATTACTGTAGACGCACAGAGTAGAAAATCATTACAGAAGGAAAGCTCAGTCTTAGGCAGTCGACAACGCTTTTAGTACCTAATCGGGTGTCAAAAACTGAAAGTAGGCTATAATGATAATCGTAATTTATCAATAAATATATTCTGGTTTTCTTTATTTTTTACTAGCTGCCGCTAACGGATTTTACGCGAGGTCTTTTTTAACCGACTTCTTAAAAAAAGGAGGAGGCTCTCAAGCCGACATTTTTTTTGTTCCTCAGAACTCCGTCATTTATGAACCGATTTGGATAATTATTTTTTAATTTGAATGATGATTCTCCCAGATTGGTCCCATTTTTATCAAAATTCAGTTCTGATAATGGGAACCATGAGGAATTGAAGAAACTCCTCAAATATTATACGTATAGTGATTATCATATGTTCATCAACATCTCAAGCATCTGCATTCAGGTAGAACGCGATTACGCGGTCATCGCTAGATCGCGTGTATAATGACTATTGACCTTCGCGCAATGCCTAAAGTGTCAATTAATCGTGGATTCGTACGAACAAAATTCGTGCGAACTAGAGATGATCGAGAAATCGCGAAATTAGGACTACACCTTAAATTTATCTTGAGCTACTTCTCTCTAAGAATTTCTACTCGACGACAGAACCCTCTCTTTTACGATTCAAGTTTAGACGTCAGCAGTTGAAATAGAGCGGAGCAAATCGATTTCGATTAACGGAATCAGTACAGTATATTTTAGTGGAAGTGTCCTATTGATCGGCTGAATTCAAGAGTCGGTTAGTTTGCTATCTAATGAACCATAAAAATTAACAACTAGAGTTTTGGCGGGAACGTGAAGAAGTCGTGTCGCGTCATTGTATTATTTTCCAAAACTTGTGTTATGCCGTTGAGTTATGAGTTAGCCCCTGGGTAATTTTCCGTGTATTTGTGTGTGTTCCATGCACAGATCACACCATAGATTCTGCATTCAGGATGCTTGTAGCGCGCCACGCAACAGTCTAAATACACTTATAAGAAATGACTCTGATTGGTTAATTGTTAGGCGCCAGTAGGCGTAAACTTGAGATAGCCAATGAGAACGCTTGGTCGCACTCTCCGCGACCCGCGCCTTCCTCAAACTTTTGGTGACTTTTTGTACAAACAACGAATCTCGTAATGCGGTATCTAGTTTGATCTGTGGTTCCGTGGCACCCCCGACAAAGACAAGCAAGCGCCCGCGCCAAAAAAATCTCCACGTTTCTTGTCGTGCATTAAAGGACATAGCTACGATTATGCTTACTAGCCTTGTGGCTAAGTGGGATGATTTTCACCTCCTGAGCTGTAGGTTGTGGGTTCGATTCCCACGCAGGACAAACATTTGTGTGATGAACATGGATGTTTGTTCTTGTCTGGGTGTTTATATGTATTTTATGTTCGTATGTACAAAAAAAAAGTATTTATGTATTATATCAGTTATCTGGTTCCCATAGTACAAGTTTGCTTAGTTTGGCGCTAGATGGCGCTGTGTGTGAAAAACGTCCACCAATATTTATTTATTTATTTGTATACGTTTGTCTCATTTTCGTACGACATATATGCTGTACCTCATTGAAACCTAGTGAAGCTCTGAGCGTGAAGCCTTTATTTATTTTTGTGGTCTCTCTCTATCCTCCTCGGTAAACCTAACGTCGATACAAACAACAAAAGAACAGACTCAAGACAAGGAAAATAAAGCAGGCACATAGTAACACAATATTATCTACCAATACGAAACACGTGCCATGAATATTTAACATAATACGTACCTTATACCATAATACGTAACGTATACCATAATAACCTACGTAATATTCGTAATCCATGCGTATGATACCAAAGTGTTCTGCTCTTCAAACAATAAATGCTGCCTCTGCAGACTATGCTATAGAGTGTGATTTTTTTGTAAACTATCAACTCGTGGTAGGCTACTCATTTGCAATTTGCATTTCCATTGAAATAATAGGAATAAAAATATCGCCTTACAATAAAAATTTATAAAAGACTGGCTGTTACCCGCGACATCGTTTGCGTGGAAAAACAAATTTAAAAAAAAGTTTCCCATGTCCGTCTCTGACTCTTGAGCTATATCTATGCAAAAATCAGGTCGATCCGTTCAGTTCGTTCGATAATATTAGTTAGGATTAACAATTAATTTGGGTTTATTGAAATGATTACAAATTTTATTTGATTACCTTTCTCGTAGATAAAATATTTCAATTATGAAATATAGCTAAAAAAAAGCGAACGACATTTGTTTTTTTTTTCTTCTAATTAAGCTATGAGTTTAGAAATGCGCCTTTTTATGTGTGTATTTTTAGTAGTCGTTAAAATACAATATAACCCCCGAATACTGAAACGCTTTTTAACGTTAACAACAGATTAATTCTAATGCTGCCTTTGTCTGGCACTAAGCAAATGACAAAGGCAGCAACAGACTTAATCTGTCGTCAAAGTTAACAAGCGTTTCAGTATTCGGGGGTAAGAGTTATAAAATTATGGAAATTAACAACTTTTTTTACATTTAACTTAGATAGATAGATAGATAGAAACTCTTTATTGTGTACACCAAAATAATAATAACACACGTACAGAACTATCTTATAGGCTAGTGCCACAAGTGGCGGCCTTATCGCTAAAAGCAATTTCTTCCAGACTAGGTTATTTAGTGGCGACCACGAACCGGAAGACGCAGCGTAGACCTCCCACTAGGTGGACCGACGACATTGAGAAACTCGCGGGCAACCGTCGGATGCAAATGGCAAATAGTAAAGTTGAATTAGTATATAGAAGTGATCGCTTTTAGCGATAAGGATAAGTTGCTTACAGTTTTAAGACATTTTTGTCAAACTTCTGGTGTGAACAATAAAGAGCTTCTGTCTATCTACAATTTTAAATGGTAATGAGTGTATTGGGTTAGCTGTTTGTAATCACACTGTATTAGTGTAACTATAGTCTGAATAACCCACTCAATTTAACGTGAGTATTCCCGTTTTATTAAAATAAACTAAACTGTATTAGCGTTGTCTGAAGAGTCCTTTTGAAGCTCTTCAAACAACAAATGCGTAATAAATAATGATTTATTACGTACACAGGGCGAAGTTCGGAAATGTCGCTGTAAAAAGGTCAAATTACTCCATTTTATTTGATGAAATTGGTGTTCTTTGCCTTTATTTCCAGAGATAATGTTACAAGTGGCTACGAATTTCCAATAAAAACTCTGGTTATTTGGCAGTGATTTGGAATCTATGACCCGGAAAAGAAGTTTTCCGGGTCAAAGAATACAGCCCGATTTTTAAGCGTCGTGTTTTGAAAGAAAGTAAGGACATGTCTCACCACCTCAGTAGATTACCTACTTTCCTGTTAGTGCTAATTGGCTAGTAAAGTTCCAAAGTTTACTTTCATTATTGAGTTCTTTGGAACTCATATAGGGTTATATACTACTGGCTTTTTCGGTGAAAGAAACCATCGTGAGGAAACCTGCTTCTGGAGAAGAAATTCATTGGCGTTTGCGAATCTGCCAACCCGCACTGGCCTAGTGTGGATATGACCCAATCACCCTTCTAGAGGCCGATATCCCAGCAGTTTGGGCGTTAAAAGGCTGATGCAGATGTGACGGTTAGCGCTACTTGGAAATTTTGTAACTAGTACCTAGTACACTTACCACTTTACAGGTGATTAGCTCACTTGGGACTTTAATTGGAGATGATGAAAAGGCTTTTTAGTATGACACCGGTCAGACGGACACAAAGACGAACTGATGGACGTTCTGACGGGCAACAAGATATAGGATAAATCTAAAACTATATAAAATCCGTGACCGACTAACCTTAACACTACTCTGTCACACTGGGTGGCGGTTAGGAAGAAAGTTTCCTGACCGTCACATTAGTCTGACTACATATACGAAACTATAGTCGGAATAACCGACTCAACTATATCGTGAGTATTCCCGTTTTATTAAAACAAAATCTCTCCTTTTTGCTTGGCGGGTTCAGCAGGGCTATCCTGTAAGTCTGAAAGCGATCGCGAGAGGCTCAATATGGGTTGTATTTTGACATATGAAACAAATACTCAACTGTCAAATGCCAGTTTCGTATCCTGTAAGTCCAGGTTCGCTTAGCACACCATCGCATCGCTGTAAAAACATAGGCGCAATATTGCTACTCGTAATATTAACCTAATATCGATCAGAATTAAAAATAACAAACATCGTACTATAAGATCTTTGGTAATTTGTCACATACGTCGTAGTTTGTAATTTGAAATTATGCTGTACGTAACACGATATAGGGTTCACATTTAAACCAGTAGGTCTTAGGTAATTATTCACATACGTCGTAGTTTGTAATTTGAAATTATGCTGTACGTAACACGATATAGGGTTCACATTGAAACTAGTTAGGTAGTTCGTCAATTTCGTGGTTTGTCATTGGATAATCTGTTGTCATCGAGCTTGAACCTGACACGATATAAGGTTCACATTTAAATGGGTACTGCAGCATCTCCCACAACATGTAGGTCGGACCACGGTGCTAATCGCCCAAGTGCTCTAAATTAGTTGGGTCTTTCGCACCGCGCCGCGGTGTGAATCACCCAAGTATTTATTTGCCATTGGGTAATTCGGACCTCCGCCAAAAATAATGCTACCGGCGGTAATATGCACATTTTTATACTCACAGCGAGTGAGTATAAAAATGTGCATATTACCGCCGTATTATAACTACAATACCTTCCTTTTAGATTCGCTGTTGTCGGGTAAAGAACCGTGAATGATCTTTTAATAAAATGTTATTATTTACCGTTCAAGTAGTACACGAGCCAAGTTAGTTAGTCATTTTGTTAACAGGAAGTACGAAAATTATTCAAAAATATATTAGCAGCGCCCCGCGGTTTCCCCCGCTATTCTACAGAAGCCGAACATTTTCCAGGATAAAAAGTAGCCTATGTTTTAATTCAGGGTCTCGCAACGCGTGCGAGAAGGCGAGAGTCATCGCACTTTCACTGTCGCGCACAAGACGACACCTGAACTTTTTTTAATTAAGCACTTATCTCTCAAAAATCGGCTTAGTCCCATTGAACTACGATACCCTACTCCGAACTATTTATTGAAGAAACAATGAGGGTACAATGAAATCGGAAACCCGTACGTCGTAAAGTTGGCACCACCTGCTTGTAGGACTAGGGTTGCCGCGCAAAGTTATGCTAACGGCAGGGCTACCTTCAAATTTAGTTTGTCCCAGTTTGTGGGTTCCATTATAGTTATTGTGAAAGGACATTTGGTTCGAAATGAAAGGACGAGCTTGACCAATGTTTTATTAAGTGTTTGGAAATTAGAAATAGTAACAAATGTTTGAGTAGCTATATTTATTTCTATTCAGCTCTCTAGCTCGTAAACTGAGAGTAATAGTGAGTAAATTTGTTTTGCAATTTTGAGCGCTGCGAATTAATGATAAATCTATCATCAATTCGCAATGAAATGTAATGTAATGAAATCTATTAATAAAAAATATCATAGACTACCGTATCATCATAATATATACACTTAGAGCAACACAGGCCTCTGGCCGTTCGGGCCGATACCGGGTTGCTCAGTGTATATAAACCACGGCCACTCCCCGCCCCCCGCCAATTCAAGATACCTCACCCGCTCCTCCGCGCGCGCCCTCAGTTTGTTTGCTTTTGTTTGCACGATTCAAGTCGAGTATAAATTTTATGAAAAAAAAATAAGAATTTATATTTGTTTTACTTATTTTAATCGAAATTTGATTTATTTAAATTTAATAAAATTACTTTTCATTCATTTAATTTTTAATTATATATAAATGTTATTTAATAAAAAAAAATGTATTTTTAATTTAATTGTGACATGAAATGTCAAAAAATGAAACTGCTTATTAAAACTTTTTATTTTATCTGCTCACTAGTGTTGTAGCGCTACTAGGAGTTTTAAAAGGTCGATCTGTGATGACCCTGGTGTTACAGGTACCATAGGCGACGGTGATCGCTTACCATCTGTGTGTTTGGAGTTTTAGCGGGAACGTGAAGAAATCATGTCGCGTCATTATATTATTTTCCATTACTTGTGTTATTTCGAGTGTTAATGTGTAAAAACTGTGAATTTTTACCCGTTAAGTGTTCGTGAACATGCACGAGTGTTGGTGAATGGTATAATGTCGTGAAACGTGAATTTTCGTGTTGTTTCCAAAACTCCATAGAAGGTTCTAGTAAAGTTTTCACCACTTTACTGGGGCATGACTTGGACTTGACCGTGACTTGCTTTGCTCGCCTTCGACTGTGACTATGACTTATTTGACAATATTCACCAAAACTTGAAAAAATATGAGTGTACTTGACACTGGCAAATGCATAAGACGTGCGACGCCAAAATCCTCTTAGGAGGAAAAAAAAAAAAACTGTGTTTGCAAAGTAAGTTAGAAAAAAATATCACACGTACTTATCTGAATCCAGAAACGTGTGATCCATTCAGTGCAAGAGTGCTAACAAAAAAAAATATTTTCCTCGAAAGTAGTAAGTAAAGCACTCGGAACAACATACGAACGCGACCGACGTTCCCGTCGGTGAGTAGGCAATGTACCTCAGATGAATTAGGGTGTCTACACATGGCCCGACCCGACATCGCTTGAAAGAGATGGCTATATAGAAGTTTCTGGGGAAGCGAAAGGGAGAAGCTATAACCTTAATAGTTTGTTTCTTTTGCTCCCGTGAAATTCAAATCTAGCTGTTCCTTTCACACGATGTCAGGTCGGGCCATGTGTAGACACCCTTCGGTACCTACTAATTCTATGGGTACAACTTCATTTTACTTTGGTCGAAGGAAACAACACAGCTTCGTGCATAAAACCAATATTTCTTCTAGGTATAGACATTGACAGTAGACATTTTCCTACCAACTTTTTACCGCAGCCTTAGCTGTCACTTGTAATGCCTTTGACAAATGCGCACACGAATAACGTCCCGTTTATAAATTGCGTTCGCGTGAAACGTGTCCATAAACGTTCGAGACAAAAATACTAAAGCAGTTCAAGATTAGAGTATACCGCGTACTTGACCTTACAAAAAGCGGTAACTGTTTCCCACCCCTAAGTAAAATGAATGGACTGGCCCTATCCATACAACTTTCTTAAAAATAACAAGTCAAAACAATCGTATTTCAATTCTTCAATATGTAATTAAAAGTATAATATAGTACATTTGTCAACGTACGTATCGCTTTTCACAGACTGAGAGCGACTGAAACATTGTGTGCGCCGGCGCTCAGTTTGAAGTCTTCAAAATGCTCTTACGTGGGCCCGTCTATTCATTTTACTTCGGTCGAAGCGAATAGGTTTATTTTTTTTAATTATCGCAATATCTTCGTAATTGTATATAGGCACCCAAAGTGACGAATTTTTTGCGTTGAAATTATGACGAAGGAAAGTCGTTTTTTATTATTATAGCAAAAATATTATTTTTTTAAACAGAATCTATCAGCGTATATAATTATTTATCAAAAGATTTTGATAAAATTTAAGGGGTGACCAGTACTCCCCAAAAAAAAATCATTAAAATAAGTGCGTAAATTTACTAACTCTCTCTAACGCATGCACGGGCAGCAGAGTGACAGCAATACAATTCTCAAATAGCTACTGCGCCAAAATCTTACAGTAGGTCGACCCTCTTAACAGACGATAAGAAAGTGTATGAATATTTTGTACCTATATAAAGAAATATATAATATAATTATTTAAATACATACACTCACTATATTCACAATATTCATATACAAGACCTATACATACACTATATTCACACACACAATTCAGTAAAAAACACATGTGTCATCGTGACCACACTATGTGATATCAAGTATAAAATATTTAACCGATTTTATTTTAATAAAACGGGAATACTTACGTTAAATTGAGTCGGCTATTCCGACTTTAGTTTCGATATCATTCGGTGACCTTTATCAAGGAATGCTATAAGCGGGACGCGGGCGCGCGACTTTGTCTTGCCTTTAACAATATATTAACTATAATTATATCATTAATATATTTAGCCGGTTTTGGCGGAAATCCATCGTTATTACACATTAACACTCGAAATAACACAAGTTTTGGAAAGTAATACGATGACGTGACATGACTTCTTCGCTTTCCCGCCAAAACTTAAAGAGGTGTTATTTTCGTGACACCGATTCCATGTAGGTAAATAAAGTATTGTGACACAAAATCCTTTCTCTCCGAGCCAGTATTTGTAATTTTGATCCTGCGCCATTTGTAACAGACTACGCGCCTACACCTTAGAAAATTCGGTCTATTTCTCTGATTCCCAGCCTATTACGACCTACTTAAAGGAAGCATTTTGTCAGACCGACCAAAATAATCTGTAGAGTTGGTAAAAAAATATTTCTACGATGATGTTCTTGGTCTTATTCCAAACTGTGAAGGTGGCTCCATCACTCAACTGCACAGATAAATTGGTTTATAGCTAAAAGGCCGCAGAAGTGAAAATGTTGTACTTACATTGGAGTTGTGGCCTCTTTGTGTCAAAAAAGGACAGCTTTTTCGTTACTAATATTTATTGATGTTTATCGAACGAATAAAGGCTGAAAAATGTAGGAAATATTAAGGATTGGAAATACGCGTGGCTTTTTACCGATACGGAAAAATTAATAACAGGACATAGAGTAGACGCCTAGGCAGAGGCGGATTTACATAATATTTTCCAAGTATAGGCTGTTAAACTTTTGTCGCCCTGATGTAAAATCCAGGTAAAATTAAAACATCCGGGTTATATACATAAGTAATGTAGGTATAATTTTCGCAATCACTATCACTATTATACACTATTTTCACGCGCTTCGGTCGTCAAAAGCAAAGTGCCCGCCCGAGCCCGCGCTCTGCCAAGTGTTGCCAGGTAAGGGCTCACTGAGTCCCCAGTAAAAAGGAGACAAAGCTACCTCAAATTTTAGACAAAATACATTGAAACCTTACACTTTAACTCTACAATAATTAGCCCAGTGAAGTTACGGGACTTATAGCCCAGTATATTTAGCGTTTGACCCGAAAGTAACAAATAACAGATATTTTTTTCTGTACATATTTGTAGAACCAAAGTTAACTGGGCTAAATTCAGTGCCTAGTTCATTTTTGTAATGCAGCAATTTATTTTTGTAATTATATAAAAATTGTTGATGTTCGTTCAAACATAGTGCAAAATAGTAGGCTTAAAGTCTACGACAGCATATTTAGGGGGCGGCAAATTTAGGGCCATTTATTTAAATCAACCACAAACAATTTTTTTTTAAATAATCCCTACATTTTGCGCCCCTTCAGTCAGCCTGCTGGTAAATCCAACACAGCACTGAGCTGACAAATTTTTCAGTTTTTATGTGATTTGAATGTACTCGGACGACAAGAATAGAGTTATACGCTAGTATATTCGTGTGAGCAAGACAGCAATGTACCGCGCAAATCTGTAGTGTTTCGTTGAACTCGGTTTTGTCAGGCTCACAGATTTAGCGACATAAGTTGGTCTTAAAAAATCAGACTTATCCCCGAATACTGAAACGTTTGTTAACTTTGACAACAGATTAATTCTAATACTGCCTTTGTCTGACACTAAGCAAATGACAAAGACAGCAATAGACTTAATCTGTCGTTAAAGTTAACAAACGTTTCAGTATTCGGGGGTACATGTTCTATTTATTTTTACCTGACTGCCCAAGGAGGATTGTTTTTGGGTTGTCCCTAAGTATTTGTATGTGAGTATGTTCCTATATTACCTCCTGTAGCATAAACGGTTTGACCAATTTTGATTAGTGAAGTGTCATTGGATTCCTCATTACGTCCGGAGTGACATAGGCTAGTTACATTTTGCAGTCGGGTATTTTGTTTTCTTTTAATAATATTAAGCACTTGTTTGGTTAATGGATGTACATACGTCTATTAGTCTATATTATAGCTTCTGGTGATGAGCCAATTACTTTTCCAGATCAAGAAATTGACTTTGGCTTTGTTTTGTTTCAGATGACATGAGAACGAAACTGAAAAACGACTACACATAAATTAGAATTTAGCTATTTATAATACAAAACACTGACAATAAATCACGCCAAATTGTTGTTAGTATTAAAATAGGATAAAATAGCAACTTTAGTAACCTACTTTTAAATAACTACCGAAACAATAAATAATCAACAAACACAACAACAACAGTAAAATCAAAGACCGATAATTTTAAATTCCGAAGACATAGCGTTTACGATTATAAACAAATAAAAAACTGTTTGACGTTGACATATAAACTTTTAAAATTTTAAAATGAGTATTGACTCGTTGTGTTCGGCCAAGAAGCTCAACTTGGAGAGAGCTACGAATTTCATGAGGCAGTTCAGAGATCCTGACTCGAGAGAGCTGAAGAAGTTGTCTGCAAACCAGTTTATGGAAGTTTGGAGTCACTACGACAAAGATGGTGAGTTTCTCTTCTTATATTTTGACTCCAAACATTGTGTATTTAGCCAGTGTCAAGTATTGTGATATTTCAAGTGAAGTCAAATATTTCAAAATAAAAACAAGTCTCAGTCATAGTCTAAGTAAAGCAAAGTAAGTCACGGTCAAGTCCACGTCATGCCCCAGTAAAGTGGTGGAGACTACTAGAGGTATCTATGGAGTCTTAGAAACAATACGAAGAGTCGCGTTTCACAACATTATACTATTCACCAACACTCGTGCACGTTCACGAACACTTAATGCATAAATCCACCATTTTTACTCATTAACCCTCGAAATAAAACAAGTTTTAGAAAATAATACAATGACGCGTCATGACTTCTTCACGTTGTCGCCAAAACTCTAAGTACGGAGGTTGTTGATCACCCTTATCAATGTCAAGAATCGATAAAACTAGCTTAACACATTGTACGATCAATAGGTATAGCTCAATCTCCTTAACGAGACTCTATAAACTTTAATACTGTAGCACAACTAGTATCAAATAAACTTTCGTAATGTATTCGATGGACAATGTACGAAAATTTAGTTTCCATTTACGCCCGATTAGTAAGGCGCTGTTCCATTTTTCATAAGTTTTGCTATCGAATACGCACGAAACTTTTTTCGACAGCAGTAGTTATGCTAGTGCCACATGCTGGGCCCCTATTCGGAGAAATGACATTTTATCTCGGTCACTGTCTCTCTAATTTAGAATTTAATGGGAGTGAGAGTGACCGAGATAAAATGACATATCTCCGAATAGGGTCCCTGGCAAGACTCGAAAAGCCTAAATCAGTGTGACCATCCTGCCCAAAGGTGGATGAAAATACAAAAAAATAAAAAAAATAAAAGCTCCCGTAAAATTCAAATCTAGCTGTCCCTTTCACACGCTGCCAGGTCAGGCCATGTGTAGACACCCTGAGGCTTGCGGTACATATACCGCCAGCAAATAAAAGTAAATATAAACCGCCTGCTGTCCGCTCACGTTCACGTACACTTAATGACAAACAAACAAAGATCTCCGAGTCCCTTCATGATTCACCAGAGCAGGTAACGACGTAAAGAGTTCACAAAAAAATGGTATCGCCACATTAGGCATTTAGTATGAATTAGGCGTCCATGGCGGGACAAATTGACAATCGAGAAATGAAGAATGAGAATCTTTTACAGCAGCTCAATTTATTTTCGTCAAACGTCGGAAATCCAACCGCTTTTTACATTTCCCTACAAAAAGAGGAGAGGAGAAATGTTTTCCTTTTTTTTTGCTCCGCGTTAAAGGCCTTGCAAACAACCAGCTAAAACTCGGTGATCCATCAAGTCGTGGTGAACACAAAATTTCAATTTGTACAAACTTATTGCTCGAATGTTTATTGTTAAATAAAAGCCCGCCAAAATACATTTTGTAATGATGGATGGGGGAAATCTGTATTCGTTTGTGGAACGCAATATTGCTAACCGATCAAATATGAAACGTTGTTTGGTTTTGAAATGTGTCGTTCTTCAGACTCAAACGACACATTTCGACTGCGACGGTGGAGTTTATTTTATTTGCGACGTCATCATAAGAAATAGTCCGTTTCCTCGAGTATTAGATAATGTGTTATATTGGTGGATAATTAAGTTACACTGTCTACGACCCGGTGCGGTTGGCGGATACCCACGAAAACTATTTTTTGTCTAAATATGTGCAGTCGTTACAAAGTTAAGGAGAAACAAACATACTATCTTCAAAACTTTGTTTTTTTTTGATACTAAAGGGAGCTGATTTTGAAAAAAAAAATATATTCTTATCTTTTTTCTGTCTGTTGAGTATTCATACCAAGTCTGGTATTAATCGAACCAGAGAATTAAAAGTTATATACAAACTTTAACATCCCATTTCACCCCTTAGGGATTTATTTTCGATAAATTCTTTCTTTGTGTGCATCTACACCCCTCAATAAACATACCCTCCAAACTTCAAATCTCTACATCTAGCGGTTTAGGCTGTCGTTGTGTATAGGTCAGTCAGTCAGGACAAAGCCTTTTATAGGTATATATATAGAAGATTAGATTGCAATATACGTCGTAAAAAATATGGTTCCAAATATAATGTTTTCAACGTCATCTTTAGAGAACCTAGCGAGTTTTGTGAATAAAATATAAAATTGATAATTTTACTGATATTACTAATGCAAAAATATTCATAACAAGTCGCGTTTTTTCTCCGTACCACCACGAATGAGTCAGCTTGGGTTTCTATTTCAAGTCAACCAGAAATAGTGACAATCATGCGACATCTTATTTATTTATTTTTTTACCGGCCTGGATATCATGTCCTTTTGGCCGTCACTTGAATGTCAGAATCCTAGATTAGCACAACACTAAATTCTATCCGTGATACCACGTGATACGTCCTTACCAGTACTACAACTGAGTTACCCATTTTTTGTTTTAATAAATATGAGCTACGCATCTTTCTTAGGACGTTAGAACACATAGTATAGTTTCTCTATGGTTCGTATTAATTATTATTCTTAAATTCCCTTCCCTTCCTCCCTTGGCATTTTCTTTGTTTATGCCATTATCTTATTGTCTTTCTCTTGTGCTAGCCGCATCGTGGTATTTTACTTACAAATATTCAACTATGTTTGAGGAAAATAACTAAATTTACTTATTTTTGTGGCAATTTTATTCTATACGTAAAAGCTTTTGTACAATAAATCGTGCGAGAAATATACCTCGGCGAGTGACCTACTTGCGACCTACGACTATAGGTATGATAATGAGATCTTTCATTTGAATCCGTGAGGAATGCGTACGGATGTGTCAAACCCACTTATTTACAAAAGCGTTTATATAATATCATTGGCTTATACAAATAAAGTGGTTTTGGTGCCAACCTGAAAAAAACATATTTCGTATCGCTTTGTAATATTTTGCAAAACTTGTGTTCTTTCGAGTGTTCAGGTGTATTTGGTAGACACAGATCACACCCTAGATTCTGCATTCAGAACGCTCGAAGCGCACCACACATCAGTCTAAATACATTTATAAGAAATTACTCTGATTGGTTGATTGTTAGGCGCGAGTAGGCGTAACCTTGAAATAGCCAATGAGAACGCTTGGTCGCACTCCCCGCGACCCGCGCCTTCTCAAACTTTGGTGACTTTTTGTAGGAACAACGAATCTCGTAATGCGGTATCTAGTGTGATCTGTTTTGGTAGATCATTATCCATTATGTGACCATTATCCATTATCCAGCATAAACCACTTTACTGAAGTATGACTGAAATCGACTAAGACTGACTGAGACTGGTTCTATCCCACAAGCGCACATTGAATAAGAAATATATATTAATTAATATAATATCAGAAATATTTTAGGGAAATTTTCTTTTTGATATATTTTAATTAAAAAAACTATACAGAAACAACGGTGGACGGGTAGCGTCCTCTTAGTATAAATGGTGAACCGAACATTCTTCGATCTCCAAGCCGCCTGCCAAGCGTGGGGACTATGACAACTACCCCTTAATAGAGCGGAGGCTTCGTCCAGTTGTGAACGTCTAAGAGCTGCTAAGAAGAGCGAAAGACTAACCCCCGAATACTGAAACGTTCGTTAACTTTGACAACAGATTAATTCTAATACTACCTTTGTCTGGCACTAAGCAAATGACAAAGGCAGCAATAGACTTAACCTGTCGTCAAAGTTAACAAACGTTTCAGTATTCGGGGGTAAGGGTCTTAACTAGGCCACCACGTGACCTAACCTTAAGTTGAGTGGCACAACTTCAATTCGTTTCGTGTCTCGGTCCTCTCCACTTTATTTACAGCTTTCCATCTAAGACGGATTGAGTGTGTGCCTTTGTAAAGTAATTTTTAAGATCACAATTTGAAGGCACATTTTATACAAATAAAATCCAGCCTTTTTATTTATTCAAGAACTCGCAGGCAAAGACGGGCGCGGAAATTTGACAGCTCCAGGTAGCCCAACCACTGAAAACATTCGAGGACATCGTTGTACTCTCCAATTAAACTTTTACTATGGGACCAAACATGAAATCGAGGAAAAAATAACAGTTGTCCCATAGAAAAATATCATTCTTCTTTGACAAAATGTATGAAACAACTGATTTTTTCGATATTTTTTTTTAATGTTTCTGACTGACAGTCGCTCGAACCAGTTCAACTCGCTCGTCGCTATTCGGCATCACGCGTCTTTGGGGCAGGTCCTTGAGTAGTTGTTCTCAGTTATATCGCCAGAACAATTAATTATTAAAAGGTGTAGGGCCTTCGCCTTTGGGTTTCGGCCTTTAGAAATGTCGATAAACACGCTATAATTAGTTTTAGCGTAATTTCTCATTTTGATATAAGTATTATTGACCGAGCGAAGAAAAGGTCTCAGAGTTTACTGGGACAAATCGGCATTTGTATGTATGTTTGTATGTTTGAATGTTTGTATGTTTGTATGTATATTTGTCCGATGATAAGTAGCGAACCGTTGATCCGATCTTCATGAAATTTTGGACACTGGAAACCCTCCGCCAAAATAAAATAAATGTATAGTTAAGGGGATTTCTAGATGTTTTCTCCAATAATATCCTTCCGCCTCTTAAATGGGATGCTAAGGGGATTTCTGGACAATGTTGGTAAATACACTAAATGTGGACCCAAAAACTAAGAAAAAATAATGAAACTTTTTGCTTCATGTTTCATAGCCTTTGATTTTAATTCGTTTGCTCGGAATTCAAACTCGGCACTCGAACACAATAACAATATTTTATCTACTCTCTTGTAGTTGTAAAACATTTGTCTGGACTAACTCGGATTTATGTTAGAACCCTTGCTATATAATCAAATTGCAAAAGTGTAAACCACAATTTCGCTAAAAGTAGTTTTATGGCTCGATATTTTAGGATCCAAGAAAATTAACTTGCCGAATTCAGTGTCGCTATCCCGAATTTACATTACTTTTCCCCGGCGAGATGGTTCTTTGGAACTTTCGCATTCGGTTCCAAATAAAACTTTCGCGACTCAAACTACGATTCGACTATACTCGAGAACGGGGGAGCCACCATGCTATGTTCTGAACAAAATTGACTGGCCCCGGTAGAATATTTTTAGTTCCGTAATTTTACCAACTCTAGAGATAAATTAGTCTGTGACTGAGGTGGCCGATAATGAATACCGCCTCATTTCATAGAAAATTATGGTCGACGCGAAAGTTTTTGTTAACTTTCCTACTTGTTTGGTCTGAGATAAATAAGCAGGAATCTATAAACAGAGTTATAAGGAGAGGGTACGCTAAGCCGAAAGGGGCTTAAAGAATTCATGATTGTGTATAACTTTTACTATGGGACCATCCCTGAAATCGAGAGAAAAATATCAGCTGTTCCATACATTTTGTCGAGTGCCATTGAAATTTTTCTATGGAACAGCTGGTTTTTTTTTCCTATACATACACACATAACATACTAACGTTTCAAGTTAAATAAAAGCTTGTGAAAATAGAAGTTAAAGGCACACATTTTTCTATTTCCAGGTAATGGGTACATCGAGGGTACGGAGCTGGACGGCTTCCTCAAGGAGTTCGTGTCTAGTGCCAACTTCACGGACATCAGCCCTGATGTGAGTACCTATCTAATACTGATCTTCGAGCACAGATCGACAGATACTGACAGATCTTATATGAGCAGCCTCCTCCCAAACTCAGATCAAAAAAGGCGTCAGTAACTTTGAAGACGTTCGCCTTTCCGAGTTAGACCTCAATCGTCAAACTCACAAGAAACAACCTAACTACACGTACAACAGCGCGGGTCAGCTTTACTGTGCGACATGTGACCGGGTGCTCAACACGAAGTTTGGATTTATAAAGACATCATCATCATCATCATCATCATTTTATATAATAGAATCAAACGTTACTTTGCAGAAGCTTATCTTTAAAACATAAATATTTATTGGAATTTACTAAAGTTACAATAAAATATAAACTGCCTAGAACTACAAATAAAATATCGCATTTAGGTCGCCGTCTGCGAGTAAGATGCCCAAAAAGCTGGCGACCCCGCTGGCCGCTGGCCGCTGGCATGGCCAAACTTAGGACTTGCGCACGTTGAACTAGCGTGCCTATGTTGGCCGCCAGTCGTTTGCGCGGGTATGACGTGTGACTTACCTAAACCACGTAATTTTTTTTTCTTTTCTGTGCCTGAAACCGCGAGAGAAACGAACTACTGCACACATGGATCTTTCGTCTAAGACTGCACACGTTCGATATTGCTGCGAGTGACAGTCGCGCGCGACCTTTTTTTTTCTCTCTTATGTTTTGGCTCCACACGCTGCGTATTTAGCCAGTGTCTAGTATTGTAACGTTTTGAGTGAAGTCAAATAAGTATTTCACAATTAAAAAAAGTCTCAGTCATAAGTCTAAGTTCAAGCAAAGTATAATATTCTTAAGGTATTTATTTTTTGAGAAATAGTTTTAACGCGATTTCATGTTTGGAGCCTTACACAGATCAACCTAGATTCCGCACTCAGGACTAACGAAAGCGCAACAAAACTCCTATTTACATGTATTTTATTAAAATTATTTTTATAAGTGAACTTAGAGTTTCCACCTATCACAACCGGTAGATCTAAGTGTTTTTTTTCCACTTATCCCTACCAGTAGGGATACCTTGGTAGGGACAGGTGTACCAGGCGATAAAAATTTACTCTCATTGGTTGATTGCTACATGCGAGTCCCCGTAATTTTAATTGCTTTTTAGTTGTTAAAACGATCTCTTAACGCGGTATCTAGAGTGATTTTGTGGTCGCGAAATTAAAGTTGTTTATAATTACTAGAACAATGATATCCTAAAATTATATCTCTCATCTAACCGAATATCCAGTGACAATGTCTATCATTATTTAATTGCTTTCATGCGGTTAAAAGCCATTATCATTGTGGTGAATCCTTGTGCAGACCTGCTGACTTATCTGTATAATAATAAACAAATTATTTTTCCAGACAAGCTTTTATAAAATCCGCTTTTATAAATAAGCTGATCAAAATGATTAAAAACTCCATCAATCTACTGTTAGTTACTGAGCTGTTCCGTTTTCCACCTTCCGTATCCATCATCATATCAGATCGCTGTCAGAATATTGTATTGTCCTCGGAACTTGTCATAGGCATGCAAAATATCAACTCAATTGAACAAGACAGTAACTAGTCTAAAATTGAGTTGCAAGATTTCATACATACAAATATTGCAACTTAAATGAAATCCTAAATGACAAATTAAAATGCAATTACATACTTCGACTTTTGGTCAGTTGACTGAGGTGAGATAATATATGTACAAGGAAATGGAAAACAAATTAAATCAAACATTAATTTGATAAAACGCTATCAGAAATTTATTTATTATTTATTTATTTTATCGGATATTTTATTTAAGTATGAGGGTTCTCAAATTTTTTATGTTATTGTGTTTTATGGCAGCGCGTTGCGAATGTGGATACCGCGACAAACTTACAATAGCTTTGCGGTAATCCATTTCTTAAAAAAAAATGTAACTGTGTAATGAATAAAAGAAAAAATATTAAAAAATATGATGTCGTGCCCATATTTTTGGCCGAATTGTCGCGTTTAATTGCATTAAATGCAAAGACATTTTATACTAAAGACAGCGATGAAAAACTGGCTATTTGAATTCGGCTCCAATGCAATTCCACGCCGGCCGCTTTCGAGTGCGAAAGACGATGCGAATGTGATCGAAACTATAGTAGGAATAACCGACTCAATTTAACGTGAGTATTCCCGTTTTATTAAACCAAAATATACTTTTTTGTTGCCTTGACCCGTATGGATAAAAACCATTAAAGGAAAGCGCATTTCAGTGTTATCACCGTCCCAACGTAAACGACCTGACCACTTAACAATAATTTACCTTCCAAAAATACGAGTATAATATCAGACGAGTATTAAAACGTCCTCAGTAGCAAAAGGTCAAAATGAAAACAGCAAGAATTCTAACACTTTTACTTGTATTATTTTCTGTCTGACTGGAAGAATCTAAATTGAAAGTCAAAAAACGAAGCTATAATTTTCATTCCGAAGAAATCCCTAAAGATTCGAGATTCGAAAATAAATATAATAGTGCCATAAATTTCGATATGGAATTTAACTCGGATATCGTTGGTGTCCTGGGAGATCGAGTTACAGAAGATTCTTTTGAAGACTTTATTGAAGGTGGAAGAAAAGAGGATTCATCGAATCCTGAAATTATAGCGAGAGCGTCGTTCGTTGGAAGCAAATGTCCCACAGGACGTGTGAGATTTGGCACAATGTGTGTTAGTATTGCTTGATAATAAGCCAATAAAATGTAATTGAGCTATTGAGAGAGTATTTCGAGAGAGAGATAGCGCTATACACTTTCGCGCGCAGATGAAAAGGCGCGCTAGTCAAAAAAACAGATAATTGCTAATTACATGTAAACCAGGAAAGAAAACGATTATTATCACCTCTCTATTAGTGTAATAATCATTTGAATATACACCAGGAGTTCCGAGCGCCAGCGAAAAATGTGTGTAAATCGGAGTCATCAATGTTTTTTTTTTTTTAAAGAAAATGTCATGTAATCATGTTTCCCCGCCATGCAATACTAGAATACTAGATTACCGAACATAAAAAAAACCTATATCCCAAAATAAGATTTTTAATCTACATAACTAATGAGGGGCACTAAATAGAATAAACAATTTTTCATCAAAGAAGCCCGTTAATATCTACGTGCTAGAGGCGACACCACAGTACATTACCCCTTCCATACAAATCCTCTCCATGCTAGGGTTGCCTGGAAGACATCGCTTTAAGCGATAAGGCCGCCAGTTGTTACACTAGTTTTAAGTTGTTTTTTGGTCATTTGTATGTTATTTCTGGTGTGAACAATAAAGATTTAGCTATCTATCTATCTATCTATCTAACTACATTGCAATCTTATAGTTATTCGAGATGGGGACGATAAGTCCTGCACTGACGTCCCTCCCGCATGGGCTGTTTTGTGCATTTCCCCCAGCCAGCATCTACCCAAGCCATCTCAGCTCCTTGAGAAGGAGCTCCATACAGGAGCGAGCTTTTAGCTAGTCGAAATAACTATTACACAAGAAAAATCTAGTCTAGATCTTCTATTCCTAATTTTTCCCCGAGCTTACTTCACAAAGTACAGAAACTGAATGAATAAGTATTAAACTTGAGGAGTCATAAAACCCAAGAGCGGTCAAGTGTTCTAGCCTCGTCGGATAAAGCAGGGTATTCACTGGGAGATAAGTGTCGCACATTATTGTTGGTCCCTAATATGTACATAATGATATTTATGGCCAATAAATATTTCTGATATTGAATTGGAAAACTCTTTTTTGAAGTCTGTAAATTCGAAATTCTATGTGATTATGGCCGCATTTTATTTCGCCTTGCGACTTCACACTCACTACTTTCTAAGGCATGCCATGTAAACACTACGGCATAGAGTCCAAGGACATGTACGCTACATTCACGTGAATTTTCCGCGACTGTTCCGGGAGCTCTGTCGACCGACATTTTGCTCGTCCACACACACAAATTGTGGTCGATATGTCGACCCAGGATATCACACTACTGCCATTTGCAAAAGTCACGGATCACAGAGCTACACGCAACCTTGCTAAGCAAATACTGTCCGGAATCGTCGCTCGACTGCTAGGCCGCACGACATGACTGTGCCACTACACGTGAATGTCGCTTGCAAATGACTCGAAAACATCGTCGGGGTGACAAGGTCGCGCGACAAATGACCCGCAAATGTCGACAAAAGTGTGATAGTGAAAACGTGGCATGTACTGTCCAGTGTCCACGATTTTTACTCCTGGTGTACACACGGCTTTATTATTCGATGTTATGAGTTTGTTTGTCTGGTGAGGATGTATAACACTTTCGACTTCTGACCTTTCCTAGGTGAAGACTATTAGTAATAATGACATGGATTGATGTGTTTTTCTCTCTTAGATATTGTATTTTGAACACGAATCAGTGCTTTTATCATATTGTTTCTCTAATTCTCAAGAAGATTTGTGGCGTGGCAAGTCAAACATTTTTTCAAATGCATGTCGTTACATGCGCGTGGTTCATGATAGGATTCCGTAGCTATCAAATCCTTAATTTTTCAATATTTTGTCTTGTATCCGGTATAATGTATGCAGGGTTATAAGGAAAGGGCGTATGCTTATTCGAAAGGATGCATATTACTCATGATTTTGAACAACTTTTACTATGGGACCAACAACAAAATCGCGAAAAAAAACCGCCGTTCCATACATTTTGTCGAGTGTCAGTGACATTTTTCTATCGAACAGGTAATTTTTTTCTCGATTTCATGGTTGGTCCGATAGTAAAGGTTGTTCATAAAACTATGAACCCTATTCGGCTTAAGGAAGGGGTCCTTATAAACTTTTAAACTAGTTGTTACCCGCGACTTCGTTCGCGTGGAGATAAAAAAGTATCCTATGTCCAAGACGGACGTCTTTATGAAATACACTAAATCCTCCGTTTAGTCGTGATAAAAATCCAGACGGAGACAAAGTTACTTCCTATTGTTCGCTAGATGGCGTTGATCCATTTTTGGGCATTTTTTGACGTTATGTATGGACTGAAAGTTGACAGTTGTCGTTTTTTTCAGTCGACAGTTGAATCGCGCTAGCGAAGTTTTGTCCTCGAGAAGAATGTATTTATTTTCATACCTCGAAGCTATATTGATGGTCCTGACACGACTGCGGCTATATTCCTCTGAATTATTGACCGAGCGAAGCGAACTGCTTAGAGTTTACTGGGACAAATCAGCATTTGTAAGTATGTTTGTGTGTATATTTGTCCCATGATAACTTGCGAACCGTTAATCCGATCTTCATGAAATTTTGTAGGCAAGTAGTTCATTTCAATACAATGTTTCAGTTTGAATATGAGCTGAATCGGTTCAGGGGTTGTGAAGATATCGGGATCGCGAGGTCTCAGTTCGCCGCGAACTACTAGTTATATTAATTAGAATTAGTAAGAATAAGGATAGGATTTAGGATGTATGTTTGTGTTTTTATATTATTATCTCCTGTAGCCTAAACGGCTAAACCGATTTTAACAAGTGAGGTGTCGTTGGATTCCTATTTATGTCCTGATACTCTACATACACTTTGCAGTCGGATATTTTGATTTACTTTTAATAATAATAGGTTCTTGTTGGCTGGCTACAAGCCAGACAAGATGTCAATTAGTGAGAAAACTCGACAACCTCGTAGATAATGCAATAGCGAAGCAAGCTTACAGGAAGCAATTTTACAGCTTCGCTGTGCAGTTATTGTCGTGAGATTGAAACTGCTCGAGTTTTAAACTGAAAATATCGCAGAAACGGGCAAACTGAGGGCCTGGAGTTGGAACATGAAGTCATGTCGCGTCATTGTATTATTTTACAAAACTTGTGTTATTTCGAGTGTTCATTGTAATGGATTTTTATCCATTATGTGTACGTGAACGTGCGCGAGTGTTGGCGATTAATATAATGTCGTAAAACGTGACCTTTCGTGTTTTTTCCAAAACTCCATAGAAATCTCCAGTACCAATTACTAGGGCATGACTCGTACTTGACCGTGACTTACTTTGCTTGATTTAGATTGTGACTATTTGACTTATCTTGAAATATTACAATACTTGACATTGGCTAAATAAACCGTGTGAGCACCACAGGCCTGCGGCCGTTCGGCCCGGTACCGAGTTGCTCAATAGTGCAGCCTAATACAAACGATTATAATAAACTTAGCTTATCTGAACCTATTTATTACCACAAAGTTTGTTTCAATAAATTAGTATAAAACGCAATGCAAAAATTTGAATTTGGCGCGCTGTGCGAATAACAAACACGGCGCTACCAAATAAGTGAATATGAATAAGCCTATGTTTAAGTTAATAAACGCATTTTTCATTTTATTTCATTTGAATATGGGATAAGGATATTTATTTGTTAACAAGAGATCAGGAGAGTAAAATTCATTTCTGTTCCGGTGCCGGGTTTGTTCGCGAGAAAGCGCAGGATTCAAATCCTAACTTCTAACTAATATTATAATTCAGAGGTATAGCTATAGCCGCAGTCGTATCAGGACTTAAGGAATTAAGCTTCGAGGTATAAAAATGAATACATCCGTCTCGAGCGAAAAGCTTCGCTTGCGCGATTCAGAACTCCCTACAACTGTCAGTCCATACCAAAAATAAAAAATGCACAAAAATCAACGCCATCTAGCGAACTATAGGAAGTAACTTTGTCTCTGGCTGAATGTTTGTTGCGTTATCACGGCTAAACGGCTGAACGGATTTTGATAAAATTTGATGGTTACTGTATATCACAAAGACGGACATAGGATACTTTTTTTATGTCCACACGACCGAAGTCGCGGGTAATAACTAGTGAACTAGTGCTCTAAAAAAGCAACATTTTCGAGCGAGAAAAGTGAAAAAAATCTCCTCGTTTCCTAAAAAAAAATAATGTAAAAGTCACTGATGTTTTCTTTAAAAGATAAAAAAGACGCTTACCGAGTTTTAAATTTAGAAAAAATGTTCCTAAATCCTAATTCTTCAAGTAAGTTTTTGATTCGAAGCTATTATTTCCCAGAAGTTGTGAATGGATTTCAACTTGAAAGATTGCCGCTTATCGAATCGGAAGTTTTGATGAGTTTTGGGGATTTTAATCAAACTGAGAAATGTGAAACTTGGTTGAACATTCTTTTGTTTTTTATTTGTCAGATCTATCAAAGCGGGTGATAAAAAGGCCAACGACCAAAGGGTGCTTTGCTTACCTCGGGCAAATAATTAGCGGTGCTACCAGGTAACCAGGTAACCTCATCTGCTTTTGGGTATACATTGTATACAAGTTGTTTCTAAAAGCAGTGACAATATTGAAAGGTATGTACTCATCATTATGAACAACTATTACTATAGGACAAACCCTAAAAACGCGAGAAAAGTCTGCCCTTCCATGGAATTAGCCACTCACCTCCGACGAAATTAACAGCAGATTTTTATTTCGCGGTTTCAGTGTTGGTCCCATAGTAAAAGTTGTTCATAGTGATGTGTACCTTTATACACCTTTAAATATTGTCACACCTTTCAGAAACACATTGTACTTATATAAAATTTAAAAAATACTAGCTGCGCCCCGCGGTTTCTCCCGCCTTCTGTTCCTTCCCAGGAACAGTTAAATTTTAGATGAGGTGATGTTAGGTGGAGTAGATCTCTGATGACTTTACGTATCTACGTACATGAAAGTGCACTTCGTCCACTAAAAATAAAAAAAATGGGTTACCCAGAGAGCTAAGGAATCTAGGAATCTTGTCCATTGAAACACAAGAATTAAAATAATGTTATAACTTATATTCGAATAACAACATGAGAAATAACTAAACATAATAATCATATGCTATTTACTTATAATTTTAATATTTTAGCACCTTAAATCATACTTTTTAAAATTTCGCCACATGTAAATCTTGTTATAAAGCCATTGCAGACGTCCACCTGATCGTCCAGTGCATACTGTGCACAGCCCATGTATTCGATTGACAGCTCGTACCTATCCCTCAACGAAAATATTACGCTCAAAACATCACAAACTCGTTATTTAGATAGCTCGTTATTATGATAATATCCGTCAACGTTGAAAGAATATTTCAGCAATATCTGTCAAAGTAATGGATATTCTTCTAAGTTTGCCACGCCATCTATTTTACTATGAAGTGTCAAAAAAAGAAAACGGCTCATTGGAAGAAAACGTGTGTGCGAAACCGCCTAATTTAAAAATGATAATTGCTAATAAGGCATAATTAACTAAGTAGGTCTTATTTTGAGTTTAGAGAACCGCGTAACAGTGACTCGCCTGGCGAAAGGCACTGACGAAATACGCACCTGCTTCTTACGCTTGGACCACGCAGAATCGAGTGCTGTGCACAAAGTCGATTACTTTAAATAGAAATGATAAGCAGTGTTCTAAATATTGAGTTGACATAGTAATTGGTAAATAAATATTTGTCAGTGACATTGGGTTTGGCCAAGGAACCAAAAGAAGAGCCATTATCGTCCCCATATATCCAGCAGGTAGTAGTAACCATATCCTCTAAATGAGGTGAACCTGACAGTCACATTGGCCTGGCCAATTCCGCCCTGTACAATGTATGCGCTTGCCCACTGAGTGGGGCCAACCTCGTTCGCCTGGACTGCGGTGATGCGAGTTGTGAGATTCCCGCGGTAGACCGTGTCTTGGTACTGAACGGAGTTAGGAATTGCTGGCTGGTAGATGTAGGTCCTGGAAATTTAAAGGCTCATTTAAAGGTTTGTGTTTATAGTCATAAAACCCGAAGAATCAATAGATAAAGCGCTCGTGGTACAGCCAATAGGCAGCGTGCGGTCAGTTTTCGAAAAACTGTGAATGGCTGCCTTTTATAGGAGGGAGCCAGGCAGACCGTTCCGGCGGCATTATAAGGGAGCGCCAAATTAAAGTCTATTTTTATGTTCTGATCTTGTTGAATTGAATCAGATTAGCAAGGTCCATGGTAAGGGACGCCCAGGGCTCCAGGGGACGCCAATGAACATTTTTGCAGGCCGAGGTAAATAAGCTATTATCCTTTTTGACATTTCATGTCACCACCTACATTGAGTACGCTCCATTCAAAATAGATGTCGTGGCAGTCTGTAAACTATATTTTGTCAAAGTCGACATAGTCTTTAAGCGGTATCTGTCAAAGTTGACAGATATTGTTTACGGATTAAAATGCCATCTATTTTGGACGGAGGAAACTGAATGTAATGTCATAAAAAGACAAATAGGAAATCGGCTTTTATTTGTTGCGCAATCTACTATTATTTTTCCGAAAACTGTTGGAATTAAACATGTGAACTCACTTCATGAATCATCGGCTCGTATAGTCTTACAAACATTTGTTTATCAATAAATCATAGAAATGTATAAATGACTCAACATTAATATCTGATAATCCTTTTATCAAATCATGCGTTCTGTAGATAAGTATCTGTTTTGTCAAATAGTGAAAATTCCCCATGATAATAGATAAAACATTCTGATTCAACAGATTACAATTAAATTATTTGAAATACTTTATCTATAGATGATTACCTACAAATGCTAATCAGGCATTAAAAAGACAAGTTGTTTTTGTATTGTCATGTTATCATCACCTAAAATTCACCGAAAAATGATGACTTGATTAGACTTGAAAACTTATTTGTTTTTATTATACAAAAAAGCGGTAAACAAGCATACAGTCCGCCTGATAGTACGCACATGCTTGCCCATAACAGTTCAATTCCACCCATGCGAAAATGAAACCATGTCTCGTCACCCATAGATGTTAAGCTTCTTTTCGTCCAGAAATTACTCTGGAAACATTGCTCTTCAATCCGAAACACAATTATGTTTGCACACTACTGCTTAATCACTGGAAAAGGTGTGTTACTTCTTCAGAAAATTCCTCGTGGTAGAAATCTGTCTAACGGTTACAAAGTATATGCTAGTCTTTATATTCTTCAAGCTAAGTTAACGTGCAAGTGAGGTGATAATGTTATGGCCGTCTGCACTAAACTCAACGAAGATACCACTTAGCTATGCATCACCTAAACCAAACATGTCTTACGCATTTAAGCAACGTCCTAAGTTTGGTGCAACGCATTTTTCGTTGTTAGGTACACCCTTTCTTCTTTCTTTTTTTTGCAATGGGGAAATCTTCACTAGATACCCGACTGCTTTGGGTCGCAGCCAGGTTATGTGGGATTACATACCCGGTACCCGTACCCTAAAGTAGGTACCCTAAGTACCTAGGTATCGTAAAGACAAAGATCACACCTATACAAAAGCCTGTCTCCAGCACTGACGTAGCCAACGTTCAGGTTGGCCCTGGAGCTGACTTTTACGACCGAGCTGTCGCCGACCGTGGCGAAGACGGCCAGGACAGCAAGAGCTAGAGTTGCCTTCATCTGCAGAAAAAAAACACATATTATAAATGCGAAAATTTGTGTGTGTAAGTAGGTACTTAAGTATGTAAGTGTGTTTGTTCCCGTTCAACTCAGCAACGGCTGAACGTTGCTTATAGAGGTAGCTTATCACTGGAGGATTCCGGTTCCTGTAGGATAGCGGGTGAAACCACGAGGCGCAGCTAGTAATATATGTATTAAAGATTTACCAATGCGTCTGGTCGCAGCATTTTGTGACTAAAATGCTGGCCTCTACCATGCTCAAAGGATTGCAATCGCAATTCAACGCGGCAATTCGGACAGCATTTTGGGGACGATGCCTGCTAGTAGCGGTTTATTAGATAAGTATTAGTTTTAAATTTTATATAGGTATATAATTTATTTGGTACGTGATTCAGTTCAATTTTGGTTCAGAAATAACATTAATAATAAAGTACCTGCAGCATAGAATAAATAATTGTACAAGTACGGAAGACTCAATTTCAATGACAATTAAATAAATATAGAGTCTTGTTACGTCGCAGCAAAGTGTGCAGTAAAGTTAATTATAGCACGGCGGAGCGTTATTACCTGCGATAAATGCCTACATCAAGGAAAATAATCTTGAACATAATACTCTCTAACGAGAGGCCTACATCTTGTCATGATAGTGTCATTTTTTTTTTTTTTTCTTTTTCCTCCTAAGAGGATTTTGGCGTCGCACGTCTTATGTATTTGCCAGTGTCAAGTATACATATATATTCTCAAGTTTTGTTAGATATTATCAAATAAGTCATAGTCACGGTCAAAGTCGAGCAAAGCAAGTCACGGTCAAGTCCAAGTCATGCCCCAGAAAAGTGGTGAAAACTTTACTAGAGCCTTCTATGGAGTTTTGGAAACAACACGAAAATTCACGTTTTACGACATTATACCATTCACCAACACTCGTGCATGAACACGAACACTTAACGGGTAGAAATTCACCGTTTTTACACATTAACACTCGAAATAACACAAGTTTTGGAAAATAATAAAATGACGCGACATGAATTCTTCACGTTCCCGCCAAAACTCCAAATGTGTCATTGTATTATTTACCTAAATTTGTGTTAGTTTTTTTTTCTCTTATGGCTTGGCTCCACACGTTGTGTATTTAGCCAGTGTCAAGTATTGGAATATTTCAAGTCAAGTCAAACACTTCTCAATTAAAATAAGTCTCAGTCATAGTCTAAGTCAAGCAAAGTAAGTCACGGTCAAGTCCACGCTATGCCTAAGTAAAGTGGCGGAGACTTTACCAGAGCTTTCTATGGAGTTTTGGAAACAACAGCAAGAGTCACGTTTCACAACATTATACTATTTCCTAACACACGTGCACGTTCACAAATAATACGATAAAAAAACCACCATTTTTTGACATTACACTCGAAATAACACAAGTTTTGTAAAATAATAGAATGACGCGACATTACTTCTTCACGTTCCCGCCAAAACTCCTAAATGATAGTAAGCGACTTTTCGTGTTGTTCCTAAAAGTCCGTAGAAATATGATGGAGTCTCCACCACTTCACTGGGGCTTGACCTTGACTTACTTTGCTTGACTTAGACAATGACGAAGACTTGCTTTAATTGTGAAATATTGTACTTACTTCACTTGATATTTTACAAAACTTGACACTGCCTAAATAAGCAAGATATGTGTTGCAGAATATAAAATGACAAAAAAAAAAAACAATTTATAACGTTTACCGTTTTTTTAATCTCAAGTTTTACAACCAACTCAAAATGGTTGCATGCAACCATACATACTCGTATATGTACATACAGGTAAGGTAAGGTACATTCATACAAGTATTGCACACATTAAAGAATCTTGATGAAAAATGAGGATTAGATTGATTCGATCTGCTATCTGGTTAATATTTTTATTTCGAACATTCAGATCTGTTAGATCAAACCCTTATCAAACCCCAATAACAACTCTCTCAAAACACTTCAGGATCATCGAAAACATTGAAATTCTTAATATTAAACAAGGACAATGCTAATTTTCTACAGTACTACTTTATAATATTTACCTTTAAATAGTCGTAATTTCACTCGCAAATAACTAACTGACACTTCTCAGTTCTCTGAGTACTTCTAATATTGGTTCTGAAGTGTTGTATTATTTATAGTGCTCCCGATGTTTCTAGATAAGATATGACTATCTGTGACTCATAAGGACAGGGAAAACAGACAAATGACAAATATTTAATTGTGACGCTTTTCATAGAATAACTGGGTTATTTATGAAAACCTATTAAGGCTTTAAACACGACAGTAGTCTCGCTCGCGCATTTTCAGAAGAAATGAAAAAACTAAGTGTGAATTTCCAAGAAGTATGTGCTGTGTCCGTTTCTATAAAATAACAAGTGATTTAAATAAACTTTTTTTTCAAAATTTGACACTGGCTGAATAAATACACTAGTTAGTAAGGGAGCCAACATTAAAAAGAAAAATTTAATTAAATTTGTTTACTATATATAGCTACAATTTTTTTTTTTATTACTTCCATCAATTAAAAATATAATAACCAAATAAAATGTTCTTTACAATATCATACTGTGATAGACAGATGAAGATAAAGCAGAGAAACCGTTTTTGAAAAATACACTAAACAAAACTAACTAAATTCGCATAATATAGATATAAACACCTATGTGCGTGTGAGGAGTGAGAGAGTGCTGGCGCAACTGTATTTATCCATTCTTGCGCGAACGAACGTTGCGCGATCAGTTCAAACATAAGTAGGTATATCAACCTTTTTATCGCGAAAACATATCAAACTTAGGTATATCAAACCTTTTTATCGCGTGAACAGATCAAACATAGGATAAATCAACCTTCTTATTGACCGACCTATCAGTAGGTTTTCTTGGGATCGATGGAGTTTCAAATTGACAATAGCGAGATCATTCGCTAAATATTTGAATATTATGATCGCACGATGAAATCGCACTGTTTATTTGTTCAAACGATGGTCAGTAAGAATACCGTCTAAAATTCATAATACTCGACGCGTAACTTGTCTATGAGGTCTAAAAGACGTCACAGCCTACTTGCACCCAAGTGTGGCACGACTTTACATCCTGACTTGTTCTGTAAAGTACGTATTGAAGCTTATTTGACCTCACTCACATCAGTTGAAAGTTTTAAGATTTTTTTCCGTAGTGAATTGTGTTTTACGAACTCAGTGTGACACCCAATCAGTTAATATTCTTCAAACCAGTGCACTTGTAAGGCGGTACGGTAGGATCCTACAACAATGTCAAAGACATAATTCAGTGTACTACTATTCTCTTAAGATATTTTACAGATAAGTAAGATATATATTTTACCGATACAAGAAATTGAATGATATAGTCTGAAAATATGTACAGATATTGTAGACATAGAGTTGATCTTAAGCTTCTACGATATGATTGACCTAGAATGATAAACAAAATAAGCACAGTTTTTGCAACAAAAATACATTACAATACATTTTCGGAGATATACAATTTCACAGCCTTTTTTAACAAGTCCTGTTTTGCCTCCATTAATGGTAGGTTAGATTTTGACCTCTCGTTTGATGTTCTGCTACGTTATGGTCAAAGTTACATATAAGACGTGTTTTTTTATTAACGTCCCCAGATAGTCAACTGGTAGTTGTAACCGCGCCCCCTAGCGGATGTGAAGCGAACTGTAACGTTCCTCTGTCCAACACCTCCAGCAATGATTCCAGGAGTGGCGAACTGAGTGGCTCCAATTTCGTAGGCCTGGATAGCGGCGATGCGGGTGTTGGTGCTTCCACGGTACACCACGTCTTCATACTGAACGGCATTTGCCATGGCTGATCTCGTGACATTTCTCCTGAAAAGGGCAAAGATTCGTTGGTAAAAAACACCGTCATTGTGGAAGCAATTTCAACTTTAGATTGACCTTATGGGACGCTTCCGACTGACCCGAAACGTTCAAACAGGTACCGAGTTGCTATAAGATTGGAGCATTTGAAATAACTTGAGCTCCCCTCACAGGGCTTTGTGTTTAAGGACAGTTTTCACGTGGGGATAGCATCAAGATACAATCCCACGTTTAGCTATCTGGTGTGTAGGTTGTAGGTATATTCAAGAGTGTGGGTACATGAGTAACGTTTTTTTACACCATGCGCTAGGAACTTGCTCATAGCAGCTTAGTGCCATCCAGAATTTCGAACTCCAATAGTTCAAAACTGCGCCAATAGTTCACCCTGAGATATAATGTATTGTCTCTTAAAGCTCTGTGATTTCGTTGGAAACATTAACCTTGAATTCGGAACACAGTGATGTTTGCACACTAAATGTTGCCGCTAAAAGTTAAAAGCAAGCCATGTCTTTGCCAGTAAAATAACTGGCAAACATGGCAACGTGGTACTGCCCTAGGCAGACACTGCAAAAGTCTACCGCTACAAAAACCACACCTGAATCGAGACTACACACATGGTCCAGACGGATGTGAAAATAAAGAGACGAGCTTCAGTTTCTTACCTGAGCAAGACTTTATCAGCTGAGTTGATGAAGCCAACACTCAGGTTGGATCTGGCGCTGTTGGTGACGGCCGCGCTGTCGGTGACGGCTGCGATGACGGCCAGGACGGCGAGAGCTAGGATTGTCTTCATCTGGAAATACACAGAAATAGACTGTTATAAAGAATACTAAAAGAGCAAAGAGCCATCTCAGAGAGAGCTTAGTTGCTATCTTTTCGGATTCGACGACTTTATGGCTTAGTTGGCGGTGCGTCTTCCTTATGAGCATAAAGTCTCGGGTTCTATCCTAGCCGGATAAATATGTTTGCATGAAGAGCTTTTATACATTTGCTCTGAGTCTGTTTGTCTTAGCATCCCCGACACGGAGAACTTAGTGTGAGGGATTCTTCTTCAAGAAGGGAATAGAAATGGAATAACATCATCATAAGGATGAACTTGAAATATTTAAACCCAAAAGTGCCCGAAAAAACATAAGAAAACTGGATATCGTTAATAGAAGTTCAGCGTAGTGGAGCCAAATGAGGAAATCGTGTCCCCCATTCTTCCTAAGGGGAAGCCTTACTTAGCTCAGCAGAGGACGTCTTCTGTCTGATAATGAAGATGTGCTGCTAGTTAGACGACAGGTATATTTTAGAATATCATTTTGCTACTAGATACTGCCAGTACATATAAAACATTTTTTGGCAAGCCGAATGAAAGATTTTACCTTGTATTTATTTTTCTTGGATGTGTCAGTTATCTTGCAGCACAGATGAATAGAACTAGATACCTAGTCTAGGACGAGCCTAGCGCGCAACACATAAGTTTTATAAGACTTATATAAGTCTCCGCCCCAAATATTGAACCTCAGTTCCGACCAAGTGCCAGAGCTGTGCGTGCGTGCGTGCGGCTTACAAAATAAGACGGTTGTTTTATTTTTCTGACAACCAACAGTAAACGAAAATTACTATCTGTGCAGTGAAATTGCGTGGAAAGTCATCCGCGCACTCAAACTACAAAAAAGACGGAATAAATTTTCATCGGTAAATAAAATAATTCAGTTGTACAAGACATAGCAGAGCTCAGCGTATAATGGACACGTCGTCACTTATCCCCTTTCCTCATTGCGGATATCCCATGCAGTTGTCCCTTTCTGGCGAACGCACGTATAAAGTAGTGTTGTGACTCATTAAACAAAACGCAGACTTGTATTTTCGATTTTCACCATACCGTAAAGGGATTCGAACACTGATGAATTCTAACTAACTAAACTGTGCAATCGGGACCTTCTGCTTGGACTAAACTCGACAAGCAACGAAATCACGATAGAATCGACCGGCAGCATCTAACATGTGCGTGAGACTGTGGTGAGACTAGAGAAAATAACTTGTTAAGAGCATGTCAGGCCATGCTTAGTAAGGTTCCGTAGGTGCGTAGGATGTTTGAAGTTTTAATCAGTTATTACAGCATAACTCAAAAAGTAGTTATCACATGTTGCCCAAAATAATTTTAAAAGAAATTTTTTACTAAGATCTATCAACATGGAAGATTACAAGTTTCTGAGATGCATAGTTTAGAAATGGCAGGGGGGGGGGACATTGCAAGCAACTTTGTCGGCCAATATTTCGCAAGCAGTACGTTTGATAAAAAAATGGTATAGGAAACCTTAACATCATTTTAAAAGACCTATTTAATGATACCCCACATGCGGGGTACAGGCGTTTTTTTTTTATACCCTGTTTACATGTATGACAGCCATCCCATTAATATAAAAGTATGTTTTTTTAATTCTGTCAAAATTGTCACCTTACAAATTCCTATTCAACGACACCCAACATGATGGGGTGCAGTGTTTTTTTTTTGTTTACCCCCCCTTTACATGTATGGGAGCTACCCTTATTTAAAAACAAAAGATTTTTTTTATTTTCCGAAACTGTATGTCTATACTTAGACTATCGTTGTGCAAAATTTCATGCATGTAAGTTTATAACTTTAAAAGTTATAAGGCTGTAAAGGATTCAGACAGACAGACGGACGGACAGACAGACGGACATGACGAACTTATAAGGGTTCCTTGTAGTACTACAAGGAACCCTAAAAATCAGAAGCAGGGCTGGATTTAGGTACGTTGAAAACGATAGCACAAACATTTTAAAAGGATAGTATTTATAAAAAAATATAGTAGGCTTTATTATTTTTAACCTATTTCCAAAAAAAGAAGGAGGTTCTCAAGTAGTAGTTTTTTTTTTTGTTACTCGGAACTCCGTCGTTTATGAACCGTTTTAAAAAAATATTTGTTAATCCTCAGTGATGCGTATTTCACTAAAATTCGTAAATACGCATCATTGCATTTCATCAATTCCCGTGGCCGTCTGTAGCCTTCTTAATCCTTTGATTATTTTTTTCTTAAACATTCTACTTGAGAACCTTTCCGTTTTTTTGGAAATAGGTTAAAAATAATGAAGCGTAAGTATTATATTTTTTGTAAATAATATCCTTTTATAATTTTTGTGCTATCGTTTTCAACGTACCTAAATCCAACCCTGGTGATATTGCCGAAAGGGTTCTTTGTTCTTTGACAAAAAGCCGCGGCGCGGTCGCCGAAAGGCGATGCATCTTTTGATGCCGCGCTAGTCTGTGATTCGCGGGGCTCCCGAAGGTTTGCGAGTTTATGATTTTTTTAGTCGCACGCGCTTGCTTGATGCTTCCGGTCGTTACCGTTGCAGTTAAATACTAGGAATTTTACAACAATGTTGCGTCAATAGAAACTAATAGTAGATAATTTTATTATGCAGCGTGTAGGAAATATGATTCTCAGTTTTCAATCCCATCTTGAATTAGATTTACACATCCGTACGGTGACAATACACACTGATTCAGGAAATCCGCGAGTGCACGACACTGGGGAAAAATTAGTACTTTAATGGTGTTGTGTAGTAATGTTATGTTAGTGAGTTGAGATTCGAGTGAGTGCGATTACTATGGCAGAGCGGCAGTCGACCCAAGTGTTCGCCCCATCACTACGGAACGTACTAACTCGGTACAGTAGTGGGCGTAACCTTGATGATAGCCAATGGGAATTATTTGTCACGCTCCGCGCACCCCGTGCTTTCCTCAAACTGTGGTGACTTTTGATCGGACCAAAACCCGTGTGACGAGGTATCTGGTTCATCTGTGTCTTGCAGTCAGGTCAACTGGGTTGGTACACAATGAGTAAGTAATTCACAAGTTTATTATTTATACCTAGTATCTGCTCATTTATCATTACTTATTGATAAGACAAAATAGATAGAACTGATAATTAGCCAGCTGGTTTGATTCTGGTTTAGGATAACGGAATCAGTTCTATAGTTTCTCAGAAACTAGGTATTTAGACAATTTTCAATACTGCAGATTGGCTAATTAATTAAAAAAATTCCTTAATATAATAATAATAATTTCATTTATTCAGACAACTAGGTCCAGTACAATAATATAAAATATATAAATCACTTCACAAAAGCAGTTTAGATTATCGTTTTAGCAGACTAAAACAATGGTCGTTGATAGTCTTAATAATCGCATAACCTGACTTAAAAAGTGTAGTTCTAAATCTGGCAATGCGATGTCTCATCAGCCCATCGAGAGCCAGCACTCGGGCGTCCGCGAACATCGTGCACCACCGCGGGAGGCGGAACATAATGCGGAACGAGTCATTGTACTGCACTTTAAACGTACGGTAGCTCTCCACCTTATACGCTGACCATAACTGTGGGGTGTAAAGTGCAGTACAATAAATCTTGAAGAGCAACAGTTTCGCCTCACGCGAGCAACCAGCGAACTTCCTACCGAGCATGTTGGCTCTAACAGCAAGGGATCGTCTCTCTCTATCAATATCATGGTCATCCACAAGGTAATTGGCAACAATGTGACCTAAATATTTGAATTTGGTGACATATTTCCAGGGCTTTGCCATTCAGACAAAGTGGAAGGCCTGGTGCATCTTTCGTAGCCGCTCCGAAGATCATCGCCACCAACTTATCCACGTTATATATTAAGTTATGCGATGCGGCGTACCTCTCACATCTACTCAGTAACAGCCTCATGGCGCCAATTGAGGGGCTCAGCAGAACCATGTCGTCAGCGCACTATCACTATCGCTTTCAGAGTTACGGGATAAGCCCGCTAAATGGTAACATCTGATCTGTGGGTACCACTATTATGAAAGTGTGCCACGGTTATTGGTGGGCATTTTTGACACACAGCGCCATCGAGCCCCAAACTAAGCAAGCTTGTACTATGGAAACCAATAACAGATAAAATACATTATTCTTTTGTAATTACTAACATAGAATACATAGATACACCCAGACAAAAAACAAAAATCCATGTTCATCACAAAAATATTTGTCCTGGGTGGGAATCGAACCCACAACTTACAGTTCAGAAGGTAGAAATACTCCGTCTGAGCCACAGGACTAGAGCACGGTGCTTAGAAATAATGTAGGGTTCAACGACCTAAAAACGATGTGTTAGCAAAAAATGTTCTATTGATAATTTTCTATACAATAACATCATAAAAAGTAAGTGTTATGTTGACATGACACAGCTCTCTTTTATTTTAGTATGAAACTAAGTTAAAAGACGAGCAGGTCGTTCGCCTAATGCTAAGAATCACGCTGGCTCATAACAGTTCAATGCCACCAGGAATTTCGAATAGGATTTCAAAATACTTCGCGGAATTCCCTGCACTATGTCCATCCTGAGATATTAGACGATGCATTTCTTTATGCTCAGTAAATACCCTAAAAGCAAGCTCCAATCCGGAACACAGTAATGTTAGTATGCTACTGCTTGGCGGTTGAAAACTCGCAAAGGTGTGGTACTCGCCCAGGCGGACTCTGCAAAGAGTCCTACCACTACAAACCCCGACGAACTTTGCAAAAGAGTCCAACCACTACAAACACAGGCGGACTCCGCAAAAGAGCACTACCACTACAAACCCAGACGAACTCTGCAAAAGAGTCCCACCACTACAAACCCAGACGGACTCTGCAAATAGTCCCACCACTACAAACCCAGACGGACTCTGCAAAAGAGTCCCACCACTACAAACCCAGACGGACTCTTCAAAACAGTCCCACATCTACAAACCCAGACGGACTCTGCAAAAGAGTCCCACCACTACAAACCCAGACGGACTCTGCAAAAGAGACCTACCACTACAAACCCAGGCGGACTCTGCAAAAGAGTCCTACCATTACAAATCCAGGCGAACTCTACAAAAGAGTCCTACCACTACAAGCCCAGACGGACTCTACAAAAGAGTCCTACCACTACAAACCCAGGTGGACTCTGCAAAAGAGTCCTACCATTACAAATCCAGGCGGACTCTACAAAAGAGTCCTACCACAACAAACCCAGGGGGACTCTGCAAAAGACTCCTCAGAGTCCTGCATTAAACTACATGTCTACGGAACTCTATCAGATGCGTGTCTCGACACGCTCTTGGTAACTTATTCACAAATTGTTATTGGCGAAATATAATTCAATCTATTATAGAGGTCTTTCCTTAAGAGATTTCCATAGGAGAGATATATAAGTACTTGGTTTTCCAATTCCTATAAGAGATAAGAACAAATAAGGAAAATGGTCATTAATTATTTATAACAAATCACCTATTAATCAGTTTTGCTGTGATGTTAAGCAAAGATAATTAAATAGATACCTAACTACTTATATTATTAAGTATGACTATATTGTATTTCATTTTTGTTTTGTATTGACTAATGTGATTAGAATAAATTTACAATAAAAAATACACCGAATATTTTCCCGGGAAAAATAATCCTATGTGTAAGCTGCCTCCATACCAAATTTCATCCAAATCCGTTCAGCCGTTACAGTGTTGATTGGGAACAAACACACGTACTACACAACTAAGGTTGCCTGGAAGAGATCGCTTTCAGTGATAAGGCTGCTATCTATCTTACATACTTACCCACTTACATACTTTCCAACGTACCTACTTACCTACTTACATATTTGCATACTTACCTTTCAAACTTTCGCATTTATAATATGGGTGTGATATATTTTACTAAGCTTTTTTTTTTAAAATAACATATATTCATCATTATTATTTATTATTTTATTTAATGTGTATTGAAACAACCACAAAACCTGATTGAATTAAAATTAGGTGAGTAAACAAAATACTTATCAGCCTTTTTCCAAAATAATAAATAACATTTTTCAGTTTCGATAAAAGCCGATCTATTTTCCCAATGCTCTCCAATAAACGACGTTTTCATGTAAAGTAGCAAAATCCAATAAACAACCTAAAGGTATTTTCAGCTCGTATCTGCGTACAAAATTCCCGGGATGCTGGTATTTTTCTATCACATTAAATTCCCGCGGACATAAAAGAGATCGGACGACCTGTTTACTGTATTAATTTACAAGTAGTTACATAAAGGTATTTGGTCATTGGGCAACACGGTACTGGCCCGAAAGGCCCCGGCCGGAGGCCTGTGTGTTGTGTGTGGTTTGGACATTAGCTGACTGACTACGAAAGCGTCATCTACTTTTAGGCAGATTTTTTGGGGGTACACTTTTTTGTTTGGGATTGTAATTCTTCTCGTGTGGATTTTCTTTGCGAACAGCTGCACTATAAAGAACACAAGTTTTGGAGAACAATACAAAGCGGTTACATGATTTTTCACATCTTTCGCTCAAAGAGGTTGCTTTTGTTGTGTGAACATAGGGAGCAAAACTCTTCTTACTAATGGGTAAAAGTGTTTTGAATTTAAAACCCTGCAACTCAGATACTGCGAATTAATGGTATTGGCAACAGTAGAATGTTTACTTCTCTTTTATTTCTCTTTTCTGTGGTATTTCTTCATGAAACATCCATAGCGAAGCTCCATAATAGCCATCTCAATTACTATGTTTTGTCTAAATGGTGTACTTTATAACATAGTGTATTTAGCCAGTGTCAAGTTTTATTATTTTCAAGTAAAGCGTAGTATTTTACAATGAACACAAGTTTCAGTCTAGTCCAAGTCAATAATTTAAGTCTCTGTCTAGTCATGCCTCAGTAAAGTGTTGGAAGCTTTATTGGAAGCTTCTACGGAGTTTTGGTAACAACATGAAAAGTCACGTTTCACGACATTATCTATTCACCAACACTCATGCACGATCACGAACACTTAATGAATAAAAATCCGCCGTTTTTACACATTAACACCCCAAATACCACAAATTTTGGAAAATAATACAATGACGAGACATGACTTCTTCGCATTCCCGCCAAAACTCCTGATTTATTATAATATACTTCATGTCATGGCCTCAAGTCGTGGTAGCTCAGTGGGAGCACGCTCGCCTCACAATCTTGGGATCGTAGGTTCAAACCCGGGGCACCCCTTACCAATGAATTCTCGAGTTCTATGGAACTTGATCACGGATGTACCACTGGCTTTTCGGTGAAACAAAATCACAACCTGCTATATCCGCAGAAGTTTTTTGCGAAACAAATTACTAGCCAGTGTTGTTAGAGTCGTAGCAATGACAGCCTCGCCACAGCGCAATAAATTCGCTCCAAGCCGCAGGTACTGATTTCTGGCGTCAAGCCAGGCCTGAATGACCCATCCATCTCGTCGTCACTGATTACGTATAGTATCTAGCTAGATATTCTGGATTATTTGCGCCGTGCGCCGTCACATATCATCCTCAGACACGGAGTAAGGCCAAATATAATTTATTGACCGAGCGAAGCGAAGGTCTCAGAGTTTACTGGGACAAATCGGCATTTGTATGTATGTTTGTATGTTTGTGTGTATATTTGTCCGATGATAACTTGCGAACCATTGATCAGATATTCATGAAATTTTGTAGGCAAGTAGTTAATTTCAATACAATTTTTAAGTTCAAGACAAAGAACAAACATGTATGTTCATCACACAAATGTTTGTTATGGTTGGGAATCGAACCCACAACCTACAGCTCAGCAGGCAAAAATCCACCCACTGAGCCACAAGGCTAGTCAAATTGAATTGAAAATGATTGAATTGAATAGTTTCTCTATCGTTTGTTATGGCCCAAACATGTTGATTGTTTGTAAAAGAGTAGGTACCTACTTATGAGGTATTTCGTTCGACACAACCGCACCGCATAGACAGCGACGCGGCGCAGTCTTTATCATTGGCATCGAGCCAAGTTTTCAGGGTACCAACCGCCTCGTTCGACCAACTTATGTCTACAGTTGCCCAAATGAGGGAACCAAAATTACCGTTTAGAAACTTGTTCTGGATTTATGGTGGTGGTTCCCCCAGTCAGCTAGGGACAGGTTGGCTCTCGCTCGAATTTTATTGGAAAGTGTTGCGTAATCTTTTTATTAGGGAACTTGAAAAACTTTTTGAGGGGCATGCCAATAAAAATGTATAATAAAAAAGTAAAAATCGACATTAATTAAATTAAATTAAATTAAATATTAAATTACCTACCTAGTTTTAGTTTGTACCTCATTGTAAATAAGTATTGGATTTCCTTATTGATGAAGCTTTGTTTGGATAAAATAATGTTTTTTGAATATTTAAAAAATAAAAATAAAAACACTCAGCACTCAAAACTTGACACTAAGACTCCCTTTGTTCAGGATGCCATGGGAGACACTCAAATACATGGACAAGAAGCACCCAGACCCAAAACAGATACTTAAATATACTACTCAATCATCTGCCCGGCCGGGAAACGAACCCGCTTTTAAGGCAGCCCCACTAACAACTAAGCCAGGAGCGTCCTCAACCTAATTTACAAGTATGACAACAAAGATAAAAGAGGCCATTTCGAAATAAAAATGCGGGCGCTGGTAAAAAAAAAACAGATATTTGCTAATTACCACTAAACCAGTAAATACAGATATTTGCTTATTACCACTAAACCAGTAAATACAGATATTTGCTAATTACCACTAAACCAGTAAATTAATCAAAATCCTGTTCGAATGATATCCTAGATAGTATAAAAAAACCCGGGGCAAAGAACCACAATTTCTACGGTTGGTTGGTTGGATGGTTAGAAAAGACGAAATCAGAAAGTGAAAAACAAAAACCGCGAAGAGAATAACCAAAAACATATAATATTTCAAACAAAGAATTCTCCATACTAAAAAAAAAATAAAAAAAATATGTACATTCTACACAATAACAATTTATTTAACTACGTATATATATTATTATCATGTATATTATAGTCTATTATACATATAGAAATTGTACTGAGGAACTGGCTGGCACCCGCACTAGCAATCGAACTGTCCTACAGGCGCCAGGGAACAAGGATTTGAAAATAAGAATTTTAATCTACATAACTAATGAGGTGCACTGAATAGAAAATCATACTTTTTCAAATTAGGCCGCTAAAATAAGGCATCGAGGCCAAGCCTCGCAGGTACTCCAGTTGCATCTGCATTTCAAATTTTCAGTACGTACTCAGGAATCGTTTTATTTTCTCACAATACTAGGAAAATCTACTGATTAGATTACGAGCTAGCCTCGGAATACAAAAAAAAACCAGAAGCCGTGTCCAGCTTCAACAAAGAGTAATTGACCGAGCGAAGCGAAGGTCTCAGGGTTTACTGGGACAAATTGGCATTTGTATGTATGTCTGTATATTTGTCCGATGATAACTTGCGAACCGTTGATCCGATCTTCATGAAATTTTGTAGGCAAGTAGTTAATTTCAATACAATTTTTAAGTTCGAGTATGAGCTGAATCCGTCCAGGGGTTGTGAAGATATAGGGGTCGCGAGGTCTCAGTTCGTCATTTTTTTTAAAGTAATTAATCCTTTCTATAAATTTTGTGAATAATTATGTCAATGAAATTTTCGGAATCCTCAGAACGGAGGAAGGCTATCTGTTATAATATTATAAAATTGCATAAATAACTAGCAACCAGCCCCGGCTTCGCTCGGTACCAAACTTTACAGGATCGCCCGCTGGGCTAATCAGTATAGTATAGTAATAAAAAAGTGTTCAGAAAATTAAAATTTGTATTCAGTAAGTCTCACAGTTTTCGAGCTATTCAACATTTTCTGAATCATTTTCAAAGAAATTTGAACCAAAAAAAAACTGGATTGTCAATGTTTTCCCCACTCGCAGGTAACGGGTTAAAATTTCATCAAAATCTGCCAGCCGCTTTGGAGTCTATAGGGACATACATACATCGTCTTTTATATGTAAAGATTCACTAGTTTGCCTTGTTTAACTCAAAACAATAAGTTTATTTTGTATTATTCAATGTTATTTATGGCCAATATTTTTTTCTGACTTAAGACGTTCACGTGCGTTTTTTATTTTAAAAAAACGCAAGCAGAGTGGATATAGGATAAATAGTCCTACAGTATATTATCTAGATCACTTTCTTTAACCGATTTCAAAAAAAAAAGGAGGAGGTTCTCAAGTCAACTGTTTTTTTAAAACTGTGAACAGGTAATAATTGGTACAAAAACTTTTTTTGAGTCATTCACTGAACAATTTAGGTTCTCAAGTCAACTGTTTTTTTAAAACTGTGAACAGGTAATAATTGGTACAAAAACTTTTTTTGAGTCATTCACTGAACAATTTTGTCTCCGTTCATATTTTACGCGGCTAAATTTCTTCAAATTCGAATTTAGAACGCGACACGCTCACTAAGCTCCGTGTTCCAATTGTTCCAAGTTTGAAATTGCTCCCCATTGCGGCGAATGGTCGACAAGCTTCCTGAAAATTCCCGCGGAAAAAAGTTTTCTTTTATTTCTTTTTTGTATTTTATTTTTTCCCTCTAAGTTCGAGGTTCGAACAAAGAGTTCGAGAAGCTTAAAGCTCGGGATTACTTGGGATATGTTGGTAAATGCCTTTCGGTCTTTTACGGGATGGCGTTTTGCTGAATGTAATCCGTATGTATATAGGATTATAGCTTTTTTACTGTTACCAGTGGCGGATTTACCAGCATGCTGAGTAGGCTACAGCCTATCGCGGCAGATTGAAAGAGCGGCAAATTTAGGGACCGAATTTCAAAAAAAATAAGTTTGCGGTAAATATATACAAAATCAGTCCCTAAATTTGAGCCCCTAAAATCTGCCGTCCTAGGCTCAAATCTACTATTTTGCGCAATTTTTTGTACAATTTCATCTAAATTACTGAATTATCAAAATCTAGTAGGTAGTGTTACGAGCGGCAAAATTTTATTTACTTGGAAAATGTATAAATCCGCCACTGACTGTTACCACTGTCGGCAATCCCATTTATAAAAAGGGTTGTTGGTAACTATTATAACACCTCTCGTAGACATGCTCCCTACATCATTCCTAACAACGTTTGTTCTGACTTTTTACAAAACTTAATACATTCAGAAAAACAATTTTTAAAGTTTGCATGGAAAAAAAATATCCTTTTATTGGTGCATATTTATAAGGGTGGTTTATTGGTGGCCTGCTCCTAAGTTTCACCCGAGCCCTGGCGTAAATATGTGTTTGAATAATTTTAGAACCAAGTATACGTTTCGACGTTTCGTTGTTTCAGGCCGTGTCTGACGAAATGTTGGTAGAACTTAAAGCTTGCTTCATGGAGGCCTACGACGACAATCAGGACGGCAAAATTGACATACGAGAGGTAATTTATTTATTTAGATCCCCAATAGAAGTAACAGCCAAACACAGCCTTTTTCTAGGAATCAACCACAGATCACACCCTAGATTCTGCATTCAGGACGTTCGAAGCGCACCACACATCAGTCTAAATACACTTATAAAAATATATTCTGATTGGTTGATTGTTAGGCGCGAGTAGGCGTAACCTTGAGATATTCAATGAGAACGCTTGATCGCACTCCCCGCGACCCGCGCCGCGCCTCAAACTTCGGTGACTTTTTATAGGAACAACCGAATCTCGCAATGCGGTATCTAGTGTGATCTGTGGAATCAACGCACAGACCAAATCGCTTATTATGATAGAGACGTGAAATTTGAACCCAATACTCCTGTAATGCTCTAGTTAGGTGAACAAAAACGGATTTTACGAAACTCTATCTCTAAATGGGTATAATGAACCCCCAAAGTTTGAATAATAATTGGTAGAATATTTTTTCATGCTACGCCAATGAAACTTTAAAAAAAAAAGTTATTCACCATCGAAAGTGATTCAGAGTTGATCCGTTGTAAAATGTGTTCCTGTTGACGCGTATAATGATAACCTACATTATTTCCGTCGTTTATCTGAAATTCCAGTACTTATATGTTAGTAGTTGTGAAATTTTGTTGATATTTACAGTTGGCACAGCTGTTACCGATGGAGGAAAACTTCCTTCTGCTGTTCCGGTTCGATAACCCTCTGGAGTCCAGTGTGGAGTTTATGAAGGTACTGTAATAGCCTTAGATCTTTCAACGTACTAGCCTTAGATCTTTCAACGTACTAGTCTTAGATCTTTCAACGTACTAGCCTTAGATCTTTCAACGTACTAGCCTTAGATCTATCAACGTACTAGCCTTAGATCGTTCAACTTACTAGCCTTAGATCTTTCAGACCTTTCAACATACTAGCCTTAGACCTTTCAACGTACTAGCCTTAGATCGTTCAACATACTAGCCTTAGACCTTTCAACATACTAGCCTTAGACCTTTCAACATACTAGCCTTAGATCTTTCAACTTACTAGCCTTAGATCTTTCAGACCTTTCAACATACTAGCCTTAGATCTTTCGACGTACTAGCCTTAGATCTTTCAACTTACTAGCCTTAGATCTTTCAACGTACTAGCCTTAGATCTTTCAGACCTTTCAACATACTAGCCTTAGATCTTTCGACGTACTAGCCTTAGATCTATCAACGTACTAGCCTTAGATCGTTCAACTTACTAGCCTTAGATCTTTCAGACCTTTCAACATACTAGCCTTAGACCTTTCAACATACTAGCCTTAGATCTTTCGACGTACTAGCCTTAGACCTTTCAACATACTAGCCTTAGACCTTTCAACATACTAGCCTTAGATCTTTCGACGTACTAGCCTTAGACCTTTCAACATACTAGCCTTAGACCTTTCAACATACTAGCCTTAGACCTTTCAACATACTAGCCTTAGATCTATCGACGTACTAGCCTTAGATCGTTCAACTTACTAGCCTTAGATCTTTCAGACCTTTCAACATACTAGCCTTAGACCTTTCAACATACTAGCCTTAGATCTTTCGACGTACTAGCCTTAGACCTTTCAACATACTAGCCTTAGACCTTTCAACATACTAGCCTTAGATCTTTCGACGTACTAGCCTTAGACCTTTCAACATACTAGCCTTAGACCTTTCAACATACTAGCCTTAGATCTTTCGACGTACTAGCCTTAGATCTATCAACGTACTAGCCTTAGACCTTTCAACATACTAGCCTTAGACCTTTCAACATACTAGCCTTAGATCTTTCAACTTACTAGCCTTAGATCTTTCGACGTACTAGCCTTAGATCTATCAACGTACTAGCCTTAGATCGTTCAACTTACTAGCCTTAGATCTTTCAGACCTTTCAACATACTAGCCTTAGACCTTTCAACATACTAGCCTTAGACCTTTCAACATACTAGCCTTAGATCTTTCGACGTACTAGCCTTAGATCTATCAACGTACTAGCCTTAGACCTTTCAACTTACTAGCCTTAGATCTTTCAGACCTTTCAACATACTAGCCTTAGACCTTTCAACATACTAGCCTTAGATCTTTCAACTTACTAGCCTTAGATCTTTCAACTTACTAGCCTTAGATCTTTCAACGTACTAGCCTTAGATCTTTCAACGTACTAGCCTTAGATCTTTCAACTTACTAGCCTTAGATCTTTCAGACCTTTCAACACACTAGCCTTCAACCTTTCAACACACTAGCCTTCAACCTTTCAACACACTAGCCTTCAACCTTTCAACACACTAGCCTTCAACCTTTCAACACACTAGCCTTCAACCTTTCAACACACTAGCCTTCAACCTTTCAACACACTAGCCTTCAACCTTTCAACACACTAGCCTTCAACCTTTCAACACACTAGCCTTCAACCTTTCAACACACTAGCCTTCAACCTTTCAACACACTAGCCTTCAACCTTTCAACACACTAGCCTTCAACCTTTCAACACACTAGCCTTCAACCTTTCAACACACTAGCCTTCAACCTTTCAACACACTAGCCTTCAACCTTTCAACACACTAGCCTTCAACCTTTCAACACACTAGCCTTCAACCTTTCAACACACTAGCCTTCAACCTTTCAACACACTAGCCTTCAACCTTTCAACACACTAGCCTTCAACCTTTCAACACACTAGCCTTCAACCTTTCAACACACTAGCCTTCAACCTTTCAACGTACTAGCCTTAGATCTTTCAACGTACTAGTCTTAAAACTTTCAACATACTAACTGATGCCTGAGACTTCGTAAACGGCTTTCGGCTTTCGGCCTCGGAGGCATAGGGCTCGGAACCGAGATTCAGCCTTCAGTTTTTGTAAATACCGATCAAAAATAACGAACCTGCATACAAACACGAAAATCTCTTCATTATTGACGTCTTTCCCAAATTAATAGGGAGAATTCTGCTGTCTTTGCATACAAACTTTCATCGGCTGTTTAACCCCCTAGGGGATGAATTTGTTGCATTGCAATTTGCATGTGACCAGACAGAAGGGTGTCTCTTTATATAAGGTAACTCCTGAACTAACATGCTTCGTCTACCGTACTTAACTTATTAAACTATTACTTTACATTTTTTTAAAAGGAAAATTCATCCCCATTGTACTCTATTTTACTAATTATAGACGTCAGTGCCATTACCACTGTTCAACGAAGTGTCAAAGATGAAAATAAAACAGACCCGTCTGTCAGTTTGCGAGCAAGGTCCGGTATAATTAGAAAATCGATGTTTCCAGATCTGGCGGGAATACGACACGGACGGCAGCGGATACATAGAGGCTGACGAGTTGAAGGTAATGTCATAGACCAATTTATGTTTGTCTATGGTAATGAGGGTCGTCCTGCCGCGAGGTTTCGGCACAATACGTTTTTGAAAATAGTAATGTTGTCGCTCTGTTCCCCGACCGACCGATAGAGTTATTTAATTTACCTACATTTTTTTCATGAAATTAGCGTTTGGGGGAAATTAACACCGACTAAATCTTTTGTTTTTGGCTTGGGTAAAAAATAATACTCTACGCCAAGTTTTGTTTTTTCAAAAATATGTTTGGTATTTTAATAAAAACTACTTTTCTTCGTCATGATTTCAACGCATAATCGTCACTTCAGCTGCCTATAACGAAGATGTATCGATATTTCAAAAACATCAACATAGTCTTTCACGGTGTACCTAAATAACATTTAAAAAAACATCGAAACCATATAACATTTAGGGGCAGGAATCAATTGGCGCTTAATTTAGACTCTAATCTTAATTATTGCCTTAGGTAAGGTAGGTATAGGCAATTTAACTACTTTGAGAAACTACTACTATACTTTTGAGAATAGCACAACAGGTTATTGTTAAATTAAATGTAATGTTCATAGTACATTAATATTTTCTTGAAATCATTGTATTTTCGGTAAAAATCGATGCCAAAGTTTGAATAAAAATATTAAGCGCCAAAACGCGAATTTGTATTATGGCGCCGGTCACATGACGCATGACGTCACACCAAAGTAAATATCCGAAGCTAAAACAGCGAAAGATGAATAATTAGTTAAAAAATAAAACTTTTGAATAAAATTATTTGAGCTTTTTTTAGTATATAGCTCAAAAATCGCTAGCAAAGGCCACAAATTCAAAGAAACGCGTAAATATGAAACCGAGATCTGTATATTTAGGTACTTTGTAGCAAAACATTTTTTTAATTGTCTATGCTTTGGAGTGACGTCACTAGAGATACAGACCTGTCAAAGAGCGTTTACTATCACGTGATAAAATCTAAAAAAATATGTTTGCCTGCAGGGCTAGCATGCGCACCGCGACTAAATCGTCTCTACTTTTCGTGTCGTGAAAAATGAGACAAACGTATACAGAATCGTAGCCGTGTCCTGTTCTTGCATAACAAAAAGATTTTGCGCGGTGCGCATGCTAGCCCTGATGTTTTACAAAAAAATATGCTTATTTTACTAAAATGATTAGTACAAGTTGATTTTCACGCAAAAAAAATTACAAGGATGGCATTAGTTTGTAATATTCCTGAGCAACAAACTAATTTTTTTTTTCTCTTATGTTTTGGCTCCACACATTGTGTATTTAGCCAATGTCAAGTAGTGCAATATCAAATATTTCAGAATTAAAACAACTCTCAGTCACAGTCTAAGTCAAGCAAAGTAAGTCACGGTCAAGTCTACGTCATGCCCCAGTAAAGTGGTAGAGACTTTAATAGATGTTTCTATGGAGTTTTGGAAACGACACGAAGAGTTACGTTTCACTACATTATACTATACACTAACACTCGTGCACGTTCAGGAACATTTTAATGGATAAAAATCCACTATTTTTACACATTAACACTCGAAATAACACAAGCTTTAGAAAATAATCCAATGATGCGACATGACTTATTCACATTCCCGCCAAAACTCCAAACTTAATAGTATCTTAATAGTTTATAAAATAGTGGACCTCCATTTGAAAATTTTCGCACCTCTAATTCATTTGTAATGATTTTCAGAATTTCCTTCGAGACCTCTTGAAAGAAGCGAAGAAAATCAACGACGTATCAGAAGATAAGCTTATAGAATACACGGATACAATGGTTAGCACATTTACAAATGTTTTTTTAATATATTTTTTTATGTAGATATTATTTATGTAGACGTTTCTGATTCGAATTTCAAATTATAATGACTTATTTTATGATCTGTTATTTGTGTGTATTTTTCTCCTTAATTTAGATATTTTTCAAGTTTGCACATTTAAAAAAAAATGGCCGACTTTTTTCTCCACAAATCGTAGGTATTGTAGGACAGTCTGCCTCTTGGACGAAACAGTATGATGCTAAATCCATGGTCTGCCTAATGGTAGGTATTGCCACATCCTTTTATTATTATTTTTAATACCTTTTCTTTATAATTTTGTCTAGTTTTTTTTTTTTATATATGTCAGATGTTATAATTTTTTTTTAAAATTGGATTGGATATTTGAATTGGGGATTTTTAGGTGATTTGTATCAACAGTAAGAAAAGGTAAGAGGGATCTTACCTTTTCTTAAGTACAACGTACGTTTTCTTTTGACTTACGTAACAAAAGAACAGCCTCATAAAGAGGTTTTAGGTGTTTTAAGTGACTCTTATCTGTTTTTTAGCTGCAAGTGTTCGACTCAAATAAAGATGGCAGATTACAGCTTTCAGAGATGGCGAAGTGAGTACAATGGGTTTCTTAGCCTTTTGTTGTAGCCTTAAATTTTTACTTAAATTAATTTAGATTGTGATTTATCCCTGAAGTTTAGTATATGCTAGCCAACCTGAACCTGGGAAATCAAGAAAGTCTACCACTTATTTTTGAGAAATACCTGCTTCCTGCTGCTTTCTTAAAATTGGTCGTTTGAGCAATACACAACATTAGCTTGCCCACACGGCTTTGCTCGCAAAAGCTACACACAGTAAATTAAAAAAATCATGTTTCACCTTTGATTTTTGAAAATTCCTGAGACAAGCGTTTCTTTATTTTTTATGATAAGTACACAAAACAAGCTTACTTGGCTTAGCTCGAAAAAATATTTTATTTCCATACAAACTTTGAGTGTCCATTTTAACCCTTTAGAGGTGGAATTTCGCAATTTTTTATTTTTTTTATTATGCACCCATTTGAAGAGTCTTTGTTAATTTCTCGTCTGTATCAAAAGTGGTTTGGACTGTGCGTTGATCCCTAAAAGGGCTTGTTCTTTTATACAATGTCGCCCATCGGGAAGTGACCGCCTGAAAAGGGCTTGTAGTACTTGTCTTTTTAGTAGTCTTTTACTATGGGACCAACACAGAAATCGAGAAAAAAATATATTTTTTCAAATTAAATACAAATACAAAAATACATTTAATTTTTTTGTGTGGGACGAAAATTAACGAATAATTTGCATTATGCCAGTGCCATACTTAAAATCCCAGGGGTATTGATCTAAAATCTTTTGAAGGTCGATTGAAATTTTCCATTTTAATCTCGAGCCTATCGACCTTGCTTCATATAATTAGCATACGCTGAATATTTTATGAAGAATTCTGTCTGGATATTAGTTTGCGGTTTTATTAAGTGGCTTTTATCGTTCACTTAATATTCCAAGTAGGTATATGCATAGATATTTGGTATAGGTAAGTTTTGTGCTTAAACTAAGTTGCAATTTTTTTTTTATATTTTGGCTCCTCATGTGTACAAGCTTTGCTATACTTATTTTGTTTTTACTAAACTATTCTAGTGCTAGTTTTAGTCTAAGCCTAAGCCAAGCAAAGTAAGACATGGTCAAGTCCTAGTCACGCCCCAGTAAAGTGCTGGAGAATTTACTGGAGTTTTGGAAACAACACGAAAATTCACGTTTCACATCATGATTACTATTCACACTCGTGTTAACGAACGAAAATGAATAAAAATCCACCGTTTTTACACATGAGCACTCGAAATAACACAAGTTTTGGAAAATAATACAAAGACGTGACATGACTTCTTCACATTCCCGCCAAAACTCCGAGTAAGCCAATTATAATAGTTGACAAAGAAAAATATGTTGACAAATAGCACGGACCACGGAGTATTTAGGCTTATATTGTCATTATTTAGAGCTAATAATTATTGAAATGATTATGTTTACAGGTTGCTCCCCGTTAAAGAAAATTTCCTGTGCAGACAAGTGTTTAAGGTCAGTGACATTACAGGTATGCTCAGTGATGAGTGTGGGAGTAAGTCGATTTCTCATCCCTAGTTCCCGCCAAAGTGCCGACGCCATCTTGTTTCGTGTAAAACTGCTTAGTCGTGATTAGAAAAAAAAAACTAGCTATTATTTTTTAACATTTTTGTTTTGTTTTTTTTTATGCTTGTCGTGACGCCACATTAATCAAACCAAGGATGACAAAAGCACGCAGAAAATTAGCCAATAGAAAATGGAATTAAAATTAAAAACTAGATAATCCACGAACTGCAAATACACAAAGCGTGCGAAGCCAAAAATTTATCTCGCGAGGAAAAAGTCATTACCTACGTGATCGACATTCGACATTTGTTCGCTTCTAAAATATTCAGACACGTTATTAGAGTATTTTTCATGCTCGACACGTCGCCGTCGTGTAACAGCAGAATAGAAAATAGTTACCGGGAAAATAGCATCGAGCATCCCACCACAAAATAACTAGAGACAGAAAGCCGGGTCCAATATTAATTTGGCATTCATTTAATTCTAAAATGTCAATTTCATTCTGTTCAATGTTCTATTTAATCAAGGAAATACACAACTCACAAATGATTCTGATAAGACCTATTATTCGTTGAAAATGTAAATCTTTAAAAGTGTCATAAGCACTTTAATCTTTTAAATATTAATACTTGACTATATCCATATCACTTCTCTATTTTGTGAATGGAAGGCACTGGATCCCACGACACAGGACTCATCCTAGTGTGCGGCACAGGGCTCCTCTAAACAAAAAGAACAATATTTTGTACCTCTAAATAAATAAAAAAATTAAAAATATTGCGTATACAAGGTAGAATTAATATTAAATACAGAGCGCCTTATTCCGCCTTTCGTCATTAAAAATAACAAAAAATAATCACAAGTGTCACACAAAATAATAATTACGTGTATCGCCATTGCGCGAACACTCGCGATTGGTGTTCGATCGACCTACAAAGCTATATAGCTGACAAAATCTTCTATACTCTTTATGTCGTGTGAAAATGAGAGAAATGTATTCACAATCGCCAAAAATGTAGAGAATGTTTATCGCGGTGTTCATGCTCAAGCCTGTTAATCCAAGACCGCCGTACATATGCGTCCGTTTTCGGTCGTTGCATGGAGCCGGTATTCTGTAGCTATTTATTTTGCGGTCCTACGCCACAAATGGAATACATCATACGTAGATCGCGCGTAGCTAATAATTTCGTAGAGGCATCTACGCCGTAGTTTATGGTGAACTTGCTGTTCACTTTAATTTATGTATCTTCTGTGATATATTTTTTTTTTTGGCTTCGTACGATTTGCGCATTTAGCGTCGTTTGAGTATCATATTTCACGTTAAGTAAGAAATTCCAAAGAAAATTCGAAAATTGCTTAATAACTGCCGAACTTAGGTATCCACTAGATAAGTTTTATCTGCAGCAAAAATAAATCCCTAGAACCTCGCAAACTAACAGAGCTGTTCACAAATTCATGAGCGCTCCATCACAACGACTGCGCTGCAGCGATGCACGCTGCATAATACATAGCCCTGAAGTGAAGGTAGCTTTTGTAAACCTGTATGGGCCATTAGTTATTACGTGTTGTGTTTTTTCTCTAATGTTTTGGCTTAGTGTATTTTGTTTATTTCCTCTCTGTAATTTCTATATCAAAACATGTTGATAAAGTGCGAACGAGATAGCGAGAATCAGGGAGTTCAGTAAATTTGTTTCGGTTCGATCATGTAGATATTTTAATACGATTGCTCAGTGTTCTGCGGGCCAAATTATAAATGCCGCGGCGGACCGTGCTTTGCCCAACGTGATCCAAGTGAACGCAGCTCTGAAGTACAAATAAAGGAGTTTTGGCGGGAACGTGAAGAAGTCATGTCGCGTCATTTTTATTATTTTCCAAAACTTGTGTTATTTTGAGTGTTAATGTGTAAAAATGGTGGATTTTTATTCATTAAGTGTTCGTGACCGTGCACGAGTGTTGGTGAATATAGTATATTGTCGTGAAACGTGACTTTTCGTGTTATTTCCAAAACTCCACAGAAACCTTTTGTAAAGTCTCCACCACTTTACTGGGGTATGACTTGGACATGACCGTGACTTACTTTACTTGACTTAGACTATGACTGAGACTTGTTTTATTTGTGAAATACTTTACTTCACTTCATATAATACAAAACTTGACACTGGCTAAATACACAACGTGTGAAGCCAAAATTTAAGAGAAAAAAAAAAAAAAGTACAAATAAATAGATTTAAGTAATAAATCCACGTAAGTAATTGACCGAGGGAGCAAAGCGAACTAAAGTCTGCATCAACAGCCAAAATTTGCTTTCACCTGTCCGTATGTTGTACATGGGCTCTATTTTTGAATAGCTGATAGAAAGCAAATTAGAGTGGTTCAAAGCACTCTTTGGGTTAGCGAGTTATATGATTATTTAAAAAAAATGCGAATCTTTCAAACGAAATCCCATACTTTTGTTTTGGGTTTTGATTCGAAAGATGGTTTCGAGCGATTCAAAAATCGAGCCCTTGGTCCTAGTTTTCAACTAATCTTGATGAAACTTGGTATGTACGTACAGGTTCAACAATTTCATAGTTTTTTTTGGCGGAAATTTTTGATTGGAGGATTATTTCCCACAAAAGGGGGGAAGTTTGCTGCGGCGCCATTTACCAGCCGATTATGATAATGTATGGTAAACTGCCCCCTGTTTTAAAGAAATGTATTTTTAGTCCAACCAAATCGCGGACGACAAAAAAACTATGAAACTCTAGAATTGAAGTTGTGCATAGAAGTTTGTGCTCGCGAGGCCTACCGTTCGCAGTACTACTAATTAAGTAGATAGTTGCACGACTATCACACATTTTTTAATTTATGTAAATTTATGTCCTTCCACTAAAAGTTAAAATGCACTAGACACAGCAATTTCATTTTTCCTTTCAAATTTCATTTGCTTAGTAACGTACCTATCATTCAGCAAACCGATAGGCGGCCTACGCTGCCGATTCAAGAATGTCGCGCTATTTTTATGCAGAGCTCGAAGCGCGAGTTGCTGGAAGTTGCTAAGGCTATAAAAGGTGTTATACTGAAGGGTGTGGCAATATTGAAACTCATCATTACTAACAACTTTTACTATGGGAACTGTTACATAGAAATATGTCAATGACAATATGATTTTTAGGAACAGTTGATTTTTTTTCGCGATTTCATGGCTGGTCTCATAGCAAAAGTTGTTAATAATGATGATTAAATGAATTTAATTAATTAATTTACCTTTCAATACTGCCACACCTTTAGTAATAATAATAAAATAATATAACGTTTAATCGAGCTGTTAAAAAATCTTAAGAAGTAGGTATTTAAATAAAGTAAAGCCTGTATAATCTTACCAACTTCAAAAAACGCGCATCACTGCAATTCAATAGCTCGTCCTTCTTGAATCGACAGTGTAGGCTGCCAATGGTCCGCTCTTAACAAAAACAAACATATAATCATAAATCAGTCCAACACTGTTTATACTCTTGCGATTGTAATACATCATAACATGACAATAACATTATAACATTGATTGTTTATAACATTGATGTACTCACGGGATATTTACCACGATTTCATTCATTTTTTTAAATAAAAATAACATGTCAAGAGCTTGTCGGGACATGCTTAGTGGGGTTCCGTAGACGCGTAGGACGGTTGAAGTATTTAACAGTTTTTTTCGCTTATCTCAAAAAGTTATGATCACATGTTGCCTGAAATAATTTAAAAATAAAGTTTTTACTAAGGTATATCTACTTGCAAGATGATAAGTTTCTGAGATGCATAGTTTAGAAATGGCAGGGTAATGACACATACCCCCGAATACTAAAACGTTTGTTAACTTTGACAACAGATTAATTCTAATACTGTCTTTGTCTGACACTAAGCAAATGACAAAGACAGCAATATACTTAATCTGTCGTCAAAGTTAACAAATGTTTCAGTATTCGGGGGATAGCAAGTTACTTTGGCGGCCAATATTTCGCAAGCGGTACATCTAACAAAAAATTGACGTATAAAACCTTATTAAAACACAAATTCAGTGATACCCTACACGAGAGGGAGAGGCGATTTTGTTTTGCTATGCCTACTTTACATGTATGAAAAAAAAAAATCAAAAAAGAAAAAAAAACTCCCTCCAACAAAATTCTTTCGAAATTGTTTTGTTTAAAAAATCTGTTCAACGACACCCCACATGATGGGGTTAGTAATATTTTTGTTTCATCCTCTCATTATATGTATGGGACCCCCTTACAACACAAAAAAAAAAATATCTTTAAACTTGAGGGATACTTCCGACTATCGTTGTGCAAAATTTAATACGTGTACGTTTATAACTTTGGAAGCTATAAGGCTGAGAAGGATTCAAATAGACAAACGGACATGACGATCTTATAAGGGTTCCTTGTAGTACTATGGAACCCTAAGAAATAAAAAAACTGGAAAAAGTCTTAGTAAATATTCCGTGAGTACTAATTAAATGTTACAAATTAGTCCACTCAAAATCAAATTAAGTATTCATGATCACGTAGGTAACGTACCTATTTAGATGTTACATAAAATAAAGGAAGTACCATCACGTAGGTAACGTATCTATTTAGAACGTACCTATTTAGATGTTACTTAAAATAAAGGAAGTACCTACCTACCTCCGCAGCCGGCGCCGGCAACTGAAACGGCTGCCGGAGGTAAACAGGCGGGCAATTACAAAAAAAGCAATTATATTTTACTTGAGATACGATTTTAGAGCCCTTAAAATGACCCCGCAAAATGTATCTTTTAAGACAGATTTCTTCACTATCTATCTTTTTTAACAAAAGGTTGTAAGGTTCTCGAATGGAGACCACGTACCGGCAAGCGCAGCGTAGGACGTGCACCCACAAGGTGGACGGACGACCTGATAAAGACCGCAGGAACGCGCTGGATGCGAGCCGCTTCCATCCGGTCTTCGTGGAAATCTAAGGGGGAGGCCTATTTCCAGCAGTGGACGTCCTGTGGCTGAGATGATGATGATGATGGTCTTTTTTAATACAAATGCTTTATTTGGGTACAAATGGATTTAACACAAAAAAAAATTGAATCCGCTGGCTCTGAACTACTAAAAACTGTGTTTCGGGAACCAGAGGCTTCTCCCATTGGTTGATATAAGTACTATGGTTACAATATAACAAAAAATAAAATAAAAATAAAAAATGTAATTTAGTAACGGTAAAATTGACTTATGGAATTATAATTTTTATTACTTAACTTTTCACATCTTTCGCACTCTTTGAAGTAACTTGGTTGCTAGGTTACAACGAGCTGTAAACAGACTGCAGCCGAATTCAAAGCGCTATTTTGAAGATAAAAAAAGTTAAATATCATTGATAAAAAGTAACTCCAGAGACGGATAACTTTTTTTTTTAAGTCAACCAGGAAACCGTTCTGTTGTGATACCGACTCCGATAACGGTAGATTTAAGTTTTTTTTTTCAATTACAAATACAATTACAAAAAAAAAACTCTTTCGATTACAGAAACGAGTGTGATAACGGTGGGATCAAGTTTTTTTTTTTTATAACAACCCAGATTTGAGTTTGATGACAGCAGGTTGGTCGTACCTCCGGCAACCGTTTTATTTATCGTTGCCGGCGCCGGCAGTGGAGGCAATTCCTAAAATAAAGGGTACATATACAGAACGGTGGTTTTAAGCCTAAAGCAGCTTATTGTACTCACTACGAGCATTGATTTCGGGGCCAAATCGGATATCGAAAAAGTTGTTTCTTTTCAAACAGCTGATATTTTTCACGATTTTAGTAGGTATGTGATATATAATATATATAATATTAAGCTCGTTGGAGTCCGTGGCCCAAAAACTGCGACCGGAACCAGGACAGGCAGGAGCGTCCTTAGTAAACAGGCGAGCAATTCGCGTTTTGCGTTCCCCAACCCACCTGCCAAGCGTTATGGCAACCCACACCTTTTCTATTGGGGAGGCCTTTGTTCATCAGTGGACGTGTTCGGCTGGTGATAATGATGATTAAGTTCCTTTCGGCTTGGTACTACCGTTCCATGTTAGGTACTACTTTTTTACATATTAGATATTCCAGTAGGCTTATTGAAATCATTGGGATATTCTACAAACTACCTGTGAGGGATTTTTGGTTAATCAAAAATAGCCCTGTATGTTATTTTGATGACTGCTGCTAAAGTGGGAATACACTACCTACATTGGTGTCGATTCTGTTAGATGTGTTACTCACTAAACTAAAACAATCTCCCAGAACTAAAATTATCAGCGATCTTTTCTTTGAAATGTGTATGAAGTGGTAATCGTTTTAGGGATTTGAAATTTAGTTTAGGAAATGATACAACAAAATTGACGTCATTATCCGTTTGAAAGAAATTTGAAGATGAACTTCCTCAAAATTACGCCTGATTCAATCAATTAACACACAAGTTTTGTTAAGATGGCATGATAATTGTCGTTTGTTTGCCTTTCTGTCTGTCTGTCCTAACACTATACTGCTTGTCTTGCACTACGCACACATAGGAGGGCATCGAGGTGAGTCCCTAGGGATTCTAGTGCACACACGCACTGTTTTAAATATAAAATAGATTAAATAACACATGAGCACAAGTACATATAGAACAAAAATACTTCCTAAAGTCCCATTGTAAAATCTGGGGCCTTATCCCGTAACTCTGGTGGCAATGGTCATCGCGTGCCGCCCCATGCACTCGCGTTAACTTACTCGCACCATGCGAGCGAGCAGGATAGCAAACGAAGACCATCGCCACCAGAGTTACGGGGATAAGGCCCCTGTTCTTGTGGCCTACCATAATGAAGCGATTTCCAAAAAAAAAAAGTTCCAAAATACTTACTAGATGGCGTAATAGTCCTATCGTTTTACCTGTCATTGTCATTTCTGTCGAAATATGTTTATTTTTTAAATCGTAAATGTTGGCTCCACACGTTGTGTATTTAGCCTGTGTCAGCTATTGTAATATTTCAAATGAAGTCAAATACTTAGTTACATTACTTGAAATTGTCTAAATACACACGTGGAGCCAAAAAACACGAGAAAAAAAAAGGCACACGTACATTTTTTTGTCTTTCATGTCTTGACAGTGACAGAAAAACCTCAAGGTACATCTAACGCCATCTATTGGGTACTTTTATTACCAGGATTTATTTATTTTTGGAAAACGCCTCATTTCAAAAACGTCATACCTAAGTTTGTCTCACTATCTTAATACTAGAGAGAGCGAGATAGAGCTCAGGTTAAAATAAGATTGATTTTGTAATCGGTAGTTCTGATATTCTTTTTTCTCCCCGATATAGTATAGGGAAGTGGAAAGACGTTCGTTGTAGGTCAGTTGTAATGATATAATTTTTGGCCCTCGAAGGGGGAAGACGTTCTTATTTTTAATTTGATAGGCTTATTATATTATTTTTTGGCCCCCGATAAATTACGGGGTTGCGGGAAGATGCCCTTATGTTGAAATCGATAAGTTCTTGTTATTTTTGTTTTGCTCCCGATAAAGTACAATTGACGATAATATATCGACGATATCCCGATGAAGGCCTCGCTACATGCCTGACCTGACATAGTTTGAAAGAGATGGCTATATATGTTTCTGGGGGAGCGAAAGGGAGATAGTTTGCTTCTTTTGCTCCCGTGAAATTCAAATCTAGCCACCTCTTTCAAACTATGTCAGGACAGGCCATGTAGCGAGGCCTTAATTAAGGGTTGTGGGAAAATGTTCTTATTTTGAAATTGGTAGGCTTCTTAATTAAGAATTGATTAAGAATACAGTGGTGTCGAATCTGTTGTGCTATTCTCTAAAATAAACTAATCTGACTGCACTAAAATTATTTGTGCGCTTGCGAGTATTTTAGAGCGGACAAATTTGGTTTAGTTTAGAAAGTTATACAACAGAATTGACGTCAAAATCTGTATATTGTGTCGTCATGAATGGTGTCCCTTTATCTGCGGATAGGATATTATCACTGTTCAGAAAATTAAAAGTTATTGAACATTTTCTTAATATTTTTCAATGAAATTTGTAATTTAAAATTACCAAAAACTCGAAAGAGTTTAAAATGTTAGCACAATTTTTTTTTTATTTTTCTGGTTTGTCGTTGTGTTCTCCACAAGCAGGTACGGGTTATATCCATTCATTACGACACACCATTAAAAAAGACTTTTTTTTTTAAATAATTTGTTGGTCCCGGTATAACATAAGGTAGTTGGAAGACGCCTATAACGAGCCTTAATCTTGGAGTTACTTATATTTTTTTTTTTTTACAGGGAGCTACTAAATTAACGAAGGATGACATCGAAAGAGTTTTCTCCTTATACGATAGGGTAAGCGAATGTGCTTACAACCTTACATAGATAAGATAAAATAACACTTTTTTTTTAAATCTTCTTTTATTTAGGGACGTTGAGTCACATTTGACCTTGGATCTTGTATCACAATCTATATGATGCTTCGTCTAAGCATTTGACCATAGATAAGAATGTATACTAGCGTATGACTAAGTCATTTATTGTTCACACAACATTTTACGTTCATTAGGGTGTCTATACAAGGCCTGACCTGACATCGTGTGAAAGGGACAGGTAGATTTGAATTTCACGGGAGCAAAAGAAACAAACTATTATAGCTTCTCCCTTTCGCTTCCCCAGAAACTTATATATAGCCATCTCTTTCAAACGATGTCAGGTCAGGCCATGTAGCGAGGCCTAGAGAAAGAGGCTTAAAAACTAATAGGTACAAATTTATTTTTAAAGTTATCAAGAAAATATTTCAAAAACTTTTTTACATAGCTTGTCATTTTTTTTTTTTATTATATTTTTTATTGCTTTCACATTTTTCAGGTTTTTGTCATACAGGCAGATAGCAAATAATTATGCAAAGATACTTATTTGTACATTTGTACTTACATAATAACTATAGTTGGAGACAATATTCGTGGCGGTCGAGACAGAAACCCGTGGGCTTACCCGTAACTCTGAAAGTGATAGCGAGAGTTGCGCGAGCGGGACCGCGCATAGTGCTACTACGTTGGTACAAGCGAGATGGCATGTTCATCAGAATCACGAACGTTTCAAAGTTTGAGGATAAGCCCGCCGCACTATCAAATCGAGATTTGCAGATTCGCTTCCCGCGCTCTGGGACCCTATTCCTGTGCGCTCGAGATTATCTCGGTCACTCTCACTCCCATTAAATTTTAAATTAGAGAGACAGTAACCGACATAATCTCGAGCGCACAGGAACCCTGCCATGAAGCCATGCAGGGCCCCTATTCGGAGAAATGACATTTTATCTCGGTCACTCTCACTCCCATTAAATTCTAAATTAGAGAGACAGTGACCGAGATAATCTCGAGCGCACAGGAATAGGGTCCCAGCTACGAAGCCGAGGGATTATATTCGTGCCACGAACATCCCTCGGCTTCAACACCTAGAATAAATTTTTACGTTCGTTCATCAGGCTTATTTGCCGTCTGGTGTATAATGTACAACTCCATTTTGATTGTATAGGCTACTAGCTGCGCCCCGCGGTTTCACCCGCTATTCTACAGAAACCGAATATTTTTCCGGGATAAAAAGTAGCCTATGTGCTAATCATGGGTATGAGCTACCTCCATACCGAATTTCATTCAAATCCGTTCAGCCATTCGGTCGTTCCATTATACTACCGGATATTTTATTATTGTTGAATTTTATTTGTATTTTATTGTTCAGCCGCGACAGAGTTGAATGGAACCAAGCACACTTACATACTTACACACAAACTTTCACATTTATAATATTAGTGTGATGATACATTTCTCTAATATTTTATTAAATGTCTTTCAGGATAACAACGGCTCAATTGAAAATGAAGAACTGAGAGGATTTCTCAAAGATCTTTTAGAGTTAGTTAAAAAGGTGAGGACGACGATGACGTATTCGTTAATTCTTTCCCAGTTACTTGACATTCTCCATAAAAAGTATTCTATTTTCTTCATTAGATTTTTGACTAGGTATTTACACCCTTGCCAAATAGTTGAATAGTTTCGATTTTAAAACATAGCAAACAGAGACATGTCACACATAAATATACCGGGATAATTAAGCTAGGCATGTAGAACCAATAAAAGTTACGCTCAAATTATAATTCGTTTCAGGACTACGATGCTCAAGACTTGTTAGAATTTGAAGAGACGATCTTGCAAGGCGTCGAGTACAGCAGCGAAGGCAAGATCAGTAGAAAGCAGCTCACCATGATACTCTTGGCGCTCGCAAAGCATCATCAGGAGGAGGAGCCTTCCACGCCATAAGAGTATCCGAATGCCAAATGCCACTCCGTCCCGATATCCGAACGAATTTCTAGTGATGCGACCTCGTGACTCGATTATTGTTGATTGCTATTTAAGGTGCATCGTTTCACTCATCGCGCGAAATTCAAATTTTCTTGCGTTTTTTGTCAATTACAGCTTAATTACTCATCGTGGATTTATTGAAACCAATTTTGCGACAATAAATAAGTTGTTTTAAGAAATTAGGGATATAATTATGACCTAGATAACATCGGTTTAGCTACAAATTTCAATAAGCTGATTTTCATCTCGGTTTTTGGTTTAGTGGGAAATTTACTTATACTAGCTTTCAACTTGAATTTTTGGTTGGTGTAATTTCTTGAAACAATATATTTATTATCGCAAAATTAGTTTTCATGAACCTACGATGAGTAATTAAGCTGTAATTGACAAAAAACGCAAGAAAATTTGAATTTCGCGCGCTGAGCGAAACGTTGCACCTTAATTCACAATATGATAGTTTATTTTATTTTTTATATTAGGTTGTTTATTAGCAAGTTATTAAGACCTATGTAGAAAGTGCTCGAATGCGCAAAACTGCTTGTAACTTGTCTTATGATTATGACAATCAAATTCGTAGTTTTTTATTGACTATTATAACCAATGTAAGCCAATCATTTTCCTGCATATGCGTAAAGTTTTTAAATTCCTCTTTTATTTAAAGTATTATAAAATTGATGGCTGTGTTAATCCCTTATAAATTGGTATCAATGTTGAATATTTTTACAAAATCTATTACATAGCATCATAACTAGAACGTGATTGTCAAAAGCCAAATAGAATGCCAAATATTGTGTATTTTATAGCTATGAAAGTGTAAAATCACGGATATATTTTTCAAATATAAATCATCTAAAGCGCAATTAGTGAAATCGCGTTTTAATAATCAAACTAAAAGGTTCGTGCTACAAATTCGCACTATCCTATTTTCATAAATATTTACATTACGAAATCATATTTTCTATAGACAAAGAAAACATATCATTCCATAATTCATTTCATTCTCCAATTCCAATTTCCAATTTTCCAATTTACCTACTCTAATCAATCTACACTTTGTTCAAGCAAAAAAAAACGCAAATTCTTAATGCATTTTATCGTTCCTTATACATTTTACATTACGAGACCTCCAAAATCTTTGAATTTATAGTCTATTTCGTAGTTGTTAAACCATTTCTATTTATAAGCAATCGCAGCAATTTGAAGATAAAAAAGCATCAAAATTTAAAATTAACAAAAATTGTAAGAGCATTTAATAAAGCATGGGAATATGTTGAGCACAACTGCAGTACAAATATTTACGTATGCGTTAAACAAGCTGAATTTTGATAATGAAGTTTGTATGAAATTCAAAATGTAAATATTCGTACTATGTTGTACTTGGCCCTGTAAAAGTAATTAAATACAGAGAATTTGATGAAAAAGGAAGGAAAATATATATTCTCATTGTAGTAGGTGGCTTCAAATGTAATAAAATAAATGTCTTGTACCCGTACGCATTTGAATCCTCAGTAGAAAGTGTTGCTTAAAGTCTTTTAGGTCGATGTGTCTCTACGTGTTAGGAAAATAAAAAATTATTAACATAAAGCATAAAATGTGTAGCTAGTGACCGCACTGTGACTTGTAAACTTAATCTTAAGGTGCAACGTTTCGCTCATCGCGCGAAATTCAAATTTTCTTGCGTTTTTTCTCAATTACAGCTTAATTACTCATCGTGGATTTATTGAAACCAATTTTGCGACAATAAATAAGTTGTCTTAAGAAATTACGGTTAAAATGATCACCTAGATAACATTGGGGTAGCTACAAATCTCAATAAGCTGATTTTTATCTCGGTTTTTGGTTTCGTGAGAAATGTACTTATACTAGCTTTCAACTTGAATTTTTGGTTGGTGTAATTTCTTGAAACAATCTATTTATTATCGCAAAATTTGGTTTCATGAACCTACGATGAGTAATTAAGCTGTAATTGATAAAAAACGCAAGAAAATTTGAATTTCGCGCGCCGAGCGAAACGTTGCACCTTAAATCAGGTGACGGGCATGTTACAATCCATAGTCTAAGTACTACCTACTGACACATTTGAAAAGCTCAAACTGTAAATGTGGTAAGGTAGAAAAATATTTACATTTTTTCAAGTTTATCACGTCACAGGGGTGTCTATACATGGCCTGACCTGACATCGTGTGAAAGGGACAGCTGGATTTGAATTTCACGGGAGCAAAAGAAACAAACTATTAAGGTTATAGCTTCTCCCTTTCGCTTCCCCAGAAACTTATATATAGCCATCTCTTTCAAACGATGTCAGGTCAGGCCATGTAGCGGAGCCTTTAGCTAGCAAGTTTTATACCTAATTGCTATAATTCGTTGTTAAAACATGTATAACTTTATCTAGAATTGGTGTTTGTTTTACGTATTAGATTTATTTAATGTCTATTATTGTTATTAACATAAATAGGTAGTTATTTATTGTTGTTAAAAGGTATGTTTTAAAATAACTCATGGTGTGAGGGTAATTAGTTAGTATGAAGTTGTTTTTTAATATAAAATGAATGTAATGTAATCCTTAAGGGGACCTTAAGACCGCGCCGTTTATTTATTCAATTAAGTACCTTCATTGGTCTAAAACATGACTTGCGATGATTAAATAAAAACTAGTTTTTATTGGTGATAATTATTTCTGAATGTTAAACCAATTAAATGTGATAAAACAATACACAAACCTTAATTCTGCCATAGATAAAAGATAGCAAACAAAAAATTTAAAATGGAATTACTAACGATCTTTAGGTACGAGACTACTGTCTGATCTGACGGAAGCGTGACCTGTAGTGTTATAAATTATTGTTTTTTACAAAAGCATTGACTAAAATGACGTCTTACTTTATATTTTGTACCCAGATCAAATCCCCTTAGAATCCCTTTAGAATATCTATCAATTTTATTTACTACACAGTTAATTGCCTGGCACTACTTTTTAATGTTTAAGATTGATAACGATGGTGTTTGTTATAAAAATATTTATATTTGTACTGAAAGTGTTTTATTGCCATCCTTAATTTCAGATTACCCCACTCCATCCATCTCAATCCATCTTGCTGTTATTGTTATTTTGCCAACTTTACGTGTCAAAAAATTGTAGCCAATCATGATGAAATTTGATGTAATCAAAGAAGTAATAGAAAACTTTTTTATCCCGGAAAACGGAAGAAAACCCAAAATTACGTGGAAATCAAAAGGTACGGCTAAAACATAATTTGAAAATATTACCCTCGATTAGATTCTTGGACAGTCGGGTAATAAAATAAATATAACAAAAAAAACATTTTTTTTATCGGGCAAGTGCCTTTATTAACTAAGCAAAATATATATAAACTACAACTACCTAAAATACTTAGCCTACTACATAAAAATAACAGTTGAATTATCCAGAGACCATTAAAGGTCTATATATAATCTAAATGTTCAAGCCCACTACAGACTTCAACAAAATACTATAAAACGAAATGCATTTTCGAACTGTTCTTGGCGCCACTCGTGAAACTCTTATCATTACGTATTTTCGATCATCTGTGGTCTTCTTCATCAGTCCACTTCATCAAATGATACCTTCTAAACGTAAATACTTCACTTGTTGATGAAAATAACAAAATCGCTATGTATGCCTATAATATTTGAGGAGTTCCCTCAATACCCCATGTATCCCATTATCAGAACTAGATTTTGATAAAAAAATGGGACCAATCTGAAAGTATAAAGCCAACCGTACTTGAGCCTGTACCGGCTTATCGGAGACTAATATAGGAGCCATAGCAATGACAAAAAACAAGTCTGAGACCACTATAAGCTTCAATTTCAATTAAAATTCAAAATTATTTAAATCATTTAACATTCATGTTTTTACAGTCATTAACCGCCAAACCGGGTGTTAAAAACCCGTGTCTTGGTAGTTAGTTCCTTCCTTTTGTGTTATATGCTAAGGAATTTGTAAACTTTTTCTATGTTCATTATATTATCATTATCATCATTATAACAGATACTGAGTGATACCCGCAACTTCTTACTTGGGCTTATGACATGGGCTTGAAAGTAAAAAGCCCGTACCCACGAGTTCTTTGGATACACAACTGGCTTTTTGGTGAAGGAAAACATCGTGAGGAAACCTGATTTTTTCCGAAGAAGAAGTTCGATGGCTTATGTGAATCCGCCAATATGCACTGGGCCAGCGTAGTTGGATATGGCTGAATCGCCCTTCGAGGGTAAGCCGATAACTCAGCAGTGGGATGTTTCTAGGCTGATGCAGCAGGTCCAAAGCAAGGTTGTCAAGAGATGGCGCTAAAGTCGTTATTTTTAGTAATATTATTTTTACGTCGTAAATTGCAAGCCAACTTGAACTAAATCCTAAATCGCGGCATTATACAAATACACTTTATATACATTACCCATATTTTTGACCGAGCAAAGCGAGGTCTCATAGTCTACGGGAACAAACCGGCATTTGTATGTATGTTTATATGTTTGTATATTTTTGTGTATATTTGTCCAACGATAACTTGCGTACCGTTGATCCGATATTCATGAAATTTTATAAGCAAGTAGTTAATGACAATAAAATTTTCAATTTCGAGTATGAGCATAATCGGTTAAGGAGTTGAAAAGATATAGGGGTCGAAAGGAACAGAGAACAAAATCTGTACCAAATATTCGCTTCTAACAAAACGTCTTAGATGGCGTTACTAAAATTCACTTAATACGCGATGACGAGATCTGCAGACAGACAGAGCAACCGTCATCCTGTCATCCAATACATCAATTTCAACCTTAGTTTCGTTAAAATACGATACAAACATTGAAATATTACGCCTGACGTCATAAGATTCTCTGTATCTTTATTTTTATTCTTTGTATCGTATTATAATAACGCTAAGGTTACAATTTCTTAGGTGGGTGATGGTTGCGTCCGGGCTCCGTCAGATGGTATGGCTTGTGGCATTGATTTTTGTACGATGTAGGTGTCGTTGTCGAACAGTTGCAGAATTTACATAATAAATATGGAACAATTTTGTACGATGTAGGTGTCGTTGTCGAACAGTTGCAGAATTTACATAATAAATATGGAACAAGTTTAGTAGTAAATTAAGCAACGCGACGATCATATCAGATATATTATGTACTAGGTGTTACCCGCGACTTCGTTCGCGTTGACCAATTTAGAAAAGTAGCCTATGTCCGTCTCCTAGCCTTAAGCTATATCTATAGAAAAAAATCAGCTCGATCTGCTAAGCTATTTAGCCGTGATAATGCGACAAACACCCAGACAAAGAGATAGAGAGACACATAGATAGAGAGACATAATTAGATTCGCATTTATAATATTAGGATTATGGCAAACTTTTTTTTTTTTTTTTTTTATCTCGCACACACGTTCGTCTGACCCCAAACTAAACAAAGCTTGTAATATGGCTGCCAGAGGCTGATATACGTACATACATATTTTTAAATACATACTTATATAGATATTAACACCCAGACGTAGAACAAACTCAAATATTCATCACATAAATGTTTGTCCTAGATGGGAATCGAACCCACGCCCCTAAACACAGAAGGTAGGTTCATTACCAACTGAGCCACCGGAGCAGTTGAGCTATTATGTACCTACTTCGTACTAGAAGCGTTAAATTGCGATGTTATCGGTTATTTGTGTTCAGTTTGCTTTATTTCTTGTCAGTCACTAATACTACAGCTAATAGAGCTTGCTTTGTGATCATGCGTGGTATTGTATAATTTTCCCGAGATATGAACCTACCTACTACGAGACAACCCGAGCATATTTAACCGATTAAAATTTTTTGCTAGCGGGTTTGATCGTAATTTGGCAAAGTGACCACAATTAAATGGAACATTACAGTATACTGCGATTTTAAAACTGAAAATCGCGGAACTCAATTCGGGGCGAACCACTAGTTATTTGTAAAACGAACACATTAGCTATGTACGTTCCTTTACTGCTGAGCTGCTTTCAGTAACATCATCACCACCATCACTGTGATAAAGGAACGAATTTGGCTAATGAACTTGTTTTCCAATTAAAAATATGAGTAATTTAAAATCATTGTATTGGCCGCGATTTAAGATGTTTTTCACATTGGATAGCAATTTACGGCGTTAAAAATGTATTTCTAATAATAACGACTTTAGCGCCATCTCTTGACAAACTTGCTTTGAGCCATCCATCTTAACTTCTTACTTCTTACATATAGAAACTATTGATCAAAACAAATAAATCTCTGAATCGGTATCTAAAATATGGATAAAACCCCCACCGCGATGCAGACGAAGACTCGTCTCGCCATCTATGGGCGGCCCTTTGTAAATTTGTCTTGGAAGGTACTCGACGTTCTTATTATTGCGTAATATTCCCGGTTTCCGTGAACAGTGTGCGTATCCCGTAACTCTGAAAGCGATCGGGACCGCGCATAGTGTGACTAAGTTGGTAAGAGCGGGATGGTATGCTCTCGTAATCAGAATCACGAACGTTTCAACGTTAGAGGATAAGCCCGCTGATTTTAATGAAACAAAGTTTGTTATAAATCCTAAGACACCACAGATCATTTTTTAGAAAACCGCATGTCAACCATCTCTTAATTCTTGTGCGCGAAAGGGCCAGTATGTTCCGGGGTTCAACTTGTAATAGAACTTGTACATCCTCATATTTTCCTAAATTGCGTCATTACAAATACTCCTAAAAAAAATATATTTTCGAAAATATATCCAATGTGCAGTAATCCCCTCGTTAAAGTTTTATTATAAGTATAGAAGGTTATAACCCTAAATAATAAGGTGAGAAATGAGAGACTATTTTGCTTGTATCCTTGGGGTATCCTTTCAAATAAAAAAAGATTTTTCCAAATGGGCTTATAAATGACGGAGTTTTGAGGTAAGAAACATTTTTAAAAACAGTTGACTTGAGAAACTCCTCTTTTTTGTTTGGAAGTCGGTTAAAATCTGACCCACGCTTATACTATAATTAAGGCCTCGCTACATGGCCTGACCTGACACCGTGTGAAAGGGACAGCTAGATTTGTATATCACGGGAGCAAAAGAAACAAACTATTAAGGTTATAGCTTCTCCCTTTCGCTCCCCCAGAAACTTATATATAGCCTTCTCTTTCAAACGATGTCAGGTCAGGCCATGTGTAGACACCCTTATAATGTAACCGGTAAGATCGTGCCTGCCTACCCCCTCACAAAAATAAAATGGCTAAAATAGCGTACTCTCGCCAATCTTATGCGCATCATCTTACATGAACTGATTTTGAGCCGTTCAATCGCACGCAAACGCGAATAATAAAATGCCGTGTCCGCCAAGGGGGCATTTTCCACACGCGCGGCAGATAGCTTGGGATTCGCAGAATGCCCCTCGTTTAGTAAAAGAACGCTGCTGCCCGAACTCCAGATGGTAATCGCTGCGCACTAAATCTTATGTTTATTTTATGGAATATATTTCATATATTACAGGCTAGCGTAAATACTAAATCCTAACTACGTAAAAAATATTTTAAACAACATATTTTTACTATAAATCAAATCAAATAGTTTTATATTTAATAGGGACCTTATGTGTAACGATACTTTTGTAAATGCTATTAACTGCTATTGCTAATTATAACTAATGTTAACAAAGAGAATATAAATACTACGTAAGAATGTTAAATTACTCTATACTCTATGGTTGTGACGTGCATCACTTTATCATAGCCAAGCAAGCAAAGCAATTTTTTTTGACGCCATTGAAAAAAAAAAGTTAACCGCGTTGCTTTGCATTGCCGTGGTTCTAGATATTACACGAAATTGTAAATAAAATAGGGAGACATGGGTGTGAACGTTGAAACAATTTCTCCCGGAGACGGTAAGTAATGCTCCGTCCGACCTGTTTTTTCATTAATTATAACTACTCGAGTACGATGGGAAACACTGCCCATACTGAATTATTCTTGATTTTATTGCTGTGAAAGTGCATTGGACCTAATATTTGTAATTCATGTCTCTGGTGTTAATCACTAAAAGTGAAACACTGAAAAGTTTTCCACCTGAAACTTCAGGTAACCTACTCCTTCCGGTAGCGCCTTGTCATGGTTGTCCTACCGATAAGGACAACTTATCAAGGTTACTACTTACTACTCTTCCTCTAAAGTTAAATTCACCTGTGGCTTGTGACTGCCCACCCTAAGCTAACTTTGCTTATATTCTTTTGAATACATTTCCATAGGTTATGTATCTACACCAGTGATTAGACATCACCCAGTCCAAATCAGTATTCAACTTCGCCCAGCAGTTTTGTCCTCCTAATGTACATTTCTTAGGTAATATTGAAAATGGTGTAAAAACGTTAATGTTAAAAATGCAAATTTCATTAATAAATTTACATCCCAAAAAGTTTGAAACAGGAACGAAAACAAATCTTCACAAAAACTCAAACCCTGAGGATTTGGGATGAATAGTAACAATCTCTCCTACAAACATTCCAGAGTCCACATACCCCAAGTCCGGCCAGACGGTTGTAGTGCATTACACTGGCACACTCACAAATGGCAAGAAGTTTGACTCATCACGCGACCGCGGCAAGCCTTTCAAGTTCCGCATCGGCAAGGGAGAGGTCATCCGTGGCTGGGATGAAGGTGTAGCTAAGGTAAGAAATCGCCTTAATATAGAAAATGCGAATGTTTGTGTGTAAATATGTTAGTATGAGTATGTGTTCAAGACGATGAGTCTGACTCACTCTTCTATCAAAAATAATGTGTGAGGGAAACTTACTTAGACATAGAAACAATATAGCCCGGTCAAGTTATGTGACAGTATGGAGGACCCCCACATAATTTATCATAAATATAAAATTGTGTTTGGTATAATTTGCTGATGTAGAATCAACTTTAAATTAAACAGTCTGGAGGTACGGAACATAGAAAAAGCTTTTATGCTTGAGCCATAACACATTATCGTAGCCGACGACTCACAGCCGTGCTTACGATCGTCATCAGAAATATACTCGTAATACAGTGCGAATAGAGACGATATTGCAAAATGTAAAATTTGTGTTTGATCTGGATATGCATTATGCTTATTTATTGTCTATTAATATGAGAGAAATGAATATGATTTATGACAATTATGTACAAAAAAAAAAACCTAGTTATTTCCGGGTCAAAAGCTAAATTGACTGGGCTAGCCATTCTTTGACTAAAACGTTAGGACATTTCGGCCTAGTACAAATGGCCACTTGCATAAGGGAAATGTCCTAAGCTCTTACTTTTTCTCAGACAAAAGTCCATCAGCTATTTAATGATTCAAACAATGATTTAGCCTCAAAATATTGTTTATCTTATTTGGGTCCACAATAAATCTCCACCTCTTATTTTTTTTAATTCAATATCTTTTACAGTCAGCGGCTTACCACATGAGCAATAACGTCATCTAGATGTTGACTATGTATGTGTATATGCATCAACTCACTATGCTGCTTTTTCCTGAAGATGTTTGCCGATCACTGTACAAAAACAGAGAAAACATGATTAATTTAACACCACATTTTATTTGCCCTCAGATGTCAGTTGGCGAGCGTGCGAAGCTGACATGCACCCCTGACTTCGCGTACGGCCAGCAAGGCCACCCCGGCGTCATCCCCCCCAACTCCACACTTATTTTCGACGTGGAACTTATCCGCCTCGAATAAACTACCCTCAATCTCATTTCACACCCACCTGATTTCCATCACTGTTGAAACTATACACCTTAGAAGTACTTAATCAAAAACCTTATCCATAAACATTTCATAAGCTATGCTGTTTGGTACTCTGTCAAATTCTAGCTGATGAGAGGTTTTGTGAAACGAGACAGCAATTTTTAGCCAAGGCCACAAATCCCCTATAGATTCTACAATCAGGATCAGGACGATCAAAGTGCACAATGCATCGGTCAAAACACAAAAAAAAACGCTCTCACTTGTTCATAGCTAAATGCTTATCGGCGTGAGGTATAGCCAATGGGAATGCTTGGTCTCAGTCTGCATCCCGTGCTCACCTTTAATTTTGGAAAGTTTTAGTCAGAACAAAGACCTCCCATAGCGGTATTTGTGGCTAAGGCCTAATAGATGTTTTTGAATAAGACACTTTATCCCTGAACGATAACTATGTACACAGTTTCAGACCTGATATAATTTATCTGCCCCGAGATTTATGACTACTATATAATTAGGAAAAATTATGCAATATCGAAGAACATGGTAGTTGAGGATTAAGCTGTATTGTCTTAATTGTCTGAAAAGTCTTATGTATTTAGCATAATATTATCAATTTTCATGTTTAATGTAATTAATTGGAATATTAAGTTACACTACCACACTTGAAAACGACGGGCAGCGGAACTAAGAGGAAAATTATTCCTCTTTTGTTACAGGTGGTCCGCTAGTAATAAATCTGCAGGTCTGTTAGTGTTATAAGATTAATTTCAATTGTCATTGAATAAATTATGCATTTATTTGAGTATTTATGTATGTATTAAGTTTTGCGCAAATGTAAGAACAAACTTATGAAGGATCTTGCTAAGGATTTTTGTAATTGTGATTTCATTATAAAGCTTTATCATAAAGCTAAGAAAATAAAACTTATTGTGAAGGAAATTGTTTTATTTTCTAAGTATATTTTTATTACTATGTACCCAGTAATAAGCACTGACCACATAACCGGTAGACGGTTCGTACCTATTCTCTCGCGAATTCACGACGCAATATAACATAAACTCACGTTCACATTACTTTTTGCCGCAGTCCTCGTGTAGACTGGAGAGTGGAGAACAACCCGACGTAGTAGAGATTACGCACAGAATACTATTACGACAGGTGGCGCATTTTTTTTTTAAGTAAACCTTTTACAAATTCTACCATAACCTGTCGCAGGCACCTACCTTACATCATATCACTTTAGTTCCATGCAAAAATTAAGTAAGTATTGTACCAAGACTTAAAAAATGTATACTAAAAGTTGCAGAATGCACAAAGTGCGATAAGATAACAAACCTTATTGTAAATAACTGTGGCAACAAAGGTCTTAAAATAACAAAATAAGTATCAACAGTAATTATTCTCTCGGACGTACAATAATATTTAAAAAATGTACCTAGCTAAGTAGGAACTAAGATTAAACATTGAGATCAGTGCCAAGAAAGACAAAACCTAATGAATTAATAATGAATGAATGAATATAATAAACAACAATACGCGGAAGCCAGGTATTATTAGCCCGGGTCAAGGTGCAGTACCAAAAAAATACAAATATAAAAATTGTACATACCTACAACATTTTTGCTCCAAACAAGATCAGTATAATCTTTACAACCATGAACTCAATTATTTAGCCTGTTTTGGTAGTTAGTAATTTTTACAGTTCTATGAGGAGCGCCCCTTTTTAGGATTCCGTATTACTAAAAGGAACCCTTATAAGTTCGTCATGTCCGTCTGTCTGTCTGAATCCTTTACAGCCTTATAATTTCCAAAGTTATAAACTTACGTGCATGAAATTTTGCACAACGATAGTCTAAGTATAGACAAAGTTTTATTTTTTTTGTAAAAAAAAAGGTTAGCTCCCATACATGTAAAGAGGGTAAAAAAATAATTCGCTAAACCCAATCATGTGGGGTGTCGTTGAACAAGTCTTTTTATGGTGACAGTTTTGGAAGAATGAAAAAATCATAATTTTATATTAATAGAGTGGCTATATAGTTAATAGACATGTAAAGAGGGGGTAAAAAAAAATTTTTTTTTTCGTATATCCCTCATGGAAAAGTTCTTTTAAAATATTCTTATGGTTTCCTACACAATTTTTTTATCAGATGTACCACTTGTGAAATAGGGGCCGACAAAGTTGCTTACAATGTGTCCCCCTCTGTCCCCCTTACAATGTGTCCCCTTTGCCACTTCTAAACTATGTATCTCAGAAACTTGTTATCTTCTATGTTGATAGATCTTAGTAAAGTTTTTTTTTTTAATTATTTCGGGGAATGTGTGATAATTACTTTTTGAGATATGCGGTAAAAACGGATAAATACTTCAAATGTCCTACGCACCTTCGGAACCCTACTAAGCATGGCCCTACATGCTCTTAACAAGTTATTTTGGAGTATGAAGGCAGTACTTCATTTTGTAAAAAGTCATGGAACACAAGTTATTAAGTATTATGAATGTAGGGATTTTAGATTACTAGAATAACCATTGTCTAAAGGAATAAGAATAGACAAAAATATATTATAAACGTTTATTCTCATATCCACGTTTAGTTATATTTTATATAGAATCACTCTCCACATTCTTTTCGATAAATTCAATTACAAAACTTACAGTATATAACTATGCGTAAATAACATAAAATAGACATTGAAATTGCACCAAAGTATGAAAATGTTAAAGGCTAACAAAGATTTTCTTCTGAACTATAGAAAGGTATCCCTTAGAATAAACACTTTCGTACTTAACACATTTGACATATTTTTTTTTGGAAAATTTAGTTCCTATTTACGCTCGATAGATGGCGTTCCGTTTTTTATACATGCTGTCGAATATGTAACGAAAGTTTTTTTGATAGTTAATATGTACTGTATGCTACAATATTATAAAAATGTGACTGTAAATTCCGCCATTTTTTGTTCCTTTCACATGGCACCGCCAAAAAGACACCGCCTGCTGTGTCATGGGGAATCACTATTCCCAGTGCCACACTAGACTCGAACCTACTATATAATGCCGTCTACGCCACAGTCAACAAAGATGAAACTTAGCTAAGCATCACCTAAACTAAGTCGGACTTAGGCATGTCAAAGGAAAGGAGTGGACAATACCGGACATGTCTTACGCATTTACCCCACAATATTTACTTTTTAAAAAATTTACTTTTAAAAAAATAAACATAAAATATTTCGACAGAAATGACAATGACAGGTAAAACGATAGGTCTGTTACGCCATCTAGTAAGTATTTTAGAACTACTTTTTTTTTTTGGAAAACGCCTCATTACTAACAAGAGACCTTGGATCACAGAATACTCAATAAAAAGTAAACAGAACATCACTAGGGTTGGGTCACGTCATGAGGAATAGTGATTCTAGATTCCCCATAACACACCTGACGGTGCCATGTGGAATTAATGCCATTTTTAATATTATGGTCAAGTGATGGTTATCGCCACGCTTGAACGAACGAACATTCGAGCTTGCTCGTGCGAACATTTATACCTACATTCGTAAGGATTATTACGTTTTACAACAATATTACTATAGATGCAGTCGTTATAATCGAAGATATGTGCTCGTTCAGCTCTTCAGTGAAGAGAAATGTTTCGCGTGAGAGCGGGACAAACTACATTAGTGTCGATTATGTTGAACAACTCACTAAACTGAACCATTCTGACAGGACTAACATTATCAGCGCCTCATTTCACAGTGAGAATGAGTTGGCAACGATTTTAAAGCTGTCAAATTTAGTTTAGAAAATGCCACAACAGAATGAACGTCATTGTTTGTTAAGAATTTCTAAATAAATTACAGATGTACCTACATGCTAATACTTAGTTCATCTCGATTAATACAATTCATGTAAAAAATCCATAATAATACTGTTGTAAGATTTTTTTAAAGTCTATCTATTTACAAGTTTCCCTTTACTTTGTACTCATAGGGAAAACGATAACGTAAGTACTTCGTGGCTTCTTTTAGATGTAATGCATTGTAAAAAAATATGGCGGACAGGCGACCAATGACAATCACGCGTGGAAGGTACGCTTTCATTGGTCGAAAAACGCCATGTTTGTTTACATATTTATATATAGCTGATGTAAACAATTTGGTTTAAGGTGCAACGTTTCACTCATCGCGCGAAATTCAAATTTTGTTGCGTTTTTTGTCAATTACAGCTTAATTACTCATCGTGGATTTATTGAAACCAATTTTGCGCCAATAAATAAGTCATCTTAAGAAATTACGGGTAAAATGATTACCTAGATGACGTTGGTTTAGCTACAAATTTCAATAAGCTGATTTTTATCTTAGTTTTTGGTTTAGTGACAAATGTACTTATTCTAGCTTTCAACTTGAATTTTTGGTTGGTGTAATTTCTTGAAACAATCTATTTATTATCGCAAAATTAGTTTTCATGAATCTACGATGAGTAATTAAGCTGTAATTGACCAAAAACGCAAGAAAATTTGAATTTCGCGCGCTGATCGAAACGTTGCACCTTAAGTCATTAAAGTCATTCAACTGTTATCACATTAATAAACGGACATTTTTTTTTCAAAAATAATAATAATTTATCACGTAATAATGTATATTTGTACATATGTATAGACGCTCGATAAACCAATCTATGCTATGAAAGTGAAAGTGCTATAAAGTGTGCTTCGAAAGGTCACACGTTAAAGCGAACCCAAATATTACAGATTGTCATATCTATCGTTCATGCTTAAGGTCGCGATCCCGTAGTGCTATCTATTTCACACGATTCCAACATGTTTAGCATGAATTTCACAGGCATTAAAAAAACAGTTATTCGAACCCCTGAATACTGAAACGCTTGTTAACTTTGACAACAGATTAATTCTAATGCTGCCTTTGTCTGGCACTAAGGTAATGCGAAAGGCAGCAAACAGACTTACCCCCGAATACTGAAACGTTTGTTAACTTTGACAACAGAATAATTCTAATACTGCATTTGTCTGGCACTAAGCAAATGACAAAGACAGCAATAGACTTAATCTGTCGTCAAAGTTAACAGACGTTTCAGTATTCGGGGGTTAATCTGTCAAAGTTAACAAACGTTTCAGTATTCGGGGGTAAGCGATATAGTAGAAAAAAATATCAACATCAACACTGCTTTAAAAAAATCATTTGTAAGGGATCTTATATGTCAAGCGCTACGGGCGCTGTGACACAAAAATGTATGGCGTTCTATAACGGCAGCGGGCGCTTGTTGCATTTCTTTAGCGACGTACATTTTTGCCTCACAGAGCGCCCCGTCCGCGAGGGCATAAAACAGGGCGACAGAAATATCCGACTCCCTGATCAATGATTCTTTTAATGTTTTGGTTAGTTTTAATGTTGATGTTTAAAAAAAAAACAATATTATGGAGTTCTTTGCCTTCGCGTAAATAGAACACAATTACATGAAAATTTTTAAAACAAACATTGGCAGAGATTTCTTAGGAAAAACTGTTTTTTTTTTTTATTGCGCGAACGAGATGGCCCTTTAGGCGAGCGGGCTCTTAATAGGATAGACTAAAAAAACAATAATACTGATAACCTTTAGAAGACAATTATAAATGATTGGCATTCAGACCTTTTAAAATTTGTCCAGTAGAAAGTACCTATTAATGCCCGTTATAGTATTTACATATCTGAAAACCACATTCTATCTCTTTCCTTCTCGTTTGTTAGACGGCGGTTTGCGCGCACCGAATTCACATGTCTTTTAGCACCATTAGTGTTAAAAGACCTGCGGACCTGGTACGGTGGACCAATGGGAGAAAATAAGAAGAATATTTATGCGTCTCTTTTCCTCTCGTTTAGTAGGCGGCGGTCGGCGCGGACCATATCCACAGGTCTGTTAGCACTATTAGTGTTAACAGACCTGCGGACATGGTACGGCGGACCAACGGGAGAAAATAAGAGGAAAAATTATATCTCTTTCTCTCTAGTTTGTCATACTTACGGCGGTCCGGCCGGACCCTGTCCGCAAGTCTGTTAGTGCTGTTTACAACAATACCCTCCTTTTGGCTTCGGTTTTGTCGCGTAAAAAGAATCCGTCACCGACAAACCTTCATACTGCTAGATCACACTGGTGTGAAATAATGACCCGTTTGGGATCGAGCTTGGTAGTGTGATAGAGCAGTTTGAAGGTTAGTCGGTCACGTTATTTTATCATATATTTATCATAACATTGATCAGAAATTAAACATTATAGTTAGTTACATACATTTACTTATTCGTAACTATTAATGTTACTTATGCATAAGAAAATATTCGGAATCTCTAGTTTATAAGGCCGTTCGTACACAGGGCGACTCCAGTATCAGGTACTCGGTCACACGAGTAACGTCGCAAATCTCGCAGTGCGAAGCTTTCACAAATAAAACGCGTGTCAGCAGAAGCACAGCTTAAACACAGGCCGGAGTTCACTAACGGCGATACTCACTAAAGGCCGCTCAAGTATTACGTATGAGGTAAGCAGAATTTCAGCCACTTTAACCGATGGCGTCCCTTTTGAAAGAAAAATAAGCAAAACTTGCCATCATCTTTTTTTTTGCTAACGAAATATCCCGCCCTTGTTGTCATCAAAAATAAGCAGAAAAAGCACTTTTTATTAATGGGCCCTTTGATCTTGAACGGCTCCCAAATTAAGTAGCATAGTATTTCCACTTTTGACCACAGCCAATATGATCCGTGTTGCAATATACAGGTATTGATAAAATGTTGGCAACATAACCGCGGCGTACCTCTTGTCAGCAATTGCCTGATACTCAAGTCGCCTTATGTACGAACTTTCTAAGGTGTCAATCCATTGACGTATGTAGTCTTCATAGATCGCGCTACTCTCGCGCTTGAGAATATTCACCATAATCAATTAACAATAAAGTATCATTTCGAGCCATGCACTCGGCTGATTATATTAAGTAACCTATGACGCAGAAAAATAATGCCAACAGTTACACTGGCAACATTATTGCTCAGGAACTAAAATATGAACTTACAGAAAATATTTTTTATAAATTTTAATTTCCTCTCATAGCTCTTGAGTAAGTATAAAGTAATGCATACACTAATATTTCACAAAAAAACTTTTTTAAAGCTGACTGACAGCTTTTAAGAACCAATAGTTACGCACAATTATTAGTGGTTATGAGTTATCAGTCCGCCATTTTTATTAAAAAAGCAAGGTATTTGAAAAAAAAACCTATTAACAGACGGGTGTATAGTTGCCATTACAAATGCACAGATTAAATTCTGTTATCTGTTATTTCGGACTACTATTAGAAAAAAATACTACAAAGAAAAATTTACAAAATCAGAAATAATATCCCTACAAACTAATCGCCTTCAAAGGCGCAAAATAAAACTCTTCTATCTTATAACTACCCTACTCTTAAGTGTACGAGAATCTACGTGTTAGGTAATGGTTTTAAAGGACCTAAGCTTAAGAGGCCGTCTGCACCCAGCGCTTGGAGGCTGCTGGTCATTCCATTTTGAACGTTATGTACTGAGATTACAGGGATACCGAAGCAACCGCCCCCTTGGTCTTTACCGGCCAGGGGAATAAAACTATAAATGCCTAGACTACTCAACTTCGAAAGGTTGTCTTCTTGGGACATATCCACCACGGGCAGTCCTAGTTCTCTGTTAGGACCAACCACATTATGGAACACCCTTTTGTGATGCTGTAGTTGGAGAATTTTAGGGTACGACGCAGGACACTCTTCGCATTTGAACATGGGTACTTTGCTTTGAGGATGGGCGTTGGACATGTGAACAGATAAGGAATTCTGATTCATAAACATTTTCTTACAAATCCTGCATTGCAGCATCCCGCCGCCGACTTTTGCTTCTGGGATGGAAAAGCTGGTAGATTTTGAGGTGTGTTTGATACTCATCCCAGCGCCAAGGTTCGGGATATGGGGCAAAGGTCTTTCTGGGGAAGGCGAGCGGCTCTTTTGCTTCTGTTTCACGCTGATGCCTCTCGATGCTAACACATTGGCCATAGCGTTGGCTTCTTTGTTAACAGTTTTCTTGGTTATAGATATTTGGCTGCCAAGGTTCAATTTCTCCCCAGCGCCTTGGACGCTCTTAATCATCGGCATCCCTTCGCGTTGCTTCTGCAAGGCCATTACCTGACAGTCTTCGTTGTCATGTTTCCCCGGTAGTAGTACATTTGGCCGCTTCTTCATCCCAGGGCCAGGACCCGGCACGGCAGGCCGTTTCATCGGCATTCGCATGCCAGGCTTGACCCCTCTCACCTGCCCGTGGACTTGTATCCCGGGCCTCACTGACGGTCGCTGCCCCCTGACGCCGGGCATCCGAGGCCGTGGCCCGACATTTATCCCGGCGGCCATTCGAATTTGTCCTGGAGACTGCATTTGGCCGCCCATCATCTGTCCCGGGGCCGGTGGCTGCATCACGTTTTGTCCGTCCGCGCCATGTTGTCCAGCCATGCCTAACTGTCCAGGAGTGAACGTTTGAATGTTCTGTATTCTTATTCCACTGCCGTTTACTGGCGATTTCAGGCCTCCAGGACTCGAGTTAGACGCGTATAGATTGCTGGTCGGCGCCGGCGGCGGGCCCATTTGTCCCATTTGAGAGCTCATACTCGTTGCAGGTTGCCCGTAAACCGCCTGCTGCATACTCTGTAAAGGTGACGCCGTGGAATACATAGGGTTTTCGAACGAGTTCTGCGGCATAGTTCCAGGATAATTGTCTTTTGGAGGCTGGAACTGCCCATATGATTGCTGCCCCATAAAGTTTTGGTTTGGGAATTGGCCGGGCATTGGTTGGCCAGGTGTGACATAAACTCCACCAGCCCCAGTTTGTCCATAGCCTGGCATCGTCTGCTGGGGCATGGGTTGTCCATAAGAATTGTAACCTGGCTGGGTCTGCATCATACCGCCCGCGCCCGGATATGCCTGTATATTGATCATGACGTTCTGTTGATGGGTGAACCCTGCACTCCCCATTCCTAGCTTTCCAACTTGTTCTACCATTTGCTTGACTGGGAGGAGGCTTGAGAGAATGCTATTTGATGCTGGATTGTACGGCATCAGAGTGGAAGAAGACGATGGCGTAATGATACTCCTCGAATGCCCCGTTGCCCTGATATGGTTTTCTAAGAGAGAAACATCAGTGAACCTAGTATTACACACGTCACACGAGTGCTGTGGACCTAAAGTATCTAAGGATATGTATTCACTGGCATCCGACATCATATTTTCCTTTTTAGTCGGGCTCGATAGTAAGCTTTCGAAAATTTCATCTGCACTTTTTCCGAACACGTCGATAGCGGGTTTGGTATCAGGTGCATTCCAGTTGAAATTGTGCTGTTTCTCCAAAGATGAGAGTGTAGCGCGGCTTGTTGGTGGTAAAGTGGTGGCGTAACTTGACTGCGAGCTCGGATATCCTGAGTGAGGGTAAGCCTGGAGAGGTTCGGTTTTTGGAAGTATAGGCTTAACATCAGACGCTGGAGTAGCTGAAACAACACAGCAATCATCATCCTCGTCATTGGAATCGCCATTAATTTCTATAATAGTCACGCCTGTGTCTTCTACTTTTGTTACTGGTAAAAGTGGAGTGTTGATAGCAGCAGGTTGAGTAGAGAAGAGTGGTTGCGCCTGACTTGATTTTGCAGAATCGGTTTCAGGTTCAGATTTGACACTGGCTATTATTGGCGTGATTTTATCATCCGAAGGAGGGGGAGATGACGCCTCTGTCTTTATCTGGCCTGAGAAGAGCGGGACACTGTTAGCAGTAGTATTAGAATCTGGTGTATCAACTTCCTTTTTCACCACAACATTTTCAGTTTCATGCGACTGGCGTCTTTCAGGCGTGGAATTTGATGAGACATCGGGCGATGCAATTTCTGTGATTTGAACAGGTTCTCTAGCCTGTAGAGGCAAATTGGCGCCTCTTTTTGGTGTCTGTTTTATGTTAGGCCTTCCTACGGGTTTCGGGGGTGCATCTTTTGAAGGCGTTTTGGCGATAGGAGCTGGTTTGATAGGCTTAGCTGGCGAATTTTGTGGCTCTATCTTTGTGACCACAGATTTGCCTTGATGATTTTTGAGGGCATTGGCGATTTTTTGAGCAGTTATGGCGGTCTGTTTAGTCTGAACAACATTCTGTTTATCAGTTTTTTGATCAGGTGGGATGTCTTCTTCATCAGAGTCTTCGGGTCCTGACCCTTCTTGTTCTCCTGATTTATCCATTTCCTCATCTGAATCTCCTTCAGGACTCGCATTTTTCTCCATGTCATCGTCATCATCATCATCGGAAGTTTTGAAGTCCTTTAAGCCATTCACGACTGTAAAACTATTACCACTATTCCCATCCGATCTGAGCTTTAACTTAATTCCTCCAAGGTTTCCCAGTTTCTGCAACACGTCGTTGTTCTTTTGTAGAGATTCTTTTGAGTCATTTGGTTCATCTTTGATTTCCAATTCTTTCTTTATGGGTGAGGTGTTCTTTTTAATGGTAAAGCCTAGACCGCTTAGTTTGTCAAGAGCAGCATTTGAACTTTTAGGTGCTTCTGAGGGCTTTTTGATTGAAAGTCCAGTCTTTTTCAGGAGTTGGGATATGTCAAGTTTTTGCGGTGTTTTGGAGGGCGTTTTTGGCGGCGACGGCGCCTCTTCTTCGTCGGACCACTCCTCATCTCCGGAAGGGATATCTTCGTCGTCGGACGGCAGCTTGTCGACCACCACAGAGGGCAAAGAGACGTGAGTGATCAGATGCTGTTCCAAATCTTCCCAGCAATCGAAATCCTCGCGGCAGGTGAAGCAATGTAGTTCTTTCTTAGGTTTTTTAATGAGAGCGCCTGTGGACTGCAATCGCTTTAGCAAATCTTGAACATTGTTGTTTGTCGGTTTCTTTTCTGGGATTTCGTCTTCTATGGAGTCTTGCTCTTCGCCATCTGAAAGTTTATAATAATGCATTAACTTGTTAAATTAGACTATATTTTGATGTTTTCTTCCACGCCTGTGAATCTAAACTGGGTATTCCGTTAGAACAGTTACTACTTTGGCTGTTTTGTTTGACCGCGTTTTTAACCCAATGATCAGAGAGATGACAACGACCATGATACAGATCCGAGAGCGGCAGCGGCTTCTTTATTTGTATGGAATGACTATCGTCGAGAACGGTTCCATGTAAGTTTTATTTATAAAAACGTTTTGGATCATGCTGTCAGCACCGGCGCGATATCGCCCACTGCTCGCCGAGATCGATAAAGGAAGTAATTGACTTTCGGAGTAAAATGAAACAGTTCTAATCATCACAATCATCATCAGTCGGAAGACGTCCACTGCTGAACACAGTTCAAATAGTAATAGTTCTAATATTAGTAGTGAAATATTAAACAGTACTTAGTCACTTGATTTTATTAATTCTCAAACACAAAAAAATATATATTGTATAGATAAGTTCGCTAATGTACGAATTTAAATGTAATGGAGCTTTTTTATGAAAATTATTCCAAAAATAACTGGTTCCAACGGACTCGATAGATGGCGTACGCTTTAGCTCCACGCGTTTTGAGCATTTAGTCGGTATCAAGTTAGCCTAATATTTCAATTTGAAGTCCAAACAAGTCTTAGACAGAGCTATTGTTGAAAGATACGGTGAAGAGGACATGACTTCCCAAAAAAAAGTTTTTAAAAAAGTAGTAAAAAGTTATAATAGAGCTTATACAGTGTAAAATCTAAATTAGCAACGCCATCTAGTAAAGTTTGATGGAACTAACCTTGGAAACCGTACAATGTAAAAATATAAAATAAACTTTAAAAAAAATATATTAATCAAAAATTACATCGTTCTATCATGCTTTACGTGCGTTTTTACATCACAAAATAAGTACAACTAGGTAGAAAACTATACTACACTATGCTACACGAGAAACAACTACACAGTAGAAGAACCAAAACACACATGGATATAGAATAAAAATAATAATTATGAACATAGAGATCTTTTACATTGCTAAATGATTGTGCGTAAAATTTACTACAACGAAAAAAGTATTAAATTTAAAAAAAAATATATTTAACATGCCCCTTTTTAAAAAATTATTTTATGTGCTACCATCAGCAAAATCAAAAATGGACACACTCAGTTCTAAAATGTTTTGTCTGCACTTTGAGCAAAAACCATGAAAATCTATAAAAATATATAGACATTTAATAAAAGGTTTCGTAAGGTCATTGCACAAAAATGGAATGGAAATAATAATTTTGCTGATAGTAAGTAGGCACCAACATTATAACTTCAAAATAAAATAATAAAGCCACTTGCAAAATTAATAAAAAGTCACAAGCTTTAAAAGCATTGAACATAAATAGTTAATTATTCAGATCTAGCGCTTGATTGGGAATTGTATTACAATCCAGTGTTTTATTAAGGTGCAATGTTTGCTCAGTATGCTAAATTACAATTTTCTTTCGATTTGTCAATTACCGCTTCATAACTCTTTGTGGATTTATTGATTTGCGCTAGTAAATAGGTTGTATCAAGAACTTACGGCTAAAATGATCACCTATATAAAATTGCTACTCTCTTCTTGGTTTTTGGTTTAGTGATAGTTGTATTAGCTTCACGAACTGTTCACGAACGCATTAGATGTTTTCAAGCTCTTGGACTGGAACGGATACGGCATCAACATTAATGGCGAATACATCACTCACCTTTGTTTTGCCGATAATATAGTAATCATGGCAGAGTCACTAGAGGACCTCGATACGTCAACGACCTCAGTAGCGTTTCTCAACAGGTGGGTCTTAAAATGAACACGGACAAGACGAAAATCATGTCAAATGCCCATGTTGTACCTTTACCGGTGGTCGTTGGGAACGATGCGCTCGAATTTGTTGACCATTATAACTACCTTGGACAGTGTCCAGTTAGGTAAGTCCAACTTCGACAAAGAGATCGCCCGAAGAATCTAACTCGGATCGCGTTTGGGAAATTGCGTAATGTCTTCTCGTCCAAAATCCCGCCGTGCCTGAAGACAAGGGTCTTCAACTAATGTGTGTTGCCAGTGATGACATATGGAACTGAAACGTGTTCCTTGACTACTGGCCCATTGGAGAAACTGAGAGTCACACAGCGGGCAAAGGAGAGAGCTATGCTCGGAGTATCTTTGCGCAATAAATCTGAAACGAGGATATTCGCCGAAGAACCAAAGTCACCGACATAGCTCTCAGAGTTTGCAAGCTGAAGTGGCAATGGGCAGGCCACATCACTCGAAGAACCGATAACCGATGGGATAGAAAGGCGATTCTTGAGTGGCGACCACGAACCGGAAGGCGAAGTGTAGGAAAGCCTCAACTAGCCACCTATTGTGAAAGCCGTGGGCAACCGGTGGATGCAAGTGGCACATTGTCGGTCGGTGTGGCGATCTAAGGGGGAGGCCTATGTTCAGCAGTGGACGTCTTCTGGCTGATAATGTAATGTGCTAGCTTTCACCTTGATTTTTTGTATGGTGTCATTTCTTGGTACAACCTATTTCTTAGCGCATAATTAGTTTTTATGAAACCCACGATGAGTAATTGACAAAAAACACAAGAAAATTTTAGTTTGGCGCGTGAGCGAAACGTATTACAATCCAGTTATTTATAATTCTTTTTTTTTTTTTTTTAATTGGTGAGAAAAAATTCAAATTGGTGCTTGATTGGAAAACTTATTCCAATTCAAAGCTTTATTAGAAAAATTAATCCTATCCAGAACTTGATTTGTAAGTTTGTCTAAACTAGTGAATAGAAAACCTATTTGTATGGAAAAATAGTATCATTGGAAAAAAAATACATTATAATTTAGACCTTGATTGGAAAACTTATTCCAGTTTCAATTGGAAAATTTATTCCTAACCAGCGCTTCATTCATAAGTTTATCCAATAATTGGAAATTATCATTATAATCTAGCTCTTGGTTGGAAAACTTATTACAATCTAGATCTTGATTGGAAGTCTTAATACAGTTCCAATTGGAAAAAAAAATGCCTAACCAGAGTTAGATTTATAAATATATCTAAACTAGTATTTGAATACCTAGAAAGCCTATAATCTTGTTTAATTGTTAAACTTATTACAATCTAGCGCTTGATTGTAAAAATTATTCCATGATAGTGTTTGACTGAATCAAGTGGTTGATCAGAAAACAATTAATGTCTGATAAGAAAAAGAATACTCATGGAATCAAAAAACAGTTTAGGTATATTTTCAAATAGCCTCATTTATTTTCCACTAAAACTATAAAATAAATCTGAAGTATCTTGGTAAGTATTATGTATGCCTTTGCAAATAAGTGAAACTAGTGACAAATTATTTTATTTTGATCAATATGCAGGTATCAGAAAGAATTTTGAAAGACAAACCTGATTCGTTATTAGGTGGTGATGATGCAAAATCAGATTCGAGCTTTGTGGCCATGTTTTATTATACCTGTGAACAATTTAAATCTGTTTAGCCTTCTTCAAGTCAATTGAAGTAGGTAGTTCTGCTGTAACCGATTGGTTTTTACAGCATAATGTCTTTACTCATTTACATCATCAGTAATTAGTTCCACTATTCAGTAAAGACAACGGTATAAAATATTAATATGTATAAGCTGTTTTATCTAGCAAAAATTATATTAAAGACATGTCTTGCAAACATCCATATATACTTTGTTTTATTGAGCCAAGGGGCGGCATGTTTCAAAGAAAGATATAAGGATAGATTTTCCTAGATTAGCAAATAAAATAAAAGCGATCTCTGTTAAAATGGCTTGTGTATGAGATTAATTGAGTTGTGCAGTCATCTACATTACTGGTAATTTAAATAAATGAATTTGGGCAATTTAGAGGTAACTATCAGGGTTCAAAGCGATAATTATCTCTGATAATTATCACGATAATTATCAAGATAAATATAGTATGATAATTTATCTTTGATAAAATAAACTAAAATATTTAACTTGCCACTCTTAAATTATAATTTTTTCTTAAAAGATTTCCTTGATTGTCAAATGTGTATAATTTATTATTAAGCAATTTTCTTGATTTAAATATTAATTATGAAATATTGATAGACAACACTAATAGTTACATAAGGATTGGTAAGGTAAGGTATATAATTATTTGATAATTATCATGATAACTATCGCGATATTTATCACGAGGCATTATTTATCTTAATAATTTCGAACCCTGGTAACTATGCGACCATCTATTCCATAAAAAACGTATTCTCCTGTGTCCTCCCTGATATGATAGAAATCCCTATATCCCATATTGACACTTCAGAAAATATTCTTTTCAATTTACCACAAGCCACAATGAAAAATCATTTTGTCTTTTTCAAGTGTCTTTCCATCTCCATCGCCAAAAAAAAAAAACACGAAAATTGCTATAAACATAGGCAATGGTAAACTTAAAGATATTAATAAGCCATTTAAAAAAAAACTTCTCTGTAATAAAAATTATAATATTTAAAAAAAACATAAAGTGTGAATGAGATAGTGAGAATCAAGGTTAGCCCGCTCTTAACACAATAGCCACTGATCGCAGACCAACAAGAGAAAAATATATATTTTTCTCTATCTATCTTGTTTGTTAGATGTTTGATGGCACTAACCAAGTTGTTATGTGTGTTAGCACAGTCAGTCAATGCTTAATAATTCAATTATTTGTTTTGTAGAAAACACAACTAAGTTTTTATGTGTTAGCACAGTCAGTCAATTCTTAAAAATTAAATTATTTGTTTTGTAGAAAATACAACTAAGTTTTAGTGTGCTAACACAATCAGTTAATTTTTAATAATTCAATTATTTGTTTTGTAGAAAACACAACTCAGTTTTTGTGTTATACAGTCAGTCAATTCTTAAGAAGTAAATTATTTGTTTTGTAGTAAACATTGTGGCTGCATTTTGTGGCATAATTTATGCTAGTATAATTTTTTAAGTTGGTCAAGATTTTGCAATTGAATTGATCACAATATTAAAACATTTTTAATATTTTCTCAGTGGCTCCGGTTCGGCTAATGTAATTACAAAATATTTATGGCAGGTATTTAGAAAAAAAATGTTGATTTATGTACCTAGATACATATTTTATTGAAATCATACCTACCTACCTAGAATACCTATTTATTACTAATGTTTTATATAAAAACTAGCGCATCCTTAAACTTCCAACATTGATCCTATAATTACCTTCACTTGTAATAAGATACTTACAAAATAAATAGGCTGAAATTCTTTAAATCTAGTATTTCTAAGTATCTATCAATTTTTTCTTTGTGTTCAACTTCTTTTAGGGAATAATAGTGTTCAATTGTTTTTTATATTTTATAGTAATGGGTCAATTATTGATTTATTTATTTATAATTATATGACTTGAGATACAATTTTAGCACCCGGTGAAATCTGTCTTTTAAGACAGATTTCATTATAGCTATCTCTTTTACTCACATACTTTTCGCGCGCACTCATTGGCGACATTTGGTTGCTAGGTTACAATGAGTTGTAAACAGACTGTAGGAGCCGGATTCAAAGGGTTTTTTTTGAAGGTAAAAACCTATCTTAATTATAACTATCATTGGTGCAACTCTTTTAATCTAGAATTTCTAAGAACCTACCTATTAATTGTACCTACCTATCAACAAAATAATTGTAGTCCAATAGGTGACGGTCATGGTTGGATTTAACGGAGTTTTTATATTTATCTGATACATACCTATTGGGTATATTTATTATAATTATATGAGGTGCTCTAAAAGGTGGCTGCGAGTAGTATTATCTTGCCCAAACTGTTAAATAAATATAACTTTTTCAATATTACACTTATTTTTTTTATATTAAATCAATGAAAATGTATTATTGTATTAAAATAATTCATATTTTCTCATTATCAATATAATCTGCTAGATCCTCGGAAATTCTATTAGATTGCCATTTCAAACACTTAAAATTATTTATAAAACTGTAGTTACAAATGTACTCTGGCTAAAAAAAAAACAAAAATTCATATATTTATATTAAGATATATATCCAGTGAGATAGTATCAGTGAACCCTGTACTTTGAAATATAGTGTTCAATTGTTTTGTATAAAAAACGTATGTTCAATTGATTCTGAACCAAATAGAGAGTACAACACTATATATTATATAATAAACAGTGAATGATGTGACTCCGCTGTGGATTGGCAATACACTATAGGTATTTAAGTTATTTTATCAGGATTTTATTTTTCTAAACTGATAGACAGGTACCTACATACTTGATCAAAAGTCAAGAACAACCAACAACAATGCCTGGTCTTGGTGGTTGAAACATAAGCACATGTACAGATAAGGCATTCAGAAAATTCTTATTTTTGTACCTAAATGACCCATCCTAGGAACCAAAATTAAGTCAGCCAGTTTGTACAAGCTGGCACAGTCCTCTATATCTTTGTCAATTTTATTTAGGAACTTTAGACCACACAGGTTGTTGGTAAATCTTCTTCAAACAAGGATTGTTAGAGGAGACCATTTCATTCAAACTTTGATAAAAACAAACTACAAAAACATGCAGAATGAAAAGCTTTGTGTACTTACAAGCATTTATCCAATAATTAAATTATCTGTTTAATAGCAGTCTCTTTGAAATTGTTTATTTGTTTACTTTGTAATTTGCAAGTTCCATCACAATACATACAAATTCGGCTAGGACGCCGCACTTATTTTTAAAGTTATTTACACTTAAGTCAACGTAAGTCCATGCAAAAACAAAACACACTGTAGTCAGATAATCAATTTATGATGATATTACAAGTGAAAATCCAAAACACAAATAGAAAACGTGAAAAGATATTTTCCGCAATCGCCTGTCATTTGTTCAAAGCATTCGCTTTCGCAAGAAAATACAAAATGGCCGACGAACGGCATTCAAAATAAAATATTACTGCCTGTCATGAATACGGATTCGACTCGGATCACTCGGATTGACTTGTTCGACCTTCAAGTTTCAACATAAGTCAAGTTGTTCGTGAACATTGAACAACACGAACACAAATTCAATTACAATTAAGTTCAATACGGGTTATTACAATTATTTGGATATGAGTAACCTCGTTAGTCGTTATATATCTCAAAAATTGCACCGTGACTCGCAACACACAGCACGGCACGAGACGACACGACACGAATTTCAATCGAGGCGAACTGGAAAAACCGAGCGGTTCCGATCCGAACGGCAAATTCTGTTCCTTTCACACAGGCAGCCAGGTAGAATTTCTGTTGCCAGCGCCAGTATGGCCGGCTGCCAGCATTGGCTGCCCAGCGAATACCGGTTGAATATGTTAGTGACGTCTGTCCTTGTCGCACTCGTGAAGTAATTGTATCGTTTTCTCTGTTACTCTTGTGCTGCCTCTATTTATTGCGCATGTGGGTGGCACTTATCGGATAGGAATTATTATAGGTCGCGCAACGTTGTAAACGACCTCGGTCGCTCGACAACGCACAAAGCATTTCAACAGTACAAAGGAGGTAATAATAATAGCAGTTGCAACGAGGTTTTAGGAATCTTCAGCGGCATATTGTGCCTATATTTGGGCATGATTTTCCTTGTATAACGAAGTAGGTATACACTGAAAGTGGGTTTATCACACAGGATTATCATGAGTCCCCAGAGTAATTATTCAGTATTATTCGTGACACGTCATGATCATGATAATTTTTTTAGGTATTATCAGAACGGAACTGTATAGATAAGGCATGGAAGTAATAGGTACGTTTTTTTTAAATAAGCCGGTATGTAGGTAATTAAGTAGTAATTTCCTATGGACCTATTTAATTCGTCATGACTTAGGAACCTACCTACTTATTATAGTGTGGTTAGGTTGGGCTAATATATATTTTGTCCTCGGTAAAAGAAAGTGCCTCCGCTGCCAGAGCCGGCATCTGAGACGGCTGCCGGAGGTGGGCAGGCGACGAGTAAAAAGTAATTTCCGAGACGGATAACTTTGTTATCCGTTTTATGACAACCCGGAAACCGTTCCGGTGAGATATAACCGACTTAGATAACGATAGTTAGGCATTGACTTCGTAATAACTTAGGTAATACGAACATCGAACATGGGTTCAAGGTATTATTATTTTGGATTCTGATGACTGAACCGATACGGACAACAATAGGTTTAGGTATTTTTTGACCGGGTGAGCGAAGCGAACGAAAGCGTTTTGACGTTTGCGAAAGTTTTGACTGGCAAAATTTGCTTTCATCTGTTCGTGTGTTGGTTTGGTACTCGCGTACAGGTCGTATTTTTCAATTAATCTTGACGAAACTCGGTATACAGGTTCAAAGATTTTTTTAATTTTGTATTCGTCGGCGGTTTTTGAAGGTTTTTTTTTTTAATGTTCTTTATTTAACATAATAATAAAATACGTACAAACTAGACACAGTCTAAAATATTGTATACACCTATATTGTGTAAATAACTTTTTCAGGCTAGCAACGCCTCTGTAAGTCTTTTAAAAACTAAGTTTGATTTTAATTATATTTAAATCCATGACCTATTTAGTATTAGTGAAAACAAACTATTAATAGACTTAAATTTACGGTAAAAAGCCAGGCTCATTTTTTAATCAATTTGATGGGTGAGGTATTCCCCCATAAAAGGGAGAAAATTTGCTGCGGCGCATACACAGGTCGTATTTTTAACAAATCTTTATAGATTTTTGTAGTCGTCAGCGATTTTTGGTTGGTATTTCACCCAAAAAAGGGGGAAGTTTGCTGCGGCGCCATTCGACGATTTTAATAATATTTGGCATAAACATTCAGTACTTGATTCTAAACAAAAATGTTGAACACGCGCAAAATCGGTAAAGAGGTTTTCAAGTTAAAGGCCGGTAATGGGCGTCGCAGCAAACTTCCCCTCTTTTTAGGGGAAATACCCCAACAATCAAAAATCGCCGACTACTAAAATTTTTATGAAATTGTAGAATTACGATTGTGCAAAAAAGTATGTGCTCGCGAGGTCGCAGAAATACTAGTTTTATAATTACTGAAACACTTCATGTGACTGATTTGATTCTGATGACAGCTCCGGCAGAAGTTCCATCTTAGACGAAGATACAAGATCCTTGAGTTCCATTATTTCATCATTGCCGGCTCCGGCAGCGAATAAGTAAGTAGGTATAATTTAATTTTATTCTCTAACCTAAGTAGGTGAGTGCCTAGCTTAGTCCAACTCAACCTTTTCGCTACCCTCTTGACTCAAGGGTCGCGACGGAGAGCTTTTCCACCCTGGGGATACATTGGGGTGGTTGAGAGAGAATTGGGGTGGTACAGAGGATGGGGTGTCAAAGGAATTACACCCAGCTTCGGTCGGTAATACACGAAATTATCTACTCGTATCTACACGAAGAACGAATAATATGCTCGTATTTATTACCCGACTACGAAAAAGGAGGGTTGTGTGTTTGGCAGTCTGGGTATGTATATATGATAGATTATTTGATACATAGATACATACATTATCAGCCAGAAGACGTCCACTGCTGAACATAGGCCTCCCCCTTAGACCGCCACACCGACCGACAATGTGCCACTTGCATCCATCGGTTGTCCACGACTTTCAATGACAATGTCGTCGGTCCACCTAGTGGGAGGCCTGCCTACGCTTCGTCTTCCGGTTTGTGGTCGCCACTCAAGAACCTTGCTTCCCCAACGGTTATCGGTTCATCAGGTTCGTTATCGGTTACTTGATACATACTTACATAATTATGTTCCCTATAATCTCCTAAGCCGCTTATCAGATTTTGACAAGATAGAGATGTCTATCGATGCGTCTTCACACTCCGCGTGTCATACATAATATTCGCTAATCCGGCTTTAGCAAATTAAGTGAATTTAGGGAAATTAGGTATCTATTTAAGCGTTGTAAAATTGACGTAGCTCAAACATAACCTAAACTAGTGTTCAGGTTCATCATATTATGTTACCTTCGCCGGCCACTGCCGCGGCACGCTCGCTTCGCGCGCTCGGTTCGCGCATTATTTGTCACAGTTAACCTAACCTAGTGTTCGGGGATAGAATATTTTATTTTCGGGCTTCAAGATAAAGGTTAAGTCGAGTTTGACGTCCTCAAGCAGTTTCTTTGCATAATAAGTTTTTTTTTAAATAGGACTTCAGCCTGCGTGATTTACACTAACTACTAAGCCCATTGACCCCCCTCCTCCCCCCTCCTGGACCACTGGTGATGACAATAGCCTACCGCGGTGACAAGGGTAGATTGTAGTCACAGTTGATAAAAAAGACCAAAGGTGCATCAAAGAAACATACTCTTACTCCCCTGTGCCCTTCCCCCCGCTCCCAGAGGAAAACGCCATTTTAATATTTTTAAGACTCGGGAGGTTCGAAAACAGAAGCTGCGCCTAAAAAACCTTGTATTTTAACAAGTTAATTTTAAATACCTACATTTATTAAGAATTTATCATGATCACCGATAAAATTTATCAGGGATCATCATTATTTATTAGATCAATTTACCGGTAAACCATTAGCTACGCTAACATAATAATAGCACTATGTTTAGATACTACATGTTATCGTGCAGCTTTTAACGGTTAGTATTTTAGTTATGAGGATTATTTTAGTTTCCATTTTCATACATAAACTAAACTAAATATTATAATTATAACTAAGTACCTATGTACCTACCTAACTTTTGATCAATCAATAATAATTAAAACCAGTAAGCTCAACAGAGCATTGTTTATTGTTCCATTTATTTATCGATCAATCCCCCACGAAAACGATCAATGTAAGTAATAATAATACCAGATCAAGACGAGAACAATGGCTATGGTATGCGTCAAGCAACGGAATAAATAATAATATTTGTGTCGTGAACAAGCATGAAAAACGTAACGTTAGCGAGACGAGGCCGGTTATCGACCGGCTGCCGCAAGTTGCCGCAACTCAGCGTAGCTGACGCCTGCTAGCCATCTCTTTCTCTCACGTACGGAATATTTCCGCGTCTCTTTCAGTCTGGCCGATGTAGTACATGTAATAATAATACTAGAAAACGAGCGCGTTCTCACGAACAATAAAATGTGAAGAACATCACAGAAGATTATTTATTCTGTGACAGAAGTCAGAAGTGGTATAAAATGTAAGTTGCTACATTAATAATGTTGATAGGGCCCTAAACATAGGGAGAATTCTGTTGTTGGTAGGTACCTACCAATGATATTTTATATCATGGATACTTAAATAGTATCATATTCTTATCTCAGATCAAATAGAACATTAGTAGGAATATTGAAATTATTCTAAGTAGGTAGGTAAGTAAGTACACGTCGTGTCGTCTGTGATTATTACACGTAGGTCTTAGAATAACATGTAAGTATTATTCGTGCACTTCTTAAATGCTTACGTGTGTTAATTAGTGCATAAAATATAATGATATCGAAAGGTTTTACCCCAATGATATTTTCCTGTATCAATCATATGTATCAATCAATGGTTTTGCCATAGAGTAACTACCTAGGTAGTTATTCTAATTAACTACCTAGGTAGTTATTATAATGCCCGTCTGCACTAAGCTTTGACAGTTCCACAAGACAGTTCCTAACTAAGACGTACTAACAATGAAAAATATGTGGCAACGAACTTAGGAGGTTGCCTAAATGCGTAAGACATGTCCTTTCCTTTGACATGTCTAAGTCTGAACCTATCCTTTTTTTTTTTTTTTAATTAGCCGCCGCTGCCTCTGCAGACGGAGTCGCTGGATATAGCATTAAAATTCAACTATAACAATATTGTTTACAATGCTTCTCTGTAAACAATGTTGTTAGTTACATTTTCTGGAGCGTGCACAAATAAATTTGCCGCATCGCTGGCTCTAGACAGGGCAAACTGGCCGTGACTGAAGCAGCTGGTGGAGAGGTCCACGCAGCGGTGTGCAGCGTCTGTCCTTGTGCCTTGTTGATTGTCATGGCAAAACTAAGGCTCACTGGGAACTGCAAACGCTTGAAGCGGAACGGGAAGTTATTGGGTATTAGCGGTATTCCAGGGATAAATACGCGTTCCCCGTTAAGACATCTGGGACCCTATTCCTGTGCGCTCGAGATTATCTCGGTGACTGTCTCTCTAATTTAAAATTTAATGAGAGTGAGTGAGAGAGATATAAAAATGTAATTTCTCCGAATAGGGGCCCTGCTTCAATCACATTTCGCCGTAACCTTAAGTCGGGTATCATTGCACAACTTTGGTGGTGTTTGTTGAGTTACCGATGTTTCGGCACAGTTACAGGTAAAAATCGTGGTAAATATCCCGTGAGTACTAATAGTAAAGGCCTCGCTACATGGCCTGACCTGACATCGTTTGAAAGAGATGGCTATATATAAGTTTCTGGGGGAGCGAAAGGGAGAAGATATAACCTTAATAGTTTGTTTCTTTTGCTCCCGTGAAATTCAAATCTAGCTGTCCCTTTCACACGCTGTCAGGTCAGGCCATGTGTAGACACCCTAATGTAACTTTGGTAAGAAAAGTTTTTCCCGTGCCGCCAGGTGCATCTAAGAAAAACAGCTTCCCCGTGTTGATAATTGCACTTTCGCAAACACGACGAAAAACGCTCTGCTGCTCTTGTGTTAAGCTTGGCAGACTATCTCGCAACGTTTCCATCACTTCATTCATGTCATGAGTTGTCTCAGCTGTATACTCCCTGTTGCCACGCTGGTGATCATGTGGATGATGCGAGGGTTCAGGCAAACCATAGCTCGATAGAGAATTTCCACCGATAGATAAAACTATATTATCTTGAATGGCTCTTAAACAGTGGTTGTAAACATCAAGTGTAAGTAAACTATCTATTTATTTGCCTTGCAACGAACTTACTAAATTGCCTGGTCGAGCTCACATTATGGCCCGCAGGCCATAACTTACTGATACAGTCAAACAAGCTCCCTTGGTCCTACAAACTCACGGTAATACACAATCCAGTTTAGCTGAGCCATGTGCACTAAAACGTCCGGTATGCTCCGGAGTTCAACTTATAGTGGACATTTATATTTATTTGCGTCATAACTTCAATATTCCTAGACCAATTTCGATGAAACAAATGTAGCGAACGATGTAGCGATGTATCTATGTAACAGTAGCGCCGGGCTTCAAAGTATATTATGTATATTCAATTCAAACTTGAACTCCAAATTTCACCCCTTTAGGGGTTGATTTATCAAGAACTGTGAAACACGTTTTAAATATTTTCTGTTTATTGATAAATTTGCAGTTTCATAACAAAAGCTTCACAAAAAAAAACCTCGATAGAAAATTTACCAACCCTTTTCGGGGATGAAATTCGGAATCAAAAGTATCCTATATGTTAGTCCGTGAAATAATACCAAGTTTCATTAAAATCCGTCCGGTAGTTTTAGCGTGATGTGGTAACGAAGGGACAGATAGACAGACAGACAAAAAAAATACTGTTTTGGCATCTATATATCCCTTACGTAATACCCCACAGGCAAAATTTTCAAAAAATATTTAATGTACAGATTTAGCTCGGCTACAGTTCTATTATATGTATACATAGATATAGATAATAATAGCATGAAAATTGCTTAAATTAAACAGTCTGGAGGTACGTAACACAGAAAAAAGCATTTATGCCTCAGCCATAATACATTATCGTCGCCGACGACTCGCTGCCGTGCATACGATAATCATCTGAAATAGACTAAACACAAAACATAAAATAATACTAGCTGCGCCACGCGGTTTCACCCGCCTTTCTACAGAAAGCGAATATTTTTCCGGGATAAAAAGTCTATGTGTTAATCCAGGCTGTAGTCCAAGCTACCTCCATTTTATTCAAATCCGTCCAGCCGTTACAGAGTTGAACGGGAGCAAACACACTTACCCCCGAATACTGAAACTTTTATTAACTTTGACGTCAGATTAATTTTATTGCTGTCTTTGTCATTTGCTTAGTGCCAGACAAAGGCAGTATTAGAATTAATCTGTTGTCAAAGTTAACAAACGTTTCAGTATTCGGGGGTTACATACCTATTTACACACAAGCTTTCGCGTTTATAATATTGGTGTGACTCTCTAACATACCTAGCGCAAATAGAGATGATATTGCATAACTGTAGAATTTTAGTCTGTTTCGCATACGCATTTTGTTTAATAATTGTACATTAATTTCAGAGATTGGTTCTACAAATATGTACAGAAAAAAAAACCTGTTATTACTTACTTCCGAGTCAAACGCTCTACTGAGACTGGACTTGCGCCTGAAGCAAGCATGACTATCTCGCTGCGAGCATCAAGCGTGTTGCCGGCGAGGCGCTTTTACGTCTAACCTAACGAGTGCGAAAGTAACATAGCGATCATTCTCGCCTTTTCGCACGCATTTTTTACATGTAGGCATTCATTGCGGCTTCCATGTGCATTGTGCATGCCAAGATTACATATTATCTTCATTGCGAGACGTCGTAGCGAGAATATTTTTTCCCCGACTGCCCAAGAAGCGGGCTTATCCTCTAACTTTGAAACGTTAGTGATTCTGATTGTGAGAGCATGCTATCTCGCTCGTACCAACTTAGTCGAACTCGCTCGCGTAACTCTCGCTATCGCTTTCAGAGTTACGGGATAAGCCCAAAGGACTTTAATGTTTTAGGGATGTACCTATGTAAAATAAACGTTTGGAAAATAATTATTAAATTAATGTAAGTACATACGTTTTTTTGTGTAAAAGATTGGTTATTATAAATTCAGTTTAAGGCGAGGTCCAATAGCAAAACAACAAAAAGTAGCAATTTTCAGCGCTTCGCTCGAAGTGACGAAATTACTTAATCAGGCGTAAAAAATACTGCAGATAGAAAATAAAACTGAAATTACGTTTAACCGAATAAAAATTCGAAAATCTGTTTTAGTCCCAAAATAAAAAATCGCCAAATGACCCCCTGAAAAACCCTTCTGAAATCAAATGCTCTGAATTTTCAGCAGTAACTACAAATTTTCTTTTACAAATTAAATATGCAGGCTAGTGGTTTATACGGCGAACCAGGTAGTTTTTTTATTTGATTTGTATATTTCCGACAATCGGCAAAAAGGTAATGAAAAACTACAATTTACCGTTTTCTCATCAAGTATGATATGCGATTTTCAACTTTAAACCTTAGAACTTTGAGCGGGTACAATACTCATTTCAAATCACGACCAACGACAAAATCATTCAAGTCGTATAGACTACAGGAGGTAATTTAAAATACAAACATAGCATCCGGGATCGAGCTCCTATTTCTATGTTTATGTTATAAAATTATGCAAGGATATTGGTTTCATATTAAAGTTCCTTATAATTATTTTCCTAGGTCAATGATCACATTATATGCGATGCTCAACTTTAAACCTTAGAACTTTGAGCGGGACAATACTCATTTCAAATCACGATCAGTCCTCGCCTTAAATGAACTTCCACAAAGTAACGCCTGAGTTAAACAACAACTTTTTACCCGACTGCCCAAGAAGAAGGGTAATGTTTTTGCGTTGTATGCATTGGGGTGTTATTGGTGTATATAATTACCTCCTGTAGCCTAAACGGCTTGACCGATTTTGTCGAGTGAGGTGTCGTTGGACTCCTCTTTACGTCCGGAGTGACAAAGGCTACATTTTGTAGTCGGGTATTTTCTTTTTCTTCTAATATTACTTGTTTAATTATCATATCGAAATGAGTCGTCTTAACTTGTAGTATTGTTGATAATGTGGTACTACGTAAGTACTTAGTAACTCAATAGTTTACTGTTTCAAAAATACTTAGTTACTGTTTAGGTTGAACGATAGTGTATATTTTGTTGTAATAAAACGGGAATACTCACGTTAAATTGAGTCGGTTATTCCGACTATAGTTTCGATCACACTTGGTGACTTTTATCAAGGAATGCTAATCGAGACACGCGCGCGACCTCGTCTTGCCTTGCAAGACAATAATAATAATCTTGATAATGTATATTGGTTGATACTAGTAGTGGAGACTACTTTAGAGATATACTTATATGGGGTTTTACGTTTTAGAAACAAACACAACAAGTCACGTTTCACGACGTCATCTATTCACCAACATTCGTGCACGTTCACGAACACATAATGAATAAAATCCACCATTTTTAAACATTAACACTCGAAACAGCACAAGTTTTGGAAAATAAATCAATGACGCGCCATGACTTCTCCACGTTCCCGCCAAAAGTTCCCAAACTTAATTTATTTAACTTGTCACTTAGGAAGTAAATTTTAGTTTGTTACAGTGTCGCTAATAATAGTCGTTAAAGTTTTAGAGATATTGAAGAATGGGCACTTACCCCGTGGGGGTACTTGCCCCGCTCCACCTTGCTCAAATAAGGCCAGTAACCTTGTACCTTTAAGACTTCTTTCATCATCTCAAAGTAAAAGAGTAAAAGTCCGAATAACTTTGGTATTGTTTTGGTTTTTATGAGGGTTAGCGATACTATCCAACATTTATAAACTAGTAGATAAAAAAACTATCTCTCTTTAAAACTCTTTAAAACTATCCTGAAAGAAGTAGCTGTAACGGTTCTGTGAAATAGTCTATCTAGCTACTAGGTACCTCCTAGAGCCCCGATCGATGCTTGAACGGGATAGGAACAGTTACTTATACCCCCCAGAAACCCTGCAAAGTTGTTGCCACCCCCTTCCTACCGCAAAAGGGGCCCCTTTTAGCCCCTTTTGGTATGTACAAATAAAAGGGAGTCTGAGGTAAAGGAAGGAAATGTAAAACATCGTTTGGACATTAGAGAAGCGTTTTTTGTGAACAGAAAATGTTTGATGCTTGTTGGTACAAGCTTCGATTAAACAACTTGTTAAGAGTATGTCGGGCCAAGCTTAGTATGGTTCCGTAGGTGTGTAGGACGTTTGAAGTATTTATCAGTTTTTTCCGCTTATCTCAAAAAGTCATTATTAGATGTTGCCCGAAATAATTATAAAAGATATAGTTTTTACTAAGATTTCGCAAGCGTCCGATACGTCTGATAAAAAAATTGTGTAGAAAACCTTAACTTCATTTTAAAAGACCTATTCCATGATACCCCACATGTGGGGGACAAACTTTTTTTTTTATCCCCAATTTACATGTTTTCCACACAGAATTCTCCTTATAAATAAGTTTTCCACTTTATCCCCCATTTTACATACCCCACCCCACCCCATTAATATAAAATTATGCTTTTTTATTCTTTCAAAATTGTCACCTTAAAAAGACCTGTGGAATGACACCCCGCATGATCGGGTACAGCGAAATTCTTTTTTCATCCCCTCTTCACACGTATGGGAACTACCCGTATTACCTACCCTTTTATACAAAAAAAGTACTATTTTTTTTTTGAAACTGTATTCAAAAAAATTCACTTGTCGCAAAAATTCGTGCGCATTTGAGGTTGTGAAACGCAACTCTGCGTCATTCTTTAAAGAAGGTTGTTAGTTCCAGCCGCCGGTGCTGCGCGATCGCAAGCCTTATCGCCGCGCGATAAGGTTCACGGGTCGCGCAGCGTCGACGGATGAACCTAACAATCATCGCAAACGATAAATGCTGTAGGTCTGTCACTCTACTGGCCCTCCCTGTCTAAACGCCTTTGCGCGCGTGTATTTTTTTTTATCTCAGTAGGAATTTGTGCAATTAAAGGTCATTATGCTGTACAAAATTTCGAATTGCGATGTTATGGGTCAGTAGGATGGGTCCTTTAGTTTAGTTAGTTTTTTAAACTTAAAGTCTTAAACTATAGGTTACTGTGACCTAAGCCAAAAAAAGTACGTGACCTTCAGATACATAGATATCTATTTTCCGCCAGGTGTGCCAGTGCAACCTACCTAATAATAATTCTAGGTTATCATTGTGCTCTTTACACAGATGAATGAAAAACTTTTACTGGGACCAATACAGAAATCGCAAGATAGAAATTTGGTGTTTCTTACATTTGAAAACGCAAGAAAAAAATTGCTGTTCGCTGTTTCTTTACGCGTTTGTATTTATATTATATATTTTGTATTAGTAATATCAGGAACTCCTTGGAGAAGGCAGGCATCGGAAGCCCTCTTCCGAGGCTTGCAACCTTTCTCTATCCTGAGCTATTTGGATCCATTGTAGACCCGTTATTTTTTGAGGTCTTATCTTCATCCCATCGAGTCACAGATGAATCATCGAGTGTAAGGTCTTCCTCTGTAGCGCTTGCCTGGTGGGCCTCGCCATGTCGTTACTGTTTTAAAAAAAAAATTATTTATAGGCTTGCGTGTGACTGCCATCACGTAAACGAAGATGCAGCCTATGATGGAGCACGCTTGCCTAGAAAAAACCGATTCACTCGCGACTTGAAGACACCTAGATTATAATTATCAGGAAAAACCCACTCGGGCAGCGCATTACACTGTACAGCAGTTCGAATAAAGAAAGTTGTTTTGGTCCACCTGTGAAGTGTGAGGCGCGCTAAATGACCCTGAATGAATCGGTTACAGCCTGATAACTCCAAAGATATAAACGTACATGCATGAACTTTTGCCACAACGTATAGGTATTTTTTTTTTTGTATTATTGGGAAGAGACCAACAAACCAATGTAAAGTTGAGATAACAAAAACTTTCGCTGACCCCCCGCGTGTGTTATCATTGAATAGGTCTTTTAAAATGAAGGACATGGTGTGCCATTTTCAAACTATGCTATTATTATAAATGTTCTGGACCTCAGATACTTATCATTTTCCAAGTTGATAGAGCTTAGTAAAAACTTTTTTAAATTATTGCGGGCAGCGTGTGATAATAACTGTTTGAGATAATGAAAAAAACTGATAAAAACAAAGAACAACGTCTACGGAACCCTACCAAGCATGACATTCTTTGAAACAGTTGGTTTTTCCCCGTTTTCAGTCGTCCCAGTAAAACTTGTTTACAATGATATCTTATAATAAATAAATATCTGGGGCATTTTTGCACACACGGTCATCTGACCCCAAACTAAGCAAAGCTTGTGATATGGCTGCCAGAGACTGATATACGTACATAGATATTTTTAAATACATACTTATATAGATATTAACACCCAGACATAGAACAAACACAAATATTCATCACATGAATGTTTGTCCTAGATGGAAATCGAACCCACGCCCCCAAGCACAGAAGGTAGGTTCACTAACAACTGAGCCACCGGGGCAGTCAATCCCAGATTTCCTAAAACATATCCATCATCAATAAAATAAAAACAATTTCAAATACTTATAATTTAATTTTATTACATGCTTACTTGATTCTCACATAAAATATTGGTAAACGTAGCCCCAAACTAAACAAGCTTGTACTATGGGAACCATATAACTGATAGAATACACAGAAATACATTTTTTTTGTGGTACGTTTCGATCAGCGCGCCAAATTCAAACATATTTTTTTTTCTCTTAAATTTTGGCTTCACACGTTGTGTATTTAGCCAGTGTCAAGTTTTGTAATAATTGCAGTGAAGTTAAGTATTTCACAATTAAAAAAAGTCTCAGTCATAGTCTAAGTCAAGTAAAGTAAGTCTCGGTCAAGTTCAAGTCACACCCCAGTAAAGTAGTGGAGACTTTACTAAGGGTTTCTACGGAGTTTTGGTAACAACACGAAAAGTCACGTTTCACGACATTATACTATTCACCAACACTCATGCACGGTCACGAACACTTAATGAATAAAAATCCACAATTTTTACACATTAACACTCGAAATAACACAAGTTTTGGAAAACAATATCATGACGCGACACGACTTCTTCACGTTCCCGCCAAAAACACCAAAAATTCAAACTTTCTTGCGTATGTTGTCAATTTACAGCTCAATTACACACCGTGGATTTATTGAAACCAATTTTACGCTAATAAAAATAGGTTGTATTTCAAAACTACGGCTAAAATGATCACCTAGACAATATTGTTCTATGAAAACTAACGTGGTTTTGACAAATTTTGTTCAAATAAAACGGGAATACTCACGTTAAAATGGCCAAATACTGAATCAGGAAAATTCTGAATCAAATGTATGAGAATGGATCACGATGGCCACCCACCAAAATACACGTGTTTTCACATCTAGTTTGGGGGCTTTGGCTGAATTTTTAATGTTATGTACTGTTATGCAAAAAATGATTTTAAAATTTAAATTTAAGTTGAGTCGGTTATTCCGACTATAGTTTCGATCAGATTCGGTGACCTTCATCATGGAATGCTATAAGCATGACACGCGCGCGTCCTCGTCTTGCCTTATTTTTTTTTTCTTTTTAGATAATATTGGTTTACCCAGGAATCTCGATAAGCTGATTTTCATCCTGGGTTTTGGTTTAGTGAGAAGTGTACTTATACTAGCTTTTACCTCGGTTTTTTAATTACTATAATTTCTTGACACAAGCTGTTTATTAGCGCAAAATAAGTTTTCATGATCCAACGATGCGTTCATTGAGTAGTCATTGAAAAACAGCAATTAATTTTGAATCTGGCGCGCTTATCAAAACGATGCACCTTAATTCCCACCGTTTTTTTCTCTCCATAATTACGAAAATGTGTGAGAGAGATAGCTCCGGCCTTGGGCGCGGCTTTAACTATTCAAGAAAGCCTTCTCGTACTGCACGTAGCATTTTCCATTAACCTTCCTCTTTTCAGATATGTATTTCTTCATGCTATTGTCTGCCCAGAGTTGAAGGTTCTCCATTCCAACGTCGAGAGTTTTGCTGGTCTTCTGCAGGCAGAGGATGTTGTCGTTCAGACGCTTCTTGATTCTGTCCAGGATCTTCTGTTCTTCGTCTTTTGATTGAGTTATGTCTGTAACAAAGGTATGTTGTTTTGTGATAGTGTTTTTTGTGTAATTCTCACATTCAACTCCGTATAGGCTGAACGGAGATATTATGAACTGAACTGTTATGGGCAAGCGTGGCGCTTAACATCAGGTGAGCGACTTGCTCGTCTCGTCACAGAATAACATTTAAAAAAAAACTCTTACCTATCTCCCTTCCGTGTTTCTTGGCGGCTCCCACAGCCCGGAGCAGCGCCTGCAAGTGTTCCTTCCTCTCGGCGTCTCCCGCGAGACGGCGCAAGTTCTGCTTCAGCGTGACAGACGGACAGAGGAGGGAGCTGGTGAGGTCCTCGCCCTGCCAGCCGGTGTGGATGTCGCGGAGCGAGGAGGCACTCGATTCGAATGTCCAGATCTTTTCGCCGCTGTAAAGAAATTTACATTTATATATACACCTCCCCCTTAGAGCGCCACACCGACCGACAACGGGCCACTTGCCAAGAATTACACCAAGCGTAATTTAAAAAAATGAATGTAGATTCTAGGACAAAAAATGATGGTATACGTTACTGCGTCTTGTCTGTACGGCTAAAGAATGTATCAGCAAGCAATCGCTAGACAAAAAAAAAAAAACAAAAAAAACAAGTCTTTCCAAATTGTAACTTTGTAAAAATCGTAAATTAACTTGAGATACTATTAAATCACCCTTCGAGGGTAGGCCGATATCCCAGCAGTGGGATGTTTAAAGGCTGACGCAGAATGAAAAAAAAAAAACAAAATATCCTACTGCAAAAAATAACCTATGACACGGATCCGGACGTAAAGAGGAATCCAACTACACATATCTTGTCAAAATCGGTCAAGCCGTTTAGACTACAGGAGATTATACAGGGTTATAAGGAAAGGGTATGCTAAGCCGAAAAAGGCTCAGAGTACTCAACATTATGAACAACTTTTACAATGAAATCAGCTGTTCCATAGAAAAATGTCAAGGACACTCGACAAAATATATGGACCTGATATTTATTTCTTGATTTCTGGGTTGGTCCCATACTAAAAGTTGTTCACAATCATGAGTACTATGAGGCCCTTTCGGCTTAGCACACCCTTTCCATATAACCCTGTATAAGAACGCACAAACATACTTACCCCAAAACATTACCTTCCTTCTTGGGCAGTGAGGTTAAAAGTTGTTGTTTGACTCAAACGGAATTTACTTTGCGGAAATTACTTTTCATTCTAAATTTATAGTGAACAATGTTTATATCTCAAAATAAGATTTTTTTTAACCTTTTTTTTTTTTTCAATCCGAAACACAGTAATGTATAATGTATAACACAGTAAATAACACTACTGCGGTTGGCGATTGAATAATTGGCAAAGGTATGGTACTTCCCAAGACGGACTCTTGCAAAAGAGTCCTACGTCTACAAAAAACGAAAAAACTAACGAGGTGAACAGAAAAATCCTAACTTACCTCTCTAAAACAATTTTTCGATTCTTCTCAAGGCAGAATTTGTTCAGGTAAAGTTTCAGCTCGTCGATGAACGTGGGGCTTCTATTCTCTGAAATAATTCATAACTCTTTAACTTCTTTATTCAGTAAAAAAAATGATGTACATAGGCCGCAATTCCACCGAGCACTCACTAAAAGCAATTAAGCTATCGCTGTCTTTAACTAAATAGAAACACAAGATAGAGATGGCATGAATTATAGTGCTGTCAAATTTGTCAGAGCTTAGTTCTCCATACAAACTTAGACGAGATCGTAGCGGGTGCCGATTTAAAACAAGTTTTAAGTGTCGCTAGTGTAAATTCACAATAATAATTAAAAAATGTCAGTTTCTTAATACTATTTTAATCTATATTTCGGCTTGGACACAGAGTGCTCAACATGGACGTTAGTCCAGTGCTGCATTATTGGGCAGTCCAGGTCCATCCGCCATGCGCATGCAAATGCATGCTATCTATTTCTTGTGTTTCTATTAGTAAAAGACAGCAATAGCACTAAGTTTGGTTTAGCGGGAATCGACGCCATAATATTATGATTAAGTGATAACAGACAAAGAACTGAGTGGCTGCTGCCGATCTACTCTTACACCTGTATCAGGCAGCTTACTCCTCTGTGTAGTTGGATAGCTGTTAGCCTTACGACAACCGTAAATTATTTGCAGTATTTATAGCATATAGTATTAGTATATAGCAGTACATTGTAGCTACATATATATATATATATATATATATATGTGGGACATTTTTGCACACATGGTCATCTGACCCCAAACTAAGCAAAGCTTGTAATATGGCTGCCAGAGACTGATATACGTACATAGATATTTTTAAATACATACTTATATAGATATTAACACCCAGATATAGAACAAACACAAATATTCATTACATGAATGTTTGTCCTAGATGGGAATCGAACCCACGCCCCCAAACACAGAAGGTAGGTTCACTACCAACTGCGCCACCGGGGCAGTTTAACAATAGAAAAGTATAACTGAACACAATTCATCCTGATTAAATGTTTGGTGTAGTGATTAAATAAAACCGTACATTGAACGTAGTCGGGTAAATACAATGACGAAAGAAAACAGACCTGTTACAAGTCACTCATTTGCGGCACTTTGAATACACAATATGGCGTCAACTCCACCCCTTTAACTAGTGATTTCTTATCACTTCAAAAACATTTGATAATTTTTGACGGCTGACGTACTAGCTTGGCTGGGATAGAAAACATGGCCGACGTGCCGCAAGGCCGATCCGCTATAGTAGAGATAATCCTCGGGTAAATATGAGGTCAGTCTACCGCGAGATTGGAGCGTTAGGAATCCTTACCAAAATATTATAATTCAGATAATCATGCCGGCGGCCGGAACAAGCCCAATAAAAGCTTCGAGTTGTAAAAAATTCATACCAATATTAATTTAACGTTAATGTGAAAAAATTGGATTTATCCATTAAGTGTTCGTGTAATTCTCCCAATAGTGTAATGTCGTGCAACATGACTTTTCGTGCGTTTTCCAAAACTCCTTAGAAACCACTGTAGGAGTCACCACCACTTTACTAGGGCATGTCTTGACTTGACCGTGACTTGCTTTCCTTGACTTAGACTATGACTAGACAGACATGACATAATTGTGAAATATTTTACTTCATCTGAAATATCACAAATTTGACAACGGCTATAGAAAAAAAACTCGAATACGAATGACGTTACCAACCTGTCAGATCGTTGAAGGAGCAGCTGTCAGAGAAGTCCATGCTTAGATTCGGCTTGCTTTTGCGTTTCTCGCGTTTCTCTTCGTAAAACCGTCGAAGCGCAGCGATTGAATCTTGTGGGAGAGATTTAGATATTAAAAAAAAAACTATATTATAAAAGCTTTCATATATATATGTTTCCTAGCAACTGTAACTGTTGTTAATGTCCTATTTTAAGGAAACGGAGTCAAGAACTTAGCTGGAGTTTTGGCGGGAACGTGAAGAAATCATGTCGCGTCATTTTATTATTTTCCGAAACTTGTGTTATTTCGAGTGTTAATGTGTAAAAATGGTGAATTTTTACACGTTAAGTGTTCGTGAACATGCACGAGTGTTGGTGAACGGTATAGTGTCGTGAAACGTGAATTTTCGTGTTGTTTCCAAAACTCCATAGAAGGCTCTAGTAAAGTTTTCACCACTTTACTGGGGCATGACTTGGACTTGACCGTGACTTGATTTGCTCGCTTTTGACTGTGACTATGACTTGTATGATAATATTTAACAAAACTTGAATATATATAACTATACTTGACACTGGCAAATGCATAAGACGTGCGACGCCAAAATTCTCATAGGAAAAAAGAGAAAAAAAAAAAACTTAGCTGTTGTCTATGTCATTTTTTAAAAGAAATAAGTTCAAAAACTTAGCTGTTGTCATTGTCTCTTTTCAAGGAAACATGGTCAAAAACATAATAGTTGCAAATGTCATTTTCACTGTACTTGAGAGTTGGGACTTTTCTCGATGTTGCAACATTTTGGGGAAAAAGTGAGTTTGTAAAGTGGCAGTTGATATCACGGTGTGGTCGAAGATGTTACAACTACTTTTTCTCGTCACTCACCTCCAAACCTATCGCGATCCACCCCCTCATCATGGAAACTGTTGAAGCGAGACAGGAGACGCTCCCTCACATTCTGCGTCTTCCTCTCGACCGCAGCTACCGACGTGATGAGTATCTTCAGTTCGTCTCTTTTTGACTCCTGTCATTTATATAACTATTTACAATTGATTAACATACTTTTGATTTACATGTGGATCAGGACGGCACGTCAACGGGCAAGTTCGAGAAAAAGATAGCGCTATACACATTCGCGTGAAAATGAAAAAAGAGATGGCTTTAGAACGCCCTAGTCAAAAAAAAAAAAAGCTAATTAAAACTAAACCAGGAACCAGGTCCTTCGTTCTCGCACGTATAGATGTCTGGACCAAGGCTCGTCCTTCGGCCTCACACGTATAGAGCTTGGGACCAAGGTTCATCATTAGGCCTCACAAGGGACGAGCTCGTCCTTCGACCTCACAGGTTTGGAGCTCTGGACCGCGCCTCGTCCTTCAACCTCACAGGTATAAAGCTTGGGACCGAGAGTCGTCCTTCGGCCTCACAGATCGCGGGCACAAGCTGTTTACAAAGAAAAGTACAACTCACTATAGCTCTATCGACAGCGTGTATAGTGGTACAGGTCGGGGGGTTATCTCGAGGGCGCTCCACGGCGAAGACTCCGCTTTTACTGGCTAGTTCCTCGATACAACTTCTTAGTGATGCTATTCGAGCTTCGCTGCAGGCCACCTCGCAGCGCGTCACCAGGAGCTCGCACGCCTCGCTTGTTAGGTAATTCTGGAACATGGAACTTGACTTAAAAAAAAAAAAAAAAAAAACTGGAGTTAGTAGAAGTGGGGCTTCTACCGCTAGTGTTTGACGTGAATTCTATGACGTAACGAAACTCTAACATCAATCTCGGACAGAGAACACCAGTACTGCGTTGCGCGCCCCCACCTCCCCACCAGCCGTCATGGTCATCGACCTAGTATATTTATGCTGGCATCGAGATGCCCGATACGGCGATATAAGCACTATTTCTGTAGCTCACATAACCTCCGTGCTATAACATTTCCAATGTTATAACATTTCCAACATATAATTTCTGAGTTGAGATCCCTTGCCAGACCGATTAGACTTTTATCGAATTCACGTCAAAATTCGATTCGATTCGAACAAGATGGCGCACAGGCGGCCCCGATTTTGCCGCGAAATCGATCGACCAATAACAGCGCAAGATTTTAGCGAGCGTTCTACTCTACCTATGATATTGGCAGACCGAAGTTTCCCGCGCTATATAATTGGTCTAATGGCCGGTACAACGGGAGGAATCATTTGCTGTGTAAGGCGCATCACACACCAATGACACATTTTTGTGCAGTAATACATTTGTTTACATACTTATTGAAATTTAGGTATGCGATAAATGTGTCTACGATAAATGAGCGATGCACAACATTTGTAGTATTAGAGTGTGGTGCCCTTTAACTGTAATTAATGACTAAAATTGTGCCCAAAAACACTATTCTTATTGTCTCTATTAAGCCGAAGACACTATGTTCATGTTTTTTTTTTATATCAGCATTCTAACAAACTTACATCGAGATGAAGGAACGTTTTGGCGAGTTTATTTCTGGTGCGGTCGACGTGAATGCGATTCTTCATGGCTTCAAGCGCCAGGCTGCAGTGCAGGGACGCAGTGTGGCACACTACCGACCGTACCCTGCACAAAATAATATTGTTTTTTTCTCTCTAAAATTTTAAAGGGGGTAAATAATTATGTTATTCAATTTACTGTAGCTTTTGCGAGCAAAGCCGTACGGGCGAGCTAGTTTAGAATATGCAGAGTCGGTATACCCTCTAGTGTTGGTGGCAGAGTCCGAGTGGTCGGCCGATATCGCGGCGCAGAGTCCCGCTCGCCGCTCGTACAGCTGCTTGAACAGTAACTCGCCGCGGCAACGAGCTACAGACGACATCGCTTCTTCTAAAAACGAACGAGTGGATCAAATTATGATAAGTACTTTATTTATTTATTCCATATGACCTAAACTAAACTGAAATTATTTTTTTAAACAACGGATGAAGTTAATTTATTTATTTAAGACCAATAGCACAATAATACATAATTAATGAACATAGATACATTTTATAAAACAGCCAATTATAGGTCTATTATATTTCAAGTAATAAACAATATCGTTTTTATATCACTATCCCTTAATTACCAAACAAAGTTGACATACAAAGTGCTCCAATAAATAAAATGAAAAAACATGACAACAAGCGGCAGTTAGAGTGGCTATACATGGCCCAAACCGACATCGTGCGAAAGGTACAGCCAGACCCGAATTTCACGGGAGCAAAAGAAACAAACTATTAAGGTAATAGCTTGAAAACTCATATATAGGCCTTCCCTTCCACACGTCAGGCCAGGCCATGCACAGCCACTCTGAACGCTGAATGCTGCTGTAGTGGCACGCTCGCTTCTCTCGCGCTTTGTTTTTCGCAGTTCAAACATAACCACATAACGCAACCCTAAAACAACAATGCTTTTCAATAAACACATAAAGGAACCCATATACTAAAACACATACATTACAGAAGCCGAGCAAATTTAATAAATAAAACAATTATATTTTTTAGATATTTCGTAGATAATTCTGAGAACCTTGTTCGGCCAATTAAAATTCGACGGTCTCAAAGTATTTTTGGTGCTCATTATATTTGTTCCCAAAAAAAAAAAAAAAAGTTTGGCATGGATGAACTAGGACGGAAACTTCAGAACAATTAATATCATTAAAAGAAAAACAAGATATCCGACTGCAAAATGTAGCCTATGTCCCTCGGGAATTAAAGAGGAATCCAACGAAACATTTTGATGAATGATCGTCAAAATCTATCATGCTGTTTAGGCTACATGACGTCATATAGGGACAGACAAACATACTTACATACACCCCAAAAACATTACCTTCTCTCTTGGGCAGACGGGTAAAAAATGGTATGATTATAGTATTCCCTCTGTCAAGTAGGATACATACATACCATCAGTAATGTCGCTAGTGGAGGCAGTAGTTGAGAAGGCGGAGTTCGAGGCGGACGCCAGCGGAGCACCCGCTTTACTCGCGACGCCGGGACTTGTTAACGAGGCTATGCATTTGTCCAGCGTGCTCTGAAAATTTATGTATTCATTAGCATTTAAGCAAATATGATGCACGGTCTTAGAAAAGTATAGGCATAGAAAAATTTTACAAGAAGAAATACTATCTCGTACAAAAAAGTGTACCCCCGAAAAAACAGCATAGAACTAGAAGGCGCTTACGTATTAAGTCAGCTGATGTCCAAACCGCTGTAAATGCTTTTTGAAAATATTTTATTTATAAAAAGGTAGAAATAGTATAAGTCCCCAACTTAGAGTTAGTTCTAATTGGATTATAATATACGAAGTAAAAAATATGTTTTCAACGCCATCTCTTGAGAATCAAGCGCGTTTTGCAAATAAAATATAAAATTGATAACTTTACTGATATTACTAATGCAAAAATGTTCATAACCAGTAGCGTTTTTTCTCCGCACCATTACGAATGAGTAAGCTTGGGTTTTTATTTCAAGTCAAGCAGAAATTGTGACGATCATGTTGCAGTTTAAAGCACTAGCGACATCTTACGTCCCTATCGGTTGCTGCAATCGGGTACACATCTTTCTATGGCCAATGGCACTCTCTTTAAATAAGTTCTCTATGGTATAGGTATAGAAGGTCTGTTAGCGTGACCATACATGAGACAAAGCATCATAAACATCTACCAATCACGAATACCATTACCGATTTTCGACCAATCAGGATGCAGTGGAATTGCAGATCCTTGAAAAAACGGAACATACATTTATTTATTTAATACTTTATTGCACACACATACAACGTATTTGGTACAACAGGAGGACTTAATGCTAAAGCATTTTCTACCAGTCATCCCGTGGTTGAAGAGAGGGAGATGTAGGCGTGCATCAAAAATCACGATTAACAAATAAACTAAGGGCATGAATGAAAAGGATAAAAAATTATTACTATTGATAACAAATTAAAAATTGACAAATATACTTAAGCTACTTATATAAATAAATATAAACTACGTACAGAGGATATAATAATACAATGAATATATAAAATATACAATGAATAATCATATAAATAAATATTATTATCATATATAAGTATTACATAATACATACAATAAATAAGTAAATATAAAAACATATGCCTAACATTATGAAAAAGAAATGTATTAACTTTGTCCATTTTCTTCACGAGTAATATAAAATTTTCCATCCTTTTTATCTGTGAGAAAGAGACGAGTATCCAACCATCTATTGCTTTCTTTGTTTACGTGCATGGCGGTAGGGTACTTTTAGTAAGCAGGCTAGAATCTTATATTTTTTAATTGTGCTAGCTATCTGATTGCTAGTTCAATTAAAAAATATATAAAACAAATAAAAATTAAACTAGGAAAACTAGTTCCTAGGTCAAATAAAAATCCTTTGCCAATCACTTATTGGTGTGTTCCGTCATCCTCACTTAAAACCCAGTTCCCAATCCAGACGAAGCGTGTCAATAATCCTCGTCCACATCGTTCAATCAGACACCTGTTCCACTCCTATTTCTCATCTGAACACCGGGCTCCATTACTATAACCTCGTCTGGTTCGGGTAGGCTGGCAAAGGAGTAAATGCACAATACATCCCAAGTGGGACATCAGTGCAGTTCTTATCACCCTCAATTAGAATTAGACATTAAGTGGCTGATTTAAGCGCATCTCACACATACACCATAACCAGTTCAGAACAAGAACAGCCCGATCATCAAGCATATAAGTTCTTACTTCAACGTTATTTTCTTCATCGAGTCCACATAGTGACTCTGCAATGGTCTTGGTCTCCAGCACGTTGGCTCGCTCCTCCCTCTGTTCGTCGGCTAACCGCTGAAGCAACAAAGCTGAACGCTCCCCATCATGTAAACGTTTGCGCAGTAGATATCGTTGACATACTGGAACAGATTGAGTTCAGTCTTGGATAAGCAACATTTTAAGCTGTAGCCGAGCACCTAATTTTCACACAGAATTTTGATAAGAAATAAATCTGCAATATCATAGTAAAATCTTATCACCGACTGACAGGCACGGTGAGCGGTTCAGCTCGCATGTCGATACCGGTCTGCTCAAGCCGAGCGGGTCATTATTGGTTTTTTGGCAGAATGAACGTGAGAAAAACGTGAGCGGTGCTAATTTTTGCGTCGCTCAATTAATCTATTTAAATACTCATCTCGAGCAGCTTAATCTAAGCCACTCACCGTGCGCATTTCGACAGACTTATTTGACTGCACTGAAATGCGTGTCTTTCTACAAGTAAAAGATAGCAATAGCACTAAGTTTCATTTAGCGAGTTTACGTGGAATCATTGCCATTATATTATGATTATTTTATTTTGGTAAGTCAAAACAGTAAAAAAAACTCCTCAACTCCTCACCAACTTACAGAAGAGGTATCTTATGATGGAAGAGGGAGAGTAAGGGGGAAAGAGATAAATAATATTATCAAAGGTTTTGAGGCGCTCTGGATATCTTACATTTACTGTAAGCCTTATCTGCTAGCTGATGCAGGTTTTCCTCCTTTTCCTGCCTAATCCTGGCTTCAGCATCAGCCACCCTCTCCTTTAGCTGGGTATGCCGGTGCCATAGGAGCAGTTCTTCAGGCACCACTGTGTTTGAATCCTTCTAAAAGATATTTTCAGTTATCATTTTGTGTTACAGATTACTAGTTACCATACTAGTTGTCAACCGCGACTTCGTTCGCGTGGACGTACAACAAAAAAAAGTAGCATATGTCCGTCTCCGAACCTTAAGCTATATCTATGCAAAAATTCAGGTCAATTCGTTTAGCCATGATAATGCGACAAACAAGAAAAAATCAACAGTATAACACCGGTGCAGCTAATATCTATTAAACAAACCTCATTGAGGGCAATCTTTTTCTGGCACCTCCGAATATCATCGCAGAATACTTGGGGCCTCTTGTTCTTAATAACATGTTTAGGTTCAACTTTTTCCATTAAATTACGCCAAACCATGTAGTATTGTCCTCGGCACTTTCTGTAAATCACACTAATATTATAAATGCGAAAGTTTGTGTGTAAGTAGGTAAGTATGTAAGTGTGTTTGTTCCCATTCAACTCTGTAACGGCTTTAAGGATTTGGATGAAATTTGGTATGGAGGTAGCTAATTCCCTGGAATAACACCTAGGCTTCTTTTTATCCTAAGAATTTAACCTTTAGCGGTTTTAATAGCGGGTGAAACTAGTATAATATAAATCCATAATTATATATAAAAGAACAAGCCCTTTTCTAGGAATCAAAACACAAATCAAAACGATAGATACGATAGAGACATGAAATTTGATTCCAGTACTCCTCAAATGGTCTAAGTATAAAAACGGATTTTGCGAAATTCCACCTCTAAAGGGGTAAAATGGACCCCCAAAAGTTAGTATGGATATATAATATTTTTTCATGCTAAGCCAATGAAACTCAGTTTATGTACCAATCACAAGCTTTACAGCTGCATTTATTTATTTATAGGCGAGCAGCATAGGCATTGTACGCCATTTTAAAACCTCTCTATTAATGTATTTGTATATATTCCTCTGATGAAAACTGTGTATTTGAAAGTTTTACTATAACCCAGGGTCTGAATTGAATAAAAAATAAAAAAAAGGCATGTGTCAGGATTTTGCGAAATGAAGAGGTGAAATGGGATGTTTAATTCACTGTAGCCTATGCGAGCAAGGCCATGTGTGCAAACTATTACCAAAATAATGAGATTCAAGGGTGAGAATTCAACAGGCAGGCAGGCAGGCATGTTGAATTCCCTGATTTACCGATTGTCTAATTAATCCCTCTTTATAGACAAAGGTCTCATTCTAATCCTGCTTTACTTCAACCAGATGAGTAGCTATGAGTAAGCTTGGAAAAAAAACAAATACCGGCCAAGTGCGTGTCTGACTCGCGCACCGAGGCTTCCCTAAAAACTATACTTTGTAGTTAAAAAAATTATATATAATACATCGATACAGGTCACAGTAATTTCTGCAATTACAAATTTAAGTTCGTAATTGCAATTTTTGTTCTGCAAATTATTTATTTTCAGATTTATTCCTTAACTTCTGCAATAAGACCTTGCTTCTTAACAAATTTCATGATTCTATGTCAACGGGAAGTACCTTAAAGGTTTTTCTAATTGAGAGTGCGACAGGGGCGACCAAATAAATGGCCGTATTTTTTGATTGCGTTGACTTAGAAGCTTGATTTTCTTACAGCTCCAAGGGATCGTAGACCTCAGTAATTGATATTAATTTCAACTTGATACCTAAACGCAATCCTAAGGAACAGGGTCATGAGAGACAGACAAACGGACAACGAATTCCCTTTTGAGGTACGGAACCATAAAAATGTAAATAATAATGTAATGTAATGTGTATGTATATGTTGCAAGTATTGTAAATAGTTTAAATCCTGCACTAGAAGTATGAAGAAAACTTACTGGGCCACTTTTTCAACAGGAGGTACTATTTCTGAGTGACATCCCATAGCCAACAGCCACTCGGCAAACTTTAGCGGTACCTCATTACTCGTGAGTTCACTCATGTTTTTGGTACAAAATCAAATTCTCAAATCAATTTTATAATAATTGTTTCACGGATTCCCCACATTCAAACCAAAAAAACAAACCTCAAACCGTCAAAATTTAAACGAATTCAATCGATACGATCTGACAGAACAAGGATGCTAAATGTCATTATCAAATTTAATTATTTTTAGCTATCAGTGTCACAGCCAGTGTCAGATTTTTTTCTCTTATATTTTGGCTCCACACGTTGTGTATTTAGCCAGAGTCAAGTTTTATTATATTTCAAGTGAAGTCAAATATTTCACATAGTCTAAGTCACGCAAAGTAATTCACAGTCAAGTCCACGTCATGCCCCAGTAAAGTGGTGGAGCCTACTAAAGGTTTTTTTAAAATTTATTTCAATATTGTTTTATTCGCTTTTTTTTTTGAATACACAACAAGAATAAAAAAAATTAAAACAGAAGTTTCAATATGCACTGGTTCACGGATTCGTGGGAGGACGACTGCTATTTGATACAATCAGTCCTCTCACAGATCTATCAATGACGTTTCCATCATCAGCCATAAGACGTCCACTGCTGAACATAGGCCTCCCCCTTAAACATAGGCCTCCCCCTTAATGACGTTTATGTTCCATTAAATTGCTTCAGTACACCACAAATTCGGGTAACAAGTTTTCTTTCCTAATAAGAACATCTAAGACATATAGCGACACTCTTAGAAATGTACACGATGCCTAATATTCATGTCTGAACCTGGTGAATTCAGAACATTCTTCAAGAAGATGTTTAACAGTCTGAATTGAGCTATTATCGTATGGACACCTATTTGAATAAATTATTTGAAAACGATGAAGATATGACATGTGGAAGCCATGTCCAGTGATGGCTTGTGTAACGAAAAAACAATTTATAAGGAGAATTCTGTGCGAAAAAAGATGAATTGATGAATTTTTGAAATTTGAATAATTTGTCTAAAGTGGGAAATAAATTGCGTGTATGTTGGCCATGTACAGCGCTTGAGTAACATGTTTCCCACGTTTCTCTGTTAACTTGACGCAATTTATGTTTTACTTAGGAGATCGAAAAGTGTGAATATTCAGGTGCTACTAGAAGTTTCTATGGAGTTTTTGAAACAACATGAAGAGTCACGTTTCACAACATTATAATATTCACTAACACTCGTGCACGTTCACGAACACTAAATGAATAAGAATCCACCATCTTTACATATTAACACACAAAATAACGCAAGTTACGCGAAATGACTTGTTCAGTTGTTCACGTTGCCGCCAAAACTCGTATCATTCCTTAAGCGCCTGTTACACGGTCGGCAGCCTTCCCTTCAGTGCCACAGTGATTGGTGATTTCCGACTGCGTAATTTTCAAATATCTTTTTTGACGACGAAGTTATGATATTTTTCCTTCCCGTTGTTGTTTCTCAAGTCGCGCGGCCGGCCGATCTAGCTGTGAGGTCACAACTCTCGTCGACCCGCAACGCTTCGTATGGACTCACACGCAAATGAGTTGATGAATCCCGTGCGAAGCGTCGTGGGTCGACAAGAGTTTTGTATTTGAAAGACCTAAGACGAGGCCGTATGGCCTTAACAGCTTTAGCTTGTTCAGAAATGGCGAAAAAAGAAACTATGTTATTGTTTTTTTATTATTTCTCTTATTTTTTGGCTCCACATGTTGTGTATTTATTTATTTATGCGAAACCACATCCTGGCACAGTAGGGCGTATTTAGCCCATGTCAAGTATAGTCTTTCAGGTGAAGTCAAATATTTCACAATTAAAATAAGTCTCATTCATAGTCTAAGTCAAGCAAAGTAAGTCACGGTCAATCCATATCATGCCCCAGTAAAGCGGTGGAGACTTTACTAGAGGTTTCAATGGAGTTTTGGAAACAACACGAAGAGTCACTTTTCAACAACATTATACTATTCACCAACACCAGTGCACGTTCACGAACGCTTAATGGATAAAAATCCATTCTTACACATTAACACTCGTAATAGTTCAAGTTTTGGAAAATAATACAATGACGCAACATGACTTCTTCATGTTCCCGCCATAACTCCCAAATGTTATTGTTTATTTGAGTTTCACAATTTTGACACTTTGACAGTACAAATATCCTTTGCATTGAGATGTCAAACGTGTTTGTTCGATTTGTTTACAATTTTTTATTTTAATTACATTTTTCTGTGTTTTTTCTTTTTCTTCTCAAATAATGCTCGGTAATCTTAAAGAATTCATATCAGTGGTGCAAGATGGTCTATCATCAAACAATAACTTGCGACAAACATTCCAAGACGTGAGAAACGCGACCAGCATATTCAAAGATAAGCAAAAAGTTAGTGGCGAAAGTAAAGTGAATTATGGGGCTGGTGGAGCTTTACTTGAGAAATACCAGGAAGATTGGGTAGCTATTCATGACAACGCTGAAAAAAACGCTAAAGCAGCCGAGGAGGTAGACAAACTAATAACTGAGTTACATGAAATTATGAAAAAGAAGTTGCAAAGTGCTCAAGACTTATCTCAGAACTTATCGCATATTCCCACTCTCACAGCTACCGTTGCAGAGGCTATCGATGGTCTTAAGAACGTCCAAGAGTTGCTAAAAACGGTGGAGGAAGAGCTGGTTGAATTTGAAGATATTGTTGAGAGAAGTAAGATGGAGAATTGGAAACTGGATCATCACTACCAGCTCACAATCTATAAGGAGAAGAAAATGGGTAAGACATTGTTATTTTTATGTTTCTGAATAACGAGACAAGCATGGCGCTCACCTGATGTTAAGTGCCAATATTCCTCTGGTGGGTCTGTTAACACTATAATAATCAGCCCCACCATATGAAAAGGTTACGTTTTGTAATCAACTAAAATCCTAACTAATATTATAAATGCCAAAGTAACTCAGTCTCTCTGTCTGGGTGTTTGTTGAGTTACCATGGCTAAACGGCTGAACAGACCTGAGCTTAAGAGCTTAAGGGTTGGAGATACTTGATATAGGCTAGTTGTTTTTGTAGATCCACACAAACAAAGTCGCGGGTAACAGCTAGTATTTTTAATTCCAGCTGCCTTAGAAGGAGTACGAAACAAACTAGCCACTGAGAAAACATATGAGAGAGAAAAACAACAATTAGTGGAGCTGCAGATGAAAAGAGAGACAAGCACAATAGCATTCCAGAATGACGTCGCTAAATATCTGGCCAGTGGAACTATAGTAACAGGTATGAGATTTTGTCTCTTAACACTGGACTAATTCTAATACTAACTGGGGTGATAAGACCTGCACTGACGTCCCGTGAAGGGTGTTTTGTGCATTTACCCTGCTGCCAGCCTACCCAAACCAGCCCAGCTCCTTAAAGTAAGGGAGCACGGCCTTGGGTCGCTGGCACAACTGTTCCACTCCTGTTTCGTTAGATGTTATGCTATTGGAGACTTGGTGTTAAGAACTGACTAGTAAATGACTAGTTGTCATTTAAACAATGGAAAAATACACTGATATTTTATCCATTGAAAGTTACGTGCTTGAGAAGTGCTTTCTTTAATCCAAGCCTTTTTCGATAAGACAAGCCATTGTTCGATTTTTTGGATTCATGTACCAACAATCAAGTCTAATCAATTTTCAGTGTCTTATAGATAAGACAGTAGAAAATGCTATAAACGCCTTGACAGTCCCCATAAAAAGGCTAAAATTATACCGCAGAGTCCCAATGTTTTTGTTTGTGTCCTACATATAAATATCCTAGCCTGGAATGGGAACTGGCTCTCAAGTGAGACTATCAGAACACTCGGCCTGGAGCTTGGTGACAGTTTTTTAATTTGAGGGTTTGTAGCTAGCCAACCAGAGTACTACATACACAGATCACACTAGATACCGCTTTACGAGATTCATTGTTCCCACAAAAAGGCACCAGTTTGAGGAAGGCGCGGGTCGCGGGATGTACGACCAAGCGTTCTCATTGGCTATCACAAGGTTACATCTACTCGCGCCTAACAATCAACCAATCAGAGTAATTTTTTATAAGTGTATTTAGACTGATGCGTGGTGCGCTTCGAGCGACCTGAATGCAGAATCTAGAGTGTGATCTGTGACGACATAGAACCCTACCACCACGCTGTGGTTTCCCCACAATGTTTTTCTTCACCGGTAACTGAAGATCGTTCTTGAGATTTGAACCCACACCCTGCGGCGTTCGAAGGCGCTAACCACTGAGCTATCATCACTACTAAAATCCTTTACATGCAAATCCTTCTATGCACTGTCTGTAAATAAAAATATTAAAAAACCTACCAAAACTCGGACCGTGTTTCTAAAATTGTTGTAGAGGGGGGAACGGGGACGTTCCAGTAGAAAGAACAGCGTTAGTTAGAAAAATATAGTCTGATTCTTTGTTTTGTACAACTTTCAGCTCCTGCCCCAAAGCTTCCAAGCTTGACTCTCGACCAGATCCAACTGGAAGAAGACCAAGCAGACTTGGAGAAGTTCCTCGGTAGCTGATGATGAGGGGAATCCCTTGATGTGACGAGCTTGATAGTGTAAGACAAATTAGTGTTATATTTTAAAATTTGACTTTAATATATTGTTGTTGATTATTGGGATTTTTAATGCTTTTTGGGGAAGTATGGGGTAGAAAGATTCTTGAGTGGAGACTACTACAACTGGCAGACGCAGCGTAGGTAGGCCTCCTAGGTGGACAGATGACATTTTGAAACTTCGCGGGCAGGTGGATGCAAATTGTCGTTCAGTGTGGTGGTCTAAGGCACTTGTCTCACCGCCGACGAGGAAACGACGAACTATCGCTCTTATCTTCTTGCTGAACAAACGTGTAATAAATATATGCCGTATGAATAAAAGAGTCATATATTAATTGATAATCGCTCACTGATCACACTGCCGGAGAGAACTCTCTCTCCACTAGTTTGTCGCAGCAACAAGATCTATCAAAGATAATACTCGCTGAGCGATGCTCGCTTGCCGGTCAGAACACTCGCCGAGACTCCCGTCATTCTCTACTACAGTGCGAGTAATCGCCCGTCGCACGCGTACACACTTTACATCCGCGTAACTGCCTGGCGGCCAATGTGAACATGAAATCGCGCCCGCATCCGCTTGTTCAGCGTGCGCAAGCCCTTAGTGATGCAGCAATTACGAAATATTCATATAGTTCTAGATGTGCGGGCTGATTCACGGGGAATAGACATTCCTGTCATTTGCACTCTCATTTGACATGGACATTAGAGTGTCTTCCTGACATGTCCATGAGCGTGACTTACTGCCATGGACATGAGAGTGACTTACTGCTATGGACATGAGAGTGACTTACTGCCATGTCCATGAGAGTGACTTACTGCCATGGACAAGAGAGTGACTTACTGTCATGAACATGAGAATGACTTATTGACACGGACATGAGAGTGACTTACTACCACGGGTATGAGTGTGAGAAAGACAATGTTGATTACACTGTGCTTTTAGCCTACACAGCCTATAGTGAAGAGAAGCGACTTCATAATATATAATGAAATCTATATTCAAACTTCTCGAAATAAAATAATCAATGAAAAATTTATAAGTATACAAATTATTTATGACTAGGAAAAATGAGCACAACTGCTAAAACAAATCGATCGGAACACAAGCCGGTCACAGTCCAATACACATCTCACGGGATCTCACTAAAACTCCATTGTATCAAAAAAATCTCTGACCACACCAAATCGACGGCATTTAAAAAGATCAAAAGAGCACACACACTTACGAATTTACTCTAGGATATGGAGTACATAAATTCGTTCCACCGGTTTTTTTGACCGTCTAACTTTCTGTGGGATAGGGTATCACATTTAAGCGTTTAGCTACGTTTTTCTCATGACCGGGTGGAGGTCGCCGCCTCCATGCGCTGACATCTTCATTTTCCCCGCGTGGTTTTTAGCTCGAGGACCGGCGTCCTTTATGGAGCCGCTCGTCTCTTCCATGTCTTCGTCTGAAGAGAAGTCAGAAACGCACGCTGTTAGGTGCCTCTTTTTAGGAGGCACGACGTGGAGTGACCACCGCATCGGACCTTTATGGCTCTTAACAGTATTATCTCTAGCCTCGTAATCAGTGTCTGAAGCGGCACGCTGCGAGTCGCTCTTCAATCTGGATTTACTCGTCCTATGGTTGCCCTTTTTATCCCCCCTAGGGGGGCCGTGGAAGTTTTTTAAATTCATTACACTCGACGCCTGATTCGTGTTCAAGTCTGTAAAATTCTGCGAGTAAATAACGACGCTGCCCACCGGTTTTTCTTTATGAAATTTTGCAGGCTTGTTTGCTTTCGTTTCGGCTTCCGAGGGCGGGTTTGACGGCTTCTTTTTTTCTGTTGAGTTACCACTGCTGCAGCTGGTGTTGCTATTGCTGTTGCTGTATTGCTCCTCGGCCTGTTTTTCCAGCTCTTGAAACTTCGTGTCTATACTCTCATCGGACGCCTTGTACTGTTCCAACGCTTCTTTCTCCAACTCTTCGAACTTATGATCGACGTTCGGTGGTCGAATTCTCGCTCCGGGTAGGACTATCTTTGGGTTCAGCTTAAGGATTCCGGGGGTCACTAGTTTCTGAGCTAGTCTGACGCATCCGACGGGGGATAGTGTTATTGGAGACGGCGCGCTCATACTGAGAACTGTGCTGTACAGTCTCTTTGTTCTTAACCCCGCGTCTATAGCCGCTGCGCTCGTGGAAGGCTTTTGGTCGTCTACCTCCTTACTGTCAGGCATTTCTGGTCGCGGCGAGCTAGATGAAGCTTGCGGTTGTTCTGGTTCGGTTTGCTCTATAGTCGCGTCTTCTGGAGCAGCCTTCTCGTCGACTTGGAGTTTTGATTTGAGGTTGGCGTTTTGTGTAATTTGGAATCTGTCAAGTCTGGGCGAGGGGTGGTCTCTAGGCCACCAGATGTACCGTCTATCCTGGCAGCGTGCGGGACGGTGCCCGGTTGGTGCGTACCGGCTTACGTTTGTCCCGCGGTAAGGAGGACAGCGAGCCGCGGAGGCTCGAATAGCGGCCTGCACGCTTGCCGTGAGACGCCCCATGGCGCGCTGGCATTCTGTTAGCTGCGGCGGCCGCGGGGCGTCGAATTGGAACTGAAAAATTTAAATTAAAAGATCTAGAAAACTGAAATTTAACGAATAGGCAAAGTAGCGGCATGTGCATAGAACAAAACAGAAAAAGTTTCAAGGTTTAAGGTTTGGCAAGGCCTTCATGATCAGAGGCCTTATTGCGTAAGTCTGGTGGGGATGGTAATCGCGTGCTGTCGTTCTCGCACGCACGTTGCGAGCGGGTTAGCACTCGATCAACAGACTTTCGCACTAAGGTTCTAGATCAACTTTCAGGTCAACGTAACGAATAGAAGGTAAAAAATATATGACAGACTGCTTTAAGCATTTTATTATTATTTTATTCTTTTCGATGTAACAAAATAAAACAGATCATCATCAGCACACTTAAGTCAATTGCTGGAAATTAGCATCTTCTAAGTTACTCAGTCCGATTTTCGACTTTAATTAAATAAATACAATAATCTCTCTTGTCCTACAATCAATTTTGCGAAAAATACACTCGAAAGAAACTCACTTTACAAGTGGGGTCGCAGAGCAGCTGCGCGGGTATCTCGAGGCAATAGGCGGGCGGCGGCGGCGCGAGCGCGGTCAGCCGGCGCGGCTGCCTCCGCCGCGCCCGGATCTTGCGAGGTGCGGGCGGAGGGCTAGGCGCTCGCGGCGGGGAGCGCGGGGCGGACCACAGCCCCCGGACGCTGCAGACTCGCGCCGCCAGAGCCGCCTCCTCGCCCCGCGCCCCACTCGGGCCCCAGCGCTCGCTAGCTGCCGATCAGTGTCAGTTATAGTCACTGTTCTCACACTTGACAATAAGCCCGCAACAACGTTTCACAATGCGGATTCTCAGTATATCTTTAGGGGAATGAGGTTGCATGTTGTTTCACCGTTACTTTTAAACACCCGAACCGGCCTAGTTATAATTAAAAAAAATAGGAATTATTGTTTGGGATTACGCACAAATCTTCATCAGGTAACATGCGGAACTGGCGCCGCCGCCGCGTGCTCATGCTGCGCTCCGAGGGATCGTCTAGGAGTTTCCGGAACCAGTAATCAACCTGAGAAATACAATTTTATAAAAATGTATGCCAGATGAAAAAAAACAATTTCTGATGGTCGTGGCCTTGCCGGACTTCGAGACACGGCAGATAAATCATACTACTAATAAGCTGGCGCGATAAGCCTAAAGTGGGTCTTGGCCTCCGACAATAAAAGGCAGTCATTGCGGCGCTATGCGACTTCACGCTACTCAGGCCGCTAGAGGTCGCGCATGAGTGGTAATTAGGATGACCTGGCAAAGCGATGCCCTGTTGTCTGGCACCAGGCTTGATCCCCCCCCATTCGCTCGACATGCCCAACGTACCGCAACCTTTTAAATCTATATTATTATATACTTGCTTGCCCGCACAGCTTCGCTCGTGCTACTACAGTAAATTAAACGTTCCATTTCACCTCTTTAAGAGCTGATTTTCAAAAAACCCTGAGAGATGCCTTTCTTTATTGTTAATGCTTAGTTCACAAACATAGTTTTATTAGTTTAGCATGAAAAAAAGATTTTGTTTCCATAAGATTTTATTTCCATTTTTCCCTTTTAAAAGTGGAATCTTGGGTAAAATTTTGGGAAATGGGGTAAAATTAACCCCCAAAGTGTGTATGTAAATAATATTAATAATACATGCTAAGCCAATGAAACTCTGAAAATAAATGAATCTGAATCTCTGAAAAGGATTTCAGGATTTTTCGGAAATCAACCCCTAAAGAGAAATGGGGTGTTAATTTACTGTAGCTTAAGCGAGCGAAGCCGTGCGGGTAAGCTAGTCCTAATTTATAATGGTTTTAAAATTCTGGACCTGTAATGGTGCCTGTCCACTATCTCCAACATCAGTGGTGGACGATAACGCATGGCCTTCAGAGTGAGTATCTGAATGTAGCGATGTTTTGAACGAAGACTTGTCGGAGCTTTTATACGAAAAAGTTTTGCTTTTAATGCTTCACACTTCTTTTGACCCGGCTATAATAAGAGATACAAAAGCCACAAATTTGATGCGGACCGAATTTGGGTAGAGTTCTGGTTCAACTATTTCCCGCCGTTTCAAGGCATACGAAGCAATATTCCTACACATACAATCCACCCTCTTTGCGAAAACCTAAAAATTCTGGCTTGGTGACTTTTTAAAATACACGAGTCAAATACCTCAGGCAGCATCCAGCACTCCGTCAAATCAGTATTTTCACATCCTTGTCCGCTGTAACCACGAAAATTAATCCTTTCGTTCGTACTCGAATAGCATTTTTCTCTGAAAAGAGAAAAGAGTTTCGTTAACGCAAAAGAAACGTCACGAAACATGCGGGTTTTTTTAATCTGGCAGAATGTGTACTCTAAAAAAGTAAAGTTCTTCGCGCCAAAAGTTACGTCAAATCATTTCGCGCCATATTAGTTGAGATAGGGAAAAGTGAGACGAGATAAAGGTAAGTGATTTTTTTATTATAAAAATGATTAATTAATTGCTTTGCGAACCTAAGTTCGTCGTAATAGAAATTTCCGTAGAATTGTGCTAATCTTGACTCTGGGATGACGTCTTTAACGCTTCTTCTGCCACTGTTGCTTCCATTCTCTAGGCTTTGGCTTGATGAAGTGCATTTATCTGGAAAAAGGTGCATATAATGCGCTTCAAAATTATTTAAAAGTGCGTAAAACGATATCAACAAAAGGTAAGATAAGATAAACTTTTATTGTATTCTATTGGTAAGACGTTAAACTTTTATTGGTACGACATTGATCTTGTTTCAGCAACAAAAACAGGTATCTTACCTGTGATTTCGCATTGACTTGGTTGCGGGTCTAGCGTTGAATCCTGGAGTACTTGTGACACACGACAGTGTTGGGCCCAAAGGCGCTGAAATAAAAACCGTTAGTCGTTCAAAGTTAAGTAAATCAGATCAAATCAGCTTCAGGAATGTAAATACAATAAAGTAACGACGTAAGAATAAAATTAAGTATGACTAGAAAATAATGGGAGGCGGAACATCCTAATTCACCTAATTAATCATTAATAATTTAATTAATCAGTCCTAATTCACTCATTTGATATGTTTCTAAGTTCATGGAAAAAACAAGCTCAAAGAGAGATCTTTTGATAAGAACATGGAAGATGTCGTGTGTGAAGCATTCTCAGCAGGGCCAGCATGTGCAACGCGACAAAATCTTTTTGTTATGCAAGAACAGGACACGGCTACGATTATGTATACGTTTGTCTCATTTTCACGAAATGAAGAAGATTTTGTCGCGGTGCGCATGCTAGTGCAGGTGTTATAATACCGGTGTAACAGATAAAAACTGGGGAAGCTCTGAATTTCTCTAGTTATCTGAAGCATATGAAGTCAAAGCTACTGGGTACCTGATTAGCTATAATGAACTCATCCGGTGGTTCAATGGCCCATGTGAGATCCGCACAAAGGGCGATATGTGCCCACGAAGACCGATCCACTTCGAAGCTCATTCAATGTGGCATTTCACGCATAAATACAACTATCTACCTATACCAATAATGAACGAATAACACTAAATAACATCAGATATATGAACGGTAAAACAGTTAATAAAAACGACGACAATTTGAAAGACATTGGTTAAATCTACGATTACAAAATTTTCCTCTTTTTTGATAGATACCACGTTATATTTTTTTTCTTTTTTATTTCAAATCGCTTTTTGAATTTCGTAACAAATGGTTTGAATGAAGTTGTCATCGAGTTGGTTCGGCAAAGTTTGGAAAACGAGGCTCGTTAACGGCATTATGGTCAGCAATTTTGTGAAACAAGTTTCTGCTCTTTCGTCAAACCAAAATCGCTCAAAAACTGGGCCATCTACGTCGAAAATCTCTGGAAACTGCACTTTGCTTTCAGCAGCTTATCGCAAAGGCCAATGAAATTATTGGCATGCTTCTAATTCTCAGCATTACCAAGTCCAAGAAAACAAAGATAGCGTAGTAGAAAAGCTAATTGTATGGGTAGGCAACATCGGAAAGTATTTTTTGCTGTTGGCCTCACAGACCCGCCCGGGTCCGTCACCCGTTACCCGTTATGTCAGTTTGGCTTGCGCAGTCAGGAGGCGTTGCCGCTCGCTTGCGCCGCGTCGCGCACCAGCTGTGAGGTGGCTTGAATGAACCTCTACCCTAATTTTATGATTTATTTCCCCCCAAATAAATTAAACTAAAATAATCAAAACAAACTTGGGCTTTTATTGACTAAAAGTGCTAAGTATTTGTGTTCGATAGACAGTGCGCTCAAAATATAATTAATAAAAAAATCGATTGTAAAACGTGAGTTCTTTTCGTTGATTTTTCATTGTGGATCGCTGTTAGTTTTGCAACAAGTGCTGCGGTCAGGAACAGGTTCGGTGTAACCGTTGCGTTTTTGTGTTTATATAGGTAATTATATTTGTTTGTGTATAGACATCCATAGTATATTTGCGAGTGATTGTGAGCGTCGCCCGTTCCGTTAGTGATGCTGCAATCTGCAGGTACCACGGTTTGACGAGTCATCCCGTCTGAACGACCGTAAGTGAATTTCTCATTTATAACTGCGGTCACTTGTGCATAATGATTATGTAAAAACACAGTAACTCTCTAAGCGAATATTTTATGTCGCCTCTCTAATACCGCTGCCGCCTCGTTTAAATATAAACCTATTAAGTAACTTTCGCAAGTACATAATTAACAGTAACAGTACTTAAATGTAAACTAATATTAACTTGATCTATGACGTAGTTCTCGAAATCAGCTTTTGTAACTTTCATATACAAATATAATTACTTGTGTATCCAGTCGGTTAATATTTACTTTTCGTCGTTGGTATGCTTCTCTTTGTGTATCTACTTTTCATGTGTATCCTGGACGATCTTCATTCTTATTATTGGAATTTATTTGATATTTACTTTCGTATTTCATCTATTCCATATATCCATTTATTTTCCTTAGGCATGTATCCTGGATAATTTCATTCTTTTTGTTGGAATTAATTTGAGATTTACATATTTACGTTATTCTATTATTTACGTCATCATCATCATCATCATTATGATTATCATCATTATTTACATAAATCTATAATATTCTTTAATTTCTGTTTATTATTTTTCTCCTTTATTCCATCTCTTCTTTATATGATGTCTTGTCTCTGTCTATTTGTTTAGTATTCCTCCTTCCTATCAATCCTTAGCCGTCCACTGCAGGATCAAGCCTCCCCCATATAGCAAGGGGTGGATGCCATAATCCCCACGCTTGGCAGGCGACTTGGTGATCGGGGTTTTTGTTAGTATTATTAATTCTTAATAATTATAATATTACACATACTTCCATCCATTCCACATGTGTGAGAAACCATATAGGATATATTTATATTGGAAGGTAGTACAGATACAGTACGTAGCTACTTGCTACTGTTTATAATTATATACTTTCTATTTAATTTAATATCGTCTACCTTTTACATACTTTTTTTTTTCTATTACATAAGTGGAGTGGAACATGAAAGATTATATAAGTTGATAAATTATAAATTTATAGACTACAATATATTTAATCAACTCATGCATAACTGCCTGTTATCTAAACTATAGTAGACCTTACTAGTAGTCATATTTTTTGTTTGCTTTATAATGGATTTATTAGCTATCTAAACTATAGTAGACCTTACAAGTAGTCTTTTTTTTTGCTTTATAAAGGATTTATTATTTAAACAGTCTCCATTGGTGAAAGTTTAATATTTTCTGTATATTTACTACATCAGATACCTACACTATTAAACAACCTTTTTTATTTTTGTAATTGTGTTCCTGAAAAGGGGTCTAAACTAAGTATCTTAGTCTACCTTTTTTTTCGCGAGAATCGGTCTAATTCCTACATATATACTAGATTTCACGTCGCTAACGGAAATACCTACTTTTGATTTGAATTACTACGTTAGGGCCGTGAGTCCTCCCGCGAGGTTTTGGCGCATTCGATATTTGAATTTGTATAGCGAGATAGTGAATTTCCTAACTTTTAAATTAGCGTTCCGGGGCTAGTCTGCTATCACCCCCTAAACCTTTGTTTTTGGTGTCAAAGGCTTGGATAAACTATAATATACGCCGGTATGTTTTGTTTAAAGAAAAAAAATGGTATTCTAACAACAACTACTTTTCTTCGTCGTATTTTCAACGCAAAAAATCTGTTACTAAATCTATTGAAAAATAATATAATTTTACTACTAAATCCAACACAGATCGGCCGGTAAATGGCGTCGCAGCAAATCCCTCTTTGGTAGAAATACCCGAGAAACTCAATCAACCAAAAACATTACCCTCCTTCTTGGGCAGCGGATAAAAACCGCCAACGAAAAAAAAGAACTGAAATTGTTGACCGAGCGAAGCGAAGGTCTCAGAGTTTACTGGGACAAATCAGCATTTGTATGTATGTTTGTGTGTATATTTGTCCGATGACTATAACTTGCGAACCGTTGATCCGATCTTCATGAAATTTGTAGGCAAGTAGTTCATTTCAATACAATTTTTAAGTTCGAATACGAGCTGAATCAGTCCAGGGACCCTATTCGGAGAAATGACATTTTATCTCGGTCACTCTCACTCCCATTAAAATCTAAATTAGAGAGACAGTGACCGAGATAATCTCGAGCGCACAGGAATAGGGTCCCAGGGGTTGTGAGGTGTCGCGAGGTCTCAGTTCGGCGCGAACTAGGAGTAGAATTGAGGTTGTGCAATAAAGTTTGTGCTCACGAGGTCTACTGTCCGCAGAACTACTAGTATATGTACTAGTGTGTAACTACACAGGTACAAATAACCATAGCAGAACAAGTTCTAAGTTCCTTAACATCATGAATGCGACCGTTAATGATATCAACTATTATTCAAATAACCATTGTGTGCTAATTTATATCAGCGTTGCACCTTGTCTGCTAGATCTGTTTGCGATAACAGTTATACAATAACACACGTACGTTATATGTAGGTTTATGGGTTATCTATATGATTTAAATTGATACTGGAGGTAAAGATATTATTTGTTGCTACTCCATTCCATATAGCATGGTAACCTCCGAATACTGAAACGTTTGTTAACTTTGACAACAGATTAATTCTAATACTGCCTTTGTCTGGCACTAAGCAAATGACAAAGACAGCAATAAAATTAATCTGACGTCAAAGTTAATAAAAGTTTCAGTATTCGGGGGTAAGTGTGTTTGCTCCCGTTCAACTCTGTAACGGCTAGACGGATTTGAATAAAATGGAGGTAGCTTACTACAGCCTGGATTAACACATAGACTTTTTATCCCGGAAAAATATTCGCTTTCTGTAGAAAGGCGGGTGAAACCGCGTGGCGCAGCTAGTATTATTTTATGTTTTGTGGTTAGTCTATTTCAGATGATTATCGTATTCACGGCAGCGAGTCGTCGGCGACGATAATGTATTATGGCTGAGGCATAAACGTTTGTTAACTTTGACAACAGATTAATTCTAATACTGCCTTTGTCTGGCCCTACGCAAATGACAAAGGCAGCAATAGACTTAATCTGTCGTTAAAGCTAACAAACATTTCAGTATTCGGGGGTAAGAGTGACACATGGGGTTTTACGGAGTTGCGGCCATCCCACAGCACAATGAAGCGTGTGAATGTTTCGTACATACATAAGTATAGAATCTCTTTATATTCCTTATTTTCGTACAGTGTTTTTAAAATGCTTGTTAATCTGGATAACATTTAAACTGTTATTAGTTTTTATATTTGTTTTTCATGTTAAATTTCTTCGCCCGAAGTAAAATGAATGGACGGGCCCAAGAAAGAGAACTTTGAGGACTTTAAGTGAGCGCCGGCGCTCACCTTGCTTCAGTAGCTCTCAGTCTGTGAAAAGTACGAGACGTACGTCAGAATGTCAAACAGTTCGAGAGCAACTAATAAACACAGATATCCCTTTTTCTCTAGTAGATATTATATTCGCTATCTTTTTTGTGACAAATATACAAATACTTTTAATTATGTATTGAAGCCTAAGATGGATTGTTTTGACTTGTTATTTTTAAGGGAGTTTTGTGGTTAGGGCCTTTCCATTCCTTTATAACGTTGGTCGATGGTTAAAATAGTAAAAATACAGTATGTTTCATTGTTTACCACGGACCCGTTTATTCGTGCATTTTTAGAAATCACATGATAAAGGGTTTACCTTGACAATATACTTGTAGCTACGCCACGTCGAAAACGAAGACGATTATTGTCGATTTTGAGTTTAAAAATACAGATTTGAATATTTTACCAAGTTGGTTACGCAGATACTTTTAATGCAGATGTATTCAAAATTAATGCCACTGATCTGGCGTAATCAAGCTGCATCCTCTAATCATTCGACATTTATTTAAAGCTTTTATTGCTTTGTAGGTTCACTGAAACATTTATGGCTGTACCACAGAATTAATAATAGTTGGTGTCTGCATCCCGATCACAATTGCTGTCAAAGTAAAATCGTATTAGATTGTTAATTAACACCCTAACTCCAATCCACATTATCTAAAATTTTCAGAATATAATTATTATAGAAAAATTTGCATTTCCGATTTCAATGCCTTGGTTTGACTTTTGTCGCCCTAATTTTTTTCTTTCCCTCGATTTCTCCAGGATCCCATCATTCCCATCATCAGATTCTGTCCTTATCACAATGTCAGACCTAGAAGCAGATCTGACTTGGGAATTATACTCTTTCAAACAAAAATAAGATTTTTCTAAGTCAGTCCAGCCATCTTCGAGTAATCGGGGAACATACATAAAATGTTTTTTTTAAAGACGCTGAATCAATTTCGATATTTCGATATTTTCGATATTTCGACGACTACTGAAGTGTGACATACCAAACAAAAAAAGAATCATCAAAATCAATTCGCGTAACAAACACAAAAAACATACAGTCGAATATCTCCTCCTTTTTTGATGGCGGGAGAAACAAAGAAAACCTGACTGCAAAATTTAAGCGCTTGCGAAGTGACGAGATTACTTAATCAGGTGCAATACTGCAGATAGAAAATAAAACTGAAATTACGTTTAACCGAATAAAATTTCGAAAATCTCTCTTAGTTACAAAATAAAAAAAATCGCAAAATTACCCCCTGAAAAACCCTTCTGAAATCAAATGCTCTGAATTTTCAGCGGTAGCTACAAATTTTCTTTTACAAATTAAATATGCAGGCTAGTGGTTTATACGGCGAACCAGGTAGTTTTATTTGATTTGTATATTTCCGATAATCGGCAAAAAAGCAATGAAAAACTACAATTTACCGTTTTCTCATCAAGTATGATATGCGATTTTCAACTTTAAACCTTAGAACTTTGAGCGGGTACAATACTCATTTCAAATCACGACCAACGACAAAATCATTCAAGTCGTATAGACTACAGGAGGTAATTTAAGACACAAACATAGCATCCGGGATCGAGCTCCTATTTCTATGTTTATGTTATAAAATTATGCAAGGATATTGGTTTCATATTAAAGTTCCTTATAATTATTTGCCTAGGTCAATGATAACATTACTGCAGCCTGTAATATCAGATTACTTGTGAAGTGCTTTATTGCATTTGCTTGTCTTGCACTTAACGATGTTGCTATGCTAATACCGCCTCTTGTTTTGTGGAACGAAATAAAGCTTTATTAACATTCAACAAGATTTAGTTTTCCTTACACGTTTTGCCCAATCAATGTATATGGTACCTAGTACACTAGGTAAACATAATTATGTTCTATTCACAAAGAATAAGCCTTAATATTTTTTATTTTTTTTTGGTTTGTGGGTGTCTTGGTCTAGAGCTCGTTGAGTAGAGTACAAATATAATTTTTACCACTCTTTATATCGTAAAAATATACGGGCGGGAAAACCGTTAAAGCCGTTCGCACTATATTAACATTTTTTTAAAATAAAAATTGTAGAGAAGAAATTAAATTAATTATTAATATTAATTAATAGATTTGCATAATTTTGTGTTTTGTGCAATGACGAAAGAAAAAAGAGGACGCGCCATATTTGCGGCACATTAAATACACACGATGGTGTCAACTCCAGCCCTTTCACTAGTGATTTCCTAACACTTCATAAACATTTGACAGTTTTTGACAGCTAACGGGATACAAAACATAGCTAACGTGCCGCGAGGCGGTCCCAAGTGACGTAACCAAACAATACTTTGTGGCCCATCCGCTACATCAGAGAATCCTTGGTTTTATGTCATAATTATGGTTTGTAATAATGGCAAAAATTATACTGGCCATAGTTGCTTTAAAAAATAATTAAGAAAATTTCTTAATTTTTTTTTATTAAGAAAATTTCTTCATTTTTTTTTATGGAAATCGCGCGCGCGGGTGTGATTGCCTTTGCTTTATTTATTTATCTGATGTTCACTTTGTCTTTTATTTTTCTCATAAATGTATGAATGTAATTGTGTACATATCACTCTGAAGAAATCGCCATTCCCAACCCTGTATTAAGTTTGTGCCGATCATATCAAGTTACGCATCTTTCTATGGACATTAGCAATCGTAGTATAATTTCTCTGTGCTATTATTACCTACCCGAAGCCCTCGGCACTAAATTTTGACAATGACCCTGTAGGGGCCTGACTCCCGACCTTGCTCTAGTTTCCGGCGCCGTTCCGAAGGACTGACTCAAAAGGAAAATGCACGGGAAACGAGCCCCAAGTTATTTCTTTATTCATAACTTGAGGATCATTGTAAGTAGAAGATTGTTTGTTTAAAAAAAAAAATGTTGACTTGAGAACCTCCTCCTTTATTTTTGGTTAAAAATCGTGCGGGGTCAGTGTATCCAACACGGACAAGACAACAGTAATGTTTGCACACTACTGCTTGGCGGTTGAACGTCACTGTGTTCCTGATAAATGGCAATGATTCCAGCTAAATTACTGCGAATAATATATCAGGATGATGAGCGCAGTGCATTGCCGCGCAATCCTGAACTGTTATGGGCGTGGGTAAAATCAGGTGAGCGACTATTGGCTAGACTCACTCAGTATCATAAAAAAAACCTCAGCAGATATTTAAATTCATCATTCAAAACCTGCCTGGCCGGGAATCGAATCGGGGACCTCTGTCTCATAAAGCAGACGCGCTACGAAGCCAGGAGAGTTGTCTGCTTTTGTGTGACCAGAACAACATGCCGTCTGCTAAAAAATGCCATACAGGTATTTAATCCATTAGTCATTAATTATACGGTGTCGAATCGGTTGTGGCTTTTTTCCAAACTAAACTAAAATTTGACAGCTCTATAGTTATCCCATATTTAAATGAAAAGAGGCGCAGATATTTTTTGTCCTGTCAGCTTAGTTTAGTGAGAGGTACAACAGAATCGGCACTCCGCTTGAAATTCTGACAATGAGCTTCTGCGCCATACAGCCTTGGCCCATTTCCTGCCCAAAATGTTATCCTTAGAAGACCCCTTTACCAGGGTTGCCATTACTGACTGACAGAAAATTTAAGTGCGGACCAGTTTGCGGTAGGCACTGCCAATTCAAGATTGTCGCGTCGTTCTTTTTTTTTTTTTTTCTTTCCTCCTAAGAGGATTTTGGCGTCACACGTCTTATGCATTTGCCAGTGTCAAGTATACATACATATTCTCAAGTTTTGTTAGATTTCAAACAAGTCATAGTCACGGTCAAAGTCGAGCACAGCAAGTCACGGTCAAGTCCAAGTCTTGCCCCAGTAAAGTGGTGAAAACTTTACTAGAGCCTTCTATGGAGTTTTGGAAACAACGTGAAAATTCACGTTTCACAACATTATACCATTCACCAACACTCGTGCATGTTCACGAACACTTAACGGGTAGAAATTCACCGTTTTTAAACATTAACACTCGAAATAACACAAGTTTTGGAAAATAATAAAATGACGCGATATGAATTCTTCACGTTCCCGCCAAAACTCCGCGTCGTTCTTATGCAGAGCTCAAAGTGCGCGTTGTACTTTTTTTTTCCTCTTATGTTTTAGCTCCACACGTTGTGTATTTAGCCAATGTCAAGTATTGTAATATTGCAAGTGAAGTCAAATATTTAACAATTAAAATAAACGGTTTGATAATGTTTTAGCTGACTAAATACGTAAGCGCCATTTAGTTTTAAGCTGTTTTTTTCGGCGATACATTTTTTTGTATGAGATTGTCATTCTTCTCGTATAATTTGTCTATGACTTAACTAAACACTAACTTTTAACATGCCTCACGGGCTAACTAGGCTCTGTTCGTAATTTTTTATAAAGACCCCTATGCCGGGGGTTGGTTTGGGCCCAGCTGAGTAACCTTGGCCTGATTTCGTCCAACCTTGGCGTACCCTAACAAAATGTCTTATTAAGATCCCTGTTCTGATAAATTATTCGTCTTGACAGTTTTGGGACCCTTTGGAACGTGTTCAATGGAGATTTTTTGCTGATTGTGAATGGGATGAGTCTCGGGACAAAAAGTTGGCAAAGATTTGACTAAGATCTTGGGAAAGAGTTTCTATAGACTCCTTGCTCTATGTTACCTTTTGACCTACCTAATATAGTATATTCTACAAATTGCTCTGAGCAGTACGTAGTACGTACATGGTACCTGCCTTTTTTTTATATTTTTGTATTTTATCCATAGACTTCGTAAGGACGGGCGAACAAAAATTTCCAATATTACCGACTCAGTGGTGCGTACAGGTCCGTCGCACCATTGTGTACAGAATCACGCGCTGTTTTGTTAGCGTGCGTGCAGTCGTTGCGCGTCGCGTCCACATGCATAATCTCGCACGTAAAGGCACGCAAGGATACGACGTGGTTATTATAGAGATTTTGACTTCAAGTCCCTACAATTATATTGGGACGTAATATTTGGTCTCATCTATTTGTTCTCGATGTTATCTTAATTTTCTATCATAAATATCGTACCTAGTTCCTGCCTATTAGGAGGCAGAGATTTCAAAAGATTTGCGAATCGGCCCCCAATTTACAAGCATTAAACTGGGACGCGATGTTCCGTCACCAGTTCTAGATATTTAGCTCCACATATATATTTTGTTTTAATAAAACGGGAATACACACGTTAAATTGAGTTGGTTATTCCGACTATAGTTTCGGTCAAATTCGGTGACCTTTATCAAGGAATGCTAAGCGTGACACGCGCGCGACCTCGTCGTGCCTTGCACATATATATAACTACATATTATACTAGTAGTTCGCGGCGAACTGAGACCTCGCGACCTCTATATCTTCACAACCGCTCGACTGATTCAGCTCATATTCGAATTTAAAAATTGTATTGAAATGAACTACTTGCCTACAAAAAAAAAGTTTGTGCAAAAAAGAAACTCGTCTTATTGTCTTTTACGCGCCAGTTTCTTGCAGTAGGTAGTAAAAATATTTAATATTAGTAGTTTAATGAAAATTTGCCCATCCAACTGGGTCACACATATACACGGTGCACTAATTATTTAGTTAGTCATAAATTAGCTATTTTTGGCCGGCTAATTACTTAAATAGTAGGTATGTAAATTTTTGACAATACACAAATTTTTTTGTTCGTTGAATTTAGATATTGTGGGAATTTTCTAGGTTAAAAAAAGTTGAGATGAAATCATAGAGCTAAATATTTAGAGCCGTTCATCTGAATATTGTATCCCAATATGTTTAGTGTTTGTATATTGAGCGCCAATCTGTAGAAATCCCAATAATGTAAGTTCGATAAAAAATAAAAATAAAATTAGACAGTTATTGACCGAGCGTAGCGAAGGTCTCAGAGTTTACTTGGACAAATTGGCATTTGTATGTATGTTTGTGTGTATATTTGTCCGATGATAACTTGCGAACCGTTGATACGATCTTCATGAAATTTTGTAGGCAAGTAGTTCATTTCAATACAATTTTTAAGTTCGAATATGAGCTGAATCGGTCCAGGGGTTGTGAAGATATAGGGATCGCGAGGTCTCAGTTCGCCGCGAACTACTAGCTATAGGTCGGTATCAAAGACATAAATATAAGGAGAATTCTCTGGTCAGTTTGTATTTCAGCAATTGGCATTAGCAATATTATAATCAAGATGAATATAGCCTCGGTCGTAGCAGGACCAATCAAAACTTAAAGGTGAAAAAATATCCAGATAAGCTTTCTTTTATAATACCTGTTTTTGGTACTGTAAGCTGATCAAAATGAGTCTAAACTCCATCAATCTACTGTTTAGTTAGTGGAGTTACCGAGGAGTTCTGTTTTCCACCTTCCGCATCCATCATCAGATCAGCTCGCTGTCATAATATTGTATTGTCATCGGAACTTGACAGGCATGCAAAATTTTAACTCAATTGAACAATTAACTAGTCTAAAGTTCAGTTGCAAGATTTGACTCAAACATACATGCTTACATACATACCAACATTATAAGTTTAAGGCTTGTTAAAAATAACGATCAACGCCATCTAATGAGCTATAGAAAATAACTTTGTCTCTCTGCCTTTCGCTTGTTACCGATTTGCACCGATTTGGATGAAATTTTAAATGGCTTATCTCTGAATCGTGAAGACGAACATAGAGTACTTTTTCTAATGAAAATAAAATACGTGAACGAAGCCGCGGGCGCAAGCTAGTACATCATAATTATCGTATCCTGATAATTACTATGAGATACCATCTCAAGCTGCGAACTCATAACTATTTATATCTATCTATACAAGATTTATAGTATTTTCCTTACTTATGAAAGCTGTTGGCAAAGTAATCACCATAAAGTTATATATAGAGGAATCGTTAAACATGGAAGCTCTCTTGGTTCAAACTCATATTTTACTGGAGTAAATTTACTTGTGTAAGTAAGGTATTAGGACGTCTTGTTGCGAGGTTTTAGCGCAGAAAAAATTTAGTTTTTTTTTTTTTAATTTTAACTAAAAATATATATATAATAGTTAAATAAATAAATAAATAAATATTGGTGGACGTTATTTACACACAGCGCCATCTAGCCCCAAACTAAGCAAGCTTGTACTATGGGAACCAGATAACTGATAGAATACATAAATACTTTTTTTTTGTAAATACATACATAGAATACATAGAAACACCCAGACAAAGAACAAACATCCATGTTCATCACACAAAAATGTTTGTCTTGGGTGGGAATCGAACCCACAGCCCAGAAGGCGGAAATCCACCCACTGAGCCACAAGGCTAGTCAATATATAGCTAGTTATAGTTTTTTTTAGGTATTAGAAAAGTGTACTGCTGAGGCTCTGCTCCACGTGCGAGCGATAGAGAGAGTCGGTGAAGTTACCTGCATTTTTGGGCGGGGAAACGTGTTTTCAATCTAAAAAATATATTTTGTTTTTGGTGTCAATGGCTTGAACAAATAATAATGTTTGTTTTTTCAAAAAACTAAAATTTTGTACTTGCTGCACCCGGGACTTTACAGAACCCGAATATTTTTTCCGGGATAAAAAGCCTGTGTTAATCCAGGGCATAAGCTACCTCCATACCACATTGAATTCAAATCCGTTCAGCCGTTATATACAGAGTTAAACGGGAACAAAACACAAACATACTTACACACAATCTTTCCCATTTATAATATTGGTCTGATTCTATTCAAATCTACTTTTCTTTGTCATAATTTCGACGAAAAAAAAAACGTCACTTTCCATCTCTTTCGCCAAAATAAAAATAAACATGCAAATTGCTATAAAACATTAGGAATGTTATTTCTACAAATAACATATTTTTTTAAGCCCACTCAGTGTTGTTTTTCTTCAAGAATGGGGTTTATGAAATAGATCGACCGAAGGAATAGGAGACAATATCTCGTTAATAATAAAAGTGGGCTATGGGAATTTATGGAGAATAATTGCGTGGGATATAAGGTGATAGACAGATGGTGTCGGGTTAACACAACGGTATTCGTGTTTTGTCTGTTGTTACCCGACTGCCCATGAAGGAGGGTAATATTTTTGGGGTGTATGTAAGTATGTATGTTTGTGTATTCTACAGGCTAAGTCACAAGTAAACCAGCATTTTAGCATTTCTTGTTGATGTAGAAAAATTACAAAATACCTTTGTAGTGATTACATCTGGCTACGTAGTATTAATTATATTAATTTTTGTGCTGTAGTTCCTAAGGCACTTGTCTCACCGCCGACGAGGAAGTGACGAACTGTTAAATATTTCCTCGCTTAAGAATAATAGACGTAGATTCCGTGTGAATAAAAGAGACACATATATTAATAGTTGATCGCTGATTGCTCACACTGCCGGCGAGAACTCGCTCTCCACTAGTTTGTCGCAGCGACAAGAGCTGTCAAAGATACTCTCGCTACTCGCTGAGCGATGCCCGCTTGCCGGTCAGAACACTCGCCGAGAGACTCCCAGTGGTCATTGCGAGTGTGGTCTCTCTCGCTATGAGCCAGCAAAAAATATCGGATCTATACGTTTGCTTCTCACTGCACGCTAATTCGTTTCTAGCTCTACTCGCTTCTCGTTCATCGTCGGCGGTGGGACAAGTCCCTTATCCTAACAATTCGATGTTTTGATACCTATGTATCTGCAGTAATGTGCAAGAAAAATGCAAGTTCACACAGTTTAGGTACCACCTCACTTGCGCGTTTAGTTATCTTGCAGAATTAAGCCCTGACCACATTTGTGGGCTTATCCCGTAACTCTGAAAGCGATAGCGAGAGTTGCGCGAGCGGAATCGCGCATAGTGCGACTAAGTTGGTACGAGCGAGATGGCATGCTCTCGCAATTAGACTCAGGAACGTTTCAAAGTTAGAGGATAAGCCCGCTGTTTTGCCTTCATTATTGTCATTCGCCTAATCCATGCCATCTGTTGTAAAAACGCAAGCTTACTATACCAATTTATCTGTAATGGAGTGGGGGAGCCAATGACACATTTTCGGAACAAAACTAACAGACACCCGTTGTAAATCTGTAGTTCATTTATTTGGCCACTTATACAGAAAAATTGGTCATACTTTAATATGAAAAGAAACATGAAACGATATAGTCTCGTTTGCGTTCACCACAGACAGATGGTATCAGTTCTTTTGTCCTTGTCATACACCCCACATGTTCTGGGAAGACTGCCTTATTTCTTATTAATCTCATCTTGGAGGGTCCTACCCACAGACGATTCGCTGTAGACACTGCATTAAGAGATCGTTGTTCCGATCTTCCGGCAAAAGCGATTTTGGGTTCACAGAATGCTCACCGTTTACTAAGAGGACACTGCTGCCCGTCCTCTGGTGTTTCTGGTCGCAGGTTTAGACTGTGTTTCCTCTGATTGGAGGCTACAAAAGCTCTCGGATCTAGTTTCTTGTTAAGAGGGACGTCATGCTGCAAGGTTTTGGCGCAGTTAGGTATTTGAAATTGTTTTGCTGTCACTCTTTTCCCCACTCGTGCTATATACAGAGTTAGTGGACTCACCTACATTTTTTGATGAAATGAGTGAAGCGTTTCGGGGGAAAACTTTTATCACCCCCTAAATCTTATCAACTTCTTTTGTGTTCTGTGTCAATGACCTGGATAAATTATAAAGTTCGCTGATAAGCTACTTGATAGCTTACTTGATAAGAATAAAAGGGTCTAACAAAAACTATATACTTCGTCATAATTCCAACTCGAAAAATTGTCTCATGCATGTGCCTATAACTACGATTGCGATAATTTTAAAAAAAACCTAGTATAGTTTTTCACATGTAGATAAAACATTTAAAAAAAAAAAAAACAAAATCGGATAACGTTTATGGGTGGGAATTGGGAAACAGTTGGCGCTTTTTGTATGGAGAAGTAGGCGGTATACTCTTATCTATAAAAGTAGAGTACCTATTATGGGTATCAGTAGCTTGATGTTCTTGTGCTAGAAACAGACATAATATACCTAGACTAGACAGTTATAGACTGGATACAACAATGACTGGTCCTCTGGTCGTTTGATTGACGTACAAAACCCGACTGCGTCATAGTAACGAGGGAGAAATATAGGTCAGGAAAAGACGGGCAGTGATCCTAGTATTTAAATTGAATGCCAGATAAATGGTATTTAAAGGTCGAAAGAAAATAATTGTTATCCTTGAAAGTGTCAGCCTAAAATGTTTGTTTCCATTTTCTGAAACAACAGGCATGTATATTCACTTTTAAAATTTTGTTCCTTTTTAGATTTATGATATAAAAAAGTGCCTATTTTGACTTATGATATGTCTAGTATAGCTAATAGGGAAAACATGTTTACATAATATTTTCTCGAGACAAAATATAGTACACTGAAAAGACCTAGAATTACTCAAATTTTTCGCTAGATTTCCGAACACCTAGTGTATGTGATTATTGGTCTAATAGTGAGGTAATAATCATTTCTAGGATATCCTACTCCTGGTTTAGTTGTTTTAGCGATTATCTGTTATTTTTTACTGCGCGTGATAATAAAGCCATCTCTTTTCATCTGCGCGCGACTATCTTGTATTTGTCTGGAACAATTTTCTTTTACGAAGAAGCTAATCGATCATCATAAATATCACTACTTCTGTAAATCCTCTGTAAATCGAAGGCAATTATCGCGAGTACAAGAACAGCACTCGATGCGCGCTGTAACCTCAATTCACATAGCGACTGCATGGAAATCGACATATTTATATAAATGCTAGAGATGCATAATATCACATGTTTTTCATGGAAATGTCACGCATATAGCTCGTTACATTTCGATTTAACGATTGTTTCACAAAACGAGGGTGATACCGTACTTAGTATTGTTTTTTTTCGCTTATATTTTGGCTCCACAAATAGAGTATTTAGCTAGTGTCGAGTTTTGTAATATTTCAAGTGACGTAAAATATTTCACAATTAAAACGAGTCTCAGTCATAGTCTAAGTTAAGCAAAGTAAGTCTCGTTCAACTCCAAGGTGTACTCCAACTCCAACTCCCAGTAAAGTGGTGGAAACATCACGAAATGTCACGTTTCACGATATTACAAGTACTATTCACCAACACTCGTGCACGCTCAAAATCCACCGTTTTTACAACACCCGAAATAACACAAGTTTTGGAAAAGAATACAATGACGCGACATGACATCTTCACGTTCCCGCCAAAACTTACTTTCATATCGTGACTAACTTAAAAAAAAAACTAATATTACAAGCGGGCCGTCCGATACCGGCAAGTCAATAATTGGCGTGAAATTATGAATTTCTTACATCGGCAGTAATGATAGCAGCCAAGTATCACGTCGGAGTAATTTGAAACTTTATTGTTCTGCTCTAACTGCCAGGAACGTTAGCACGATTGTATGATGCCACGCCATCTTGAACTGAGGCAAGCCTTTCCTCTTAGGCATTTTGCTTCAAACCACCACCAGTGTTTCGTCAATTCGTCGTTCAGCTTCCTACGCTGTTTGTCCAACCCGAAGGTTTATTTAGAAAATATTTGATCAAACTTGGCGACCTATGGCGCCTCAAGCAGACCCCGTTTTCCAAATTAAGACGGTCCTTACCATTTCTGACAACGATTTCAAAATCTCCATATTATCACTCGGACCTCATTGCCGTTGTCCTAACTTGAACAATATCGCAACCTTATTGTTCTATTGTCATCTATTTATACAGCATATGTGCTCGAAGTCAGGCCAGGTATTATGAGTTTATGAGCACGCGTCGACCGGTGAGCATCAGACCGTAGGTTGTAGGGTGGCTATCTTTAATAAGTGGCTTTAAACATCCTAACTAATATTATAATTCAGAGGAATATAGCCGCAGTCGTGTCAGGACCAATAAAGCTTTGAAGTATAAAAATGAATACGTTCGTCTCGGGGAAAAAAACTTCTCTTGCGCGATTCAGATTTTCATGATTCATAGCTAACCCCCGAATACTGAAACGCTTGTTAACTTTGACAATAGATTAATTCTAATGCTGCCTTTGTCTGGCACTAAGGAAATGACAAAGGCAGCAACAGACTTAATCTGTCTTCAAAGTTAACAAAGGTTTCAGTATTCGGGGGTAAAATACAATGGATCAAGGCATCGTTAAAAAAAAAACGAAATCGGTTCATCCGTTTGTAAACTATGGTGCCACAGACAACCTGTTTGCGTAGAGGGATAAAAATATCAAGGAAAATCACATTTGTACGATTTCCTTATTACAAATAAGTACTATCGCTGATTATTGAACAATAACATTTGATGGCCAGATTCAGATTCAGATTCAGATTTATTGATAACAAATTCAGTTACATGTCATGTTACAGAAATTTCAATAGTAAAAAATATAATTAATTACAAAAAAGTAAGAAAAATTGATAATTATTAAAATAAAAATACGAATTACAATTACATTTATAAATAAATTCGTCATTTCGTCACTTGAGGTACAGAGTAACCAATACAGGTTCATATCGTCACCTTAATCTTAATTATTTCGTCAAACTTATAAAAATGCCTGTTTGACGAGCCAGTTTTTGATCTTACGCTTAAACGATGACTCCCCAGTCCATATAATAACTAGCCAGCAGCGTTGCAACGGTTCACGGTATGGTGACCACGAGTCTATACAAAATGTGATGTACTCTTATGACGCAACTTAAGAACCTTTGTTTCGAGTTGCAATATCACGTACCTTGTTAATAATCGTTGCAAGACAGGGTGAAAGTTATCGTTGTACTCGCTCATCTTTGTTTGCCTACAACCACAGAATACCATTTTAGTACTACACAAAGAACTGCCTCCGCTAATTCAAGATACCTCACCCGCTCCCCACACGCGCCAGCAATTTGTTTGCTTTTTAGCAGACTTCTAAAATAAAAGAGGTTCTCAATTCGATTGTTTTTTTAATATGTTTGTTACCTCAGTACTCCGTCATTTATAAACCGAAAGTATCTCCTTTCAAATACTTTTTTTTTTTTTTGAAAGGAGATACTTTCAGATATGTCCCATAGTATATCGCCGTCTCGTCCTTACAAAAAGCGTAGTTGATACCAGGGTTTGAAAAAATCCGATTTTTATAATAAATATCAAAAATCCGATTTTTTTATATATATCCAGGCTAAGAAAAAAAAGCAAATTTACCATTTTTGATTACCTCGTAAAATAAACCTTATAGTTAAGTTAGTTTATAGCTTAGTTAAGGTTTGAATTTCAATAAAAAGCTAGCCGTACTGGTAAGTTAAAGTAAAGGAGATTTCCCCAACTTTAAATGAGGTTACCATTTTGGGAAACAATCTAAATTATCCTGAATTGTAGTTTTTGCTACGTGCTGCCAGGGTAAACATAAATCTCCAAAAATTTTAGTGCAGAAGACAGGAAAAAATCAATTGATATATTTCTTGATATATATCATGATATATATCGGCGAACCCTGGTTGATACCCACCCCTAAACGTTATTTGATTTCTATGATTTTTTTAATATGTTATCTACACCGTCAAAAACTATGCTTGTATATATTTTTTTTTTATTTTCCAATATTTTTGTTGTTATAGGCACATAAAGTGTCATTTTTGTTGGCGTCGAAAATACGACGAAGAAAAGAAGTTTGTTAGAATAACATAAAGATTTTTTTGAAAAATCTAAACATATCGCATAGATTATAGTTTTATAATTTTATCAAAAAAAAACACTAATTCCCTCTGTCGCACGCACGAGAAACAGAGCGACAGCTATACAATTTTAAATATCGAATGCGCCAAAATCTCGCAGATGGGATAAAATTGCAAACAGACAGACACATCAGCGTCCTCTTAGCAAACAGTGAGAGTTCTGCGATCTCCACACAGCCTGCCAAGCGTGGGGATTATGGTACCTACTCCCCAACAGGGAGACCTTTGTTTGGCAGTTAGGTAGTCTGACTGATGATGATGACTGCCTTTTTAAAAAGGCAACGATTGACGAGTCCTCCTTTTATCGGCAGCTTAGGCTGCTAACCTCGGGATTCTGACACGTTTGTCAACTTTGACAACAGATTAAGTCTATTGCTGTCTTTGTCATTTGCTTAGTGCCAGACAAAGGCAGCAATACAATTATTCTGATGTTAAAGTTAAAAAACGTTTCAGAATCCCGAGGTAAGTCTATTTTTTGCCCATTGATTCGTGTCAAGCCTTGCCAGAGCACTAGTTACCCGTGCACCGGAACCGAACCAATCACGGGATAGGTAATCATTAGCCGTCGATTAACTTATCAATTTTAACTTAATTGCTGGTTAAAGACAATCAGGCAATTAACTGTAGCGGATTGACCTTTCATTTTACGGATTGTTTGGATTTGAATTCATTAATTATGGTCAGTATCGTTTTTATTCATAGTTACAATGACGTCAATTCTGTTGTTGGCCACTCGCTAAACTAATCTTATAAGTTCATGAATAAATTACTTATCTGTATCTCTTTTCTTTTCAATGTGTGAGAAAGGGATGAATCAGTTTTATTGCTGTCAAATTTAGATTTGTCTAGAAAAAGGTACAACAGAATCGACACTAAAGCTTTGAAATTGTTGCCAACCTTTTCTAAAAGCAGGATTTCTGTGTTGTTTGTTTCAACTCTAGCAGGCAGCTTCCTAGCATCCTACTTGGCAATTTTTTTTTAAAGACTTTTTACAAATCTTAATACCATTCAACAAAAAAAAAAATTAAGTTTGTATAGGGAAAAAAAACTTGTATTTTTTTGGTACAAATGTCAGCTCCTAAGCTTCATTTATTTGGTTTTTTTTTGTCAATTACAGCTCAATTACTCAACGTGGAACTATGGAAAGAAAGAAAAGATAGAATTATCAAGAAATAACTCAACCAAAAAATTTAAGTGAAAATAAGTACATTTGTCACTAAGCCAAAAACCAAGATGAAAATCATCTTATTTACATTTTTAGCTACACCAATGTTATGGTGATCACTTTAGCCGTAATTTCTTGATACAACCTATATAGAAGCGAAAAAGTGGTTTCAATTAATCCACGATTAGTAATTAAGTAATTAATTGACAAAAAAACGCAAGAAAATTTGAATTTCGCGCTGACCGAAACAAAACGTTGCACCCTCATCATTCGTAACGATTTTACATCGTTAAAATCTAAGTACATAATCAAACTTGTTACTACATACTATTAACTATTCCATGGTTTTGTTTACATCTAATTGTTTACAACATTTTGTCGTCGCGTCGTATTCATGACCACTCCACTCTCTTCTGTCGTGAACTGATACATACATCCTTATAAATATGCTTTAATGAAAGACGTTCTCTATCCGTAAACAAGTCTGTCAACAAGTGGACTAACATCCGAAATAATCAGATACAAGGATTCTTTTTTTTTTTGCGTAGGAGGAAGTCATAGGGCTTGGGAAGTATTGATTAAAGTAGGCGAAGGTTTTATGTATGGCGTTGATAAAACATAGTCAGCAATTTTCATGTAATTTCTATTATTCTTCTTCACACTAATATTATAAATGCGAAAGTTTGTGTGTAAGTATGTAAGTGTGTTTGTTCCCGTTCAACTCTGTAACGGCTGAACAGATTTCAATGAAATTTTGTATGTAGGTAGCTTACAACCTGGAATAACACATAGGCCACTTTTTATCCCGGAAAAATATTCGGTTTCTGTAGAATAGCAGATGAAACCGCGGGGCGCAGCTAGTATTTCATATTTTTTTTCTTTTACTTTTCTCAAGATAGATGATTTGTCATGAAAATTGCATTCAAACATTTGTAATGTTTTTGGAGTGTTTTTTACCCCCTGGGCCCGTACCGTGAGGTGCTTATTGCGATGATTTTTAGGTTCAGCCGATGACACTGCGCGACCGCAAACCGTATCGCCGCGTAATAAGGTGTATGGTCGCGCAGCGTTCTCGGCTGAGCCTAATAATCATCGCAATAAGCACCTCACGGTACGGGCCCTGTATGTCTAGATTATCTAGTCTGGTCACTTGAAATTAGGCGCTACAAATACTACGTATTTTTTTTTTTCTGATTGGAGCGCGCCGTAAATCCGATCTATAAAAAGTTTGCAATAGTTTGCAACTCTAACCCCGAATACTGAAACGTTTGTTAACTTTGACGACAGATCAAGTGTATTGCTGTCTTTGTCATTTGCTTAGTGCCAGACAGAGGCAGTATTAGAATTAACCTGTTGTCAAAGTTAACAAACGTTTCAGTATTCAGGGGTAAGTAAGATGTCTTTGTCATTTGCTTAGTGCCAGACAAAGGCACCATTAGAATTAATCTGTTTTTAAAGTTAACAAGCGTTTCAGTATTCGGGGGTAAGGCGTCTAAAATACTTTAAAAAAATTAGGGTTTATATCAGGACTTTTAAATATTGTACCGATATGACATTCATTGTATTCTATTGACTTAATAATTGTATTCTCTTGACATTTTTGTAAAGTTATTGTAGGTAAAGTTTATTCAATTTTTTAACATTTATTAAGTATCGATTTCTATGGAAATATTTTGCAAGTCAGAAATGACCGAATGTAATGGAACATTTCAAACTTCAACACCCTGCTTACCTGCGTTCTGGAAAATAAAGACTCATTTCATTTCATTTCAGTTTCAGCAAAGAAATTCTACATGAGGAGATTATACCATCTCATACAAAAAAGTGTACCCCCGAAAAATCGTGCCTAACACTAGATGGCGCTTATGTTTTTAGTCAGATAATGTCCAAAACGCTATAAAATATGCATAAAATATGCCGATAAATTATGTCCGCTATTCAAATTAGATAGCTACGACGTAAAAAATATGTTTCTAAAAATATTTTTTTCAACGCCATCTCTTGAGAACCTAGCGAGTTTAGCAAATAAAATATGAATTTAATAATTTTACTGATCCTTTTAATGCAAAAATATTATTAACAGGTAGTGTTTTTTCTCTCCGTATTATTACGAATGAGTTAGCTTGGGTGTCTTTCAAAGAAAGCAGAAATTGCGACATGATTGTCGCAGATTAAAGTACTAGCGACATTTTACTATGAAAACTGACGTGGTTTTGATACATTTTGTTTTAATAAAACGGGAATACTCACGTTTTATTAAAACAAAATGTACTAGCGACATCTTACGTCCTAATCAGTACAACCATACACTACAATCGAGCTACGCATTTTTCTAAGGACATTATATAGTTTCTCTATGGTTATAGTGATCGAGTCTCTAGTATGTGACCGTCCACATCGGAATCGGATTACTTAGTCCACTAGCTAGACATAAGTAAGTAGGTACCTAGCTACTGCATCAATTGGCGACCTATTGGGAACAAACCTTTACTCCGATTAAACGTTACGACACAATAAAATTAGGGTTTGAACCAGTAAAGGCGTTGGCAAAAAGTTTTTTTTTATAATATTGCTCCACGGACTCCGGGGTCCGTGCCGTTTATCAAATTTTACAAATATTTTATCAACTAAAACGGAATATAAAAACTAAAGACTTTACAAAAGGAATAAACCAACGAATATACTAATAATGAGCTAAGTGCTATTATAGATTTGCGTATATACTCCGAGCAGTCCAGCTCCCGCAAGCAGCGCCCGTTAACGAGTTGACGCATGTGCCAGCCATCGCTCTCCTCAACCATATTGGAGGGAAGAGGGCGACCCGCCACACGCCGCCGCCGCAAGAAGAAGCTTTTTAGTGAGCGTGACTGCACACAAAACGTACAACAAAGAAAACAAAAATAAATAAATAATACAAATGTTATATTTCAATATACACGCTATCTTTTTACAATTCAATCGCCTACTCCTGGGACCCTATTCCTGTGCGCTCGAGATTATGTCGGTCACTGTCTCTCTAATTTAGAATTTAATGGGAGTGAGAGTGACCGAGATAAAATGTCATTTCTCCGAATAGGGGCCCAGGCCCAATTTGTACATTTTTTTATTTCGTTCTGACTTCACCAGTTTGTGCATTTAGGACGATGTCAAGAAATTAGGTAATTATTCGCCACAATTTCACAACTCGCAAAAAAAAGTCTTCGATTGCAGTGAAATTCAAACTCGCAATTATTGCGAAGAACAACGTGTCTTATCGCTTCGGCTAAATTGTTTTTGATAATCATTTCGCCTTTTTATGTGCGCAGAGTTCGTAATATTTCAGTGTTTCACAGTTACTTGCAGTGCTTTCAGCTATTTTGCTTCCTAAATTGTTTTAGACTTTCTATGTATTGGTATAACATAACATGCTGCTAACATAACTTAATTCAGTATTTTAATAAATATTAAGTTTGTACTACTTTTTACTAACAAGCAACTAGAGTGAATGGAAACAACGCACGTAGAATATGAAGGTATATTTGACCGAGCGAAGCGAAACTGGGACAAATCGGCATATGTATGTATGTATGTTTGTATGTTTGTATGTTTGTGTGTATATTTGTCCGAAGATAACTTGCGAGTCGTTGATCCGATCTTCATGAAATTTTGTAGGCAAGTAGTTCATTTCAATACAATTTTTAAGTTCGAATATGAGCTGAATCGGTTCAGGGGTTGTGAAGATATAGGGGTTGCGAGTTCTCAGTTCGGCGCGAACTACTATTATATGTATAACTCTAAGAAAGTGGGGAAATCGTATCGAGATGTGTCTAGAGATAGTGATCCGAACATTGCGTCCCATTATATTTGGTATAGTTTGATAATGATGCTATCTGAACGTCTACTAACTGCGTCGCATTGCAGTAGTGTATATCCAAAAGCTCTCAAGAACGCTTTGAGCCTGCGACACGTGACGTCCGCTCGTTAGCGCGGGTCGCCTTCGACTCTCGCATTGTATTGGTTTAGTTGTAGGTACGCACCGTGGCGGTGCACCATGGAGTCTGTAGGTAGATACCGTTTGAAATGTGCATACGCGAAAAAAATCGTGGATAGGATGCCTCTTTCATTCTTATTTAAGGAAATAATACAGTTGAATAGCTTGCCTTAGACGGGCCCTGTATCAAAATTTGTTGGGCCAAATAAGGGAAAGATTTTTCACAACAGGAAAAACGTTCGGAGCTCCTGTCGTCCAGGGACCCCGTATCATTGATACATCTGATACAGTGGTAGCTACACCCCTGAAATAATACAAGACGTGGTATCACAAAGCGAGCTCTAGCGAGTGTATGAGTACAGTTGAGCAAAGTGACCACACTGGGCCATCGCAATGTATACCGCAGTGTCTCCTCTACGTTGTAAGTAGATAGGTACATAAAAGCTCTAGAATACCGGGTAAAACAGTTAGGAACAGCTCGTACTAAATATAAGTGGAACATATTCCAGGTCTCTTCCATTATTTTTATAGATTTCCCTGCAGCCTGTTTCGCATGCGTCAGAATTGATTTCCCCTTGAATGGTTAAATTTTTTGCATGTCGGCCATTTTGTATCGAGCTAAGAGGTTATTGCCCCCGACTCCATTATCGTGTGATTTGTTTCTGACAAAAGACTCAGTGAAGATCGTGATCCAGTTTTTTCTCAAGTGAGAGTTGTATTGGAATTATGATAATGGTGTCGGATTATTTTGTATTGTTATTTATTTCGCTAGTGCTTTAAACTGCGACATGATCGTCACAATTTCTGCTTCCTCATTAAATGTCTCTAAGTGCGGCTGTAAGTCAAGGAAAATAAGTCACGGTCCAGTCTGAGTCAAGTCCCTGTAAAGTGGTGGAGACTTTACTAGAGGTTTCTATGGGGTTTTTGGAAACAACACTACAAGTCACGTTTCACGACACTGAGCTTTTACATTTTGTTCTCTAAAAGCTTTGACTTTTCGAACACAACTGGAGTGCGGTTTAAAATGCGCACATAGTTACCATTTGCACTGTCAGCGTGCAAACCACAGAAGAGGATTTTTTTTTACCTCTAGATCTCTTCTGTGGTGCAAACAGTCGGTTTAAGATGCGCAAATAAAGGCTCCTGTCCGACACATGTCGTCATGAGTGACGTCATTTTAGCGTGCTCACGGTGCTCCCAAGAATGAGGTAGTGCACTGTGTGCTCTATTGTCAAATTCAAATTGTCATCTGTGAATTCCGGTATTCTCTGTTTTTTATAGAAAAAAATGGATTTAATGCAGGCCACAGTTTTCTGTGAAGACAGATATGAAACTGTGACCATCAAATTATGAGACACTGAGGCCGATAACCTGAAAAATGTGTGAAAAATGAAATTATCTCACATAAGCACGCTCATAAACGGTTTAAATTGTTGGCGCTCTATTAGCGTACTAACAATTGAAACGGATCGTAAGCAGTGTTTGTGGTTTTAGCACTGTGAGCGCATTTTAAACCGTACTCCTAGTGTCATGAGACGTCATCTCCTGTCAATTATCAGGAGCGTCCTCGAAGTCCCGCAACTAATGGCTGCCCTATAATAGATATAAGGATATAGGATATATATAGGTATAGTAGGTTTTGTCACTATTGTATTAAATAATAGATGGAACGGAATGGAAACTTATTTCTAGACATGAATTGTTATGGTGAAACTATTAAACAGCTTGGCTTCACAAGCGCATTTTTAATCTATATATATGTGTACATATAATGTGTATGTGTGTCTATATGTATGGGTCCAAGCGGAACAAGGAGCAAAGGGAGACCTAAAGATCGCTGGATTGATGAAATCCAAAGAATAGCCGGAAGAGACTGGATGCTGAAAGCACAAAACAGGAAAACCTGGAATCAGTTGGAGGAGGCCTATACCCGAAATGGGGCCATGTCTTAATCTTAAGTATATAAGTTCAAATTTAGTTTTTTCTTTTTTTTTATGTAAATGAAGTACATGGAAATATAAAGGCTTTATTATTATTATTATTATATGTGTACCTAAATATCTTTTAAAGAATAACATACTACCGGTTGGCAGGTCGCTCACCAAAATATTACGCTCAAAATATCGTAGTTTCGATAATTGGGTCGCCTCTTCTTCGAGCTGGCCAATCCTAGGCGCAAATTGCATGAATTAGATTTGACACTGCTTGGTAGCAAAATGTGATATATTCCTCACGTCCCCACTATCGTCCCCACCTACCATTAGAAATTTAAAAAAACAACAACATCCCCATTGATATAAAAATTGTGGGGACGAGTCCCAAAGTCCCACTAAACTGGTTTGAGTGTCAGTTAGAGTGAAAATAAAAAAATATAACATCTACACACACAGTGTCACATTGTCGTCGATTTTCTTGTAAAATTTGGTAAGCTAAATTAAATTTGACATCATCATCATCATCATCAGCCATAAGACGTCCACTGCTGAACATATATATATAGGTCTCACTTAGAGTGCCACATCGACCGGGAACATGCCATTTGCATCCGCGACTTTCACAAAGTCGTCGGTCCACCTAGTGGGAGGCCTGCCTATGCTGTGTATTCCGAGGTTCTGTTTCAAATTTTACAGACAGCTCTAAAACTATTTCACACATATTGAAATTAAAAGAGACGTCGATAGTCTTAGTCCAGTCAGATTGGATCAGATTGGTCTTAGTTTACTGAATGGTTCAACAGAATCGACACCAGTGAATGCCTATTTATGATAAGATTACAAATATGTTTGAAAGAAACTCCTTTTTATTTTAAATTTTATGTTCTAAACAGATATCAAAACGAAAACTTAGAATAATTCCGATGTTATGTGATACAAGATACATTGTTTCTGAAAAGTCACACTATGGTGGTATTTTACCTGCAAAATTAATGTCCGAGAAAGATAGTAGCCGTGGCACGACTGTGGTATCCCCCTTGCGTTCGCCCAACTTTCCTATCGATCAAACAATCATCACCCAAACATCCGATTCCGTTACACGCGAACAGAACTAATCGAAATCGCGTCTTTAGAAACAGTTTTTGTATCTCGTGCGCAAAAAATTGATCATTTGTCCAATCTTTTGCCAAATTGAAGCGTAGAAATCAGTAAACAGTTTAACAACAATGAAGATTTTCGTTGTGTCAAAGGAAATCATAGACGTGATTATTATTAAAAAATTGGTGGAAGACAATTGAAGACGACGCCTACGAGTCAACAAAAGTTGAAAAAAAGAAAAGACGATTAGTGAAGCGAATTAAAATGACCCGTCTCTGTGTATCCTTCTCTTCTGACCATATCCACTCATATTTCCCACGATTGTAAATATTTTCCAATTACGATACGTTTCCCCGCTTAAAAAAAATAAAGAACATGATACTGGCAAATGCACAAGCCGTGCGACGCCAAAGTACTGAAAGGACAAAAACAAAAAAAATGACCCGAAATTCTAAACCGGCCCCCAGACTACCGACCCCCTACCATTCCCGCGCCTACTCGTTTTCTGTGTATTCCTCTACCAGTCTTCCTACACCCAGAAGGGAAATGCGTAGGTTTTCAAGGACGTTCCGGTCTCAGAATACAGAAAAAACGTTCCGTTATTTAACTGAGGATCACGAATTATATTTCGAATTATCTATATTGTCTCATGGATATTTTTGGGAACTAAACGTGACACTGGTAAATGCACAGGCGTCCGACGCCAAAATTCTCTTGGGAGGAAAAACACTTTATATATAGTATTTATTTATATATAGTAGATCTTTTTCTATGGTTTCAGGTATCATACATAATATAATGCGACTACAGCGCTGCTTCTAGAGGACAAGATCAAGATACTCATTACTCGTAAGTTAAAGAAACTTACTCTGTTTATATAACTATAATAAAATACCTAATAATAAGTTTATATATATTTATATCATAGTTTTGGCGGCAACGCTAAAAAAATCACGTCGCAGATTATTATTTTCAAAAACAAATGATATTCGATTTTTACTTTATATTTCTGGTCCCGAGCCCTATAAGCCGCATGCCAAGTTTCGAGCATAAGCTAGAAAATTAGAAAAAAACAAAACTTGAAAAAATTCCAAGACTTGATACTTGCAAATAGACAAGACGTAAGAAAAGAAAACGACGGAAAAAATATATTACGTAGGTATAGCGGCATAGATTATGGTTATCAAAAACAAAAGATTTTGCTAATATTTAGGGAGTGATAACAGACTACCCCCGAAACGCTAATTTCATCAAATTCACTAAGTTTCTCTATTGCACGCACGAGAAACAGAGCGACAGCTATATAATTTCAAATATCGAATGCGCTAAAACCTCGCGGAAGGACTATCCTCTCACAGTCAATTCAAAGCTATGCCCTGGGGCAAGACAAAGTGGTGGATACTTCATTGGAAGCTTCTACGAACTTTTGGAAACTACACGCAATCGCAGAGACACGATTCCCTTCTATATACGACTTTCTCAACCCGTGCACGATACGTAACACAATCCACCTTCATCATACATTAACACTCGAAAGAACACAATTTTCTCGAAGATAATAGTGAATACAAAACGGTGACATAATTATTTCACATTGGCGCCAAAGCTCAATATGTAAGTAGCAAATATACATACCGTATAAATGATATTCTGTTTTCAGTAGTAGAAATTGAAATGCAAGCGCAAACAAAATAATGTTTCAATCCAATCCTGCTCAGATATATTATGAATGAGATACCTAGGGGCTTATGTAGGTATAGATACCTAGGGCTCAAGTGTAGATACCTAGAGCTTACCCAAGCCGTCTAGACTCCCCAGAGTCGTAAACATTTCAATAAGAAAGGCAGCGGGGGTACGTGTTTTGGTAAGATGAGGATTTTGGTGCGTATCGGTGAAGGAGGTTCTCAATTCGATTGTATACCTACATTTTTTTTTTAAGTTTGTTACCTCAGAACACCGTAATTTATATAAAAAGAATTTTTTTAAGGAATATACTTTCAGATTGGTCCCATGTTTATCTAAACCCAGTTCCGGTAATGGGAACCTTGAGGAATGGGGATTGTCCAAAATTTCTTGACCTCCATTTTTATTAAATATCAATTTAAGAAACCAAATTGTTTATTTTTTTTTTGCTCCACGTGTTGGTATATTTTCCCAAAATTGTCAAGTATTGTAATATTTCAAAATTAAAATAAGTCTCAGACATAGTCTAATTCAAGCAAAGTAAGTCACAGTCACATGACCCAGTAAAGTAGTGGAGACTTTACTAGAGATTTCTATGGAATTTTGGAAACAACACGAAGAGTCACGTTTTACAACATTATACTATTCACCAACACTCTTGCACGTTCACGAACACTTAATGGATAAAAATCCACAATTTTTACACAAGTACAAATAACAAAAGTTTTTAAAAATAATATAATGACGCGACATGACTTCATGCACGTTCCCGCCAAAAGTCGTTTTTGTTTTTTTTTTATTCGCCCATTTCTGGGCAGGCTAAAGCCATTAAGACCATACCGCCTTGTCTTCCGTATTTGTTTCCCTATTTTTCTTTTCCTTAATAAAGTGATAGAGACTTTACTAGAAGCTTCTATGGAGTTTTGGAAACAACACGAAGAGTCACATTTTACAACATTATACTATTCACCAACACTCTTGCACGTTCACGAACACTTAATGGATAAAAATCCACCATTTTTACACAAGTAGTTTTTTTTTTTTTTTTTGGAAAATAATACAATGACACGACGTGACTTCATGCACGTTCCCGCCAAAAAGTCGAGGTGTCGTTTTTTTTTTTCTGTCTTGGCATCTCACTCTGTTGTCGGATTCCTCTCTTTATATCCAGAGGTCATAGACTCTCGTTAGAGAATACTATGTTCCTTGGTCATAGACTTCATTTAAAGTCGGGATTTTTGTTTTGATTTTAATAATAATACTTCTTATTTTTATAACAAACGGGTAATTTTTTTTTAAGTTACAGCTCGGTATATATCTTATGACGCAGCTTAGGTAGGCCTCCCACTAGATGGACTGTCAACATTGTGAAAGTAGTGGGCAACCGGTGGACGCAAATTGCAATCGTTCAGTGTAGTGTGGCACTCTAGGGCCGGACTTTGTTCAGCAGTGGATGTCTTCAGGCTGTTCATGATTGATGACATCTAATTCACAATATCGAGCACGTACCAAAATAATTAACCTTGAAACACGCGTGCCGAATATAGCCAATATCGATTATACATCGATTCGGCAATCGAATCGGAACGATCGTTAAATCGAGTTCTTATTACGAACTGCCGCTTCGACTTCGAGGCAGTTCAAATTCGAGGCAGAGGCGAGCAGGTGTGGGTAACCCTTGTAAAGCCGCGGGCTAAACTTTCAAACGTTCATGAAGTCGCGGGCCGTAGGGAGATTAAATAACTTTTTTGTAAAAACAGTCACCCGGGCATGAACTATAACTACGACCACAACCACTGGAGGATGGTCAGCAGAATCAAAATTATTTATTGTGCAAACTGTGTTAACGTATTTAGCAGAACATTAAATCATGTCAATATTTATAATAATAATATTCACCAATAAAAACCATTTACTAAACTACAATAAGATACCTTACTATAAACGTCAAATCACAATGTCAATTTTAAAAAGAAAAAAAAAAGCCTTTTTAAAAAAATGAAATTCCATTATTCTAATAACTCATATTTATCAAAAAGTTAAACAATTTTCCTTTGATTGTAGCTACGCTTTCCAATTCCAGCATCGATGTAGGCAAAATATTAAAGATTCTTGATTCGACCAAGTAAAATGAATAGACGGGCCCTAACCACACAACTTCCTTAAAATAACTAGTCAAAACAATCGAAATAAGCTTCCATTCTATACGTAATTAATGGAATGTATAGAATATTTGTCACAAAAAAGAGATAGCGGATATCAAGGCATATTTAGATCGCATCACAGACTATTTATCTGTGGATCGCATGTACTGAAGAACGTACGTATAGCACTTTTCACAAACAGAGAGCGATTGAAGCAAGGTGAGCGCCGGCGCTTACTTTAAAGTCTTAAAATTCTCTTACCTGGGCCCGTCCATTCCTTTTACTTTGTTCGAAGGATTCTTGGACCAATTTATAATAAACTTTTGTCAAATAGTTCGATACTGTGACGAGGCATACTATTTTTTTTATGGCGTTTAGACGACATTATATATTGAAACATATTGAAGTTCAGCATATTTAAAGCAACGTCCTCTTAGTAAACGGTGAGCGTTCCTCGCTCCCCAAGCCACCTGCCAAGCGTGGGGATTATGGCATTACCCTCCCCCCACTCAATGACAGTGTGGAGCTCTAAGGAGGAGGCCTTTGTTCAGCAATGGACGACTTCTGGTGTCCACTGCTGAACCAAGGACGATAGTGTCGAATATTTTCCTAGTTAAATAAATTGTGTACTAGTTCTACTATGTTATATATTTTTTTAATTTTGGCTCTATACGGTCAGTTCAATTAGCCACAGTGCAGTAGTTACAGAAGGCATTTAAATATGTTACCGCGGGCCGGATCAGGTGCTGCGGCGCGCGGGCCGGGCGTTGCCCATACATTAATTAGAGAATAGTACGCATATGTTTGTGTGGGTAGGTCGCCGACCGAGACTGTGGTTCCAATGTAAGTTTAACTACCGATTAAAGTGGTCATAAATGATGTATGGACGTCTGTGTCTCCTTGAGCTTCAAATGGGGAACAAAATGGTCATAAATTAATACCTAATATTAAGCTTCCCTACATCATACCCATTGATTTATATTCTATCTTACGGCATACCTAACTTTTGTTCCACGACTTTTAAATAAATAAATAAATAAATAAATATCTGGGACATTTTTGCACACACGGTCATCTGACCCCAAACTAAGCAAAGCTTGTAATATGGCTGCCAGAGACTGATATACGTACATAGATATTTTTTAAATACATACCTATATAGATATTAACACCCAGACATAGAACAAAAACAAATATTCATCACATAAATGTTTGTCCTAGATGGGAATCGAACCCACGCCCCCAGGCACAGAACGTAGGTTCACTACCAACTGAGCCACCGGGGCAGTCAGTTTTAATTCATCGTAATTTTTTCTTGCAAAACAAAATCAACAAAAATAGAATGAAGTTTTGAAATAAGTACTTATACTAAAGTTAATTCTTCTTCTTTTCCTTGCCCCTAGTCCCAGTTTATCTGGGGTCGGGCCTCCTCGTTGCTCGGCGCCAGGACGCTCGGTCCTGGGTTGTCGTCGCTGGCTGGGTCAGGCTCCTCGCGTCTTTCTGGACATTTTCCCTTATACTTACTTATACTTATACTAAAGTTAATTACTTAACAGTATTATTTTGACATTTATAAGAACTAAGGATAAACTAACAAGTATAATATTATTTATACACCTGCTCGAAAAAGGCCAATTATGTATTTATTTATTTATTTTCGGAAAACATACAGTGTTATCTTAGCTAGCTTATGTACCATGCAAACCTCATTTAGAGTATGTCATTTACGCCCTGCTGCTGAGCCGGGCAATCATATTGTACTGGATTTCATTATTACCCTCTGCGCAGGTCAATAATATTGTACTGGATTTCATTATTACCCTCTTCGCAAGTCAATAATATTGTACTGGATTTCATTATTACCCTCTGCGCAGGTCAATAATATTGTACTGAATTTCATTATTGCCCGCTGTTAGTATTTCGGTCATTCTTAGCAATGTAATTATGCATGCTAGCTGATAGCTTACGTCTGTATGTATACGAACGCATAAATATAAATGCCTCCCATGAAGTTATATATACCTCCCGCTTCTAAAAAGCATAGAAAAAATAATAATATTGATATTGAAATTAGAAATTAGAGATTTGAGATATGAGGTATGAGATTAGAGATATATGTAATTTGAAAAAATAAATAAAAAAAAACAATATAAAAATCCGATTGAAACCAATTGATTCCGATTGAAAGTCAATCGGATATCAATTTTCATATAGTATGCAACAATGTTTTTTTTTTGTTTATAATGGAAAAAAAGGTATTATTATTTGGCGCTGAGCCCACGTTGTGTAAAAGGCGGCACCCCTTGGTCCCAGACATTTCGTCGAAGGCCGGAAAAGGAATGATTTTTTTCTATGGAACAGCAGCTGTTGTTTTTTTAGCGATTTTATAGCTAGTCACAAAGTGGTACTTAGTTCGTCCCTCTAGGGCTAGGTTTTTGAATCGCTCGTATGATATATCGCACGAAAATATCATGTGAAATGACTGCGTTCCGAAAGAAATTTCAAACAAAAGTCGCATTTTTTACATAATCTTATCACTCGTTAACGCAACGAGTGGTTTGAACCATTCGAATTTGCTTCTATCAATAGAAAATCTTTCATTTCGTGCGAAATATCATACGAGTGATTCGAAAATAAAGCCCCTGGTCTTATTAGTTCGTAAGGACCGGGTGGCTTATCCTCTAACTTTGAAACGTTCGTGATTCTGATTGGGAGAGCACGCCATCTCGCTCGTACCAACTTAGTCGCACTATGCGCCGGGACCGAGCGCATAGTGCGTGCGACTGAGTTGGTACGAGCGCAACTCTCGCTATCGCTTTCAGAGTTACGGGATAAGCCCACGGGCCAAGATAATTTTTTACCCGACAACCCAAGAAGGAGAGTAATGTTTTTGGGATTTGTAAGTATGTATGTTTGCGTGTTTCTCCTGTAGCCTAAAGGGTTTCATTGACACCTAATGGATATGTATATTGAGTTGTCTATTTTATCTTCAAAAAAACACTTATTTAGAACATTTCGTGCCTAAAACCATATAATTACATCCGATAGATCTTATTGCCCACGTCTCCCCGCGTCACAAGCGTGGGCGGGCGTGGGCGGCCGCGACTTGTAAAGCTTGCCCGGCGCGGCGCCAGTCTGCAGAACCTGTCATTATTTACCCGACTGCCCAAGAAGGAGGGTAGTGTTTTTGGGGTGATTGTAAGTATGTACGTTTGTGTGTTCCTATGTTACCTCCTGTAGTCTAAATGGCTTAGCTGATTTTGACGAGTGAAGTGTCGTTGTATTCCTCTTTATGTCCAGAGGGACATAGGCTACATTTTGCAGTCGGGTGTTTGGTTTTTTTTTGATAATATTACTTGTTCTGGGTTTTGACTATTGTGGTACGTTTGGACTTTGATGCCCGTTTTCGCCACCGAACCCTAATTTTAAGGGATCACCTAAGAAACTTTACGGGTTGATTGCGGGCTCACATACGTCATCGAATTTCTTCTCCCCCGGAAATATGCAAGTTTCCTCACTATGTTTTATATAAGCTGGTATATCCGTACGTAAGTTGTAAAGATCTCATTGGTCACACGGGCCCGCCGGGGTTCGAACCCGCGACCCTACGAATATGAGGCGAGCGTGCTCCTAATGAGCTACCACGACTTACGACGTATACTATAGATTATGGATCGATAAAATTTGGAGTCGATAAAACGATAAATGCATTTCTGTCGATGAAAAATGCCAAAGAACAGTGGCGTACTCCCATACATAGTTTTATGTCAGTAAAATACACGGCGTCTTTAGATCAAAAATATCGCTAGTAATTCTGCAGCATTTCCTGAGATTGTTAGTATAAGATTATGGTACTGTAAGTCGTTAGTCGCAGTCGCAAAAGTCGCAAAATTGGAATCCATGGGCACGCAGTAGTCACACAGAAGAAAAGCCATATCCGTAAAGTCAAAAGGCAGTCTAGGTCGCATGGAAATAAAAGGAAATCAAATAGCAAAGTATATAAGAGAAGTGTGGAGTCAAAACATAAGATAAAAAATGCATTGACGTCCAAAATAGAAACGTCTTTGTATTTATTTTTTTCACCCGTTGATTAAGCCATGATGGCCATACCGCCTCGTCATTTGTATACCTGATTGTGTTGTGTTGTTTTACTAAGTATTTAACCATGATTATAACAGGAAAAAACACTACTTATGAAAAATATTTCAATAAGCCGACATGTTTTTATCGCGCTTCCGTCACAAGTCCAACCCCATATTAGCATGGCCCAAAGTGAAAAAGAAACTTCATTTTTATACCGGAAATACTTACAAATAAAAACTTATGACAGAAATGACGTTCCAATTTAATTATTACTTTACTATTAGTACTGCTTTTTTCATTCTGGCTTTTACTAGCTTACATGTTTAGTTGAAAAACAGAAAAATATTTACATACGTCCCTGTTCTGTTCAAATGATATTTCAAGACGCTCCAAGAGCTATAACATAAATCGCCATTGTTCTTTGTCGATTGACAAAGTATCTTACTTGCACTGAACGTCATAATTTTTCTTCGACAAAAAGCAACACTGTCTATTTAAAACGTTAAACTCGACCGATAACTAGCATACTCGCGGTGCAGGCTATATAGTCCGGTCGCTAGCCTAACACAGTAACACACCTGACTGTACTCATAAATATTATTCAATGGACTAGTACTCAGCCCACATACACAAGCTTCAGTTGTGCAAAATCACATTAATATTCTAGTAATTCTAAACACCAGAACCACATTACCAGTTTCGAAACCTAAGTAACGCAAGAGCTTTTAGGTTGAAGCGAAGTTCAGTAAATCAGTCAGTAAAGTCGTGGTCAAGCCGTTTAGTCCATAGGAGGTACTATACGAACACACAAACGTATTTACATACTTACCAAAAACATAACTTTTTTTCTTGTGCAGTCGGTGATTAAATTATCCGTGTAAAATGTGTATAAGTATTTGTCCGACGAAAACTTGCGAACTGTTGATTCGATTTTATGAAATTTTGTAGACAAGTAGTTTATTTAAATTCGAATATGAGTAGAATCGTTTCAGGGCTTGTAAAAAATGGGTAGAGCTTACTTGGGACTTTACTCGGACATGATGAAAGAAGCCCTTCTGTTTAAAACGTCTTCCACAGACATATAACCACGGCCATGTATGTACTTTACGTGAAAGAGTACTTAGTGTGGTAACACGGCCTAGCCTTAGGTATTTCTGCTTTTCCATCTATACATATAACTATAGTTATAGTAAGTTATAGTAATAGTGAAATAAAAAAAGTTATAATGACATGGCTGAGCAAATTTGATTACAGTGGCATTGAGGATATGCTAGAAAAGCTATATATCTGTTAGTTAAACTTACATACATTACTTACATTTATATATATTTAGTTCATATTTGTATTCACACATAAGGTTTAAGTTGTAAAATGTACCTACTAAATAGTTGTATCTTTGTCTGTATATTTTTATTCCTGTTTTTATTTTTTATTTATTGTATAATTATCTCTGTTTTGGTGTATCTTTTCTGTTCATTATTTATGGGAGAGGCCATTGGCTCTGAAATACAGTGTATACTAGTTCGGAGCTAATGGGTTCATGTTTTTTTTTTGTACAATCTTTGTTTATGCCAAATAAATTTATTTGTATTTGTATTTGTAACTATACCTAATTATAGATTGCACTTTCACTGCTCGCGATCCGTTTCAAATCACAAACTGGAGAGCAAGAATGATATAATGTTACTGCGAAAATGCTATTACATTAAAGAATGTCTAGAGGCCTCCACCTTAGAGCGCAGACTGAAAGACAATTCGCCACTTGCATCCAATAATAGATTTACATAAACTGGAGTAAAAATTGAAGAGATATCCTAACTAATATTATAAATGCGAAAGTAGCTCTCTCCGACTCTCCGTCCTCCGACTGGGTGTTTGTCGCGTTGTCACATCTGAACGGATCGAACTGAATTTTTGCATAGATATAGTTTGGGTCGGAGTCGGAGAGCTACTTTCTTTATTTTTTTGAAGGTCCACGCGAACGAAGTCTGTAATACTAATCAAACTTACTAATACTAGTGGTTCGCGCCGAACTGACACCTCGCGACCCTTATATCTTCACAACCCCTGGACCGCTTCACCTCATATTCGAAAATAAAAATTGTATTGAAATGAACTACTTGCCTACAAAATTTCATGAAGATCGGATCAACGGTTCGCAAGTTATCATCGGACAAATATACACACAAACATGCAAATGCCGATTTATCTGGGATAAATCGGCATTAAATACAATAAACGACAATAAAAACTCTGAGACCTTCGCTTCGCTCGGTCAATTATAAAGGCGAAAATTTGTGTGTAATTTGGAATTTGAGCTCTTACTTCCTACATGGTTTGACTTTTGATAAAATTACCACTTATTCTATATTGATTGAATTAGTGAACGCTGAGGTTAAATTTAACAAAAGTTAATATTCCAATTTTATACGGTTTTTTTTTACACAAAAATACGGCATCTGAACTTGTGTTTTGGAGCAAAGCGAATAAATCCACCACTGATTGACACAGGCTTATATATTTTTCCTTTTTATTTTATCCTGGAAAAATATACGGCTCCTGCAGGATAGCGTATGAAAACTGGGCGCTGCTATAGTAACTCATATACCGTCATCCATCATTATGTATTCCACACAGCATGGAACCCTCGTCCTGGCAGACCGCAGACCGTCAATTTCGCGTTCCCACGGTGTGGTATCACATCTCAACCCGTTTGAGCATTCACCTTGCTGGTAGAACGTACACTGGCATAGAAATATGTAAAGCGATAGAAGCAAAGCGATAGCGAAGTGATATAGCCTTAATACTACGTACGAGTACGTATCTCTCTGTTTTCTTTTTTTTACTTTGACATGGAACACCAGTCCAATACTAATTGTTCGCCTCAAGCGGAGACCTCGATCTCCTCGTGTATCTTCAACCGCTGAAAGTAGCTTATATTACAGCTTAACTTAATCACTTTATGCAAAGGTTTGATTTTACTTGGCATTTTTTTTTTTTTGTTTCTCGGTGACGAGACGAGAAAGTTGCTCACCTGATGTTAAGCGTCACGCCTGCCCATAACAGTTCAGTGCCACATAGAATTTTGAACTTAAACATTTCAAAACTATGCGCGGCAATGCACTGCGCTCGTCGCCCTGAGATGTTAGATGTAAAATCTCTGTATGCCCAGTAATTACGCTGGAAACATTGCCCTTCAATCCGGAACACAGTAATGCTTGCACACTACTGCTTGGCGGTTGAATAGCTGGCGGACTCAGCAAGACGCTGACGATACGTAATTTTTTTTCAATATCGCTTCGCACAATGCAACTTGTACATTTGGTTTGAGAACATTATAGACGATAAAAAAAACAGGGGCTATATTTTAATAGCTCGTCTGATTTCGCACGAAAAAAAAAAAAAATTAAAAAAAAATTATTATTACTTAATTTTTGTTGTGGCTTTTGATTAGATATCTTTAATTATATCTGAAATTATGTTCGAATTATGTGACTAGCCTTTTGGCTCAGTGGGCGGATTTCCACCTTTTGAGCTGAAGGTTGTGGGTTCGATTCCCACCCACGACAAACGTTTGTTTGATGTGCAAGGATGTTTGTTCTTTGTCTGGGTGTTTCTATGTATTTATTTACCAAAAAAATAAAAAAAAGTATTCTATCAGTCATCTGGTTCCCATACCACAAGCGTGCTTAGTTTGAGTGTAGATGGCGCTGTGTGAATAACGTCCACCAATATTTATTTATTAAATTATTAATACTGAACACGAATATTTTGTAAATGTGACCTGCCCAGTGTAACTACCAATAAATAAATAGTTCTATTCTATTCTAAAGATTTTCTATTGATAGAAGCAAATTCGAACGGTTCAAACCACTCGTTGCTTTAGCGAGTGATATGATTATTTCAAATTACTTTTGTTTGGGTTTTCTTTTGAAAGTCAGTAATTTCGCATGATTTCGGTTGTATTTTTGATACGAGCGATTTCGAGCCCCTGATAACATGTCCTACAAAGTGCCACGTTGTGGAGATAATTGAACATACAGGTTGCAAAATGAATCTGATTATCTTAAAATATTGTGTTAAAAGTCGAAAGTCAAAGTCAAAGTTATTTATTGGTATATATTCATCTACAAGCTTGTTCACTAGTGTTTGAAAACCGATAGGTTAGCTTACCGACCAACCATAACCGATGGGTAAGAAAGATTCTTGAGTGGCGACCACGAACTGGAAGACGAAGCGTAGGCAGGCCTCCCACTAGGTGGACCGACGACATTGTGAAAGTCGCGGGCAACCGGTGGATGCAAGTGGCACGTTGTCGGCGGTCTAAGGGGGAGGCATATGTTCAGCAGCGGACGTCTTCTGGCTGATAAATATAATGTAAAAAAATAATAATGATGGATTTAAATATCTGTTCTGGGTGTTAGTTGTATTCGCTTACCATCAAGCGAGTTGATGGCCAATAATACGACTATTAAAAAAAAGTAACAAACCAAGAATATTATTATATGTATAATTTATCCATAACAATGTAGGTAGTCAGTATTGTAACCCAGTCCTTGTTTTTCAAGCCCATTTTAAGAAACCCGGAGTGTCGGGAGACTGCCAACGGATATTGATACCATATCAGAAATAGACCAGCATTTTATTTGTTAAGAATAACAATGAGGAAAGTTTATTTCCGTTTAATAGTAACTTATAAAAAATTTGGTTAAGCCGTTTTGGCTACTTGGACTTGCTTGGAGGTAATATAGGAACACACGAACACATACTTACATACAAACATACATCCCAAAAACATTACCTTCCTTCTTGGGCAGTCGGGTAAAAAATATTTGTGCGTAGGTATATACTGTACAAGAGGAAGGTTTTGACAATTTACAGTACCTAAAGTGTAACAGAGCACTCATTGGCGTAGGCTAGAAATTTTGTCTAGGAAATCCTGGAGATCACGGAGCCCTGGGTCAAGCACCAAGGCAGGCAATCCCACATAACCCGGCTGCACCCCAAAGCAGTAGGGTATCTTGTGAAGATTTTCCAATCGCAAAAAAAGGCATGAAGGTGGGCATTGCCCACCCTTGCTACGCCCACTATTGAGCGCACTAAAAAACTTTAAACTGTTATGATAACAGTTTTAAAGCTACCATAAATCTCATGTTTTTTTTATGATAATGATCATGTTTGACCGGATGACACATATCCTATCCTGTACCACAAAAACACATTTTTCTCTTATACCCTATCTCCGGTTTCCATCGTATCACGAATTCCTTCCGTTCCTCCGATTTCTACGGCACAGAATATGAAAAAAACGATGGACGATTTCATCTGTCTTTTATTACTATTGATCAGTCTTACTATTGACTATTTAATTGATTTATTGCTATTGACTCAGTGAGGCTCATTTCTTTAATTTATTTTCAAAGACTCAGTCTGACTAGTTGTTTATCTAGTTGTTGTCTGACTATATTTGTTACGGCTACATTACGTTTCTTCTTGGGCAGTCAGATAAAAACTACAGTGCATTTTTACGATCTTCTCCCATTATGTTCTGTGTTTACAATCTGTCCGTTTTGTAATCTGTTTCCGTTGACTTCCGCTGGCCATCTATAGGCCTTGATCCATAGCCCTTCGATTAGTCATCCTTCGGCTATTGGCTATTTATTGTCTTTTGTTCTTCGACCTTGGCTCGAGCATTCGATATGCATTGTGGTTCTTCTTGTTTTGGTGGTTTTTCGATATATTTAGTCATAACATTGGTTACGTCAGGCCTCACTTCGAAAACCAAGAGTTTTTTCCTTGAAAGCCAGTGGTGCTGCTTTTACATCAACCCAACGTGTGCGAAGGTGATAGAGCAACTCACGCCTTTTCGCACGCGTTGCCTACTTGTAGGCATTTAACGTGGGTACATCGATTATTATTTATCTATGCGTGGGTTACGCTTCGCTGTAAATTCTGAAATTAACTTTACTGTCGTACAACAAATTTACAAGTAATGTAAGACGGGCGGAGAAAATAAATGAAAATCCATTGTTAACGCGCTAAGCAGGCAGAAAAAGTATATGAAAATCCATTGTTAATATGCTGTTTATTTGCCAAGAGACAAAATAGTTTTTATCACCAGTTCGCAAAATGATACTGGCCACTTGCTATTTCTGAATATTAATTTAAAAAAAAGAGTTACCAAATTTATACTAAATATATATATTTTATTTTCTTCGTAAGTTACGTTCGTTACTTATAACACCTATGTGTTACTCGGAAGAAAGTGCGATTCCCAACTTGGTGTGCTACGGTGTGTAATTATTAATTTGACGTTTGACAAAATCAGTTTAGACGAAAATCAAAAAAAAAAAAACCGCCAATAATCTATTTTGTCTTTTCTAAACATGTTTGTAGATCGATAACTAAACTGACCTTGTTTATCCTCATAACTTTGTTTATTTAATGCCCTCATCAAGAAAGCTTCTGTTTGTAACCTTCGCGGCTGTTAACAGTTATAAATGGTTATTGTTTGCGTAGCACCCGGTGATAACGACTCGGGAATTCTGGACGCGTACTCGGAAGTCGGGTTAGGATGGTAATGCGAGGACGTAATCTAGGATGGCATTGGGGCATTGGGGAAACATGGAGCGCTTGCCCCGTAGTTTGCGCCAAATACAGTTTGTTTGTTTTTAGTTTGTTTAATTAATTTAAAACGCTAAGAGTCCTTGCCATTCATTATTTCCTGTCACTGCGAGGGCGAAGCGTTTAGATTCGAGCCTCGAGAGACAAAGATGTACGGAGGCCGCTTTTACATAATTATTACCTAGTCACAGAGACAGCGATCACTCTGGCCTTCTTAAGTTACGCTTAGTTCGTAGTTAGTAACGCTTTGCTGCGCGTAATAATATATACATATTTGTATATATGTTCTATTTTTTTTATTGATAGATAGATAGATAGATTAACTCTTTATTGTTCACACAAATTTTACATAATTTATAAACAGACTTTAAAAAGTAGTGTAACAACTGGCGGCCTTATCGCTGAAAGCGATCTCTTCCAGGCAACCATAACGCAACCATATTGGTGTGGTTGGTTTATTTAATGGTGACAATAGTATAACGATATCTAGCTGTTTTGCCCCCACCGTGAAGTGCTGGCTACGTCCATGCAATATGCCTTTGGTATAACACTCACGCGCTTCGATATTACTTTATGTCATGGGTGAAAAGCAGCGGGAAATAAGCTCTAAAATTGTTTTGGCAAATCAATTTTGTTCCGTTGTATAGCCAGCCTTAGTTTCATACAAACCAATTTTGTTCCGTTGTATAGCCAGCCTTAGTTTCATATCACTCCTAAAATTCAGCAGATTCTAATGACTTCACGCCTAATTCTTCTTTATTCTGTTGATTCTATTCTATTCAGTTGATGAGTGAGGTATTTTTTATGGCACAAACAATACCATTCCATGCGAATTCCTCGGAGTTAACACGGCCGCGTTACGAGTTTAAACGAAGATACATGAATAAGTTATTTTTTTGTAAATTTTTTCTTATTTATAATGCCGGTTTTAGAATTGCAGGCCGAACCCCGAATGTTCGCGCAACAAGGCGATATCCGCAAAGCAGAGATGCGTAGACGCGAGAGTTTACGCGTCTCTGATTGGCGGAAATCGTATCGTTGCGCGAACATTCGGGGTTCGGCCTGCAAGTCTGAACCGGAAGACAGGAATAATTGAAACGCCCGTACACTCATTATGATGTATATTCATCGTAGATCATTATGATTTATTATTATTCTAATCTCAAACGCGCTAGCTTGCCTCACGTTATTTTGACAGTTCAAAAAGAGCTCGTAACACACTTCGTCACGTTTATGAAATTCAGAGGTTACCATTTCATGCGCATTGCAAGGTACTGAGTAGGTAATGAGTTCGATACGGAAATAGAGAATAAGGACCCAGCTTGCAAAACCTAAAAAAAAATTGGTTGTATCTAAATGTAAAATTGTTGTGTGGTTAATCGCCTTTAATCTATAAATAGCCCGCACATTCAAGGCCTCTGGTTCAGTATGCATAACTTGCACAAATGATGTTACTTCCTAGAGTAGATAAGTGCTCCTAACTAGATGCAGGCATGTCTTACCGTTACGTCTTACAAATGACAATGCAGGCCAAAGGTCGCCTACCAAGCTGTAACAGATTGTTAATCAGTTAGACTAAGTCACTGTCTTCTTTTACTTAGATATGCGGAACACCATGTCTCTTCCTTTGATGAATTCCATTGCTAGTTTTGTATAAAACCTTAAAAGCATTACCTTCCTTTTTGGGCCGTCGGTTAAAGCACACATTCTGGGTCTTCATGTCTTCAAACATTTTTTTTTTTTACCCCTTTATTTTAGTAACATTTTCTTTTGTCCTGTAGAAGGTCCTAAAAAAAAACAAATGGCTTCTATAAAGTTTAAGTTTAGTTTACGAAAAGTCGCTGTCATAAGTAATTTTATATTTTTACGTGCATTCCACGTACACCGCTATCAATCGTTGTACTATTATAAATATACTGTGCCTCAACCCAAACTCCAGAAACGGTACTCTCCAAGACTTCCAAGTTGAATCTTTCATGTCGCCGCAAATCACCGACTAGTCACTAACATCATAACACGATGTAAACACGCCGTACTTGTAATGTACTTATACACACTAATGTAAGTGCGATGTGAACGAACTGGCGCGCCGTGCGGTGAATAACTAACGCACCGAGTACCATCGCGGACAATCACGCACTACTACACTAAAATTCTTAACTTCTTCCTACGGCGCTACAACTGCTTATGGGTCTTGGTCAACGAAAATTCCATTTCGCTCTGTCGCTGGCCTCTCCTTGCCCAGATCCTATACTCCTCAGATATTCCTCAAAACAGACTTTCCACCGCTCCCTGGGTATTTTTTGTTGCGGGGTCCACCTGGATATAGATTTGACAGTTCTGTTATCATCCATTATTTACAAATCAAATTCTCGACACTGCTATTTTTTATAAATCTGCTGCAAACGAAAGATACTTAAGTCCTGATGAGACTTTTGAAAGAAAACCCAATTTATCTAATTCTTGTTCACAGAAAGCTCTACAACCTCATAGGCCACAAAAATAGCTAAGCAGACACTTAAAATATAGATATACACAAAAAGACTACAGACACTAAGGGCACAAAAAAGCTCTACAAACACTTAGGAGGTATACTGAGATACTACATATAAAAAGGCTCTACAGACACAGACCACAAAACGCTCTACTAACACTTGCTCTACAGGTAGATACACTGAAACACTACGCAAAAAGGCTTTTCAGACAAAGGCCACAAAAAGGCTCTGCGGAAGAGAAATAAATCTTATCATAAAGAGAAAAAAAACTCAAAGCGTTCACATGATGGGGTTCAGCGTCATTATTTTTTACCCCCTCTTTACACCGTATTTTACAATATGAGATTTTTGAGATTTTTCAAAAGTAGGTTGTAGATACCGGTCGTCATTTATATTATTTTGACATTTTATACACGACTGTACTTCAATCCCAACCTATTTCAATGCACAGACAAACGATGCGTCTGGGAGCTGGGACAAAGTGGTGCCATACCACTTTAGTACAGCGTCCCAGTCGCTTCACGGCTGTTCCTTGGTTCAGAGGATCCTTTGTCTCAGCTGCACGGCTATTGCTTTTAGTTCAGATATTTGTTCCGATTTCTATTATTATTCTTCTGTGTGGATCTTTGTCTCATCGTAAAGCTGTGATGTTTGCCGTGCATGGCAGCGCGTTTGTGTTTGTATCGACTCCTGGAGTTTGGCCACTGAATTAATGTGGGTCATTGCCTGCTACATACCTTAAAAATGTATTGTTAGAAGAAACGTGCATTATAAGCGTTTTGGACATCTTTATGGATAAATTATCTTACAAGGAACCTGAAGTGTAGTTTGGTACCCGAGAGTATTAGCCATAACTACCCGCACGGCTTCGCTCGCCCTTGCTACAGTAAATTAAACAGTTTAGGAAACACCCAATGTTACCTATTTAGGGGTTTATTTTCGAAAAATCCTAAGATATGCTTTTCTTTATTTTTATGAAGCGTTTAGTACACAAATCAAGTTTCATTGACTTAGCATGAAAAAAGATTTTATTTCCATTTCCATTAAATTTTGGGGTTCCATTTTCCCCTTTTTACGCGAGAATTTTTTTGGCGTCGAGTAAACGCGTCCTAACCACAGCATCTTCAAGTCAAAGTTTCACTTATTGCTCCCGGAAGCGACGTAATCGATACTATTTCCGTACATCGGTATCACTGCCGTGATACTATCATCTATTCTGTGTCGCTGCGACACAGATGCGCGGGCGCAAGAGTCTGGAGTCGGGACACTATGTTTTGCTTTTATTTTAGTGAAATTGATATTAAAATAACGCAAGGAACTGGGGTTGCGGTTAAAATTAACTTTATGGCTGCAACGGTTCGAGTTTTAATTCAATTTGGTTCGTTACTTTAAATATTTTTGAATAAGTAAGTAGTTTGAAATTATTATTAAAGGATAGTCAGATTTCGGGCTAAAATGTTGATGATGAAATTATTGCAAACACACATCGCACTAAGCATAACAGGAAGACTTAACATTGAAGCATTTTCTAGCAACCACGTGGCTGGTTCATCATTGGCTAAATGATGACGATGAACCAACCTCGGGGATCATCATCATAAGAATGACGATTATGATAAAATCTATACAAAAAGAACAATTTTTTTTGTAGGAATTAATGTACAGACCAAACCGCTCCTCATAGAGACGTGACATTTGGACCCAATGCTCCTCAAATAGTCTGATTTTTTGAAATTTCACCTCTAAAGTGGAAGTAAGAAAAATATTTTTCATGCTATACCAATGAAAATCAGTTTGTATATTGAGTACAAGAAATAAGGAAACATATGTATCATCGTTTTTCGAAAATCACCACTTAAAAGGGATGAAACGGGTTGTTTACAAAAAAACTGAAACCTTTGCGACCGAAGCCGTGCATGCATAGTTAATAACTAAACAAAGTAATTCAAATTGTTATAGTTATTTTAGCAAAGTAATAAGCTACCATGGGCTGAACACGTCATTTGCAACGGCTACCTACATTAACCAAAAGCTTGTAATGAAGGTTAAGAGCTGATAATACACGGGAGCTGATAAGAGGCTTTGATTAAAACAATATTAGGGCAACTCTCTACTTACTTACTATAATAATTTATTAAAATACAAGTCCGTCACTAAATAAAATAAATATAAATATTGGTGGACGTTTTTCACACACAGCGCCATCTAGCCCCAAACTAAGCAAGCTTGTACTATGGGAACCAGATAACATAGTATAATGTTTTGAAACGTGACTCTTCGTGTTATTTCCAAAACCGCATTGAAACCTCTAGTAAAGTCTCCACCACTTTACTGGGGCAAGACGTGGACTTGACAGTGACTTACTTTGCTTGACTTAGCTTAAACTATGACTGAGACTTATTTTAATTGCGAATCATGTAATATCACCTGAAATATTACAATACTTGACACTGGCTAAATACACAACGTGTGGAGCCAAAACATAAGAGAAAAAAAAAAACTGATAGAATACATAAATACTATTTTTTTGTAAATACTTAGATAGAATACATAGAAACACCAAGACAAAGAACAAAATCCATGTTCATCGAACAAATGTCTGTCCTGCGTGGGGATCGAACCTACAACCTAAAGCTCAGAAGGCGGAAATCCTCCCACTGAGCCATAAGGCTAGTCGACTACCACAGAAGAGATTATTTTTTTACCAGAAAGTGTTTATATGATCTTCAAATGGCTTCATAGATAATATAATCATAGCTATGAACAGTTTTGATCAAGTCACCTTTAAAACGAAAAAAAACACTTAATCGAAATTGGTTCATCCGTTGAGAGCTACAGTGCCACAGATAGTTATACAGATACACACGTTATCCTTATAACACCCCTAAAATACCTAAATACAAAATGTTTGCACTCCGGACATAAAGAGGAATATCCAATGCCACCTCACTCATAAAAAACAGGACTTAAAATAAGAACATATATACATTCTGTATTACATACATACGCCCCAAAAACATAACCCTCTACAGTGCGGAGGAAGGGGTGTTACGGAGCAGGAAGTACCCCTTTCTTGGAAATTGGGGTAGTTATAGTTGCTGGGTAATACGTAACGTAACAGATCCAAAAAATGATTGCTACGTAGTTCTTTTTTCATAAATTTTTGCTACACACAGTGCATTTAGCCAGTGTAAAGTTTTGTAACATTTCAAGTCTAGTGTAATGTTTCTGTATAGTATTTTGCAATAAACACAAGTCTCAGTCATAATCTAAATTTAGCAAAGTTAGTCACGATCGAATCCTAGTCATCCCCCAGTAGAGTGGTTGATACTTTACTGGAAACGGGCAACATTTCAATCAACTTTTTTAATAACTTTTTGTTTGCACATAGTGCATAGCCAGTGTCTATTATAGTTATGATAGGTTACATTTTGCAGTGAGGATTTTGTTTTTTTTTTAAATATAATACTTGTTTAATCTGTGGTTGAAAAGATCTCGTACCCATCCCGAGCGAGGTCGTTTACTCATCGACTGGTACATAGTCCTTATCAGCTGTGTCTATTTGACTACTGCAGCTGCAATTCAACCTTGATAAGGGTTGGGTTAGACTTGATGTTTGATATCAGGATACATTATACTCGTCATTATGAACAACTTTTACTATGGGCCAACACTGAAAACACGAGGGAAAAAAAAACAGTTGGGGTTCCATTTTTAAATCGCTCGTATGATATCACTTGTATCATTCGAAATTCCAAACAAAAGTCGCATTTTTTAAATAATTATATCACTCGCTAACACAACGAGTGGTAAAACACATTGGTATTTGCTTTCTATCAATAGAGAATCTTTCATTTCGCTTGATATTGGCGTGCGAAATTATACGAGAGATTAAAAATAAATCTCCTGTTCTACTTAAAAAGTTACCCTGTATGTATGTGTATTTATCTCCTGTAGTCTAAATGGCTTGACCGATTTTGACGACTGTGATGTCGATTCCTCTTTATGCTCGGAGAATGCAACATTTTCCGGTCAAGTTTTTTAGATTCCTTTTTTATTAATACTAAAAAATCGTGTGAGAGAAACTCAGACACGTTCAAATGCGAATAATAATTCTCGAAAAAAACATTTCCCTTTGTCTTTTGGACCACTATTTCCAAAAGCTGAGATTCAATCTCGTCAAACAAAAAAGTCGGACTTCGAGATTTTTTATTCTCAACGCTATCTTTCGAGATATTCACGATGGCTAGCGCGCGAGATACATCGAGTGATCGGCGACAATAGATAATCTCGAAGTTCGTCATTTTTCGAGATGAGATTTAATCGCAGCTTTTGAGAATAGAGGTCCTGATCTGATATTTCCTAGTCCGTGGATGTCAGGTCTGTTAGCTACCTAAGTGCAACACACCGACACGCTTCTAAAATAATAACATTAAGAGTAAATAGAGAAAGTAGATAATTCGTGACAAAGTTAAACAATTCGGTATTTTAATAATTAATGTAGACATTATGATAATTAGCCAATGTGAATATTAATTTTTGTAATAATTAATTTACCACCCGGAAAGATACATTATTTATATTCAGTTGTTACCGTCTGTCATTTTGACTGCCATCACACTTTTGTTTATAAATCCGAAAGTTTGTGTGTAAGGTGTAGGTCAGTATGTAAGTGTCTTTATTCCCGTTAACTTTGTAACGGCTGAACGGAATTGGATGAAATTTGGTACGGAGGTAGCTTATTCCCTGGATTAACACATATACTACTTTTTATCCCGATTTTTTTTACTATTCCTGTAGAATAGCGGATGAAACTGCGGGGTGCAGCTAGTGTAATATAATTATTATGTCTTGTATACATTTTATACAGTTTTCTGTCAGGTGCATCCATCAGCAGGGCTAGCATGCAAATCTTTCTGTTATGCAAGAATAGGACACGGCTACGATTGTGTATACGTTTGTCTCATTTTTCACGAAATGAAGAGTAGAGAAGATTTTGTCGCGGTGCGCATGCTAGCCCTGATGGGCTCTCTATGTCCCGGAGCATGCTCTGACGAATGCACGTTTCGTCAATGATACAAGTACCCAATATTACATTGGATTAAAACTAGTAGTTCGCACCGAACTGTGACTTCGCGACCTATATATATCTTCAAAAACCCGGAACGATTTCTCTCATATACGAACCTTAAAATTTTGATTGAAATTTATTTATTTATTCATGCAAATTACAACTATCGTTACAGGAATTTCCTAAATCAATAATGTAAGTCAACGACATAAAAAAAATATACATCTTATCTAAGTCAATTACGTATAGAGTTATTACATACACCACCGCTTTAGGCAATAAGGCCGCCCATTATACTACCGTTTTTAAAATATTAGTGTTAATTTTTTTTAAGTTTGTCTTTTTGGTGTATAATAAAGTTATATTGTATTGTACATTTAATTAATTACTTTAAATTAATTACTTGACCGGTTCAACCGGTGGATGCAAGTGGCACATTGTCGGTCGGTGTGGCGGTCTAAGGGGAGGCCTATGTTCAGCAGTGGACGTCTTCTGGCTGATAATGTAATGTAATAATAATAATAATAATAAATATCTGGGACATTATTGCACACACGGTCATCTGACCCCAAACTAAGCAAAGCTTGTAATATGGCTGCCAGAGACTGATATACATATATATATATATATAATGACTTATATAACTTGCCTACAAAATTTCATGAAGATCAACGGTTCGCAAGTTATCGTCGATTATTGAAATAGGCATATATGCAAGTAAACTAGTGCGTGCGTGGAATCTTCAAATTAAATGGCGTAAGAACAACAACGGCGGCAAATGGTCACCTTGACGTTATTTAATTTACGTGAACACGAACGTAAACATGCGCTGACACTGTTACACTGCGTTGCGAAATGCTGCGCACGCGCAGAGTAAGTGCACTGTCTATGTATATTCAGCCGGTCTATCTGTAAATCTGTTATATTTATTCAATCAAACACTATTAAACAAACAGGTACCTAAAACTACCCTTTTAATTACCAAAAAAAACATTCATTAAAAAATATATCAAAAACAATTAAAAATCGATGTCGACATTTTACCATTTAAAAAAAAGCATTGGTTAAAAATTGACATGTTATAATTTTACCCATTAATATTTGTTCGTCGTACTTTCATGTAGTAATCTCGCAACAAATTCGAAAGCCCGAGGATGCCTCAAAAGTATGTATGGAATAAAAAAAAAATAGCTAGACTAAACTAGTTTATTCAGCGGCAGGTAGACGACACTTGAGGCACTACTTACGTCATCTAATACCTATATTATCTGCAACTACTGACTATATAACAGGTTGACAGCTCCTACCTATTACCTCGAAAATATTACGCGCAAAATAGCATAACCAATTAGACGCTGCTGCCCGTCCTCCGGTGGTTCCGGTCGCAGGCTTTGGGCAAATGAATTAATCAATTAATGACCGGCTCTTCGATATTGCATTAATTAATTTTGAGCAGCCCAGCTAGATCTGCGATTAAGTATCTCATTGCATGCCCTTCGCGGTGAGTTGATATACAGGTACAGATTATTTATTTTGCTAGTAAACTAGTTTTCCCGCTCGGCTTCGGTCGCGTAGGCTACTACAGTAAATTAAACACCCCATATCACCTCTATTGGGGTTGAGTTTCGAAAAATCCTGAGACAGATGTTCTTTATTTCTTGTAGTCAGTCTCGGTATACAAATGGATTTTCATTGGCGTAGTATGAAAAACGTTTTAGTTTTCATACAAACTTTGGGGGTTCAAATCGCCCCTTTAGAGGTGGCATTTTGCGAAATCCATTCTGTTCATCTAGACCATCCCGGAAGCGCAGCTAGTATTATATAGATAACTAGTTGTTACCCGCGACTTCCTTCGCGTTGGCATATAAGACGTATCCTATGTCCGTCTTTGTTATAGGTATACAAATCTTATCAAATTTTATCAAGGTCCGTTCAGCCATTTAGCCGTGATAACGCGACAAACATCAAGCCCAAAGTTACTTCCTATAGTTCCCTAGATGGCGTAGATCAATTTTTGTGCATTTTTTGACGTTTTGTATGGACTGCCAATGTAATGTAGTGAGTTCTGAATCGCGCTAGCGAAGTTTTTTCTTACACACGAACATATCCATTTTTATAGTTCGAAGCTTTATTGGTGCTGATACGACTGCGGCTATATTCCCCTGTATTGTTATGTTAGTTAGTGTACAATTTACAAATCAAACAAAAGAGTAATATAACGAGTTTTTTTGCATGCGCGGTCATACATTTTTATTATCTTTTCGTGAAACCGAGTCACACGTATTGCAACGTAGAGCTTCGTAAGATCACCTGATCAGATATGTCTATATTTACTGCTTAGTCAGGCTAATAATGTGCCTAGCCATCGCTTCTACCTATTAGGTGCTTATCAAATTCTTAATATGGAATTGCTATTTAATGAAATTACCAAAATTAAATATGTCAAAATATCTTGTCTTCTTATTGGAATGATATGTGTTTGATATGGAAGTAGGTTATTCTCTGGATTAACACATATGCTTTTTATCGCGAAAAATTTAACCGTTCCTGTAAAATAGCGGGTGAAACCGCGGGGCGCAGCTAGTTTTACAATAAAAACAAGTCTCAATTCCAAAAAAATTGTAAACTTTAAAAGATCTCTTCAACGACATCCCACAAGATGGGGTGCCGCGATTTTTTTTCATCTCATATGTATAAATTGTATAACCTAGCCTTATTAACAAAAAAAATATGTTTAAGCTTGAGATTAGTTGAGATCTATATTCTATACTTAGACTATCCACTCGTGCTCTCCAGCTAAAGATCCCTGCTCCTACCCACTCCAATCTTTCCTACAGTAAGTCCCTCACTGTGCTGCTCTGCACCGCTGCCTGCAACCATCAGGTAAAGTCTCTTCCTATTTTCAAGAACCTCGTGTATAAACAATATCTTTCTTCGTGTTAATTGTTAAGTAAGTGTATATAGATTGTTATTTATAGTATTTATGTATTTCTATTGTATGCACTATATCATATTTATTTATACTTATTATGTAGTAATTTAGTAGATATTTACATGAATTTATGTACACCACCAACCGTATTTCTGTTTTAGATTTCTGTCTATACTAAGGTTGCCTGGAAGAAATCGCTTTAGGCGATAAGGCCTCCGAACACTGCCAGATATTTTGTTATTGTTTAATAAAGTTATATTGTACTGTATTGTATCGTTGCGTAAAATTTTATACATGAAAGTTTATAACTTTGGAAGTTATCAAGTCAGACAAACACACAGACAGACATGACGAACTTATTCCTTATTCCTTGTAGTACTACGGAACCCGAAATCTGCACAAAAGCTAACAATTTATACAAGGAAGAATAGGGTCTACTAAAAATTAAAGCCCTGTACAAGCTTTTTATTTTATTTTTTATTTTTATTTATTAGTATTCGGGGTCATATGATGATGATGATGATGGGGTCAACCTGTAGGTAATAATAAGCATAGAAGGGTCAACCGGGGTCATTATAACAGTACCCTCACTCATAAAATCACAGGTTTTTGGCCAAAGTCCGGTAAAACCAAATAAGTATCGATTTCCGATTAAATGCAGGTCACAACGGCGCATATAACGATTTCCGTGTACGCTTTATTTAAATAATTTCGTTGAAATCAGACTTAAGATTAAAAACAGGGTTAGAAGGAAAGGGTATGCTAAGCCGGAAAGGGTTCATAGTACACATCATTATGAACAACTTTTACTATGGGACAAACCCAGAAATCGCGATAAAAAATCAGATGTCCCTTAGAAAAATATCGTAGACACTCGACAAAATGTATGGAACAGGTGATTTTTTCTCGATTTTAGGGTTGGTCCCATAGTAAAAATTGTTCACAATCATGAGTACTATGAGCCCATTTCGGCGTAGAATAACCTTTCCTTATAACCCTGTATAGATAACGCATTACGAGATCTCTCAGAAATTGGCAATAGGCAGGCCACATCGCTTGACGATCCGAGGAAGAAAGGTTCTTGAGTGGCGACCACGAACCGGAAGTCGCAGTGTAGGCAGGCCTCCCACTCGGTGGATTGACGACCTCGTCAATGTCGCGGGCAACTGGTGGATGCAAATAGAGAATTGTCGTTCAGTGTGGCGCTCTAAGGGGGAGGCCCATGTTCAGCAGTGGACGTCTAACCAACTGCAACTGAATTCTAATCGATCAATTTTTTAGATAATAAAGTCTTCAATAAAAAAATTAGACCCTCGACAAAACTAGAAAGGACCTGATAGTCTTCAAACGGCTGAACAGGTTTTTTGAATCACAGCTAAAAACACTCGACTAACTTACCTTTCAAACAAAAGAAACTAAATCAAAATCGGTTCATCTTTTTGTAGATACACAGTAACTTAAAAATTAGTACCTTTCCTCATTTTGCCGCCTCTACATAGATAACTCTTTATGGATTACTGAAAAGCAATAAAATGTCAAACCAAAAAAAATTTTTTTTTTGTTAATGATACAGAACGCTTCTTTGGCTGACAAATGAGCGTTCTGTATCATTAACATTTTTTTTTTGTGGGTTGACATGTTATTGCGTATTAGTATCCTATTGTTCTCACGATAAATTACATACATAATACAAAAATATACTTAAAACTACATACTTCACTCAACTTTTATTCCTATCAGGGGGCTTATCGTTTAACTTAGAAACGTTCGTGATACTGATTGCGAGATTATGCCATCTCGCTCGTACCAACTTAGTCGCACTATGCGCGGTCCCGCTCGCGCAACTCTGCTATCGCTTTCAGAGTTACGGGATAAGCCCACAGCTCCTAGACGTCAATTGCATAAAGGGGGGTTCCATAATCCCACAGATCACATTAGATATCGCATTACGAGATTCGTTGTTCCTACAAAAAGTCACCAGAGTTTGAGGTAGGCGCGGGTCACGGGGAGTGCGACCGAGCGTTCTCATTGGCCATCTCAAGGCTACGCCTACTCGCCCCTAACAATCAACCAATACGAGTAATTTCGTATAAGTTTATTTAGACTGATGCGTGGTGCGCTTTGAGCGTCCTGAATGCAGAATCTAGAGTGGAATCTGTGCATAATCCCCACGCTTAGTAGGTGGCTTGGAGATCGCAGAGTTCTCTGCTTCCCGCCTTCCGGTGATACTGCTCGCAGTTTCAGGGCATCGAGTTAATTGCCTGCATGCAAAGATCAGAGAAATAAAAGCGTATAAATGTGCTCAAATGTGTTTAACCCACTTGTTAACTAGAGCGACCATAAATAAATAATTGCGGATATAAATGCTGAGGCTTCCTCTTAAAATTATAATTATCTACTTAATACTACTTTATGGTAGTTTTTAATGCTGCGGCTCTTCATATTATGTAGATAATTACGTACGTACGTACGTATACGTACGTACGTAGGTCACCCTAACTGATATTATAATTCAGAGGAATATAGCCGCAGTCGTATCAGGACCAATATAGCTTCGAGGTACATAAATGAATACGTTCGTCTCTAGGAAAAAACTTCGCTTCCGCGACTCAGAACTCCCTACATTACAACTGTCAGTCCATACTATAAGAACTATAGGAAGAAACTTTTTCTCTCTGGCTGGATGTTTGTCAGCTGAACGGATCTTGATCAAATTTTGTTAAGGAGTTACTGTATATCAGAAAGACATAGGATACTGTTTTATGTCCACGCGAACGAAGTCGCGGGTAACAACTAGTTGTGTATGTTTTGAAAGACGGCTCTCATGATTGGACTCATAGCAAAAGTTGATCAGAATGATGAGTACCTACTATAAATGTTTCCGGCTCTGACACCGCGGTGTGCAAACAGCCTGTAATATAGGGTTAAATTATACAGCGGGGTTATCCTCTAACTTTGAAACGTTCGTGATTCTGGTTGCGAGAGCATGCCATCTCGCTCGTACCAACTTAGCACTATGCGCGGAGCTCGCGCACTATCACTATCGCTTTCAAAGTTACGGGATAAGCCCACAGGTTCTGTATAATTAGGTAAAATGTTCACGTCGCGAAAGTTTAAAAGGTTTCCATAGTCCCTTTTCTATGTATTCTACAACTAGAAAGTTACGTCCCGTCGACGGGGAAAATGAAAGTATAAATACCAGTCACCTACTCATTTACTGCATTACCAGTTTTTCTCGTCGGCGCTAATTACTTGCGATTATGTGAACTTGACAACAATAGTCGAGAATACAATGAAATTGGTGAAATGGGAACTTAAGCGACTGTGTGCGTAAAATATATATGTATTAGTAGAGTAATGAGAGTAGTTCCTATTTAGCAAAATTAATAATAAACGTACTATTACTTTTTAACCGACTTCCAAAAAAAATTGGTTCGTCAGAACTCCGTCATTTATTAACCGATTTTGAAAAATCTTTTTGTCTTTGAAAGGACAAAAAAATAATAGGATCCATGAGGAATTGCGGAACTCCTCAAACATAATAGGCATCATCATCATCGGCAGCTTATTCAGCCCACTGCAGAGCATAAGCCTCCTCCCTCTTTCGCCAATCTATCCTGCTTTGTGCCAATCTTGTCCAGGTGTTGCCGCAAAACTTTTGGATGTCGTCACGCCATCGCTGTATCGGTCTACCAGGGCTACGCTTACCATTACGTGGCCACCATTCCGTCAGGGACCTACGCCACCTACCATAATAGGCATACATATAGCTATTTTGGTATTTTCAACAAGTTAAGCATTAGCATTGAGAAAGTATCATCTGATGAAGAAGACCACAGATGGCCAACCAAGCTCCACAATGATACGTATTCCACGGGTGGCACCAAGATAATCTCGATTATGATATGATTACGTCGAAGCAAATTTAAATAAATTGTTCTGATGCAGTCGGTGATTTTTATTTACGAAAGAGGATATTTTAAATATTTCTAAGTAACGAAACCAGCATGTCGGTCGCCTAAAACTAAGCGTGCCACTTATCCATAATAGTACAATGCCAAATATAATTTCGGACCTCGGCGTCGTTAGGTTTAGCCCACAGATGAATTAGCCACAGATCACACTAGATACCGCATTACGAGATTCGTTGTTCCTACAAAAAGTCACCAAAGTGCGACCAAGCGTTCTCATTGATCTATCTCTTACGCCTACTCGCGCCTAACAATCAACCAATCAAAGTAATTTTTTTATAAGTGTATTTAGAATGATACGTGGTGAATCTAGGTTGTGATCTGTGGGTTCAGCAGTTCGAAACTGTGCGCGGCAATGCACTGCTCTCGTCACCCTTGCAATATTAGATGATAAATTTCTTTGTTTCATGTTTTCCCTCTTGGCTATATACTAGACGATAGAACCAAAAAAACATATAACTCAAAATATATGATTTTTAATCTACGTAACTAATGAGGTGCACTAAAAAAATCACATTTTTATCAAGTAACGCCGTTAATGCGGCCTCATTACGAGACCCAATGCGGGCCGTTGTTAATTACGTTAATGTATTCAGTGAATGCCAAAAGGCGCCATAATTGTATTATGGCGTCCTCGAAGCGAATAGGCGCCGAATTTTAATGCAAATAATCAATATGGTTCCGCGAAATGTTTTGAGTGTATTGAAATGAGGCAATAATCTGGCAAATGCTTGGTTCTGGTTACAAAAATAACGGGACGACGTTGCTTTGTGATCAGCAGTGGGATTGTGTACACTATCGAAGTTCAATCGCATTCAGTTGATGAATAATGCTCCACTCGAATATATTATAAACCTTGTTCAACAGAAAAAATCGTAATTTGTTTTATATACCTTATCATAGGAGGTTAATTCGAGAAAAAGATTGCGCTATACACTTTCGTGTGCAGATGAAGCTTGAGTTTTGATAACCGAAGATCCAGTTTAAATTTTCTGCGACTGACCAAGAAGGAGGGTAATGTTTTTGGGGTCTCTGCAGTGTATGAGTATGAAAGCATGTATATTTGTGTGTTCCTATAGTAGATACCTCCTGTATCCTAAGCGGCTCGACCGATTTTGACGAGTGATATGTCGTCGGATTCCTATTTACGACCGGGTTGACATAGGCTACATTTTGCAGTCGAGTATTTTGTTTTCTGGTATTAGTATTATACTCATTTATTTATAACCATAGGCTACACGTCATTGATTTTAATTACAGCGCTTTTGTACACATTAATAATATAAAAAATAATTAGCCAATATATAACAGTCAATAATAAATTAATAAATTTAAATCATAATAATAAGAGTCAGTGTCAAATTTATAATAATAATTTGATAATAATTAAAAGAAAAACTTAGTAGTTACTTACTTAGTAGGTAGTACCTTAATTACAATCACAAAATAGATTTTCACACGTTTAAATAATTCCTATTTTTGACAACTGCCCAGGTAGCAAATACTCCGCTAATTAGTCACAACTCTTTGGTTACTTATTTAAATTAAGCACACTACATAAATAGACGTGAATATTTTCTTATCGGTTAGTCGTACAAGTGCATTAACAGCAAGACGATCAAGTAATTTTTGGTCAAAGACGATTGATTCGGTGATCGTGATAAAGCCTTCAGGCGGCCTAAGAACTGTGACACTATAATCACTCAGTCAAGAAGACCAAACATCATGTGTAAGCCTTGGTAAGCTCCATAAAAGTATTCTTATAAATACCTGACGCTGATTAAGATTGCAGGTACACCTTAGTTATCGATGCAAAAACAAAATTAATAGTGTAGCTAAGTATCTAAACCTAATGTAGGTTTTAAAGTGCAACGTTTCGCTCAGCGCGCAAAATTTTAAATTTTCTTACGTTTTTTGCCAATTACATTGCCATATTTCATTTTAGCTTAATTATACTCAACGTGGGTTAATAAAAACTAATTTTGCACCAAGAAATAGGTTGTATCAAGAAATTACACCAACAACAAAATCAAGGTTAAAGCTAGTATATGTACCTACACTTCTCACTAAATCAAAAATCAAGATGAAAATCAGCTTATTGTGATTCGTAGCCAAACCAATATTATCTAGGTGATCATTTTAGCCGTAATTTCTTGACACAACCTATTTATCGGTTTCAATAAATCCACGATGAGTAATTAAGCTGTAATTGACAAACAACAAGATTTTTTTTTGTCATCATCGAATCGCTGCAAAGCGACGTCAAAGCGGTTTGAAATTATGGTACGAAAAAACTTAGGTTGTGTTTTTTTTTGTGTGAATTACCAAAAGCTATGTTCTAGATATCTGTCTACTATATTATGGTAGAGAGATATGACTACAAAAACTATGAATTTTTGCTTAGATATATCTTAAGGGAGACGGACATAGGTTACTTTTTTTTGTAAGTCCACGCGAACGATGTCGCGGGTTACAACTAGTATTTTATAGAAGTATTGTAAATATTTTCTTGTATTCTATTTTATTTTCATTGCAGAGATCGAAAAAACCTTATCATTTCATTTTTTTCGATATCAAAGTTATAAAAACAGAAGCCTCATAAGCCAACGTTTTGGAAATAGAGAAGTGATTTCTAACCATGTTATCTTCACATGAAATTACCACTTAATCACTCGTATTTAAAATGAATTAATTAATGTTGTGTCATCGCTGGAGAAAGCTCATCTCCTGATCGTTGTGTAATGCCGATAGATCAGCGAATAGAAAGAAACTGAATGATGGCAGGGCATTGTGGCTTGAACATTCTATTGAGAATCTAATGAGCGAAGCTGTGTTCAGATGTTCATTGCAGGGACATTCGTCGTCAATTTGTATCTCTTAGAGGCTAATTGGAGAAAAAGAGGCGCTATATACACTTTCGATGCAGATAAAAAGAGATGGCTTTAGCGCGCTAGTGGCGCACTAGTAAAAAATAAGGGAACCAATCAAAATTCTGTGCTATACAAGTAATATGCTACATATCTTAGAAATTATTATAACCTCAGTATTATAGTAATAATCACTTGAATATACACGGAGATCTAGCGAAAAATTTGGGTAAATAAAGGATCATTCTATCTCTATTTCTATCTCGCCGGTCATTTGTCTCCCGCCAAAAAGCCGGTCTATGTGCAAGGCAAGGAGCAAGGCGAGCGGCAGGACGAGTAGCGTGGCGACACGTTTCTGCCTACTTCTGTCGGTAACTTTCGACACTTGTATGTCATGTAAGTAATTGTAAGATTCTTTGTCGTTCTTCTGATTTTACTAAAGTTCCACGTCTCTTGTTACAGGAATACGTCGCGAAGCCGGTCGGTAGTGGTGCGTTGTGCGAATGATGTGCGGGGCGAGTAGCAACGCCACCCCCCGCTCGCCCCGGCGCCATGGCCGCCCTGTCCTGCTACCAGCCCTGTCGCTCGCATCTCGCGCAACCAGCTAGGTAAGGCCTCTACCAATGCAACTAACCAATCGTAAGATGTTCAAATTGATCTCGTCGCGAATGATTTGTGGGGCGTGTCACTTATGGCATCCCCTGCTCGCCCCTTTGATATGTCCAGCTACCAGTCCCATCGCTCGTATCTCGCATAATCAGCTGGGCCACTCAGCTCAGCTCACTCAGCACTCCCAGTCCGCCCTTTCTCTTTGCTGCTCATGGCGGATACCAGCTCTATCTATATGATTTTTGCTATGGCTTTTTGTAGCAAACATTGTTTGTTCGATACGGACTCTACAAGTCTTCATAGGTACCTACTTAGAATTCGGTAAGACAACTTGGAGGTCTGTAACCTGATTATGTTAGCTGTCAATCACCAATTGAGTAAAATATATTTTCCTGTCGGTGGTAGATTTCCGTTCCGTGGTTTTCAAGTATTTTTCAATTAAGACTTTCAAGTTTCTATCACCTTACACGTCAAAGCGAGTGAGTTGAATTTGATTGTAAGCGACAACGGACTGAATCAGGCTGCTGCTCTTTTTTGAATATCATCGTCATCAACACTCGCCAAAAGACGTTCACTACTGAACACAGGCCTCTTCCTTAAGTGAAAGGCAAGGGAAGGGAGTTATTTTTTTGACTACTCATTAAATTGATTCCCGACGATCCATTCATTCTTTGTCTGTAACCCAAATAGTAAAGTTAGCTTGTAACGTGTTTTCCCGTAATTTCAGGTGCCTGGACGAGGAAGACCATCGGCACCAGGCGGCGACGCTGTCGCTGCGCCGGCGGCAGTTCATCGAGCGATGCCACGAGGCGCGCGACGCGAGGTACCGCGACGTTATCCCTGAGGTAAGCATACAGTAACCTACCTAGATACCGGTTGTTTTGTTCTGTCACTACCTATCTTCTACTCTCCACGTTTTTTGTATCTACACTTGCCCTGTGCAGTGTGCACGCTTATAAATTCTACAAATCCCCATGGAACAATGTTTCGGCCGTTTGTGATCCTGGTCAAATGCTAGTTAATCACGAGGCGAGTAAGTAGCTTGCCTGATGATACGCGTTACACTTGTCCATCACAGTTCTGTACCAATATTTTTTTTTAAAATAGACTTCAAAATATATATAGCTTCTAGCATCCCGCCCCGGCTTAAAGTTCACAGTATCACCCGCAGAGCTAATTAATCTAAAGATTCCCTGAAAATTTCATAGACATCAATTTTAGAGACTCACAGACTATACTGAACATACATAGGTACATATATCGCCTTTTATAAATTAAGATACGGGTATCCAAATCTAAAGTAAGCAGTCGCTCAGTTTCCAGATAGAGAGAGTTAGTGAATTTACCTAACTTTTTGATGAATTTTCGGGGGAAAACTGTTATCATTCCCTAAATCTAATCAAAATCTTCGGTTTTTGTTGTCATACATTTTTGGTTTGGATACATAATAATCTACGATAATAGAACTCATTTCTTCAAAAAAAAAAACATTTTGGTTATCTAATAATAACTACATACTTTTCTTCGTCATAATTTTAACGCAAAAAATTCGCCACTTCAGGTGCCTATAACATCGAAGTCATTGCGAAATTTGAAAAAACTATCGAACCTATAGGTAAGCATAGTTTTTCACGGTTTAGGTCACATATAAAAAATCATCGAAATCGGATAACATTTAGGTGTTACATTTATCTGTGGGCGCTTTTTGTATGGACAACACGGCGGTGCCTACTCTATTCTGAAGTAAGGCACAGTGTACAACTGTACATACTTTTGCAAGGTGTCTGTGAAGAAGACGTGCGAGGAGCTGACGAAGCATGCGTCACAAACAACGCCGCTGAGCGGCTGCCGGCGGCTGACCGTCGAGTCGGGCTGGTCGAAGGTCGAGGAGGTGCGCAAGAAGTTCGAGAGCGCGGCCGGAGGCGCCTCCTTCTCGAGGAGCTTCGAGTCTCCGCCCAGGTAAATACTGGTCCATAGATTCGGTATCTAGGGACTTATCGACTATGTCCACACCCTGAATTTCCCTAGTTGCACTGCACATCTCAGAATTGTGAGGAACAGGAACACGAAACAATGATGAAAATAGCATACCTTTTTTTTTAAATGTGTTTGTTAATAGGCTTACAATATTTTTTTCTCTATTGACATAGAAAAACTAAAGCAAAAGAATGACATGAAATATGCAATCTCATATAAAAAAGTTTACCTCTGCAAAACAGCATAATATTAGCACAGCATAGTATTTAGTCAGCTAATGTTCAAACCTCTATAAAAGCCGATGAAAATATAGTTCATATAGAAACATAGTATTGGTATATATCCGCAATTTAAGGTTTAGTTCAGATTAGATTGCAACATACGAGTAGGAAGTAGGTAAAGATATGTTTTTAAAAATAATGTTTTCAACGCCATCTCTTGAGAATCTAGAGTGTTTTATAAATAAAATATAAAATTAATAATTTTGCTAATATTACTAATGTAGAAATATTCATAACAAGTAGCGTTTTTTCTCCTTACCATTATGGGAATGAGTTTATATTTCAAGTCAAGCAGAAATTGTAACGATCATGTCGCAGTCACTAGCAACTTCTTACATTCTTATCAGTTACAATCGGGTTTCACATCTTTCTATGTCCATGGCACTCTTCCTACCTATGACCTATAATAGGTCCAAAAAAAGAAAAGCTGTAGGCTATTTAGGTTTGTGAAGTTATAGATGTCACGAGGTCTCAGTTCGGTGCAAACTACTAGTTTATTTGCATAAGCCCCAGGCAAAAAAAAAAGCAGACAACGGAGAGATTCGTCGTCTAAGATATTATGTAAGGTTACTTAACCTACCATAATTGATGCATGCAAATGAATGCACTAATGTCCCACAACATGGGAAATGTACCACAAATTCACAACCAAAATTTTTTTTTTTTTCATTCTTACCTTCCAATCTCCAGGCGTCGTTTAGCCGACTCACTCTTCGCAAGCTTCAAGCTTCCCCGCAAGAAGATAGTCGACAACATGGCGGCTCCACGCTCCATGGCGCCGCAGCAGCAACAGAAGCGCAAATCTGCGGTGGAACTTCTGGCAGAGACTAAAGCGTTCTACGTGAAATCCGAAACAGTGCTGGATAGAAAACAGGAGCTACCTTTGAGGGTAAGGTTTTTTAAAGGCATTTGGGTTAATTTTGTTGTGGTGCTGATTGACGAGACGAACAAGTCGTTGGCCGATAATAAACGTCAGGCTTGCCCACAACAGTTTAAAAGTTTATCTGAAAACTTTCCCTGGAATCTGGGACTACTTGGCGGCTGAATTGGCAAAGGTATAGTAACTCTTCAGGCGTCCTTTACAGAAGAGCGGTACAACACTACCATTACAAGACTATGAAGCAAAATTTAAATATCATTAGAGATTAAATTAAAAATACTAGATTTTTCTTCAGTATCCAATTTTAGAATTTGAACTCGGTTTTCGATTACAAAATATGTACTATTATTTTAATGGTTGAGTCACTATTGCGCCACAGAAGGCATTCAATCACAATAAATTATTCGTATCTTACATCAAATCATGGTTCATAATTTCTGCTGTGTTTCAGGTGAGCAGCGGTTTAAGCCAAGCGATAGCTGCTGGAGGCTGCCACTTGGTCAGTTCTGGTGCTCTCACCAGTGAAGCTTGCTGTAATCCTTGTAAGTAATGAGGACTGGGCGACAGGGCCTTACCTGATAATAAAAATAGGCTAAGCCTTAGATCCATTCTGCCTAATATTCTAGTCGTTCGGATAGACGGACACATTCTAAGATCATTTGTCTCATCATATTGAACGAAAAAAAAAACTTTTGTTCCGTCCATAACGTCGAGGATGAATGACACTTTCCTATGGAACACCTGATTTTGTAGCGATTTTAAAGCTGGTCCCATAATCCCATAGTAAACGTTGTCCATAATGATGAGTACGACGATATCCTAGAATAATCGAACGCGAACGCGAACACCCAAATTTCTTATTTGGGTATTCGTTATATGATGATTTGTAAAACAGGACACAGCTTACTGTCTTGATATTATTATGAATCTTGGATGATGGGGCTTATATCTTGCTAAGCATCTAGAGATTCTCGGTTAACACGAACCACGATAGGCAGCTTATATTTGAAATTTGGTACGTTCCAGATGCTACGACGAGGATTGTAGGTGGCACCCGCAGGGCTGTGAGCGCAGGAGAAGGCCTACAGAATACCCTGCGGAGACTGCTGGAGCATTGCGACAGCAGAGAAAATGTGTACTCGCCACCTCGGGCGATTTGTGAGTTCTGCTTCTGTAGCTAGTGTAAACTAGCATATTTGTGAACTTGTGAACCTTTGTCCCTTTGTCAATCCTGAGGTTTCAGGGTAAACCTCAAAAATATGCAGCAAATTAACATTTTTAGAAATGCTTCATGCTTTGCCTTTCAGAGTATCTAATATTCACAAAAGTAGTAAACGTTTATGCTAAGCAATCTCTAATCTTGACTTACAACTTACCAAATCTTTATCCTAACAAAATAAAATGTATTGCTAGTCCAACCATTGTATAAATAATTTTAAACGTAGCCAAGTTTACCAACCACCATTGGCAAAATAACACCGTAACAGCACCAAAATTACCCTTCCAGCGCACAAAGTGTACCCCGACACCAGAAGGCACAAAGAGTATACCGACCGCGACACCATTCCCCGCTCGCAGCATACGTCAGGGACATTCTCCGGAACCTTTTCTGGGACCTCATCCTCAGGGACCTCAGGGTCGAAAGCGCAGAAGTCAGACCCTGATCACAGGGAGAAGATGAACAGGCCGTTAAGCTTTGGAGACGCGAGGGTGTTCTTCCCTGAATCGTTTGTGATCCCAAGGCAGAGGCCCAGTGAGGTTGTGATCAAGAGTGCATATTCTATACGTAAGTTTTTCACTCGAAGGACACGTTGTCGCTTATCGTAGGCGATGCGATTTGGTGATCTAGAACAACTAGCTTGATTTTTTTAATCTGATTTTCATTTACTTCTGTTTGACTTATCCTTGCCCGGTGTAAACCAACACTGCAGTCTACGATGAAGCAAGCTTGCTAAGAATATTTTTTTGGTACTTTTTAGGTTTTTGATATATCTTCTGTGCAATTATAGTATCGAAAATTATTCAATTATTTTCTAAATTTATTATGTATTGTTGATATGTTGAGTTTCACAAAAATTATAAAATCAATCCTCAATCCTCAATGGTCTTAAAAATACGATAAAACTCACGTCAAATTAAGTCGGTTATTTCAACCATAGTTTTGATCACATCGGGTGATCTTTTTAAAGTGGTACAAGCATGATGCGCGTACGACATTGCCCTTGCTACCGCCTTGCCTTGCACGCAACATTTCTAATGTACCTTTTTATTAGAACTATTTTCATTATTCCAGCGAGCTCCCAGTCGAGTCCGGAGCAGGTGGAGCTGCCACCGGTGCTATCGGGCTCCGGCTCTGGCTCGCCGGCGGACCCGGCGGCCACCATCAGCCCGCCGGCCCAATACGCGCACTCCGCGCCCAGGTATATCAGGTACCTACTCCTTACCGTTGTCGTAGTTTACACCTTCGTCATTCCTAGCTGCTAGTCAATAATGTACTTGTTTTTTGTCTAGCTCTTCATTCCTCAGTTCTTCAGCTCAGTTTATAAAGTAGCAAGAAATTACTGCAATTCATTGCACGTGCGATTTTCTGTTGATATGAATGCAAAACGTATAACCAATACCTCGATTTCATAAAATAACTGTAGAATTGTTTGGAAAACGGAAGCTGTGTACTTACGTTTTGTCGGCCTTTATTGATGCTGTCCTTTCTTTGTCATCGTTATCATTTACCCTTCTCCCACTTGTGCTTAGTTGGTAAAATATGTTTATCCTATCTTCTGTCGTATCTAAGGGGTGAATCTTTTGTGACCCATTTCCTGATTAGAGTCAAAATATTTTTTCCAGATCAAATTCTCACTCGCAACCAAGTATGCGCGAAGAAGAAGGCTGTACAAATATCAACAGTCACAAATCCTTGCCGGATTTGCACTCACAAGCTAGATGTTACCCAGAACAGTAAGTGTGAAAATATTTTATTTCCATCACCATAGAGGAAATATCCTCTATGCTATAACGAATCATTTTGAGATCTGGCAAAAGCTTTCGACATTGTTATGATCACCAAATTAAACTAAAAGTTACAATTTTTTGTCGAATTTAATAAGCTAGATATAATAATAATAGTAAAGCCAAAGTTTTACCTTCTTTTTATTAAATCACTATGACAGCCCCAGGACTTTGCCCAGGGCAGAACCTTGGGACCTTCGTTTATTAGAACATTCATTTGGTACGGAATGCTTTTATTTACATAAATGTTGTGATTTGCAGTGCACACGTGGGATGCACCGAAACTATTGGTAGATCACCGAGACGTCGACGCCACTCTGGGCATCAAAGGACGGCCTCTTGTTCTTCCAAGGGCACTAGGTAAGATCATTCTTATCACATTATGCTTCAGATCAATTTCATCTTCGTTCAGTTTATATGTATGCATGTGTTTTTATATGTCCTAGGTCTAATCACTCTTCGCTCATGTCATCGTGCGACGCGTTTTCGGAACATCCTTCACCGGGGGAAGATAACTATCAGTCTTATACAAGGTAGATACTGTTTGATGTGTTATTATGGGTTTCTATTTTTATTATTATTTACTAGCACGTCCGCACGGCTTTGCTCGCATGGGCAATTTAAGCCCCATATACAAATACAAATACGAAATTATTTATTTTGGAACAAAAACTTTTCACTAAGTTTTTGTTCGTTTAAGGCGAGGTCCAAAAACTTAGTAAAAATAATAAATAGGACGATGCTACCCGCAGTAGTTAAATTTCTGTGTCGCGGGTAGCAACGCCCACCTCCGAAACACCTATTAAACGGGAGTTCCAAAATGAAGAGAGTAAGTAGTTACTTACTTTAATTTTTAGAATTAAAATATATTAAAGCTTAAGAATATATAATCATCACCTCTTTAGGGGTTGATTTTCGGAAATCCTGAGATAGGTATGTGTTTCTTTATTTCTTGCATTCTGATGTATACAAGCCGAGTCTGTATTTTTATTTTCATACAAACTTTGGAGGTCCATTTTATCGAATATATTTCGATAACTCAATGCAACGCAATGCTTACAATTGCTGAATTGCTTTGTTTTCCGAAATAATAATGTGAATTTGGTACTTAACGCTATCAAGAAACGTCGTTGATTCGCTAATCGGCACATAAAAAATTGTACTTTCAGTGAAAACTAGTGTGACGAATGATTTTTTCTCGACGCGAATTTATCTTAAATGCTACATTGTCTCCAGATCTATTGTCTCGGTATCCATGAAAATTGATCTGTGCAGTGGTGTGAAATTGAACAACAATTTCTACAATGGGAAACGCACTGCTTATTTATATCGCTAGGTGGCGCATTATCGCTGGTGTTATTTCACTGTCAAACATGTCAAATACCAATCCTTCAATCAATCTCGGCTTTAAACATTACGCTAAAACCTGAAAAAAGACACAGTTCCTTCGCTTTTCTGATTTTCAAAGCTAGAAGTTCCATAATCAAGGAGGCAGCTGAGACATGCAGCTCGAAGTGGACATACAAGGGCAAGCAATCAGACTAATGACATACCAGCGATGGTGGCGCCATCTGAGATTAGTCTTACCTCTGACTCCCCATTAAACGAAATTGATATTTTTCAAATCTATTTGTCTCATATCTATTCTGTATTGTTTATCGCGCCGCTCCGTTGCTCTCAGCCGAGTCGCGCGTCTAATGTGTACGTGATTCTTGTCGCGGGAGTGCAGGAGCCGCGTGGCGCTAGTGGCGACGCAGGCTTAAGGCCTCGCTACATGGCCTGACCTGACATCGTTTGAAAGATATGGCTATATATAATTTTCTGGGGGAGCGAAAGGGAGAAGATATAACCTTAATAGTTTACCTTACTTTTTCTTTTGCTCCCGTGCAATTCAAATCTAGCTGTCCCTTTCACACCCTTAGTGATTGTTTGCGCAGTCGTTGCGGGTCGTCGTTCGCGCGCGACTCGGGCGGCTCCAGCGGGCACTACACGCAGCGCAGCGCGCCGCCGCACGCGCCGCACCGCACGGACTCCGCCAACTCCACGCAGCACGACCATGCGAGGTAATACAGACACAGGATCCCCAAAAGCCGAGATTCAAATTCGTCTCGAAAATAATGTCAAACTTCGAGATATCTTATTCTCAACGCTATCTTTCGAGATATTCACGCGTGCGAGATACATAGAGTGGTCGGTGGCAATCGAGACGAGAGACAGTCGAGATTGTAATCTCGAAATCGACTCCTATTTGTCATATCTCCGAATAGGGGTCCTGATATGAGATATAATAGCACAGGGGAATAATCATCAACCGGAAGACGTCGACTGCTGAGCAAAGGCTTCCCCCTAAGCGCGCCACACCGAACGACAACCTGCCATTTGGATCCAACGGTTGCCCGCGACTTTTACAATGTCGTCTGTCCACCGACGACGCGTCAGTGGGAGGCCTGCTTACGCTTTCGGTGCCATCGGTTATCGTTTCGTCCAAAGATACGGCCTGTCCATTACCACTTCAGCTTGCAAACCTAAGCAATGATTTACTTCATTGAAACTCGCGTTAGGATCCATACTAATATAATAAATCCTGATTACAATCGCCGTAATTTATATCAGTATTATATAAATATATATTTAAATTTATTGGTGTAGCCTATGTTCAGCATTGGACGTCTTATAGCTGATGATGATGATTCAAATTTTTAGTATACGACTTTATACTTTATATTATATTTATTATCAAACTCGTTGGCTGATGCTGACGACGATGGACGTCTTCTGGCTGATGATGATGAGGTATCCAGTTGAGTCAACTCGTGGTTGGCGTTCTGAGCACAGATTGAGCTTGTCGTCTCTTTCGTCCATAGTCGTTACAACTGCTACTACGGCGAGTGGCCTCCCGGCGTGGAGCTGGAATGCTACGTGTCAGCTCCGCCTCAGTTCCAGGACGGGGCGCCTTCCCCCCCGCCGCCGCACCACCACCCCCCCGCGCACTACCCCGCTCCACCCCGAGTCGGGATACACTTCCAGGTTAGAAATTAAAATTCTACTCTCTGCAATACGAAATAAGGATGATTTCCCAACGAGTACGAAGTTCCCACGTACCGAAGTAGTCACATGTTTACTTTTTGTAGTGGTAGAGCTCTTTTGTAGAGTTCGCCTTGGGAAGTAAATTTTTCAATTCAAAGTTCCAAAGTTAGTAATTCAAAGTTGCCAATTTTTCAACTGCCAAGCAGTAGTGTGCAAACATAACTATCTTCCGGAGTATCCAGCGTAATTTCTGGGCACAAAGAGATTTAACATCTAATATTTCATGGCGCGCAATGCATTGCCGCACAGGGTTTTGAACTGTTGAAGCACTACAACAAGTGAAGTGACAAGTGTGAAGCTTAACATCAGACTAGCTCATCTTGTCACCAAATTCCATAAAAAAATGTATATATATACATTATGATTTATCCAATAGAGTTGCGATCGCCATTGACAAGTTTTTTGCCAAGACCAGTGTTTAGCAAAAACAATACATATTTTGATGTTTGTCAAACGGCTGGCAAAAAATAACTGGCAAAGGTGTGGTACTTTTCCAGACGGACTCTGCAGAAGAGCCCTACCACATCCCTATTTCATGTAATAATGTATTGCACACCCGATATGGGTCCACTGTTGGAACATTAATATCCCTATTTTCAGAACATCTTTGTATTGCACATGCAGTATTGCAATAAATTCTACTAGATAGATAGATAGATAGATAATTTTATTCAATGGCTGAATTACAAACATCATATAATTAAATATGGGAGCTGTGCATCACACCGTATTTCGTCATTAATACAATTTCAATAATCAATTTCAAATAACCTAATAAATTTAATATAATAAAATTAATTCAATTTAATTTATTTTAAATATAATAAATTTTCGTTGTAATCGTAACAACATTCAAATATTAAGCGTTCATATTACCATACCTACCACCACCACCTATCACACTTGTTGTTGCAGGCGAGCGCGCCTCCGCCGCAGTTCCAAGACGAGCCGCCGCTGTATGACTACGCGGACTACGAGTGTTCCTACAAGGCGGCCGGCAAGTGCCCCGCCAGGACCGACCCGCACACCAGGGACGCCAGGGACGTCAGGGACACCAGGGACAGGGACTACACCAGGTGACCATCTATAATATAAAAGAACAAGCCCTTTTCTAGGAATCAACGAACAGACCAAAGCGCTTATGAAATGTGAAATTTGAACCCAATACTCCTCAGATGGTCTAGGTGAATAATAAGAACGGATTTTGAGAAATTCCACTTCTATAGGGGTAACATGGACCCCCAAAGTTTGTATGGTAATAAAACTTTTTTCGTGCTAAGCCAATGATACTCAGTTTGTTTAATAAGCATCACAATAATATTATAAATGCGAAAGTTTGTGTGTAAGTAGGTAAGTATGTAAGAGTGTTTGTTCCCGTTCAACTCTGTAACGGCTGAACGGATTTGAATGCAATTCAGTATGGGGGTAGCTTACAACTATAACTAGGAAAAATATTCGGTTTCTGTAGAATAGCGGGTGAAAACTCGGGGCTCAGCTAGTAAAAAATAAAGAAAGGCATGTCTCAGTATTTTTTGAACATCAACCCCTAAAGAATGTTATGGAATGATAACATTATTTAAATGTTAAATGTTTTAAAACTATTAGGTATTGTAAACTCGCAGCAGGCTGTAGGAACATTTTATATGATAACATCTCATTGCGTGTGTACACAGTTTAGTAATAAAGATTTTCTTATTGTTATTCTATTCATATTTCCCAGGTACCACGAACCGAACACGGAACTGATAAACAAGCAGCCTCAGTACGCGGAGGTGCGCCTGCGCCGCATCGACGACAACAAGGAGTACGTGAATGCGCCGGTCTGCCAGGCGGGCGGGGGCGGGGGCGGGGGCGGTGGCGGGGGCGGGCCGGAGGAGGTGACGTCGCCGCTCGGGACCTTCAAGAGGCAGCGCTGTCTGAGGTACAAGCAGCGCCGCCCGAGGCCTATACTGCGCTCCAAGTCGGATATCTCGGATAGGTAAGTCTTGTAACAAGGACAATAAAACTGATTAATTTTGGATCTGGTACAAAATTCACAAACAAAAAACCCGAGTTCTAAGCGCGGTTACATGGAAACTCATGAAATTATCTCGCTCGCGGTGTTGTAAGTTACCCTATTTATAAAGAGAAGCCTGTGAACCTACCATACAATGTTTAGCTGTGTTCGTGTATAAATCGATGATGTTTGTATTTGTCTTAATCGTGCTAAATCGAAGATGTTAGGACTTAATTATTTGTCTATATTTGCCTGAACAACACGAATAGGCAAATCACACGAATATTATAAATGCGAAAGTTTGTAATATGTATGTTTGTAGTATGTAATAGTTGTATGTAAGTGGTTGTTCCCGTTCAACTCTGTAACGGCTGAACGGATTTGAATGAAATTTGCTATGGAGGTCCCTTATACACTGGATTAACACAAAAGCTACTTTTTATCCCGGAAAAAATATTCGGTAGCTGTAGAACAGCGGGCTAAAACTACGGGGCGCAGCTAGTATAATATAAAAGAATAAAAAATAGTATTGTTTGTTTGTAGAATTGTTTAGAGTGCTCTGTGCCGGCAGGTACCGGCGGTCGGACGGGCGCAGCCCCGCGTCCGCCCCGTGCGAGGGCGAGGACTCCCCGGACAGCCCCTCGGAGGAGTCGGTCCGGCTGCGCGCGTTCTTCGACCGGCTGGGGCTGGAGGCGCGCCAGTACGACGCGCTGGTGGCCGCGCCCGCGCACAGCCCCGTCTTCTTCTCCTCCGCCTCCACCGTCGACTCGAACGCGCTGCCGGCCGCCGACTATACGGTCAGTTGCTTGCACCACTACAGGATTAGCTTTTCGACCGATTACGATGATGATTACACGACGAAATCTCCAACTGACTACACGATGAGTTCCCCGACCGACTACACACTACACGATGAGTTTAAAGTTATGCGACTATTAATTTAATTTATTTTATTATTATTAAAATTATATTGACAATTATTAATGGAATTAATTTAATTCATTTTATTATTATTAAACTTGTATTGTCAATTATTAATGTAATGTGACGTGTAACTGGGTGTTATCAATAAATGATTTGATTTGATTTGGTTCTGCTACCGACTAAACGATGGTTCGCCGTCCCACTGCACTGTGAGTTCTTCGATCGACTACACGATGAGTTCTCTGACTGACTACCCGATGAGTTCTCTGACCGACCACACGATGATTACTCCGACCTAAAACACGATTAGATCATCAGCCAACAACAAAACCTTAGTTAAAAACCGCGACTCCAGGACTATTAGTGACTCTTACCGAACAGAGGATACCGATGCCGCACACTAAGCTCTCGGCTCCAGCGTCAGCTCTTCGATTACCTTCTCTTATTCTACCTTATGGCTGTACAAAATGTGTAGTTACAACTTTAATGTCATGCCCATTGTCCATGTCCCGATATGCAAAAATGGTTTTTTTTTCCCGACATTTTACTAACTGACTATTTTCGTAATGTTTATTTCGTGTATTGTTTTGTTTATTCCAGGTACAAGGTCCAGGCGTACCAAAACCCATCTATCGCAACGCGGAGCCGCCGAGCGTAGTCGAACGCAACGCGAGAATCATCAAGTGGCTCTGCCAGTGTCGCAAAACGCAAGTGCCCCCGCCGCAGTAGACCCGCAAGACCCGCAAGACCTGCAAGATCCGCAAGACCCGCAAGACCTGCAAAACCCGCAAGACCTACCTACATTAGCCACGGTCCATGCTTAGTAGGGTTCCGTAGACGCGTAGGACGTTTGAAGTATTTAACCGGTTTTTCCGCTTATCTCAAAAAGTTATTATCACAAGTTGCCCAAAATAATTTAAAAAAAGTTTTTACTAAGATCTATCAACCTGGAAAATAATAAGTTTCTGAGATGTATAGAACAGAAGTGGCGGTTGTAGGATGACGACGACATTGCAAGTAAGCAAGTAACTTTAAAAAAAAACCTTAACTTTAAAAGATCTATTCAATGATACTCCACAAGTGGGGAATTTTTTTTAAATCCCTCTTTACATGCTATATGACCCCTTTAATAAAAAATTATGAAATTTTTATTCTTCCAAAATTGTTAACTTTAAAAGACCTGTTCAACAACCTTCAAAATATTTTTTTTGTCCCCTCTTTGCATGTATGGCTTGCTACCATTGTTATACAAAAAATATTTTTTTTTAACCTGAGGTCTATACTTAGACTATCGTTGTGAAAAAAAATATGCATGTAGGTTTATAACTTGGAAGTTATAAAGCTGTAAAGGATTCAGACAGACGAACATGACGAAATTACAAGGGTTCTGATGGCAGCACATTGAAAATAAAAATCTATTGCTTTTTTTGCTAGGTTATACTTGCTGATGTTAACTGAAGAGGCAACTTTTGATGAGAGAGAACCAATCTTGCTCATTTAAATATTAAATAACTAGTTCTTCTTGTAGCTTCTCTGATAACGTATTAGAAAACTTAAGAATAAAAATAAGTGAAACGACTGCTGAAACCGAGCAAAATAACGAGTGTTTCATTAGAAAATTAGTCAATACAATTTCTATTTATAAATGGAAACTTGTAATCTGCTGATTTATAATTATAATTAATAATTATATTCTATTGATTAATTAACATATTATTTACTTAGTAAGTATTCGTAAAATAACACAAATGAAAAATAAATGGTGTTAACCTCCAAAAACAGTGAAATTGTATGTTTAATTTTGGGCGAAGTATATATATATATTTAAACAAGTAAATACGTGCCTATCGAATATCATACAATTTTTTTTTTTTTGGACCTTTGTCTTTACGTATCGAAGTTTGTATGGAATTCGATACGTATTTACTTATGTAAATATTTTTACTTGGCTCCCAGGTACGTGTTAAATATCCATGAAATACATAATTATTATTCTTGTCATTATTTTGTAAAATAAAAATATTTTTAAAGTTATAGTTAGTTAGGGTAATGTCGAATCGCGAGCTTGGATATAAAAAGTTTTTATCGAATCAAAAAAATGTTAATACAATACGAGTTACATAAAGGATTCTATGGTTTTATTTATTGTTTTATTATTTATTGTTTTTGCCAAAAATGTATTTAATAAAAACAATGTTATTGAAAAATTGTATTTACAGTAGAAACCACTCCTTAAAGTATTTATTTAGGAGTAATTATATTAATTAATAATGTAAAATTGAATAATATGTTCCTGTTACGGATTTGTCATTATTAATTATTGAGTACTATACATACATTATTGCTATATTTATAATTATAACTATTTTACATAAATAAATGTAAGTTGTGAAACACACACCTACCTACAAACATACCTACATGTCTTTGTGATTTGGGAGCACAAAATGGATCAATTTTATAAAATGATACTGTATTTTTGTGCCAAATAACCTATCGAAATTTTATATTTATAACGTATTGACACCATTTGTGGCCCTTGGCACAGTACGTTACTCGTAGGTAAATAAAACAAAATAAACAACACATTTCGGGTCATTAAAGTCACCATTATAATGTCCAACATACAATCCATAGAAAATTGGGCGAGGCCTACAAATGGGGTCACATAAGTAATTTTTATTAATAGATATAAATAAAGACAATATATTGAAAACGAAAGTTAAACGTATATTATATATAAATATCGTAAATAATTAAATATAGTTCAATAACGCAACAAAATGATTTTAACCATTGCTCGACTGTATTACAAAATAATAATAGGTCTTATCTTAGGCAAAATATACCTAATATTAAAATATTAATGTAAACTTAGTTATCTTTCAGTCTAGATTAGATAGAGCTATATAAAACTAGAATAGAATATTAAATTCATTTTCATACAGAGCTAGAAATATTTCCTATTAGAGGAGACTTTTGTAGGCTTGCATTTGTTCATACTAAAAAGACTGTTGTCGTTTCTCAACTTTTAATGTTGTTCTGTGATAAAATTGTAGGTATGTGTACTTGTGCTGTTGGTTTTTGTCAGTTTGCATCATTGTAACTTTGTAAGATTTCAGTCATCGTCTTGTAATTTACCAAACTAATATTTAAAATGTCGTAAATTTTGTTTGATTTACGAAAATTACTGTTGGGCTTTTAAAATAATTGGTAAGTTTTTTAGTACATTTTTGTTTCCTACGAAACCATGTTGGGTGCCTTGAAATATTTGGGGTTGAAGTGCTAATATTTTCGCATATACAATTACATTTCGAATACCATACAAATTTGTGCGTAAATATTCGTGTTTCCCCCACTACGTGGCATTATGTAAAATGTATGACAATTTTACTCCTGTAAATCGTTCTTTGTTAAAGGTAACCCATTGGGTAAGGTTATATAAATCTTATTAACTTCGAACAACGCGCGCTTCGAGCTCTGCATAAGAATGGCGCAACCTTTCCAAATCAGCAGAAGCTGCAAAATGATCTGCTTTTATTGAATATACTATATAATTATAATACACAATGTTTATTCCGATTGCTTTTAGAGTTTTTGAGGACTTAGGCATTATTGTCCCAACTGAATAACCGAAATGGCCTAAGCATTTATCAGTTGCCAATTACGATAATTTACGTACGTATCTAAAATTCTAAACCTACATCAAATTCATACAAACTTCAATTTTGAACTTGGTAAGTTTTGAATTTGATGCGAAGATAACTTACCTAGTTTAAGTGCGTAAAAATGTACATACGTAAATTTACAAATTAATTAATTACATACAAACTTCAATTTTGAACTAGGTAAGTTTGAAATTTGATGCGGAGATAATGTACCTACGTACAAACTTACGTATGTAAAATTGTAAACCAACATGGAATTTCATAAAAACTTCAAATTTGAACTAGGTGTTTGGAATTCGATACGTAGATTATGTTCATAATCTTCTAATGCATCATAAATCACAATGCATGCTATGGTAAACCATAATGCATGCTATGGTAAATCACAATGCATGCTATGGTAAACCATAATGCATGCTATGGTAAATCACAATGCATGCTATGGTAAACCATAATGCATGCTATGGTAAATCACAATGCATGCTATGGTAAACCATAAGTACCTATCTACTTATAAACTTTTTTACGTAGTAGGTAACCCATCGTGTCTTTATAACCGACAGGTAACTCGTTATCAAATCATTTTTAATGTTTCGCGTTTACAGTATTAGACAGTTTATTTGATGCTTGTGTAAATAAGATTTACTTGTTAGATTTTATCGTGAAGAAAATATAAAAATGTGGTCGAAAGATGAGTTTGTGTTTTCTTTAAACCTACTTTAAAACCTTCAATTATTCATAGTTGGACTGTTATTGCTTAACAGGTTGACCATGAAAAAAATTGGAAAGGAAAACGTTAAAAAAATTGTAAGTACTTAAGTAGGTTCTTCACCCTTATTTTACAACAGCAAAAATGTTATTTGGAAATTTTGCTAACTGTCATGCGAAGCTTTTAAATAGGACAGGTTTTTAGATATTCATTTTAACTTGATAATTCGGATTCTCTTTGTCGGAAGCTCTCCAATGCCGACGGCAACGTAACGAGACGAGAGGCATAGCGTTCTCTTTCTTATTGACTAATATTTTGGTGACCACACCTAGTCCCATCGACTTGATCCATCTATTCCACTTAGAATCATTACCATCCGGCGAACTACATACGAAGTAAATTTGTACCGCGCCAAAAATAATAATTTTAAAAAATGCCACTTGCTAAGTTAGTAGCTAGTTTTCGTGGGAACGTGAAGAAGTCATGTCGCGTCTTTGTATTCTTTTCCAAAACTTGTGTTGTCTCTCGAGTTTTAATATGTAAAAACTATGCATTTTATCCATTGTGTTCGTGAAAGTGGTTTTAGTGAATAGTATAATGTTGTGAAACGAGATATTTCGTGCTGTTTCCAAAACTCCATAGAAAACTCTAGTAAAGCTACGCGTATAACTCTAGTTAGTTACTTTACTGGGCAGGTATGTCTTGGACTTGACCTTGACCTATTTGCTTCACTTAAACTTTGTATATCTACTATTTTGTGACAAAATAAAGATTCCGATTCTGACTATGAGGTTTAATTTCAGCTCCACATAATGTGGAACTGGAATGGTACAAAACTTGACACTGGCTAAATATTTTTTTGTGAAGCCAAAATCCAAGAGAACAAAAAGCCACCAGCATACACTTGGACAAAACATCATACTATGATGCTAAATCCATGAGCATACATCAATTATTATTTTTTTCTTAAATTTTGGCTTCACACGTTGTGTATTTAGCCAGTGTCAAGTTTTGTAATATTTGAAGTGAAGTAAAGTATTTCATGATTGAAACAAGTCTCAGTAATAGTCTAAGTCAAGCAAAGTAAGTCATGGTTAAGTCCAAGTCATACCCAAGTAAAGTGGTGGAGACTTTACTAAAGGTTTCTATGGAGTTTTGGAAACAACACGAAAAGTCACGTTTCACATTATATATATATATAATATCACATATCACACATATCACTATCATATATTCACATATTCACATATCAACAACACTCATGCGAGGTCACGAACACGTAATGAATAAAAATCCACCATTTTTACACATAAACACAAAACAAAACACAAACACATAACACAAGTTTTGGAAAATAATATAATGACGCGACATGACTTCTTCACGTTCCCGCCAAATCTCATACGTCAATTTGTCATTAATCTTTTTATTTTAGCTTTGCCAGGTCTAGTATTTAATTGGCGATTTTGGGGAAAAAAATAAGAATATTCCGGTCCCAGACTTGCAGGCCGAACCCCGAATGTTCGCGCAACGAAGCGATATCCGCCCATCAGAGACGAGTATACCGATTGACGGAAATCACCTGTGGGCTTATCCCGTAACTCTGAAAGCGATAGCGAGAGTTGCGCGAGTGGGACCGCGCATAGTGCGACTAAGTTGGTACGAGCGAGATGGCATCCTCTCGCAATCAGAATCACGAACGTTTCAAAGTTATAGGATAAGCCCGCCGATTGCACGAACTTTCGGGGTTCGGCCTACAAGTCTGGGACCGGCATAATCTTATTTGTTCCTGACATCCCTTAAGGCATTTCCCTTACGCAAGTTTCCTAGTGGTGAAACCTTCACCGATGCGCTCAGAATGCGCCACTTGTTCTAGGCCGACATGTCCTAACCTCTTACTAACCTTGCTAATTCCATAATGCCGTACACTGAAACTGCGTGTGATCAAAAGTGAAACAACTGTCTGACAGTCTTATTTTTGTAGGGTTAAAGAGACACAAACGTAGTCACAGGCCACTCACAGGCGCATCCTGAGCACCTTCAACTACCCCTACAATATAAAAAAATCGTACTTGGCACTGTATGTTTTTATTTTTCGTTGAAATTTTGTAAGTGCTTCCATAGCCGCCGTATATGGCTACTGGAATAGCTTGGCTCCTGGAGGTGGATGGGTGAAACAGGAGTAATAATATTCTGTGGGTGAAACTCAAAACTTCTCGAGTCGAATTGCTGTAGATTAAGCTATTATTTTAGTTGGATATTACAGTAGGTTCAGGTTCTTTTTTAGAGCAAGATAGCAGCATAAGATACCTTTCCCGTAACAGATTTGATTCTGATTACAGTACTTAGGTTTGTTGTACGGTCGTGCCTCCGGCAACAGTTCCATTATTAACCATCGTTGCCGGCTACGGCAGCGGAGGCACAACCTAAAACAAAAACAAAAACCGGGGCTAAAACACGACTACTGTATTAATTATATTATTGGTAACATTGTGAAATCACATGTGGCAGCCCCTTTTCACGCATTCGCAAGTTTCGTGTCGTCACCAATCGTCATTCATTTAAAATTTCTATTTTGCGTAGTTATTGGAGAGTAATTTGTTTCGTTTGTGATTGCAAATATATTAAATTAAACCATTCCGGGTGATTGCGCAAGATCTAAAGTTCCACTCCAAACGCATGTAAGAAAATTAAGTACAAAATAAACTTTGTTAGAAATTACTTATAGTGTTTTTGTAAACATTGCGTCATTATCATGTAAAGTGGATTTCTGTAAAGTAACTGTGCTATGCTATGTAGTTCTAATATTTAACCTACAACTGGTAATAAATAAAAAATATTTTTCAGTTTCATAATAGTACGAAGTGTTTCCTAATACAGAAGGCGTATGAACCAATAAGTTTTTGAATCTCACTTGATGATATTAGAAGGCTACCAATTGCAATTGGAGATGCCTCCTAAGAAAGGAAAACGAGTGACCAGTGAGGATGATGATGACGAGGACTACAGAAAGAGAAGAGACAGAAATAATGAGGTAAGTTTGTTTATAGGATTTGTCAGGTCTCTATGTTTAGCTACATATAGCTCAAGTTTTGGCGGTAATTTCTGGTATCTTGGAAAATGTAAACTGTTTTGAAGTTCACATTTTAGTGTATCGGTTACTTATATTTATGCAACTACTAAAAGGAGTTTTGTTTTTAGTATTCTTGTGTGTTATTTTCTTTGTTCCACCTTGCTTGAACCAATGTTATTCAATTCGAAATTTGCTAGTTAAAGGGTAAAATAGACATTAAATTATGTTTGATTAGGTATGATTTAGATTTCTGCATGTGTGCTATCACTAAACCCTCAGTTTATCCTGAGTGATACAGATCACTCTTAATTTTCACGAATAAAGTCAAAATAAATAGTTTTGTAAATGTGACTTGCCCAGTGTAACTACCAATGTTATAAGGCCAATAAACGATTCTATTCTATTCTAAACTTGTTACTTTGTTAGAAGTTTTGTTGATGTAACACATATGAGTCTTCAGTTATTGGAAGAAATTGCACAATATTTTCAAACTTTTAATTTCACCATTATGAGCAATCTTGTGGTTTTCCTCATTGGTGGTAGGTTCAATGACCGCAAAGATCAATAAACCATCTACTGCAAATAGTTGCATAATATCAAGGTAGCTCATACTGATCAGACCTGTTTTTGATAGCTCTAAAGGGCCTATCATATGCATCAGTTTGATTGATGATTGGTGGTGCCAATCGTCAATTTGAACCACCTGGAGAGCAGTTCGAATGGTGATTGGTGACAATAAAATTGTCGTGTTTGTCAGGTGATTAACATTTGGACCATTTCACCAGTAAATTATAACTGAAACATATACATACAGGGATTTCCTGGAAAACATTGTTGTATCCCAAATCTGTTAATCACACTAATATTATAAATGCAAAAGTTTGTACGTAAGTGTGTTTGTTCCCATTCTGTACGAGAGATTGTAGCTCTATTCCTTACAGTCGTTCGATCTATTTCATAAGCCCCATTCTTGAAGAAAAAAAAAACACTAAGTGAGCGTAAAAAAGTAAGTAATTATGTAGGAATACCATTCCTAATGCTTTATAGCAATTTTCATGTAGGTTTTATTTTGGCGAAAGAGAAGGAAAGTGACGTTTTCTTTGCGTTCCAAATTATGACAAAGAAAGATTTGAATAGAATCACACTAATATTATAGATGCGAAAGTTTGTGTGTATGTAAGTGTGTTTGTTCTTTGTTCCCGTCAAACTCTGTGACGGCTGAACGGATTTAGTTATTTGGTATAGAGGTAGTTTATACCCTTTATTAACAAATAGGGTACTTTTTATCTCGGAAAAATATTCGGTTTCTGTAGAATAGCGGGTGCAGCTAGTCAAAATGTGTCAAAAATCTATTTAATATTCTTTTTCTAGTTCTTTTATAGTGACAGAACTATATTAATGTTTATGAATTATGAATATTTATATCTTATCAACAACATAAAACTAATATTTATACCAAATTCTAAAACCACAGGCAGTGAAAAAAAGCCGATTCAAGACCAAGCAGCGGACACAAGAAACATTCACACGTGTCAGCAAACTGAAGGCCGAAAACCAAATGCTTGAAGAAAAAGTCAAGACGCTGACAAAGGAGCTGCAATTCTTGAAAGAACTATTTTTAGCGCACGCCTCTAATGCGCAGAGCTCAAAGTTTGACGGTATAGACCTCAACAAGCTTCTGGAAGATGTTCCTGATGACACAAAGGCTAAGAAGACTAAGTAGGTATAAGATTATCAGTCTCGGAGTAAAATGGAATGTTAATTAAGTCACCACCACCTTCAGCCCTCACCTAGGGCACAGAATAATGAATAGTATATTTAATCACTCACTCAACAATATAAATAAAGACTCGTGTCGCGATAGTTTATTCTGGCTCAGGGAAGCATAACTAACATCGAAAAATGCCTACATCCGCGCAACGCGTGCGACAAGGCGAGTGAAACGCTCTGTCACTTACGCACTCGCTAGGGTAGACGTAAAACTGGTGTTTTAAGTGCCGGCTCCTCAGATTCAGCCATAGCTATAACTCTTCGCACTTTTTCAATATTTTTTCTATAGAAAAATTACAGAGAGAAAAATACTCAAATAAATTGTATTTTTCTTATTTTCCAAAATAAAAAATAATAACATGAAAATTTATATTAAAATATTGACTATGGTATTCTAAAGATGTTAAACCATCAAGTTTTTATAATTTCCTCTCAATAACTTAATTTTTATTTATTTTTTAAAGTGCGAATGAGATAACTAGTGTCATGAGTGATAGAGGAGCTGTTCCATATACTGCAAACATACTATCTATCGGACGCGTCATTTTATGTGCTCCGTGTCTGCAATGGGACTGACCTGACCCGACCATAAGATCGATCTTTTAGACAAATTTAGCTTTCTAGATTGTTATTGCCAAGACTTGATATAAAGTTTATGTTGTTGTAAGGCAATCCAACAAGTTATAGTTGTTGGACATAGAAAATAAGAAAATTTGTTAAAATTTATCATTTTGTCTAGTTTAAAAAATCAGGGATTCATTTGTAACTGTTGTTACCCTAATTTAATTAAATTTATTATTATTATTAAATATAATTTGATCCCAAACTAAAATATGTACAGGTTTCGGATAGACAACGGACATGAAAATTTGTGGTTAAATTGTACAAGAAAATTAATATCAGTTTGCACCAAACTGAGACCTTGCGTCCCGTGTAACTTCACAAATCCTGAACCGATTTAGCTCATGAATATTTGAAATTCAAAATTGTATCGGAATTAACTGATTCCCTACTAAATAAAGAAACGGATAAACGGTTCGCAAGTTATACCCGGACAGATATACATTACAATGCTGACTCTGACGTTTGTTAAGACTCTTGAGACTTTCGCTTTAATAATAATAATATAGTAAAAACGTTTATTTCAGGCACATAACCCATTACTTAAAAATTATATTAAATACAGTCCTATTTAGGATTTTTACTATGGTGGACAGATATCCAAAATCTATATATCGGACAACACAATACAAAATATTTATTGATTAACAAAATATCTGTCACTAACCTCAAAAAATAGCCAGCAGACATTTATGCTGATTGTGATGTCAATGTTTTTTGGCTTGAGAATCGCGTACTGAATATCCCAAAGTATACCCGTCGTCTAACCGAACACTGTATACACACTGTGATAAAATAGTACAGCGATAGCACATTATGTTTGTGAAGTAGGCTAAATTCTGGATAATATAATATGGTATAATATATATGAAGTTGCATAATAAAAAAAGTTGTGCAACAGAAACTTTAATATGAAAATAGAATTAACTCTTTTAAATCTAATGAAAATTCTATACAAATCAAATGAAAACAATGAAAATTATACATTTTAGATATAGATAAATGAATATACGTTTTATATATTTTCAGTCATTTTCTTTTATGTTTAGAATAAGCATTAAGCGAATTTAAATAATTATATAAAATAAACACTATTTAATCATTTAAATAGCGATGCAAATCACAGATAAGTTTAAAATTAAAGTATAATAGTTCATTTATTAAATTGACTTGTATATCTTGACGCTTACCACGAATGTTGTGTGACTGCCATCAGTTCAGTACTAATCAAGTATATATATATTTTTTTAAAACCTCGACTACGAGAAGTGAGCTGATGATCTTCAACCGGCTGAACAGGTTTTCTTGAATCATAGCTAAGAATTTTCTCGATCAAGTCACCTTTCAAACAAAAAAAAAAAAAAAACAATCAAAATCGGTTCATCCGTTTGGTAGCTACGATGCCACATGTTAAACTTGTAACGTCCCCGTATTTGCGTCGGGGGTTCTAAATCTGTTTTTAGCACTAGTAGAAACAGTTATGAACATCATTGTAATTTTATTTCACGACTGTACTTTACGATGAAAATGAATCATCATTTAATATCTTTTGAACGAAACACGGTCAAAAATAAAGTCCAGACCAAGGCATAGGAGGTTACCAACATAAACCTACAGTCACACTTTGCTCCTCGCGTTGCTGCGAATATTCGCGAGGCGGGCACACACTGTCACCTCGTGCCTCGCGTTATTCATCGACGTGCCAATCTCTTTCTAAATCTCCTCGATCCTTTGACGCTCGCTCAAAAAATCGTGACGGCGAGTAAGACGAGCGGCAGGAAGAGTAACGTGGGCACTATGTCTACCTACGTCCCTCGCCACTCGTTGAGTATGTTGCCGCAGCATGAATGTCCTATTTCCAAACATTGATGACCCCGTCAGCGGCAGCGCTGACGAGATAGTGCTTGGCTCCCTCGGCGACGGTGAGGTCGGTGATGGGCGCCGTGTGGTGGAAGGAGCGCGACTCCACCGAGCGGTACACGTTGTCTTCTATCAAGGACGCGGCTGCGCTTGGGTTCACTTTGCAGCACTCTTGGATTACTGTTGTGCCGTCTATGATGCGGCTCCTGGCGAATAAAAAAGACATGAGAATAGTAAAGTTCCGTTTAGACCAAGGACGTATTCTAGAATATCGTTGTTTCCTTTACTATATTAACCAAATGTGAACAGGTTTTAAAAACCTTGAGAAGAAAAGTTTTTGAAACGGGTGTTATTATTAAAAGAAAAACAAAAACCCGGCTGCAAAATGTAATTTAACATTCCAACATAAAGGCGAATGTGCGTACCCCTAGCGGAAAATTGACGAATTTAATGATTTGAGTTTAATAGATATTTAGAGCGTGATGTCCTGTAAAGGTGTATGGTAATTTCAAATGTATGTGTCCAGACATTTTTGAAATATTTGTGAAAAACACTTGTTGCAAGCACGTTGTCCCAGCTTTCAATAATGTCTGGACACAAAAAAATTAAAGTAGGATACACATTTACACATCATGTTCTAAATATTTACTAAACTCAAATCATGCAATGAAACTAGACACCTTACTCGTCCAAATCGGTTAACAGTTTAGGCTACTGGAGGTAATATATAGGTACCGCAACCATACATACCTAAGTAGAAACACCCCAAAAATATTACCCTCAGTCTTAGGCAGTCCGGTAAAAACATTCGAATGCTCGTGTAGTGGGGGTCGCATGAAGTACTCACCTGTACTTCAGAGCGGCAGGGTTGTGCCGCAGCGGGTCCCCGGGCGCGTGTAACAGCACGTAAGAGTCCTCCGGGTGTTGAAGGTCCCAGTACCGGAGCCGCTGGTCCGACCCGCCCGTTACCACCCACCCTGATCCGACGTACAGGGCGCTTGTGTAGTGGGAAGCCTGGAATGCACAAAGTGATAAAGAAATTTAATATCTGACGGGGAGGAGTGCTGCGCATTTTGAACAATTTAAATTCAAAATTTTTGGTAGCATGAAACTGGTATAGCAGGCGAGCGATTGGCTTCGTTTTGTCACTCCACATTACATATTTTTAAAGTACCAATCAAATCGTTTATTGTTATCGATTTTGAGGAAGCGTTTACGTAAAATCAGCTCGCTCGCTCGCTCGCACAATCAGTTTTTTTTGTTTAAAATTAAAGAGAGTGACATTTAAACGTTTATACGATTCTTTATTAAATCTTAAACTAATTATCTTGTGCTCAATCAAGTTTTTAAGCGAACGACAATATGTTTCACGCGACAATCTGCGAGCAAGATAGCGTGCATTACATAAATGCATCCTTAATGAGCTCCTAAGGCACGCAAAGTGTCTCGCATTGATTCATCTAAAACTTTTTTACCAATTCCGATCGCTGCTTCTAATCACTTAAAAACTAGGTTGTGTCCTATGATCACTCTTTTGAAATACGATCGCTTCTGATTAACATTAGTGCTGCAACGTTTAACTCACTAGCCGAGGCTTTGTATTTAGGCTAGTTTGAATTATAATTTACTTGGATGACATGGTTATAATCTGTTAGAACTTTGAAGAGCACGTGGACATAAATCTGTGAATTCCTGAATCAAACACATAACTGTGTCCAGTATCCTTAGCAAAAGCTCTATCGCAAAAAAAGGATTGCGATTATTGGCAACTGATCTTGGTATCAGGTTTTAGTTACCGCGGCCGTATAATGCAGCGGTTGCGGCGAGTTCGTGGAAGGCCACAGCGCGTGAGTACGCTGAGTAGACTCGAGGCACCAGGCGCCCACGTCACGGAATCCACTCGCCCAAACTCGGGAACTATCGCTGCCGAATCCTACTATACGACGAACGCGTTCCGCTGGAAAAAACAATACTTTCTAAAAATAATATTGGCGAAATTGGCTTAGAAACTACGTTGATTTGATATTCAGTTGCTGTAACGATATTTTTCGTCACAGCAAGATACATCTTTTCTACAATAGTTTGCGGGCGCACTTTTTTACATACAAAGTAGCGTCGCATGGGTGTCGTCTGGGAGGTGCGCCTGCATCTAACGCTATAAATATACTAACAACTAAAAAAATATAAATTATAAAAAAATATCTATGTCATATTATGTCAATTAAGTTAATGTCAAATTCAACACAGTAACTTAATAGTGTAAAATCTTGATCTTTTCTATGTATTTTCTTTCTCAACAATTGCAATTGCACCCCCTTGCGTGCGACTAAGTTGGTTCGAGTGAGGTGGCATGCTCACGCAATCAGGATCACGAACGTCCCGGCGCCCATGTAGCGTCATATTTTGTGTAGTAGATTGTTATGTAGCAAAAACAGGAGCATGTAGGTACTATGGTTTTACGAATAACGTTGTGGCGCCATCTTATGAAAATTTCACTACTTAACAAAAGACGGTGCTACTTGTGTGTAAGCTTGTAAGTCACGGCGCTAAGTTGCTCTGTATCTGAACCTACTCTGCATGTAGACATTAATTCTGCTTTGTATGAGTCTTCATAACCTTTGTTTTGGCTAATTACTACGAGCTCTTAGCAGTCACAGCCATTGTTATTGTCCAAGTCACACTGCTTTGGTTCCCCCAGAAACAATACTCAATTAGTTAGGAACATGATGACAAAATCAGAGTCAGATCCCCCGTAAAATGTCATCACAACAGTTTAATTTTATACTGCGACCACATACTTGACGATTGGCGAGGAAAGTAGGCAGAGACGTAGTGTTGCCACGTTACTCGTCCTGCCGCTAGTCGTGCTCCTCGCCTTGCTCGCTCCCGATTTTGTCAGTTGTTTAGCGCGAGTCAAAGAACCGGAAAGATAGTAGTTTTTGGCAAGACCAAAAACGTAAAAGGGATGAGTAGCGCAAGTAGAGCTGTGTGGCCGCAAGGTCTGGTACTCACAGTTAGGGTGCCTGACAGACGTGATCGGTAGCTGGAAGCGCAGATCCCACACACAGATGGCTCCACTAGATGTTCCCACCGCGAGGTACCCGCTACTATTGGCGTAGAGGCACGTGTAAACACCCTGCTTTAGGTCCCCTTGGAGTTTCCACGCGTTACCTGCGACGAAAACAAGGGCGCAATAATAAACATTAATCCGCCATGGATTAACAAGAGAGAGACCTATACCCAACAGTGGGAAAAAGAAGGCTGTGGATGATGATTTTTGTCACCATGAGTTACATAAAGAGACATCATACATCTGACCAATGGGAATGAAATTTCTCGATAAATCCATAATTTCAAAATGGAATCTAACAAGAAAAAAAAGTCTGTAGATCCCACATGGAACTAAGCACTGGATCTAAAGAGAATGATGATCCAGTAATTCGGGTTTAAGGAACTAATCTGATGTGGAGAAAGGTTGAATCCTGAATTAGACTATTTTTAAAATTCGAAAATTTGAAGACTAAAAAATAAGGCTAAAATATAAGCTAACCTGTGGGCTTATACCGTAACTCTGAAAGCGATAGCGGGAGTTGCGCGAGCGGGACCGCGCATAGTGCGACTAAGTTGGTACGAGTGAGGTGGCATGCTCACGCAATCAGGATCACGAACGTTTCAAAGTTAGAGGATAAGCCCCCGTTTCTTGTTTTAATTAAATGGGTGTAATTGGAGAAATTATTTTCATTAATTTCGTTAATTTTGTGAAGCTACTATGAGACGTTGTTAAATGTTCGTTTTTAACTAATTGCAAAAGAATATTTGATTTGAATGTTCTTGTTTGATATAATTGTATAACCAAATAGCCTTCATACAAGTAAAAACAATAAGATAATAAGAACCTAGGCCATCAGAGGCTATCACTTATAAAACAATATATAGTGCTATAGTGCAAACTTATCTAACTTAAGGTTATAAAATATATATACAAGCAAACAATATGAAGGCGAGTGCCACAGATCAAACTAGATACCGCATTACGAGATTCGTTGTTCCTACAAAAAGTCACCAAAGTTTGAGGAAGGCGCGGGTCGCGGGGAGTGCGACCAAGCATTCTCATTGGCTATCTCAAGGTTACGCCTACTCACGCCTAATGATCAACCAATCAGAGTAATTTTTTATAAGTGTATTTAGACTGATGCGTGGTGAGCTTCGAGCGTCCTGAATGCAGAATCTAGGGTGTGATCTGTGGTGAGTGCCTACACTGCTTACAATAAACAGAAATATTGATAAATTGCCGGAACGAGGAATTCCGACAATTCCACAATATTTCTGTTCATTCGCCGAAGAACCAAAGTCACCGGCGTAGTGTTCAGAGTTTGTACAAAGATAATATAAATACTACGTAGAGTTTGTAAGCTGAAGTAGTAATGGGCGAGCCACATCGCTCGAAGAACCGCGATAATCGATGGGTAAGAAAGATTCTTGAGTGGCGACCACGATCCGGAAGACGCAACGTAGGTGCGTGGGCGCACACTAGGTGGACTGACGACATTGCGACATTTTGCCAATTGTCGTTCAGTGCGGCGGTCTAAGAGGGAGGCCTTTGTTCAGCAGCGGACATCTTCAAGTTATTGAAGGAAAAACAATGCCTATTATTGCATATGTTTCGAACGATGTTTAGATTTGCAACAAATGTTACAGAAGGCGAGTTCCTCAAGTCTTTGAACACAGGTCTTTTCTGTAAGATTCTGCTCATTCTTTTGGCGCTGAATGAGCGTGGCAGTTATGATGGTTAGGTGTAAGCCGTATTTAAATAAATAATTAGTAGTTAACTACTATAAACAATGAATGAAATTAAAAATTTAATTTAGCTTGTCAAACCTTGGTCTCCACACTAGGATTCCCTGTATCGTGGAGACCACTTTTACACTCTAAAAAGGTAGAAACCTTCGAAATTATTACTACTCAATTAATAAATAGATAAGTCGTGATAGTACATTGCGGGCTCATACCAATGAGTTCTGTGGAACTTACATACGGATATACCGCTTGGTTTAGGACACTCACCGGGCGCCCGCAAGTCCCACCCCACGACGGTGGCCATCAGCGTGGCGTAGGATATGACGCCGGCGTGCACGCCCCCCGCGCACGCCGCGCCCACGCACGCGCCCGCGCCCGCCCCGCTCGGCTCCAGCTGACGGCACTGGGATAAGGTCATGCGAGACGACCCAGAGTCTAGCCTGTACATACAATGGTGGATGTGTTGTACTCATAACATAAGTACAAAAAAAAACTATATAATCTGGATAAAATCCTTACTAATATTATAAATGCCAAAGTAACTCTGTCTCTCTGTCTGTTTCACTGTCTCTCTGTGTGTTTGTCGCGTTATCACAGCTGAACAGATTGACCAGAATTTTTGTACATACTTAGGTATATATAAAAAAATATATATAATATAGCTTAAGGATCGGAGACGGACGGATATAGCCTACTGTTTTTTTGTAGGTCCACGCGAACGAAGTCGCGTGTTACTCGCGACTTTATATATAACTAGATGTTACCCCAAGCGGTATAAAGTGGTTATTTAACTCGGGTGTCTATTTCAAGTCAAGCAGAAATTGTGACGATCATGTCGCAAATTAAAGCACTAGCGACATCTTAGGTACTTATCAGTAGTACAGTGAAGATACGCATCTTTCTAGGGACATTGGCACTCTTAGTATAATTTCTCTATGATAAAAGATAAAAAACTGGATCGTCGAACAGGCATTTTATAAGTTTGACCAAATCAATAAGAATAGGGTGACGATCTGAACCGTGTTGGTTACTCTGTAAATACAAATGTATGACCAACTAGCTGAGCCTCGCGGTTTCACCCGCGATCCTACAGGAACCCTTCAATTTTTCGGGATAAAAAGTAGCTCAATTTTTCGGGATAAAAAGTAGCCTATGTGTTAATCCAGTGTATCTATAAGCCAAATTTCATTCAAAATCCGTTAAGCCGTTACAGAGTGGAACGAGAACAAACATATTTACACACAAACTTTCGCATTTATAATATTAGTGAGATTAATATTTTTTATTACAATTTTTAATTGATCGAGCGAAGCGAAGGTCTCTGAGTTTACTGGGACAAACCGGCATTTGTATGTATGTTTGTGTGTATATTTGTCCGACGATAACTTGCGAACCGTTGATCCGATCTTCATGAAATTTTATAGGCAAGTAGTTCATTTCGATACAATTTTTAAGTTCGAATATGAGCTGAATCGGTCAAGCGGTTGTTAAGATATATAGGTCGCGAGGTCTCAGTTCGCCGCGAACTACTAGTTTTTAGACTAAATTTATTTAGATATTGTATTATCATTGAATTTTCTTTTGTCATGTAATTGACCGAGCGAAACGAAGGTCTCAGAGTTTACTGGGACAAATCGGCGTTTGTATGTATATTTGTCCGACGATAACTTGCGAACCGTTGATCCGATCTTCATGAAATTTTATAGGCAAGTAGTTCATTTCGATACAATTTTTAAGTTCGAATATGAGCTGAATCGGTCCAGGGGTTGTGAAGATATAGGGGTTGCGAGGTCTCAGTTCGGCGCGAACTACTAGTGTAGTTAATTTGTTATTAATAAAGTCTGTATATTTGCCTGAGTACGAATATGGACCCCTCCTGCGTGGCCGCGACCAAGGACTGCCCCCCCTCGCAGGCCGCCAGCGACACCACAGGTCCGGCGCTTCTGTTGTACATCGACTTAGACCTGTAATATGTCTTACTATGAAAACTGACGTAGTTCTGACCCAAGGGCGTGGATCAAAAGAGAATGATGTAGGACGCGTAACAGTTAACCAACAATTAATATAGCCGCTTTCGTATCAAGACCAATAAACTTTCGAGGTATAAAAATGAATACGTTCGTCTCGAGGAAAAAACTTCGCTTGTGCGATTCACATTACAACTGTCAGTCTATACAAAACGTTAAAAATGCACAAAAAATGGATCAACGCCATCTGGCGACCTATAGGAAGTAACTATTGTCTCTCTGTCACGATGTTTTTCGTATTATCACGACAAAACAGCTGAGCGGATCTTGATAAAATTTGATAAGGAGTTACTGTATATCACAAAGACGGACATGGGATACTTTTTGCTATGTCCACGCGAACTAAGTCGCGGGTAACAACTAGTGAGTCAATAAAATAAACCGCCCTCTTATCATGGATGTACCTGATCGTGACAGTGATAGTGCGCGACCGCGCATAATGCGAGTATGTCGGTATGGGACGGCATGCTATCGCAATCAGAATCCCGAACGTTCATTTTAAGGGCACTGTTCCGTCGCGTTTTCGCGCTTCACTTTTTACGTCAACCACAATTTGACAGAGCATTTTAAGCATCGATTAACTATAAGCAACGTTTATAAGTCTAGCACACGCAAACCATCCGCTCACCTGTTGATGTGCGCGTGTCCCTGCAGCCGCTGTGCGTCCCACAGACGCACTGTGCCGTCGTCCGAGCAGGAACCGAACAAGTTTCTAGCTGCCGGTAACGTTACTAGCTCGTTCACTCGCGCCCTATGCAAAAACACATTACACATTATCCTCCGTCTTGGGCAGCCGGGTAAAAACTGACGTGTCGCTGACTGATAGACAATCAACACGCAGCCTAAGGCGCACCAGATACCAAAGACACGTTTATGTGTAGTAAGACATTTGTGTTACGTGTGACACTTTTTGTGAAGAAATGTGGTGTTTTTCTATTTGCGCACTCGTATTTAAATGTAGGTCTACGATAAAATGTTTTGTGTGGTGTACAACATTTGTAGTGTTCGTGTGTGGTGCGCCTAAATCAGAGATGATAGACATTTTCTGGGTAGCTTCTTGTGGTAGTGTAGGGGAGCACAAATATAGGGTTTTTCAAAAATCTACCCCCAAAGCGTGTTAAATAAACTGCAGCATGTTATACATATAAAAATATTGGTGGACGTTTTTCACACACAGCGCCATCTAACCCCAAACTAAGCAAGCTTGTACTATGGGAACCAGATAACTGATAGAATACATAAATACTTTTTTTTGTGTATACATACATACATAGAATTCATAGAAACACCCAGACACAGAACAAACATCCATGTTCATCACAAAATGTTTATCCTGGATGGGAATCGAATCCACAACCTACAGCTTAGAAGGTGGCAATCCTCCCACTGAGCCACAAGGCTATATAAACATTTTGACGATATTCGACTCACTTGTGCTCATGTAGAAACGCCAGCAGCTGGTTCCCGGGACGCCACGACGCCGGCGGCAGCGTGTCTGCGGCGCCCCCTCCCGTTACATCATGCCTCAATAGTGACTTCTTATACTTCTGTTGCATGCGTGACGTCAGATCCCGTAGCTCGATCCGACAAGGGGCCATGCTGTCTGCAAATAAATTATAAGTTACGTTATGACGCCCCTCGTCATTATATATCTGAGAGTATAACTAAAGGCTTTGTGTGACTGACGCTCCTAGGTTAGTAACCGATGTCTGGCGCACCTTTTAAATGACTTATCATGACTTTATTTACTTACTGACACTGCATAACTAGCGCTTGGACTAATGTCCAGCTGCACTGATTGCTACTGAGATTCCATTGGACTCGCTGATCACTATGCCCCTGTTTATGTAACTGACGCCTTTATTCATATCACTGACACCTCTGTTTCTGTCACTGACGTCTCTGTTTATATATCCGACGCCTCTGTTTATGCCACTAACGACTTTCAATTGTAACTGGCACTCATAACTGTGAACTGACGCCAGTCTTTTGTAATTAACATTCTTATGTATGTAACTCACACTTACATTGTACATAGCTCGCGCTGTGTCCCATTTGCGAATGTCCCGGCTGTACCGATTGTGATTGAGACACCACCACGCTAGCTGACGACGACGCACCCGTCTGTGTTGCTGAATCCCCCACTGTAACAAGATAAAGGTTAATATACAAAAGTAGCCTTCTCTGTTTGTCACCTTTTCTGGACTAAACAATAACATAAAAAAAAAAAAATTGCAATATATTAAGATTTTTTCATATAATATAGTGACAAGACGAGTAAGTAGCCCCACTGAAAATTGTCACTCTTGCCCATAACAGTTCAAAACACATGCGCGGCAATGCACTGCGCTCGTTACCTTGAGATATATTACTTGTTAAATCACTTTACGTTAAGGGATTTCACTGAAAATTTTTCCTATCAATCCTGAATACAGTAATATTTGCACTGTTGCCTGACTAATTCCGTGCCATTGTTTGTTATGCACGGCTCGTACCGTGAAGTCCTTATCGCGATGATTATTAGGTTCAGCTACCGACGCTGCGCGGCCGTGAACCTAATCGCGCGGCGATATAATACGCGAGCGAAAAAAAGAAAAAGAAAAGACGTCGCGGTACGGGCCATTACCGTATTTAGTGTAAGCCACAGATCACACCTAGATTCTGCATTCAGGACGATCGAAGCGCACCACGCATCAGTCTAAATACACTTATAAAAAATTACTCCTATTGGTTGATTGTTAGGCGCGAGTAGGCGAAACCTAGAGATAGTCAATGAGAACGCTCGGTCGCACTCCCCGCGACCCGCACCGCGCCTCAAACTTTGGTGACTTTTTGTAGGAACAACGAATCTCGTAATGCGGTATCTAGTGTGATCTGTGGTGTAACCATAGAGAAATTGTATTAAGAGTGCTAATGTCCATAGAAAGATGCGTAACCCGATTATAGTACTGCTAAGGACGTAAGATGTTGCCAGTGCTTCCATCTGCGACATGATCGTCACAAGGCTGTTAAAGTTTTAGATTGTTATTATTGTTATTCTGTTAAGGTTTTAGATTGTAACTGGCCTTACTACAGAATAAATATAGTACGTTACCTCGAGAATGTTGGTCGTGTGACTGCCCGAACATGTGTTGCCATTCTGTGTTCATTTGGTTCTCGTTGGACACTGACGTCTTGTGCGTTCTTCTGTAACACAAATTAATATCACGAATATCCAATTGTTTGTCTGTTATCATTACTTATGCCACAATTTGCACGGAAATAGTATGAAGGCCTGTTCACATATAAACGAAATTGGTTACCGCTGTGGATAATGAAAACGAGGTATAAGAAGTTTCCATTGCCCCAACCCAAACTAACAGATAACCCCTTAAAGATACCACACTCTGAGATCCTTGTTTCGAGAAAAACCATACCAAATATGGAGGTAAGTACAGAATGCGGGGACTGAGAATAGACGTCCCATTGCCTATCTCAAGGTGACACCTACTGTCCCATTGTCATTCTTCTTCGTATAATTTTTCTATGGCAATAGCAATGCAATGGAAGCGGAATTCGTTTGAGAGCTTACGTCGAATCCCGCCACGATATTTAGAACAGTCAGTTCAAGCTCACCGATTCTGTGTAGATGTGTACAGTTTTTCAGTGATGTTCTGAGGGAGGGTGACGTCCAGCTGCACAGACCTGGATATCCCGGTGTTGTTGAGCACCAACCTTCCTGGAGCTTCTGTTATGTGCTGTAAATACATGCAATACTACCTTTCACCTGCGGGTTCGTCTGCGTAGTTTAAGTGAAAAATAATAAAAGTTTTTTTTACATAAAAAAGTAGCCTATATCCGTCCTGAAATCAAGAAAAAAAAATCGGCTGTTCCATAAAAAAATGACAATGACATTTGACAAAATGTATGGAACAACAGTTATTTTTTCTCGATGTTGTCATGGTAAAAGTTGTCCCGTTTCGGCTCAGCATACCCTTTCCTTATAACCCTGTACGTAGTGTATAATAACGTGATCATATTCTCTTCACATTTACGTCGTTGGCGTCCTTGGCGTACAGAGCTCGCTATCGCTTGTCAAATAGATAGATAGATAGATAAACTCTTTATTGTTCACACCAGATTGTACATAGTAGGACAGAATACAAAACATTTTAGCTAGTGTAACAAATGGCGGCCTTATCGCTGAAAGCGATCTCTTCCAGGCAACCTTACAAGTACAGAACTTACAAGTACTTTGGCAAGTACAGAAGATTATGTCAGTCATAGGGTTAATAAAAAAACTCACTTGCGTTGAAGAGCTTTGAATTTTGATCAGATGGGCACTCATCGCTAACAGCTGATTTTCTACATGCTCAGTCATACCTGAAAGAATAATTACAATGGATCATAGGTTACAGATTTTAATTTTTGGTCGGCTCTATTTTTGGACAGCTTTTTAATACCAAATAATAACGCCAACTATCATATCGGCTATAGCTTGTAAGCTTTTTTGGTGGCATTGTCTCGTCGGTCTATAAATAATTAGAAAGAAAGAAAAAAAAAACTTGCTACAACAGTAACATTCATTATATTGGAGGCACAGATAACACTCTAGATTCTGCATTCAGGACGCTCGAAGCTCACCGCATCAGTCTAAAACACTTATACGAAATTACTCCTATTGGTTGATTGTTAGGCGCGAGTAGGTGTAACCTTGAGATAGCCAATGAGAACGCCCGGTCGCACTCCCCGCGACCCGCGCCGCGTCTCAAACTTTGGTGACTCTTGGAACAACGATTCTCGTTATGCGGTATCTAGTGTGATCTGTGATTGAAGGAGAGGTAGGTGAGCAATATCATATAACTATAGGTAATCAATGTCAATCATTAGCAATTGGAATATATCATAACAGCTTATAACCAACTTAACAGACTCAAAACACCCTTAAACATATGATAATTCTAACTAATATAAATTCCGAAGTGACTCTGTCTCTCTGTCTGGGTGTTTGTCGCGTTATCACGGCTAAACGTCTGAACGGATCGACCTGAATTTATGCATATAATAGCTTAAGGATCGGAGACGGACACAGACTACTTTTTTTTTGTAGGTCAACGGGAACGATGTCGCGGGTAACAGCTAGTCTAAAATAGAAATGGAAGTCGAGAAATTTTGAGCAATGAAGAAACAATCCCTTGTTCCTATTAATTGTACTAGACGTGATATAGCAGCGGAAATATTATTATTATTATTATTATTATTTATTTACAAAATAAGCAACTTACAGTTTAATTTAGACCAAAACGTTACTTACTCTACATATAAAAAAACGAAAAACATTTTAAATAAAAAACAGAAAATGAAAAACAGAAAATGAGAAAATGAAAGATACCACAGATTGGTTATTATACACATAATTCGATGAATAAAATTATTTACCATCAGACGCCAGCCTCCTGAACAGGTTTCTAAGCTGCTGTCCCATTTCGGAGTATTGCGGCATGGTACCCTGTTTCACCTGTCAAAGCAAACAGGGTGCTGGGTTTAAGGTATCACGCCCGAAAGGATGTTTCCATAGAGGCTTAGGGCTGCCTTTTAAGCGATACTTAAGTTCAGCGAAAGTAAACGGCTATCTAATATAAGCTGAAGCAGAAAAACGTTTCCGCTTTTTGTATCGGCAAGTGCGTGATATATTCTTCTTACGTCACAGATCACACCCTAGATTCTGCATTGAGGACGCTCGAAGCGCACCAGGCATCAGTCTAAATACACTTATAAGAAATTACACTGATTGGTTGATTGTTAGGCGCGAGTAGGCGTAACCTTGTGATAGCCAATGAGAACGCTTGGTTGCACTTTCCACGACCCTCGCCTTCCTTAAACTTTGATGACTTTTTGTAGGAACAACGAATCTCGTAATGCGGTATCTGGTGTGATCTGTGTCTTAAGTATACGTACCTTCAGTCTCGTGTTTCTCCTCTCTCTCAGGGTTTGTACCAGTCTGTCCACGTCGCCGTGCCTTAGCACCGCGTCGAGCACCTTCCTGGGGATTGGATCCGCTAAGCTCTCCAACAATAACTCGGCTCTTTCTACCTGTTAAACATTATAAGGGATCTTTAATTTTTATGACTTTTAAATTTTATGTAATTCAAAAAACAATTTTTATAAAAAGACTAACGAAGACTGCTTTACTTGAAAAATCACATTAATACTCGTATATTATTGAATTATTCAAATAATTGAATTAATAACTTAGCTTTTAATTCTAAACTTAAGTATTTTTTATAATAATAAATAAATATCTAGGACATTTTTGCACACACGGTCATCTGACCCCAAACTAACCAAAGCTTGTAATATGGCTGCCAGAGACTGATATACGTACATATATATATTTTTTAATACACACTAATATAGATAATAACACTCAGACATAGAACAAACACAAATGTTCATCACATGAATGTTTGTCCTAGATGGGAATCGAACCCACGCCCCCAAACACAGAAGGTAGGTTCACTACCTACTGAGCCACCGGGGCAGTCAAAATAGTGACTTGCCTGTAATATTTAATGCTATTTATGCCCAATAAATATTTCTGATTTCATAGAAAGTAGATAGATAGATAGAAACTCTTTATTCTGTACACCAAAATAAAAAATAACACACATACAGAACTATCTTATAAGCTAGTGCCACAAGTAGCGGCCTTATCGCTAAAAGCGATCTCTTCCAGGCAACCAGTAAAGTAAATAAAAGCTTGTAAAAATTAAACGTTCATATAGAATGACAGAAATATAGATTAACTGTTTATTGTTCACACAACATTTAAAAATAGGCTTAAAAACTAGTGTCACAACTTTATCATTGAAAGCGATCTCTTCCAGGCAACCATGGGATGGAGAGGATTCATAGAAGAGGTAGAAGACGGGGTGTGCAATGATGGAGATTGTGTGATACTTATACTCTGATAAACGATATTGGTGGACTTTTTTAGACACAGCGCGATCTAGCCCAAAACTAAGCAAGCTTGTACTATAGGAACCAGATAACTGATAAAATACATAAATGCTTTTTTTTTGTTAATACATAAATACACCCAGACAAAAAACAAACATCCATGCTCATCGCAAAAAAGTTCGTCCTGGTTGGGAATCGAACACACAACCTACAGCTCAGAAAATGGAAATCCTCCCACTAAGCCACGAGGCTAGTCAAACCAATATATGTGGATTATATTTATAGCGCTAGGGATCTTAAAATTAAATGGATCTTATTGGCAAATACAGTAACACACCGTGGTTGTACAGAGCCCTCGGTGCGCGAGTCCAAGTCGCACTTGGCCGGTTTTTATAATTACAACTTTTTGACCGAGCGAAGCGAAGGTCTCAGAGTTTACTGGGACAAATCGGCATTTGTATGTATGTTTGTGTGTATATTAGTCCGATGATAACTTGCGAACCGTTGATCCGATCTCCATGAAATTTTGTAAGCAAGTAGTTCTTTCAATAAGAAATTATTGATTATTATTATTCAGTTTTTAAGTTCAAATATGAGCTGAGTCGGTCCAGGGATTGTGAAGATATAGGGTTCGCGAGGTCTCAGTTCGGCGCGAACTACTAGTTACATATATTCACTACTAAAAAGTCGTGATACCTCAGTGGGAGAACGCTCGCCTGACATTCGTGAGGTAGCGGGTTCGAACCCGGGTGGGCCCGTACCAATGAGTTCTTTGGAACTTACATACGGGAGGAAACCATCTTCAGGAAACCTGCATATACCTGTAGGCTGATATCCCAGCAGTGGGATGTTTAAAGGCTGATACAGATATACATATATTCACTGTCGTTACCTGTATGAGTTTGTGTTTAAGGTGCGGCCACACGAGCGGCAGTATCTTGCAGTTCACGTCGATGGGGTTCAACGAGCTCGCCACACACGATATCAGCCCACACACTTCGTGTCTTATCTGTAACATTACCAATATTTATGCTGGTTTTAGTTTTCCATACCGCAAAAGGAACAATTATATGATCACTTTGTTGTCTGTCTATCTGTGTTTTTATGCAACTGAATGAGGAGATGAACTCTTGTATCCATATTTTTTTATACGCATAGCGAGGATGTGGATTTCTTTTCTGGAGTCTGGGTTTCTCGAAAGGCTGTGCCTCCACTGCTGTAGCCGGCAACTGTTGATGCCGGCTACGGCAGTTGAGGCACTTCCCTCACGGAAACTACAATTTGGGTATCCACAAACCTTACGAGTAAACAGGTACCTACTTGATAAGCATGTTCCACAGATCACACTAGACACCGCATTTGTTCCGACAAAACGTCATCAAGATTGTTTAAAAGCGCGGGTTGCGGGGACTGCGAAGCGTTCTCGTTGGCTATCTCAAGGTTATGCCTACTCGCGGCTAGCAATGAACAAAACAGAGTATATGTTTATACGTGTACTAGCTGCGCCCCGCGGTTTCATCAGCTATTCTACAGAAACCGATCGTCCTGAGCGCGAAATCTAAGTGTGATCTGTGGCGTGCTGAAACTGAAGTGTTAATACCCTTCCGCCACAATAAAAGATTTTTTTCGGTGATTTATAGATTTCTTGTCCAATAATCCTCTTCCGCCTCTCAAATGGGATGCTAAGCCCATGGGAATTTGTGGACAAAAGGTCTAAAACTACCCCCCAACTTACGGATCCCTTACGGAATTCTGGACCATGCCGAAGCGTTTTGTGATAGTGTGAAATTTTATGAGCTAGTGTGAAGTGTGATTCCGTAGTTCTAAGCTTACCCATAAGTTGGGGTGCGCCAAACAGTTGGCGCTCTCGGCGACGAGGTCGCACAGCGCCTGTTTCGAGAGCAGCCCTAGCTCCGCCAAGCTGGTCGTGGCTCGCAGGGCCTTCGCTATAATCCACTCGGAGGGATCCGTGAGGCCCTGCAAACAAAGATGACACTTATTTTCTTGTTGAGGAAAAAAAAAAACAACAAATCGTAGTATTTTCAGCGCCTAGTTCGAAGTGATGAGATCAGAAAGTCAGGTGCGAAAAAAAAACCACAAAATATACGAAAAAAAATTTTTTTTAACTATTGCCACGCCATCTGTTATGGATGAAATAAGTTGAATGAAAGGAAAACTAAATTACCATACACATACACCTGGTTTCCTCGATACAGGCTTGCCTAGCGAGGGAACCGATAGACAATAGTTGAAAAGTGTAAAGCTATCATACAAAAACCTATAAATATGTACTATTATAATATCCATTACATAAGCTGGTAACTGTTTGTATGTGTTTTTGCAGTAAATAAATAATTTTTCATTTTTTCATTTTCACATTTACACGACGTCATTCTAAATATCTACTAAACTTAAAAAACGCCGCCCATTATACTACCGTTTTTAAAATATTATTGTTCATTATTTTTTAAGTTTGTGTTTTTGGTGTATAATAAAGCTATATTGTATTGTAAAAAATTTATTTCGGCACTTTTCCGCATCTCAATGTGTTTTTCGCCGCGCCGCGCCGCAGCGCCTCGTGTGGCCGGGTCCTTACCTGTTGTAGCAGCGGTACTAGTATGGGCGCCGCGTGGTGTCCCACGTACGACGCGACTCCCACGACTCGCTCGAAAAAACAACCTCGTAGCGCCACCTCTTCTTTGTCGTTCAGAAATGTTACCATGTGTGAGAGGATCACGTCATTGGCTGGATAAAAAAAAAAAAAAAAAAAAAATTATACACTTAAAATTCTTGGTCATCGTCACATTATTTATTTATATATTATTTAAATATTTTCTGATATGCGACCGTATATCCTAACTAATATTATAAATGCGAAAGTAACTGTCTCTCTGTCTGGTTGTTTGTCGCGTTATCACGGCTTAGTGGCTGAACGGATCGACCTGATTTTTTGCAAAGATATAGCTTGAGGGTCGAAGACGGACATAGCATACTTTTTTTCGTCGTAGGTCAACGCGAACGTAGTAGCGGGTAACAGGTAGTATTACATACAAATGTATTCCCCTGTTTCCTCCCTCAATAATGAACACAACATAAACTACTTTTTTGCCAAAATATGTATGTCTAACACTGTTCCTATGTTTTATATGATTTATTTTATACTTCACACTAATATTATAAATCCGAAAGTTTGTGTGTTTGTTTCCGTTCAACTCTGTAACGGCCGAACGTATTTGGATGAAATTTGGTATGGAAGTAGGTTATTCCCTGGGTTAACACAGGATACTTTTTATCCCGAAAAACCTTACCCGTTTCTGTACAATAGCGGGTGAAACCGCAGGCCCAGCTAGTTATTGAATAAAACCGCACCGACCAGTCGGCGGTATACTCTAATCTTGAGAGCTTAGGACATTTCCATTACGCAAGTAGCCTTTTTTTTTTTTTTGCTGGGCGGGAAATCTTCACCTTGATACCCGTCTGCTTTGGGGTGCAGCCAGTTTATGTGGGATTATACCCAGTAAAACCCCCCCGGTGGCCTGCCTTGGTGCTTGACCGAGGGCTCCGGGATCTCCAAGGGAACGCACCGGAGCCCTCAGCACCACGCTTCTGCTCGACGCTGTTGTCCTCCCCAGGCTCGCTTTGGTAGATGGTGGTTAGAGCCCCACCTCTAACCACCCCCGTACGCAAGTAGCCTAGTGGTGAAATCTTCACCAATGGGCCACACGCCATTTCTACCAATGAGTACTTGTACTAGGCCGAAATTTCCTAACCGCTTAATTCTTTGAGCACCATCATAGTGATTCCGTTTATATTTTCTGATGGACAAAATAATATATCAGTGGAAAAAGGTTTAAGATTTACCCTTTTGTTTCCCGAAGAATATGCACAGTTTGGTGATGCCATTTTCAACTAACGCCCGCTTCACAACCGCCTGGGAATCGGTCAGCAAATAGGACACTGTCGACCGAACCTGAAATATTTCACTAGTTAAAACATTGTATAGCCCAAGATCGGTAAAAACGGAGGGAGAATAGGGAGGCCTTTGCCCTATAGTGGGACAGTTATGACTGATAATTATGAACATGTGTTTCAATCTTAAAAGACGCGCCCACCTTTTCACCAAATCGTTTACAGAAGTGTGCAATATTCAGCTCGTGGTCAGCTCACAGTTTGTAACTGTAGAACTAGCACACTAACCCAATTTGTTTAAGTGTGCAACTGAGTGACGAGACGAGCAAGTCGTTCGCCTGATGGTAGGCGTCACGCTTACTCAGCAGTACAGTGTCACTCAAACGTAAAATTATGTAATAAAGAAACGTATTCAAAATATTTTTTTATGTCATCCTCGGTAATTTTCAATCAATTAAAATGTAGATTGTGCGAGCGAGAGAGCATGTATTACGTAAATGCGTCCATAAATGTAGTAAATAACCGCAAAGTGTCTTTCGTACCATTTCATGCAAAGCCGACAGCTCAGTCTCGTAGTTGATGTTAGCCGTTTCTTTGTCGGCCATGTTCTGAGTTTGGTCCAGGAACCGTACCGCCGTCTCAGCCAGTTTCGCTACAATCGACAGAGATAGCACGCTTAATAACTGTTCATGGCTAAAATAACTTCTATATGACAATGGCAGTGAGTTTTGGATTAGTTCAAAGATCCTGATAGCAGATCCTTAAGCCGTGAATTATAGGTATTTACCGCATACATTTTACGCCGTATTACGTCCAGTGCCTACCAAAATTATAAAAAGTGAAACGAACAACGCAAACAAAAAAAAATTGTTTGCGAAAAATTGACTTGGCATGACGGAGATATTAATATTGTTAAATTTTATTGGGTAGTATTCGCCGATTGTGTTCTCAGATTTGGTGTACATCAGGCTTTACGGCAATGGCTTGCCATAATAAAATTCGATTAAAAATAGCAAATATCTATGAAGATGAGTACAAAAAGAACTGCCGAAACCCGGGATTGAACCGGGGACCTTTAGATCTTCAGTCTAACGCTCTCCCAACTGAGCTATTTCGGCGATGAATATGAGGTCGAAATTATATACCAGATAATAAGTAAATTACACAATGACGTCGATGGAATTAATCTGCCAAAACTAAAACTATCACCATCCCTCACATTTCAATACGCGAGAAAAGGATAGCAACAATTTTTAAAATTTTCAAGTTTAATTTATAAAATGTTACAACAGTCGAGTCTTGTATTCAACAAAAGTCGAAGTTAATGGATAAGCGAAGTCAAACATAGAGTAACTGAAAACGTATGCCTACCAAAGGAATTTTGCTAATAATTTTAGCTAGGCGTTAAGATTGATTGATTTTGCCATCTCATATATTTTTTCATTCTTTTTAGTAAACCGTTATCGGCATTTGATGGTGTACTAATATAGCCCGCGGCCATACTTCCGACACTTAGCACTTTGCAGTCAGAACGAGGGACAGTACCGTGAAGTGCAGTACGGTACAATAAAGTACCGTACAGTGCAGTCTCAGATTACCCACTATAGACACCGCTTTAATCTGTCATTGTAGTAGAGTAAAGTAATGTACAATGCAGTACAGTACAGTAACGTACAATCCAGAATAGTAGAGTGCAGTAACGTACAATGCAGTTCAGTACTGTAACTTACAATCCAGTACAGTATAATACAGTAATACAAAGCAGTACAGTAGAGTACAATAACGAACAATCCAGATCAGTAGAGTACAGTTAAGTACAATGCAGTACAGTACAATAACTTACAATGCAGTACAGTACAGTAACTTACAATGCAATACAGTACAGTAGAGTACAATAATGTACAATGTAGTGCAGTACAGTACAGTTTCGTACAATGCCGTACAGTACAGTAGAGTGCAGTAACGTACAATGCAGTACAGTAGAGTACATTAACGCACAATGCAGTGCAGTACAGTACCGAGCAACGCAGTACATTACCGCGTAGTGCAGTACAGTAGAGTACAGTTTCGTACAATGCCGTACAGTACAATAGAGTGCAGTAACGTACAATGCAGTACAGTAGAGTACATTAACGCACAATGCAGTGCAGTACAGTACCGAGCAACGCAGTACAATACCGCGTAGTGCAGTACAGTAGAGTACCGATGTTGTTGGCGAGCGCCTGCCGCACGGGCGCGGCCACGTCGGTGGCGCGCGGCGCCAGCTCCGGCAGGATGTACTCGGGGAACACGTTGCAGTCGGCGCGCGGCAGCCACGCGACGCGCGCCACGGCCGCCGACACGGAGCCGATGGCGGCCGCGCGCACCCGCCCCAGCGGGTCGTGCGACAGGTGGATCTGGAAACAACACGAAACAAATTACGCTGTGCCTCCGCTGCCGGAGCCGGCGACGACGAAATAATGAACCTACTGTTATCTGATATCTTGCCTGACTGGCCTTATGGGTCAGTGGGTGGATTTCCGCCTTCTTATCTATAGGTTGTGGGTTCGATTCCCACCCAGGACAAACATTTGTGTGATGAACATGGATGTTTGTTCTTTGTCTGGGTGTTTCTATGTATTCTTTGTATGTATTTACAAAAAAAAAGTATGTATGTATTCTATCAGTTATCTGGTTCCCATAATACAAGCTTGCTTAGTTTGGGGCTAGATGGCGCTGTGTCAGAAACTTCCACCAATATTTTATTATATGACACCGGAACGGTTCCCTGGTTGTCATAAAACATAATATTTTTAATCTACAGTTATCCGATTCGGGAATTGATTTTTAGCGTTGACGGGTCATCGTTATCGCGTTATCGCGTCATCGTTAACTAACAGAAGAATGATGGAGTTTGGACTCATTTTGATCAGCGTACAATAACGGATTTTATAAAAGCATGTTTGGAAATATACATTTTTCCTCAAAAACTATTAATTATTTTATCATTGTTCTTTTTATGCAACTCAGTGACAAACTGGGGTGTATGTAACACTCCAAAAATATTACGCTTCTTCTTCGGCAGTCGGGTAAAAGTATACTTACAATGTAAGGCAGTATCCTGTCCAAAATAGTCTCCGAACTTGAATTCTCGCACAGCAGCTGTAATATCTCCAAACTGTACAATTTCGACGTACAATGCCTCAGTCCTCTTATACATGACGTCACCAGTGACGTAATCAGAATCAACCCTTCACTATCCGGCCCTAGGTCTTTCTTCTCCGGCAGTTTATTATCGAAATTCTCATCGAAGTCCGTCACGTTCACATTTAGAACCTTAAAAGCTCCTTTGTACTTGTCTATGCTTTCGTTTGTATTGTCTGTGGTTTCGTCTATGAGGTCCTTGTAGTTTTTCGTGTCGGACGGTTGTGTGAAGATTTTAATTATGTTCTTTATGTCTTGGTGGATACGGAGTATTTTCTCATCTGGTGGCAATATGGGCTGAGCGGAGAATATTAACATGTACGATTGTAGGAACGAGTAAAAGTATTCTGGGAACAACCTGAAACAGTAATAATTTGTGTTAACATTAGTGTTAACACATTAACTCTTTAGAGAGTTAATTTTTCTTTAGGTGTTCTAAGATTAAAAAGCGTTTTCTATTTTATTGAACACTAGCAGCGCCCCGTGGTATCACCCGCTATTGTACAGAATTTTACTAGTCGAGAAATAAAAGAATATTCTCGATCTGTCTCGTTGAAGTACCAAAAAAATACACTTGCGTCCAATAAAACACGCTTTCATCACATAAAAATTCTCTTCTATCTTCATAACGATTACTTAATTGCCCCTTGCTTCGTCTATGCACATATCAACGCTTCTTGGGCCTCAAGGGCTCCTTTCAGTCATAAAGTAAGAAGACAAACTCAATGACTGTTAAGATGAACTCAATGAAGATAAAATTCCTGTAGCATTACTGGTGGTGCGAAGCAGTAATGTCACGGGGGATAAACGGATAGTTTCTTGAACATATTGCTGAATTTGTCTATACCCATCTGCAGAACGAATACGTCTCATTTGAATACGCTTACGTCCCAGAAAAATACGCTTACGTTCCAGAAAACTACGCTTACGTCCCATAAAAGCACTGCCCTTTTCCCGAGCGTGAGCTTGTCTATCATTATCGATACTTACTTTCCTCTCGCCTCATCAAGATACAGCTCAGCGCTCCGCCGGTCCTTAGGGCTCCGCTCAGTCATTGAGTGTAAAAGGGCTTTCAGTTGCGGCTCGCAGTTGTCCGGAAGCGTCATGGTGGATGGCCGAGGTTCGCCGTTTCGGTAAGCGAGGAGCCCTGGCAAGTCTAGCGCGGGGGTGCCGTCGTTCCATAGCTCAAGGAGAGCACAACTGTGAAAATGTTGTCGCTTTTAGACAATAATAATAGTCAGTTATTTATTTCTCACAAAAACAAAACAAAAAAAACAAGTTAAAAGTAAATACATTAAAAATAAAACAATATACCTACAATTTTTGTTTTATATTTGTCACAAACTGGCCCCACCTCAGCATGTTTAGTGCTTACGTGCTAGATGACAGTCGCGATAAATTTTCTAAAACCGGCCAAGCGCGAGTTTTACTCACGCACCGAGGATCCCGTATCAAAGTTACCAAAAAAAAATGTGTTCTCCTTCATTAGGGTCGGGAACCATAGCGCGAGCCCGACTCGCACTTGACCGATTTTGAAATTTTGAATATTTGTTGTCTTACTATAGATTGTGCACGATGTTTGCACCAAGTCTGACGCTTGTATGTCCGCCATTTTTACGATAGACCAGAGACTAGAAACACTCGTCTTGTATGGGGACTAATTTTATACTTTTTTAATTATATACTATGCTTTCAGTAAATACGCCAAATTGTGTGAAAATTTTAAGCAGCTACCTATTACAATTCAAAAGACATGGTAGGACGGACGAATGGACGGCGCGGCGGCGTTTATTTTATAATGGAGCCCTGTTCGTCGAAGAACCAAAGTCGCCGATATAGCGTTCAGAGTTTGCAAGCTTTAGTGGCAATGGGAAGCCACATCACTCGAGGTACCGATATCCGTTGGGGAAGAAAGGTTCTCGAGTGGCGACCACGAACCGGAAGACGTAGCGTATGTAGGCCTCCGACTAGGTGGACCGACGACATTGTGAAAGTAGCGGACAACCGGTGGATTAAAGTGGCCCGTTGTCGGTCTGTGTGGCGCTCTAAGGGTGAGGCCTATGTTCAGCAGTGGACGTCTTATGGCTGATGATGGTGATGATTGCTTTAAATCTAATGTTTTCGCGTCGAACTCACGTAAAAAAAAAAGCTTCAAAGTTCTTACCCAGCCGAGAATATATCCATACTAGGAACAAGCTCGCCGATTTTGCACGGGGATTCACTCAATAGCAAGCCTTTATCATCTCCCTGGATACAAGAATAAGAAACAGGTTATATTATTCAAAGATAAAGATACAATAAATTTAACAAAAAAAACGACTTCAACAATATAAAAAAATGCACTATCGAAATATTATTGGCGCCCGTGAACTACTTCTCATTGTGGAGCTTCGATGGCCATCTGCCGTCTTCCTCATCAGTGCCACTTCACCATAAAAACGTGGGTTACGTACTACACTAATAAGTAAATTTTTAACAGCTCTGATGGAATGTAGACCTCATTATTATATACTCATTTCAAAAAGGGTATTGACGAATAAACATGCAGAAACAAACACGAGGAGAACGACAATCTCATTCAAAAAAGTTTAGCCACGAAAATTCTGCTTTAAACTAGACGACGTTTACGTGATTAGTCAGATAATGTCCAAACCACTATAAAAGCCGACGAAAATATGGTTAATATACATAGTATTGGTATATGTCCTATTTAAGGTTTAGTTCAAACTAGATTGCAATATAAGACTTAAAAAAAATGTTTCTAAAAATAATGTTTTCAACACCATCTCTCATTCAACGTGTTTTGCAAATAAAGTATGAAATGAATAACGATACTAATAAATATTACTAATGCAGAAATATTCATAACAAGTATCGTTTTTTTCTCCATACCATTACGAATGAGTTAGCTTGAGTTTATATTTCAATTCAAGTCGAAATTGTGACGATCATGTCACAGTTTTAAGCACTAGCGACATCTTACGTCCTTATCAGTACTAAAGTGAATTATAGTGAATTTTACTAACTTTTAGATGAAATTAGTGTTTAGATGGTAGTCTTTTGTCACCCCCTAAATCTTAACATTTTTTTTTTATTTTTTTGTTGTTGACTTGGATAAACCATAATCTATGCCGCTATGTTTTGTTTTCTCAAAAAATCGGTTTACACATCTTTTTATGGACATTAGCATTCTTAGTATAATATATCTATGCCAAAAGGGATCAGCTTTTCCTTTAGCTTCACGGAACAAAACATATAAATTACTTACCAAACCTTTGTTATTGGGATCAGGAGCGCCGACGAATCTCTCAGGCGCGACGTAGCACAGTCTTCGGCGAGACGTGTCGAAGAAATAGCTGAAATCCGCCGGATTGTCATCCGGAAGGAACGTCGGCTTGAAAGACGCTATGTCGGTTAGAAGGACCCAAAGCCAGGAGGTTACCATTATATTTTCTAACTGTAACAAATTAAAAATACGTTACTTATTCCTGAGCGCTTTGATGTGGTCATGATTTGATGATTTCCGAAGCCAGCCTCTAATCCTAGCCTATCCTCTAACTTTAATCGTTCGTGATTCTGATTGCGAGAGCATGCCATCTCGCTCTTACCAACTTAGTCGCACTATGCGCGGTCCCGCTCGCGCAAGTCTCTTTGTCGCTTTCAGAGTTACGGGATAAGCCAACAGGTCCTAGGTTCGATTCAAGGCCAGGCAGATGTTTGAAAAATGAATTTAATATCTACACTGGGTCAGAGTAATGACTCACTCGTCAAAATCGGTCAATCCGTTTAGGCTACAGGAGGTAAAGGAACACACAAACTTACAAACTCACATTTTCATATACACCCCAAAAACATTACCCACCTACTATTTGATTGAATTTCTCTTACCTTGATATCTCCATGGCATATTCCCAGCTTGTGCATCCGATGCAGTGCATACAGCACTTGGAAGGTGATCCATTTCTTCTCAAGTGTCGTGAGAAACGGCCGCGTGGACATACGGTCGTAGACACTACAGCGGCAGTACTCTCGCATTAACAGCCCGGCTTTGTCTGTTAGCTGGAATATTTAAAAAAAAAAGTGTTAAGGCGAGGACTGATCGTGATTTGAAATGAGTATTGTCCTGCTCAAAGTTCTAAGGTTTAAAGTTGAAAATCGCATTTCATACTTGATCAGAAAACGGTAAATTGTAGCTTTTCATTGCTTTGTTGCCGATTATGAGAAATATACAAATCAAATAAAAAAACTACCTGGTTCGCCGCATAAACCACTAGCCTAGATATTTAATATTAAAAGAATATTTGTAGTTACCGCTGAAAATGCAGAGCATTTGATTTCAGAAGGGTTTTACAGGGGGTCATTTTGCGATTTTTTATTTTGTATCAGCGACAGATTTTCGGATTTCTATTCGGTTAAACGTAATTTCAGTTTTATTTTCTATCTGCAGTATTTTTTGCAACCGATTAAGTAATCTCGTCACTTCGCACAAAGCGATGAAAAATGCTACTTTTTGTTGTTTTGCGATTGGACCTCGCCTTAGAGGATAGTCCTGCTGCAAGATCTTGGCGCATTCGATATTTAAAATCGCTTAGCTGTCGCTCTGTTTCATTTGCGAGCGATTGAGAGTTAGTGAATTTTCCTAACTTTTAGATGAAATTTGTGTTTCGATGGTAGTCTGTTATCACCCCCTAAATCTTAACAAAAAATGTTTTTTTTTTTGTTTCGATGGCTTGTATAAACCATAATCTATGCCGCTATGTTTTGTTTTCAAAAAACGTTTATGGTATTCTAATAACAACTACTTTTCTTCGTCGTATTTTCGACGCAAAAGTGCCTCCCAATAACATTGAAGATATTGCGAAAAAAAAAAAAACATGCAATCAAAGTTTTTCAAAACATCATATAAAATGTAGTAGATGTAGTAGTCAATGAAAAATAAAGATTAATATCATCATTATTCTAATTGGACTCTGGCGAGCCTTTGAGTTTTATTTGAGCATTTAAATGTAGTCCTGCAGGCCTAGCACGGGCGCCGGGATAAAGTTATGTCCACCCGTTTTGTCTTCGCGCCAACGTGACAAAGCTAGAATATGGATACACCCGTCTCGTTCTCGCGGGTCTCGTTCCATACTTTTGCTAGTGTAAGCTGCAGTTTTATTGTGTTCCGGATTGAAGTACCATTGTTTCCGGCAAGATTACTAGGCATATAGAGATTTACCTTTTTATAGCTTAGAATGAGGAGCGCCATACATTTACATTGATGCGCTTGGCTTAAATTGAAGGACAAAATTTGAAGAGGCGCTGAACTGGTCTGGACATGTGTGGCGCTTACAATCAGAAGTATGGCTTGGTAAAATTTTCACTTTTGAAGAAGTTGCAAAAAACAAACAGATAGAGCATATTTTAACTGTGCCAAACAACCAGAGTACCAATATTATTCTCTTTTAACTTGCAGGAAGTAAAAAAAACTTACAATAACCCTCTGAAAAGGCAAACAGTTGAAAGCTGACACGAGCTGCTCCTTGATCTTCAGGATCTTTTCCTTATGCTCGGCGAGTGGAAGCGATGGGTCTTGGATGGCAAATACCTTGACAACCACCAGGCCTTCCCGGGATCTTGCTCGCGCTACTTTGAGGAACCTTGTTGAGCCCAGACTGAAATTGAACAACATTGAACATGAAATTGACTTGAAATATTATGTGATGGCAGCTACGAAAAAAACTAGAATATATATATAAATATCAACAGTTCCATATAAAAATGTCAATAAAACCTATAAATAACCTTCGACAAAATGTATGGAAGAGACGATTCTATTTTCAAGATTTCTGGATTGGTCTCATAGTAAAAGTTGTTCGTAATGCTGAGCACTATGATATCACAATAATATTATAAATGCGAAAGTTTGTGTGTAAGTATGTAAGTGTGCTGGTTTCCGTTCAACTCTGTAATGGCTGAACGGTTTTGTTTGAAATTTGGTATTGAGGTAGCTTACACCCTGGGCTAACATACAGGCTCTTTTTTATACGGGAAAAATAGTAGCTTTCTGTAGAACAGCGGGTGAAACCGCGGGGCGCATCTAGTCCTACAATATGCCCGTCGTCTAACCGAACACCCGCATAGTCATTACGTACAATTTAAAAATTACTTTTAGTGAAAGAGGTTCAATAACTTTGGCCATGATTTACTAAAATGACAACTTTTGGCATACAAACTCTTACCTCTGGTCAAAAGTGAGGTCGACATGATCACTAAGGTAGTGCTCCACTGGGTAAATTTGCGATGGAGCTACTCCCACCAGCTGATTACCCATTGTAATGTAATCTAAAGTTTACGTTCAAAGCATTCCACTCCACGAAGCAAAACAAGTTTCGTAAAAATGTGACTGTGTTATCCTCTAGCCAAGATGGTTTTCAAAATGACTTAATTTTTGTTTCAGTACGGATAAAGATAATAATATTATGGATTCAAATAATATTCAATCACAATTCGTGATCACAATCACAATTTTCAAAACAAAGCAAAGGTATGGATGGATGATTGATGAAAATCCTGTCTTTTGCCAGTGTCAGATAGTTGGGCTGTCACAGTCAGATTATTTTTTTATTTTTCATTTGTGGTATTGGGCTAGAGTTTATATCCATACGCTTCGTTAGATAAACAACATTTTACATTTATTTATTGCCGGCTCTGGCACAGCTTTTTTCTTTTTACCCACAATTTGAGTTGACCATAGACATTAACAATGACAGACACCTCATCAATCTGTCAAATTCCTTCTCTATGGTCTCTTTCCTTCAACAACACAAGCATTCCACCCATTTTCGTTGAATTTTGTATCGTTTTAGCAATTTAATTCACAGAAATGACTTCCAGAAGTGAAAAGGATCGAGTTAAACAGATCCAGGATCGATGTCAGAACATTTTGACACAAATGCTCAAAGATGAAGATAACAAATACTGTGTGGATTGTGATGCGAAAGGTAGGACTTATTCTTTTATTTTATTTACCATTTTTCTTTATTTCCTTACTCATAAAGTGGACCAGGCTAATGTTCTATCTCGCTAAATGATCTATTGACCTTATTTCATTCATTAAGTTCCAATAGATTCTTGAACTCAATTGGAAAAATCAAAAGAAGTGAGTCATGATATCTGCAATCTATTGAATAATATCATTACAACACTATTTCACGAGCATTATTCTACGTGATCTAGTAAATTCCGCAAATATATTCCATATAGTTATTCCTTGGTGTAACTCAATCTTAGAGTATCCTTTGTGGTTCAAAAGCTGTCTAATACCGATAGGTAAGTGTCTACTGATAAGTAGACATATGTTGGCATGCAATCAGTATTATAATTGCTAAAACATCCGTGTTGCTTCCAAGAAATTCTTTAGGCGATAATTGTAAGGTTTCACGTGTCATAAGAACATTCAGATTACAAGTTAATGCTCTGTAGATATCCAGCAAATAAATGAGAAAGTTATGTTTCTCTGTTTTGTAATATTTTACTAATAAGTAGCCAAACCGACCATGGAAAAATTTCCAAGGGTGTTGTGTACATGACAAGTGATTTAAGCTTCTATTTAGTCTTGATAACTGACAACGTACTAGGGTAGGGTTGAGGGTAGTTCTAAAAAACTAATATAACACAGTTTTACACAACAAATAATTCCTCCCGATGGACCTGTGCAGTATACCAATTTTAGTAACTACATTCTAGCACCAAGGAAGGCTACCGCGGGGTTTTAGTGGGTATAATCCCACATAACCCGGCTGCACTCCAAAGCAGTCTGGTATTTGTGAAGACTCCCCCTCGAAAAAATAATAATAATAATATAATGTATACCTAAACAAAAGTCAACAAAAAAGTAATAGCCTTAAATAGAAAACGGCATTAAAAAGCAAAATGTAGTCTATGACATTCCTCACATAAAGAGGAATCCAGAGGCACCTGGCTTGTCAAAATCAGTGTATCTGTTAAGGTCCAGGACAACTTATAGGAACACACAAACATACTTACATACACCCCAATTACCCTCTTTCTTGGACAGTCGGATAAACAGAGTCCTATTGGCAAATATCTTTATTGAGCTAATGTTATGGAATATGTTACTAATAAAACATTAGGACCCCCATAGTAATACAAATGACCTGTTTGGCTATTGTCAGAAACAGGTCTGCATTAAGGAAAACTTAATTATTTGTTGTGTAAAACTTTACCTTACCATCCAGGGAGATTGTGCATAGCTATTTCATGGAAATAGTGCATATTTAATTATCCTTTATCCTGGAAAACCAGGGCAAAACTAAACAAAAAAATACAGAGCGAAGCTATTTCAAATAACTTTTAATTCTATTATCCATATTTCAATAAAGTACATTGGGACACAATTTGGAAACACCAATAAAATATTTTGACAAATCTTATTGAATAATTATACCTGTCTATGAATTAATTTTATTGTTTTACCTGTTCACGATATCTTATCAATTAAGCAGTTATTGTGATTGATTATAAAAGACATTTTTCAATACTAGCATTATAGCTTATCAACGTGTTTTTTAAAGTACAACCAAAATCATGAATGTCATAAAATGGAAACTGGGATGAGACGAGGTGTCTGTCTGTGGTAAAGTAGATCTCAAAAGGGTGGATCGATTTGAATGCAGTTTTTCTTAGTTGATAGCAGGTTTTATTGAGGTCATCCACAACTGTCTTTGATGAAAATATGTTTAGCTCTTAAAGAGTTACAAGCTCTTTTCTGAATTGATTCGTTTTTTTCTTTGCTTAGAACATACCTGTGTTGTATCTGTGTTAGCCGACTGGCGAAAGTGGGGATTATGGCAAGCCCCTCCTATAAAGGGGAGTCTTTGTTCAGCAGTGGACTTCTTCTGGCTAATGATGATGATGATATAAAACTTACCTGTAGATATGTCTATCTATCATAGACTAGTAGCGCCCTGCGGTTTCACCAGCTATACGACCGGAATAGGTAGCCTATATGTTAATTCAGGGTATAAGCTACCTCCATACCAAATTTCATCCAAATCCGTTCAGACATTATGGAGTTATCCAGGAAAAAGATTCGGTTTCTGTAGAATAGCGGGTGAAACCTCGGGGCGCAGCTAGCAGGAAAAAAAATAACAGTTCAAACTCATACTAAGTTTATAATACAAACAGAGCCAATACACAAATAAACGAATTACTAAAAATTATAAATAAATTACACTAATATTATAAATGTTAAAGTTTGTGTGTAAGTGTGTTTGTTCCCATTCAACTCTGTTACGGCTGAAAGGATTTGAATGAAATTTTATGTGGAGATAGCTTATATACCCTGGATTAGGCTACTTTTTATCCCGGAAAAAGATTCGGTTACTGTAGAAAAGCGAGTGAAACCGCGGGGCGCAGCTAGTATAAACATAAAAGCAGCATAGAAAGTATAAAAGTAGTAGTGGTTACACTCTTTACTTTAGTACATTACTAACTCTGTTTGAATTAGGTTAATTGAAACTGATCCTGTTAACCATTTAAACCACCAGCCAAAAATAGGGGTGTTATAAAGGTAAAGGCTATGTGTGCTGGACTTTGGCATCGTAGCTCTGAAACGGGTGGCCCGAATTCAATGCGGTTTTTTAATTTGAAAGCAGGTGTCATTGTGGTGTCCTTAGCTGTTTTATAAAAATATGTGCATCTGTTTAATAGTCATGAGTTCATTGCCGAACTGGTCAGGGTTTTTAAAATTTTAATTTTCATATAACTTAACCACAGATTTCTCTTCATAGATAGGTCTTTGAACTTAACCTACAATCCGAGTACTGGTATAATTATATTGTCTCTGGTTTTTTTCTATATTTAGTGTGTACGAATGAAAAATAAAATGCAACATTTTTTTTTACGGATTCCTACATGATTATAGCTGGGTGACATATTTTCTCGTAGGGGCACCGCACACTAATACTACAAATGTATACCACACAAAATATTTATTGTAGACTTCTATTTAAAATACGAGTGCAACCGCCCCACTGTTTTCGCAATTGGAAAAAATAACAAGTTTTTCTTAGTTCATAAAGAACAATTACAACGGGTACAAATGTTTTTTTTTTTTGTTGCGCATATTCTTTTTCTTATTGCAGACAAGCGCTAGCGACCAGCCCCGGCTTTGCACGGGTGTAATTTAGAAAAAATCCTAACTAATATTATAAATGCAACAGTAACTCTGTCTCGAGTGTTTGTCACGTTATCACGGCTAAACGGCTGAACGGATAGACCTGTTTTTTTTGCATAGAAAAATACGGAGACGGACATCGGCAACTTTTTTTATGTCCTTCTCTCCTAACTTTGACTTCGTCCGCATGGACCTGTAGGTCCATGCGACGAAGTCGCGGGTTACAGCTAGTATATGTATAATTGTATATCCATACACCTTCCGTGAAAAATGATTATCTAACTGATGGTGAAAACCCATTGCGTGGTTTAGGAGGAGTTAGCGGGTATACAGACAGGCAGACGCGGAAAGCGACTTCATTTTATAAATACTATGTGTATAGATAATTACGTGACGAATCATAAAAGTAAATCACACAAGACGCGGATATGCTCGAGCGAAGCGACTGCAGAATTTTCGCCCAGTTATGATCGATGAGATGAGACGAGATGTAGACTTGATGGAGCGGCACTGGAAGAAAGATCGAAGGTCACCGCAGCCGCAACGCCCCTCCGCCTCTCCCCTCACGCTACGCTACTTAAGCTTAGTCTAGATTAGTTGTAAAAATTTAGAGAGAAAGTTATATTAGTGTGGTAATACAGGTCCCCGATGGGCGTCATGGAACTTGGGCATATTCCTTTGCATCCGGTGCGCCGGCATCCATCGCAACCTCGGCGTGCACATCTCCAAGGTGAAAAGCGTCAACCTGGACTCATGGACTCCTGAACAAGTGGTAACTAGAAACCTTCAGCTGCATTTAAAGGCCTTGGGCCTATGTGAACACCCAGGTGAAACGCTAAGTGAACTTGTATTTTGTTGCCCATTACTGCTCAGAGAAAATATAAAAATATCAAATTGTTAGGCTATGAAACTACATCTTAATGTGATGAATAAATATTTTGAGATTTTTCTACAGTTATCAGCAAGCAAAATGCAGGTTCACTTAGGGTCTCACCTTACTATACTCACTTACTTAGCTACCAGAATAAACGTTTATTTATTTATGTATATTAATAAAAACTGTACAAAACACCAATTACATTAATAAATTTAATGAACATTTAAATTTATGGTTGATTACATTCAAGTCAAAGTTAATTTCAAGTCTAGTTCATAAACATTAGCCACAGTTAAAAAATAATAATAAAAAAGCATGTCAATTGCATTCAAAATATAAAAATGTACATAATAATAAAAATCCAATCATCCGTACCTTTCGCAATAATTTAAGCACACTGACATTATACCATCTTCAAACAAATCACTGTCAGGATTGTCAGCCAAGAGAGCGTTGAACGCGGCTATGTACGCGGGATGGGCGAAAAAGAACGCGCTACTGTACGGCAGCTCGGCACGACGAAACAGTTTGTGCCGTCGACACCCATAATAAACATATGCAAAATAATATATAATGGCTTTTTACCATAGAATAAATAATATTACAAGCAAAGAAGACTCCCCGAGATAACAATTAAATGCAAACTCTATACGTCGCAATAAAGTTAATTTTATCATGCACAGCTGAGCGTACCTGCAATAAATGCCTGCAGGCGCGCAAAGCGTGCTACAAGGCCATTTTGATCGCTGTCACTTTGGCACTCGTTGGGTTAGATGTTAAAGGCCCCGTCTACAGCTTCGAGGCTAAGCGCTTCGCACTTGCAATGAGATAAGCCTGCTTTTAATTAGCTTTCCCCATCGTTTCCAGGTATCTCTCCAGCAGATGGGTAACTCCCGCGCCCGCGCAGTCTACGAAGCCAACCTGCCCGACTCTTTCCGTCGTCCACAGCACGACTCATCTCTTGAGGCATTTATTAGAGCCAAGTACGAGCAGCGCAAGTACCAGGCTAAGGAGTGGGTCCAACCGCCGACGCCTAAAGTCAACTGGTAAGATATATAATAATACTTCAACACTAAATTTCATCCAAACCTGTTCCGCTGCCACAGAGTTAAGTGGAAACAAAGGGTCTCGTCTTTAACATAGAGAAATTATGTAAAGAATAGTGCCAATGGCCATAGAAAGATGCGTATCCCGATTGTAGTGACTGATAAGGGTGTAAGATGTTGTTAATGCTTTGAACTGTGACATGATTGTCACAATTTCCGCTTGATTTGAAATAGAAACCCAAGTTAACTCATTCGTAATGGTGCGGAGAAAAAACGCTACTTGTTATGAATATTTTTGCATTAGTAATATCAGTAAAATTATCAATTTAATATTTTAATAGCTGCGCCCCGCGGTTTCACCTGCTATTCTACGGAAACCGAACATTTTTCCGGGATAAAAAATAGACAATGTGTTATCCACACCAAATTTCATTCAAATCCGTTCAGCCGTTACAGAGTAGAAAGGGAACACACATTTACATACATACACACAAAGTCTCGCATTTATTATATTAGTGTGATTTGCAAAACACGTAGGTTCTCAAAAGATTGATGACTGAAAACATTATTTTTGAAAACATATTTTTTACAATCTTTTATTTAACTAGCAGCATTTGTATGTTTGTATGTATATATGTTAAGGCCAAATCTTGCAGCTCAATTTTATACCAGCTCCTCCTGTTCAATTGAGTTGAAATTTTGCATGCAAGTCAAGTTCTGATGACGATACAATATTATGACAGCAAGCTGATCTGATGATGGACGCGGAAGGTGGGAAACAGATTTCCTCAGTAACTAACAGTAGATTGATGGAATTCTGTCTAATTTTGATCAGCGTACAGTAACAATAACGGATTTTTATAAAAGCTTGCCTGGAAAAATAAAATTTTCCACAAATACTGATCTTTTAGCTGATGAAATAAGTAAGCGCCATCTAGTTTTATGCTGTTTTTTCCGTGACCGACGATCCTTCACAATGCTCTGTCACTACGGGGGTACACTTTTTTGTTTGAGATTGTCATTCTTCTCGTATAATTTTTCTACGCTTTTTAAAAAGATATAATGCTGTATTGAGGTTTGAAGTGAGAGTTCTAAATCGCGAAAAGTATGTTTTAATTTTATATCTAAACTAGTAGTTCGCGCCGAACTGAGACCTCGCGACCCCTATATCTTCACAACCCCTGGACCGATTCAGATCATATTCGAACTTAAAAATTGTATTGAAATGAACTACTTGACTACAAAATTTCATGAAGATCGGATCAACGGTTCGCAAGTTATCATCGGACAAATATACATACAAATACTTCGCTCGGTCAAAAAAAACATCGATTGGCCTTTTACGACAGCGGCTACAATTCACTGATTTATGATATTAGTGTCATATGATATTTTTCAGGGACAAGGAAATAGATGAAGAGATCGAGAGGCAGAAGCGGAAAAAGAAGAACACGTCATCAGGGGTAGGACCACTGCCTGCACCATCCACCAGCGATAAGAAGCACAATGTAAGTTGAATCTTAGTCACAATATTTGCTGGCATCAGTTCGGCATTTGTAGTTTCATTGGGTCATATCAAAACATCATCATCATCAGCTAGAAGATCTCCACTGCAACGCGCTACTTGCATCAATCGGCTGCCCGCGACTTTCACAATGTCACCTGTCCACATAGTGGGATGCCTGCCTAAGCCGCGTCATCCAGTTCGTGGTCGTCACTCAAGAACCTTTCTTCCCCATCGGCTAATGGTTCTTCGAATAACCAGGTTTTTATGTAAACAGAAATATTGGAAAAATCAACTTATAAATATGTGTCATTTTCAGAAATCCGACGTGATCCCAAGCATACCCAAGCCGAAATCTTCAGTCAGTCCCAAACTCGGGCGCAACACGCCTCCCACCGAGGTCAAACCGTCCAACGGCGCAGCAGATCTACTGGGCCTAGACACCTCTAAAACAGACAGGCCAAGCGACGATATTTTCTCCAGCTTCTTCTCAGCACCTCAAGAGAAACCCGTAGAACCGCCAAAAGAGGAACAGAAACCCGATCTCAAGACAGAAGAGGAAAATTTCTTCAAACAAGCCGCCCCGACGAAAAAGGAAAAATCTAAACTGACAAAAGATAGCATATTAGCGCTTTACAGTCAAACCCCGTCGACTAACTTCAGTCAGAGTGTGCAAAAGTCGTTTCAAACTCAAACTGGATCATTCCAAAATCCGGCTCAAACTGGATCGTTCCAAAATCCATCTCAAACGGGATCGTTCCAAAGTCCAGCTCAAACTGGTTCGTTCCAAAATCTAGCCCAAGCTGGCTCGTTCCAAAATCCAGCCCAAGCTGGCTCGATCCAAAATCAACAAAACTCGTACCAGTTTGGAGCGTTCCAACAGCAGTCTGGGTATAGTAGCTTGGGGAATGTTGCGCAAAATGGGATGCAATACAATCAGTTCCAATTGGGTAGTCAGTACCAGCAGCCGTTCGCATCTGGCTTACAGCAACCGATCCAAAACCAACAGTTTGCTAGCAATCAATTTTTCAACCAACCACCTGCGCAGGCCCTACCACAGCAGTTTGCTAGCTTAAACTTAGCACAGAGTATTCCAAACGCGTTCGCACAACCTAACACCAATGTTGCCAGCAACTCGACTTGGCAGTAAACGTGTTAACACTAGTATTTTTATTTACTTAATTCCACGGTTGTATATTTTTGAAAGAGCGCACGTTAACAATTTTGGGGGTTTGCGGGTAGGTCAAGATCGACAAGTCGGAGCCAATCAGGGCTTGACTTTAAAATTTAGCCAATCAGGCGTCGGATAGCACAGGCATGCGCACTAGCCGATTCCTGATTGGCTTCATTGAAACCCGGTATATAACCCTCATGAGCGCTTTTGCGTTCCTGTTTAAAATAAGTATCTATCTATTTGAAAGTGTGGCATATAAATAATAGTTATTATGTTATAATTTAGATCACTGGCGCGAAGAAAGAAGGGGAGATATATAAAGGCATTCAAATTTGAATTCTATATCGTGTAACGTACAGCAGAATTTCAAATGGCAAACATCGAAAGTCTCTTTGCCGTTTTATTTTTATTTTTTCGTCACAAAATTCGACAGTGCAGATCACGATTTGGGATTCGAAACTCACTGGTGCTGGCATTAAAAAATTACCCAATGTGGTTGACAGTAATTTATCATCTCTATTTCTTTCCGGTCTTGTGTCTTGTTACAGAGCGACCAACTTATCAAAGAATCAAAAGGCAGGCACTATATGTACTCTCTGTATGTGCTATATGTACAAAACTGGCAGCTTTTTGTTTAAAATTATTAGTTCCATCGTTTGGTAACCTCTATAGATAACTTGGTAAGGTAAGGTTGTGACGTCGGTTACGGTTACATTACATACTTATTCGCGAAAAAAAAAACAACTAGCGGAGGTGAGCGGGATATTGATTGCTCATTGGTCCGCTCAAGGTCACGACTGCGATACTGGCGAGCCATTGGTAGGGTAATTTTTATGCCAATGTGTTGACTGAAAGTTTTCGTATTTTATGCAAATGACGCCACATTCCACGCTTGTCAAAGTTCAATGCAACTCAGAATTTGCAATTATACAAAACAGCGCGGCAATACACTGCGCTTGTCAACATGAGATATAAGGTATCTATGGGGGTGTCATCGTTGGTCATAGCATACGTTCAGTTTTCATCTGCTATACATTTAAACATAAATCTATTTTATTTAGCTATTTATAAACGTGATATAATAATTTTTATATTTATTGAATTACTTATGTATGTATTGAATAATTCAATCATTTATTATAGTATTTAGCACTTTAATTAAATTTAATTTAGCACATGTGAATTAAATTAATTTTATTTTGAGATTTATTTTTATTTTAATGTGGGTCACAAAAGTACTCTTTTATTTGTAGGAAAACATTTTGATTATTTTGTATTGGCTTGTTTAATTGAAATATAATGTAACTTTTTAGGTAGTGTGCAAATTTTGATCACGCAATCAGTATCGTTAATAAAACATATTTAACTAATTAAAAATATATTTGTTTTGCATTTATTAATTTATTGACCACGAAATGTCAGAAAACCTATAATACAATAATTACCTACTTGCTTCTCGCTGTAGCGAGCGAGAAGTAGCGATGCAGTCACCTACACGTATCGTAGGTGTTCGTAGTACAATCACGAATAGAGTGACCATGACTACAGCTCTTGTTGTAGGTACTTTAATTTGAAGTTATTTCAATGTTTTTTTGGGTAAAACCAAAAAATACGCATCCTTTATTTTCTAGAAATCTTTAAGTACACAAAATTTGCGCACTACTTAAAAGTTACCCTGTATGTACAGGGCTCGCCGCGTAAGTTATTAACTGCTATAAATTTAATGTGAAATGTCCTTTATCTAGGCGCGACCGTGAACCTTATCGCGCGGCGATACGATTTGCGGTCGCGCAGCATCGGCGGCTGAACCTGACACTCGAGCACTTCTCGGCCGTGGTGATTACACCTACAAACATACAAAGTTTACCTCTATGTTACTAGTAGCTTGCCCGGACGTATAGTAATTTCAACACCCCATTTCGCCTTTTTAGGGGTTGGTTTTCGAAAAATCTTGAGACATACATTCATTACATTCAGTTCGTTTCATTCAGTATATAAACCAGTGTTTCGGTGGCATAGCTAGTCAATAGTTTTATTTGCAAAGTCAAAGTTATTTATTGGTAAATATTCATCTACAAGTCAAATCTACAATCTACAAGTCCATACAAACTTTAACCCCTTTCTAGGTGGAATTTCGCAAAATCTGTTCTTAAACACTGTTTTAGTTTTAGACTTTCGTGGTGGCTTACTACATTACATTACTCGCGGGATATTTACCACGATTTTTATCGTATACCCAGGATGGTAAAGGAAGCGATTGCAATCTCGATATACCGAAGTTTCATTCGAGGTGATGGATTTCAACTCGCCAGTGCGTGGAATCCAGTTAGGTGGCCTGATAAGTAAAAGTACGTGTCCACTATGTGACCAAAATACAATACGTAGTGATACTGTGAGTGTATTGTCGGGACTTGCAATCGAGTTCTAGTACCAGTGGTACCCGTAGCAAAAGACTGAGAAAGGGGGTAGATCGGTTTAGAGCAAAAGAAACAAACTATTAAGGTTATAGCTTCTCCCTTTCGCTTCCCCAGAAACTTATATATAGCCATCTCTATCAAGCGATGTCGGGTCGGGCCATGTGTAGACACCCTAACTTTTTATCATCCATTCGCATTTTCAGTCTACTCGTGAACAACGGGCTTATCCCGTAACTCTGAAAGCGATAGCGAGAGTTGCGCAAGCAGGACCGCGTATAGTGCGACTAAGTTGGTACGAGCGAGATGGCATGCTCTCGCAATCTGAATCACGAACGTTTCAAAGTTAGAGGATAAGCCCGCATGGCGCATGCAACTGGGACCCTATTCCTGTGCGCTCGAGATTATCTCGGTCACTGTCTCTCTAATTTAGAATTTAATGGGAGTGAGAGTGACCGAGACAATCTCGAGCGCACAGGAATAGGGTCCCTGTGCCGAAATATCGGGAACTGAACAAAATAGAGATCGTGGTAAATTTCCCGTGAGTACTAATAAATCCGTAAATCAGTTATTATTCACTTAGGCCATATGAAGAATATTTGATCCGATTTACATCGAGGTTATATTACATACAATATTATATATACATAATGTTCGATCTGTGCGTGTCCTAGAAAAGGGCTTGTTCTTTTACATGTGATTACTTTTACAAATGATTATAATAATGGATATATTTATATCATTTGAATTGCATAATTAGTTGCGAGATTTATAGCGGTTAATTTACTTGGCGAGTGTTTCTCGTTCAATCCAGTATTCTTGACCAAATCTTGGAGCTTGGAGATGTCTTTTAATTTTCATGAGTCTCTTACCCTATTACCGATGTCCCTCGTAAAGCATCACTAAAGGGATAAGACAACTCCAAGAGTAGTACATTGAGTAGTACCAACGGCAAAATTAAACGAACTCACTCGATAAAAAAAAAATTATATATTTTTATCTAAAAGATATTATATTCAATCACTGCAATTAGTTTTGGAATACGCGAATAATGCACTAGTTTTTCGGAAAATTACAAACTAAACCTACAACATAAAGAAAATGTATATGAAAAAAGTAATTAAATATTTCAGTCTTATGATCGCATAACTTCTATACATAAAAAAACTTCCGTTCGTATATACTTAGGTATCAACAGCAAAATTTATATAAAAAATCAAGGATCATCACATCAAGGACGTTTGCAGGATGAAGTTTCTATTTACGGCCGATCGGGCCGACCGCTTTCGAAACAATTTTTACCCGACTGCCCGAGAAGGAGGGTAATGTTTTTAATTCATTTTCTGTCTACGAAAGTTTTTTCGATATAAGTTAAGCTGTTCTGCGATCAATATAACTCCGTACTTAAAAGAGACATAATCTTGTACTTACATACTAATTCAGTGTTTATTTTGAAAAGGCTCGTCAGATATAGGTTTTTGACGAAGTCTCGTCGTCCGTTTTGGTGTATTTCGTTCTAAAGTGGATGAGTGAGTTTCAAACATGATATGGTTCGTAGGGCCAGTCATATTGGCTTGGCGCCTTGGACTGACCTGTATTTCTGTTTACGACTAATAAAGGATACCTTAATGTCAATGGAATAGTTTGATTTTAATTTTCTACCCTTTGCGTCTGTAGACCAATAACATGTTTTTATACATCCACGTCGCTTTTGAGCTCAGAATCACGTACACATTTAGGTGCGGAGACCTTACGCGCGGTTTTATCTTTGGCCGGGATACTCCCCACTCATTGCAGGCGTGAATTGTTTCGTGGAGCCGCTACATCTCTAACTTAGCGAGTGCGAAACTGGCACGCTCGCCTTCTCGCTCACTTTGCATGTGTAGTTACAATTCGCTGTAAGTAGGTACTGAAGATTTACGGACTGTGTCTTTAAACGGCGAACATTTTCTAGGATATAGTTTTACTCATCATTATGATCAACTTTTACTATAGGATCAACAAAATCGCGATAAAAATATATTTTAAAAATTCATTCAATCTTGTAGAAATGTTTGGGATTGATGGTTTCAGTGTTAATCCCTGTTAATCCCATACACATCCCATAGTAAAAGTTGGTCATAATGATGAGTACAACACAAGCGCTTTCTAGCACAAAAGCATACTTTAGTTTAGTCTAAAAGAGATGATAAAAGCTGCAAAGCAAAGCCTATTGTATAATATTGTCAAAGACATACAGTTTATAAGGAGAATTCTGTGAATATTGTTTAAAGATTTTTTCCCCATTTAACGTCATTTTAAACAGCGCCTTCATAGGCTTCTGCGTTTAACGGAACGTAATTTAAAAAAAGAAAAAGTTGTGTTTGCCGAACTACGTTAATATATTTTTTTAGTTAAAGTGATAACCCCTATGAAAAAAATCTAATTGGCTACAATGGATTATGGGTGAGTGAAACTTAAGAACCTATCTAATTAACTAAGTTATAATATGCTAATACTGTTAATTAATTACCGAGCTTTTGTTTTGGCGCCAGAGCCTAGCGGGCGGCCATATTGCGAGAAACAGCTGTTGGTCGTGTTGCGTGCGCTCCGTTGTTTTTATAATTTATTTTCGATAAAAAAATGTTTCGAAACTCGTGTACACGTTATAAACAATGGTAATAGTGTGTGAACATTATGTCTTAATAAAAAACTGGTGAAATATTAACCTCGGGATGTGCTTTTAAACGCTTCACTATGGCTAGTGTAATGCAGGATTACGAAGACGTTCCCGCGGAAGAATTGGAATATCAAGCGAAATGGAGCAGGTTTTCTGACTGGTTGCACTGCATATGTGTCGTGACCTTCGATTTGGAGCTCGGGCAAGCGATGGAAAGCGTATATCCGCCTGGGGTAAAGTTGACTGATCAAGAGAAATGCAATATTTGCTACCTAGCGTTCCCCGATTCTAATTCCGGATGCATGGGCGACACGCAATTTCACGTGCGGCTACGGTCAAGGACGTCGTTAAGTCGACGACAAATCATGTACAATGAAGATGGTGTGCCTACGTTACGCGCTGATTCGTCGCACTACTGGGGCTTCGTGTACTTCAGACAGGTCAAAGATCCCTCCCTACCGCGAGGTTACTTCCAAAAAAGCATAATTTTATTAACGCGCCTGCCGTTCATCAACCTGTTTTACAAGGTAATTCAGTTGATAGCTCCAAAACATTTCGAGGAAGGCGAGAGCAGTTTGGAAGCTGCTTGCCATGATATTAACAGGTGGCCGGTCCTAGACGCCGGACAGAACTTTCTCCTGCCAGTTTTGGGTACAGTATTCCAGTCATATATTCCAAATCACCAGACGGGAAAGATCACAAGGTCAGATATAGCAAAGCCAGTGCACTCGCACAATGTCCCTCACATATTGGCGTCCATACAGGATGTTAACGTATTTGACGCGCTATCGAGTGTAATATCGCATTTACACTTGTTGTGGGAGCTTGTATTGACAGCAGAGCCTATTGTAGTTATGGCCAGTTCACCGACAGAATGCTCAGCGTTGGTGCAAGCTTTGACAAACTTGATTCAGCCGCTCCCTTACGCCGCTGAGTACCGTCCTTATTTCACAATACATGATAGTGAATTCAAAGAATTCACGAGGAAGCAATTCAACCCGCCTTGCGTAATTTTAGGCGTGACCAATCCATTCTTTACGAAAACATTGCAACACTGGCCACATACAATAAAACTCGGCGATGCTACATCAATAAAAACAAAACTAAGAAAAGTCGGAAATTTAAAGCTTCTGGACACTGCTCCGGGAGTCTATACCCAGCACAAAGCATTCCTAGAAAAAGATAAAGCTATAATAAAAAAGCTTCACAATGGAATTAGGACAGACCGTCCATCTGAAGTGCAGACTGCAATGGTAAAAAGACATTTACTAGAACTGACTCAAAGTTTCATGATTCCCTTAGAAAGATACATGGCGTCACTAATGCCATTACAGAAGAACATTTCTCCGTTTAGATCTCCCCCTGTGCCAAACCCGTTTAACCCTGAGGACTTCTTTGCTTCTCTTCAGCAATCAGGACCACAACTGACTACGGGCATAAAAGGAGACTGGATAGGCTTGTATAGAAATTTCTTTAGAACCCCAAATTTTAGCGCGTGGTTTCACGAAAGGCACAACAACTTAACAAACAAACTCCACGCTTTACAGCTAGAAGCACTTGCTGAGAGTGACTTAAAGAAATGGTCAGTTGGAAAGAAGGAAGTAGAAATAGTGGATATGGTGTTAAAATTACGTGAAGTGTTGAAAAGTAACCCCCCAGTGGCAGATAATACTCGGACATTGCTTGCGAGGCGTTTGGACGACCTCAACTGTGTCCTGCCAGATGATATGAAGTCTATACTGAATGCGGCTTCGTGACATCAGCACTGCTGCACCTCAAAGCTGAGAGGTTGCAGCGATGACTGCAAAATTCAGTTTGCATTTGACCCTATTCCTTGCATGTAAAGGATAGAGCTGACTAAGAGAGGACCTATTTCACTGCTATATATATATTTATTTTTATTTAATTTTTACTAACTGCTGATAAGTAAGTAGATAATATTTTTTATACTACTTTCTCGTCTATCTGTTTAAATAAGGGAGACTGTCGTATAAATATGCTGGTAGAAAAAAATATGAAAATACATTGTTAACGCACTGAGCGAACAGAAAAGTATATGAAAATCCATTGTTTAACACTGTATTATTATTTTTTTATGTCATATCTGTAGGTCTGTAATAATGCCAAAAAAAAACAAAAAGGTTTTATCACAAAGTCCGTAAAATAGTACTGGCCACTAACACTTATCCAGAAGGTAGTGAAATGGAATTAATCTAGTTTATTTGTTATTATTAAGAGGCACACAATTGCCTATACCATGATAATACTGTCTAATTACGTAACACCAAGTTCGTTGAGCTACAAATGACTTGACCATGTTTTTGTGTCTTACAAACCATAGCTCATTCACAAAGCACTTTCGCAATGTGACCTTCAAAAGTGTTTCATACAAAAGAAATTGTATTCAAGGCTTTGTTTACAACACGGATTTGGCGTGCATGAAATATAGTGCAGTAGGTAGATTATATTTAATGAAAGATACATAGATAATTTAGTTTTTGTGTAATTATAAAATGTATAGATACTTAGTATAATACTATAAAGACGCGCCTCGCTCTTCCTCCAAATAGCTTCCAAGTGTGTGCAGTAATCATCATCATCATCAATCAGCCCGTAATCGCAAGCTCAACCCGGTCCTAGACATAACCTATGCCCACAGATCCTATGCCAAACTTGTTCTGGTTCTATCCGCAATATATACATTTGTATGCCTTAACTACCTAGCTGATGCGCGCGAGTTGATACGCGGCCTTAGGGCTCTGGGGCCTTATCCCGTAACTCTGGTGGCGATGGTCTTCGTTTGCTATCCTGCTCGCTCGCATGGTGCGAAGAAGTTGGCGCGCGTGGGACGGCACGCGATGACCACTGCCACCAGAGCTACGGGATAAGGCCCCTGGACAGAGGCTCGATCTTCACCTAAGACAAAGTAAAAATTACGAACTTCCATACAAGCTTTTGACCCCTAATTAATCTCATAAAAAATCCTTAGTGCTGTGTAAGAAGTTTATGTGTACGATTTCATGCTTCTAGTCTAGACCCAGTCTAGCTTCGAGCTCTGCATAAGAATGGCGCGACCTTAACCTTAAGTAGAACACGATTCAATAGAATATTTCGTTATGCCTAAAAATTCAGCCTCATAGATCAGACATGAAAAGCAATAAACAAACAGTATAATGACACTATTGAGCTACAATTTGCAGCTCAATGTGACACACATTACACAACACAAAACAAGGAAAATTACTTGTTTTGAACAATAGTTTGATTCTCGGAACGTTGTGGTTCAGGAAACAATGGCAAGAAAGTTTTCGCGTAGAGTAAGAAGAAGATTTTCCTAACTTTGTGATGAAATTAATGTTTCGTTGGTAGTCTGATAACACCCCCTAAATCGTAACAAAATCTTTTGTTTTTGGTGTCAATGGGTTTGATGAACCATAATTTATGCCGCTATGTTTTGTTTTTTCAAAATGTGTTTATGGTATTCTAATAACAACTACTTTTCTTCGTCTTATTTTCGACGTAAAAAAATTGTCAGTAAGTGCCTATAACAATGAAGATATAGCATAATTAAAAAAAAAAACACAAGCATATTTTTCACCGTGCAAACATCATATAAAAAACCATCGAAATCGGATAACATTTAGGGGTGGGTATCAGACTACGCTTTTTGTACGAACAAAAAGCTGGTATACTCTATTTTTAATTTAATAAAATATAACAATATATTATGTGCCAGCGTCCATAAAATCGCCGTGCGTTCTAAAAATTGCGATGAGTCTGGTAGTTATTTATTTTGTGACATAAGAAAGTGGGATGAGTATCAGAGAACAGTTTTATTAGCCCATTTTTATCTGCAATTCTGCACTATCATCGGAAATATTGAGGATGCGTCGAATATTTGCTATAGATAAGCTACATTACCGATAGATATTATTACACTCGAGTCGATTATTATTTACTTTAGTACTGTATAAATACTTATATTAAACGATAGATAACGATTACACGATTTGTCAGTTACGTTGAGAGCAAGCGAAATGTGCCCGTTTAGTTTCGGGGTTGTAGAACGCGCTTGAAAACCGAAAATACGCTAAACTAAACCGAAAGTATGCTAAACAAAACCGAAAGTACGCTAAAAAAAATCGAAAGTACGCTAAAAAAACCGAAAGTACGCTAAACAAAACCGAAAGTATGCTAAACAAAACCGAAAGTACGCTAAACAAAACCAAAAGAACGCAAAACAAAACCGCAAGTGATTTTCTGTTTGGATGGCGTTCGATAACTGCTCGGATTTGGGTTTTGTGTAAAGCGACACAAAATCGAAAGTTAGTTTTATGGCGTTCGATAAAAAACTTCGGTTACTTAATTATGCTATATGTTTTGATTATTTATGTCGTGTACCTTAAAAAAACATGACATAATAATCACAGATTGTTTAGAGTAAACTTATTGATAAAGAATGTAACAATGTGAAAAATATCTGTACTGTGTTAAAATTTAAGCCTTAGTAAATAGTTAAAAATAACTAGATAATAATAATTACTAATTATTATGTTAATGATAAAAGATAACTATGTCAAATTCTTAGATTAAGCAAATACAACATCTGTCGACTTATTTCCTTTTAAGATCAGGAAACCGATTTTCGTTTTCGCTCACACATTCAATATTTTTAATGATATTAAATCACTGAGGGCGATAATGGCGTTGATTCTGTGGTATCCACTCGATAAACTAAACCAATACCAAAAAACTTAACTTATTTGCATCTCTTTTCATTTTAATTTATGAGAAAATAATGGTAATCATTTTAGAGAAACTAAATTTGTTACATATGCTAAATAAATATGTTGATACATGAGAATCGACGTCATTAATTTTTTTGTAACATTTTATGTGTCCTAAACTAATTCTTATGTTGATTTTAGAAGTTTTCATTGACTTATATTCATATAACTTGTCGTTTACGACCAGATTTTTTATTGCTCTTTTATTATAATATACTAGCGACTCGCCCCGGCTTCGCACGGGTCACATCATTACAGGATCACCCGCTGGGCTAATATGAAGATTCCCTAAAAAAATCGTTAAAATAGGTCCGGCCGTTTTGGAGTCTATTGGGAACATACATACATCTTCTTTTGTATATTAAGATGTAATGTTTCAATACAATCGAAAATTTCAGTAAATATATTTATTAAATGTTATAATTGTTATAAAGAAAATGTTCAAAAAATGATTTTGAATGTCACCCGCACTAATTTTACATACTTGAAAAAAAAATGCGAATGAGAGAGCGCGTATTGTGTCAAAGCATACGAAAAACACCCGTTCTCGCACGCACAATCAACAGTTTTATTTTTATAAAATTACTAAAGGGGACCATTTACCAAGGTTTCCTTTAATTGAGCAATAGAAAAACATGTTTTCGTTTGCCGAAACCTTGCATGAGTCAACATGAGATGTATAAGATATTATGTTATATAGAAGAAAGTGTTGCAAAAAGATTTTTCAGTATCAAGTAATTTCAAATAAATAAATAAAAATGTTAATTGTGCGAGCGACAGAGCGTGTATTACGTAAACGCATCCGTAAAACTTGAAGTGTAAAACGCAGGAAAAGCGCGCCATTAGCTGCCTCATCCATTCAGTATAGTTTTACCCAACTAATAATTCTGATCGGCAGTTTTCGTTTGCCCAGAAAAGCGCAGACCGGTTTCCGACAGTATCCGAGCGTGTAAATAATCTATATTGAACTTTATTTGCAAGCGTAAATGGCAGAGTATTGCTTACTATGCATTCTTAGCTGTGTCTCGCTTACGCATAATGGCGCACGGGCGGCCTGATTTTGCCGCGAAATCGATCGACCAATAACAGCGCAAGATTTTAGCGCGCGTTGTGCTCTTCTTTGCCATTGGTAGATATAAGTTTTTTTTTAGGCCCTTGGTGGCAAACTAGTAGACGGGCCGCCTGATGGTAAGTGATCACCATCGCCTATGGATACCTGTAACACCAGTTTCCCGCGTTACTAAAATTAGTCTACTGTGCAGGTACATCGGGAGAAATTATTATTAGGTATGAAAAACTGTAGACTACAGGACTATAGATATTTTTGATAGATTGGTGTAGAATCTCCTACATAATATCTAAATTATCTATGATATGATCATTATCGCTGTTATTATTATCTATAAAATTATCCTGAATAATCCATCCATAATTTGTTTGTAATTGCTACTTGTATTATTGATTGTATAATGTACATACGGGCAAGATAAATTTTATGTTATCGTTCAATACACCTATATTGTTTTACTATAAAAACTGACGTGGTTTTGATACATTTTGTTTAAATCACCGAATGTGATCGAAACTATAGTCGGAATAACCGACTCAATTTAAAGTGAATATTCCCGTATTATTAAAACAAAATGCACCTATAATGTATTGTAATTTAGGTGTGTTTAACACGTTAAAGTGCAACGTTTCGTTCAGCGCGTCAAATTCAGATTTTCTTGCGTTTTTTGTCAATTAGAGTTCAATTACTCATAGTGGATTCATGAAAACAATTTTCTCCTAATAAATAGGCTGTGTCAAGAAATGACACCAGCCAAAAAAATCAAGGTGAAAGCTAGTTTATATGCATTTGTCACTAAACCAGAAACCAAGACGAACATTAACTTATTGCCACTTGTAGTTAACCAATGTTATCTAGGTGAACATTTTAGCATACATCCTATTTATTAGTGCAAAATTGGTTCCAATAAATGTACTATGATTAAGCTGTAATTGACAAAAAACGCAAGAAAATTAGATTTTGGCGCGCTGACCGAAACGTTGCACCTAAACTTATTGTAAAAGACTTGCCCCGGAACAATCAAACGTTTGTTAACTTTGGCAACAGATTACTTCTAATATTGCCTTTGTCTGGCACTAAACAAATGACAAAGACAGCAATAGAATTAATCTGTCGTCAAAGTTAACAAACGTTTCAGTATTCGGGGGTTAGCCACATAGAAGTCAGTCGCGCCGACGAAGCCCGCTCCGCCGCGCAATGCAATGAATGAATTCCAAAAAAAAAACCGGGAATACGCTTATCTGAGCGCTTATCAATGAGCTAATTGATATGGTTCAAATAGGTCGATGGTTCGAGAAAGAGGTTTTATTTCCCAAGTTCGCCACCAAAATATTTTTCGAAGGTCTGCTTGGTCGAATTCGATGTTATTAGTTTGAAGCATTATAGAGCATAATATCGGGAAAATAAAGTTTTTTTTCTCAATTTGTAGATACGTAGGTTTCGTAAAAAGTATAGGTACCTACCGTGTTATCTCCAGTGTGTCTGTCTTCAAAACTAATAACAAATAATCACAATGAACGTAGTTATACAATAACGGTCGTATTTATATAGGTAGAGATAATTTTGCGTAATATTTTCCATAAGTATTTAGATTTGTGGTTTTTTTCTGCAACTGAATGACGAGAAGATCAAGTCGCCCGTGAAATAGTAAGCGTGGCGCTTGCTCATTACAGCACAGTGCTACCCAGAATTTTGAACTTCAACAGTTCAAGACCAATCACGGCAAAGCACTGCGCTGGTCTCCCCGGCTGGAGATTTAAATATCTTTGATTAGATGTTAAGGTGCAACGTTTCGCTCGGCGCGCGAAATTCAAATTTTCTTGCGTTTTATGTGAATTACAGCTTAATTACTCATCGTAGGTTCATGAAAACTAATTTTGCGATAATAAATAGATTGTTTCAAGAAATTAAACCAACCAGAAATTCAAGTTGAAAGCTAGTATAAGTACATTTCCCACTAAACCAAAAACCAAGATGAAAATCAGCTTATTGAAATTTGTAGCTAAACCAATGTTATCTAGGTAATCATTTTACCCGTAATATCTTAAAAAAACTTATTTATTGGCGCAAAATTGGTTTCGATAAATCCACGATGAGTAATTAAGCTGTAATTGACAAAAAACGCAAGAAAATTTGAATTTCGCGCGACGAGTGAAACGTTGCACCTTAAATATCTTTGTGCCCATTAATTTATCTTTCTGTTGAGGGTACATATTCTTAAATGATGAGTACAATGCCACGCTTGAAAATGTTCGTTGTCAAACCGAACTCACAGTATAAAGTGATCAAATAGAGGAAAGTCAACCTAAAGTAATTTTCTAGGGGCAAATTAACCTAAGATTCTGATCTGACCCCATTTGGGAACAGGCAGGACGAGACAAATCAGACAACATATTTTTGCATGGAAGGCTTCAAGATTCAAGATATTTATTGCAGAATGTACGTGGAAACAGTTCTTAACAAATACAATTATGTACCATACAAACTACCTCCTTAAGAGGTGTGCAACAATATAAATACCAAACGTCTATCAGCTCAGTTCGGTCTAGAGCAGCTTCACCACTGTATGGATCGACCCTACTCGATATGTCTTATCTAGCGCATGGCAGAATGTTTGCATCGTTCTTGCCATTGTTCAAACATAAGTGCCAAACTACATTTCATGTGAATTATATTTTATTTTGTGTCGGTATGTTTAGGACATATTGAAAAATACTCTGCTGCATTGGGGTGCTGTTGCAGCCGGCGGCCTTATTATGGATTTCCGTTCGTGATCACGTGTCATCCCGCGCGCTCTCTAACTAGAATCATTGGTGCGAGCGGGATGACACGCAAGCACTATCATAATGGGAATCACGATCTGACATCCATAAGAACGCGGGTTCTAAAGAAGTGTAGAGGATAGCTAGACATAAATTTCATTGGAGTAAATGAAACAAACTATTAGGTTGTTTATTTTACCCCCGTGAAAATGAAGTCTTAACTACACATCGAATAAATCAGATTAGGCCCGTGTGGAGACACCTTCACAGCCCCATCGGTTCTGTTCGTCTTTGCCCTGACAGAATGCGCGGGATCTTAATAGTAGCGCGCCGGTGCCCTAGCACGTTGCCTCGATAAAACACCGCTTCTTTTTTTGTTAGGGAAGTTTGAGCTACATTGTGTAAGCCAAAGTAATTTTTAAATTCATCCACGAAGGTCGAAAATCCGCCGCCCAAAAAATTTGACACTTAAGCTTGCAGGATGTCTCTGACCTTTTTGAAATGAACAGGCACTTGTGGGCCGAAGCCCAACGCAACTCGTTTGCTTCGAGTGCTAACCTTGGCATTGGGACAATGGCATGGACCATTGTTCAAAAGCGTTTTGTTGTGGTACAAAGTACATAGGCATTATGAGATGATAGTGACATTGACTGGTATCTTTGTAACAGAGTTAGGGTGGTTTATAATATTTCGTTTTCGAGTTATGGTTATTACAATGCTATTGATGTTGAAAAATGAGACAATTATTTAGTGGCGTGATTTGTTTGTCAGCTTGCGCTCGGTCTTCCTCATAATAATGCTATTTAGCAAACAACATCGCTCAATTCCTTTGACACCTGTCAGATTGGGAGATATGACACCTGTCTTGCCAAATTTGATACCTATCTGCGAAAATGCCAAATTTCGACTCGAGCGGTGTCGTTTTCTAGCCGACGAAATGTATAATGACGTCGATTCTGTTGTGGCATTTCCTAAACTAATACAATAAAAAGTGACGTCGATAAGTTTATTCCTGTCAGATTTATTTAGTTTAGTGAGTGGTTCAACAGAATCGACACCACTTAAAGAGGAAAGCATTCGCCTCACACCTGCCACTCACGATATTGTTTAATACATACTAATATTTTTGTAAAGAATTTTGGCTGTTTGTGCTCAATATCCTATTCTCCACTACTGGTACGTAACATATCCCATCTTTTAATCCACATGTAAATAACTGACATTGTACAGATAAATGCACTGACATGTAAAATGATTAAAGCATTTAATTTTTCAAATAATTCGTTTTATTTAACACTTATGTAGAGTTGTGCCATTCCCGTACCGTTACGGAGAAATATCACGATAACAGGATTATTAATTTAAACATTAATAAGTTTATAAACACAGCACTAGTAAATCTACGCAAGCCATGGACATGGTTTCAACAATATCCATATGCGCTTGACAGATCCTTTGGCGATAAGAGCGTCCCACGCTTTACTGGAATCTCAATCAGATGAGTAAAATATAGAAATAAATAAAAGCTTGTAGTTCCCTTCATAAAGCTGAAAAATATTCAACTACTTTTCCACAAACATTCAAAGCTACTACAAAGTGCTCCATTAACTCACTCATTAGTAAGTAAAACAAAATATTTCTGAATTATCATGACCACGACCTTATGTAGTTCTGGTGGCGATGGTCTTCGTTTGCTATCCTGCTCTCTGGCATGGTGCAAGTAAGTTGGAGAGAGTGGGATGGCACACGATGACCATCGCGACCACAGTTAAATGATAAGGTTACAGTTGCCATAATCAGCACAGTCACACTGATGCAAAAAGAACACTTTAATTCCTAAAAAGGAAGACTAGTGAACTCTAAATAAAGAGCAATCTGCGTTCACAAATTGACAGAGAGCAATGCGTGGGACGCATCAATAACATAAAATAATTAAAAATTAACAGTCTATTCACATAATCCCTGGTTAGGCGGTAGTTGGATCACAATCTGTTGTATTTTGCTTTGCTCCATATGTTATCATTATCGGTTACTAAGGTGTATACTCCAGCTAGGGTGAGGCCTACGGCAGCTCCGAGGCCCACGGATCTAAGGCCAGAGGTGCTTTTGTAGATCATGCCAGTCGTGGCAGCGGCGATGAAGGTGTTGGCGGTGTCTTCCTTGTCTCGGATCCACGTGACACCGAGAGCTATGCAGGAGTAAAAGGATGCTATGATACCTAGGGTACAGCCAGTTGTGGTCCCTGAAAACATAAATATTTTTGTTATAATCAGTTCCTGTTACAGGCTTGCAAATAAATTGAGCTGCAAAACTATCATCATCATCAGCCAGAACTGTTGCACATAGGCTTCCTCTTTAAAGCACTTCACTGAATGACAATTTACCATTTGCATACACCAGTTAAATAAATAAATAAATAAATATCTGGGACATTATTGCACACACGGTCATCTGACCCCAAACTAAGCAAAGCTTGTAATATGGCTGCCAGAGACTGATATACGTACATAGATATTTTTTAAATACATACTTATATAGATAATAACACCCAGACATAGAACAAACACAAATATTAATCACATAAATGTTTGTCCTAGATGGGAATCGAACCCACACCCCCAAGCACAGAACGTAGGTTCATTACCAACTGAGCCAGCGGGGCAGTCAAGTTGCATTTGGTTTGTGTTGTATCTAAGATTTAATGTACACTAGACATTGTACTATTCGTTATTTTATATGTTAAAAAATTTAAAAATTGAAATATATTTGACAAACAGCTCACAGCAATACAATACAAAATTTCTTTATTTCCAACATTGACCTTAAGGTCCGAAGCCCACATATCTTTAAAGATATGTGGGCTTCGGATCTCTGAACTAAGCTAAAGCTTGTATTTCAGAGATTCGTGCCCCTGTTATGACGACCAGAAATAAATTATAAATGTGACAATTAATTAAAATTATTTAAAATACAATTTTTAAAGCTTCTTGTGTGGGTGTGGAGTGATTTATGAATGGGTGTGAGAATGTATGTGTTTGTGTATCATCTCTGCGATACACAGCAGGGATAAGTATATTTCAATCTTTCCCATAATTCCTACTGGTGGGCCAAACTTTACAGGCATTTAAAAATGACTCGTCTCTTGACAGTATAAAAGTTTATTTTCTTCTTATAAACTACTAGCTGTTATCTGTGACTTTGTTCATGTGGAACTACAAAAATGTTGTCTATGTCCGTCTCCGACCCTTAAGCTATATCTATGCAAAAATTCAGATCCATTCAGCCGGTTTAGCCATGATAATGCGTCAAACACCCAGAAAGAGAGACAGGTAGATGTTTGTATGCTCATTGGGAGCCTCATACTTGTAGGGTCACCAGATAAAACCATGGCAGGCCCGTAACAATGAGTTCTTTGGAACTTATGCATGGATATACATGCTTATGCATGGCTTTTCGGTGAAGAAAAACATAGTGAGGAATCCTACACATTTCCAGAGAAGAAATTCAATGGCATATATATCTGAATCCTCCAACCTGCACTGGCCTAGGGTGGTAGATATAGCCTAATCACCCTTCGAGGGCACACTGATATTCCAGCAGTGGGATGTCAAAGAGCTGATGCAGGATATATTGAATATATCCTTGCAAGGCCATGGCAGGCTGCTTCTTCTTTATATACAGTACCCACCTTGTTTCATGATGTAGTTGACAACCTGTGTCCTTCTCACTTTGCCCGTTTGTCCTGCCAGGGTGGTCGCTCGCAAGCCTTTATATAGGCCAGCCATGCCTCCCAAACCTGGAAATAGTTTAAAACTAATGATTATTTTGACATATTTCGTAACCACCATATAAAAAAAAAAAAAAAAAAAAATTAAAAAAAAAATCTAAATCTAATTTTTCTAGTCTTTTAAATAAATTTACTAGTATATATACCAAGTAAAAACCATATCCATAAGTTAAGTTTTCTATGCTGGTCTTTGCTAGAATTTCTAATGTAATAGTATTTTTTTATAAAATATATTTTTGCCTATTTATATAACTGTGCTGTTGCTCTTAAATAAAAAATATTTATAGACATATTTTTAAAAAAAAACATGTCTGTTGTTATATGTATTTTCTCAAACCAGCAAATATTATACCAAGTACATTTACACATTTTTAAAAACAAAATGTTGGGTTAATCCTCCTATAATCCGGTCCGCGGGATACAGCTAGTCAACAATATTTGGGAATAAATATTATTTTCTGGGACATTTGCCAACTATCTCATGTTAGATAGAACCTGATGATGTTAGATGCTCTGTTCTAACAATAAGTGGTCGATAACGATTTTGTAATTTTCTACGGCCTTAATGAGTTCCATATCATTAGTTTTAATACTGCAATAACTACTGAGTGTTATGTAAAGATTTTAGAGGTTATGCTGATCACTATCACTAAAAGGTACCTGAGCCTGTCATGAAAGAGGTTCCAATGATGGGTAGGGCTACATTCGACCTTCTGGCGGTAGATGCCATGTGACTATCATCAGGGTATAGGAATTCTGGCTGCATTTTCGGTATGACATGGGGATCGAAGTTGAGGTACGGAGACAGGCTCGCTCCACCTTGTGTGGGCTTCTCCTCGGGTTTGTTCAGCGACAGAATATCACCAAACAACGACATTTTCGGTTTTTTGTACTATGCCACTAAACTAAGTCTAAAAACGTGTTTCGGAATCACAAAGTGAATTTTATAGAAATCGTCAAAACTAAATCGAACTTTGGTCGAAAACGAAACGTCACGTCAATCAAGCTCAAACGTCAATGTCACGTCAACTACAATTGCCAAAATGGGAACCATAGATAAAAATAATGTTGCTATAACTATATAACTATTTTACCTCAAGATTAGACACTAGAGATTAGAAGAGTATATATATTGGATCACCAATCTAATTTCAAACCTTTTCATTATTATTCCAGAGAAACGCGAACGCCTGAAGAAGTGCGGAAAATAATAAAGACTGCTAAACTTCACGAGCCTGAACTTACGGAGACCACACAAATCCTGAGATTTCCTGGGCCCAGCCAACAAAATGATAACTTGCGACTGATGTTGTTAGATGATAATCTTCTAAAAGAAATTGAAGCTGGAAACAACCTAGTATTCAAAGGTATCTTGAACAATCTTAAATGTTTTCATAAAGTGCGACACGGCTTATATTGAACGTGGTTAAAAGTAGAACTACAGCTGTTAATTTTTTTTTTTTCGCGGTGGATACAAAATAGATATCATTCCTATATCAATGACTTCATTCTAATATAGCCAACAAGGATTTATTACTCGCGCTGCGAAAATAATTAAACTAAACATTTCCTGCTCTTCATAAATCACCCTTAAAGATAATTTTTCAGTATACCTAGACATTATGAAAATTACTAGCACCTTACTATTTATTTTACCATGCTTATTATTTTAGGTGACCTAGAAGAAAATGTAGTCCTCTGTACAAACAATAGGACCTACGATGTGAAAGAAGCAGAAACGTCTAACAGTCTTCTGCTCGTGCCTGAACTACTATTTGCCGCTGCTACAGGCCTCGACGAAACCATACAAAACAATTCGATGGACTCCGAGAACTCCTTCGAAAAATCCAACTCTAGTCTCAACAAATCCACAGAATCAGAGGAAGGAATTACGACGCCTAGAAAAATCGTACACAAGGAAATAGCTAACACGTTTTTTACATACTACGAGTTAAAGCCTTGCAAGCCCCGGCTATCCAAACTCGGAAAAATCTTCGAGCCTACCCTCTATCAAGGTCCAGAATTAGAATACGCGGTAGACAAGTCTAAGTTGCTAACGTACGAAGCAATTTTCGATCAGATTCAAGCATCTAGAGCAGAATTGGATGAAGAATTGATCAAAATTCAAGCAATAAAGATAGATGACTATTACAGAATACTTGAATTCGACTTTGAGTTTCGAGTTTTGTCGTACATGCTAGATCTTATTGAGGAGAATTCTTGGACTTTAGACAGGGTTTCAAAAGAATCTACTTTAGAAAGTTTGAAGGAACTAGTTCCTTTGTCGATTTTAGAAGCAATGTTTGGTTTTTACACGACAGGGACAGTTATAGAAGATGGGGTGCAGTATTATGAGTACAAGCAGGACAAAGTTTGTAGGTTTTTGGCTAGAGTGCTATTGAAGAGTGCTGGGAAATTCAATTTGGCGGAGTTTCTGCAAGCGTGGAGAGATTCAGTGCCTGAAGGAATGGTTACTAATGTAAGTTGATTAGCTGTAAGTCAAGAGACGAATTATGACTTTATTCTGTACGATTGAGCTATATTTAGACGTGGTCTTACGTGGACAAACTAAGGAACTAAGAATTGGGCGTGATACAATTTTATTTCAAATTTTGGAAGCAATGTACGCAGGATCGCAGAATGTTTACTAAGAAACCGTTTACTAAGGGGACGCCGCTGCCCGCCTTCTAATTTTTCAAACTTTATTAAACAGGTCTAATTTGTATTGCCTATCCACAGGAAGCCCTACTAGCCGGCATAGCGCTTATAGACAAGTCGAGTACTCCGCAAGTCGTATGGGGATTCTCTGAAAGCGATTTACCTGAGGACATTAACAATCGGTTCAAGGTGCTGTTCCAAACCAAGCCGAAGTGGACTGTCGACCAAATCTCGCCTTATATTGAGTAAGCACAATTCAGACATTATTTTATGTGGCATTGTCCTGCACTCGTCACTCTGAGAGCAGCAGCAAAGAATAAGCTAAGTTTTTCAACACCTAAGAATACGTTTTCTTTTAGATGTTACGCGACTGAAAAGCTAAACGTAAACGCGTTGCTGACGAAATATGCGAGAGCTTCAACTCAAGATGGGGTCAGGGTGTTCTCTGCTAAACATATGAAATAAACGGAAATTCCCGCCTCTGTTGGCTCAAAACTACATCCAATAATTTGTATTAAAACTTTTAAAAAGTATTGCCAGATAAAACAACCAGGCATAAGTCAAATAAACACATGTGAAGGTTTAAAATTTTTGTTTTATTTATTACTTTTATTTATACATCATCATTTTTATTTATAATCATTAAATCTTAAATTTTAAAATACACTTACACGTACAAAATTATCTAACACAGCCATTGTATTTTCAAAATATCAAAAATACACAATCATTTTCGTATGTCGGGTCCGTCGATAATCCGTCTAAAAAAAAATAACTAAAAACATCATAATATTAACTAAGCCTAGAAGGTATGGGAATGTTGATGATGACTTTTACTACACAGAAAACGTGGAACATATAAATTTTACGCCATGACCACTAATTAATGGTTGTAAAATAAACGTGGATTAACCTACTCCGAGATAACAATTTTAATTACAATTTATGATCTGAAAATTATTAAAAATCGCCCTTTAATGTTAGCGACCTTAGGAGTTTTGCGCTATGTATCTATCTTTGGTATGCTTAAGATTGTTTAATGTTTTTCCTGAGCGTGTCCAGTTCTTCCCACATTTCTTTCGGAAGGTCCTCGCCTACTTCTTCTGTGAAATACTTTTCGATTGCGTCGGCCTGTAAACAAAAAAAAAAGTTTTAATAAAAGTGCTTGAGTGCCAGGTCATCTTATTTGCTAACATAATCAGAGTTATACCTATTAAGAAATTGTCCCCTAAATAATCACGATCCAGTTTTACTGAGCTTAATAGTTACAATTTCGAAGTTATATATACACATAGAATTAAGGAGAAGATGGACACTTCTTATGTTGCTTATTCTATAACTTAGTTAAACTTCGATACCAAAACATTTTGTCGTTCGATTACATACCTCTTGCATCCAGAAGTCCTTAGGAATACTGAAGAGTGTCTTAATATCGACCGGTCCTAGGTTGTCCGTGTTCAGGGCTCCGTCCGAGGGCACGTTTCCGAGAGGAGTCTTCGTGTAGCAGGGCTCGTCGTCGCACCTACGGAGCACCCAGTCCAGCACGCGGGAGTTCTCGCCGAAGCCGGGCCAGAGGAATTTACCCTGGGGATAGAATAAAGATATAAGTCACACTTTGTCTAAAATAACCAATCTGTAGTGTCTTTCCGCTGCAACGTCGCGGCCAGTAAGAATAAGGATCAACTGTTTGTTTTTAACTTTATATTTATTTAAATTTGATTTGAGACGCTGATTTACGCCTGAATAAATCAACTAGGTACCTAAAGATATAAGTGACGTATAGATGATAAAAAAATATCTTTATTGTTCATACGAAAAATTACATACGATGAAACGATTTAGAACTTTACTCATCTAGTATTTGCTCGTCATTTCAATCGTATAAAAAGACTATTACAAGCTTAATTACTACCACAAATAAATAGTACTTGACAGAATTGTTGTCCCTAAAAGATTTGGGAGATAAAAATGACGAAATAAGCTTAGAACGGAGTCCAGAGAATTCGAGATGTCCATAAAGTAGAATCTCACTATTACATACTGATTAACAAAAACCCCTTACCTGGTCATTCTTCCGGAACCAGTTGACGTGGAAGATCTTGGGCATGTGCCGACCGGCGCGCGGCATCGACAGCCAGTGGGAGAGGTAGTCGCCGAAGTTGTACCCGAAGAACGGACGCATTGCGAACGGGTCGTGCATCACTACCTTACTCTGAGGATAAAACCAATGAAATACATTAACAGTTATTTTTGCTAAACAAAAAATTCTGCAACTGGCTAATCAAATCTATCGTAATAGATGAGGAAACTTCCATGGAGCGCTACCACATATTTGTCTCACAGCGCCCCGTTCGCGAGCCCCGGCGCTTATTATTATCAAGTCTCTTATCGTTTTGCTACCACATTGAATAAAAACTTTTAAAAAAAAAAGTGCTATTTAAGTACTTTAATTCAGCCGATCAAACTTTTTTAGACTAGAAAATTGATAACAGATTTTCTTCATTACTCAATTTAAAACAGATTTATGACAGACAGATACAACATACAGTTTTTGGAAATTCACATTATCTACAAAAACTTGCAAATGTGCGAGTAAGATAGATGTGATAGGACTATGTAGCTCTTAAAAATAATAAATCCATATTATCCAGAAGGCAATAAACGACTACTCACGGCGTGTTCAGCAGCCGCGGTGGCCTCGGATCTCATTGAAGCTCCCATAAACACGCCATGCTGCCAATCCCGTGCCTCCACGACAAGCGGTACTCCGGCCGGCCTTCGTCCTCCAAGCAGGATGGCGGATATTGGCACTCCTTCAGCGCTCTCCCACTCGTTGTCGATTATTGGGCACTGGCCTGCTGGTGTGCAGAACCTGTTCAAAAGAAACGTGGCTTGAAACAGTGTTTTATGCAAAAGAGGAATCCATCAGTAAATTCGCCGATTTGCCTGGAAGAGATCGCTTTTAGCGATAAGGCCGCCAGTTGTTACCCTAGTTTTTAGGCCTCTTTTTAGATGTATGTAAAATTTTGTGGGAACATTATAGAGTTTATCTATCTATCTAGATTTGGTAAAAATACGAGGCGAAAGAGGTTGTTCAAAGTTCTGTTATCATTTTTTTCTCAAGTGAAGGTTTTTTTTCAAGTTCTCTCTGTAGAGTAATAGAGGAACTATCCCTAGTACGAACGAAAGTTTTTTCGGTAGTAGTTATGCTATGGGTATCTACTGATTTATACGAGTGGCTATTTTGTTTTGTTCAGAAAAACCTGTGTCGTCCTTGCCAACTATCATCAGCTTGTAAATACGATAGTGGTCAGCAGATAAGTAAAGTTGTAAAAGTAAGTTTAAAAATAAATTGCGTCACCTAGTCAAACACAACAATATATTATAAAAGAAGTTAAGAAATTGTTAAACAATAATGTCAGTGATCAATCAAAGACTCCAGTAAATGGGTTAACTTTTTACACTAGGCAACATTAAAACCGGCAAAACTTAACCTTTTTTCATTAAAATGTACCAGACGCTGCAGTATATTTAGCCATTTTTTTCAACTGACTTAATCCAAGATCAAACTTCATGAATTAAGCTGAAACAAAACGTTACCTGGATTTTAAACTTAATACAATAAATTTATTTAGTCCCACACCCTCACCTGGAGTTAGGATGCGCAGCGGGGGTCTTCTTGTCTCCATCCCAGGGCTGTCCCTTCCAGTCTGTCAGCTGTCCGGGCGCGGAGCCCATCCCTTCCCACCACACGCCACCGTCCGCAGTTTCAGCCACGTTGGTGAACACGGTGTTGCGGAATACGGTCGCCATTGCAATCGGGTTCGTGGCTGCTGACGTTCCTATGAGAAGATTAAAAAAATGAAACAATTTCTATGACAGCTTCCCGCCATAATAATGTTTGTTACCCGACTGCCCAAGAAGGAGCTAGGGTAATGTTTGTGTGTACCTATATTACCTCCTATAGCCAAAACGGCTTGATCGAGATACTTGTTTGGATCATGAGGCATTTACCTTTAGGCAGGTACCTATTTTAGACATAATTTTGGCCCCATTTGACTCCCAACTTGGACTTGAATCTTAGCATTAAGCCGGGGTGTATGCTTAAACTGCGACCAGATCCAGAGGAGGACGGGCAGCAGCGTCCTCTTAGTAATCAGTGATCGTTCTGCGATCTCCAATCCGGACCCCACACTTTTTTGAGGGAAAAGCCGTTGTTCGGCAGTCGACGTTTTCTGGCTGATGGTAATGAATTGAAACGCAAACGAAAGATACCGAAATTTCAAAACACGAAAGTCCTCACCAGGTGCGACTCCAAAGAATCCGTTCTCGGGGTTAATAGCCCTCAGCACGCCGTTCTGGTCGAACTTCATCCAGGCGATGTCGTCACCGACGCACTCGACCTTGTACCCGGGTAAGGTGGGCGTCATCATCGCCAAGTTCGTTTTCCCGCACGCGGAGGGAAATGCGGCCGCGATGTAGCGCTTGCGCCCGCGCGGGTCCGTTATACCCACAATCTGGAATAATAATAACGAAGTATAAAACTGTACCTTCAATATTAAAATTCTCTAGCGTTTTCCGCTGCAATACCTACTTAAATGATTAATTAAGACTGATTTTACGATTTGCATAGATTTCAGCTTCCAAATAAACAGTGACAATGTTCATGAAGGCAGTAAACTCTTCGTCGTTACCTACCGGACTGAGATGTCGGTTTATCTCTCTGTTATAATGTAATTTGACAGTTTTATGTTAATTATTACCTTAGACTACTGGATTATGTTATAACTAGCATGCCCGCAGCCTTCGCTCGCAATGGCTAAAGTAAATGAAACACCCCATTTCACTTCTTTAGGTGTTGATTTTCGAAAAATCCTGAGACATGCCTTTCTTAATTTTGTAAGCTGAGTACACAAACCGAGTTTCATTGGCTTAGAAAGAAAAAAGTTTTTATTTCCATACAAACTTCGGGGCATCCCCCCAACTCCGCAAAATTACGCCTGATTCAATACTTCAACTAACAAATTATAGGTAGTTTTTAATTTCTATCTCATCACAATCTCACTATTCTCTCTGGGTATTTTACGTCTTCTATAAATCCTCGCCATCCTAAGGTAGCCTGTAAGAGATCGCTTTCAGCGATGTCGACAGTTGTTGCTCTAGTTTTAAACTTTATTCGAAGTATGTAAGACGGTGTAAACAAAAGCGTTTTTGCTTTTGTTTGTTTCTTCATTAAATTACATTAAATTCTCATTATTAGGCACATTACAATTTTTACGAGTAACTGAACCATCAAACATTTATGTGATGAATATTTGTGTTTGTTCTATGCCTGGGTGTTAATATCTATATAAGTATGTATTTAAAAATATCTATGTACGTATATCAGTTTCTGGCAGCCATATTACAAGCTTTGCTTAGTTTGGGGTCAGATGACCGTGTGTGCAAAAATGTCCCAGATATTTATTTATTTTATTTATTATCATCATTTACCAGAGGACCTCGACTTCTGAACAAAGGCTGATTGACCTACGTAATTATAGAACGCATTTTATGTTCCTTTAATTAAGTAAGTATTTATAAATAAAATATTGCAAAACCATTTTTCAATATCATAATTTTAAATTGTATTTTAATTAAACGGTAATAGCAAAGTAAAAAGTCGTTTATTTCATCTCTAGTTTTGATCGCAACCGCGTTTTGACGTGAGTATTCCCAAAACCACGTCGGCTATCATTTTTTTTATAATATTGAAAGTGCGAGCGAGAGAGAACGAAAATAGATTTATTTCTCAAAGGTTTCTAAAGAACTAAAGTAGAACCCAACTCACCAGCATATGCTCAGCGAGCCAGCCCTCCCGCCTCGCTATCACCGACCCGAGTCGCAGCGCGAAGCACTTCTTGCCCAGGAGGCTGTTCCCGCCGTAGCCGCTGCCTGTACGAAAAACAAACAGTTTAGTCGCACCATTACCAAAAGCAAAACGTATCGACCGAAATGACGCAAAATCACCAAGGCGCGAAATGACCCATAGATACGTGAAATAGGTGAACTGATAATGATAGTACATGAACAATTTCAATTTCACAAATAAATAAAAATTACGTTTCATTATTTTCGTAGAAAGACACAGAAACAGGGTGTATGACTACTGATCTCAACTTAGCCCGAGCGACCTCGGCAGGGCTGCATGGAGGCTACGTTGCTCTAAGTTGAAGACTGATTTACGGTAGCAGCGGCAGGCGTGTGACCACTACCTGTGTGTTGAGATTGACGTCGGTAAAGTCACTCACCGTAACTGACGATCTCGTCGTGATCAGGTTTGTGCAGTATGATCGTCCGTGAGGGGTCGCAGCGCCAGCCGGGAGTGCTCTCCTCCCCGCCGACTGCGTGGAGACATTTCACGAACTGCTCATCTTGACGCAGCGCCTCTAGGACTTTCGCACCTGGAGAGAAGTGTGCGGTATTGTCTTCAGTTGGAAAAAATTACCAGCTCAAGCTGAAGGTTGCTATGAGACTTGCTTTACGAGAGAGCACAAGCATTAGTGGGTGATCTAACTATAGTAGGCATTAGAATTTTATCTGGACTGATAACGATGTAAAAATCTTGAGGTACATAAGCTAAGTCCGATGGTGTTATGTTACAATATCCAAGTTTTACAAGCTAAACCTTGACATCCTTACTGGCTTTTATGAGTTTCGATTTTTTACGATTTATTACATACTAAGTAGATACACGATTTCCTCACACTGTATGACAATTGACAAAGTCGTTTAATATCAAGGAAATCATCTCTAGTCAGTCTTCCAAATCATCGAAACGGATTTAAAATAGACATTAAAAAATCTCTATAAAGAGATAAGAATATCCTGGATCTTTAAGCCGTGAATAATCTTATCACAGTACCCAATAAAAGTTATATAAATTTTAATTGTAGAAAACTTACCCATTCTAGTCATGACGCGCATGGAGTAGACGACGTAGGGCGAGTCAGTGATCTCTACTCCGATCTTGGACAGCGGAGACCCCACCGGGCCCATCGAGAACGGGATCACGTACATCGTACGACCTATACAAAGATTTGGCATCAGAAAAACTTGAAAACGATCTTTATGATCATAAGTGCAAACATAGTACCGCGTAGAAGATTCTCGGGAAAAGATTGTAAAGTTCACTATACCATAGTAGAGTTGAAGAGTTAATCTTGGGAACAGCGGGCTCATCCTCTAACTTTGAAACGTTCGTGATTCTGATTGCGAGACCATGCCATCTCGCTCGTACCAACTTTGTCGCACTATGCGCGGTCCCGCTCGCGCAACTCTCGCTATCGCTTTTAGAGTTACGGGATAAGCCAATAAGCCCACAGGTTGCATTATCATCAAAGCCTATCGACTTTGTAACGATCAGGAAATGATTATGATGTTTTATATACACATTTGGTTTCTTTTGTGTTTCTTTACTTGCAAACATTGTGGATGATCAAGACAGTATCAACCAGAAACTAGGTGTTAGAGAAATAACGACGGTCTTCACTGCGCCAGAGCAGAAAACGAAGAAAGAAAAAGAAGAACAGATCGCGCTATTCTTATGCAGAACTCGAAGTTGACAGAACTTCCATAAACCAAAGATTGCATAGAAAAAAACTTTATATGTGAGAAGTTTCTCATTGTAGCTACGCGGCTTCACATCTTTACCTTTCATACAGCCCGGGAATCGCTCCCCAACAGCCTTGTCATAGTCCTCAGCGGTTATGTAGTTCCCCAAGGCAGACTTCTGCCCTTGTCTGGCCGCGGGGACCACGTCTCGCTCACGATCCGCGCAGATAAAGGTACGGGACTCCACACGGGCCACATCCGCTGGGTCGGTACGGGCTAGCCAGCTAGATAAGGAGAAAACAGTCAGTATTATAGTACTTGACGGGATCAGATGGTTTTAGTGTATTTTTGATCAAGCTGTTATAAAAATTTACTTTAACAACTTCAAGAACGGGTTTTCAGAACAACGGCGGTACAATAATGTCTTCCATGCAGTGTCGTAACTAGGCCAGTGACAGCGGTGCCCAGGCACAGGGTACAGGCCACGGGGCACAGGGCATGGATCCTGGAGCACAGGGCACAGACCCTGGAGGGGCGTAGAAATGGCAGGACCTAGTTTTGGGTCATGCATGGTATGCCCAAAACATGAAGCTTGCATCGGGCGCATTAAAGGCTCCGCACGGCACTACTTCGCGGCACTGCTTCTATATGGTTAGGATATCCATTTTACTCACCAGTTGTCATACTTAGGAAGGCGTTTGAGCGTGCCCTGGTGCTGCATAAGCTGCAAGAGAGCAGACGCCTCGGCTTCAGAGCCATCGCACACGTGGACGTGCTCCGGCTGGCAGAGCGCCGCGCTGCGCTCCACGAACGCACGGACCTGTAAACATTGTACTGGTATAATGGCAATGAATTTTAGACGCTATATGGACGATTCGTATTTTAAAAATAATTTCACTACATGTACAATGACTTAATCTATGAATTAGATTGAACTCTTCTGAGCCTCTTGAAGAGAGTTCTTGTTGGAGACAGGATAGATTCTTGAGTTTCCGCGCAAACAGAATTAAAGAGTAGGTAATTAACCAAACCTAATTAAATAGGTAATATTATGCGGTTCGGAAGATAGGTAATATCATAGAAAAATTATTATACTTTATTTATAACTTCTATATTGTAATAGGTACGTGTCAAGGAACAATAAATCTCAATCAATTTTGTGCACAGAATTAATTGACAAATTTGGATCAGTAGACAGTATTGCTAAAGCTTTGTTGTGTTGACTTAACTGTGTAGGTAATTTATGCAGTATGTTAATAGTGGGTATAAAAATAGATATTCCTATAGGTGAGATCTGCAAGAATTCAAGATAGGAACATAATATGTAATGGAAAAATATATTATGAGAGGTTTCTTTGTCTATTTATGAAACTGTGGGTTACCTTCGGCGTGAGCGCCGCAAGCGCTGGGCTGGGCTTGGCTGCGCCGCGAAGCGCGGTCTGGTGCGCTGCGCGGCTGCACCCGAGGGCTACCTGCGCGCATCTGATGACAAACAGACAAACTTTAACGTAATAAACAAACATGTTATATAGTTTTTTTTAAATTAAAGTTCAAGCTTTAATCCACCGCCTAACAAAGGATGTAGTGGCGCAAAAGTATGTGAACAAAACTCATCGCTAAGTTTGCTACAACGAGTTTTACTCAAATTTCCAAATTGATTAGAAATAACGTTGAACTTGAAGGACCAAAAAAGTATATGATGGCCTCTAAAATAATGCTGAACGCCAATTTCGAAATGGCGGTTTTTGACAGACTTTCTGTAATAAACCCGTCTAAATTCTTTGTAAAATCGTCGTTACAAAAAGTTAATGTGAGTACCCTATTTTTCTTTTTGTTGTGCACTTGTTCGCACACAAATGTGTCGTACCGCGCGTGACTTCACCTGCCGGTCCCAACAGAATACCAGCGCTGGGCCGCTAGTCTCGACATTTCGCTATGCATTTTGCGACCGAATTCGGTCGCTATGACGCAAAATTCAACGCTATGTTTGCGTATTTTCATTAACAATTCGTGTTCGTTGTCGAATTTTTGCGTCATAGGGACCGAATTCGGTCGCAAAGTGCTGATGCGAAAAGTCGAGACTAGCGCCCCAGGTTGTTCTCAACCAGAATTATGCTGAGTTGGGATCGGTTTAGACACAATTGCTGTTTCTGACTGTTTATATTTAATTAATTTTTTCATAAGTTCGGCAGTTTTCGGCTTAGAGCTTAGAGGGTCAAGAAATAATTCCGCTAATTGGGCTTGCATTAAAACAGTTATTACCGACGTGGAAAAATCTTACATTTAATAAAACAAAACAAAAAACGCAATTATATTATCATTAAGAGCATATAAATTACGAACTTGACCGTGTTATTCAATGCTTCGCTCTTGGCTGTAGTTTAGACTTTAGACTGAACTTATAAGGACCTAGTTAGACCAAGATAAGCCGCGCCAGGCGAACTGATAAATTATTAAATTGTATTGAGGTAAACTTGTCTAATTTAATTTAGGTTAACTTATTTATGTTGAGGCACGCATGTAAAAAATCCTTCAACCCGCACTGGGCCAGCGTGGTGGATATGGCCTAATCACCCTTAGAGGGTAGGCTAATATCCCAGCAGTGGGAAGTCAGACGAGAAAAACGGTTTCGGTTTCTGGTTAATAAGTTAGCATTTAAGTCCTCCTGTTGTACCAAATACGTTGTGTATGTGTGCAATAAAGTATCAAATAAATAAATAAAAGAATATGGGAAAACTGTTTTTAAATTTTTACTTAGCTGCATCGCGGCTGCAGCTCGATATTTATAAATGTTGTCTCAATTATTATACCAGTAAAAATTTTAAAATCATGCAGTCGTAGAACAAAGACTTCTATGGAAGGCACGGGGAGTCTGGTGATTATGATGTGTGGAAATCATAACCATGTACAAATACCAGGTATTTTATAATAAATATGTATATTTGAAAAGAAGAAAATTATTAAATAAAAATTAACTTACTGCGCTGCCTTCCTCACGTAGTCTTCAGGGATAGTTTTGAAATGCAACATTTTGAAAATACTAATTTGAAAAATAAGTTAAAATAATACTCGTAAAATTTATAAATTGGAAAATTCTAGCTATACTTTATCGAAATTACTGAAGCTGAATAGAAATATCAACCACCTATAATATCCTATTGTATTAATTCTATCACCCATTTAAGTAATAGATGCTTATTAACGGGCCTACTAACTTCGAGTGTCGCAAAATATGCGCCCGCGCAATATATAAAGCGAGCGTGCACACGGCGCGCTGTGACTGGTCGATCTCGCGGGTGTGTCGCATACGTAGTGTTTTGTTTTGACGTGACGTAGAAATCCGTGTGAAGTAACAGTAACAAATTATAGGAAACTTAAATTTTCTGCGTTCGTTTTTGTGACAATTTTGGCATTATTCGTAAAAGGCTACTTTGTAAAATAATACACATGTTAGGAAAATTCTGAATAAGGGTACTAAAAATATACAAATATATACAAATAGGTGTCAATTTTGTTCTGAAAAAACGGTGGTGTCTCCCCCACCCAACTGTAAAAATAACTTTGTGGTAGTGTTAGTACTTGCGAGTAGGTATATAATATTAGAACGGGTTTCATCAGAAGTTCCAAAGCTCAAGGCGCGATTGCATCATCTTGGAGGAGTGTGATGCACACGAAATGTACACGCGTATCTACACAGACACGCACTGAGATTAGACTTAGTAAAAACAAGTAGCCATAATATAAAAGGATACCGTGAAACGAGGAAATGAGCGGCGTCTGGGGGCCTAGGCATTCGGCGCTCGTCCTGAAGCCGCGAGAAGCACTTATAGAATACGGCATTGGTATTCCCTTCCTGTAGTATGAGGCTATCGAGCCCAGAGGTCCCCTTTTGGTTTAGTATACTGAAAGGGGTGAATCTGGGCGCGGGAGTGGTTGGAGGGAGGCTCTAACCATCCACCTATACGAGCCCGGGGAGGACGACAGCGTCGAGTGATGACGTCGTCGTAGATGGAGACGTTTTAGGACAACTCGTATCCCGGCAGGACCTGAAGCGCGGTGCTGAGGGCTCCGGTGCGTTCTCTGGGAGATCCCGGAGCCCTCCTTCAAGCACGAAGGCAGGCCACCGGGGTTGTTTTAGTGGTTGTAATCTCACATAACCCAGCTGCACCCCAAAGCAAAAAAAAAATTACCAGTCAGTAGGTACCTATAATACCACAGATAAAAGGGATTTATAAAACTTATTTCTGGTGCGCTGGGCTCGTCCTAGACTAGGTACCTATCTAGTTTTATTGATCTGTTGGTATGTAATGTAATGTAATGTTTGGCGCACTAAGGGGGAGGCCTATGTTCAGCAGTGGACCGCTTCTGGCTGATGATGATGATATACGTATATATGTGAGCATTCGAAAGTTTTTCTTCGAAGGTGTTTCTATGGAGCCTACGGGATGATATCTAAACTTTTTCGAAGTCTGTATTCGATTGAAGACGTAACTTGTGCAAAAAGTGTCATGAACCGATAATATTTTGTATTGTCGCACAAAAATATAGCAACAGTGTGCAAAAGTAACTATTCCGGAAGGAAAAACGATGCTTACAATTATTTACATATTTCTAGTTTCATACGAATTTTAATATATTAAATGAAATTGCTTAAATGAAATCTCTATAACAAAATGGCTACTAAATTACAATTAGTTAGCGATATAATCTTTAACCTTTGAACCATTGATACAGTAGGTACAGCATCCACAGATTGATTCGATATCTCAAACGGGGAATTTCCTTAGAAGATTATTACTCGTACCTTTGGACCTTGTATTTGCACACCGGTTATTTTGCACACAAACAGAACTGGAAATGAAGTACGTAGTAGCATTGAGGAATTATTTGTATCATCATCATCAGGCAGAAGACGTCCATTGTCGAAGAAAGGTTTCCCCCTATTGGGGGGTTGTCATAATGCCCACGCTCGGCACGCGGCTTGGAAATCTTACTAAGTGGACACTGCTGCCCGTCATACGGTGGTTCGTCTTTGCTTAGACCATAGCAAAATGTAAATAAAAATATGTATATACACAAAAATAAAATTAAAAAAATCAGGCAGAAAATAAGCATCTGTATCCAACGGGGTAACGCGGCTAGCATTTTGGACACGCTGCCTTTGTTCAGCAATGGATGACTTCTGGCTGATGATGATTAACGCTATTTTATTGCACTGATTTGATTTATCTGTATCCACAGCCTAACTGCAGCTCTAAGTCGCGCGTCAGAATAAAATTTTGTCCACCATTTTTATCCCGCGAGAACGAGACGGACGTATCCACATTCTAGCTTTGTCACGTTGACGCGAAGACAAAACGGGTGGACAAAACTTTATCCCAAGACTACTACGTTTATTAATAAAATAAAGTATTTTGTGAAGATTTCTCCCTCTAAATAAAAAAGTTTCTATATCCCAGGCAAAATTTAAAAAAAAACCCTTAAGCTCATTTCATGCACGAGGCTCCCCAAGTCTTCATACAAGTGATAATTTCTGCTTATCTTGTGGTACGCGTGTAGCAAGCAAACCTGGTAAGTAAATGTTTCCTGAATTTATAGACTTAGATTTACTTATATTTTGTTTTCCTTATATTTCAACTAGCTCAATTATACTCATTACTTCGAGTTCCGGGTGATTTCGTAACCAATTTAAGAAGTCTGGTTTAAGCCGGCTAGTTCTTCATACAATATTATATTTATACTGAATTATAATTATGTTTGTGATAAGAGTGTCAAGACACGCCTATAATTGTGTCCGGGTTCCATTATAATTAGCTTGATCACGTTCTCTAGAAATAAGTATGTTTTAAATCAATAACATAATAAATATATAAACACACCTTTTACGAACCATAACAAATTTGTCAATAATACAAAAAAAACAAAACAAAATCTATTCAATTTCTCTCTATCTGAATTCTGTATATTCTATAAAACTAATTTGAAGGTTTTCTGTTCCTTATAACATGAAGAAATTATTTTTAAGCTATTTGAATTCTACAGGAATAAGATTTTCGTAAACAATTTTAATTTTACTCGCAGGCAGCTTTCCTACATATTACTTAACAAACTCTTGTTCCTCACAACCAAAAAAAAGGTTGATGTTAAATTTTTTCTGTGATTTTTTTAAGTACAAACGTCTCGTAGCCTGACCCAGGCCCCCCAAGTTTTTCCTCATTTGAATTCACGGAATGCTATTGTCATTTAGAGCCCTAATTTAAATGCTTGTGTATTGGGGGAAAACAATTACGAATCGTTGAAAGGCATGGAACTAAAGTGTAAATAACACTTTATATTTATTCTCCACTTCTCCATATAAATGGCAAATAAATCATGACATACCTTGTAATTAAATTTCACTCAAAAGAATCTCTTTATGCTATTGCATTTGCTTGTAATTAAGATAGTATAAATTATAAGCGAATGGAACTCTTATTGTCCGTCTAATTAGCAAATAATAATTAAAGTTAGAGCAGACGTCCCCGTTACCCAAAAGTCAATGTCTGATACGATTATTGATCGTGCTCGGGCTATGTATATAGTCCAAAAGATCGGAGCATTTCCACTTTACTATACCCACTGATTATGCCCACTGACATCGTTTCTTTGTCCTTGTTATAAACTTAATATCACATAAATACTATATGTGTTGTATTTAGTACAACAGTAATCCTACACTGTAATCTATAATAACTACTTACATAATACATATTATACACAATACATAAAATATATCTATAAAACTGACGTTAAATTAGGTCGCTTATTCCGACTATAGCATTCCGTGATAAAGGTCACCGAATGTGATCGAAACTATAGTCGGAATAACCGACTCAATTTTACGTGAGTATTTCCGTTTTATCAAAATGTATATTTATACTTGTTACATTAAACTTTATTTGATACTCCCTTGACTTGTAAATTTCTTGTTTTTTAAATAAATAATCTATATCTTCATCAGTGGCGTAGCTTGCCTTAGACGGGCGCTGTATCAAAATTTGATACGGCGATAGCTACGCACCTGATCTTCGTAGTAAAGGTAAATACGTCCTAAAACTGCTATAAAAACCTCCGTAGGAAGGGTAGTAGCGGTGAGCGCACTGCGATCTCCATGCCACCTGCAAAGCGTGGCGATCATGACGGGGATCGTTCAGCTTAACACCGTTGAAAATGTTATTCTTAAAAAAATATAGGGCCTTTTAATATCTACATATTTTAGAAACGTGAAACTTGTGGACATAATGATATAAATCATCATTGCTTTTTATTACACTCTCTGTCCAAATAAATAAGTTTTAGATTCGACCGCAGACTTACAAACAAACTAGAAATCATCCCAGGCTTCATAGAAAAACATTAGAATCCAGAAATATTGGAAGGGTGAGAAATCTTCCACTAAAGTGTACATAACCAAGTTTAAGTTTCCATCTCTTTTTTTTTGTTACCTATTTTAGAAATGGTGGCAGGTGACAGGCCGTAGACGGCTTGCGAAGGCCTAGACAGAGAAGATATGAGGCCATGATCTAGAGGCCTTTGTTTAGCAGTGGACGTCTTCAGTCAGGATGTTGATGATGGTACAAAGGTTTCATGGAACGGCGAACTAAGTCGAAAAAGCTCTCGTGCTCACCACTAAAAACAGTTTTTACTATGGGACCAACACTGAATCAGCTATTTCCTATATTTCGTTGAGTGTGAACAGTGTGAATGACATTTTTAGAAACAGCTGATGTTTTTGTTCTCGATTTCAATTAGCACCGCTTGGCTTGGTACCACCATTCCGTGTTATACTGTATATACTGTGTATATGTGTTTAGTTATGCTATTGGAAAATCAATCTTAATTATTGGCCTCACAACGCCTACTTTATTTTATTTAACAAAGGTTAGGTAATGTATGAACTTCAATATCTCGAGTTACGTGACGATGCCCCCTAAGTAACCCAATCATTAAAACGTATGTAATTCGAATCAAAGGTTAATATCAACTAAAACAATACATAGTTGAATTTTCTCGTGTTTGCACACGAGAGTGTCATTTATCTTTTGTTATCTTATTTAAATACATTGTGAGGCTCTGTATTTGTTTAAAAAAAAGGTTTATCTCTTGTTGCGACCGCTACTAGGTATCTACCGACAGAAATAGACTAGTTAAAATAATGTAAGATAATTTGTATATAACGTCTGCATCAGAGCCGCTGAAATTGGCTAAAAACAATGTGTTTTTTTTTATCTACCTTCTTGATTTTGGTTTTTGTGTACTTTTTTTTTGCATAAATATATAAATGTCTGTTGAAAAATTACTTTTATTTTCACAACTTAGGTACCTTTCATAATTCAAATGAAATTAAAAAAAAACCTTGGGAAGGACCATTGTAATCACAGATTTAACTGGTATGCGTTGCTCTTGCTTCTTATTTAGATATAGACACTGGCACAGTTTTAAAAAAAAACGGACGATGAACCTTATGGTGCTGGGCTGTGTTCAGTATGGTCGTCCGACGACGCTTCATGATATTACAAGTATGCTGCAACCTACAACTAGGCATCAAACATGTACTAACATCGGAATTATATTATCATCTTTAATTTCCTCTCTTTGTTAGCTTACTATTATTTTTTCTGTGGATGTTGCTCATATTTGTGAAATAGCCAGCAACGTGTGGAAAATCACCCGGTCGTTGCTAGGTCGGTTACACGAGCTGGTATATCTACCTATATTAATGTAAACAGCTTTCAAACCAGTCCGACACACCTCCAACCTTTGGAGCTGGATTCCAAACCTGATTATCAGTTTATGGATTATTTTATTCCTCCACTTTGAACGAAAATAAATAGACAGTCTGATTACAGAATATAAAGAAATATTTATTTCGTAACAAAAAATACAGACACACGAAAGAAACATAATAGTAAATTAAATATAAGCCATAGACAGAAAGTGTACCTATATATATATTTGTCACGAAACCGACCCCAACTCAGCATAAGCTGGTTGTAAATGTAAACAACCAGGTATTCTGTTGATTGGGCTGACGGGCTTTGTTGACAATATTTGTGATGTGATGCATCAGAACTTACGCCGTATTTTTTTTTGCGATATCTTTCTTATTCTGTACTGATCTATGTTAATAAGATGAAATACAGAAGTTCCAGCTTCGTTAGTAAGCGGGATGATACGTCTTTACAGGGTTATAAGGAAAGGGTATGCTAAGCAGAAAGGAGCTCATGTACTCATGTTTGTGAACAACTTTTACTATGGGATCAACCCTGAAATCGGGAGAAAAAATATGTGTCATTAGCATATTTTTTTTCCAGATTTCAGGGTTGATCCCATAGTAAAAGTTGTTCATAATGACGAGTACTATGATCCCCTTTTCGGCTTAGCATACTCGTTCCTTATAATCCTGTATAGTGTTACAGTTGCGGTTCTCTTGAAATAAACGACCGCAACATAAGGCAATTGCAAATCTATCATAACTGTATCCGTATATATGGATTGTAATGAGGGATTTCAATAATTTTTGCAACAAATAATTTGAAATTTTATCTGTAGCTATCAAAATATTTCTGCATGCCTGGATGACTGTCAGTTCGCTGCTCATTAGCTCTCTCACTTCATTTACCGAAAAATACGATAGAGAAGATATTACTCTGAATTATAATAAATAATAAAAATAACAATAGTTAGGTAGGTAGAATATGTTGAAATAATTCGCAGTTCGCACTCTTTTTATGTAAAAGTGTATTTGGTCAGTAACAAAAAAAAACAAATAATTTACATTGATGGATGCTATTGCCTCCAGCAACTTAGCGGAGAAAAACAGTCTAAACTGTTATGAGCAAGCGTGACGCTTAACATCAGGTGAGCAACTTGCTCGTCTCGTCAGTCAGTACTGAGTACCACAAAAAAGGCCTGTATTCTTGTTTTTGGGCCGAAAATCATCCTTATAATAAGCTAACCAACCAAGCCGAGTACGCCTTATATCGAGATGGAAATTTGCGGAATTTTCGAAATTTCTAACATAATTTCTCCTATTTTGCTCTTATGTGAGTGGCTAGAAAATAATCTGTCACGAAAGAACGCTGAGTTTTCCAGCAACGTCAATTGAAATCTAGTTAATCCAGGTAAGCTGTGTTCACCTTCGCATACACCGTCACTTTACATTACATCAGTGAGGCAGGAAGATTTGCTACGAATATCATTAGAATTTTTATAGTAAAATTTCTGGATAATCCGGGCATAAATAGATTTAACATTCAATAGCATCTCAGGGTAACAACACCAGCGCATTGCTACGCCGGATCTTGAACGATTGACATTCAAAATTCAGGTTGGCACTAGAATGATAATGGGCAAGCGTGACGCTCACTATCTAGCGACCGAATTGTTAAATAATTTCGTTCGTCATAATTTGTCATATCTATCTTTGCCACTGTGACGATTGAAAGTCATGCGGATAGTTGCATCAGTACTTATCATTATATTATATGTGCTTATTGTTTACAAATAATCATATATTAATTGTAGTTATCCATGAAATCATTACATCAACACATGTAAATATTGCCAACTTCCCTATGGGTAAAACAGCTATGAGTGTTAACTTAGCAAACTAAAACCCCCATTTTTACTAAATATGTTAACAAAAATAATAATTATACACCAAAATTAATGCGAAAATAACCATTGCAGCATTCTTTACCTAAAGGTACAATTTGGAAGAAGCAAAAAAGTTACGAAAAGAGAAGCTTGGCTTCGTTTAGATTCGCTTTTAGCCTTCTATTAAGTCTAGTATAACATAATTATCTAAGTTCTTCGATTGATAGAAATATTATTGGTGCAAGCTAAGTATTTCTGATGTGCAGTTAGTACAAACTTGAACTTTCAAGAGCTTAAAGAACAAAATAATGTCCGAAATGTGTTGTGTGTATTATACTGGTATACCTAGATGATATTGTTCTGCCTTCTTGAACATTATCACCCCACAAGGACAAGGGAACGCGAATTGTAAGCGGTCTTCCACGTCATCGATCCGCACAATGATATTGAAAACTAATAAAGCTATCGCGTCATTGTTACGTTGATCTATCCGAATTGAATCATTTAATAAATAATCAGCATTACAATAATATTTACCAGAATATGTTTTTATGATGATACGGGGGTGTGCGGCCGTGCCTCCGAGGACCTTTAACACTTCTTATCAAAAGATATCAATGTATTATAACAACTCTTATGTATAAGCGATATTTTACTCTGTTTCAATTGGAACAAAGCATATTTTACCGAAAAAAAGCATTAATGTTTGTCACGTTCAGTGTTCTAAATATTTATTATTTGAAACTAGCTGCTCCCGGTTGTGTTCACCGAATTTTTCAAGTTTCACTACTTTTTTCCAGAAAAATATAACCTTGCATTTTAATCGTAAAAAAGTAATTAAAGCACATAACCATGTACATTCGTCATGGTGCCACGTCGCACGCTCGCCTCTTATTCGTGGGGTTGCCGATTCGAGCCCGGGCCGACCCGTACCAATGAGTTTTTTGGAAGTTACATGCGTAATACCACTGGCTATTCAGTGAAGGAAAACTTCGCGAGGAAACCTGTGTAATTCCAGAGAAGAAATTCGAAGGCGTACTATGTGAAACCGCCAACCCGCACTGGGCCAGCATGGTGGATATGGCTCAATCAACCTTCGAGAGAAGACCGATATCCCAAAAAAAAGGTTGATGCAGATGTAATGAAAGTTAAACAAAAATGTTTGTCAAATTATTATTGTAAAATGTTATTTGTCAATCAAATATTTTGTATTTATATTACAATACTTGACACTGGCTAAATACACAACGTGTGGAGCCAAAACTTAGGAGTAAAAGAAATGTGTGTTTTGTCTATTACTGCCATGCTCCGTTTTTTTTACTTTGTTAATTTCGTTTGTATGGAATAGAAAGGAATATATAAGGAGAATTCATTTATTCATATATTCCTTTATTTACAAGGAGAATTCTGTGACTGTAGCATAGCGGCTCATGAAGGCGTATTTATTAAAATGGTGTGATAAAGTATCGTTTCTAAATAAGGATTGAAGCTCGGTACTTGTGCCTTGCAATTCATACAAATAACCTCAGTTGTATTTCTGTAAACGATGAAAACAAGATAAAAACGCCGGAAAACATCATTGTACAGTATAGATAACAGGAAAGATTTTCTTAGAAAAGGAAACATAGATTAGAGATTCAAAGATTCTGAATCCTATTTAAGAAAAAATCTTTTAATACCAACTCTGTTGTCGAAAATATAAAACTCGGTAGTTTTTTTGGCGGGAACGTGAAGAAATCATGTCGCGTCTTTTTATTATTTTCCAAAACATGTGTTATTTCGAGTGTTAATGTGTAAAAACGGTGACTTTTTACGCGTTAAGTGTTTGTGAACATGCACGAGTGTTGGTGAATGGTATAATGTCGTGAAACGTGAATTTTCGTGTTGTTTCCAAAACTCCATAGAAGGCTCTAGTAAAGTTTTCACAACTTTACTGGGGCATGACTTGGACTTGACCGTGACTTTCTTTGCTTGACTTTGACCGTGACTATGACTTGTTTGATAATATCTAACAAAACTTGAGAATATATTATGTATACTTGACACTGGCAAATGCATAAGACGTGCGACGCCAAAATCCTCTTAGGAGGAAAGAGAAAAAAAAAAAAACTCGGTAATCGTCTTGTCAACAGAGCCCCCTTAGGCTCTGTTTACAAGACGTTTACGAACATTAAAAACTGCAAAGGAACAAGAGGAAATGACGGGTTTCACTGAAAGCTGGTACTAAGGCGAAAATTACTCATGGAATAACATTTAGAAATGTAGGTATAATGGGACCTTACTCAGGACGGTCGAAGCGCACCACGCATCCGTCTACACATATTTTTTTTTGAGAATTGAGAAAGAAAAGATTTTTGGCGGGAACGTGAAGAAGTCACGTACTCATTGTAGTCACAACATTGTATTATACTTCCCAAAACTTGTGTAACATCGATGATATTTATCTAAAGATAGGATTTACCTACAAAATGGTGCTCTGAACTCAGCTCCGCTGCAGTCTGTTTACAGCCGCCAACGAGTGTGAAAGATGATGCGAAAAGTTATAGAGTAAAAGAGATTGCTATAGTTAAATCTGTCCGAAAGAACAGATTTGCGGGGTCATTTTAAGTGCGCTAAAATCGTATCTCTTGTAAAATATCATTGTGTTCATGTGTAAAAGCGGTGGATTTTTTATCCATTATGTGTTCGTGAACTTGCACGAGTGTCGGTGAATATACCTAGTACTCATAAAGATGTGAAACGTGACTCCTGTTATTTCCAAATCTTCGTGGCAACCTCTAGTAAAGTCTTCACCACTTTACTGGGGCATGACATGGACTTGGCCGTGACTTACTTTACTAAACTATGACTTAGACTTATTTTAATAGTGAAATATTTGACATGACTTGAAATGTTACAATACGTGACACTGTCTAATACACAATATGTGGAGCCAAAATCTATGAGAAAAATTAAATACTCTAAATGGTTCATTGTACTCTCTCAAAAGTATGTAGGCATAATCTTGCCAATGAGACAGCTCAGTTGCAGTCCCCGCAACTCGCGCTTTCATCCAACTTTGGCGAGTTTTCGTCCGAACAACGTTCTTTTCCTCTAAGCATAAAAGTATGTCATGCCAAATAAGTAAATGACAAATTCAAATCGCGCGGTCAAAAGGTAACTTAATGAAAAAATACCTTATTTTTTCTATGTATTTTCTTCCCAACAGGGGTGTGAAATTGCACCCCCTTGCCCCTGTTGCCGGCGCCCAAAACGATAAAGAACGTCACGATCGCGTCGCGACCAAAATGCCATCCTCACATGGTGGACATACCCCTTGTACGCACCAAACGCTTCGATTCCATTTTTTTTTGCGCAAAGCGAGGATGTAGCTCTCTACTGGAGTTAAAAAGTACAATATAATAATATGTCTTCAAATACAGAGTAAAATGTACCTTCTAGGAAGCTGCTCCGTCCTAGACCACATCATCGCGTAACCTGGCAACACACGTCTAGGCCTTACACGTGTAATCCTATCTAACATTAAAAATTCGACAGTAACTCTGTCTCTCTGTCTATCTGTGTGTCTCTCGGTCTGGGTGCTTGTCGCGTTATCACGGCCAAGCGGCTGAACGGATCAGGCAAATTTTTTGCATAGATACAGAGACGGACATAGGCCACTTTTTTTTTTAAATAGGTCCACGCGAACGAAGACGCTTGTAGCGGCCCCTATTCGGAGAAATGACACTTTTATCTCTCTCTCACTCACTCCCATTAAATTTTAAATTAGAGAGACAGTCACCGTGATAATCTCGAGCGCACAGGAATAGGGTCCCAGGTAATAATATTTTATAAACCTTCCTACGAGTAGCTGTCCGTAACTAGTAATATTAGAGCAAGTAATGATTTTTTTAAACAAGTAATTGTCAGTTAAAAACTTACTTTTTCGATATTCTCCGTATGAAAAACACCATTTCCGAAGCTGTTTCTCCGTAATTTTATATAATTCTGTAAAAAAGAAAAAAATAGGTTATAGAGACTCCACGAATAATTCTCACAGTTAAACCGAGTTATCTGTACGGGTGGTCAAATAAGGAAAGATTTTTATGCTTGCTTGCGAGAAGCTTGCTGAAAGCTTGCTTTATTTAAAAGGTGATAGTCCTTCCGCGAGGTTTTGGCCCATTCTATATTTGAATAGCTGTCGCTCTGTTTCTGGTGCGTGCGATAAAGAGTGAGTGAATTTCCCTAACTTTTAGATAAAAATAACGTTTCGGGGGTAGTTTGCTATCACCCCCTAAATCTTTTGTTTTTGGTATTGCCTGGACAAGCCATAATCTATGCCGCTATCTTTTGTTATTTCAAAAAAAAAATGTGGTAAGTATTCTAATAACAACTACAATCCTTCATCGTATTTTCGACGCAAAAAAATTGTCACTAAGTGCCTATAACGAAGAAGATAATGCAAAATTAAAAAAACAAAACATACAAGCATAGTTTTCCACGGTGTAGATAACATATAAAAAAAAATACATAGAAACGGATAACTTTAGAGGTGGGTATCAGATTACGCTTTTTGTATGGACAAGACGGCGGTCTATTCTAAGCTGGTCGAAAAGCTAGATTTTCTTTATTTTATGTTTGACAGATTTGGCTTATATTATAGTTTGTTTTTCTACAGTGAGTATTTCATAAAGTCACTTTTACACGAGTAATTGTATTACTTTACAAAACTTGTGATAATTCGAGTGCTAATGTGTAAAACACCTTGATTTTTATAAGTGCACGAGTGTTGGGTAAATGTCGTGACTTTTCGTGTTGTTTCCAAAACTCCATAGAATCCTCTAGTGAAGTCTCCACAACTTTACTAGGGGATGACTTGAACTTGACCGTGACTTACCCTTATGACTAAAAACTGCTTAAATTAATTGTAAAATATTTTACTCCACTTGTAATATTACAAAACTTGTCACTGGCTAAGAACACTAGTGGAGCCAAACTATAAGAGAAGAGAAAAGCCACTTTTACACGGACTGACACGACGGATAAATCGTTTATTTGTATACTTAGTTAATAAACTCAGTAATGCATTAACTGCAGTTGCACTCACAATGCGGTAAGGCAAGGAACAAGTTATTTCTGACGACACAGTAGAGAGTGTGTCGTAAGCCCAGGGCAAAGAATAATAAATAGATGGTCAATGTTGCGAGTTCTACTTTGATGTACTTGCCTATTTATAGATATGAATGCGATTTAGCCATTCCATATACTTTTACTGAATTAATCTAACGATCCACGATAGTAAACAAGTATGCAATCTCAGTTAGTGTATATCGCTGCAATGAATCGCATAGTGTAATGGCAGCTTTAAAGATGGATTATAGCAGTTTGTTAAGCACAAAAAAAAAAGTGGAATTAAATTAAACAAAAAAATTACCTATCCACACGGTCCTGGATATTTAGAAGATGGAGTCCAACAAAATAAACCCAAACCAATTTGAATCAATGTAATAGAACTAAAATAAACTTAATTAAATAAGTACTTATTTTGATCTATTTTATTTTGCAACGAAGAATTTTCAAAAACGAGGTCTGTGGATGTCTTCTCCTTCCATATTAAAACGTCCAGTTATGAAACTGAAATATCGATTAGAATTATGAATAGAACTACGCATGCTACTTTATCTGATGGTAAGCGCTACGACTGCCATCAGGTATTAATCTCGTCAACCTGTCATTTCCGCAATTTCACAGGTCTTGGGTTATACGTGACATTTAAAGCCTAGGTATTAGAGGCCTGATTTGCACAATGTGGGTTTGGTACGATGGACGCTTGCAAATGCCAGTCAAATCAGAATAGTTATTAAGATCCTACGTTACGTAAAATTAATTGTTCTTGTTTAAATGGATTTAGAAAATAATATAAATAAACGAACCACATAAAAGGTTAGCAAAAAACAGCATCTAAAAATTTTTATGACCAGAAATGTTGAGCTTGGCATATAATCGGCGCTCGTGCTTCTCGTGGTTCAACTTGAAATCTTTTTTGAGTGTGATATATCAGTGTTATTACAATACTAGTAGTTCGAGCCGACATGAGACCTCGCGACCCTTATGACTTCAAAACCCCTTGACCGACTCAGCTCATATATTTTTAAACTAAACATTATTATAAAAAATCACAGAGGCTGGAGTAAAAAATTAACAGGCATTTTTCAAAGTTTTAACCTTTGAAATAATGTTCCGAATGCTAAAAAACAACTTTCGTGGTGACATTTTCGAAAACGCCAATGTTTTTTGATAATGATAAAACTAGTTTTAAAATGATGTAAGCGTACCTACTTCTATATCTTTGATTACGACACCAGCTATTTTGGCATTGTCCTTCTTTGTTATCAACTTAACAGTAGGTACATAAAATACATCAAAACGCGTGGAGCGGCGCGCCTCCAAAATCGATTCTCAAAATTAATTAACCATGAAAAACACATGAATAAAATAAAATGAAACGACAAGATTTTTACTTGAGTCACATACAATAGATTTTTACAAGTCACATTTGATTCGTTTTTTTTTTTTTTTTTGTCTTTCGTCCTGAGACGATGTTGGCTTCGCACGTCTTATGCATTTGCCAGTGTCAAGTATACTTATATATTTTCAAGTTTTGTTAAATAATATCAAACAAGTCATAGTCACAGTCAGTCGAGCAAAGCAAGTCACGGTCAAGTCCGAGTCATGCCCCAGTAAAGTGGTGAAAACTTTACTAGAGCCTTCTATGGAGTTTTGGAAACAACACGAAAATTCACGTTTCACGACATTATACCATTCACCAACACTCGTGCATGTTCACGAACACTTAACGGGTAAAAATTCACAGTTTTTACACATTAACACTCGAAATAACACAAGTAATGGAAAATAATATAATGAGGCGACATGATTTCTTCACGTTCCCGCCAAAACTCATTTTGTAACTTTTAATCTTTCGTTATTTGAACAAATAAACAATTTAATATTTCGATGTCCCGAACTTAGACCTCACGACCGCCCGACTGATTTTTCTCATATTCGAAATTCTTGTTTAGAATCTTTAGAATTGAGCATCGAATGTTTCTGCCAAATATTATAAAAATGGCGCCGCAGCAAACTTTTTCAAACCCCTCCTTTTTGGGAAAATCAAAAATCGCCAAAAAAATGTAGAACTTATATCACGATTAGTTAAAAAAAAATACGACCTGAACGCGAGTACGAACATACGGACAGGTGAAAGCAGAAATGATCAGAATCAAGAAAGTTTGACGCAGAAACTTCGTTTGCTTCGCTCACTCGGTCAATAATAAAAAAGCCAGATACCCCCAAATACTGAAACGTATGACGACAGATTAAGTCTATTGCTGCCTTTGTCATTTGCTTAGTGCCAGACAAAGGCAGTATTAGAATTAATCTGTTGTCAAAGTTAACAAACGTTTCAGTATTCACGAGTTAATCTACTATTAAAAATGTTAATACAATATAACTTTATTAAACACCGAAAATACAATTAAATTTAAAATTAAACAATAATTAAATATCCAGCAGTATAATGGGCGGCCTTATCGCCTAAAGCGATTTCTTCCAGGCAACCTTAGTATGGACAGAAATTTTAATGAGAAATACGGATTAATGTAAAATGTATCTAAACAGTTAACCTCCTCCCCACAGCACAGCATCTTGTTTTTCTCCCTTATCCATTATCAAGTCGAAGGTCCCACAATCAACTCGTGGGGCTTCAGAAAGTATTTATACAAGTTTCATCATACATTCTTCTTATAATTATAAATTTGTTGTTGCTAATAACTGACAGCACATTCGATATATCAGTGAGTTAATGACATCCTGGTGACCTCGCTTATGCCAACAATTTTCCACATTTGCGAGTTATTGATTAAAATATAGTACATTGTTCGACGAGGGGAGAAACCGACCAACGAGGGTATACTTTGGATTATTTATCTGAATTTTCAATTTGTTTTGTCTTTTATTGTTCTCGTTCCTCAATACTTACATACGAGTTAGGAATTGCACTTTATACAGGGTTTTACTATGAAAACTGACGTGGTTTTGATACATTTTGTTTTAATAAAACGGGGATACTCACGTTAAAAAAATTAAATAAAAAAAGGTCACCGAATGTGATCGAAACTATAGTCGGAATAACCGACTCAATTGAACGTGAGTATTCCCGTTTTATTAAAACAAAATTATACAGGGTTATAAGGAAAGGGTATGCTAAGCCGAAAATGGCTCAAAGTACTCATTATTATGAACAACTTTTAGTATGCGACCAACCCTGAAATCGCGAAAAAAATATCAGCTGTTCCATAGAAAAATGTCAATGACACTCGACAAAATGTATGGAACAGCCGATATGTTTTTTGCGATTTCATGGTTGGTCCCATAGTAAAAGTTGTTCGTAATAGCGGGTACTATGAGCTCTGTTTCGGAGACGGACATAGCTTACTTTTTTTTTGTATTTCCACGCGCACGAAGTTATACAAATATAGGTAAAAAACAAGTTGTACGGAGACAACGCAGCGCGAGTCAGACACGCTCTGGTCCGTTTCTTTTTCCTCTGTTTAAACAAACAAAATCGTGGTAATTTCATTGCTGGTGGTGTCACCCGCTATCAGATAGGAATCATTAATTTTACGGGAATAAAAATTAAACTGTGTTATTCCAGGGACTAAGCTAGGTACATACCTACCAAATTTCATTACAATCCGGAGTTGAACGGCAACAAACACACTTAGGTACATCTTACACACAGACTTTCGCATATTAGTGTGATTAAAATTTTATGATATTTAATTTACATAGTCTACCTTGTTGATCATATATATATATATATATATATATATATATCATATATATCATATTGTTGATGATACCTTCACTGATTAGATCCGTGATATAAATGGCATCCATTCTAGAACGTCCTTCATTGGTATTTCTACGTCGGTGAATGTTCAGCGCGCAAAAATACATTTTCTTGCGTTTTTTGTGAATAACGGCTCATTTACTCATCGCGGGTTCATGAAAACTAATTAAATACTTGCGCTAATAAAAGGGTTGTGTCAAGAAATTGCACCAACCGAAAAACTAAGGCAAAAGTTAGTCTAGGTACATTTGCCACTAAAAAAAAAACTGTGACGAAAGTCAGCTTATAGACATTTGTAGCTAAGCCAATGATATTTAGGTGATCATTTTAGAGTGATTTCTTGATACAGCCTATTTATTGACGCAAAATTGGTATCAAGAAATCCAAGAATTATCTAAACACGGAAAATAAAATTTGAATTTGTCTCGCTAATCGAAATGTTGCACAACAACCAAACAGCAACGTATAACTAGGTAAGTAGTTTTCATTGTGTTCAGATAGACGAGATACTTATTCTAGGATATTAGGTACTTGTCGTCAATCGTCATTATGAACAACCAATGAACAACCAAACAAAAACTATGGGACCAAACCCTGAAGTCGCGAAAAAAAATTAATTCACCCTCGACGCAATGTATATAACAGCTTAGTTTAATTTTATTTCGCGATGTTTGCGTCGGTCCCGTAGTTAAGTTTTTAGTGATTGGATACAATGATATACTACGAAATGTGGGTATGTATTACAATCAGAAAAAAAAACAATTATTATTCACTATTGTATCATATGTACTACCTAGTAATAATTTACTGTAGGCAGCGATGCTATAGCGAACGGGTTACTGATATATATGGGTTATAGATGCACGGTTTACTCGCTTTTTTAAGGATGTAAATTATTCTACGTCTGTTTCCATGGCACACACTAGTTCAGTAGTTCATTGCCAAATCTCATCGAGATCGGTTGACCCGTTCAGTCCATGAAGAAGTAATGACAATGTAACAAACAGAAAGTATTTTTTTCCATTGTAGTGATGAGCGATTATAATTGAACTAACACACATGTTTGCTTTTTCAGAAGAAAAAAAAGACATTGGAACGCCAATATCAAAAGTAAAAAAATGCAAGTACCCTCAAGGAACCCAAAAATATTTATTACACGTTATCAACGAAAATCATACATCCAATAAAACGACAACTCTTATGGCAATGAAATAAGCTTCAAAATCACAACATCATCTTCATAAATCTAAAACTCACCTGCCAGTGCGTAGAAAATCGGAAAAGAGCGGGAAGCGGTCACAGTCTGCCAACCATAGACCACTTGTTTTTTCTCAATTATCAAGCGTGTTCTTGACGTACAATGCAATCACATACTGCCGGGTAAATAATATTATTTTCCACTCGAGATAGTTACGAAGGGGACTGATACGGTTTGATTAACTGGTTGTGATGCCAAATTGTGACGATATTTTGGCCGTGGAAATAATGCTCATCAATATTTATAGATTAGCTTGTATGTGACTATGTTAATGATTGTAGATAAATGTTACACGAGATAATAATAGACTGTTCATTGGCGAGAGATTTAAATGACATTTAGAAATCTATAAGCGAATTTGAACTGAGTTGAACCATCTTGAACTAAATACAAAACAAAACTAACGTGAAAAAACAATTAGCAGCGTAACCTAACCATTAAGCAAGATCAATTATCCTAGCTACTTCTAAATATTATAGGTAGAATACAAATACAATAGGTTAATTTCAAGTTAATTTGGTACGGTACTCGTTAGGTTAGATGTTTCTCAAACTTTGGAAACCGGATCCTTTGATTGTGCCGGACATACACACATCTAGGTGATTTTGTATCAGCACAGCCAGAAATGCAGAAATTGTTTTCGACCGAGCAAAGCGAAGGATTCAGAGTATGGCCAAAAGAAATATGTAGTATATAGTATGGATTACTGTATATATATTCTACTCACCGATGTATGTACTATAAGTAATGCTAATGCCAAATCACCCTCCACCGATGGGTCACGAATAAATTTTTCGCCGTTAGAACTTATCTGCGTCATAGATACACAAGTAAAATAGAAATCAGTGGGCCCGGCTCTGATTTACAAGTATGTAGGTACGTAAAGTAAGTTTGTAAGTAAATTAAGTTCGTGAAAATTAAATACTTAGGTACTTCCTAGGCAAATGTGCTTTCGGGCACATCATCAGTCATCGCTTCGCATCAGGTGAGATTGAGGTCAAACTCATGCCTAGTCAAAAAACAATTCGTAATATTTGTTCGACGGTAACTTGCTTACGGTTGATCCAATTTCCATGTAATTTCATAAGCAAATAGTTAGGTACTTAGTTCAAGCAATTACAAGTTTTGTTGTAAAGATATAGGGGTCGCGAGGTCACGAGGGACGGACAACAGTTATGAGGCTATTTCGAGACTTTAGCGCACACTAGTCAAATAATCAGATAACCGCTAATTATAACTAAATCAGGAAATCAATCAAAATTCTGTGCTATGTATGCTATCCTAGATATTATTATTATTTGACTTGACTTCACTACACTCCAGGCATTCGGAGATCTATATGAATGTGTGTAAATCGAGGTCTTTGCAATATATTTTTTTATCGCGGAAATGCTATGGAATCATGTTTTCTCTCTGAGTTATACAAGTTGAATGAACCAAAAACATATATCTCAAGATAGGATTTTAATCTGTAATAACTAATGAGGTGCACTGAATAGTTTTTTTTTTTTAATGTGGGAGCGAAGGTCCTCTGAGTCTATGGGAATAAAAATCCGTTTATATATGTATATTTTGTATATATTTGTGTGGTTAAGTGCCGTTGATTATTCATTAGGTTTCTTCAATAAATTTCATATGCAAGTACTTAGTTCATTGAAATTCAATTTTTAAGTTTTAATCTGAGCAAAGTCGGGCAAGAGGTTGTGAAGATATAAGGGTAGGGATGTCACGGTCACATTTTGGGGCGAATAACTAGTATAGTGTAATTTTGCATTGATCATATTACACCTTTTTTTTTGGTAGGACTACTATTCAGAAGACGCTTGGGAAGTGTACTAGTTCCGGATTGAAGGGCTCTAAGTTTCCAGTAAAACTATTGGCCACAAAGAAATTTAACATACATCTTAACTAATATTATAAATGCGAATGTAACTCTGTCTCTCTTTCGCTCTGTTTAGGTGTTTGTCGCGTTATCACGGCTAAACGGCTGAACGGATCGACCTGAATTTTTGCAAAGATATAGATTAACGGACATTTTTTTATTAGTCCACGCGAACGAAGTCGCGTTTAACAGCTAGTTAGGTATACTCTTACCTCAGTCAGGGTGGCGATAGCAGTGTATGGCCGTGCTTAGATTTGAACTTTTGCAGTTCAAAATGCTAGATGAACTATTACGGGCAAGTTAAGTCGCTTACCATTAGGCGAGCGCTTGTCTCATCAGGATTATCATAGACCAATATAAACAAGTTCTATAAATTGGTCTGTAGTATTATTAAAAAATAGATCTGACGACATCACCTACGTTAAAACAGTGGAATTTTTTACTGTGAGTTAACTGTAATAATGTCTTATTTATCATAAAATGTAATAAACAAAATCATAAAATTTATGACTAGTAGGTAGGTAGTAGGTAGTAGGCAGCAGTAGCCCAGTGTTCCTCAAACTTTGATTTACTGGTACCGAGTCCTCGGATCCGAAAACCTGGGCCCGTAGCGTGAGGTGCTTATTGCGATGATTTTTAGGTTCAGCCGATGACACTGCGCGACCGCGAACCGTATCGCCGCGTAATAAGGTGTATGGTCGCGCAGCGTTCTCGGCTGAGCCTAATAATCATCGCAATAAGCACCTTACGGTACGGGCCCTGCACTAATTTAGATCATAACTATACTTGCCAACATTTCACAAAGATCGAAAAAATGGTTCGTATGCTATCGTCGTACAAATATTCACATAAACATGTCTATAATAAATACACACATAGGTACAAACGCTGATTTGTCACCTCAGACTCTGAGAGCTTCGCTTCGCTCGGTCAATAAAGCCGTGTCTTGTAGATGCATTGCAAGAAAGGATTAGAATTAAATTAGAATGATCAGATTGAATTCGGTACTTGAAATCTTCAAATACGCTAATCTTATCTAGTTGTTATGCCCAAGGTTGAGATGATTGTAAAATATGATTGATGATGCCCCCTAAGTGGTAGGTATTGAAGTTCCATCGAAATAGAAAATTTCTTCGCATCTACATACACCAAAAAAAACTTACATACAAATATAGGTAGTTCATACACTTAGCTCCTCCCGAGACAGCTAGCAGCTGTCGTAAAACGCCTAAGCCTACAACAGCGTCCGCCACGCTGTCGTCCTCCCCGGGCTTGCTTCGGTAGATGGTCCACTTCTGACCACCCCCGAGCCCAGAGGTCCCCTTTTAGTAGGCTCTTACTACAGGCAAGGGATACCGATGCCGTATTCTAGTGCCCCGGCATCAAGGCAAGGACTGTAGATACCTAGTTCGTCAACGCGTCTTCTTTGATTACAACTTAGTATTGTGTCGAAAAAATGTTATCTGGTTATCTATAGAATTTTCTTACAAATTTTAACAAATATCTCAAAGAGAGCAAAACACATTCATCCTTTATCCATTTCACATTGAAAGATACAAACGAATTCATAAATAACGACACAAAGGCGCCATATTGAATAGTAGTGTCACCTGGTGGTTCCCATGTGGTATGCAAACTACAAAAAGATGGGTGGTCGGTGGTCGAAGGGCGTCCGATCGAAGGTAAAAGAGCTTTCGGATTATAGAAAGTGTCACAGTGTATGATATATGTATTAAATATTTGACGTACGGCAAAAAACCTACTTCGACGAACCTGCTAAGCAAAGCTAGCCAAGTTATACTCACGTTATAGTGCTTTCATTGAAGGAAGTCCCCGAGACGTGGCGCTGTCATCGCGAGACGGAAAGGTCGCGTGAAAGGGATTGGATTAGTTCCGCTGTTTGCCGTGGGACTTCTTTCATAAAAAAAACTACCTATGTTTTTAGTGTCCCGTATACTAAATGGTTGAATGAAAGGGATTGGATTAGTTCCGTTGTTTGCCGTGGGACTTCTTTCATGAAAAACACTACCTATGTTTTTAGTGTCCCGTAAATGGTTAAATGAAAGGGATTGGATTAGTTCCGCTGTTTGCCGTGGGACTTCTTTCATGAAAAACACTACCTATGTTTTTAGTGTACCGTATACCAAATGGTTAAAAAGAAACCGTTATGGTGAGACTGTTGTCTGTCTGTCTGTATGTCACACAAGATTTTTTCAGGAACCATGAAATCTGAAAATGAAGTTTAGAATAAAGTATTTACAGAAAACTGAAAAAATAATACTCGTACTAAGTAGTTGAAGCCACGGCGAGGAATTATTAAATGTAGCTCTGTGTCGCCGGGATTGACAGTAAAATAAAATAAAATAACCCATATGAGTGCCGATTAGGACTTCGACTTTTAAAACTTCTGGCGATCACTGATCAGACAAACTAGATCCACAACAGACCTTGCATGTTTATCCGATCCGTGATTTTTCGTAATTTTCCGCGATAAAGTCACATGCTTAGGTATGTCCGTTTTCATGATGCTCACTATCTTCCTGGCAGATTTCATGAACGGATACGGAGTATGGAGTAAGAGTATACGGAAGTTCTAGGTTTTAACCGCGAGATTCCCACTAGGATTTAGGTATAAGTATTCCATGTTTATTGGGAGATTGGGAATTTAATTTTTCACCGTCCCCAATGATGGGGACATTAGTGGAGATGCTGGGATTAATTAAACCACTAGGTGTCAAACTTCCTTGTCAAAATCAATACCAGCGCAGCTATTTCTGTTTGTTACTTTTTCAGGAGAAAATTTCTTACAAAGTAACAAAAACACATAGATGCAGTTAATTTCGCATACCACTATACTATACGCATATTTAGCACTGAGTTACCTACTTATGTACTACGCACTAGAGTTGCTGCCACACTTTACTGCAATGTTCCGTTTTAGATGAGCATACTTACTTGACATCTCTAGAGAAATATAAAATATAGCTATTCTAGGGTGTATACTACGAGACGCTCTGGGCTTATTTATGTAAATAAGTAAGGTTTCGTTATACATAATGTTCAATGATCATTGGTGTGATTTTCTAAACAGTGGTAACCAAAACAGTAGTGTGCAAACATTACTGTGTTCCGGATTAAAGAGAAATGTTATTCCAGCGAAATTACTGGGCACCGAAGATTTAGTGTCTAATATCTTAGGGTGACGAGTGCAGTGCATTGCCGCGCAGTGTTTTGAAATGTTAATGTTCAAAATTTTGGGCGGCACAGAACTGTTATGGGTAAGGGTGACGCTTACATCAGGCGAGCGACATGCTCGTCTCGTCATCCAGTTACATAAAAAAAATGTGGTAACTCACAAATGTTTCCTACAAGGCAGTATTGTTTCATTTAACGCGTAACTGGGAAATACGACATTGACCCTGAGAGGCGTAGGTAAGCACTCTTTAAAATGACATCGGGTATGTCTAGGGCTCTATAATCCGGTAACGGGTGGCAAAGAGGCTATTAGGTACAAAGCTTTATTGTTATGCTACGTTTTCAAGTTCTGAGATTTTGAATTCAGTTAATTAATGTTATTAGAGCGTTATAACAGTCATGTAGATGTGATGTAGCCTGGTTGGCGTGTGAGAAATAGAGATAGATATATTTTCCTCCTGTATGTTCTCCGTAGATGTCAGGAGTTTTTTTTTTCACTATCATTGAGTTTCATGTTTATTTTTCACTCGTTGTTTTTGATTTTGGGTCGCATTCGGAAAAACTTCGGTTTCTGTACAATAGCAGGTAAAACTGCAGGGCGCTGCTAGTACAACATAAATTACAAGGTATAATTTCCAATCAATATTATGACATAAACATTTACCATTACCATAAATATAGGTAAGTATTAAATTTTAATTTTTAGGCCTTTTTTAACTACACATAATATAAACTAGTATTTCGCGGCGAACTGAGACCTCGCGATCCCTGTATCTTGTATCTTGTATCTTCACAACCCCTGGACCGATTCAGCTCATATTCGTACTTAACATTTTTATTGAAATGAACTACTTGCCTACAAAATTTCATGAAGATCGGATCAACGGTTCGCAAGTTATCATCGGACAAATATACACACAAACATACATACAAATGCGATTTGTCCCAGTAAATTCTGAGACCTTCGTTTCGCTCGGCCAACTAAACGAATTGTTGGATTACTCAGTGACCATTGAAAATCAAACAAATATGTCCAATATAAATTGTGTCAAACAATTATTGTGCGAAAGAATGATTTCCAAACATTTTATGACAGCGGAAATTAGGAAGCCAAAAATTATGCGTGTCAATAGTATGTGCGTATATATATTGTTGGCACCCCAACAAGTACCCAGTAACTCCTTGAAGAATTTTGGCGGGAACGTGAAGAAATCATGTCGCGTCATTTTATTATTTTCCAAAACTTGTGTTATTTCGAGTGTTAATGTGTAAGAACGGTGAACTTTTACCCGTTAAGTGTTCGTGTACATGCACAAGTGTTGGTGAATGGTATAATGTCGTGAAACGTGAATTTTCGTGTTGTTTCCAAAACTCCATAGAAGGCTCTAGTAAAGTTTTCACCACTTTACTGAGGCATGACTTGGACTTGACCGTGACTTGCTTTGCTCGCTTTTGACCGTGACTATGACTTGTTCGATAATATCTAACAAAACTTGAAAATATATATGTATACTTGACACTGGCAAATGCATAAGACGTGCGACGCCAAAATCCTCTTAGGAGGAAAGAAAAAAAAAAAAAAAAAACTCCTTGAAATATCATTGTTCTACAAATTATTATCAGTAGCTAATTATCCGAATTACATAAAATAAGTTCTAATTTTCGCGGTCCTCTGCAGCGTGCGTGACCGAGGATATGAGAACAAGAGATAAGAGAGGCTTTTACCCAGCAACTTACTAAACTAGTAGTTCGCGGCGAACTGAGACCTCGCGACCTCTATATCTTCACAACCGCTCGACCGATCTAGCTCATATTCGAACTTAAACATTGTATTGAAATGAACTACTTGTCTACAAAATTTCATGAAGATCGGATCAACGGTTCTCAAGTTATCATCGGACAAATATATACACAAACATACATACAAATGCCGATTGGTCCCAGTAAACTCTGAGACCTTCGCTTCGCTCGGGTAATCACGGCCTACTTTGATAAAAATATTATCCGTTAGGCCCCGAATTATGCGTTAGGCCGCAATTTATACTTTAGGCCTCCCATTATGCATTCGGCCGCAATTTATAGTTTTTGTTCAGCTTATTATTAGGGACGGTTAGCGCTACTCCGACATTTTAAAACTCGCACTGCTTTTATTGGACCCGGATATGTTCTAAAACTGAGACCAGAACCACCGAAGGACATTACCGAACTTAAACATTGTATTGAAATGAACTACTTGTCTACAAAATTTCATGAAGATCGGATCAACGGTTCGCAAGTTATCATCGGACAAATATACACACAAACATCCATACAAATGCCGATTGGTCCCAGTAAACTCGGAGACCTTCGCTTCGCTCGGTCAAAAATTAAAATTAATTGAAATTGATGATTATGACACGATGATTTCTAGTGAGAAAATGTTTGTAACCAACTCGGTGCGATTGAAGAGATTTAGATGATGATTTTTTTTAGTGAAGATTTGTTTTGGTCCCTTTGTTTGTAGTTAATGGCTGCAACTTTTGTGAAAACAACATTCACGACTTTTTTAAAATATACTTTCGTGCTGAGCTTTCATCACGAAAAAATGACGAAAATTAAAGCTAAAACTCAAAATACAGTTTCTGTTCGTACATTATCCACTGCAACAATTTTCCTACATCGTGCGTACTTTTAAACCATTGTCAGTGGTTTAAAAGCTCAAAGGGGCTGTTTCAGATGTAGGTGGAAGGCTGGTGCGCGTTACGGCGGTATATAAGGCCAGGTGCGCGGTTTTAGACCCATTGCGAGTGTGGGGTTCGGGAGATACGCTAGTTCGGAAAAATGAGGTTAATTCGGTGTAGGTGAGTAGCTTTTGAAATTAGTTTGAACTTTTTGAACGGCGCGGACCGCGCATCGGGAGAGTGTTCTTTGCGCGGAGTGGTTTTCAAAATGTTGAGCAGCTAAGCTATTTTTAGAATTTTGACTATACTCATGTACGGAGCAAGCCTATTATCGACTTACAGTGACTTAGATGAGACAATAATAAATGACAATAAAATTATCACTAGTCGGCAAACAAAACAACAATGGTATCGATGATTCCCGTGATTAGCTATTAGCTAATCGATGATTGATTGATGATCGAATGATTAGCGAATACTCAGTGGTTAGCGCGTTCGGATCGCACGCAGCACGGCATGGGTTCAAATCCCAACAATGAGCATGAACTATCGGTGAAAGAAAGCCGTAGCACGGTGCTGGTATTTTCTAGTATACTCAGCTAGCACCCTCAAGTCAAAAATCTGTCGCCTAACACCTATCGGTATGTTCTAGTAGCCTCGTTTGAGACCCATTTTCTATTCCAGGCTGGCTGTTTTTACGTTTTTCGACCACACCGCTACTTAACATCACGAGAGTTGTGGTCAAACGCCTAGCCTGTCGACCATTAAAAAATATGTATAACCGAAACCATAGTCAATAAATATACTTGACTGTTATTAAATAAACAGTCACTTATCTTTTTCAATGCACTCAGTAACATTAAATACATTTTTGAAAATGTGTGAAAAAGATAGCTGCGGCCGAGCGTAGCGTGGCCTTAGGTTCGAGCACATTAGGCCGGGCCGCTGCGAGGCGGAGCGGACCGCATCGCACCGCAAAATGCTTGCTTTGAGTTTGAGTACAGAATGCTGCCGGACGTTGTGAATTCACGCCATGGATAATTGGATAGTCCTGACGAAGACCTTTTTTTATTTGCCAAAACGGTTTCAAACAACGTTTTTAATCCGTATAGCCAAGGAGAGGAATTAACTGCCGGCTTCCTTGTTTCCTGAGAGTTACAATCTAGAGCTTTTCGAGGTCAGAGTGAATAGGTATCTGCTAAGTCTGCGTGCTTCATCTTCGGTCACATCGTCACTTACCAACAGGCGAGTTGGTGGTCAAACGCAGAGATATAAGCGTTAAAAAAAACGCCATAGTTTTGGACGTGAAGGAGTCATGTCGCATCATTGTATTATTTTCCATAATTTGTGTAATATCGAGTGTTAATGTGACATAAAACGGTGAATTTTGATTTTGAACGTGGACAAGTGTTGGTGAATAGGATAATGTCGTGACTTTCGTTTTTTCGTGTCGTTTCCAGAACTCCTCTAGTAAAGTCTTCACCACTTTACTGGGGCACGAGTTGAACCAGCCCCCTTCTCACGGACGTACCTGATCGTGATAATGATAGTGCGCGAGCGGGATTGCTATTATTAATCTGCTAATAAAGTTTTCGTTGTGCACATTTGTTTTCCTGATATTGATTTGCTTGCAGATTTTGTCTTATTTTTTGTCCTCTTCTCATAATTATCAAGTTGTTTTTCCTTTTTTCCAATCTTCATTTGTTTTTTTTTTCCTAATTTTTCTTCAAATAATATTTGTTTTTTCTTCTTTTTTTTGTTTCGATATTTTTTATTTTCTCTTATGTTTTTGGCTGCATTCTCCAGTGTCAAGTATTGTAATATTTCATGTAAAGTCAAATTATTCAAAGTATTAAAACAAGTCTCAGACATATTTTAAGTCAAGCGAAGTAAGTCACAATCAGGACCTTTATTATGAACGTTCGTGGTTCTGATTGCGAGAGCATTACATCCCGCTCGTACCAACTTAGTCGCACTATGCGCGGTCCCGCTTGCGCGCTATCACTATTGCTTTCAGAGTTACGGGATAAGCCCGCTGTATAGTCTATGGACTGACAATGTTGTTTATAATGTAGAAGCATATTATGCTTGGTGTGGCTGTGGGCACTAGCTGCGGCCCTGGTCTCCGCGCAGATCACCTTCAGCCGCGATTGGACGGGCGGCAAGCGCGCAGCACCGCATCTCGCACTCGACTGCAACCAGTTCACCAGGCTCTGCAAGCACTTTGTCGTGAGTACATATTATACAAAAAAAAAATAAGATTTTCATTGTAATATCTTTACTTCAGCGTGTTTAACCAGTCGTGAAACGTCTATGACTGCGGCCGTATGGAAAGAAAACAAAGTGCCGAAAAAATTGTCACTTTGTACCATAGCTAGGTGACGGTTCATTTTTATTGCTTCATAAAAAAAAAAATAGAAAGATCAATGGAAAAAAAACTTTTTTTCGTAAACAAAGAAGTTATATGCATTTTCATTTCATGCTAGACAGAGAGCGAACTATATTGAGCGATGACGTCACAGTTTAAGTCTTCATCTTCTTAGCAGCTCTTACTGTGTGTTTTTGTTCAAAAAATCTTTAAACATGTACAAGTTTCGAAACTTGTCATATGAAACCGATCCCACAACCTGTTTTGTTGATTTTTCGATCGCACCGTAGAAAACTGGGTAAATTCTTTGACAAGTTTCAAGAATTGTCGTTGGCTGCGTGGGCACTGACTAAATACTTAATAATTGTAAATGTTTTTATAGAGATTTGTTACGTTTGACGTTCGCACTGTTGCTGGTGTATGTGTAATTATTATTAACTTTAAGTCATATACTTAATAAAAATAATGACAATTTTATACAGGGTTTTAGGGAAAGGGTACCTTAAGCCGAAAGGGGCTCATAGTACTCATCATTATGAACAATGTTTACTATCGGACCAACCATGAAATCGCGAAAAAAATGTCGAAATTCGTCAAAATGTTTGGAACAGCTGATTTTATTTTCTCGATTTCAGTGTTGGTCCTATAGCTTTCACAATTATGCCCCTTTGGGCTTAGCATAACCTTTCTTTACCTTGTATAATTTTAAACAAAGTCACAAACAAAACACAAATGTCGAACTAAACCTAAAATTGTCCATCACGATCAGCCGCCTCCCCCCCCACCAAACGTCCCATCAAGCTGGCAGCGTTACCGCGCTGGATGGCCAGGGAGATGTACTGTGTAACCACAGATGAATAGAACTAGATACCTAGTCTAGGACGAGCCTAGCGCGCAACACATAAGTTTTATAAGACTTTTATAAGACGCCGCCCCAAACATTGAACCTCAGTTCCGACCAAGTGCCAGAGCTGTGCGTGCGTGCGTGCGGCTTACAAAATAAGACGGTTGTTTTATTTTCCTGATAACCAACAGTAAACAAAAATGACTATCTGTGCAGTGAAATTGTGTAGAAAGTCATCCGCGCACTCAAACTACAAAACAGACGGAATAACTTTTCATCGGTTAGTAAAATAATTCAGTTTTACAAGACATAGCAGAGCTCAGCGTATAATGGACACGTCGTCACTTATCCCTTTTCCTCATTGCGGATATCCCATGCAGTTGTCCCTTTCTGGCGAACGCACGTATAAAGTAGTGTTGTGACTCATTAAACAAAACGCAGACTTGCATTTTCGATTTTCACCATACCGTAAAGGGATTCGAACACTGATGAATTCTAACTAACTAAACTGTGCAATCGGGACCTTCTGCTTGGACTAAACTCGACAAGCAACGAAATCACGATAGAATCGACCGGCAGCATCTAGCATGTGCGTGAGACTGTGGTGAGACTAGAGAAAATAACTTGTTAAGAGCATGTCAGGCCATGCTTTGTAGGGTTCCGTAGGTGCGTAGGATGTTTGAAGTTTTTATCCGTTATTACAGCATAACTCAAAAAGTAGTTATCACATGTTGCCCAAAATAATTTTAAAATAAAGTTTTTACTAAGATCTATCAACATGGAAGATTACAAGTTTCTGAGATGCATAGTTTAGAAATGGCAGGGGGGGGGGACACATTGCAGGCAACTTTGTCGGCCAATATTTCGCAAGCAGTACGTTTGATAAAAAAATGGTATAGGAAACCTTAACATCATTTTAAAAGACCTATTTAATGATACCCCACATGCGGGGTACAGGCGATTTTTTTTTTTATCCCCTCTTTACATGTATGGCAGCCACCCCATTAATATAAAAGTATGTTTTTTTAATTCTGTCAAAATTGTCACCTTACAAATACCTATTCAACGACACCCAACATGATGGGGTGCAGTGTTTTTTTTTTTTTTTACCCCCCCTTTACATGTATGGGAGCTACCCTTATTTAAAAACAAAAGCTTTTTTTAGTTTTCCGAAACTGTATGTCTATACTTAGACTATCGTTGTGCAAAATTTCATGCATGTAAGTTTATAACTTTTACCCCCGAATACTGAAACGTTTGTTAACTTTGACGACAGATTACTTCTAATACTGCCTTTGTCTGGCACTAAGCAAATGACAAAGGCAGCAATAGACTTAATCTGTCGTCAAAGTTAACAAACGTTTCAGTATTCGGGGGTTAAAGTTATAAACCTGTAAAGGACTCAGACAGACGGACATGACGAACTTATAAGGGTTCCTTGTAGTACTACGGAACCCTAAAAATCAGAAGCAGGGCTGGATTTAGGTACGTTGAAAACGATAGCACAAACATTTTAAAAGGATAGTATTTATAAAAAAATATAGTATGCTTTATTATTTTTAACCTATTTCCAAAAAAAGAAGGAGGTTCTCAAGTAGTAGTTTTTTTTTATTTATTTTTTGTTACTCGGAACTCCGTCGTTTATGAACCGATTTAAAAAATTATTTGTTAATCCTCAGTGATGCGTATTTCACTAAAATTTTGCATTTCATCAATTCCCGTGGCCGTCTGTAGCCTTCTTCATCCTTTATTATTTTTTTCTTAAACATTCTATTTGAGAACCTTTCCGTTTTTTTGGAAATAGGTTAAAAATAATGAAGCGTAAGTATTATATTTTTTTGTAAATAATATTCTTTTATAATTTTTGTGCTATCGTTTTCAACGTACCTAAATCCAACCCTGGTGATATTGCCGAAAGGGTTCTTTGTTCTTTGACAGAAAGCCGCGGCGCGGTCTTTCAAAAGATGCATCGCCTTTCGGCATCTTTTGATGCCGCGCGCTGCGTAGTAATTATTATCTAGTCTGTGATCCGCGGGGCTCCCGAAGGGATGCGAGTTTATGTTTTTTTTTAGTCGCACGCGCTTGCTTGATGCTTCCGGTCGTTACCGTTGCAGTTAAATACTAGGAGTTTTACAACAATGTTGCGTCAATAGAAACTAATAGTAGATAATTTTATTATGCAGCGTGTAGGAAATATGATTCTCAGTTTTCAATCCCATCTTGAATTATATTTACACATCCGTACGGTGACAATACACACTGATTCAGGAAATCCGCGAGTGCACGACACTGAGGAAGAATTAGTACTTTAATGGTGTTGTGTAGTAATGCTATGTTAGTGAGTTGAGATTCGAGTGAGTGCGATTACTATGGCAGAGCGGCAGTCGACCCAAGTGTTCGCCCCATCACTACGGAACGTACTAACTCGGTACAGTGGTGGGCGTAACCTTGATGATAGCCAATGGGAATTATTTGTCACGCTCCGCGCACCCCGTGCTTTCCTCAAACTGTGGTGACTTTTGATCGGACCAAAACTCGCGTGACGAGGTATCTGGTTCATCTGTGATCTCAAGATAATATCTCTATTCTATAATCTACATAACTACTGAGGCGCATGGAATAGAAAAACCATTATTTTTTCAGTTTAATTTCATAAGAGTAGGAAACCTATTTTAGCCTATTTTTTAACCTTTCAATATATTTAATGATATAAAATGACTGATATTGAACAATGTTGTTGCAACATTTTCTTTAATATAATAATTAAAATACTATGTTGCCTAATGCACGTCGTCATTTACTTGAGCGAACGACATGATGTTTTCTTTAATTAATTTATCAGTTACTATGTTATTAGCATGTTATATTTTTTATGTGCCGGTAGTTTGTTGACTGTGGCGATACTTTGAGGAAGATTATTTCCAAACAAAAAAAGTGTTTTTTTTTCTTAAGTTTAGTTTCTATTAGTTTTATTAAAATTGATACCTTGTTCCTGTTGTATTAGACGCGACATTGCATCAAAAAGACACTACAGATTGGTTATTATAGACTCAGTTTTATTTATTTAATCATATTAATAATTAAACAAAGTTCGTGGCCGATCTAGGGCGTCGCTTGAGGGCGAGCTGGCGGGGTCCTCGGTTGGGTCATTTCGTTACACACACAGATGAACCAGATACCTCGTCACGCGAGTTTTGGTCCGATCAAAAGTCACCACAGTTTGAGGAAAGCACGGGGTGCGCGGAGCGTGACAAATAATTCCCATTGGCTATCATCAAGGTTACGCCCACCACTGTACCGAGTTAGTACGTTCCGTAGTGATGGGGCGAACACTTGGGTCGACTGCCGCTCTGCCATAGTAATCGCACTCACTCGAATCTCAACTCACTAACATAGCATTACTACACAACACCATTAAAGTACTAATTCTTCCTCAGTGTCGTGCACTCGCGGATTTCCTGAATCAGTGTGTATTGTCACCGTACGGATGTGTAAATATAATTCAAGATGGGATTGAAAACTGAGAATCATATTTCCTACACGCTGCATAATAAAATTATCTACTATTAGTTTCTATTGACGCAACATTGTTGTAAAACTCCTAGTATTTAACTGCAACGGTAACGACCGGAAGCATCAAGCAAGCGCGTGCGACTAAAAAAAAACATAAACTCGCATCCCTTCGGGAGCCCCGCGGATCACAGACTAGATAATAATTACTACGCAGCGCGCGGCATCAAAAGATGCCGAAAGGCGATGCATCTTTTGAAAGACCGCGCCGCGGCTTTCTGTCAAAGAACAAAGAACCCTTTCGGCAATATCACCAGGGTTGGATTTAGGTACGTTGAAAACGATAGCACAAAAATTATAAAAGAATATTATTTACAAAAAAATATAATACTTACGCTTCATTATTTTTAACCTATTTCCAAAAAAACGGAAAGGTTCTCAAATAGAATGTTTAAGAAAAAAATAATAAAGGATGAAGAAGGCTACAGACGGCCACGGGAATTGATGAAATGCAAAATTTTAGTGAAATACGCATCACTGAGGATTAACAAATAATTTTTTAAATCGGTTCATAAACGACGGAGTTCCGAGTAACAAAAAATAAATAAAAAAAAACTACTACTTGAGAACCTCCTTCTTTTTTTGGAAATAGGTTAAAAATAATAAAGCATACTATATTTTTTTATAAATACTATCCTTTTAAAATGTTTGTGCTATCGTTTTCAACGTACCTAAATCCAGCCCTGCTTCTGATTTTTAGGGTTCCGTAGTACTACAAGGAACCCTTATAAGTTCGTCATGTCCGTCTGTCTGAGTCCTTTACAGGTTTATAACTTTAACCCCCGAATACTGAAAGGTTTGTTAACTTTGACGACAGATTAAGTCTATTGCTGCCTTTGTCATTTGCTTAGTGCCAGACAAAGGCAGTATTAGAAGTAATCTGTCGTCAAAGTTAACAAACGTTTCAGTATTCGGGGGTAAAAGTTATAAACTTACATGCATGAAATTTTGCACAACGATAGTCTAAGTATAGACATACAGTTTCGGAAAACTAAAAAAAGCTTTTGTTTTTAAATAAGGGTAGCTCCCATACATGTAAAGGGGGGGTAAAAAAAAAAAAAAACACTGCACCCCATCATGTTGGGTGTCGTTGAATAGGTATTTGTAAGGTGACAATTTTGACAGAATTAAAAAAACATACTTTTATATTAATGGGGTGGCTGCCATACATGTAAAGAGGGGATAAAAAAAAAAATCGCCTGTACCCCGCATGTGGGGTATCATTAAATAGGTCTTTTAAAATGATGTTAAGGTTTCCTATACCATTTTTTTATCAAACGTACTGCTTGCGAAATATTGGCCGACAAAGTTGCCTGCAATGTGTCCCCCCCCCTGCCATTTCTAAACTATGCATCTCAGAAACTTGTAATCTTCCATGTTGATAGATCTTAGTAAAAACTTTATTTTAAAATTATTTTGGGCAACATGTGATAACTACTTTTTGAGTTATGCTGTAATAACGGATAAAAACTTCAAACATCCTACGCACCTACGGAACCCTACAAAGCATGGCCTGACATGCTCTTAACAAGTTATTTTCTCTAGTCTCACCACAGTCTCACGCACATGCTAGATGCTGCCGGTCGATTCTATCGTGATTTCGTTGCTTGTCGAGTTTAGTCCAAGCAGAAGGTCCCGATTGCACAGTTTAGTTAGTTAGAATTCATCAGTGTTCGAATCCCTTTACGGTATGGTGAAAATCGAAAATGCAAGTCTGCGTTTTGTTTAATGAGTCACAACACTACTTTATACGTGCGTTCGCCAGAAAGGGACAACTGCATGGGATATCCGCAATGAGGAAAAGGGATAAGTGACGACGTGTCCATTATACGCTGAGCTCTGCTATGTCTTGTAAAACTGAATTATTTTACTTACCGATGAAAAGTTATTCCGTCTGTTTTGTAGTTTGAGTGCGCGGATGACTTTCTACACAATTTCACTGCACAGATAGTCATTTTTGTTTACTGTTGGTTATCAGGAAAATAAAACAACCGTCTTATTTTGTAAGCCGCACGCACGCACGCACAGCTCTGGCACTTGGTCGGAACTGAGGTTCAATGTTTGGGGCGGCGTCTTATATAAGTCTTATAAAACTTATGTGTTGCGCGCTAGGCTCGTCCTAGACTAGGTATCTAGTTCTATTCATCTGTGTCTTGAGATATACGTGTGTTTTTGGTTCTATCGTTTAATATAGCTAAGAAAAATTAAACAAAAATAAACAAAACAAACATGATTCCATTAAATACAAAAAAATAAAACTCGTCAGACCTCGATTTACGCACATATTTCGCTACTTCTCCGAACCCCTAGTGTATATTCCAGTGATTATTACTGTAATAATGTGGTAATGATCATATCATTCAACATAGAACAGAATTTTGATTGTTTTCTTAGTTTATAGGCCTCGCTACATGGCCAGACCAGACATCGTTTGAGAGAGATGGCTTTATATGAGTTTCTGGGGGAGCAAAAGGGAGAAGCTATAATCTTAATAGTTTGTTTCTTTTGCTCCCGTGAAATTCAAATCAAGCTGTCCCTTTCACACGATGTCAGATCAGGCCATGTATAGACACCCTAATTGTAATTAGGTACCAAATATCTGACTTTTTGATTAGCGCGCTATAGCCATCCCTATTTACCTGCACGCTAAAGTGTAAAGATAGTACATATCCATAGACAAAAGACGTTGTTTGTCATGTTGGCAGCACGAGTTGAAGCAAGCGATGTCGGAGGAGGTGGGCAGCAAGCGGCAGCGCGAGGAGCTCGATAAGCCGCCGCTCTACGACGACGAGTAACTCGCCCACACCTGCAGGCCTACCACGGGCGCCAGGATAAAAATTTGTCCACCATATTTATCCCGCGAGAACGAGACGGATGTATCCATATTCTAGCTTTGTCACGTTGACGCGAAGACAAACGGGTGGACATAACTTTATCCTGGCGCCCGTGCTAGGCCTGCTGGGGCCACGCCGTTTTAGACATTTTTATGTTTTCCACATTTATGAATATAAAAAAATCACTGAGTCAGATCTAAGAAAAATAAAAAAATCGAGTTATCTTTAGAATAACGCATAAAGCAAATTTAAATTTCAACATTTTCTATTTTGAAGAAGGAAGAAAAAATTGTTTCGACTTTATTCCTTCTCCGCCAAAATAAAAAATAAATAACATGAAAATTGCTAATAAACGACTGGAAATAGTATTCCAAACATAACTATTTATCTTTTTAAATACCAGTTCGGTGATATTTTACAAGCTCTTATTTAACTTGGAATGTTTGTTTATAAATGTATGTTCGGGTTAAATCTTGTAACTGAATTTTAAACCTAGGGCCTTATCCCGTAACTCTGGTGGCAATGGTCATCGCGTGCCGTCCCACTCGCGCCAACTTAGTCGCACCATGCGAGCGAGCAGGATAGCAAACGAAGGCCATCGCCACCAGAGTTACGGGATAAGGCCTCAGTTCTCCTTGTTCAATTGAGTTGAAATTTTGCATGAATGTCAAGTTCCGATGAGAATCCAATATTATGACAGCGAGCTGGGCCCCTATTCGGAGAAATGACATTTTTATCTCTCTCTCACTCACTCCCATTAAATTTTAAATTAGAGAGACAGTCACCGAGATAATCTCGAGCGCACAGGAATAGGGTCCCTGATCTGATGGTGGAGACGGAAGTTGGAAAACGGAACTCCTCAGTAATTAACAGTAGATTGATGGAATTTGGTGAGTCCAAACTTGATCAGCTTACAGTACAAATAACGGATTTCATAAAAGCTTGTTTGGAAAAATATTACCATATACTTATTTATCTTAAAAATGTGTGAAAGTGCCTTTGGCCAAATGACCATTCGCAAAATGATTAACCATACGCAAAAATATCTAATTCCTTACGAAACTATATATAGATATTATGCATAGATATATTACGCATAGAATACTCTCGCCAATCGGATTACCTATAAACTAATCCTGGCTAATCTTATCCGTCACTTAGATAATTGAAGTTTGAGCCGTATCATGGGCTACATTTTTTAAACGCTCGTATGATTTCGCACGAAAATGTCATGCGCAATGAAAGATTTTCTATTGATAGAAGCAAGTTCGAATGGTTTCCCACTAACGAGTGGTTTAAACCATTCGAATTCGAACGTACATGCGTTAACGAGTGATATGATTATTTTTAAAATGCGACTTTTGTTTAGGAGTTCTTTCGAAAGTCAGTCATTTCGATCATCATTATCATACGAAAATGCGAACACCATATTTTGCGAGATGTGTGGTTAAGGCGAGGTCAATCGCAAAACAACAAAAAGTATTACTTAATCAGGTGCAAAAAATACTGATAGATAGAAAATAAAACTGCAATTACGTTTAACCGAATAGAAATCCGAAAATCTGTCTTAGTTACAAAATAAAAAAAATCGCAAAATGACCCCCTGAAAAACCCTTCTGAAATCAAATGCTCTGAATTTTCAACGGTAACTACAAATTTTCTTCTACAAATTAAATATCCAGGCTAGTGGTTTATACGGCGAACCAGGTAGTATTTTTATTTGATTTGTATATTTCCGATAATCGGCAAAAAAGCAATGAAAAACTACAATTTACCGTTTTCTCATCAAGTATGATATGCGATTTTCAACTTTAAGCCTTAGAACTTTAAGCGGGACAGTACTCATTTCAAACCACGGTCAGTCCTCGCCTTAACTTTCTTTATTACTTTTGTTTGACACAAACAAAACAGGTCAAATGTCTCGCTTACTTTGCTAAATTTCCATGGCAATTAATTATATTTCTTAGTCATCTAAATGTGATTTCTTAACCCAAATATTATTCGTAATGTATTTACTTGATAAATATTAATATTTAAGTACTTTTTGACTCAATCCTCTAACAGTCAATTATACTTTAAGATCATAATTATCTTGTGTATCAAACTAACTATTTCCAGAGATAAGTATTTGTCTAAGCCATTGAGATATTATGTACAACGTTCTAGAGGCGACACCGCACTTGGAATTGTCCCATTTAATTATGGTCACCTTGCAACTTTCGGCAACAACCTAAAAATCCCACTGCTGGGATATCGGCCTACCATCGAAGGGTCATTAGGCCATATCCACCACGCTGGTTCAGTGAGGGTTGGCGGATTTACATCGAGTTTCTTCTCCAAAAATATGCCAGTTTCCTCAACATGTTTTCCTTTACCGAAAAACCAGCTGTATATCTGAAAGTTAGTTCCAAAGATCTCATTGGTACGGGCCCGCCCGGGTTCGAACCCGCGACCCCACCAATGTGAGACGAGCCTGCTGCAAAGCTATTGGCAGCAGGCTCGTCTCACATTGGTGGCTCTTTGTGAGTCGTGGTAGCCCACGACTCACAAAGCACAAAATTCACAGTACAAAATTCGCTTGAAGTCGCGTGTATTGGTCGCTTTTCCAATACACAAATATAGAAAAAATAAACAAATACAAATGAATAATGCTCTGACTTTTTCTATAATTGCGTATCTATGTTATAAATTATGTGTATATAATTGTATTTTTTTTTACACCACGCTTTTAACTGTGAATGTTGTAAACACCTGTTAGTGGTATACATATCAGAACTGTATCTGATTTAAAAAGTGTTACCCCGTAGTTACTGTTGGTGTTTCTTTAAATATATAAATAGATGTAAGAGAGGTTGGGAGGTACAGCAGTGTTCTGGCTCAACCCTTATAGGAGGCCAGAATACTGAAAAAAAATGTTAATTTATGTTTAAGAAGGAGGTAGTTGATAGGGACTGACCTATGAAAGTGGCATGGTCACATCTGACCAAACCGTAAAAAAACAAAAAAAATAACTTTGCTTAATAAAACTTTATTTGCATAAATATGCCCGACGGTCTTTTGTAGCACGGTCCCCTGAATATTAAAGCGGATAATACACAGCGCGTAAATTCAAAGCGAGCTCTAGAAAAGTGACCACATTTAAACGGGAGATCGCAATGTAATGCCTTGTCACGTCTAGTACGTACAGCTCAATGGTTATTAGTAAATAAGTAACGCTAGAAATACTGTGAATTAAATGCGCGACTAGCGTATGAACTAGCTCTAATACTTTTGGACAATGGAAAGTTGAGTGAACATAATTAAAAATATTGTTATCTGTATATAGTTACTATTATAATAAAGCAAATTGGAAATCCAAAACGTTTATTATAACACAGCCTTATTCCCATACGAATGAATTCTACCAATTTGAACAGCCTAACCTAACTAATAATCTTCTTAAGCCATAATCGCCACCTTTGGCAGGCGGCTTGATCGATAGATAAACTCTATATTGTTGACACAGCATTTTACATACATTTTAAAAGAGGTTTAAAGATTAGTGTAATAACTGGCGGCCTTATCATTGAAAGCGATCTCTTCCAGGCAACCTTGGGATGGAGATGATTCATAGAAGAGGTAAAAGACGGGGCGTGCGATGATGGATATTGTGTGATACTTATACTCTAATAAACCAATATAACTATAATAAATAAATAAAAATGACTAGGCTTGCGGGTCAGTGGGTGGATTTCCGTCTTCTGAGCTGTAGTTTGTGGGTTCGATTCCCACCCAGGACAAACATCTGTCTGATGTACACGGATGTATGTTCTTTGTCTGGGTGTTTCTATGTATTCTATGTAAGGATTTACAAAAAAAACTAAATTATTTAAGTATTCTATCAGTTATAGTTCCCATAGTATAAGATTGCTTAGTTTGGGGCTAGATGTCGCTGTGTGTGAAAAACATCCACCAATATTATTATTATTATTGATAATTAAATTACTTATATCGTATAATGTTAACGGTTTACTAAGGGAGCACTGCTGCCCGTCCTACCGTGGTTCTGGTCGCTGTTTTCGCATCTTTCTATAGCCATGGCGCTCTCCTTTATATAATTACATTTCTCAATATCTATAAAAAGTTTTTAAGTACTTAATTAACTAAATAAGATTACCCTGTATTTTATCGTTAAGTGAATTTATGTTCTTTGAGAAAATAAATATATTAAACCATTAAATTTATTTATGCTAATTTTTTGTCTAAATTGTATATTGTTGATTTTCTGTTATTATTTAAAATGTTTTTAGTAAGTTTAAATGTAGAGTAAGTAACGTTTTGGTGTAAATTATACGGTGAAGATGCTTATTTTGTAAATAAAGAAAGAATAAAGAATGAATGAAAAACATTGTTGCTTACAAAATAATTGTATTGTCATTGATAAATTGATTTTATGTACAAATGGGATAAAATATAATTATAAATCTAGATAAATACAGTGTTGATACTTTATAGCTGCTGTTCTAAAGTAAACAAAGATATACAGTACGAGGCTTTTCAGTAAGCACGTGGGGAAAAATTATGATATTAGGTTAATATCGGTTAATAAAGTTTTAGTATGTCAATAGTTAGTTTAGTTTTACTTTTTTAGTATGTAGGCAATAATACTATTTGCAACATCCTATAACAGGGTATAATGTGTAATTTAGTACATTCTGAAAAATGTTACCATTACGCATTATGTGGCAATGTATACTTAACTAAATAAATAGTTCCAGATAAATAGAATGTACACTCCAGCCGCTTTATGAAGAGCTCCGACAAAAAAATCTTTTTCTTTTCAAATTTCACTGTATTATAATACCGTTAGAATAAAACGTTTTTGATCAAAAAAGTGACCAGAGCTTACGGTTTTCATTCCTTTTAAATGATATTGCAACTATCAGAACTTTTCTCAGCGCGGCTCGGGTGCAAATATAATACGGATACACACTATAATAATTATTTTACATTATTTTAATAAGTTTAGGTTAAAATAATAATTACTATGAAATTTCACGCGGTATTGACAATTTTTAATTTAGTAAAACGAGAATATATAACAATAAGTCGGTTATTCAGACTATAGTTTCGATCACATCTGGTGACCTTTTTCAAGGAATCCTGTAAGAAATGCGAGCGCGACCTCGTCTTGCCTTGCAGGTAAAATAATAATTGTTACTTCGAAAAGCATACATTAATACAAGTAAAATTAAAAAACTATATTAATTAGTATGTTAGTCGGAGGGTAAATACTTGTTAGTTTTATAAACTAATACACATTTGAATAATCTTTAATCAATATTAAAGCTAAATAATTCAGACATAACTAAACTAAAATAAAAGGGCCCAGAATACTAGGTGCAGCTATCTCGCTCGTACATTTTATGTTCGTTAAAGAAATTAATAGAAAAAGAAAATTTGAAAAAATGTCCTTCGGTAATTTTATGAGTTTAATATTCCAAAATAATAGAACAAGTTTTCAATTCAATATTTTTTCATAATGACTATTAAAATGAGATAAACAGTATCTATTTCTCATTTATTTTGGTCATAAAAAAAAAAAACATTCAAAATTTTCACGAATATCAACCAACCAAAATTACCAACGCATTTTTTAAAAGTACACGACATAATATTATATCTTTAAAAAAATTCAAATGCGTGATCGAGATTACTGCGTCCAAAATCCGGCCCTGAAGTACACGAGCCGGCAAATATTTTGAAAGATGACGTCATCTGTGCTACAGAAGATTTTTAGGCGTCTTTAGAAGAGCGAAGTTTCCGCGGGGACTTTTCCACGTACATGTGCGAAATGCTTACCCCACTATGCCGTTTTTTTTCTTCAAGATGTTTGCCGGTCACTATACCATTAGTACCACAGATCATCCTAGATACCGCGTTACGAGATCGCTATTCTGGCAAAAACTCAACATTGTTGAAGGAAAGCACGGGTTGAGGGGACTGCGAACGAGCGTTCTCTTTCTGCGTCTCGACATCATTGCTCCGTCAAAAAGTCACTAAAGTTGGAGGAAAGCGCGGGTCGCGGGGACTGCGACCAAGCGTTCTCATTAGCTATAAGGTTTCACCTACTCACCAATTAATAAGACTAAATTTTTATCGGTGTATTTCGGCAGATGCGTGGTGCGCTTCGTTTGTCATGAGAGCGGAATCTAGGGCGATCTGTGTGTTTTGAAAACCTATGTCTGTGATTCAATTTTTGCGTGAAAATACATATCTCAAAAATGTAACTAGTGCCACAAATATAGCTACTTGTACTGCAAATGAGACGCGAAGTCATAAACTATTCGTTACTAATAGTATATAACAATAACTATCTTCGATACTAGAAAATTGCTTGTAAAAAACCGCGATTCTCCATTCTACATTATCTTTCCATAAGCGGTGACCATTCCGCCCAATGGTCCGCCTTTAACAGCTATAAGTCGACGACTAAACTGCCATCGGGCATATAGTGGTCGTTATTACATACAGTCGAAGTGCTAATCACAGTAAATTGACAGATCGAAATTTCACTTGTCAAAATAATGTTGCCAGCTTATATTTTTCAAAGCAACTAATCTATAAGTTGAAACATACATGAAACAAAAATATTAATTGGCGATTAAGCATAATGGCACATTTTTAAAGTATACAATATCTTCATTCATTAAAAAAATGTTAAAATTTTACATCGGTGAGTACATTGCAATCTTTTTTTAGACCGCTTACTAAGTAGTCACAAATTAGGCAGGAGTTACGACTTTTAATAAGTCTTTAGAATACTATGAACTCATGCGAGTGAATGAACTATATATTTTTACCCCAGCACTAGTTTTATTTCATGGAAAAGTGGCTGCACTCGTTTCAACTTCAATTTATTTCATTTAATTTATCAATTCGACGTTATAATTCCGATGGTTTCTATTGATCATCGGTTGAACAACACCTCACGTACTCCAAAGCACTGTTCAATCTATCCAACCAGACGTCCCTGTCCGTGGCGGTGTCGGCCGCCAGCAGGTGCCGCCTGACCACGCCGTTCCCCCTCCGGACGTACACTAAGGACCCGCCGTCGGGCACTATCAGCCCGGCGGGCACGGACGTTTCTAGAAGGATGGTGTGGGGCCGGGCGCAGAGGTCGCGGGGCGCCTTCACTGCCTTGTCTGATACAACGGTCGAAAGGTCGATGTCGCCGATCGGCATCTGAAACGAAAAGGAGAACGTTACACAGATCACACCCCACCGATTTTGCATTCAGGACGCTCGAAGCACATCACGCATCAGTCTAATTACACTTATAAAAATTTACTCTGATTGGTTGATTGTTAGGCGCGAGTAGGCGTAACCTTGAGATAGCCAATGAGAACGCTCGGTCGCACTCCCCGCGACCCGCGCCGCATCTCAAACTTTGGTGACTTTTTGTAGGAACAACGAATCTATCATCGGAATCTAATATTATAAATGCGAAAGTAGCTTTGTCTCTTACAACGGATCAACCTGATTTTTTGCATATTTAAATAGCGGAGCGGAGCAAAGATCGGAGATGGGCATAGGCTACTTTTTTTGTGTTCCACGCGAACGAAGTCGCGGGTAACAGCTAGTCATCATATAAAAAGAACGAAAGTGCCTAGTTGATAATCATAATAAGATAGCGGGTGATACAGCCGGCAGCCGCTAGTCGGATATAAGAGACTGACCTTCTTCTGCACATCATCGGGGTACTTCCAGTAGGCGAGTCGCGGCGGCTGCAGCCGGAACCAGCGGCGGTGCCACGCGCCGAGCCCCGACACGTCGTCGAACGCGGTGAGGAAGGCGGCGTGCGGCGCGGGCGCGGGCACGCGCACGCGCGCGCGGATGTCGATGTGCATCGCGCCTTCCAGGGGACTGCCGCCCGGGACCTGGGGGGTGACACATATTATGAAGTTATTTCTTTCTTTTAAATTTTGGCTCCACACGTTGTGTCAACCAACCAGTGTCAAGTTTTGTAACATTTTAAGTGAACCACAAAATTTCACAACAAAAATAAATCGTTATCATTGTCTCGCCCGGGACCTAGGGGGTGACACATATTCTGAAGCAATTTTTTTCTCTTAAATTTTGGCTCCACACGTTGTGTGTTTAGCCAGTGTCAAGTTTTATAACATTTCAAGTGAACCACAAAATTTCACAACAAAAAGAAGTCGTTATCATTGTCTAAGTCAATCAAAGTAAGTCACGGTTAAGTCCAGGACATGCAAGTGGTTGAGACTTTACTAAAGGTTTCTATGGAGTTTTGGAAACAGCACGAAAAGTAACAGTTTTTACACATTAAACCTCGAAATAACACAAGTTTTGGAAAACAATACAATGACGCGACATGACTTCTTCACGTTCCCGCCAAAAGTCATTGTGAAGTCAGTCATATTTCACCCGAATATGGGGTCGTCCATTAATAAGGTGAAGCTCGAAAGGGAGGGTTCCGGAAAAATCACGAAATATTACAAGGGGGGAAATTATATTAAAAAAAATTATAGGTTTTGTTTTTGTTTTTAAAAACATCGCTTTAGTTTTACCCGGAACTGTTTGAGGACCCGTTTGGCTCAATAGTAAAATGCCTGCCTTACGAGCAGGAGGTCTCGGTTTCGATTCCCGACCGGGCAGATGTTTGAATGATGAATTTAAATATGTGCTCTGGGTTTGGGTGTAAGTTGTCCTTGGCTTTGTGTGTGTTCCATGGCATCTCACGGAACGGACACGGAATCCTAGTGGGGAAGCTATGAGTAAAAATGTGGTCAGGACGTACCTTGTTAAGAGTGAAGTTCTTCCTGGTAGCCTGTGGCAGGGCAAAGATACAGTATCCGTGCAGTTGGAACTGCGGAGTCCGGACCGCGTGCGGCCCCGCCGGGCTCTGCACCGCGGGCGTCTTCAGAGTCGACGACTTCGACTTGGGAGTCAGGAGTTTGGAGCTTGACTGGAAGGTAATAGAGCTCAGATTATCATAAACGTAAGTACAACGCTTAATTTTCGCCGAGAGTTGACGAGAATGATAATTATGAATCGCAGGTTCATCCAGACTCGAACGCGAATTTTCTTATGCAACTAAGAAACAAGACGAACAATCAAGCAAGGCTGACGCTCGCCTGCTGGTAAGCGTCACACTTACCCATAACCCACTAATAATACTCTTAATAATTAACTTAATTTTTATTTTTTTTTAAACTTATTTTTTCGTGTTCTTCGTTCTTCCTATTGGTGGTTCTTCACATCGCTATTCGTGTTTGCGTATTCGTCTTATTTGCCCCAATACGACGATGTGAAGTTACTCTATTCGCCTATATTTCTCGAATACGACGAATACGCAAATACACGAACACTCGTATCCGCCGGTTGTCGGTTTATGGTCATATATCAAACGATTCAGATATTATATTTTGTAGCTATTCGCATTCGTGATATTTTTAACAAACATGTTTTTTTAAAACAGTGGACTTGAGAACGTCATCCTGTATTTGGAAGTCGGTTAAAAATTTACCTTTTTACTGAATATGTGATATTTGACATCATGAGGCAGGACTTCTTTCGAAGCTTGCAGCAAGTAAACTTCTACTGTCACCTGGAAATTAAATGGACGTTCAGTTATAAAAACAACTAAAAGTTTTACACATAAAATAATTCGTCCCTATGTACCTGCGCAGTAGACCAATTTTAGCAGCGCGGGAAACTTCGATCTACCAATGGCAAAGAAGAGTACTGCTCGTGCTAAAATCTTGCGCTGTTTTTGGTCGATCAATTTCGCGGCAAAATCGCGCCGCCCGTGCGTCATATTGGTCCGACAATATGCGAATCGTGTAAGCGGGACAGAGCTAAAAATGCATAGCAAGCAATACTCTGCCATGTGCGCTTGCAAATAAAGTTAAATATGTGTGAATAATCATTGAAACCGGTCTGCGGTTTTCAGCACAAACGAAAACTGCCGATCGGAATTAGTACTAGTTAAGCTAAGTTATTATGTTTGATTTTTATTTATTTTTCACAAATTGTATGTGATAATAAGATTATTTTATTTTTATCTCATTTTTGAATATATTTTTTAACGTGATATAACTGTACTATATTAATTTAAGATATATTACTTAAAACATCACTGTTTCATTTCCTCGCAGTTAAAGTGAAAAGCCGAGTGTATAACTCGTGCATAAAACCCATTTTACCCTCGACTTAAATATCCGACTTCGCCTTCGACTTGGGCTGACAAACTTCTCGGCTAAAATGGATCGTACTATTAAAGAGAACTTGGTGAACGAGCAAGTTCTATCAGGTCACAGATACAATATCATAAAAGCTATAAATAGGCTATAAAAGTGTACCTTGAAGTCGCTAGTGAGTCCTTCCATGTGTATCTCGTCGGGGAAGTGCAGAATGTTTCCAGTGGGCTGTGTCAGCTGCATGCTGCTAGCTAGCACGCGGTCGCGGCACTTGAGCAGGCAAACAGCGTGGTGCCCCACTGCACCGTCTTAAAAAATGGAGAAGTTTTTTTTGTGTTTTCTCTTATGTTTATTTTAGGTCGTATATTATTCTGACGATTATTAGAAGTTGGTTTTCATGGTAAAATTTAAAAAGATGGCATAAAAGTGTAGCATATTTTTAATACAGTCAAACTGAGCATTGCCATTCAACGTGGCAATGCCGCCAGCATTCTGGAGACCTTGCCCTCCACTAATGGTCTTTTAGTTAAATTGAGTCGGTTATTCCGACTATAGATTATTCCCGTTTTATTAAAACAAAATGTATCAAAACCACGTCAGTTTTCATAGCAAAATGGTCTTTTAGTTTAATTTTCTTATAGTTATTTTAGGTTTTAGTTTTTAGTTAGTATTTTTAAGTTTTCTTTAATTGTCTGTATTATAAGTTGAATAATAATATAATAATTTATAGAAGGCAAAAAAAAAAAAACAGTCAAATAGTCTGGTGCACTGAGCTGTACCACACCTCGGAGACTTACGTCTGATAACGACCGCACACTCGTGAATGCCTCCCATGCAATATGCTTAAATAAATTAAAAAATAAATACATTAAATTAAATGTACAAAATAAATACATGAATTAATAAAAATTAAATCAATAAAAAATAAGACTAATATTTTACTAAGAAAACTGACGTCTTTTGAAGATACCTCACCTGCTCCCGGTGAGGTATCTTGAACTGGGGGGCGGGGGAGTTAACGTTCTGTATAACCTGGTATTCCGTGTCTGTATCGGTACCTGCGTTGAGTTGCCGCACGTAGTCCCTGCGGAGCGGCACGGCGAGGCTGTTGATGTGCAGAGACGCCATCCCGGCGGCCGCGGCGCAGCCGGCGCCCTCCACCTGCAGCCGCTGCAGCTCCTGCACGCTGGCGGCGCGCCGGTGACCTGGCAGTTACCGACTTACCACTAACTAAATTGTTGCTAAGAAATATACTGCTCCAAACTTCGACCTTCAACTTTATCTGAGCTATTTTGAAAAAAAATATTGCCTTTCAGTAGTTACGTAGATTAAGGAATCTTTTTTTTTGTAGGAAAAAAAAGTTTTATTTTATTATTCACGAGATATTTTACATAACTTAAATAACATTAAATAATAAATAAATTGAAATAAACCCTAAGTATTATGATTTATTTTTATTTAGGATTTATTTCAATTTATTTATTATTAAATGTTATTAAAGAACTTATGTTGAGATTTATGTTATTTTTTTTGTTCTATCGTCTAGTATGGCTAAGAGAGAAAACAAGATTCCATAACATTTTCTCGATGAAAAAAATCATGGAAAAACCCTCGATTAACACACAGTTTTCGCTAGATCTCCGAAGATCCGAAGAATCCGAAGATTATAAAACTAACAGTGAGGTGATTATAAAATCTAGGATAGCATCGAACAAAATTTTAATTGATTTCCTGGTTTCGCTGTCATTAGCGATTATCTGATTTTTTGTCTAAATCCCGCTAAAGCCATCTCTTTTCATCTGCGCGCCAAAGTGTTATAGTGCTTTTAATCTTTTTCTCGAATAAGCGTCTCATTGGCTTAGGTAAATGCTGGTAGGGGAAATGAACGATACATGCCAAGCGACTCATTCCCCCCACCCAAATAAGTGTACAGGGTTCGTTCATTGAACATTTTGTTTTTCATAGAAATATGTATAACTCACTCGCTAATAGAAGTAATCGTTCGCCTTCAGCTTGTTCAGTCGATCCACTGAATTCTATGGTGGCGGCGCAAAGATTCAGAGCTTGGCTTGCCTGCAAGATAAGCAAGATCAAATATATATTACCGCCATCTATGATCAAGTACCAGAACCATCAGAGGACGGACAGCAGCGTTCTCTTAGGAAATGGTGAACACTTTGCGATCTCCAAGCCGCCTGCCCAGCGTGGGATTATGACAACCAACGCTCCATATGGGGGTGGCTTTGTCCAGCAGTGGACGTCTAAAAGCTGATAGTGTGATCAAGTATCGTTCACTATTTCCTTACGACAAAGGCTTATCTCTTCTCTATCTTTAAATGGTATAAAATAAAGTAGCTTTCTGCGTCTGTCTGTCTGTATATCCGCTAACTCCTCCTAAGCCGCGCAACGGATTTTTAATGCGGTTTTCACCATCAGTTAGATAATTTTTCAAGAAAGATATTTTTTATTTTTTTTTTAAACTATAATCGTTTATGGTTTTTCTTTTCTTTTCTAAATTACAGCCTTGCGAATCCGGGGCCGGTCGCTAGTGATGTATTATTAACCAGAGTACAGGGACAAAGGCCGGTTAAGCAACTTTTTTACAGTGACTTCCAGGTTTATACACAAATAGAGCCATATCTTGTTAAGTACTGAAATTTGAAAAAAAAGATGGCGCCACGTTGTGAGTCATAAATTTATCATTGTGCGCCGTAAATTTAAATTAGTAAGTTTTTGTAGAAAAACATTTTTTTCTAGACAAAAGCTTTTGTAAAATCCGTTATTGGATCGAAGTGAAGCTGATCGAAATAAGTCCAAACTTCATTAATCTACTGGTAGTTACTGAGGAGTTCCGCTTTCCACCTTCCGTCTAATCATTAGATCAGCTAGCTCTCATAATATTGTATTGTCATCGATACTTGACAGGCATGCAGAATTTCAACACAATTGAAATAGGTGTCTAACATTCAAAGTCAAGTCAGTCAAATTCTAGTCAGTGATTTACCTGCGATATGACAGTCTGTTGTTTAGCGATCTCAGCTTGCAGCTCCTTGATCCTCTGCCGGACCGTGGTGACGGGAGCCGAGGGCTCATCCACAGCGCCGTGGGGGTCACGCTCCGGGGAACAATGTCGGACCACGCGGAGAGGCGTTGACGGTGTCGACGACTGTGGGATGGATAAACCAATACATTCCGATTTGATGAAGGCAATAGCATAGAGAAATTACACTAAAAGTGCTAATGTCCATAATAAAGATGCGTAATCCGATTGTAGTACTGATAAGGACGTAAGACGTCGCCAGTGCTTTAATCTGCGACATGATCGTCACAATTTCTGCTTGACTTGAAATAGAAACCCAAGCTAACTCATTCGTAATGCTACTGACAAAAAACGCAACTTGTTAAGAATATTTTTTCATGAACAATAACAGTAAAATTATATATTTTATTTGCAAAACTCGCTAGGTTCTCAAGAGATGGCGTTGAAAACATTATTTTTGGAAAAATACTTTTTTACGTCGTATATTACAATCTAATTTTAACTAATTCTTAAATAGCGGACATAATACTAATACTATGTTTCTATATTAACCATATTTTCATCGGATTTCATAGCGGGCAGCACGGGGAGGAGTGCGCGGACGCGGAGCGCGGGTGGCGATGCACGCGTCTATACCCACCTACATATATGTGCGTTGCTACACGCGTACATTTATAAAATGATAAGTGCTTACAGCGTTCTGCATCCTCCTATAAAAGCTGACACTGTGGACCAGCTCGCTGCCCTTGTCCTTGTGGCTGGCCGGCGTCGTCGGGTGCGCCTTCATAGGCGACTTGAAGTGCTCTGGCGTCTTGAACTTCTCTGGCGATTTGTATTTTTCGGGCGATTTGAAGGTCTTCTCTTGATACACGAAACTTGTAGATGTCAGTCCGTTCTGGAATTCGATATTTTAATTTCATTATCCTACTCTGTTCCCTTTATCATTACTTCTTTCTAGGGTTTCAGAATGATAAATCTCATAAGAATAACAGTTATTCACTTACTGAGATTAAACACAAAGTTTATATTATTAGTGCTGCTAAGCGCAGCATGCAGACTTAATTAAACAATTAATTTATAATTTAAGGTTTTTAGGAAAATTATAAACAATAAGTAAGCTTCTTTCTTTTAACTTTATCAGGCATGTCTTGTTATTATTAATATTATTATTATTTGTTATTATTGTTTCTCGTAAGCTACTAGTTCGTAGTCACCGTTAGACTGGTCGACTAGTCAATGAGATAACAAGAGGAAAAGTGGAATCGTCTATTGTTTTATATACTGCAATATATAATGTGGTTTATCCTCATTCCGTAATTTACTTTTCTCATGTACTTTTGTTATGATATTTGTTTTTTATCATTGCCACTCAAAAAAGGGCATTGGATTCATCGACAATAGTGAACAAAACGCTTTTTTAGCCACTCTGTAGTGGCTAAAAAAGCATTTTGAACATTTCGATTTTGGAACAAGCACGACTTATACGAATTATGTACTAATAAAAAAGTGCTGCATTATCGGAAATATACAAATCAAATAAAAAAACTACCTGGTTCGCCGTATAAACCACTATATTAAATTTGTATAAGAAAATTTGTAGTTACCGCTGAAAATTCAGAGCATTTGATTTCAGAAGGGTTTTTCAGAGGGTCATTTTGCGATTTTTTATTTTGTAACTAAGACAGATTTTCGAAATTTTATTCGGTTAAACGTAATTTCAGTTTTATTTTCTATCTGCAGTATTTTTTGCACCTGATTAAGTAATCTCTTCACATCGAACAAAGCGCTGAAAAATGTAACTTTTTGTTGTTTTGCGATTGTACCTCGCTTTAAGAAATACTATTACGTTATACATTGTAGTAACGTCGTCGAGCTCGCTGTCGGACGCCGAGTTGTCAGTCTCGCTCTGGCATCGACATTTAGCTATAATTGAAGTGAGATGACGTTACCTTGTTGAGTTTGGGCGGCGTGGGTCCCTCGCTGTCGTCGGCGAGCGCCTCGTCGAGCATGTCGTCGAGCTCGCTGTCGCACGCCGAGCTGTCTGTCTCGCTCTCTCGCACAGCCTTCCGATAGCTGGAGTTGTTCTTCTTTACAACCTGGGAAACGGAAGATTATGCTTTAACAGCGGGCTTCCCTGATTATCGCTATCTCGTGCACACATTGCCCCTTTTTCGTGTCTCGTACATTTTTTTATATAAAAATTATAGAAAAGAAATTTTAAAAAAAACGATTCTTTGATACAATTTTTTTATACTTACTTCATCATCATCAGCCATAAGACGTCCACTGTTGAACATAGGCCTCCCTATTACTTACTGCTTTTACATTTCCTTCTTAAATTTTTATATAAAAAAAATGTTCATAAAGTGCGAACCATAGATAAGGATAATCAGGGACGCACGCCCTTAAACACATTTACGTTATACACTTATGCTATGTCGCGGGCATCAGCTAAAATAAAAAACGATTGTGCGAGCGACAGAGCATATGTTAAGTAAATGCATCCTTAAAAATTTGGAAAAGCACAGACGAGATAGCCAATAAGCGAAGCGGATTTTTAGGTCTACTTACGTTCATAACATCTCTGCCGAAGGACGTCTCAGCCCAATCATCAGATTTATTCAGCTTGTCATTCGCACGCATTGGTGCGTCCTCTTCACCACTGAAAACACCAAAATAACGCATTAAAAAAAATTAACTCGCGACATAATTCCTTTCGTTTCTTCATATTCTGTTACCAAGAAATAAAGCTCTTTTTAATTATAGAGCGCTTTTTGAAAACACATCTGAAACGATCACTATAAACATTGTTTTTTTTATCCTCCTTTATATCTGTGAAAATGACATAAGCGCGGTTTGAAAAGCATCACAAGATGATATTTTTTTTTTTTTAATATTTTAGGTCATTCAGTGTAATCATTTAACTAGTAAATAAGTTCGTATAGACTTCTCTTATTTATAAAACAATCGATTTGCGGATCTATGCTATCAAATGGTGCAAATGGCGCGTTATTAACAAATATGATTAATTAATGGTTAACACGTAAAAGCGGAGAAAACTATTTAAGAATAATACCGGTTACTTGTCCATACGGAATGCGTCAACTGTTTCCCACCCCTGAATGTTATCAGAGTTTTTTTTTAAATATGTTATATACACCGTGAAAACTATGCTTATAAAGGTTTGATTTTATTTTAATTATCGCAATATTTACGCAACTAAAGTGACACATTTTTTGCGTTGAAATTATGACGAAGAAAAGTAGTTTTTATTTGAATACCAAAATCATTATTTGCAAAAACGTAAACTATCAGCGTAGAATATTGTTTATCCAAGCTATTAAGTAGATACCAAACGTGAAGAAATCATGTCGCGTCATTTTATTATTTTCCAAAACTTGTGTTATTTCGAGTGTTAATGTGTAAAAATTGTGAATTTTTACCCGTTAAGTGTTCGTGAACATGCACGCGTGTTGGTGAATGGTATAATGTCGTGAAACGTGAATTTTCGTGTTGTTTCCAAAACACCATAGAAGGCTCTAGAAAAGTTTTCACCACTTTACTGGGACATGACTTGGACTTGACCGTGACTTGATTTGCTCGCTTTTGACTGTGACTACGACTTGTATGATAATATTTAACAAAACTTGAATATATATAACTACACTTGACACTGGCAAATGCATAAGACGTGCGACGCCAAATGCCTCTTAGGAGGAAAGAGAAAAAAAAAAAAAGTATTCACTAATTTTCTATACCTTCGATGGGCCAAAGCCTCGCGGTCGGACAAATACATAGACATTTTTCTTGCTAAAATAACAGTTCTGAGATATATAAGCGTTTGTAACTTTTGGTGGGAATTGAGAAGATGCTCTGTCTCTTTTTTCACTACTTTCCGACCATGTTTCTGAGTCTTCTTCTCCTACCTTTCTCCACTAATTGACCGAGCGAAGCGAAGGTCTCAGAGTTTACTGGGACAAATCGGCTTTTGTATGTTTGTGTGTATATTTGTCCGACGATAACTTGCGAACCGTTGATCCGATCTTCATGAAATTTTGTAGGCAAGAATTTTAAGATCGAATATGAGCTGAATCGGTATTACACAATTTTAACACATTTTTACTAAGCGTGTTATCTATATATATAAAAGAACAATCCCTTTTCTAGGAATCAACCCACAGACCAAACCGCTTATGATAGAGACGTGAAATTTGAACCCAATACTCTGTAATGATCTAGGTTCTAGGTGAACGATAAGGACGGATTTTGTGAAATTCCACTTCAAAAGCGTAAAATGGACCCCCAAAGTTTGTATGGAAATGAAATATTTTTTCATGAAATGCGGTTTTTTTGTACTAAGCATTAAAAAAAAGTTAGGCATGTCGCAGGATTTATCGAAAATCAACCCTTAGCGGGGAAATAGGCTGTTTCATTTACTTTAATAACCTTTGCGAGCGAAGCCGTGCGGGTAAGCTAGGTCTCAATAAATCATCCACCTACTGATACTTTATATTTTTTCATATAATTTGCGTGCTGCAATCTTCGACCACCGCTGGTTGACATCAGGCAAATCTCAGACAGTAAATCCTATAGCCTAACAGCCACTAAAAAGTATGTAATGCATTACATGTATTACATTTATTTCCTTATTAAATTCAGAAATAAGGAAACTTTTATTTTAATGTGCTTAGTCATTTTCACAGTAAGAAAGGGGAATAAAAATCATGTTCGCTGTACATTTTATTTTATTTACAAAAAAAAGTAAATAGAAAAACGTTCATATTATAATCATTATCACAGACAATTAATATTAACATAACCTGAAAATAATAATGATAAGTTAATCTAATAAATTAAGTTGATGGAAACTTAGTTATAGAAAACTTGTAACATATTCACAGATTACATACTTCGGAACTCGATTATTATTATTATGAGTCACTTGAAACCACAGATAAACCATCTGTAGATTCCGCAGTCAAGACAATCGAACCGTACCACGCATCATTGCAAAAAAAAAAAGTATAAAAAATTACTAAGACACATTTATTATAATTTGCTTTTAGGCGCGGCTACATGAGATACCCAATGGAAACGCTTTGTCTGAATCACCGCATCTCGTGCTTTCCTCAAAATTTGATGTCCTTGGATCTCGTAATGCGGTATCTATATGAGTAATCTGGGCTTGATGCTGTCAAAATTTCACAAGCCCATAACCGGTTCACCTTTCGACGCAACACCCGTGTGGCGACAGCGGCGGTGAGGTTTTGACAGCTCTAATAAACGACTCATAATTGTTATGATAACTAGAAGAAATAAAGTGAAATACAAATTGTATTTAAAAAAAAAACAGATCTTAACTGTTTAATACAATTTATACTTACAAACTATAGACAATGGGCAAGGATATCATATTTATATTACTATACATGGTGTAAGGGAAATGCGAAGACCGATGATAGTGCCGGTGGTTGCTGATACAATACCACAAAAAAACTGCCATATTTTTATTAATTATTATTTTTCATGTTCGCAATGTAATGCAAAGCTGACGCTAGAGGTCAACGAATGACCTGCCGGTCTATTCTGGCAGCTCGGTGAACTCGCAAGTGAGGTGATAAGGTAAGTGAATGTACATTTTTTCTCCCTATTTCTACAGGAAAAAGCTAAAATATAGAATTGAAAATTTAATGTAGCTGCAGCCTATTGTAATCACTCAATATGTTTATATTCTGTACATTAGTAAGGCAGAAAAATACAAGTTCATATCACCACACTTACGCGGTCGTTTTGCTTGCAGAATACAGGCACTGCGCCTCGCGCACACTTATACGCTTTACATTGCTGGTTTGCAAAAATCTAAACCAGTAAAACTACACGTGTACAAATGGTTATTGTTATTCGATTGTGTTTAGATAATATAATAGTAGCGTTTTGGATCCGGGAGCGATTCCCTTACACCCAGTATATACCACTTCATTAGTCTGTTTTATTATTTAGCGGACGACAAAGGACTAAGATATTTATTATTTCATAGTTATGTACTTATCTGTTATTTCAAAACATTAACATGCGTATTGACTACATAATTCAAAATTAAAAGCCCTCTTCCATCATATGCTATCTCATTCGCGAATATTTAACGTTTTTGAAGATAAAAAATCACCGACTGAGACTCAGAATAAAAATGCCGATATTTTAAAGCAGTTTTTATGATAACATTTTCTGTTTTGAGGAAGAAGGAAAAAATAATAATTAGCCTTTGTCCAAAATAAACATAAAGACATGAAATTTGCTTTAAAATATAGGCAATGGTAATCTAAAGATAACTATTTTTTTTTTAAATTCTCGATGTGAATTTATACCTTCAAAATACTTTGAATGTGTAAGAAAGAGATAGCTATGATCGGGTACTCGGCCTTCAGGCGACGCGTCCGATGCATTGCAGAGGGACGCGACGCGTATGGGACGAAGACGTAAGACAGGGGCGCTGCTTTATACATTTTTTATCTTTTGTAGAAGACACTAAGGTTGGAATTGGATTGAAGGAGACCGCCCGTATCCACGTCCACGCCTTGCCGAACGTATGTCTTATGCCTAAAAATACCAAAACAGTTTGTACACAACGAAACTTGTACTTAGAAATAATAAAAGATATTGTACTTCTCTACCAAAGTTTAGGCAACTAATGTTATGAGACAGAGATTTCTTAATATTGTCTTTGATACAAAAAGAGTATTTTTCTAGATATCAAGTCTAAAAGTTATCGAAAAAATTGAAAGCGTCGCCGCGGGAATATATTATCTTAGCAACTACAAATAGTATATTTACAAAAAAGATCTAAAACTTCTATTCTATAATAGGCAACAATACAGTCTTATGATATAAATTGATATTCTTTCAAGTAGATATAATTAGTAAGCATTACCTTATACTAGAGATAGCTTGTCATTTGTGCGGGAAAAAAACTATGCTTAAATACAGAATTTTTACTGTATTTTTATCCGATTCACCAACAAGGAAGGTAATGTTTTTGGAGTGTATATAAGTATCAGTATTAGTAAGTATACAAGTATTAGTATCTCGACAAATGTATGGAACAGCTGTTTTTTAAAACGATTTAACGGTCGTTCCTTTAGTAAAAGTTGTTCGTAATGTTGAGTATAATGATCCCCTTAGTTATAAAACAGAGTTTTTAAAACATTCCGTTTACTTTATTTTGATTGAAAAGCTCATTTTAATCCGATTTTACCTATTAATGGAATATTCTATTAATAGCAATCTAGCTTCGTCCATAACACCCAGTCTTTCATTATGTATTCAATACATTTAGTGTGTTATTAGGCCGCGTCGATTTGCTTGCCGGTATTGCATATTCATAACCATTATCACTTCGCAAAATGCATATTGTCATCGGTGTAACTGTAGAAAGTCGAGGAAAAAGTCTCTTAGGACCTTTCTACTGATGATTTTAAAAGGACAATGACGAAAACATGGGACAAAGATTTCTCCACAACAAGAGGTTGGTTGCACTTTGGTGAGTTTGTCGAAACAACGATCTCGTAATGCGGTATTATACAACGTTGTTTTCCTTTTGGTACATAAAGAACACTTCCCAAAATGTATGTTGACAATATACCCACATCCGTATGCAAATCTGAAAGTGGTTTGTTCAGAATCACGAGGAGAATCGATTCGTAAAATTTTTATATCGTAATGCATATTTTTTTCAAGAATTAAAAAATAATAATTGTGTATGTCGGACCCAACATTACGAGTAACGAGTATTATCAACGCAAATCAGTGATAGGCTCTGGCGCATTAGGTACAGTTTTAAACAATAAATAATTCCTCCAGCAGGCCTAGCTCGGTCGCCGGGATAAAATTATGTCCACCCGTTTTGTCTTCACGTCGCCGTGACAAAGCTAGAATATGGATACATCCGTCTTGATCTCGCGGGATAGATATGGTGGACAAAATTTTATCCCGGCGCCCGTGCTAGGCTTGCAGATGTAACTGCGCAGTAGACAAATTTTAGTAATGCGGGAAACTCCAATCTACCAATGGCAACTACACACGCTAAAATCTTGCGCTGTTATTGGTCGATCGATTCCGCTGCAAAATCGCGCCTCTCGTGCGCCATCTGGTCCGATAGTGTACGAATTATGTACGGACAGAGCTAAGAATGCAGAAAGCAATAATCTGCCATTTGCGCTTGCAAATAAAGTTTAATATGGTAAATGATAATTTACTTTTACACATTCGGCTACTATCGGAAACCGGTCGTCGCTTTTCTGCACAAACAAAAAATATCGATCGGAATTGTTTGCTGTGTAAAACTGTGCCTAAGCAACGAGCAAGTGACAGAGACAAGTAAGTGACACCTAAACAGTGACCATGATTTTTTAAATAGCAAGCAAACTTAGTTAGAACATAACTTTGAGAGATTTCAATATTTTTAAATTTATTTATCTGGTCGAAGCATCTCGTGACCAAAAATGCTGGCAAAAAAGAATCGCACTCGCTATTCAACGCGGCAATTCGGCCAGCATTTTGGGCACGATGCCTGCTGGTAGCGGTTTATTAGATTAGGGCTAGTTTTAAGTTGTATATATATTTATTTACGATTATTTTTACTTAGGGTTTAATTTATAATTTATTTACTATTTAATGTTTTTTTTATTTTATTTTTCTTATTTATTTACCAAATTATGTTTTTTTTATGTTGTCCCGCCGCCTTTTATTTGTTCATATTCAAAGTTAGAAAAAAAATCCTCTTTATCTTGGAATTATAATTTTGTTGGGGGGTTTCGACTTGCTCAAACTGTACCTTCAACAAATCTCTGGTGTTTTTGCAATTAAAATATTGCTGCGGTAAAACAATAAAGGTTTATTGAAGATAGAGGTTTAGGTGGACTTTCGCAAAGCAAAGCCGACTACAATAATTGTTTTAGTCGTTGCAAGTACAAAAAAAAAACGTGGATGGCGATATATTTTTATAAAAGTTAGGGTGGAATAAAAAGCATATCCGCAAAGCGCTAGTCCGTGACGTATACAGAAGAAAAAAAAAGGTTGCTAAGTCCTTACAATAAAATATGTAAATTAAGGTAAACAATGCTGATACGAACAACATCGGTTATTACGCGTTTAAACCGGTTCCACTTGCACCACAGAACCGGTAGCCTCCTTTGTCAAGGTCCAGGGCTTCTTTGGAAAACGTAAACAAAATGATCGAGTTTCTGACGTTACAAAAAAACTAATTGTTCTGCGAATAGCATACCTCGCCAGCACAAACTTTTTTTCACAACCTCAATTCTACAATTTCATAGAGTATTTTTTTTGTCGTCGGCGATTTTTGACTGGTGGGGTATTTCCCTCTAAAACGGGGATGTTTGCTGCGGCGCCATTTACCGGCCAATTTTGATAATATTTGGCAGAAACATTCGGTACTCAATTCTAAACAAGAATTAAAAAAAAAAAATGGTCAAAAGCTCAAGAGGTTGTCAAGATATAAGGTCGTGAAGTTCGATGTCCCGAACTGAAACCTCACAACCTTATGCCTTATGAATCGCGACCTTAGGAAGCGATAATTCAAATTAAACCTAGTAGCTTAGTTATTCACGGTGTAGATAAAAATAAAAAAAAACATCGAAATCGCTTTACATTTAGGGTACGCGAAATAGTTGGCCCTTTTTGTATGGACAATGGGAAAGTAGGCGGTAAACTCTAAATGCAACTGTGTTAAATACCATTCCTCTAGTACCAAGTAGTAATACCGAGTGGGAGTTTTGGCAGGAATGTGAAGAATTCATGTCGCGTCATTTTATTATTTTCCAAAACTTGTGTTATTTCGAGTGTTAATGTGTAAAAAGGGTGAATTTTTACCCGTTAAGTATTTGTGAACATCCACGAGTGTTGGTGAATGGTATAATGTCGTGAAACGTGAATTTTCATGTTGTTTCCAATACTCCATAGAAGGCTCTAGTAAAGTTTTCACCACTTTACTGGGGCATGACTTGGACTTGACCGTGACTTGCTTTACTAGCCTTTGACTGGGACTATGACTTGTTTGATAATATATAACAAAACTTGATCATATATATGTATACTTGACACTGGCAAATGCATAAGACGTGCGACGCCAAAAACCTCTTAGGAGAAACAAAAAAAAAAAAAAAAAACGAGTATAAAGTAAGTAGAATATTACCTAGTATTTATGATAAGTCAAGGCTAGATATGGGCAATGGGCATCGATATAATCGATAATTGCTAAGACCGCGTCAAAGTCACAAATATATTGCTAAGGGCATCTTTCATCATCTCAAAGTAAAGCAATGATTAGCTACTTTCCGATTAGTGCTGGCTGGCGAGTAAAAGTCCCAGGTTACTTTCGTTTTTTTATGAGGATACTGTTGGCCTCTTAGGCCTCTATAGCTTAACCGGGCTAGTGGCAAATGCAGATGGCGTTAGGTCTTCAATTACGCGTAAGGTCTAAAGCATACTTTAAGCCTTAAAAGTGACCTAATAGCACTTGGTCCACTAAGCATTTTGTCCAACTCGCTGTTGGTGAAAGCGCAATGTCCAATTACTTGCGAGAAAATAAACGAAGTTCGCGGCGAACTGAGACCTCGCGACCCCTATATCTTCACAGCCGCTCAACCGATTCAGCTCATATTCGAACTTAAAAATTGTATTGAAACGAACTACTTGCCTACAACATTTCATGAGGATCGGATCAACGGTTCGCAAGTTATCATCGGACAAATATACACACAAACATACATAAAAATGCCGATTTGTCCCAGTAAACTCTGAGACCTTCGCTTCGCTCGGTCAATCACGGCCTACTTTGATAAAAAATATTATACGTTAGGCCCCGAATTATGCGTTAGGCCGCAATTTATACTTTAGGCCTCCCATTATGCATTCGGCCGCAATTTATAGTTTTTGTTCAGCTTATTATTAGGGACGGTTAGCGCTACTCCGACATTTTAAAACTCGTACTACTTTTATTGGACCCGGATATGTTCTAAAACTGAGACCAGAACCACCGAAGGACGAGCAGCAGCGTCCTCTTAGGAAATGGTGAACATACCGCGATCTCCAAGCCGCCTACCAAGAGGGTGCATTACGGTAACCACACCTTAATATAAGCCCAGCAGTCGACTTCTACAAGCTGATAGCATATACTATATTAACTTGCCAAATAAATCGGCGAGCACTTAGAGATGACGAAAAAGGCTCATAGAAATATTAAATGTATGGCAGTTTTCATTTGCTACTTTAAGCAATCTGTCAAACATAACTTATGTCACCTAATATAAATATGTATAATATTTGTTATAACTTATAAGCTAGCGGCCTTAACGCCACGCTATCTCTTTCACGCATTTTAAACATTTTGGAAGATAAAAAACACTGTGGGGATAAGTAAAAAAAAAAAACAGTCAGTTATTTTTAGAATAGCTTTGCCAATGTTTTATTGCGGTTTTCATGTCACTACTTTTTATATAGGCGAACGAATACAAAATTGTTTTTTTCCTTCTTCGTCAAAATAGAAAATGTGAATATGAGCATTGCTTTAAATTTAAAACATTGCAATCGTTATTCTAAAGATAAGTGACTGTTTTTTTTTTTTTACTTCCACTTAATGATTTTATATTTAAAACGTTGAAAAAGTGCGTCCGAGATAGAATAGGTTAGCGAGCTCTTAACCAGAATCGTCCAATAGGGATGTTTGAGCTAAAATGTGCTTTGTCTCGTTTTCTCGTGTAACACTTTCGTCAGCAAATAACAAAGCACTATAGTACAGATTATTTTGCCTATTGGACGTGCATAAATACGTTAAACTATTCATTATACAGGATGGCCATATTATATATATATATGATATAATGACTTTACTGTGATCTATTACTATTAGTTACAATTGATTTATTCAAATTCAGCGACCTAAATTAGTAAACAGTTTCCATTCCTCGTTATGGCACATCCTGTATAATATAATATAACAGCTTATAATGATCAACGGCAACGGTCTGGCTATAAGGTAAAGTAGAAAACCTACGTTACTTAAAAATAGATAAAAAAAGAATGTACCTACATTCCGTTCTTCTTCACTGGATTTTACAAAGTAGACAGAATAATATAAAAATAAAAATACTTAAGTATCACACTACATTTTATCATATATTATAATTTTGTCTTGTACTTTTAAAAGCACAAACATCGTTATATTGCATTTAAATTCCATGACCAACTTGAGTGACGTTCTTAGCATAAAACTTAAATTGGTCTTCGAAATCACACGCCGATTTGAACCTTCATAGCTTCGTTTTGCCAGGGCAAAATCAGTTCTGTTCCTTAGTCAAACAGCTCAAATTCCAAAGCACAGCAAAAGATTATCAGAGATTAGCCGCGTCCACCGCTATCTTGGTAATCCGCGTCAAAACTACCCTGCAAAATTCAAATACACAAAAAGAAGAATATACACTCTAAGGTGTAGTATCCACACCTTGATCCGCCGCAGTCTGAGTACTCCTCTTGGGAATTAGTTTGGTCCGTCTCTATGTCTGAAAGGTGAGGGTAGAGACGAGGCTGCGCTGTGCCATTTTGTGCCTTGTTGTTCACTTTTAGCCTTTTGACGTCGTCTACAACGGCTAGCACTACTGGCGAGTCTTGGGAACCTGAAAAAATAAAGATTTTGGATTAGTATTGATCGTTTATGAAGTTTTTAATTCTGAAACCGGCATTTTCTCTTCTGCCAGCCGAGCTGCTAAGAATAACGGAGCGTGGCTATGTTTTGATGTATATGGACTTGGAAAATTGTTAGGCCATCCTGTATTGAAATTTCAATCGCTGTCAAAGTTCAGTTAAATTTAATTGCTCTATAGCGTCAGCTTTGGAATTTAAGCTCTGTGTTTAACGTAAGGGTAGGTAATCAAAATGGGAAGGTTTGTACTATTTGTTCGAAAGGTAAACTGAGGAAGTTGGCAAAGGGGACACGGACCTAATGGATGCGTACGGGGATGAGACCGGAAAGGCTTGTTCGCTCTGCGCTTCAGGTTTATATTAGTATTTAAAATGTTAAAACCAAATGTTTATAAGGAAAAAGTGAACATTCGTTCATTTTTATTTTTGAATGAAGTTGCTGTTGGCCTGTACCGGCCTCTACAGCTTTACCGGACTTTGGCGAACGCAGGTGGCGTGGGCGACTAGCGCAAGGGCACCGCTGCGGAACGAACCTCGGCATGGGCCGTCCCCGGAAAAGGGACATCAGACTTGCCCTGGCATCTTTGAAGGGACCAGGTGCCCTGGGGCCTTAGCGGTATTATTTGGAGAGAATCAAATCGATCTTCTGACAGATCCTGGGATTCTTAGACCACGTCGGCGAGGTCGGTATATGATTGTGTGTCTTTGGTAAGGCATCTATACCAAATACTGAATAATTACTGTCGGATAAGGTTTGTATGCCATTTATCAAACTACACACAACATAATTTGAGGACGTTTGCATTTCCGCTGCTGGTCTCACATACTTGGACAGACAGGTGTATCTCTCAGTTTATAGTCTACTAACAGCGCCCCGCGGTTTCACCCGCTATTCTACAGAAACCGAACATTTTTTTCGGAATAAAAAGTAACCTATGTGTTATTCCAGTGTATACGCTAAATAAAAATTCAAAATAAATTAAACTAGTAGTTCGCGGCGAACTGAGACCTCGCGATCCCTATATCTTCACAACCCCTGTACAATTGTATTGAAAAGAACTACTTGCCTAGAAAATTTCATAAAAATCGGATCAACGGTTCGCAATTTATCATTTGACAAATATACACACAAACATACAAATGCCGATTTGCCCCACTAAACTCTGAGACCTTCGCTTCGCTCGGTCAATAAATAAATTCAAATCTAAATTTCATTCAATCCGTTCAGCGGTTACAGAGTTGAACGGGAACAAACACACTTACAAACTTATATACAAAACTTTCGCGTTTATAATATTGGTGTGATTATTTGTGTATTTCAGCAAATACCGATGTAATACTATCAGAGATAGAGTAGCAATTTAGAAAGCTAGACTGTCGAGGTTTCCCACGTCGAAATCGGTCTCCGAAGGATTTGCGTAAGATATTGCGCAAGTTAAGTAACTGAAGTTAATCGAGAGGCTTCGTATAAACAACTAAATTTTGTTTTAAATAAACAAACATTTGTTTAACTAACAATATAACGATTTTTCTGTCAAAGTAAACAATTCAACCGCTCGCTATCATAATCTTTGATGTGAAAGGAGCGAAGTAAATCGTAAAAAAAAATGTTACTGAGTAATTAAGCTGTAATTGACAAAAATATCACCTTAAACATAAGTCCTATGACAATAGTGCGATTTTTTTTGATTTTTCCCTCGTACTCTCGAGTTAATTAAAAAAAATAAAAAAAATTGAATATACAAAAAAAAAATTTAAAAAGTTAGTTTAAAATTTAGTTTTAGTTAGTTTTAAATTTAAAATACGTGACATACCTAATTACCTACTATACATTACGATGTCCACTAAATATGAAATATTTCGCTTAAAACACGTACATCACGATATTGACGAGAATACGCTAAAATAATATGAGTCAGTACAAATATCGGATGACTAAAATAAAACGGAAAAGGTAACGGAGACGAGGCGACACAAAGGCTCCTTTGTTAGACACGCTAAATGACGGTATTTGTCTTACCAACTTTTTCTTTTCACCGCTCGTGGTCCTTATATGGCTCGGCAGTGAAATGGAATTCTTACTTTCAATAATAAAATAATGACGATAGCAAATACGGTTTTTTTTGTTACTGTAATTTTTTTCTAGGTGCTTTGATCATATTTTAAATAAGGATATAAATAAGGATACTGCATCTGAAATGTCTACAGACATTGTTCTAAGACAGAATAAACTAGAATCTACAAATAAGGCTATGTTTTTGACGTCAGCGGGCAGCAGAGCGGCAGCTACTGCTGGATTGGGGCGAGAGCGGAACATAAAACACAACAATTTGCATAGAACTGTTCTCGCTGTCAGAAGGGCGGTTAAGCTAAGTAGTCGCTTCCACGCTCACGCATTCTCGTATTATTAAAGATATAAAATTACTAAATGTGAAGTATATGTTGTGACTGTCTATGATAAGCATACAAATGTTTTAAAGGTAATATTTTAAAATAATTTTATAATATTTTTCTGCTGTTATCTTATGCCAAATAGTTTTTAGTCAAATACAAAAGTTGTTTTTTTTTTAAATCTAAAAAAAAAAAACTCTAAAAAACATGCAAATGGGCTAGAGGGTATAGCTGTGTCACTACTATACTATACCTATAATATAATTTAAGTCGCCGCAGCTTTTGCTTCAGCTCCGCCGTTACTGCTGCTGTGCGCTCAAATCTAAAACGCAGCCTAATGTATTATAATTCAAACTTACTTCTCCGTTTAACAGGCTGCGATCCAATCACTTTCTCCTTGTCATCCTCCTTATCATTCAGTGCCGTCTCCGATTTGGTTTTCTCGAAGGTGACTTTAGGCACGTTGGCCACGATCTCCGGCTTCTTGTTGGCGTTGGCTAAGCTGACTGTGCTCCGCATTAATGGAGCCTTATCCGAGGGTTCTGTATCGCTTTCGTCATCGGATTCATTTTGCGTTTCCGTTGGCTTTTGTTGCGGCTGAAATGGAATATTTTTGTGTTATGGAATTATGATTTTATTGTGAATCTAGATGATCCGATTGTTATGTGCCGATGGGTTTGGTATTTGGGTTGGTTGGTTTTGTTTCTGTTTGGTGTCAAGGTTAAAAATAACTATCCAAGCTATATTAATTTGAGTAAAAAGACAATAAGATAAAATGTAAGTTAGTATAGGTTTAGTGACTAGTCCTGACACCAGATTTCAGGCCGCATGAAAGTCTTTGGGTTTCAGGTTTCAATGGTTGTATTCAAACGACCCACGGCAGTGCCCATCCGTAGACTGGCCGTTTCATCCGTTACGTAACATCGGCGCACGGCTAAGAACGCCTAGTCAATCTACGCCATGAGCACTGCACTATAAATTATAAATGCAAAAATAAATCTGTGTCCATATGCCACTCGAGCCAGCTGTCAACTGGACCAATTTTGATAAAATTTAGCGTTATGAGGACATGCCCAACAAACCCTGATCCATCTACACTGCACTGTGAACGAGCTTGCTGCTCTCGATTTGGATTGTAGAGCCAACACAGAAAGTGTCCTGAACATTATTGTTAGGTTCAGCCGCCGACGCTGCGCGACCGTGAACCATACTGCGCGGCGATAAGATTCGCAATCGCGCAGCGTCGGCGGATGAACTTAACAATCATCGCAATAAGCACGTCCCTGGTGTCGGAGGTCAAGACTCACTTTAGATCGCTGCGCCAGAGTACAAAATTTTAGTACAAAATAGTAGGCATTTTTTTAAATTTATGTGGTTATTTCATGCTAATACAGGTTCTCGTAAAGAGCAAATCGAGGAAAATCTAAACTAGAGCAAAGCTGTGTCTTGGCCAAACGAATTACGCATTCAACACAAACTGATAATCAAGGAAAAATCAAACACGAAACGTGTACAAATACGCAGTTTTCAAATAAGGGCAACACTACACCATGTAACCGATGGTGCGAAAATTTACACATGTTACTTCATACGTACTTTGTGTTATTACTTAGTAGAACTTTTGAGTACCTTGAGGCTACCATATTTTTTAGTGGGACTTTGGTTTTGTGTAAATGATGTTATGTGTTTTGTGTGTGTGAAAAAATAGCTTCTCGGCAATGGCAGCCTGTATACACATTTAGTTCTGTATGCTTCAGTTATCACGTTCGCTTGTTACGTAACCAATGCATATGTTTTTTGACCCATTTAGAAACAACTGTACAAATATGAATAGATGATTTATAGGCAGTGGACGGGCCAACAAATAAACAAGCTGTTTGGGCAACTATTTGTTATCGATGGTTTAGGGGTGATTTTGTATTGAAGTGAATTTATCTCGCTATCTCGATCAACATAAAATATATTATTTATTTCTTCATTTTAATTTTATATTCAACAATGTTGACAAAGTGCGAACGAGATAGCGAGAAAATAGGAAACTGGCGCTAAAAGTGAAAGTAGTTTGCCCAAATCGTTTATCTATTCAATAAGAATCGTAACAGCTGACTGAAAGACAAAGCGCTGCCTAAAACGGTGAGTCTAGAAGTCTATCTACAAGCATGGGAATGTTCACAAAGATCCTTATACAAGCACGTTGCATCATTTCCGGAATAATTTTTTTTTTTTAAATTAATTCTTAAATTAACTAATCACAAACCTGAGAAGGTTAAATACGACATTCTGTAGGGACTGAATAATCCTTTAAGCTGTCTCCCTAACCTTACAGAGCCGGATCAACGAAATCTCCGTGTGCTCAACAAAAAGTCGTGATTCGCAGGCGAGATTGGAGATACGAGAACTGGTTTAGATCAAGCATTTATCCTAGTAATGGAACATTAAATGTGTAATGCCAACGCAACAAATACATATCATAAAATGTCAAGAACTCTCTGACCCAAAGTGGCCTCTCGAAAGAAATGTCTTATAGAAACGGTGTTTATTTGCCTAGGCGTGTTCTCCGCTCTCAAATATGTGGTCGAACACCGTCGCTCTATCCGAGCAAGCAGGATGGCAAACGATTACCACACTTACACAATAAGTCTCTACATACATAAGGGCTGCCAGAACACACTGTTAAATGCTTGGAGACAACATTCGAACTTGATGATGGTACCTAGCGAAGTGAACACTAGAAAATGCCGTATTAACATAATTATTTTAACGCGCTTATGTCTGCGTTTGACCACCAACCCGCCTGTTGGTAAGCGACTATGTGCTCGAAGATAAAGCAAGCACGCATTCTTAGATACGTATGTTCTGGCATCGGAAACCCCTAAAATCTAGGGCCTACATTATATCTCTCAGCAAACAAAATACGATGATGAATTCTTCTCAGCGGGTTCTTTGGAACTTACGTATGAGTTTCGAACACTGGCTTTTCGGTGAAGGGAAACATCTTGAGGAAACCTGCATATTTCCGGAGAAGAAATTCGGTGGCGTAAGTGAATCCGCCAACCCGCACTGGGGCAGCGTGGTGAATATGGCCCAATCACCCTTTGAGGGTAGGCCGATATCTCAGCAGTAGGATGTTCAAATGTTCATCATCATCATCAGCCAGAAGACATACACTGCTGAACATAGGCCACCCCCTTAGAGCGACACACCGACAGACAACGTGCCACTTGGATCCACCAAAAGGCCAGTAGTCAAGGACCACGTTTCAGTCCCATATGTCATCACTAGCAACACACATTGGTTGAAGATCCTTGTTTTCAGACACAAAGGCTGATTCAGATGCAGAAACGAAGAAACCGACAGGTTTATCTAATTCACGATATTTTCCTTGACAGGTAGCTAAAGGTCACTGTAATTTATACTATTTTGGTATTTATCTCACCTTATACTGGAACCTGTTATTGAGCATCTCCATTTCCTTTTCCCTCTCCAGTTTGAACTTATTAGTTATCGTAGATTCGCTGATAGTCTGCTCTTTACTGAACAGAGCCGCCAACTTTCCCTTTATGCCACCACCTAGAGAGCTCTGACTTATAGTATCTTCTTGAATTTCTTCTTTGGAAGCTGTTCTAGATCTTTGTACTTCTTCTTTAGAAGGTGTTCTAGATTGTACTTCTTCTTTAGAATTTGTCCGTTTTTGTACGTCTGTAGATTTTTGTGCCTCTTCTTTGGAAGCTGTGCGAGATCTAGGTATTTCTTCTTTGGAAGTTGTTCGGGAATGAGTCGGGGTGGTGTTGGATGATTTTAGCTGTGGTTTAGTCTGGATGAGGGGTTTTGCTGCTTGCTTGTCGGCTGAAAGAGTAGAAATTAAATTAATTAAAGAATAAGCCAAATATAAATTTACATAGTAAAGGTATTTGAAGAGCTATGAAATTATTTTAATATATTATTTCAATGCCTAGAAGACAAGTATACGAGTCCATTTCTTGAAAGTTGATGACTGTTCGTGTCACTTAACGAAAACAATATTATTTTCTAGGAAAGCTTATTTGCGACAAATGGATAAAATAGTTGCAGACAACAAAGTTACAATACAACAACGTTTTTTAAATGATTTTCAATGTTGGTCTAAGTATTGGTTCAACTACAAGTAAGACTGTTAAGACAATTTGCGATGTTTTTTGCTTAATTTCATCTGTTGACCAAATTCCTCCAACTAAATCCTCCATCATTGTGGAGATAATGATAACCATTATTTTATGTTTACTTCATAACTATTAGAGAATAAATAACAGTTACTGAGGCTATAGTAAAATTAAATCCCTGTCGCAAGAGGGTCGAGGTCAACGCCTTTGATGTATTAGTCTTCGACTTTACGACTTCGTTTAACGCCAACAATGAGGAGGTTTTTGTCGATCTCTATTCTCCGATGTATTATTGAGTAACAATTTTGTTATACCTATCGAATATGCACCTTATTTGATTAGAATAAAATTTGTTTTAGCTATACATATAAGACATAAGATATTGATGAGGTAAGACGACAATGCAAAAAACATATTGACTGACATTCGTTATCTATTTTTAAGCTCCTTGTGGAAGTTAATATTTTTAAGAAACATTTGCGAATTTTAATAACACTATATATTGGTTATTGTGAAGAGGTACTAAAGTGTTCAAAGAACTTTATCATTATTATATAACGCTTGATCTACTGATGTAATGAATTGAATTAGGTTCGGATTAGAGTGTAATAGGGACGAGGCAATGAATTCTGAGATGTTTGAATAGTGATGTGGCTGTATTGCCTAAAAATATTAATTTACTGAAGAGATGTGCTACAGCAGTGTTATCTGACTTACTTGTTTGGATTCAGCACTGACAAAATCCAACTTGCCAATCGCCGCTAGGCGCGGGACGAGGTAATTAAATGAGCATAGAATACAATTGGGAGGCTGAAAATTCATTTCTTCAATTTGCGCTTGGGTCAATCATACACGTTCCACAATGGGAATGCTAACGCCTCGTGCGGTCGTTCCGATGCTGCGGCCATGAGGAGCGCGCGTTGAGTCCTACTCTACCGTTTAGAAGTCAGCTCCAAGCCCACGTTACAAACCTCACCCAGGTTTGAACCGTGGGTTCGGAGCTGCACAGACCACATATAGATGTAGCTATACTGTAATTTGACAGATGTTTTTTCCATTGACTTTTGTAATTCATCAATCTGAAGCTACCGAGTCCCTTTGCAAAGTCATAAATCTCGTTTGAGCCTCCCGCTTACCCGGATGTCAAATATTTGACGAGCAACTGACTGGACTGGTCTTGACAATCTTTCGCCTATGTGTGAAATATGAACTGTACTACGATGTTAAGTTAATCGTGTTTTAATTTCAGGCCAACTGCTTTATGGAAATAGGAATGAGGATTATATAAAGTATAATCTAAAAAAATCGGATATTCGACGGAAATACGACACAGAGTTAAAAGAAATAAATATATTTTTATTTTGTTGACAAATAATATATTTTTTCCAGACAAGCTTTTATAAAATCCGTTTTTGGTACTGTAAGCTCCGCAAAGTTTGACCAAACTTCGTCCAATCTACTGTTAGTTACTCAGGAGTTTTGTTTTCCACCTGCCGTCCCCATAATCAGATCAGCTCGCTCTCATAATATTGTATTGTCATCGGAACTTGACAGTCATTCAAAATTTCAACTCAATTAAACAAGGGGAATGGTTTAAAATTCAGTAGCAAGATTTGACCCGAACATACAATTCCTGCATACAAACTTTGCAAGAAATAAAAGCTTGTAAAAACCGAAATGTTGATTACGCGATCCAACGTTAACATTTCCTTAATCCGTCAACTTTTGCTTTTTATTTAAATCGTTAAAACGTATCGATCTGTCGATTGTTTCGTTGTAGGTTAACGGTGCGGGTTAACAAGGTGAACCTGAAGAACATCTGTTACGCCGATATACGGGTCGATAGTGATGGGGTGATAAAAAGGTAATTTTATCGAGGTGACGATATCGACACGGGTTGATCCGAGGCCCGAATCGAATTGATCGCTTCATAAATTAAGGTTAGGGACAAGATGTCTCAAAGGTTGTGACGATAATTGACTTGTGTATAAGGCTTTTTTTTAGATATTTTTAAGGCACCTTCTCTGTATGTTTCTTTCCTAATGTTAATAATCAAAAAACCCGAAAATGTAACTCCATTAAATAACTCGCCACCCGATGCATTTTGCAGTTAGATGCAATTTTCCGATGCCATAGGATTTAACTTAATTGCGGAAACCCAGTTTACATTGTTCTAAGATTCTTCGGGTCTTTGACACCTCAGAACATGTCGAAACAATACCTTAGCTCGCGACACAGATCACACTAGATACCGCATTACGAGATTCGTTTTTCCTATAAAAAGTCACCAAAGTTTGAGGAAGGCGCGGGTCGAGGGGAGTGCGACCAAGCGTTCTCATCTTAAGGTTACACCTAGTCGCGCCTAACAACCAACCAATACGAGTAATTTCGTATAAGTGTATTTAGATTGATGCGTGGTGAGCTTCGAGCGTCCTGGATGCAGAATCTAGAGTGTGATCTGTGGCTCGCGACTAAAACCATGTCTTATGTCGTTAGTAAACCTAAAATTAAGTTTATGTGTATTTTATTTAAAACACGACAAAAAGCATCCCGACTGAGTGAATTCATCACCATCATCATCAGTCAGACTACGTCAACTGAGGAACGAAAGAAACTTTTATATTTATAAAGGTATTAGTTTAAAAAATAAAAAATACGCCTACAGACCTACTAAAATAGTCGTTATTTTTATTATCATACAAAAATGTTATGAAATGTTTACTATTTAGAGTAAATAAATAACATTATAAGAGAATAAACGTTGTAATCTTGATTATTTGTTCGTACGAAGTACTTCATCTAAGGAACTACTGAACCGTTTATGAAAATTCCTTCATGGGTAGAAACACTATCCCCCAGTGACAGGCTGTTCTATTTACAGGGCGGGTGAAGCCACGGACAACAGCTAGTATCATTATATTTGAAATATTAATATCGTTTAATTACTTTGCCTACCAAGATTCAGACTACAACCTAATATTGCGCAATAATATCTATATTATGGTATAATTATGGTATAGAGCTTTTTTTTAAATTAATCCTTGGTCATTATTTTATGCCGTGAGTCGTGACTTGCCTGCCATTGCAACCATGTTTAAACACTAGTATGAATACTCGAAGTATAAACACTTTGAAAAGCTCCATACAATGATTGCTAACAGCATCTTATAAATATTTTTAGTACTTGAGAAAATTAGATAACTGCATTTGATAAACTTGAACGCTACTTACAATTTACAGAAAATATCCAAAACATGAAATCCAAAGGTCCACTGTCAGTTGATTTTCATTTACACAAAAATACAATGAAGCGTGTCCACATTTATCTTAGTTTTATATTTATTAAAAATAAAAAAACAGCCAATATCGGAAAAAAAAAACCACGTAACTTCAGACGTCACTGTTAACTTTTGATGTCGAACACGATTTATCGATAAAAATAAAATATTTAAATTTGGAACGGCGACAGGCGCGCGCGCTGGTTAACGCAGAATGGCTATTGCACAAATTGACAACCGCGGGTCCACCTCTACTCTAGCGATACCGTAAAGCGATTACGTAAAATACAAAACAGCGACCGATATCCGAGAGCGATTGATAATAATTATTGAGGTTAGTTATTGTGGGATTATATTTGACATTTGAAAGATAAAATTATGAGGCGTCAAGTCAGCAAGATAAGTGTTAGGGCGTTCACACATATCGCGATGCTGCGATACTAATTACTAGTGTTAGACTTGGGGCTCGACTATCTTGCATATTTTCGTGCGAAATATCATACGAGCGATTCAAAGATTCGTGGTCCTTGACTACTGGCCTTTTGGATAAACTCAAACTTTCAGGTTTGCAGCCTTAAGTGGCAATGGGCAGGCCACACCACTCGAAAAACACCGATAACCATTGGGGAAGAAAGGTTCTTGAGTAGCAATTACAAGTCTTTCACAAGGTGCGTGGCCTGCCTTTGTGCTTGACAGAGATCTACGGGATCTCCAAGGAAAAGCACCGGAGCTCTCTCAGTATTGTTTTAAGTTTTTATGACTAGTTCGTTTAATGATTGAAACGTATCAGAATCATTTCGATTTTGAAATAAATTGATTTACGTTTTTCACGTAGGCCGGGCGTTGGTTCGATGTGACATTAATTATGATAAGTATTCTGAGGGCTTATAGCTTTCCGATGACACTTTCTCTGATGCAACGTGTGTTTGGGTTGATTTATGAATAATCATTATCAATAATATTAGCCTTGACATCGCGACATTTGGATAAATGTTTTTTTGGATACATATAGACAATAGACAAATATTTATTTGTGGAGAAAAAACACATTTTGTACACAAAAGCAAAAAAAAATAAGGTACTATCATACTAGTTTACACAACATTGTTTTTCGCCACAAACCGGTGCCAACTCAGCATAATACTGGTTGCGAACAGCCAGCGCTGGTCTTCCGCTGGAACCGGCTGTGACGTCATATCAAAAGTTGGAATTCGAAAAACTTCCTGCAATTTATTAGGAACATGAATGTTTTTTTTTTCCAATAAGGTAGATAAAAACACGAGCTTGGCAGTGGTAGATATCAATTTTAAGGTAATAATAGTTATATGGTATGCAAAGTTGTTTTTTGGCGCGAGCACTTGTATTGAAGCAAGCGCAAATATAGAATCCTGAGCGTAGCGAGGGTTTCAAAGGTACGAGAAGCAGGATAACTTTGCTGCCGAGCGAAACACAAATTTTCACTCACTACAGCGAGGTAAATGCTAAGATGATGGAAAGTGATTTGAATAAAAAGAATATTAAAAAAAAAAATATGCAATCGTCATGCTGGCCAGTGCGATTATTCTATAAATGAGGGTGGCGCACCGACATGAAATAAGTATTAATGCATTTTAAGTGGACCGGCGGTATAGAAAGGTTCGAATTTTAAAACATCTTTTGCACTCAGATTTTGAATGATGAATGATGATTTCGAACAGAATCTTTCAGAGCTAGTAAGCAGAAAAATAATTTCTGTATCATTATTCATTCAGAGAGGAAACATGCAGGAGAATACGTTTGTATGGAATAGACTGTTAGCATAGTTAACTCTTATCAGTAACTTTATTACTTTGCGTTGGCAATCGTTACTATTATACGAAATCAGCCTCCCGAACTCCCGATCACCACTTCCGAAATCCCACGGTCGATATACGACAATGGTTGGTACTCTGCGCCATGGCCACAGTTTACTAACCAATGTCCATCAGATTATAATAGAACTATTGAAACATTTGAAACGGACAAGTACAACAGTATAGAAATTGGCTATCAAACACTTCACACAAGTATTTGATAGTCAATTTCTATCCGCGATTGAAGGAGGATTAAATAAACTTTATTGACCGAGCGAATCGATAAGGGAATATAAGTCAGGATTTGTATGTATGTTGGTATTGTATATATGTATGTATATTTGTCAGAAGATGACTTGCGAACCATTGATTCGATCTTTGTGAATTTGTAGGCAAGAAGTTCTTTTCAATACAAATTTCAATTTCGAATATGAAGACGAATCAGACGATAACTTACAGTGACTTGCACTTCAAAATCTGTCAAGCCGTTTACGCTACAGGGGGCAATATATAGAGAGAAAAACATAAATACAAACACCCCAAAAACATTACCCTTCATTTGTACAGTCGGGTAAAAAGACAAATATTCAGAAAAACAGCAAATAGTAATCCTTGATTCTGAATATTTTTATCCAACTGCCCAGGAGGGTAATGTTTTCGGATGTTTGTGAATATGTATGTTACTTTGATAATGTGTTCCTATGTGAACTGCGTGCGGTAGTTCTCGAACAGATTGACCGATTACGGATTACGAGTTGAAGTCAGATTCGTCTTTATATACGAAGTCAAATACATATTGCATTGTTTGTTCTTCGTTTTAATAACTATTGTTATAAGGTGCAGTCATTTTACTTATCAGCATTGAATTGTCACGATGAACCTCTTTATAGTTATAGGTGTTAAATGTCCATACTTATTTAATTTTATAACCATTGCCCACTTGCCCGGTCAATAATATTGCTACAGATTAAGTGTCAGTTAGTGGGCAGAGCTTTTGTCACAGTTTCACGCACCAATGATCAGTTTTCATCTTTTATCCAGCTGTCTATTACGGTTCCAATGGGCAGTGACGGAGGTATTCATTTCACCGGTTTTAACTTTACAAATCGCAGCTATAATTGTAATTGGAAGTATTGTAATGGGTTTTCTATTTAGAGGTCAATTGTTTCTGAAGCAGTGTTAGTGACCCAATTTATATTTGTAGTTTTATTAGTTTGTAGTTCTTTGTACAATCTCATTGTATCAAAGGGCATTGTATCATACCTACTGTCCGCCATCTTTTTTTCCTATTTATCCTACTAAAACCTATTTGAAACGATAGCCAAATCTGAATTTGAGACAAAATCTCCTCCAGCAGCACGTTTCCAAGATATACGCTTTCAAAGTTACACTGGTGGCGCCACTGGTAAGTTGACATAGAGATATAAAAATATAGATTTACTGTAAAATATTGTTTAACTATGAAATATTATATCTTAGAAACGTGTCGCTGGAATAGATTTTGTCTAATACAAACATTTTTCGTATTAGTGTCGGCTATCGATGCATATAGGTTTTATGAGTGGCCGCTATTTAAGATGGCGGACAGTAAGGTATGCCAAAATCTTCAAAGTCCTTCAAAAGGCTACTGCAAATAAAACACTCCATTACACCACTTTAGGGATTGATTTTAGAAAAATACATGCCTGTCTTTATTTTTTATGCTTAGTACACAAACCGAGTTACATTGGCTTCACTCATTAAAATTGTGTAAGATAAATGTTAGTGGACGTATCCGTTTGTATTTCAATAAATAATTTGAATTGGCTTAGCATGAAAAAATATTTTATTTCCATACAAACTTTAGGGGTCGATTTTACCCCTTTAGAAGTAGAATTCAGAGCGGTTTAATCTGTGCGTTGATTCGTTTATATATATAGATGAGACTAGCACGGGCTCGGGTAAATGGCAGAAAAAAAATCCAGCAAAAGTGAGTATTTTTTGCAGGGCTCGTGATGATGAATCCAAACTCGAAGAGACCAAACCAGAACACTATTCAAAATTCTTGAATTCTTTTTTCCTTTGAACGTAAATGTAGCCCGCATTTCAATAACTTACTTATTAGACGGAATAACAAATGAATACTATTTTAACTGCAATTTTCCCCCGGCAATGATATAATGACACAGGCGCAACAGCAAATTTCTAGCACATTACTGTGAGTGCTTCACTTCGGAGACAGTCAATTTGATATAATGACCTCGTATGAAAGCGAAAAAGCCCTAATGATAAACTGTGTGTTGTAGAGACTTGAAAATTACACAGCACAGCACATTATTTTGTTTAGTAGGCCACGTTTCGGATGTTCAAATGATGTAGTAGCTCTGGGAAATTGTAGAAAGAAATGTAATTGCGCTAATTTCAAGCCCGATTTTAATCTCGAAGCATTTGATGGTCTTCGACATTCAAGAAGGAAAAGAAAACGAAAGAGAAGGAAGGTTCTCGAGTGGCGAGCACGAACCAGAAGACAGTGGCTTAGGTAGTTCTTCCGTTAGGTGGACAGACGACTTTGTGAAAGTTGCGGGGTACCTGTGGTTGCACATGGCAGATTGTCGTTCAGTGTTGCGCTCTAAGGGGGGAGGTCTTTGTTCAGCAGTCTTCTGGCTCATAATGATGATGAACATTTAAGAATATTATGGTCTACGTTTGTTCAACGGGCGACTCTAGTCGCATGAATTCAAAGTTTGCCAGACTAACTCAAAACTCGAGAAACCCGAGTTTAAATCTTCTTATCAAATAATTAGTTGTGAAAAACACATAAAAACTATTTTTCGTAGTTGGTTATTAAAAATGGTTATGAAGGTGAACAAACCGAGAAAATCACATTTGGCACGGCAAATTACAAAACGAATTAGAATAAGGTATTTTGCGTTTACCCTTTTTGTGCACCTGAAATATTATGAAAACATTATCGATGGTATGTTTCACAACGTTTGGCAACAGTTCGCGCAATAAGTCTACAAACGTGTTTTACTCCTCGCAATCTTGTCATCTCTTAAGATGACCTCGTAAATAAAAGACTTCAACGAATAAGTATTTGCACACTTCCTTGCGTTACTTGACTTTCTCTTTGAACTGTCACTTTCCGGAATTCCGGATCGATGAGTGTCACAGTTTCAAAGATTCGTTCCGTTACGTCTGAAATGGTTACGCTGAATAGCTATTGTCCAATTTCAAAGCACTTGAGTTACTGCCTTTTCAATTATTCATTAAATCATCAAGTCAAAAGGACCCCTTTGACCCCTTTAGCGACGCTGACATAAAAAAACCTTAGCTCTTTATGTTATCCTTTGTACTTACATTTGAATTAATGCTACGTTTTAAGGCTTTTAATGGGATCTAAAACAATGCAACGCCTCCGTGATTGCTTGTTCTGTTTTCCGGACGATGATCTGGGTGTCATCAGTTCATTCAGTTCTGATGACGCATTTTATTAATTAGAACTGTCTGTCGCGATTCTGTGCTATACTATTATTTTTGACGATGTTGGTAGGGAGCAAAAACGCGACTCCGAAAACTCCAAGAGCACAATCGATAAAGAAACTCCCACTATAATACCCAAAATTTACCTACCAACGAGGATATTCGAATAACAAATGACTTTCGCAATTGAGGCATTATTTCCTCATCATCCTCAGAATTGATCTTGCTTCCCTACCGAATAGATTCTACTTACAGGGAATCAAGTTTTTCTTGGGAAAGTGCGGCGTTTTCGTAGCGAACAAAAGCTTTCAAAACATCCGCTCCAAGTGGAATAGGAGGCATCATTAGCAACATTTTTAGACAATAACTAGTCATTACGATATTAGCATTTCGAGCCAGAGCTCGGGCACGCTAGCTTGGCCGTAATCGATTCGCATTGTTTTGTTAATACTTATGATATGTGACGGAGACGTCACGACGACAAACTCGTGATAAAGGAGTCGAACCAACAAACATGAACTGAACACAGAGCTGTTATTCAACTTCACATGTCTTTTATTGATATGAGGAATCGAAGTGAAGAGAACAAAAGTTACCGGAAAAGCGATGTAAAGCGGGAAGATGGCAGATGGAGAAACCAATAAGCACTGTCGCCGATGGCTGAGCCTAACATCATTAGTGAGATAAAATTCCATAGAATCCGCTAGCTCGGTCAACAGATAGACATGGGAGAGGATCTTGCAGTTAAAAAGGTTTAGAGACAGGCATGAACGTGAAGGGTGGCGGGCGCCTTAGTGTCAGAGGCTAATTAAGCCATGCCACAATCCCCACGCTTGGCAGTCGGCTTAAGGATCGCAGAATGCTCACCCGTCCTCCGGTGGTTCTCGTTGCAGTTTTAGGACTTTGTATAGTATGTATATGTATACATATGCAATTATGCATCCCTATACATACGAGTATCAAGACTTTATCAAGAAGATAAAAACAATAAAATTGTGTTATTTACTTCTAAAAGACTTGTATTTACACACAATTATGATGCGAAAAGTTTGATTCTTGCGTGGTTTTGACACATTTTGTTTTTTTTTTAATTATACATGAATAGTCGGACTGGGTTGGTTTTTTTGCAAAGCAAGATGAGCTCAAACGCGTGTCACGCTTGTAAAACACTTCGAAAAAGATAATTCGATGTGATCGAAACTATAGTCGAAATAAAAAGACTTCGCCGACTCAGTCTTATACTTAACATACTTACTTAGACTTAACATTTCTTGAACGTTTAATTTTGCGGCATATTCTTGCGTGGTTTTACAGCTCATTTATCTTTGTTACGAAACCTGCTATCTGAGTCAGAAATCTTAACTAATATTATAAATGCGAATGCAACTTTGTCTCCCTGTCTGTCTCTCTGTCTGGGTGTTTGTCGCGTTATCACAGCTAAGCGGCTGAACGGATCGACCTGATTTTTTACATAGATATAGCTTATGGGTCGGAGACGGACATAGGCAACTTTTTTTTGTAGATCCGCGTGAACGAAGTCGCGTTTAACAACTAGTATGGTATATTTCTACATAAGTAAGTCAAAACGTTTAGTACCTTTGTAGCTTTGTAGTAAAACCTGGGACACACTGATGCTGTTTTGTAAGTAAATAAACATATTTTTTTTTATTCCTCAAAAGTTTCAGTGATATTATTATGAACCGTTAAGTACCATTTCACACTAAGCACTTTTTAGGATGTTCCTTCAAATCATAGGATGTGTTGAAAGATATTCGAGTGACAAGGTTCTTATCGAAAGTGTTAAGTGGCTGTCTAGTCTTTAATTTCCGTTTGTGCTCCCGTTATGGTACACACAAATGATAAGGATGTGCGAAGTGAAGAGTCAATACTAGACTATTTTTTAAGAATAGAAAACTATGTCAGCACCTCGCAATTATTATCACTGGTATTCACAATATTATTGGTCAGAAAAGTGTTAGGAGGTCGACTTATTGTTTGTCATTATAATGTACTGAGTTACATGAGCATCTTTAGGCTTAGTACTAACTAATCATAACGAACAATTATTACTATGGGAACAAATTAGAAATCACGAAAAAATAAATATCATCCACACTTAGGCGAGTTGGTGGTCAAACGCAGACTTATAAGCGTTAAAAAAAAAAAAAAAAACTTAACAAAATGTTACTACGGCTGTTTTTTTTCCGATTTCATATTTGGCCCCATAGTATGAGTTTTTAAAACGATTTTAATAAGCTCTTTTTGGCTTAGCATCGCCCTTCCGTGAAATCCTGTATAAATACCACGATGGATTTTCACGTATAGTAAGAAATGTTCACTTGGGGGTCCTAATGCCGATCTAAGGTTTCCCTCTTTGACATTGGCTAGTGCTGGCAGTTGCTAGTTTTTAGGTGTCTGAATTTCTACTGTAAGCTATACAATACAGGGCTCAAATTTGTAAAATATTTGTTCAGTTGCTGGGTTTTTGTATCGCTGATAGGTAGTTCAGTGGTTAGCGCTTTCGGATCGCACGCCGCACGACGGGGGTTCAAATCCCAACAAATAAGTTTGAGCTACTTTAGTTTGAGTTTGAATGAAAACATCGTGAGAAAACCATAGCATGGTGGTGGTACTTTCTAGTACTCGGCCCTCACGACGCAAATCTGTCGCCAAGCACCTAACGGTATGACCCGCCTCGCCCGACCCGAAGTCTCGCTGAAAGGCAATTCCCGTACCAGGGGCCGTACCGTGAGGTGCTTATTGCGATGATTGTTAGGTTCACCTGGGGCGCTAGTCTCGACTTTTTGCTACAGCACTTTGCGACCGAATTCAGTAGCTATGACGCAAAAATTCGACAACGAACACGAATTGTTAACGAAAAAACGCAAACATAGCGTTGAATTTTGCGTCATAGGGACCGACTTCGGTCGCTATGACACAAAAATTCGACAACGAACACGAATTGTTATGAAAAAACGCAAACATAGCGTTGAATTTTGCGTCATAGGGACCGACTTCGGTCGCTATGACACAAAAATTCGACAACGAACACGAATTGTTATGAAAAAACGCAAACATAGCGTTGAATTTTGCGTCATAGCGATCGAATTCGATCGCAAAGTGCATAGCGAAAAGTCGAGACTAGCGGCCCTGCTGATGCTGTGCGACCACGAATCGTATCGCCGCGCAATTAGGTGCATGGTCGCGCAGTGTCGTCGATATAAGTACCTCACTGTACGGCTCCTAGCCAATACCATCCTCGGTCACACCGTCACAACATAAGGTGAGTTCACAATCAAATGCTAGGCTAGACATTAATCAGGGTGATCATTCCAAAACCAGGGCGAGACTAGTCAATCGACCATTACCCGCTTTAAAGTTTGAATTTACAATTTCGAAAAAGGTGATGCAATCGTGTCGCAAGAGCCAATGTAAGAAGGAAAACCTAGAACTTGTCAGGTAAGCACCTTTCCCGAGCGGTAGAATATATTTAAATAATTCTGAGAATGCCGATGTTTGCGGAAAATGACAGCATGTATTGAAGTAAAGTTAAAAGTGACTAATTAATTGCTGTCGCTGATCAACTATGTTTAATGCTTCTACTCAGAGAATATTAAGTATTGTTAATATTTATTTACATAGAACTTTGTTTGTTTAGGGCCTCTCAGAAAAAATATTTCCTCTTGTGTCATTATTCAAGGAAGAAACAGGGGAATACCTTTGTATGGAATACACGGTGCCATAGTTACATCTTAATAATGACACTGAAGCTAAAGAATGTAGATTAGATATAAGAATAATTAGGAAGGAAATTGCCATCATAAATTAAGTTGTAACAGCCTTAACTGTAAACATTTTGGACATATTGATTAGCCAAGATTAGAGGCAAAAACTAGACAACCTATCAGATTAAATTGGTGTAAAAAAGTTGATAGCCAGTCAGGTTATATTAGCAGGCAGAGAATGTCTAGACAAAAACGTGGCAAAATATTTTGCTAGTACTTATTACATGGATGTAAGAGTTAAAATCGATTAAATAGCTTAAAATGTGGCCTTTCTGTGTGATTAAGGTTCTTCGTTTGAGTCCGCTAGGTAGGTAGGCGCCAAGAGATGGCGCTGTCGTTGAAAACTCAATTGAGGTAATCTGCCCCAGTTTTAATTCACTTTGCGACCTCTTACTATTGTTATAAACACATCTCAAAAATAATAGAGCCCATTAAGGTCCTTCGACTTTCATACAAAACTATCGACGCCTTTTTAGGCGTCCTACTACGATTTTGAACTGGGCATGACTTAACATAGGTCTAATTTGGCCTCTAAGTATCGCAAAGTCGATAATTTAAAATGTTCATGGCTAGGAAATACCATTTTTCAACCCAATAATTACGACAAATTTTACGAATGTAGTGGTGTGTTCTTTACATGCGAATCATGCGATCATGGTGTGCGTGAAATATTGATGTTGGGTGCATCTTGCAAAAATCGTGTACACTGGTTGTGCCGCGCGCGCGTCACGCGGTTTACGCGACGTTGCCAGCTTGTCGGAGCGTGTGTGAGCGAGACTAGGTATCCTTGCATCGCGGCTTAGTCCGCGGGCGGCCTTCGATAATTGCGACGTTGCGAGATTCGGTATCGGTGTGCAGTGCAGTGTTTGATTTGGTTACCTAATCTATCTATACCAATATTATAAAGAGGAAAGATTTGATTGTTTATTTATTTCATTGTTTGTTTGCATTGAATAGGCTCCGAAACTACTGAACCGATTTGAAAAATTCTTTCGCTGTTGGGAAGCTTCACTATCCCCGGGTGACATAGGTTATATTATATTTTCAAAAAAATTAGGGATCCTTACTAAAACTCCAATAATGTAAACCAAGATGATGTATTTCGCGTGCACTGCGGAAACTATTGATGATGAAAGAATAGTCTATACCAATATAATAAAGAGGAAAAATTTGATTGTTTGTTTGTTTGCATTGAATAGGCTCCGAAACTACTGAACCGATTTGAAAAATTCTTTCACTGTTGGGAAGCTACACTATCCCTATACTATATTATATTATATTTTTAAAAAATTTGGGATCCTTACTAAAACTCGAATAATGTAACCCAAGATGTAAAAAAAAATACCTAAAATATCCTTTACATCGCGTGCGTTGCGACAACTATTGATGATGATAGAATAATCTATCTATACCAATATTATAAAGAGGAAAGATTTGATTCTTTGTTTGTTTGTTTGTTTATTTGCATTGAATAGGCTCCGAAACTACTGAACGGATTTGAAAAATTATTTCGCTGTTGGGTAGCTTACCCGTTTTCATCATGCTCCTCCTTTTTTTTTAACTTTACAAGTCGACCTAAACGATCCAGCCATACCCAATTGCAGGACCGCCCCGCGGGCCCGCACGCGGCCCGTGCAGCCTCGCGAAATACTAGTTTATATGTATAAAAATGAACCCCTATTCTTGTATTTTGAGGACTTTGACATAGGTAACCATTTATAAATTTTTAGGGTTCCGTAGTACTACAAGGAACCCTTATAAGTTTGTCATGTCCGACTGTCTGTCTGTCTGTCCGTCTGTCTGTTTGAATCCTTTACAGCCCGCACCGGCTTCGCACGTGTATATAACAAAAAAATAAAAATTATAATACACACACAAAACCCTTCTATTTGCGTCAAGTTACAAAAAAAATATATATATAAAGAAAGCTAAAAAGCTTCCCAACAGCGAAAGAATTTTTCAAATCGGTTCAGTAGTTTCGGAGCCTATTCAATGCAAACAAACAAACAATCAAATCTTTCCTCTTTATAATATTTATTTTTGGTGTGACTAACTAATAACCCCATATCTAAAATTTGTTGGAATTCGGCATTTCTGAGTATGGGGCTCGGTGCGCGCTCCATCAGTGCCAGGAAAAATAATTCAAAATTACGGGGAAAAAAATTCACCTCAATAATGATGATGAATGTGGTTTTTGCATTTTTATGTATGATCTCGTTGCGCGCACGCTCACTGATCCCGGGAAAAATATTGAAAAAATTCTGAAAAACTTCCTTCTTAGTGAAATAATAGATTTTTTGTAAAAGGTGCCTATATAGGTAGGTGGTAAGGTGGTAGATAGAGGTATATGAAAATATTGGATATTTCGTGCTGCGCGATTGAAATATGTGCATAATACTAATAATACCTACCTACCTACCAACAAACCAACCAACCAACCTACCTACCTACCTACCTACCTATTAGTTAGTTAGTTTTGTGTGTGGTGTTTGTTGTGTTGTTTGATAACTTATTTTGTAAAAAAATAGCACAAAAAGAACAAAAATCTACAAAAACAGTAATTTTCAAATGAGGATTGATCCTTCGTCTCATTGACACACTACAAAACGAAGCATAATGAAAATCCGTCCACTCGACCGCTCGGCCAGTCGAACTGATAGGTGGAACGCCGAAAATCGGGTACTCAATTTCGTATTTGCTTGTAACCGTTTTGAATTCGCATGTGATTCGGTCATAGATTTAAAATTCATCATCATCATCATCAGCCTGTTCCATATCGTACCGAGATTTCTTACCCATTTTTCATAGCAATGGGGAGATTTCTACCCGTCCAGCTGCGAATTTCATTTGCGGTCATAGATTTAAAATTCATCATCATCATCATCAGGCTGTTGATAACGTACAGAGATTTCTTGCCCATTTTCATGGCGATGGGGGATTTCTACCCGTCCAACTGCGATTTTAATTTTCGGGCATAGATTTAAAATTCATCATCATCATCAGCCTGTTGATAGCGTACAGAGATTTCTTGCCCATTTTCATGGCGATGGGGGGGATTTCTACCCGTCCAACTGCGATTTTCATTTGTGGTCACAGATTTAAATATCATCATCATCATCATTAGCCTGTTCCCTATCGTACCGAGATTTCTTACCCATTTTCATGGCGATGGGGGATTGGTACCCGTCCAACTGTGACCTTCGTCACAGACCTTCGTCGTTTATCGGTCATAGATTTTAAGGATCATTATCATCATCATCCGCCTGTTCCCTATCGTACCGAGATTTCTTACCCATTTTCATAGCAATGGGGGGATTTCTACCCGTCCGACTGCGTTTTACATTTGCGGTCATAGATTTAAAATTTTCCATCATCATCATCAGCCTTCTCCCTAACGTAACGAGATTTCTTAAAAAATACATAAAATGATTAAATTAAAAAATATTTTATTTTACTAGAATACCTTTGCCAAAATTCGTAAAGGTCGGTCCAGCCGTTTTATCGTGAACAGATAACAAACAGAAAGACAGAGCTACTTTCAAAATTTATAGGATACTAGATGCGCCCCGCGGTTTCACCCGCGGTATAAACTCTGTAATGGCTGAACGGATTTGGATGAAATTTGGTATGGAGGCTACCATACCTAAATTTGGCTACCTCCATACCAAATTACATTAAAATCCATGCAGCTGTTACAGATTTGAACGGGAACAAACACACTTACATACTAACATACCTACTTACATACACACAAACTTTCGCATTTTGGTGTGACTAAGTAATAACCCCATATCTAAAATTTGTTGGAATTCGGCATTTCTGAGTATGGGGCTCGGTGCGCGCTCCATCAGTGCCAGGAAAAATAATGCAAAATTACGGGAAAAAAAATTCACCTCAATAATGATGATGAATGTGGTTTTTGCATTTTTATGTATGATCTCGTTGCGCGCACGCTCACTGATCCCGGGAAAAATATTGAAAAAATTCTGAAAAACTTCCTTCTTAGTGAAATAATAGTTTTTTTGTAAAGGGTGCCTATATAGGTATAGGTACCTATATAGGTAGGTGGTAAGGTGGTAGATAGAGGTATATGAAAATATTGGATATTTCGTGCTGCGCGATTGAAATATGTGCATAATACTAATAATACTTACCTACCTACCAACAAACCAACCAACCTACCTACCTACATACCACAGATGAACTACATACCTACCTATAAGTTAGTTTTGTGTGTTGTAAATAACAAATAACAAACAACAGTACCTACTATGGACTAAATTAATCTAACCCGGGTCTAAAATCCATATTTTTAGTCGCAGAATAATGTCTATCGACGCGGAAAACACAACATTTTTGGGTATTGCATATTTCATTAGGTTCATTTCATTAGGTATTAGGTATGTAAAATTCGAAATTAATTTGAAAAAAAACGAAAAAAAGTGGAAAATTTGTTCGGAAGGTACCAGACTCGGTGCCTTTAGAACCCCCGATATGGGGTTATTCCAGGGACCCAGTTATTCAATCGTCAAGCAGTAGTGTGCAAAACATCACTGTGTTCCGGATTGAAGGGCAATGTTTCCAGCGTAATTATTGGGCACAGAGATTTAACATCTAATATCTCAGAGTAATGAGCGCAGTGCATTGCCGCGCATGGTTTTGAACTGTTGAGGTTCAAAATTCTGGGTGGCACTGAACTGTTATGAGCAAGCGTGAAGCTTAACATCAGCTGAGTAACTTGCTCGTCTCGCCACCAAATAACAAAAAAAAAACTTACATGCTTACACACTTACACACGAACTTTCGCATTTTAAATATTTATGCGACAATATTAGGTTTATGTAGATATATACTTTTATAAGTTTCGTTACTAATTTTGAATAAGTTTGTCAAGAAACCCACAGCAAAAATTAAAATAAATAGTATTCTCGAAATTAAATTATAAAAAATAATACTACCTAATTTTAGGGGTTCGAACCCAGAACCTCACGAGCGCGACCTAATCAAACTGATGACTTCGGCCACCGAGACGATATACAGAGCAACGAAATTTCGTATTTGCTTGTAACCGTTTTGAATTCGCATGTGTGCGTAATGTTCATGCGTGCATACAGGCGTTGAACATTATTTGAATTTTCAGTCGAGTGCAGCTATTAATGGGCTCTATTATTTTTGAGATGTGTTTATAACAATAGTAAGAGGTCGCAAAGTGAATTAAAACTGGGGCAGATTACCTCAATTGAGTTTTCAACGACAGCGCCATCTCTTGGCGCCTACCTACCTAGCGGACTCAAACGAAGGACCTTAATAGCTGCACTCGACTGAAAATTCAAATAATGTTCAACGCCTGTATGCACGCATGAACATTACGCACACATGCGAATTCAAAACGGTTACAAGCAAATACGAAATTTCGTTGCTCTGTATATCGTCTCGGTGGCCGAAGTCATCAGTTTGATTAGGTCGCGCTCGTGAGGTTCTGGGTTCGAACCCCTAAAATTAGGTAGTATTATTTTTTATAATTTAATTTCGAGAATACTATTTATTTTAATTTTTGCTGTGGGTTTCTTGACAAACTTATTCAAAATTAGTAACGAAACTTATAAAAGTATATATATATCTACTAATAAACCTAATATTGTCGCACAAATATTTAAAATGCGAAAGTTCGTGTGTAAGTGTGTAAGCAGGTAAGTTTTTTTTTTATGTTATTTGGTGACGAGACGAGCAAGTTACTCAGCTGATGTTAAGCTTCACGCTTGCTCATAACAGTTCAGTGCCACCCAGAATTTTGAACCTCAACAGTTCAAAACCATGCGCGGCAATGCACTGCGCTCATTACTCTGAGATATTAGATGTTAAATCTCTGTGCCCAATAATTACGCTGGAAACATTGCCCTTCAATCCGGAACACAGTGATGTTTTGCACACTACTGCTTGACGATTGAATAACTGGGTCCCTGGAATAACCCCATATCGGGGGTTCTAAGGGCACCGAGTCTGGTACCTTCCGAACAAATTTTCCACTTTTTTTCGTTTTTTTTCAAATTAATTTCGAATTTTACATACCTAATACCTAATGAAATGAACCTAATGAAATATGCAATACCCAAAAATGTTGTGTTTTCCGCGTCGATAGACATTATTCTGCGACTAAAAATATGGATTTTAGTCCATAGTAGGTACTGTTGTTTGTTATTTGTTATTTTGTGTGTACACAACACACAAAACTAACTTATAGGTAGGTATATAGGTAGGTAGGTTGGTTGCTTGGTTGGTGGCTAGGTAGGTATTATTAGTATAATGTGCATATTTTGATCGCGCAGCACGAAATATTCAAGATTGTCATATACCTCTATCTACCACCTTACCACCTACCTATATAGGTACCATACCTATATAGGCACCTTTTACAAAAAATCTATTATTTCACTAAGAAGGAAGTTTTTCAGAATGTTTTCAATATTTTTCCCGGGATCAGTGAGCGTGCGCGCAACGAGATCATACATAAAAATGCAAAAACCACATTCATCATCATTATTGAGGTGAATTTTTTTCCAGAAATTTTGCATTATTTTTCCTGGCAGCACTGATGGAGCGCGCACCGAGCCCCATACTCAGAAATGCCGAATTCCAACAAATTTTAGATATGGGGTTATTACTTAGTCACACCAAAATGCGAAAGTTTGTGTGTATGTAAGTAGGTATGTTAGTATGTAAGTGTGTTTGTTCCCGTTCAAATCTGTAACAGCTGCATGGATTTTAATGTAATTTGGTATGGAGGTAGCCAAATTTAGGTATGGTAGCCTCCATTCCAAATTTCATCCAAATCCGTTCAGCCGTTACAGAGTTTATACCGCGGGTGAAACCGCGGGGCGCATCTAGTATCCTATAAATTTTGAAAGTAGCTCTGTCTTTCTGTTTGTTATCTGTTCACGATAAAACGGCTGGACCGACCTTTACGAATTTTGGCAAAGGTATTCTAGTAAAATAAAATATTTTTTAATTTAATCATTTTATGTATTTTTTAAGAAACCTCGTTACGTTAGGGAGCAGGCTGATGATGATGATGGAAAATTTTAAATCTATGACCGCAAATGTAAAACGCAGTCGGACGGGTAGAAATCCCCCCATTGCTATGAAAATGGGTAAGAAATCTCGGTACGATAGGGAACAGGCGGATGATGATGATAATGATCCTTAAAGTCTATGACCGATAAACGACGAAGGTCTGTGACGAAGGTCACAGTTGGACGGGTACCAATCCCCCTATCGCCATGAAAATGGGTAAGAAATCTCGGTACGATAGGGAACAGGCGGATGATGATGATAATGATCCTTAAAGTCTATGACCGATAAACGACGAAGGTCTGTGACGAAGGTCACAGTTGGACGGGTACCAATCCCCCTATCGCCATGAAAATGGGTAAGAAATCTCGGTACGATAGGGAACAGGCTAATGATGATGATGATGATATTTAAATCTGTGACCACAAATGAAAATCGCAGTTGGACGGGTAGAAATCCCCCCCATCGCCATGAAAATGGGCAAGAAATCTCTGTACGCTATCAACAGGCTGATGATGATGATGAATTTTAAATCTATGACCGAAAATTAAAATCGCAGTTGGACGGGTAGAAATCCCCCATCGCCATGAAAATGGGCAAGAAATCTCTGTACGTTATCAACAGCCTGATGATGATGATGATGAATTTTAAATCTATGACCGAATCACATGCGAATTCAAAACGGTTACAAGCAAATACGAAATTGAGTACCCGATTTTCGGCGTTCCACCTATCAGATCGACTGGCCGAGCGGTCGAGTGGACGGATTTTCATTATGCTTCGTTTCGTAGTGTGTCAATGAGACGAAGGATCAATCCTCATTTGAAAATTACTGTTTTTATAGATTTTTGTTCTTTTTGTGCTATTTTTTTACAAAATAAGTTATCAAACAACACAACAAACACCACACACAAAACTAACTAACTAATAGGTAGGTAGGTAGGTAGGTAGGTTGGTTGGTTGGTTTGTTGGTAGGTAGGTAAGTATTATTAGTATTATGCACATATTTCAATCGCGCAGCACGAAATATCCAATATTTTATTATACCTCTATCTACCACCTTACCACCTACCTATATAGGTACCTATACCTATATAGGCACCTTTTACAAAAAATCTATTATTTCACTAAGAAGGAAGTTTTTCAGAATTTTTTCAATATTTTTCCCGGGATCAGTGAGCGTGCGCGCAACGAGATCATACATAAAAATGCAAAAACCACATTCATCATCATTATTGAGGTGAATTTTTTTTCCCGTAATTTTGCATTATTTTTCCTGGCACTGATGGAGCGCGCACCGAGCCCCATACTCAGAAATGCCGAATTCCAACAAATTTTAGATATGGGGTTATTAGTTAGTCACACCAAAAATAAATATTATAAAGAGGAAAGATTTGATTGTTTGTTTGTTTGCATTGAATAGGCTCCGAAACTACTGAACCGATTTGAAAAATTCTTTCGCTGTTGGGAAGCTTTTTAGCTTTCTTTATATATATATTTTTTTTGTAACTTGACGCAAATAGAAGGGTTTTGTGTGTGTATTATAATTTTTATTTTTTTGTTATATACCCGTGCGAAGCCGGTGCGGGCTGTAAAGGATTCAAACAGACAGACGGACAGACAGACAGACAGACGGACATGACAAACTTATAAGGGTTCCTTGTAGTACTACGGAACCCTGAAAATTTATAAATGGTTACCTATGTCAAAGTCCTCAAAATATAAGAATAGGGGTTCATTTTTATACATATAAACTAGTATTTCGCGAGGCTGCACGGGCCGCGTGCGGGCCCGCGGGGCGGTCCTGCAGTTGGGTATGGTATAGGGAACAGGCTGATGATGATGATGATGATGATCCTTAAAATCTATGACCGCAAATGAAAATCGCAGTTGGAAGGGTAGAAATCCCCATCGCCATGAAAATGGGCAAGAAGTCTCGAATTATATTTTTTATTTATAAATTAGGTAGGTAGGCACTTACGAAACACCTTCGCCATGATAATATTTCAGCCGAGCACGAACACGTTTCGTGCTCTTTTTTTGGCCAGAATATTGATGGCGTCTATAGCGCAACGATGATGTCTGCTGCATTCTATTATAATTATGTACGTTATTATTAGGTTACTAGCAGCCCGCCCCGGCTTCGCACGGGTATTTAACAAAAAAATAAAAATTATAATACAGACACGAAAACCCCTCTATTTGCGTCAAGTTACAAAAAAAAATATATAAAGAAAGCTGAAAAGCTACCCAACAGCGAAATAATTTTTCAAATCCGTTCAGTAGTTTCGGAGCCTATTCAATGCAAATAAACAAACAAACAAAGAATCAAATCTTTCCTCTTTATAATATTGGTATAGATAGATTATTCTATCATCATCAATAGTTGTCGCAACGCACGCGATGTAAAGGATATTTTAGGTATTTTTTTTTACATCTTGGGTTACATTATTCGAGTTTTAGTAAGGATCCCAAATTTTTTAAAAATATAATATAATATAGTATAGGGATAGTGTAGCTTCCCAACAGTGAAAGAATTTTTCAAATCGGTTCAGTAGTTTCGGAGCCTATTCAATGCAAACAAACAAACAATGAAATAAATAAACAATCAAATCTTTCCTCTTTATAATATTGGTATAGATAGATTAGGTAACCAAATCAAACACTGCACTGCACACCGATACCGAATCTCGCAACGTCGCAATTATCGAAGACCGCGCGCGGACTAAGCCGCGAGGCAAGGATTCCTAGTCTCGCTCACACACGCTCCGACAAGCTGGCAACGTCGCGTAAACCGCGTGACGCGCGCGCGGCACAACCAGTGTACACGATTTTTGCAAGACGCACGCACACATGAATATTTCACGCACACCATGATCGCATGATTCGCATGTAAAGAACACACCACTACATTCGTAAAATTTGTCGTAATTATTGGGTTGAAAAATGGTATTTCCTAGCCATGAACATTTTAAATTATAGACTTTGCGATATTTAGAGGCCAAATTAGACCTATGTTAAGTCATGCCCAGTTCAAAATCGTAGTAGGACGCCTAAAAAGACATCGATAGTTTTGTATGAAAGTCGAAGGACCTTAACCTTTAAAATGTCTTTAAAGCAAGTTCTTTTGACCTATGGTTTTCAAATTATTTTGTTATTTCGTTTTGGTTTTTGGAGATGTCTTTTATTGCCGAGTCAATGAACGCTATATTCAAAAAAAAATATCTACCTGAGGTCTGTTTTAACCGACTTCCAAAAAAGGATGAGGATCTAAATTCGTTAGTTCTATTTCAACTGGTCCCATTTTTATCAAAAGCCAGTTCGATAACGGGATCCATAAGGAATTGAGGGATCCTCACTTATATTAAGCATACATGCAGCGATTTGGTATTTTCATCAACAAGTCAAGAATTTGCATTCAGAAAGTATCATTTGGTGAAGAAGACCACAGATGGCCACCAGGTATTCGCAATGATAAGTATTTCACGGGTGGCGCCAAGGACATCTTGATAGTGCTTTTTTTTAGAGTATCGAAGTCGGTTTTTTTTGTTTTTTATTACCTGCTATAGTCAAATGTATGTGAATTTAATTCATGTAGGTATTGAATACCTTATTTTAATAGTTTTTTTAAAGTGTGTTTGTGCCATTTTCTGATCACTAGGTGATGAAACTTTGTGAATATACTGAGCAAATAACATTAATAAACTTTATATTTTTTCATTTTACCTCTAAGTGTGACTCACATGCATGCAATCAATTTTTAAATTACGTTAACGAAACTTTGTAAATGTGTTAAAACAAAAGAAAATAATATAATATCGTGTTTCGCCGTTTTTTTTTTAATAAACCCCTATAGGGTTGAAACGGAGTTTTGAAGTATATATGTAGCATATTTTTTTATTTAAGTGTTGTAACTGCTAATAAACTAAAAAAAAAAAGTAACAAGAAACACGTGTTCTTTAAAAATTTGGAGAAATGGGATGATTGAGCAAGTTTCCGAGGCACTGGACATTTTATTGAGATGGCTCCTAATTTTGTAACTACTTTATCTATTTTAAAGGTACCTTACAACATTTCACGAAACTAGGTAAAATCGTTTTAATTTAATTTGGCACTAGTTCTTGTCTGCGCTAGATTTACTTATCACCTAATACAAACCTAATCTGTAGTTACTTTTTGCGCGCGGCTTTGTCCACGTTACCAACAAAGCAATGCATTTTGTCACACGCACAGTAACAGTCACAAAAACTATTCTTTATAATGTAACGAGTAAAATGCAGCCAAAGCAGCAAAATAAAAAAACTTCAAATTTTTTAAAGAAGCTTGAACGAGTTAGCTTTTAAGGTGCAACGTTTCGCTCAGCGAGCGAAATTCAAAATTTCTTGCGTTTTATGTCAATTACAGCTTACTTACTTATCGTAGGTTCGCATGGAAACTAATTTTGCGATAATAAATAGATTGTTTCAAGAAATTACACCAACCAAAAATGTAAGTTGAAAGCTAGTATAAGTACATCTCTCATTAAACCAAAAACAAAGATGAAAATCAGCTTATTGAAATTTGTAGATAACCAATGCTATCTAGGTGATCATTTTACCCGTAATTTTTTAAAACAACTTATTTATTGGCGCAAAATTGGTTTCGATAAATCCACGACGAGTAATTAAGCTGTAAATGGCGAAAAACGCAAGAAAATTTGAAACGATGCACTTTAAGGAAAGCGAGCTTTCAAATGTAGAAACAAAATAATATCTTATGCCTTAGCTTTAACTAAACAATTTACAATTTGCTTCTCATGCGTCATTCTGTATTAACAGTAAGTGGGTTAATCACCGACAAAGCCTTCAATCGAGGCTCAGATTAGGACTTTAGAATTAACTAGGAATTTATAGTTATATTAGTTTCGTTTTACCTCAATTGAGGAAGCCTCAAACGTGTTATTATAAAAAGTTACACGAAATCGGTCACAGGTGATAAACACGCCAATTACGCGGTCATCGCTGCGTTTGCGTGCCGGTATATTTATTGTTATAATCCTCACTGTTGGCGTTAACTATAAAATGTAGTAGAATATGGAATAAAGAAATGTGGACTCACCTTTATTATCTCCATGGAGCGCTTTCGCGGAGGGTGCCTGACCAAAGGGTGCTTTCGGGATAATGGCAGCACCCTTATTCTTTTCGAATAAAGCCTTCCTTTCGCGTAGGGACATCTCCGCGGGGTCCTTAGCTTTAGGACTGCCAGCATCGAACATCGCGACTTTGGATAACACAGAGTTCCGATCGACATTCCCGTTCAACTTGGTAAAGAACTTATTTGGTAAAGGCGACCCCTTGTCCGGCACCGGTTTGTCATCCGGCGCGATTGTTTGTTTACATTCGTCGTGCGCGTTATGTTCAGTCGTTTCTTGTTCATTGTTCTCTTTGTCCTTATCACTTTCACACTCATCCTCGGATGAGGACCTCGCGGGCGGCGTCGGCGCTTTGTACTTCTTTATGGAGGGTTTCTTCGTGACTGGTATAGTCGGTTTCGCGGCTACCATTGTCGCCATCTTGGGGGCTGCCGCTGCACTGGGGGTTGCGGCGCACTTCGGCTCCTGTCGGTCGGGATCGGCGCGTTTCGTGTTGAAGTCGTAAACGAGCCGCGATTGGGTGGCCGAGACGCGCCGGTAGCCCTCGCTTTCCTACGATTGGACAACGGTGACGGGTTGCGCAGGGTAAGCACGTGCTCGCATATCGATGCGGCCGCGATACACAGATACCAACTGGGTTAGGAAAAGGGCTCGAGGCGAAGTTGCATCACGTATGACGAAACGATAATTAGCTTAGAAACAAAGGCATTCATTCAAGATTTTAACGTTCAATGTTTGTTTTGATCGCGGATCGCATGTTTACGTGAACGCGTGAGCCGTCCGTGGCGTCCGTCATACAACTAAACATTGTTTGCCGGAGCGCCCGCTGCATTACACGTGTGACCGGACCAGCTGATATTTGACGCGTCCTTACTCCGTCATTATCCCAAATTAGAGGAAGTACGCGTTAATATGAAGGCCTATTTTGTATGCAAGGCATAGGACGCATAACGTTAATCTTTATTCTTTCGAACTAACATTTCAAGGATACGGTTTACGACCTTTTGGTAAACACATGCATATGCAGATGCATATTGCAAATTATTGGAACAGATGTATTTTGGCGGGGGCGGTGACACAATACATCTGCCTGTCATTTTCTGTCTGTCTTGTTTTTAATGATTGATAGGAAGATAATGGTGTCGATTCTGTTGTGCCAACTAAATAATTTACATAAGTAACTTGTTAAGATCATGTCAGGCCATGCTTAGTAGGGTTCCGTAGGCGCATAGAACGTTTGAAGTATTAACCAGTTATTTCAGTTTATCTCAAAAAGTTATTATCAGATATTGACCGAAATAATTTTAAAAGAAAGTTTTTACTAAGATCTATCAACATGGAAGATAACAAGTTTCTAAAATGCATAGTTTAGAAATGGCAGGGGGGGACACATTGTAAGCAACTTTGTCGGCCCATATTTCGGAAGAGGTGCGTCTGATAAATAAAATGGTAAAGCAAACCTTAGCACCATTTTAAAAGATCTATTGAATGATACCCCACATGTGGGGGACAGGTAAAAATATTTTTTTTACCCCCTCTTTACATGTATGGGAGCTACCCTTATTTTACAAAAAAAAGTTATTTTTATATTTTGAAACTGTACGTCTATACTAAGACTATCGTCGTGCAAAATTTCATGCATGTAAGTTTATAACATTGGAAGTTATAAGACTGTAAAGGATTCAGACAGACAGACAGACGGACATGACGAACTTATAAGGTTTCCTTGTAGTACTACGGAACCCTAAAAACGACCAAACTACGAGACTTTTCAATTTGCACGAAAGAAGAATAGACGACGAATAAACAGACATATTTTTTTTACACAATGAAAAAAAAACACCGATATCCTATACGCATTACGCACTAACTACAACAACCTATATTTAATCTGTGGTAAGGTTAGCTAGAGCTAGAACAAACCGTAAAAGGTGAACGGTACAATAGTAATCATTGTTGATGGAAGATTTGGTTTACAAGTTAATGACAATGATGGAAAAATAATGGGACCTGACTCATCTGTTCCATCATACTTTATCATCTGTACTATTCGGTATTGTATCACACTACCAGCGCCCCGCGGTTTTACCCGCTGCCCTACAGGAACTCTAATATTTTTTCGGGATGAAAAGTAACCTATGATTATTTATACTTAGAGTTTATTTTAATTTATTTACTATTTAATGTTATTTAAGTTATTGATATTGAATATAAACCTATGTGGTAAATGTTATCCAAATCCGTTACACGTTACGGAGTTAACTGGAAACAAACATACTTACACACAAACTTTCGCATTTATAATATTCATGTGATAGTGGAATAATGGTGTGATTCGAAATACGTTGAAATAAATGTATTATTGTTTATCAGCCTTTAGTTATCACTGGGTCAAATACACTTCCTTCCTTTTTACTATTATCTCACCCTTTATTATTTTACAGGAAACTAGCTGATGGCCGTGACTTTGTACGGCAGCATCCCGTACTCGGCCTCGCAAATACAAACTAAAAAAAAAAAACGAACTTCCGTACACAAACTAAAAAAAAAACGAACTTCCGTACAATCCCCTATTGGTTTCCAAAAAACAAACGTTCTTAATATTCACCTAGTGGTGTAAGATCGTCCGACAACGCTCCATGACATAACAAGTATGCTGCAAATGTCATCGAACGTCGTCGGACCTTACTGAACACGGCCCTAAGTTATACATACAAGAAACTCCTGTGGAATTTCATGCTTCCAGATTCTCCGGTTTGGGTAGTACGAGTGTCCGTTGTCTGTCAATCAGTAGCTAGATTTTACTTTAATTTTAAAGAGTTTTTGTATTGGACATAATTATTATGTACTAATATACAGCTTTAGTGGTGACAGCAGAGATAAGGAAATATGTTTATTCATTCGGTATTTGGTAATGACAATTTTATATGACACCATATTATAAATGCGAAAATGTATGTGTAAGTGTGTTGTATGTAAATTTGGTATGAAGGTAGCTTATACAGTGGATTAGCACATATGTTACTTTTTTTTTATATTTCGTTTCTGTAGTATAGCGGGTGAAACCGCGGGGCACTGATATTATTTTACTACAGAAGAAAAGAGAAGCAGGGAAAAACAAATATCCTGCAGGAGGCACCTTTTACACGGGCATTTCGCACTCTCAACGTCATTGCGGTTGAAATTGACCTATTTGATTGTACTCTGAGTGAATTTACGAAGATAGCATTAAGGGTTTTATGGTACACTTAACGAACTAAAATTTGGCTTCGCTGTCGCTTTAGGTAATGGTACCTGTAATGATAGTTGTAAGTTAAATAAATTAAAAGTTATAAACCAAATTTTAAAAAGGGTAAGGTACGTACAAGAGTACGACGACGAAGTTCACAACGAAGGCAGAGGGTGGTGGAAGGTTACAGCTCGTTACCAAAATGGCGGACATGGAAATTAATCCCTCGACCACAAACAAGGTGCATGAATAATAATTAAAAGAAAAACAAAAACACCCGACTGATATAAAGACAAATCTAAGGACACCTCGCAACCCAAAATCGGGTAAGCGAAGTCAGAACAAATAAGCAGTGGAGTTAACTCCACTGCTTATTTGTTCTGACTTCGCTATATAATAATATAATATTAAGCGTATAAAGATTACGCTCAGGACCATGTAGTACACCAAAATTTTAAATCTGTTGTCTTTATTTTTAAATCTTTTTGGAGAAAAAAGAAACACATTTTCAAAATGTTAAGTTAAAAATGGTTAAATTCCAAGAGCAGTGGACCTAAAACTGGCGACGAAACAAACACAATTAAAACGCATTGTTCGTAGGAAATTTTTCGTTAGCGTTAAAGGGCTTTTTAAATAGCCCAAACATCAAGCCTATTAACCAATTGTCTCTACTTAAGCTTTCGGATGCACTTCCGAAACTCTCCAGTTTTGAATGTCATTGACATTGCTTCACTGGAAGCAGTATCAGATGTATTGTTTGACTTCGGTGTATTTATTGTGAGGAAACAGATAAATAACAAAGAATGGAAGAGAAAGAATAAGGCTTATCTTTACGAAGAGATAGGTTGATAACGGCGTCTGTATGAAATAAAATTAGGTACCCGTCCAATTATGTACTATCCTTACCCTCGAATACTGAAACGTTTGTTAACTTTGACAACAGATTTATTTATTTATTTAATAGACACCAACATGGTGTACGTCATTGTAACAAAGAAAGAGGCAAGCAATGGAAACAGGCTAAACGTCATTCATTAATTCTACTACTGCCTTTGTCTGGCACTAAGCAAATGACAAAGGCAGCAATATACTTAATCTGACGTCAAAGTTAACAAAAGTTTCAGTATTCGGGGGTTAGTCCTTATTCGAGATGGAGGAAAAAAATCCTGCACTGCCGGGAGTACGTGATGTATTGTGCATCACCCCTGCCAGCGAATACCCGAGCCAACACAGCTCCTTGAAATACCGGAACGAGGCTCTGACCCCCTGGCACGTTTGCTCCAATGGCGTAGATGGTAGTGTTGATTACTTTTTTCTATTTACAATGTTCGTGTGCTATGTTTCTGCTTATATGTTATCTATTATTTTTATATACAGGTGATCGGTGTCGAGCACGAGCAGAATATTACACACTTGCACTGTTATTAGGAGCTATTAGGAATAAGAATATTATTGGAAATTAAAACAGACTGTAAAATGTAGCGATACTAAGACGAATCTAACGATAGCCCCTTATTATGGACTTGCTGTCACGCGCGACTTCGTTCGCGTGGACCAATAAAAAAAAGTAGCCTATGCCCGTCTCCTACCCTCAAGCTATATCTAGGCAAAAAATCAGGTCGATCCGTTCAGCCGTTTAAGCGTGATAACGCGACAAACACTCAGACAGAGAGACATAGAGACAGATAGACAGAGTTACATTAGTGAGGATATTCCTGACAGTGATAGTGAACGGGTGCGAGCGGGAGCTCGCATGGTGCGATTGAATTGGTAAAAGCGGGATGGCATACGATCACAATCAGAATCACGATTTCATATGAGAGCAGCTCGCAATCCAAAATGGGTCAAGCCGTTTAGGCTACAGGGGGATCACAAAGGAACAGACTTACATCTGACAATCATTAACCTCATTTTTAGGCCATCGAATGACAAGAGTTAATAATATAAAGATGTAGCCTCTGCGACACGAGACTCCGAAGATAAAGAGGTATCCAACAACACCTCACACATCAAACTCGGTCAAACCATTAAGGCTATAGGAGGTAGAATGAACAAACAAATATACATATATGTACATACAAACACCCCAAAAACATTACCTTTCTTCTTGAGCAGTCGGGTAAAAAAGAAGGAGTGCAAGACTGAACACTCCAAAAAAAACCTGTCCAGTGTGTGTCCTTTATCAGGGTGTACTTGTAAATTTCAAGCTATAAAAATCTAAGACAGTCTTGTAAAGAACGAAAATAAACTCAATCCCTTTGAAGCAGGCTCCTACGCTGCCTTTTGGTAATATAAAACCGAGGAACTAATAAAACGTAGTGCGAAGTAACTGCCTTTTTACAACCCGCTTGAGGCGTTCCATATCGTTTGTTGAGTATTGTTGCGACATCGCGACCGAGCTCATCCTGCTAAGGCTAGATGCTATGCAGCGGAGCTTCCTAGCTCTTACATCATGTGTGGTAATGTTGGTACATTGAATGAACAGTAAGGGATGTCGGCACGGGAAAGATACATACAAACTGAATATACACTCATTGTGATTTGAGGCGAAAAGTTAAATTTTTAATCGACTTCCCAATAAAAAGGAGGAGGTTCTCAAGGCGAATGTATTTTTTTTGGTCTGTAAGCAGTATATAGGTAGAAGAAATTTGCAATTAAAATTGGGAGAAGAGACCTGAAGCGAGATAAATAAAAATATATATGTGAATATGACGCGAATTATTAACTTTTTTAGACTACAGTAAGAACAAAATAGTATGGAGAAGATTAATTATCCACTCGATTTGGAGAAATGAAATCTCAAGTGAGGCTCAAGTTGGTGCATAGCGGCAACTTCACTTGCTCATCTGCAGTCAAAAACCTACAAAACAACTGAATAATGAACACAAAAATATAACAAGAATTGATAGTGTAAGTGAAGCCGTATATGGACTGCCGCGCAATCCATACCTGCAGCTACGCTTATAGATTTTCAGCATGCGTTTCGCACGAGCCGCTGCCTGTCAGTTTTTATTCGCGGGTCAGAGGGGACGCTACGCTCTATTTGTAGTGCTGGCGATGGCCGAAAGCGCTGGCCCGAAGCGCGACTTGGAATGGATCGATTCACCTCGCATTCAGACTCGCCGCTCGCCATACAGATGCTGTACGCGTATCCAGTTGTAAACGTGTTCAACGTACATTGATTACGCGTGCAAAGTAACGCGCAGTCAGTACGCGTCTAGTTGCTAATAATAAGCAGTCCTTACTGCTATCGCGGGAACAGTTTGTTGAACTAAGTTTTTGCGCACCATTTACCGGTTGTTGTCGACTGTCTATCGCGTTTTTTTTGCCACGAGTCGTTAAGCCTCGTGCAAACTGATAGCAAGTCGGAAGCTACTTCAAGCGACGCAGCTTTAACACTGGCCTGCAATATGAAGACGACAAAATGCAAGCACGAACAGCGCAAGCGCATTCACGCTCGTTTTTATTAATATCGCGTATAGTTTACTTTTGACCACCAACTCTCCTGTTGGTCATCGATGATGTGCCCGAAGATGAAGCACGCAGACCCAGAAAAAACCCACACTCGTACATAGAAGATTCATTCATTCTGCTAACGGACCACGCAATCCGAATACCAATCTGTCGGATGCCGAATCACGGATTCAGAGACGGTGATTGGGTGTACTTTGGCTGATCGCTACGTGATCGTGGTAGACCGCACTTTTTAGCTAGAAGGACAGTAGTAATGTTTTTAGGGTGTGCGTAAGTATGCGTGTGTTCCTATGTTACCTCCTATCGCCTAAACGGCTTAACAGATATTGACGACTGAGGTATCGTTGGATTCTTCTTTATGTCCGGAATTTCATGGGCTACATTTTGAAGTCAGGTTTTTTGTTTTTCTTTTATTAATAATTTGTTTGCTTGAGGTTGCAGGGTGTTTTGGTTTAGAAAGCTTTGCGCTGCCAACACCGCGCTCCGCCCTTGACCTGCTTCCATTGTGTCAAAGCCTTTATAGGCCGTCGAACCTCAAGCCCAGACGATCAAGCTGAGATTGAGCGTGTAAATTATTCGTGACTCAAGCACTATCATTTAATAAACAGGTCAAGTTCAGCTTTCCTACATGTTATTTTCGGGACAAAAATTACATAAAATACAGGTCTGCCAATACCAAAATGAACAGAGTACTTGGAAGGACTAACTTGAAAAAGTGGTCTGCCAAGACTAAAATGGACGGACTTCTTGGAAGAACTAACGTGAAAGACTGATCTACCAAGACCTGCACGGACAGAGTACTTGGAAAAAGTTACGATGAGTCATCAAACATTTTAAGTGAACCCTACAACAGTACACTGAGGAAGAACAAGAAAGTGATGAAAGCGCTTTGTTCAGGAAAAGCTATAGACGATACCAATGGGCAACCTAACTTTAGTGAAGGGAGGCACAAGACAGAGCCAGATGGAAAAAGCCCGATGAGAAGGTCAAAAGCTGCAAAGAGCCGTAGCGACGAAGGAAGTAAGTGGGTTCAGGTTACAGGTTCATCATTGTTTTATTTTTGCCCAGAAGAAGGGTAATGTTATTTCTGTTATTTGGGTTTAGGTATGTTTGTCTGTTCCAATGTAACCTATCGCCTATAAGATTTGACCGATTTCGGATTGCGAGGGGTCGTTGTATTCATCCTTATACCCGGAGTATCATAGGCTACATGTTGGTGTCAAGTTTTTTGTGTTTCTATTAATAATTATTTTAGGGTAAGCCACAAGTCGAGCTCTTTCTGATTACACAGAATTCTTAAATAGTTAATCTAGCAGGACAGCGAAGGCTGTAGACAGCAAAGATGAATTTCTTTACACAGTCTGATTTCAATGAAATGCTTGCAGCACTTCCAAGTAATTTCTGATGTAAGTACGAGGCGGAAGCAGTTCTAGGTTCGAATTTTACCATAGAACTTCTAGATAAGCTAGGGCATGCATCCAGTCCGTGAGAACACAATACCTACCCGTTCAGAGCGGGGTCAGTGGCTCGGCGGTGCTAAACCGCACGTTTTACTGTCTGCCGCAAAGTCACGATCCAAATACCATTGCTTTTTATGTCTGTAGTTTTGTAGGGTTATTTAGAAAAAATTAAAAAAAAAAAGGTGTTCAGGGCCCTGAGTATCGATTTCCCTTAACTTTACCACTTGTAGTGGTTGAAATGAAGAGGTCATCTTCATGAGCCAGAAATCGACCACTGCTGAACATAGGCCTTAGAAAGGGTGGGGGTTGCCATAACTCCCACGCTTACCGGGCGCCTTGGGGATTGCAGAACGCTCACCTCTGACTAAGAGGACGCTGCTACCTGTCTTTTGGTTCCTGTCCTGTCCTGCTACCGTTACTTAGACATATTAATTTTTCAAATTTATAAAAAAACACTAACGGACCAATTTTCAATTCAATTTAAATACTTCTTTATTTCTTATAATAATTTACAAATTGAATGTACAATCACCAGTGTTTATTGTTCCTGGTGGTACAAAAACAGAGAAGATAAAAAATGTTTAGCAAGCGCATAGGCTTATATAAAACTTAAGAAATGAAGGTACATAATTATATAAAATGGTGTTTAAAATTTATAAACTATACAAAATAATGTGTTTTTAGACACATAAGCTTAAGAGTGAGCAATACGTTAGGTGAAAATATGAATACATTTTTATTATATATACAACGGACCAACCAAAGGACCAACGAGAAAATAAAAGAAGAACATATATTTCTCTCTTTCTCTCTCGTTTGATTGGCGGCGGTTCGGGCTTACCATATCCGCAGGTCTGTTTACACAATTTGTGTGATCCGGACCTCGATCCGAATATTGTTAAGGTGCATAGAATAATTAACTATAGAAAATTGGGCAGCCTGGCCACTTGAGATAGAAGAACTTAGCCCCCTTATTAATAAACGCGGAGAAACCTTAGAGCAGATACTCAGTCTTCTGTCTTTTTCAATCGAGTTCTAATTTCGAGCGAAAAGGACTAAACACTTGGTAACCAATAACAGAGCACTCCACGTTTATTAATACGGGGGTAAATGTATATCATAACTATACTAACTACGTCATGTACCTATTAATTGTTTCGTAATTATTAACTTTACGTCAATTTTAAACATTTTTTTTTTTTTTTATTGTCGGCGCATAACGGCGCAATAAACGTTATTTTGCCAGTTTATTTAGCAATTCGTTTGAAAAACTAACCATTCACAACGGGACGCAAATAATATAGCTTTGTCCTTTTCCTTCGTGTGTAAAACTTCAATATTCTATTCTTTCTCGTCGAAAAGAAACTACCGCGTCTACCTGTCTATTGCTATTCTTCGTCTATGGTCGGGTGCAAGGAAAAGCAGTAAAACCATTGTTAAATTAAATCAATGATCCGTAACAATAATGCTTCTCGTAACTGAATAATATACTTTGCAGAATAACAGGTTACGACAATTATCATGTTATTAACAGTTATACTGAGAACTAATCATTAGCAAGATTGCAGACTGTAATGGTGATGACCTGCATGACACAGATTCGCTCGCAAAATACAATTTTGAGTACAGTTTTTTTCTTTTAAATTAGTTTAGAGCTTTTGAACTTAAAGTGTGTTAACACACATAACAAATTGGCGCCGACAGTCGTCTTACAAACGAGGCAGAAAAAGACAGAAACATTTCTCTAATTTTCTCTCGTACGCACACAAAGCAGGCAAAAAAGCCGAATATTTTAAAAATATTGTTTTTTTTTTCTACGTTACAATTATTTATTTACTAAAGTAATGGTAAAATATTTTTTTACATTTAAATAACCTAGCTAGTGGTAGGCTGACTTAGACAAGCTTGACACTTAAAACTATGTACCATAAGTAAGTAAGTAAGTAAGTAGCGATAAGGCCGCCAATTGTTACACTAGTTTTAAGTAGATTTTTGTATTATGCATGTAATTTCTGGTGTGAACAATAAAGAGTTATCTATCTATCATAAGTAGTTGGTGTTATTTGTTTGTTGGTGTTACTGCCAAAGAAGGAGAGTAATAGTTTTTGGGTCTACGTAAGTAATTTTTTTTAACCGCTGACGAGACGAGCAAGTCGCTCACCTGATGTTAAGCGTCACGCTTGCCCATAAAAGTTCAGTGCCACTCAGAGTTTATGTATGTTTGTGTTTACCTATATTACGACCGATTTTGACGAGTGAGGTGTCATAGGATTCCTCTTTATGTCCTGATTGTCATAGGCTATATTTTGCTGTAGAGTTTTTGTTATTACTTGAATAATAATACTTGTGAACAAAGTCAAAGTCAAAGTTATTTATTGGTAAATATTCATCTACAAGTCAAAAATAATAACCTTTTGTATACAATAGTATGCAAACTAAGTAGAGGCTATTCATTGAATACAATGATCATTTAAATTCGAATAAATGATCATTTAAAATCATTTATTTTAAAGTGTTATAATTATGGAAAGGATCCACATTGTCGTTTTGACGAGTAAGGTGTCATAGTCCTTTTTATGTCCTTCTGAGTATGACACGCTATATTCGAAGTTGAGTTTTTGTTGTACTTTGAATAATTATACTTGTTAACAAAGTGTCGTATGGAAATGATCCACGATATCGCCTATCAGTCTATCACGTTTGTATAAAAAACATACCTCTATAAAGTTAACAAGATTAACGTTTCCTTTTTTACACCCCAGTAATGCGAACTAAGGTAAGATAAGGCACGATCCACAACACCTAGAGAAAGATGAAACCTGATACTTTTTCAACGATTTGATTTTGCTACGTTACAATGTCGTCAGATACTATGATACTGGGTGGTTTTTAACGTCTTTTTTTATGGGTAAGCTATTTTATCGATATAGTTGCTTTCCCGACTGCATAGTTAAATATTGGTCGTACTATAAACAGACCATATAAACGGCGGACAGCTCCCTCCTCAGAGAATATTACGCGCAAAATGACCTACACTCGCTAATTGTTGGCCGGATTTTCGAACTTCCAAATCCTAGGCGCAAATTGCATGAATAAAATTTGTGCCTCAATCAAGCGCAACTGCGGCGGCTTGAGACGGCGGCACATGTCTGCGGCCAACTGGAGAAGGCTGCAATCTGTGCAGTATTAATTACTCGTGCGTCGCCTACCGCGGTAATTTGTATTTTAAAGATGTTTTATCTGCATGCACGATCAAGTTATTTTAGTATCTTTGCACTTCTCAATACACATACACACTACATGGGAAACATGCAGTGGTGTATGCAAAATAGGCCACGTTTGCGGAAATGTACTGTAATCTACCGGTTCGGTTGCAACACTGATGACATTTTCAGAGCCAAGCTGCGAGCGACGTCGGTTCTGCTTATTGCAAAACGATTTCACACGTCATTCGTTACGGGGAACGAGTGCCCAGTGCGAGCTTTTCGTTTGCATTTATCTATTCGATCGCGTTTACGTTAACTATAATTTGTATGAAATAGGAGCAACGTCTAGCGTCATCTAGATGGCACCGCCAGTTGTTAACATTCGTTTTTTTTTTCTATCCTGCTATGTACTCTGGTGTGGACAATAAAGAGTTTATTTATCTATCTATCTCATACTTCATATCATAGTTAACGTAAAGACTATCGAGTAAGTAAACACATTTGGAAAAACTCACACTCGGCACTCGGCTGTTATTTCGAAGCTAGAATTATTTTATTAATCGAAAGGCTGCTGTTTTTAGCAGACTTCAAAAAGGTAGGTTCTCAGTTCGACTGTATGTTTGTTACGCGATTACTCCGCCAATTATGAATTGATTTTAATGTTTTTTATCTTTTTTTGGTAGGTGATACTGCAGAGGTAGTCTGATATAAATTTTATCAAACTTGATTCAGCGTATTTTTTTTTTTTTTTTTTTAAATCATTTTATGTATGTTCTCCGGTTACTCGAAGAACAGATAATAAGTTTTTTTTTGTTTTTTGTTTGAAAGGATATACTTTTCAGGTGGTCCCGCTGTGATCCAGGTTCCAGGTGGGCCTTATCATGTAACTCTGGTGGCGATGGCCATCGCGTGCCGTTCCATTCGCGCCAACTTACTCACACCACTCGAGCGAGCGGGATAGCAAACGAAGTCCATCGCCACCAGAGTTATATGATAAAGCCCCAGGTCAGGATCTGATGATGGAATTCTAGAGAAATCGAGGAAAATTCTAAAAAAAAATAGGACGATTCAAGTCAAACCAAAGCGATTGAAGCAAATTTTTGTATACTGACTTTATCAGGATAATATATGTTTGCTTCGTCATATTCGCTTAACTATCATAATCGAAATTATAAATTATTACAATTAGAGATATTTTTTTGTGAAGTTGAATCTTTTCTAATGTTTAAACACTACTCCATAGTAGTCTCACCCCTACGGCCACCCAGACTCTGGAACTTAAATTTAGCCATGGAGCTCGAGATAGTCCTATAACGATGACCCGGCGAAGAAACAGTTAAACTAGAAGAGTCCCGCAGTTTCACCCGATTCCCACAAGAACAACTGACAGTCAAATTTTACGGGATTATATATTATTTTATATCACTCTCTCGCATTCCAACAAGATAAAAAAAAACCCGGCGTCCCAGATGTACCATTGGCACCGATTTGTCCCACTAGTTCCATCGATGGTACAACTGGCACTTGTTTATTATACCCGGACTAGATGTACCATTGATGTTACAATTGGGGTGCCATCACGTCTCAATATTGTCTTGACGTAAAATGAGGACAAACAAACACACATTTAGATTCATACTATAGGATCTGTCTGACACCCGGCTCTTATTTATGTTTCTAAGAATAACTTGGGACGGCTTGGGGAGACTGCGGCTTACGGTTGACTTTGGCTCTTGGACTATCTCTAAGCTCATCCTAAGCTTATACGTTTAGTCAGCACGCCTAGCATATATACGGTCCACGACAAAATCTTCTCTACCCTTTTTGTCATGCGAAAATAGGACAAGGCTGCGAATATGTTTATTGGTGCTAAACAGAAAAAATAATACTTTTAAATTAAACGTATTAGATAAAATAAAAAATAAAAAACGCACGATAATCAAGAGTAGACACAATTTTATTGCATCGCACATGTTAAACAAACAACTGAACTAATGGGGTTAAAAACTGAAAGCTAATTGTAGGTGGTGCCACTGTTGAGTGATCCTAATCGCCGCCATATTGAGTTTTTGTTTGTCTTTGCTTACGAGCGAATTTGCATAGAATACTACGAAAATGTATTCGACATGGAGTGTTATGCAGAGAGAAGATCCGCACATAACCTCTAATATTGTGTCGGTTCCCAATTTTTTCTTCGTAAAACTTTTATCCATTGTTTTCTTCTTTTGATTTCTTTAGGAAATACATGGATTCCCGTATTTTAGCAATCCAAACCCGAACACAACGTCATACTAATAAAATAAATTCAGTTCTTTTTATTTGTTTAAAAAAATTACTATGGAGAATGACAGATATCTGTCAGATTTATGGAACACTCAACAGTGCTGCCATCTGAAGTGAGCAAAAGTCAGTTTTTTACCCTATTGAACTGTTGTGTCAACAGAGTACCTATTCTGAATGGATAAGTAACAATAACAATCAAATTTGTTTACAATCATGAGTACTATGCTCCTTTCGGCTTAGCATACCCTTTCCTTATAACCCTGTATAGGTATACCCAAAGAGAATATCATAACTACGTATAATACGTTTGAGTAACGGAGAGTTCTGTAGAGAAAAATGATAAAAGGCGATTGTATGAAACATGACTAATAACTGAATCCCTATAGAGATAGTGCGACACAGTCAAGCCATCGATAGAGCAAGTCAGCGATACCCGCCATTATTTCTAGTACACGTTTCATACATGTTCAAGTCTTTATTTTTTTACTAGGCACTTGCGCCACACTGGGTATACCTGTGTAGGACTTTTGTACTAGTAGTCAATGCTACATGTATGTTGTTCAGAAAGAAAAACATATTTTTTACTCCTTTCATACTGCGGTGGGTCCCATTCAACATTCGCCTCAGGCCCGGTCATTAAATCCGCGCATACGACATCTCGCAAGTTTTGAAAGAAATAATATTTTATGTGCGCTCGAGTGGAAGCTTTTGTGTTCCATTTGCCGAACTTTTTAAAAGATTTTTAACGGCTGTTATTTTCTGAAGCTGCGGAGTTGAGAGCTGTGCTTATTACGTTTGCGGTTTATTTTACGAGGTTTTCGTTTCATTTAAGGTCATCATCATCATCAGCTACCAGACGTCCACTGCTAAACATAGGCCTCCCCCTTAGAGCGCCACACCGACCGACAACGGGCCACTTGCATCCACCGTGACATAGTGAAATTTAAGGTCAAAACAGGGTATTTGGAAGATCATTTTGGACAAACATTTTTGGACAGTAATTATTGTTTACTAGCTGATGCCCGCCACTTAAAAACCTAATTCGGATTATTACGAACACTTGAAAACAAACAATAAAAAAACCAGAACAGCCTTTCTCAAGTGATGCGCTTACCAAATAAAAGCATATAATTTTTATTTATTCGTATAGATAGATTGTGCGTGTTCGAATGTCTACTCGTTTTTCCCAGATAGGAGAAACAATAATATTTTAGTACTTACGTGTGACATCACACCTGGGCCCGTACCGTGAGGTGCTTATTGCGATTATTGTTAGGCTCTGCCGAGAACGCTGCGCAACCATACACCTTATCGCCCGGGGATACGGTTCGTGGTCGCGCAGTGTCGTCGGCTGAACCTAACAATAATCGCAATAAGCACCTCACGGTACGGGCCCTGGTTTTTTGGAAACAACCACCGACAATCGAGGTATGTAGTCAAAAATCGAAAGAAATGAATTAGTCCCCAAGGTTCGACTTAAAACGAAAGCATGTTCTATTTTAGGTCAGATACATTCGCATCTGCCATTTTATTATAAAAAAAATAAAAATTGTATTCTAATAAATACTACTTTTCTTCGTCGTATTTTCGTCGCAAAAATTTTGACACTTTAAGTGCCTATAACAAAGAATATTGCGAAACTAAAAAATAAAATAAACAAAAGAAAGTTTTCCACGGCGTAGATAACATATAAAAAAAATCATCGATATCGGTTAACATTTAGAGGTGGGTATCAGACTACGCTTTTTGTATGGACAAGACGGCGGTATACTCTATTCTTAATACATAAAGAAAGCACTGGTATCATTCGAATACCATTAGAAAGGATATAGCGGGGTAACCACGCACCAGGACGACAACTGCGGACGAAGCCGAGGCTACCCAAACCCACCCAAGTTCATAATAGTAAACATGTCTTAGATGGCCTGATAGCTATTGACATGTTGTTTGATATCGTGCTTTGAATAACATATGAGAGGTGTGAGTATGTCGGTTTCACTTTTAAACCAAACAAGCGTGGCGGTCAAGGACGCGAGAAATTATACGTTTTCTGGTAATTGTCGTGGGAAAGGAATGTGTTTTACGTGATGAATAGTTTCTTTGTATTGCGTAACTTTTTACCGGACTGTCATAGGAGGGTAACGTCTTTGAGGTGTATGTAAGTATGTATATGTACGTTTGTCTGTTCCTATATTACCTCCTAAACGGCTTGTGGTGTCGTTGGATTCCTTTTTATGTCCAAAGTGTAATGGGCTACATTTTGCAGTCGGGTTTTTGTTTTAATAATGATTAGCAAGTATTAGCATCATCTCGCAGAAAATGTTACGAAATGATTAATATTTCAAAATCACTACCAAAAGAATAAGAAAAATATTAAAATATCTTAATAATGCGTCGATTCCACTTAAACTCACTAAACGAAACTTAGTGATATTGCTGCCTTTAACTAATAGAAACGCAAGAAGTAGATAGCATGCGTTTTAGTGCTGTCAAACGAGTATACCGATTTAAGCCGCGAAGAAAAACGTACGCTAGCGACACTTAAAACGTGTTGTCAGCCGGCACCCGCTCCGGTTTTGTCTAAGCTTGTATAGAGAACTAGGATCCGACTTATTTTGCCCTGATGCCGGGGCACTAGAATACGGCATCGGTATCCCCTGCCTATAGTAAGAGCTTACTAAAAGAGGACCTCTGGGCTCGGGGGTGGTTAGAGGTGGGGATCTAACCACCATCAACCGAAGCGAGCCCCGGGAAGGACGACAGCGTAGAGTGGCGGACGCTGTCGTAGGCTTAGGCGTCTCACGACAGCAGCCAGCTGTCACGGGAGGAGCTGAAGCGTCGTGCTGTGGGCTCCGGTGCGTTCCCTTGTAGATCCCGGAGCCCTCGGTCAAGCACCAAGGCAGGCCACCGGGGTTTTAGTAGGTTCAATCCCACATAACCCGGCTGCACCCCATAGCAGTCGGGTATCTTGTGAAGATATCCCCTCGCAAAAAAAAACTGACTTATTTGACAGCACTGAAATGCATGCTATCTCTTTCTTGTGTTTCTATTAGTAAAAGACAGCAATAGCACTAAGTTTAGTTTAGCGAGTATATATGGAATCACCATTGTGTACATTTGTAGAAAATAATATAAAAATATAAATGACCTCAACTTATCAGCGTAGTTTTATAAAGATTATTTTTTGATTATGTCTTGTCTATTTCGTATAACAATTCCATAGATAGTTACGGAAAATATATAATCAATTGAGACTTAGATAGAGCATCGATCCACGTACTGAACGTATATTTGACGACCAGTAATAAAAAGTTTGATGTCCAACCTTTTAGGAATCGTATCCTTTTGGCATGTCCTTGACCTTGTTGAAAGGACACATGCTTATTATCTGGTTTGTATAATTTTAAACTAACTGATAACCGTAGAACACGAAATTAAGTTTGTAATACATATTATGGTATATTGTATGCTAACGCATGCGCTATCAGAAATCTGTCTGATCTGGTGCTAATCCAACTCTCAACAAGCGTCAAGCATGCAAGCAGGCCACACTACTTGCACGCTTGACACTTGTATGTATTACAGTTTTTATATTTCTGTTCATCATCATCATCATCACCATCGGCAGCTTATTCAGCCCATTTATTATAGTTTGTGTAAAAGAGTACGTTTGTTATTTCTTCACGCTGAAACAGCTGAACAGATTTGGGTGAAATTTGGAATGGAGAAAGGTTATAATTATGGATTAGCACAGACTACTTTTTATCCCTTAAAAACAAATAATAGTTCTTTTAGGATAAAGTGTATAAACCTGCGAGGATACTTGAGTTATAACATACTAGCTGTTACCCACGACTTCGTTCGTGTGAAATTACAAAAAAAAATATGTAGCCTATGTATGTATGACCCCTAAGCTATATCTATGCAAAAAGAAACAGCTCGATCCATTCAGCCGTTTAGCCGTGATAAAGCCTAGACAGAGAGACGGAGTTAAATTCGCATTTATAATAATATTAGTGAGGACAACCAGGTAATATAATCTAAAACATATAATGGTGTTTGTTTTGCCTACTATTATCACAAGATTAGGTCGCTAATTCTGATTGATGGCAAGCGGCGAGTACAAAGCACGAGATCTAATAAAATAACGTTTATCTACGAAAAACATGGCAAATGTTGTCTATTTACATGTCACTGAGCTAAAGAAACCAGCAAACGTTTAGATCAGTAGCGTAGATTAGTTAACTAATCCCGCTTTGTATTCCATACGGGCGCGCGCGGACGATTGGCGGCGCTTGTGATAAGGAGCACAGGGAATCTACGGAGCGTCGTTACACAGATTATATATAGATACCGCATTACGAGAGCGATGTACCGACAAAAACTCACCAAATTTGGTGGTTGCGGAGACTGATCAAGTCACTATATTTATTATAGAAATAAAGATGTCTAATATCGATATAGTCACTAAATGTTTGTAGGTAAGTAATTAGGAACCACGAGCTGGAAGAGGCAGCGTAGGTAGACATTCCACTAGGTGGACTGACATTTTGAAGGTCGCGGGTAACCGGCAGATGCAAGTTGCAAATTGTCGTTCACTGTGGCGGTCTAAGGGGGAGGCCTTTGTTCAGCAGTGGACGTCATCATCAACAGGATGATGACGATGACGATTATGAAGTAATTAGGAAATAATTTATCACAACGTTGTTGAACAGATATTTCCGTACCAATGAATAGGTTCTAATATATCACTCATTTTTCATTTCATCGGTAAGATCACGCCCAAAGCCCAAACTCAGCCGAGACGCAAGACAGACGTGAGATCAATACAAATTTATGGATGCAGCTGGAAATAATATTTTTGCATAGACTATGTACGGCAATATTAACCAACTGCATTAAAAGTTTTTATAGTTTTCTACTTCAATGTACTTAACACTAACCGCATGCAAAATTTGAAGTCCGTAGGTCTGATAAAAGTACCTTAGGTTAAATGATTGATCAGTGACTGTGTTAGTTTCAAAATAAGGGTATTTTCGACTAGAAATATTTCGTAATAAAATATAGGTTCAAGCTTTTAATTTTGGGGTCAAGGGAGGTTCAGCTAGTGCTCTTGGTAACTGATATCTTAAGACTTCTAGCTTTACCCACAACAAAGATACAGGGGCTTAAAAGTGCCTTGAGTTGCTTTGAGAAAAGGATGGTACGGCCGTGCCCGTTTTGCTAGACTTGGCCGGTACAGTCGGTTGATTTTGATTTGATAAAGATAAACATATTTTAAAATTATAGGAATTTATCAATATGAAGGTTTCTCCACGGTTACATAATGCTAAATCAGTACTAATCAATCAAAAATTTAAATGTTATTGTTTTGTATCGTACATTGCCTGATGGTATAAATTTTATAGATCGTGTGTCAGTTACTATTGTTGCATTGTACACATATTCAACACCCATTTCGTACTTGTAGTAACTGTCATTGTTTGTAATTTGTTTACAATGGGTAGCCACAGGCAAAACGAATCTCAGATGACGCTCATCGCTGGTGCTTGTCATTAGTCTGATTGCTTGCTCTTGCATGAGCACTTCGAGCCTCATATATCAGCTGTCTACTTGATTTTGGAGCTTCTAGCTTTGAAAGTAAGAAAAGCGAAGGTCTTTTTCAAGTTCTTACGTTGATGTATCATTCCTAGAAACAGTTAGTTTTTAGGGTATAGTAAATTTAGGTACTGTTATTATATTATACGTGACTAAATTTATTGATAATTTTCTAAAATGATCTATTGATATTTGACACTTTTTACAGTAAAACAACACCAGCAATAAGGCGCCACCTAGCGAGATAAATAAGCGTCTCCCCATTTTTTGAGGGAGACAATAAATGCCTAATATAATTACAGTGATATAATAATATAAATAATATTGTTAAAAATTGTAGCAAGTTGACGAGTCCATAATGGAAGCATTTTTAACTTTTTTATATTTTGTAATTGTTAAGAATACAACTGTATGACAATAAAGAATATTCATTCAATCATTCATTCATTACAAACTTGAGCATAGCACCTTTTTTACAATTGTTTTTTTTTTTACAATCGGGAAACAGGCAAACTGTCCACCTGAAGGTAAGCCGCCGCCTAGACAAACTAGTCACAACAAACACACAACACGTCTGCAACACTAGTGGTATTATTAATATACTTTGCCAGCCCGGACCGTAGTGGTGTTTGTAGGCACCCTTTTTAAAACGCTCCATGTTGAAGCTCGACGGAAAGACCTCCGGGGAGATGTTCCACATCCTGCAGATCCGCGGGAGAAAAGAACGAAAAAACAGGATGGTGTGGAATTTCCAGATTTGCAACATACTATAAGATTTAGTACTTAGACTAAAGGTAATTCGATTTTTTTACGGATGGGATTAAGTATATGTCTTTGGGATAAAGGAATGTTTGTAGATTTTTTGCGTTTTTAGCCAAAACGTTTGGACCAATGATAAGTTTATTATGCTACTGAGCGAGGGAAATGCAATTCTCTCGCCTGACGATAAGCGTCAAGCTTGCCCAAAACAGTTCAAGTTTTATTGCAGTTGTTATTGTATCCGTTCAAAAAGTTACTATTCCTTGTTTACGGTAGGATTCAAAATTCATTGTACGTCACGCTTGCCCATAGCAATTCAGTGCCATCTAGAATTTTGAATATCACCAGCTTAAAATGCGCGGCAATGCACTGCGCTCGTCACGATATATTATATGTTAAATCTCTTTATGCCCAGTAATTTCGCCGGAAACATTGCCCTTCAATCGGAGCACATTATAATTTGCAAACTACTGCTTAAGGTGATGGGAAAGGCAAAAACACGAAAACAAGGTGTTTTTAGAAACATTTCTGGCGAAAAATATAGCATGTGGAGCGTCGATATTTATACATCCTATTACACATATCTTGTAGTTATTATTGCCGACTCCAAGTACTTGCTGTCGGTTATAGCTAGCACCAGTGAACACCCACAACTATTTCAACTACTTTGATGTACCAAGATCTAGCAAAGCGTTTTTTATGGGTGTTTCACATTCGCTTAGTAGCAAACTCGGACTAGTTGTTCTTATAGTGCGTATCTTTTCTGTACAGGTCTATTTGTTTCTAACAGTGATCAACATAACGATTTTTTAAACAAAAACTATTTGCGCCTACAAAAACGTCGCTCTTCACGAACGTATTGTGCTCGCAAAATACGATCAGGCAATAGGTGTTTTGTATTTGTATGGACGGGACGGAATGGCAACGTCGCTCTCACATCCACGAACGCAACGCCGCAAAGTGCGACCCGCTGATGGGACGGAATGGCAACGTCGCTCTCGTGGATGAGCATGCTTGCACTTTTCAGCGCCCGTGCGGTATAGTCACAGATGATCTGTGGGTATAGTATAGGCAGATACCTGAGCTCAAGCCGTTTGGTTTGATTATCGAGTGTATTCTAGTGGTTTAGTATCGAGTATTAGTATCATAAAATAAATATGGGAAATAAGAGTGGGCGGAAACCAAGACCATCAAAGTTGTTTCTAAAACGTCAATCACGCATTGCAAATGCTAAATTAATGTTTTTTTGTTCGTCATCGTTGCATGCCTTAACCGTTCATAAACAGTTCTTTATTTTTTTAGTAAACAAACCGAGTTTCTTTGGATTTTAATGAAAAATATATCACTTTATAAAGGCACATCAGCTAATGTTATAATATTCAAAAATCAATCATAGTTTATAATAAATCAAAAATAAACAAATTTTTCACATTTATAATATTAGTTGAAGTGTGATCAAAATTAACTTGTATGTTTTTTCTTCATTAACATTAAGCTCGCGTACTAAATTTTGGTTCAATAAAAAAAAAATTGTTCTCTTCTGAAGAGATGAGTCTCTGGTCATAAAATATTCTGTAATGAAAACATTGAAACAACTCACTGCAGTGTTGTTCCAAGTCGATTTTGGGGCTGCCGTATCTACACTTCAAAATTGCCGTATTTGGGACAAAATCAAAAAAAAATGCCGTATGTTCTAATTTTTCATTAATTTGTATTCAAGATTATGATTCTTAGCTTTTATTTACTGGTCTCCATGTATATTTTGAATTGTGTATATTCACTTGGAAATGGTATCTCTTCTTCTCTTATCTTCCGCAGTGTCGACATTTTCACCCTTGAATTTTCTTTTTTTTCTGATCAATGTATCACTAATCGTAACACCTTCTCTAAGCTCAGTGAAGCGATGTAAATACAAATCACTTAATAGTCCAACATCTCAATATTGTCGTATTCATAGAGGGCGTTTTTCAACGGGGAATTCCGGGTGCTCGGTGCGTTACGTTACACGAAAAATTAGTAATGGCAGTTTTTTTAACTCTTTCGTGGATTGCCGTATATTTCATACAAATATTATACGGCTTTGGAAGTGCTGCCGTATGCTGTGTATTTGAAGCGTAGCGTGCCTAAAAACCGTATAATATGGCAATTGCTGTATGGAGAACAACACTGCAACTCAGTAGGTATCTTCTGAGACGCCGGACCGGCCGCGCGCCATCTAGCCGCATAGAAGCGCTAGTTCGATAGTAGGGCAGCGCGCCGCCCGTAGATGGCGCTCGTGCGGCGCCTAAATGCCCAATTTAATTTTGCACTACCCTGCGCCTTAATAATCCTACCACTACAGAAAAGACGCGCCCTACCAACGCCCATTCGATGAAATATTGGACGAGAAAACGCCTTCAAAAATCTGTTAGCAATGCCAATGTTTCTTAAAAACCTTTTGAACATGGTAATAAAGAATTAAAGATTAAATAATTTTCGCACTTTTCTTGAACGCCGTAATAAAAGTTAAAACAGAATGATGCAACTTCGCTGTCGTAAATCCGACACAGATACGTCAATAATTATTATCGAATCACAATATCGATTCTTAAATGAATCGATTTTTACAACAATTTCGAATCACCCGTCACCATCGACCAATCGTAAGAAGCTGGGTCAGTTAGTTGAGCAGGGATACTAGAATTTTGACTGATTAGTTACATAGTATCGATTTTGAATGTATGATAGTACATGGATACATTTTGTACTTAGTAAAAAAAAAATATTTGGCAACAGTTTTTTTTACAATGAAAAACAATCAATACAATGCGACACGGCTCATTCGAACGTGGCCAAAAGTCAAAACTACATCCGCGGTTTTATAAGGCAGCTTTGACACAATATGAGCGCGCTCTCGTTTTTTTTAAAATATAATCCGCGTGAAAGAAAATCTCTTTCCTGATCTTGAAAAGAGAGGAGCATAATTAAAACGCTCCATTATCGTGTCTTATCGGAATCTTTTAATCCATTTCCCACCTTTTACAATATTTACTCTGGTTGGTAATTTACCTCCATGGGGTAAATCGTCTTATTTTTTAAGATAAAAAAAAATATAATTACAAAATGAATCCACGGCACTAACTTTAAAACAAAATTTGAAATGAAACTGTCATACTCACCTTTACCTTTGTCATTTTATTTTTCCAATAGCATTTCGTCCTTGAAAACTTGTTTCCAAACTGGTACAAGTTTAAAATTAACTTGTACAAATAAAAATATGTACATTCATATAATACAGTAAAATCCGTTTTGTCGTTTGTCGGTCAATAAAAACCAACAAAAAGAAACGAGACCATGTTACAAAATTTAAATTAAAGTGGTCCGAAAAAAACATCTTTTTTACAACTTTTAGATTTGGAATATGGAATACTTCACTTCTGCTATTCAACAAGTTGAAAACCATTGAATTCGGAAAGTCTCCGAAATAAGCTAATTCCACAATTTTCGAACATAGTCGATTCTGTTTACATCCTTATTTATAGTCTGTTCACGGAGAATGTCTAATAAAGGGCGCTCTCTCTTGCACCAACTGTGCAAGAGAGAGCGCTTGTTATGTGAAAAGGACGGCACTAGCACCGTGAGTGACTGAGATTGGTCTGGCCATTCTTAATATGTCAATATGTTAGATTGCGTTACGGACTGTCAAGCGGAATTCGGTGCGCTAACGTAGATAGATAGATAGATAGATAACTCTTTATTGTTCACACCAAAAATTACATGCATAATACAAAAATCTACTTAAATCTAGTGTAACAATTGGCGGCCTTATCGCTTAAAGCGATCTCTTCCAGGCAACCTTAACGTAAATAAGTATGTTCACTCGTATGCCTGCCTCGAATGCCAGGCCTCTTTTTTTCCAGTGGATGAGACTAACGCTGATTCACAGCGTGCACGCAACCTATATTCGTTATCTGCGACCAATGACAAGCAGATCTTGATTTCCCTATTAGACATTCTCCGTGAACTGACTATAAATAGACATTTTCGACATCAAGTTTAACCCTTTGAACGGCAACATCGCTTATAAGCGACAAAAAAATCTGAGCACAAATGCAGAGTTCAGACGACAACAATTTATTTCTTGATTCATAGGAAATGTATAGAAGGTATACTGAATTTGCAGCTGGATATCTTGTCATTGGGCATAAGGATATTTTGGCGCCAGCAATTTGTACATTTTGACACTGAGACTATGTTACCAGTTGACATCTTGAAACATTTAGTAGCCGGTCCGGAAAAATTAGCTAAATTTATACAACTTACTTGGTATATGATTTCGAAATTCAAAAAATGGCTTTGTTTCTCGAAAAATTCAAAAACAGCTTGGCGTAGGAAGCGCCGTCCAGAAGCCCGAGCCGTACAAAGGGTTAAAATGCATGCGATCTAGAATAAGTATTTCAGAATAGCTTCGTCAGATTCTGAAAGTTTCCACTATGAAAAGTTGGACATTTCACGCTTTGTATTTGTGCCATATATTGAACTCAATCACTTAGCATGGAAGGTATTAATCTGACATGTTTTGCCGTTTTATTGTCTTCCTGTATGCTTAGAACCAAGGTACTTACCAGCTCAGCTACAATCTGCTTCGCGAGCCGCTGGCATTCGTTAGTTGCTGGCTTTGTGAATGTGTGAGCGTTGAAGGGTTTTTTCTGGAAAGTAGATTAACACGGTTGATTATTTTTATATATCTATCAATACTAATATTATTAATGCGAGTGTGTCTTGGTATGCTTATTCCTCTTTCAAGCAGCAACAGAGCTCGCGGATCGACTTGATTTTTTGCGTTAATATACTTTAAGGACGCGTTTACGCACTACACGCTCTCTCGCTCGCACAATCTTTTTTTTTTTTTTTCTTTATAACATGTTTTCTGTAATATTTCTGTAATATAACATTTAAAATCTCATACTAACACTCTCAATTCAACAAAAAGGTGTTTTATTAGTATGAAAACTGACGTGGTTTTGACACATTTTGTTTTAATAAAACGGGAATAACGGTTAACCGGAAGTGACCGTGAGTCGGAATAACCGACTCAATTTAACGCGAGTATTCCCGTTTTATTAAAACAAAATGTTTTATTAGCTTAAGTCCAGATTAATACTTAAACTAAACCTTTTTAACATAAGTAATAATAAAACCCCGTCGTTTCCCATTAGGTGAGATTATGGTCAAATGCATGCCTAACCCGTTGTAAAAAAAAAAAGTTCATACCTGTTTGGACTTTGCCGTATTTTGTAAAGCTTTGTTGATGTCGTTGATGGAGTGTATGGATACGTCTAGAGTGGACTCGTCGTTTCTCGTCTGCGACTTGGTGGCTTTCTTGTTTGTAGGCTCAGGGTTCTGAAATGGATTAAATATCATGTTACAAGTGACGGAAAGGGCGCACTCCCTGCCAAAGCCTTCTCTTTCACACATTTTTACCCAACTGCCCAAGAAGGAGGGCAATGTACTTTAGAAACCATGAACATTTTATTTGGTCAACCAGTGCCATCACACCTGGCTACCAAACTCCTTGCCTTTTGGTCTAAGCCCCTGGACAAATCTTATGATTTCTCAAGATACGGTGATGTCTTCTGAGATATGGTGAAGACTTCTCAGAGATGCTGATGACCTTATAGATGACCTGATGAGTTTCTGAGATATGCTTATGACTTTATAGATGAGTTTCTCAGATATTCTGGTGACTTTTTAGATATGATGAGTTTCTCAGATATGCTTATAGCTTTGATATGCTGATAGTTTATCTGATATGCTGATGACTTTTTAGATATGATGAGTTTCACAGATGTTCCGAGTTTCTAAGATATGCTTATGACTTTGATATGCTGACAGTTTATCTGATACGCTGATGACTTTTCAGATATGATATGCTGTTTTTTTTTTACATATATGGTTTACTTACGAAGTTATGATGCGTCAGATCATCCTCCCAGTTGTTGATCTGGTCAGCCAGTGCTGCCAACCTTCCAAACTTCTTTTTGCCCTGTGGTTCTTCCTGGACCCTGGGTTGGACTGGTGCTGATGGTGGAGTATCTGACGTGAACTCTTGTTCTGTTCGGTGGATGGGGGAGGACAGGTGCGGGTTGTCTGTAATTCAAAGAATCGATTTATTTGTAAAATTAGATATTCGTACGTTTTTACATCCAAATATATTCTATGGAAATACAGAATATACTATCGCTTCCACTAAATTGTAGTTAAATGTTGTGGATTAGTTATGACAAAGAAAATCCACACGAGAAGAATAACAATCACATACAAAAAAGTATACCCCTGAAAATTGAACCCAGGATTTCAGTGCAGGATTTATCAGCCCCACGTACAGTTAAGAATGAGTTACCTGAATAAAGATTCCCCAGTCTGTTGAGTCTGGATTTAGTGTTGTTCCGGAGTCCACCTCGCTCGTTCTTGTACTCTATCATTTCTGTGACCTTTTGCATGTTGGGTGCGTCTTCGATATTCAATTTGTCATCTGAAATTTTAAATAATATGTGTTTTGAAATTGGCATTTATTGTAGTGTTTCCACACGTTAGTTGACTGTAACTTAAGTAGTGAAAAAAATCAGGCATCCTGCCAGTCAGAATCCTGCCAGTTCGCAAAAAAATTAAACTGTCTATTATTATTATTACATATAAATACGAACTTGTTTATTTCAAACTGCACATACTTAAATGTAAAAACCCAGATATAACTTTCCCTAATGTAGTTATTGAAGGAAATAGCTACAGGCCAGGCTACCTAACATAGCTGGTTGATAGCTCATACCTATTGTCCTACAAAAAAACTTACGAAATAATTATAGTCTCGTTAATTACATCGCCTATTATTTGACAGGTTATTCTGAACGGCCAACTATTGAGCCACTAAATTTAATTTGTACCAGCAATTATTTACCTCATCATGCACTCAGCATTATAAGATGTGGTTGAATTTTTGTGCATGCACTATCAACTGATTTTATTATCTTTATTATTGATTGACACATGATATTTTGACTTTAATACCTAAGTACTACAACCAATTTTTGCACAGGTTTACATACAAAGTTTTATAAATGTACTAGCGTGATCACACGGCTTCGCTCGCATATGCTAAAGTACATGAAACATCCCATTTCACATGTTTAGATGTTTCATTTCGAAAAATCCTGTGATATGCCTTTCTTTATTTTACATTTAGTACAGAAACCGAGTTTCATTAGCTAAGCATGAAAAAACATTTATTTTTATTTCTATGCCAACTTTGGGGATCCATTGTACCCTTTTGAGGTGGAATTTCGCAAAATCCGTTCTTATTGTTGACATATTTATAACATTTTATTTATGGCATACTAGCTGCGCCCGGGGTTTCAACCGCTATTTCTACAGGAATACCATACCAAATTTCATTCAAATCCGTTCATCCGTTACAGAGTTGAACGGGAACAAACACACTTACATACACACAAACTTTCGCATTTATAATATAGTAGTGTGATTTATGCCATTAAATGAATGGTTCCTGTAAGCCAAGTCAAATCGGTAAGATTTGATGTGCAAATAAGATTAGCAATATTACATACAACAGTAGTCCATCTCCGCGAATTACTGGGTTTACTGGATATTCAAGCCAACATTGAAAACTATAAAATACATTTTCATTTAACACTTTCATCAATTATTTCCACCACAGAACAATTTCAACAAAATACCACCACAAGCCACGAGAAAAACAACTAAATTACTTTAAAAGCTCACAATTACTGAACTGTTTATTTACATTTGTAGCTATTTCCTGGTAATGTTAAACTAATTGTTATAGAGAACTATTATCTCACAGGATGAGTAAATTTGTTTAAGGAAAATAATGAGTTTTGTCATTAAATTATAATATAGATTACAGTTAAGTAGTTAAGTACAGTAATTAATTTAAAAACCAAAATTAGGTAATGTTTCAATATGCTCTTTTTCATATTATTGTAAAATTTTCCATATACTCTTGCCTTTTTTTTCAATACATGCACCCGAAGCAATATTTTGAAGCCATTCGGAAGGGATGTGATTCAAAATCTACCTTCTCTGTTTCTGTCATCTAGCAGGCCTAGCACGGGCGCCGGGATAAAATTTTGCCCACCATATATACCCCGTGAGAATGAGATGGATGTATCCATACAATAGCTTTGACCCCGTGCTAGGCCTGCTGATGGTGCCTCCACACAAGTCCGATCTGCTTTATTTGAAAAGGATAGCTAGACACCAATTTCACAGGAGTAAAAGAAGCAACCTGTAACCATAGTAGTTTGTTTCATTTACTCCAATGACATTGTCTAGCTGTCCTCTTTACAAAAATTTGATCCAGCCCGTGTTAGGACGCTTTGACTGTTGATGATGCAGACCAATTTTATAAATTGGTTTAATATAGATATCATCATCATAATCCACTGCTAACTAATAATCTGCAATTTGTATCCACAGATTGCCCGCAACTTTCACTATATCATTGGCCCTCTATATAGTAGACTAAGAGGAGACCTCCCATTGGGAGGTTTATCACAGAGGGAGCCACCATTTAGAGGCAGAGGCTTATAGATATACCCCGCTATATATGGCTTATATATTTGAATTTGAATTTATTGCAACTGTTATGGGCATGTGTGAAACTTACTATCAAGCAAATTCATTGCTTGTTTCATCACCCAATAGTACCTAACTGTGCTAACACACAAGAACTTGGTTGGTGTAGACCTCCATCTAACAAACGAGATATAAATATGTACATATATCGTATAACTCTTGTTGGTGTTCGGTCTGTGGTTGTTGCATGTGTTAAAGCATTAAATAAAACACGGAATTTGAGCACTCACCTTCAATTTCCTGAATTATCACATTACTCCCGGTGCAAGCCTGCGAATCATACACCACACTTATGGGGGCATCTCTCTCTTCTACTTGGACTTCAATCTGTATATCGTTCCGATGGGATATGTTAATCTCCACTGAGACATCGGAGTTTCTTCTTGTTAAACTACTTTTTGGGCTCTTGAACTCTTTCCTGGTCACTATTACGTCGTTACGTGCTCTCTGTGGTGACGCTACTGCTAGCTGATCGGACTTCTGCAAGCTTGATCTTTTCGTTGGAGTTTTTGCAGATTTGATATCATTAGGCCTGATTGGCGATTTTACTGTTGTATTCGACTTCACGGGCTCGTTTGTTGACTTTCTTGGCGATGATATAGAGCTCCTAGAAGGTTTGCTCGGTGATTTGACCGGAGATCCAGCGGATTTGATCAAGTTTTCAGTTAGGGGCTTTCTTTTAGGTGTTTGCCCGGAATCGGCCAATTTTTGGTTTATTTTCTCCTGTCTAGCTCTGGCTCGTTCTAACATACGCTAAAATATAGTAGACAAGTTAAATATAGGAAGGGGAACTCGAAGAACGGTTTGTAAAGTAGTGATCAAGCATCAAATCAATGACATACCTGAGTAAAAGGATCCATTTTATATTTATAGAGGATTTTCACGCAAATAACATTATTCACTGCTCACTTTTACGAGTTTAGTTCGTGATCACAACGATTATCCACAAATTCTAGCAAGAAATTATGCAAAAATCCACCCGTTGAATTTGATTTGTTTGACATTCACAACAAAACCGAATTTTTTGAATTTTTGCGCGTTGGATCCGGTAGGCGTCGCTTTTGTAGTATTTCGTTCAAAAACGTTTCAATTTTTGTGATCATGCAAAGAAAAAAATAATCTATGGTAGCCCTACGACGCCATCTGCCGTTAAGTAGCAATATATTTTAGTCTCACAAGGTCTCAAACGTATCACTAGATGGCAGTAATTAAAATGTCGCTTCGCCATCTAGCGTGAAGTAGCGGATACATTTGCAAATATGTGTTTTAACTTGATATTTAGATTATTCGCTAGATGGCGCTGACCAAAGCAAAAAAGTTTAGTTTTATTATTCGCTGATTATAATTTCTTATTCGTGCTGATCAACGATAAAAAAATATAATATATTAAAATATTTTTTATTATGTCAGCATAAATATATGGCATATAATTTTATTTATGATTTTAATATAATTGTCGAAACGGAAGTACCTAACATTTTTCAATTGACAGAACAAAATTAAACCTAACTAACCTAACGCGAGTTTCAGAAGCTAAAAATAACAATATAATAATATAATTATTAGTATTACTGATCTTGACGCATATCTACAAAATTAAATCATTGTAGCAATAAAGGTAACTACCTAATTATTTATTTGTGTCTTCGCCGAGACACTGCGAGTTTCAATGGTTGTAATGAAACCCGAAATATGGTGTGAGCTTATGTATTTCAGTATACTTTTTGGGATGTTAAATAAAGTTGTGAGATGGATGAATTGCGATGATGAAGTATTTTCAATGACTTGTGAAATTATATAATAAAATAGGTTAGTGGAGGGTAGTTTTCGTCGGTAGTTGTATAAAGTTGATTGACGTTTGCTGCTATGTTGGTAGTATTGAAATTATCTGCTGATAGGTTGGTACTTGTGTAGAAGCGGCGATTTCAAGCCGCGACAATTTGCAATTTTTTTCGGCGTGGCGCTGGCTTTTCCATTATTTTCCTTATTTTTCTGTCTAGCAGTAGGTATCTACTTTGTATATTTATATACCTATTCAGCTAACTTTACTGAAAGCTTGCCAAGATAATGGGAATGTGAAGATAATTTAAAGGATGACAAATGGCAAACGTGACTGGGGTATTTATTAGCAGTCTTAGCACATTATTGAATTAAGCTCATGCCATTGAATACTAAACAGATTCATGATTGCGGTACATTGGTACTGTTATGTATACTGCGGCTTCGGTAAATCACTTAAACTGCCTATAGGTACCTACACACTGCGTTACGCATACACAGGGCTGTCCAAAGTAACAAAATGTGAAAAACCTATTATTTAAATTGAGTCGGTTATTCCGACTATTCGTTTTCTATCACATACGGTGAACTTAACTATATAAATGTATCTAAACGTATATAAACTTAACTATATTTATAATCTGCCTTCTAACCTCCCACTACCGGGATATCGGCCTACCATCGAAGGGTGATTGGGTTATGTCCACGACGCCGGCCAGCGGGCTTATCCTCTAACTTTGAAACTTTCGTGATTCTGATTGCGAGAGCATGCCATCTCGCTCGTACCAACTTAGTCGCACTAAGCGTAGTAATAATAATAATTCACATAATTGGTGTTTTGTACCGTTTTAATTAACATATACATAAATAAATTTCCTCGGATTTCCTCCACGTCCCGATTTCTTCAACGGAAATATGCATGTTTCATCATGATGTTTTCCTTCACCGAAAAGCCAGTGGAATATAATAGTTAATATGCGATATTGGGAATTGTTGGGAATGCGATAATGTAAATTATTTTCAGAATTGCACTTCCTGGGACCCTATTCCTGTGGGCTCGAGATTATCTCGGTCACTCTCACTCCCATTAAATTCTAAATTAGAGAGACAGTGACCGAGATAATCTCGAGCGCACAGGAATACGGTCCCAAATAGGGCGCGCGGCGGGCCGCATCCGACCCGCGGGCTAGGCGTTGCCCATAAGAGTCTTTGGTAGGATGGTATGTGGACTTTTTGATACTGGATGTTTTAGTTCAATGGACATTCTGAGACTGTACGAAATAGGACACTAGACTTTTTAGCATACTAGACAATCTAGGACACTAGAAATTATTTAATGTTTCTTATCAGGACTTAACCACGCTAAAAGTAGTTTATTAATATACTCCAGATATATAAATAAAATAATAAATAAAAAAATCTAATAAATTTCGGCCATGTAAAGTCCTGAAACATTAAATAATGTGTACAAATCGCGAAAGTTTAAAAGTTACACTGTACCACACACTGGACACTGTCAGCCTCGTAGCGTAGAACCGAGCCCCCATTATTGGTAACCCTATGTTGAAGTAATAATAATTGAGTTACGCTCCATAGGTACCTACTTATGTAATAAGATGCCGCCAATGTTCTCAGCTCATGTGCAGTGAGTGTGTTTCATCCATACAAACCGGTGGTGTTAACTTACTGACTGACCTGTTCACATTTACTTATCAGCAATGGGTAAGTAATTTACTACTTTAAATACAGGAAAATTCCAACACGCAGTTTAAGATGGCGTAAAAAATATGTTGTTTATTTTCAAATATAAATAACAGAATAAGTAAATTTTCCACTATTATTTATATTAATATTATTTTAATAAGTAAATTTTCCACTGAGCACTTCCAATTAACTAAAATGATAAAATCGAATCGCAGTTCGAATTAAATTTATGAAGATAACTATAACATAGGTACATACTATATACGTAAGTACCTTTATTAACTACGTAAAATACATACAAACTACAACTACCTAAACTACTTAGCCTACTACTTAAAAATAGCAGTTGAATTATCCAAAAACCATTAAAGGTCTATAGATAATCCAAATGTTCAAGCCCACTACCAGTTGGCAGCGTACCCAGCATGGCGGTATTACCACGCTGAATGGCAATTCGTAAATAAACAAAAGATTATGATACAAGTTGTTAATTATGTTGATCATTAGGTACACTCGAAACAGGTATCTATAACTACGAACTTACGAAGATATTGCGATATTTAAAAAAAGATAACAACTATCCTATAAGCATACCTAGTTTTTCGCGGTGTAGGTCACATAGAAAAACATCATCGAAATCAGAAAACATTTTTTTTTTCTCTTTCCTCCTAAGAGGATTTTGGCGTCGCACGTCTTATACATTTTCCAGCTCAGAAAACACTTAGAGGATTTTCCTGTCGCGAAGTTTTGGCGCATTCGATATTAGAAATTGTATACAGCTGTCGCTCTGTTTCCTGTGCGTGCGATATACAGGTTTATAAGGAAAGGGTAAGCTAAGCTGATAAGGGCTCATAGCACTCATCATCATGAACAACTTTTACTATGGGTCCAACTCTGAAAGGCAGAAAAAAAAAAACAGCTGTTCCATACATTTTGTCGAGTGTCATTGACATTTTGTTATGGAGCTGATATATTTTCCTCGATTTCAGGGTTGGTTCCATAGTAAAAGTTGTTCATAATGATGAGTACTATAAGCTCTTTTCGGCTTAGCATACCCTGTTGAGAGTTAGTGAATTTTCCTAAATTTTTGATGAAATTAGCGTTAAATTAATAATTCGGGGTTAGTCTGTTATCACCCCCTAAATCTTAACAAAATCTTTTGTGTTTGGTGTCAATGGCTTGGATGAACCATAATCTATGCCCCTATGTATTCTTTTTTCAAAAAATATGTATGATATTCTAATAACAATTGCTTTTATTCGTCGTATTTTCGACGCAAAAAATTTGTCACTTATACTTATAACATCGAAGATATTGCGAAAATTTTAAAAAATAACAAATATACTAAGCATAGTATTTCACGGTGTAGATAGCATATAAAAAATCATCGATATCGGATAACATTTAGGGGCGGGTATCAGTTTATGCTTTTTGTATGGACAATACGGCGGTATACTCTATTCTTAGGGCCCGACGCGAAAATTTTTCGTATCAGAGCCATAGGTAAGCTTATCTACGAAAATTTATTTTATCACATCAGGCAGACACGTTCGTTAATTATTCAATAAAGTCCTGTATGTCTGAAGTCGATGAACGAAGTAAATGTCAGGATTGCACAATGGAGTCAAGGCCAGAAGCCGACTGGTCAGGGAGCTGCCAATCAACCTGTTTGCAAATTGCTAACTCGTATTTATATAAACTTGAAGAGTGGGTCTAGGCGAGAGTAATGACTATAAATAATAACAAGCATTAATTTTAAAAAAACCGGTCAATTCGAAAAGAACCTTCTCTAAGTAGGCCATTATATCTCATTCGCGGATAGGTTAGATAATTATATTAATGGCCTCTTTCGTCATCTCCAAGCAAGAGAACACTTCTAGAGTTTTGGCGGGAACGTGAAGAAATCATGTCGCGTCATTTTATTATTTTCCAAAACTTGTGTTATTTCGAGTGTTAATGTGTAAGAACGGTGAACTTTGTACATGCACAAGTGTTGGTGAATGGTATAATGTCGTGAAACGTGAATTTTCGTGTTGTTTCCAAAACTCCATAGAAGGCTCTAGTAAAGTTTTCACCACTTTACTGAGACATGACTTGGACTTGACCGTGACTTGCTTTGCTCGCTTTTGACCGTGACTATGACTTGTTCGATAATATCTAACAAAACTTGAAAATATATATGTATACTTGACACTGGCAAATGCATAAGACGTGCGACGCCAAAATCCTCTTAGGAGGAAAGAAAAAAAAAAAAAAACACTTCTAGCGAAAAGTCAGCAACTTGTGGCACTAGTATTTTATCGGCGGGCTTATCCTCTAACTTTAAAACGTTCGTGATTCTGATTGCGAAAGCAACCCATCTCGCTCGTACCAACTTAGTCGCACTATGCGAGGTCCCGCTCGCGCAACTCTCGCTATCGCTTTCAGATTTACGGGATAAGCCCACAGGTTGTTGTTGTATGTGTTTTCGATTTTCTGGTGTTTTACATTATAAACTTCTTTAATAATCTATCGGGTAATTATGTGTTAATTATCATGAGGTATATTTATTTCTTTTTTTTTCTCTCTTATGTTTTGGCTCGACACGTTGTATATTAAGCTACTGTCAAGTATTGTAATATTTCGAGTGAAGTCAAATATTTCAGAAATAAATAAGTCTCAGTCATAGTATAAGTCAAGCAAAGTAAGTCATGTTCAAGTCCACGCATGCCCCAGTAAAGTGGTGGAGACTTTACTAGAAGTTTCTGTGGAGTTTTGGAAACAACACGAAGAGTCACGTTTCACAACATTATACTATTCACCAACACTTGTGCACGTTCACGAACACCTTAATGTATGAAAATCCACCATTTTTACACATTAACACACGAAATAACACAAGTTTTGGAAAATGATACAATGTTGCGACATGACTTCTTCACGTTCCCGCCAAAACTCCCATATTTATCTTGATCATTTTTTTAACTGTGTTTCGCCTATAAAATTTCTGTCTATGTCGCGGACTAAGGATGTGCCGCACATCCCAGAGACATTTTCTCGAGTAGTTTTGCTGTTAACAATGTGATTAATTAAATTTACATATCAAATTAGTGACTATATCAATAATTTCTAGTGTCCATGTTTCTAAGCATAGGGTTGTGTATACGGTTTATTAGACTTTAGGGGGCCTTACTCGTAAACGTTTCTTAACTTGTAGGTATGCATTTGCTTAGCCGCTTCTCAGTCAGTGCTGTGACATACTATGTTGATATACCTATTGGTGTCGATTCTGAAGGTACCATTTTTTAAACTAAACAGATTTTGTCACCTCTAAAATAGCTGCGACCCTTTAATTTAGTAAGTGAAACAACAACGTTTAAACACAGAATAAAGAACAGTACAAGATGACAGAATACTCACTCCAAGATGATACTCAAATGACTAGGGATTCTCGCAACGTCGCAATAAAGTTAATTTTAGCACGCACAGAAATCCATTACTACCTGCGATAAATACCTAAAAGTAAGCAACGCGCGCGAGAAGGGTAGAGTGAAACAGCTACTTCCTCTTTTTCTCTTTGTCTGTTTGTTGTGTCTTCCTCGCAGTGTGAAATAAAACTGGCTCACAGATTACCCCCCCCCCCCTAAGTTCACCGCTATGTACATATATTTTTTAAGTATTTTTTTAAACAAAGCATTACTTTGTTTGTAAAGTGAAGGTATTAGTTACCTAAGTACGTACCCTGATTTTCCTCAAGACTTGATTGCCGGCATCCTCTTTAGCGTCAAATATAATCTAAATTGGTTTCAAGGGAATTCCCAATCCAATTACCTAAAGATAGACGGACAGACTCAGTCGCAGATAAATTCCGCTCTCTGGACGACCGAAGCGCACCATGCATCATTCAAAATACAGCCATAATTTAATTAACTTAACTTAAATTAACTGCCATATGTTCTTCTCTTAAATTTTACACTTTGTGTATTTAGCCAGTGTCATCACGTTTCACGGCATTATACTATTCACCAACACTCATGCACGATCACGAACACTTAATGAAGAAAAACCCACCAATTTTACACATTAAAAATCGAAATAACAATCGACCGGGAGCGACTTTGTATTGGGGTAATTAAAAAAAGTCTCTAAATTTGACTGAATTTGATTCAATTTCAACTAAATTGTGGAATAACAAAAATTAAAATTAAAGGCTGACAAGTATAGAGTTAAAAAATTAACAGAAATGTATACTTCGAAAATGTTCGCCACTGGATAGCACTCATGTACGCAATTATCTTATGTCAATATTAGTAGATCCTCATAGAGGCGCTTCAAATCGGCACAAATAGCTTATCCAGAGTAGTAGTGAAATGAAAATCAGAGGCCCCCACGTCTGTTGTGGCCCTTAGCCGTTCCTACACGATGCCACATACTATTTGAAGATTTTTTTCCGGGGCGATTATGCCACGAGTATTATTTAATTAATTTAAAATATTGTTTTTTTTTCAGGATTAACAACATTGATTTTAGCTACTTTTGCGGTAGTGTGCGTGATTGCGTACACAGAAGCCGGTAAGTAATAAAAACATGTTTCTCAATCATAAGTAAATGAGGCGTTTTCCAAAAAAAAAAAAAAACCTGGTAATAAAAGTACCCAATAGATGGCGTTAGATGTACCTTGAACCTTTTTCTGTCACTGTCAAGACATGAAAGACAAAAAAATGTACGTGTGCCTTTTTTTTCTCGTTTTTTTTGGCTCCACATGTGTATTTAGACAATTTCAAGTAATGTAACTATGTATTTGACTTCATTTGAAATATTACAATAGTTGACACTGGCTAAATACACTACGTGTGGAGCCAAAATTTACGATTTAAAAAATAAACAGAAAATATTTCGACAGAAATGACAATGATAGGTAAAACGGTAGGTCTATTACGCCATCTAGTAAGTATTTGAGAACTTTTTTTTTTTTGGAAAACGCCTCATTATTATTCACAGACACTTGCTCCCCACTAAGACTCTATTTGTCGGGGATGCCATGGATCCTATGCATGGAATACACACAAAGATATGGACAACTAACACCCAGACACGAATCCAGATATTTTATTTAAAATTCTGCCTGGATGCCGGGAATCGAACCCGGGAGCTCTTGCTCATAAAGCATATATACGCATTATGCCAGGAGGATCGAAACATATGCTCGGACATTAACAGCTGTGTTATTTTTATTTAGGAGATATTACTAGCTCCTACCCCCCAGATTGGGTAGTTTTACCCGACTGCCCAAGAAAAGAGAGTATATTATAAGTTTTTTCGGGTGTATGTAAGAATGTACGTTTAAATGTTCTATCATATAAACTAAACTGCTTGACCGATTATGAACTGTGAGGTGTCTTTAAATTCGTCTCAATTTCAGGAGTATCATAGACTACATTTCATGCTGTAGGTAATTAGTAATACAAACCCTGTTAGGATAGAACAGAAACACAGTTTGTAGTTTCAGTTTTCTAGAAACACTTTCCAATACCTCTACTTTGTTACGACTTATTTCAATTTATTTATGAAAGCGACGGGCAATATGTACATATTTTAATTTTAAAATTATAATCTGCATCTTGATTTGATTTAATTTTTAATTATTAAAAAATATTTTTTTAACAACGATATACAAAATAATAAATTAAGTACATTTATTCGTGGATTATCAATTAATAAACAGATTCCCCTAAATAAACTAAAATACCGCCAAAACATTTAAGTTTGCATAAATAATTACATAATTATATATTAGATTAGGGTTAGTTTTAAGTTGTATATATATTTATGATTATTTTTACTTAGAGTTTATTTTAATTTATTTACTATTTAATGTTATTTAAGTTACTGTCAAATAAATTTATGCCTTTATTGTATGTCTTAAAAAAATAATATATATATATATATATATACAATTTTAGTATTTAAAAATTTAAATTTTAAATAATAGGGTATCTAATCCTAGTTAGTTAGATCTAGTAATACAAACCCTGGCAAAAAAGAAAATCCTGTTTTTATTAAAGCTCTTTAATTTGAACCGTTGGAAGTAAAAGCGCCAATTACTAATTATACTTGTATAATATTATATTCCAGCTAACACCTGCCCCCTGCCTTCGAAAGTGTACAGCTGCAGTCCGAAATGCAATGCCGACTACGAATGCGGGAACGGAAAAGTATGCTGCCAGAACGGTTGCAATGCGAAATCTTGCACAGTGCCCGCTAGCGGCGGCGTGGGTACTGGGGGCTCTAACAAATATGGAGGTAAATAACCAAGTAGGCTTGAGCCCTGGGCCGCTAGTCTCGACTTTTCGCTATGCACTTTGTGACCGAATTCGGTCGCTATGACGCAAAAATTCAATAACGAACACGAATTGTTAACGAAAAAACGCAAACAACGCGTTGAATTTTGCGTCATAGGGACCGACTTCGGTCGCTATGACGCAAAATTCGACAACGAACACTAATTGTTCTGAAAAAACGCAAAAATAGCGTTGAATTTTGCGTCATAGCGACCGAATTCGGTCACAAAGTGCATAGCGAAAAGTCGAGACTAGCGGCCCAGGGCGGCATATATTAGGGGCAGCAAACGGACTGTTTAAGAAAAATGTAGTAAATTTTTAAGAAGGTGGTCACTAAATTTGCCGCCCCTAAAATCTGCCGTCCTAGGCTCAACCCTACTGTTTTACAATATTTTTGCGATCATCAACTATTTATCATTCTCGAAAAAATAAGTTTGGCACTGACAGTTTTACTCCCGAATACTGAAACGTTTGTTAACTTTGACAACAGATTAATTCTAATACTGCCTTTGTCTGGCACTAAGCAAATGACAAAGACAGCAATAAACTTAATCTGTCGTCAAAGTTAACAAGCGTTTCAGTATTCGGGGGTTTGTTTAATAATTTACAGTAATTTTGTACGACATTACTTATATTGTTGTAATATTTGTGTGTGGTTCACTAATGTAATTGGCGTATTGTGCCGTTTTAGTTAATAAATAAATAAATTAGAGGAAAAGAGCGGCAAAAATTTAACAGCTGTACTTGGAAATGTGTAAATCTGCCACTAGTCAAGCCGGGGCACTAGAGTGCCCTGATGCCGGGGCACTAGAATACGGCATCGGTATCCCCTGCCTGTAGTAAGAGCCTACTAAAAGGGGACCTCTGGGCTCGGGGGTGGTTAGAGGTGGGACTCTACCCACCATCTCCCAAAGCGAGCCCGGGGAGGACAACAGCGTCGAGTGGCGGACGCTGTTTCAGGCGTCTCACGACAGCTGCTAGCTGTCCCGGGAGGAGCTGTAGCATGGTGCTGAGGGCTCCGGTGCGTTCCCTTGGAGATCCCGGAGCCCTCGGTCAAGCACCAAGGCAGGCTACCGAGGGGGTTTTAGTGGGTATAATCCCACATAACCCGGCTGCACCCCAAAGTAGTCGGGTATCTTGAGAAGATTTCCCCTCGCAAAAAAATATATAAAAAAAATAGAACAAAATTGGGTAGTAGCTTAGAGTGTATTGCGGACTACGAATCCAACAACGGCTAAGTATCTTTCCAAAACGGGTACTAAGTAAATCTTCCATCTTGAATTGGTGTCCTCTGAAAAATGCTTAGGGACTGGCGGCTTTAACAAATTGAATATGGACGTATAAGCAATCAAAGTACGGCAAATATACAGAAATTAGAGAAGTAGGGCAAATTAGAGAAAATTGGGCAGTGGCTCAGTGTAAAATGTCGACTACGAAAGCGGCAATAGAAAATTATGTTGCTAGAACGGGTGCATTCCTAAATCTTGCAGTGCCTTCGGCATTGTGCAACTATTATTATGTTCTGTGGCATTGTGGCTGGTGGGTGACATGGAATAATACAAAGAGGCGTTTTCAAAAAAAAAAAAAAGTATTTCTAAAATACATACTAGATGGCGTAACAGACCTATCGTTTTACCTGTCATTGTCATTTCTGTCGAAATATTTTATGTTTATTTTTTAAATCGTAAATTTTGGCTCCACACGTTGTGTATTTAGCCAGTGTCAACTATTGTAATATTTCAAATGAAGTCAAATACATAGTTACATTACTTGAAATTGTCTAAATACACATGTCGAGCCAAAAAACATGAGAAAAAAAAGACACACGTACATTTTTTTGTCTTTCATGTCTTGACAGTGACAGAAAAAACTCAAGGTACATCTAACGCCATCTATTGGGTACTTTTATAACCAGAATTTCTTTTTTTTTTGGAAAACGCCTCAATACGTTGTGTTTTGTTTCCAGGTGGTGGAGTCGGAGTGTTCTGCGACAATGTGAAGTGCCAGCCGCACGAGGTGTGCAAAATGGACCCCCAGACCAAGAGGACCAAGTGCAGCCGAGCTTAGCATTTAGGGTGTCTATACAATATACATGGCCTGACCTGACATCGTGTGAAAGGGCCAGCTAGATTTGAATTTCACGGGAGCAAAAGACAAACTATTAAGATTATAGCTTCTCCCATTCGCTCCCCAAGAAACTTATATATAGCCATCTCTTTCAAACGATGTCAGTCAGGCCATGTAGCGAGGCCTTTACTGGACAAAGTTCTCATTCTGTAGTGCTTTTTTGGCATTAAATCTGTCCTCCGGGATAGTATTATTTTAAATTATTTTTAAATTCCTTTTTATTCATTTCATAATTGGTTTGAGTTAGGTATAATAAAAAAAAACGAATCGTCCTGATAAAATGTTGGATATTTCAATAGAATACCGTTTTCGTTGCAAAACTAAATTATGTAAATAAAAAAAACTTTTCCTCTGCCAAAAAAGTGACAAAAATTACTGCCACTTGCTACATATTCATATCTACATATGTTACATATATTATAAAGACCTACATGTAATCTGTACCATAATCACAGAGAAAATATTTTTTCTATGCCATTAGTATTTACCTACTAAAAATAAATAATGAAAATAAAATTAGTATTTTATTTCATCAATAATGTATATCATAATCCTAACTAATATTATGAACGCAAAAGTAACTGTGTCTGTCTCTCGGTCTATCAGTCTGGGCCCCTATTCGGAGAAATGACATTTTATCTCGGTCACTGTCTCTCTAATTTAGAATTTAATGGGAGTGAGAGTGACCGAGATAAAATGACATATCTCCGAATAGGGTCCCTGTCTTTGTCGCTTTATCAAGGTTTAACGGCTGTATGGATCGACCTGAATTTTTGCATAGATATAGCGGGTCGGAGACGGATAGGCTACTTTTTTTTGTAAGTCCACGCGAACGATGTCGCGGGTAACAAGCTAGTTATCACTTAATCCACCTACTCGTACATAGTAGCTACATAAGACAATGTTTACAATGAGAGGTACACTCTGCCTACAAACTGCTATGCAGTTTGGCAGAATCAGGAAAAATGCTGTTTGTTTAACTATTGAGAAATAAATAAATAAAAAATCAATAAAGATGTCAACAAAATGGACATTCGTGGCTTAGTTGGAAACACGTCTGCCTTATGGGCAGCAGGTCTCGATACTTTCTGAATGCAAATGCTGGACTTGATGAAAATTCCAAAATTGCTATATGTGTGCCTATAATATTTGAGAAGTTCCTTCAGTTCCATATCGATCTCATTATCAGAACTGAAAGTATCTTCTTTCAAATTAAAAACGAATTTTCAAAATCGGTTCATAAATTATGGATATCAGAGGTAAAAAATAAACAGAATATTGTCGACTTGAGAGCCATCTTTTTTGGATTCAGTTAAAAAGGACCTTGACTTAAAAGCCAAGATCAGGCTTTGTGTCTAGTTTGTGGCCCGCGGACGCCGCTACTGCCCGCCGCGCCGTTTGCGCACCACATCGCACGTTTTTACACCACAATTGAGTAGACGCGTTATTTTGTGTATTTTTTACTCATATGGGTACATAGAAAATAAACATCGTCTAATAAAGACAGATTGACGAACACGGTCCAAGGATGGTTGGCTACGGAACAGGCAACAATTTGATTCTGTAAAAATAATCGAAAGAATTCGATTGGCACCAATTTCATCGTGATTGTTATAAATGTTTCTGTTAGCATCGGGTGGGGTGTCGGTTCAGAAAAAGTATGGTGTCAGTGTTGTTTCTCTGTCACACTCGCACCGAACTCCGCAAGAAATGATCTATTGTTCACACTTGTGTTGATATAATTCTTTGAAATAATAGTACTTAGGTACTAATTAGTATAGTTTTCCTGCTAGCATCCGTCCGGTTTTTACAGTTGAGTGTTGCGTTGTGTCTAGTCCAGACAGCTGCAAACATGGGTAAGTTCAGCTGCTTTATTTTTAAGATTAGAGTACATCGCCTACTTTTGACCCACGACCCTTTGATTATACTTGACACTTTAGTTTTTTTTTATATAATCAATAAGTATAATTTTATTTTTATTGTTTCGCGCCTTGTTAATATTCTTGTTTTTTATTGTCTAAATTTTATATTCTTGATTTTCTGTTTTTATTTCATTGCAAATGTTTTTAGTAGGTTTGAATGTAGAGTAAGTAACGTTTTGGTTGTAATTATACTGTAAAGTTGATTATATTTGTAAATAAAGAATTTAATTGACCTTACAAAAAGCGCCAACTGTTTCCAATCTCTAAATTTTATCCGATTTCGATGAATTTCTTAATTATCAACTCCGTGAAACTGACACGTAGCGAGATCCTCTATTGATTGTCATATATTTAGTTCTTCTTAAGGTGCAACTTTTCACTCAACGCGCGAAATTCATATTTTCTTGCGTTTTTTGACAATTGCAGCATAATTACTAATCGTGGATTTATTGAAACCAATTTTGCGCCAATAAATAAGTCGTTTTAAGAAATTACGGGTAAAATGATCACCTAGATAACATTGGTTTAGCTACAAATCTCAATAAGCTGATTTTCATCTTGGTTTTTAGTTTAGTGAGAAATGTACTTATTCTAGCTTTCAACTTGAATTTTTGGTTGGTGTAATTTCTTGAAACAATCTATTTATTATCGCAAAATTAGTTTTCATGAACCTACGATGAGTAATTAAGCTGTAATTGACAAAAAAAGCAAGAGAATTTGAATTTCGCGCGCGGAGCGAAACGTTGCACCATAATTCGTCATATTTGTTATATTTGTCTTCTGTTCTTGTATTTCTGGAGGTATTATTATTGATTTCTGTGTCTGTATTATAAATAAGCGCATCGACAGACTTGACGACAAAATTATGCACGACCAACATGAAAATCTATTGTTATCTTCGTATAATATGTCGGCGCATATTATACAGGGTTATAAGGAAAGGATATGCTAAGCCGGAAGGGGAACATAGTACTCATGATTTTGAACAAATTTTATTATGGGACCGATCCTGAAATCGCAAATAAAATACTGCTGTTCCATATATTTTGTCGAGTGTCATTGACATTTTACTATGGAACAGCTGATATTTTTTTCTCGATTTCAGGGTTGGTCCCATAGTAAAAGTTGTTTACAATCTTCAGTACTATGAGCCCCAATAACTAATCCTTTCCATGAGGAAAGGATTAGTATCCTTTCCTTATAATCCTGTATTATGAAACCAGTGTTCAGCAGACGTTCTGGCTGATATGATGATAAAATGTGCTTTCTTTAAATTTTAATCGTCTTCAAAAAAAAGGAGGAGGTTCTCAAATCGACTGTTTTTTTTAAATGTTTGTGTCCTCAGAACTTGGTAATTCATGAACCGATTTAGAAAATTTATTTTTACTTTGAAAGGAGATACTTCCAGAATGGTCCCATTTTATCAAAATCCAGTTCTGATAATTGGATCCACGAGGAATTGAAGGAACTCCTCAAATACTATAGGCATAATATATAGCGATTTCGGTATTTTCATTCGAAAGTGAAATTTGATGAAGTGGAACTGATGAAGAAGACCACAGATGACGATCGGAACTCCTCAATGATACATATTCCACGGGCGCCAAGATAATGTCGATTATGACAGTTAAGCGACTATAACGAAGCTGTCGAATTCAGTTTTTTATTTAATTTAATACTATTTCGCAGAAAATTGTTGTTGAGAAAAAAAAAATGTTTGTGATACATGTTTATCCGTTTTTCAGGTCTCACTGCAAGAGCGGCCATAGCGCTAATCTTTCTAGCCCTAGGTATAAAAAACCTTCTATTAAATACCTTTTTAACCGATTTCCAAAAGGAGTAGGTTCTCGAGGCGACTGTTTTTTTTTGCTCTGGCAATAGATATTGTTTGAATGATGGCATATTCATGTCTAACCCGCGAAACGTATTTTTTTTTACATATTGTAATTTCAGTGCTTGTTGATGTTTACGCTGGTTGCCCGCCTGCAAATCAAGTGCGTGGAAAGGAATGTTTCCAAGACTACGACTGCCCCAAGTCAGGTCCATGCTGCCCTAACTCACTGGGGAAGAAGAGCTGCGTGACCACAGTCGCTTACACGCCATATAAAACTGGCAAAGATTCGCGCAGAGGTCGCTAAAAATGTAAGTTTATAATAACCGAGCACAACATCTTTTGCACAACCTCAATTCTATAGGGTTATAAGCCAAAAAGGGCTCATAGTACTCATCATTATGAACAACTTTTATTATGGACCAACCCTGAAATCGAGAAAAAATAATCAGCTGTTCCATAGAAGAATGTCAATGACACTCGACAAAATGTATGGAACAGCTGAATTTTTTCTCGATTTCAAGGTTGGTCCCATAGTAAAAGTTATTCACAATCATGCGTACTATGAGCCCCTTTCAGCTTAGCATACCCTTTCCTTATAACCCTGTATAATTTCATAGTTTGTTTTGTAGTCAGCGATTTTTAATCGCTATTATACTATTATTTAAGGGTATTACGAAATTATTGTTTACAATTAAGTAAAAATTGTGTCTGTCAAATATTATCAAAATGGCGCCGCAGCAAACTTCCCCCCTTTTTGGGAGGCAATACCCCACCAATCAAAAATCGCCGACTACAAAAAAAAACTATGAAATTGAAGAATTGCGTTTGTGCAGAAAGCTTCACCGTATTCTAACACTCACAGAATACGGTGAAGCTTTCTGCACAAACGCAATTCACTCACTTTTACAGGTTACAGACTCACTTTTTTTTCTTCTGTCGCAGCCGAGTACTGCTAGGACGTGAAAGAAATGCCGTATTAACTGTTCAAGCCAAACTGCTCTGCTCCAACGAGAAGCTGCGCTGCGCCTTCGCCACCACTGATGCCGAGACATAAAAATCCTAGTTGCAACCGGTGGGGGCGACTGAGGAATGTAAAGTCAAAATTTAATTTGCGTGATAATGGATATACAAGTCCTTAAATCTAAAATGTCCATCCATTAACAACCTTTACAGGCGTGCAAAATTATTTAAATAAGTTTATTATTAACATGATTTTAGATTTTTTTTAATAATATTAAATAAAAGAATGAAAATGATATAATAGTGTCAAAATTAATATAAATTGTATATGCCCAGTTAACACCAGCTTCGCCACATCTTTTGGCAAACGAGGACTAGTATGTGGCTCATTTATAATGAAACGTACTAATGAAATAAATAAATAACCTTTAAGTTGGCCGCCGACTGACCATTTACATAATTAGTAATTTAAAAATGTTTTATCTTTATGTGTGAAAACAACTAAATAAAGGCATTTATTTTTCGCTCTTATATAGCAAATCCAAGAAGTGTTATTTGTTTTTCGACCCTTGTTTTTGGTGATCACATTTGAGCTTAGTTCACAGAACGTCTGACTTATGAGCCGGAGGTCCGCGGTTCGTTTCTCGGCCAATCAAATGTTTGAATGATGAATTTGATATCTGCGGGCTTATCCCGTAACTCTGTAAGCTATAGTGATAGTGCGCGAGCGGGACCGCGCATAGTGCGACTAAGTTGGTATGAGCGGGATGGCATACTCTCGCAATCAGAATCACGAACGTTTCAAAGTTACAGGATAAGCCCGCAGCTCTGGGTATTAGTCGTCCATGTGTATTTCATGGAATTTCTAGCTACTCATGAATGTAAAGTGTTATTTATAGCACAATTTTTTGTTATGGGGCTTGTGGCACTTCCCTTCTAAGAGGGACTTCTTTGCTGGTGATGATTATGATAATTGAGCTATAATATTGTCAAGTTTTAAGGATTCAAACCAGCTGTACAACATGAACACATAAACGCAAAAGCAACTTTCATCTTCCTTAGCTCAAGCAAAAGTCCAAAGCCATGCGTCACTGATTCCAATGACACAGAGCTTCCATATTCAGAAGGTTATCCGTCCACCGGCAGAATTGCTTGGTCTGCAGGCCTTCTTGGTGTTACCAACTCAATTTTTGTAATTTTTGAAGTGAAGTTTTACCACACTAATATTATAAATGCGAAAGTTTGTGTGTAAGTGTAAGTATGTAAGTGTGTTTGTTCCCGTTCAACTCTGTAACGGCTGAACGGATTTGGATGACATTTGGTAGCTTATTCCCTGAATTAACACATAGGCTATGGCTACGAAAAATTTAACCGTTTCTGTAGAATAGCAGGTCAAAACGCGGAGCGCAGCTATTTTAACAATTAAAACGAGTCTCAGTCCTAACCTAAGTCAACAATTTCAGTTAAGTACCTACTTCAAGTCCCTTTCTGTCTTGGCGCTGCTGGTAAACGGACGTGTTTCTGTGACGAGCTCACTGGTCGCTTCGTCTGTCACATACTTTACGATAATTCCCAAGATATACCAAAGACTAGAAGTGACAATATGTTACCGATACGCTCGCCAGTAAAATCTTCCTCCTTAAATGATCTCACTGAGAAAACTCCGACTTCAATTCACCCTGAAGCATCTGAAAAACTCTCACGCAAAAGAAAAATGGATCCAATATTGGAAGCACTTGAAAACCTGAGGGCAGACATGAGTGAAAAATTTGGCAATATGCAAAAGCAACTGAACTCCAAATTTGATGAATTAAAAATCGAAATGGCAGTTCGAAATGAAGCCAATGATAACAAGTTCCGCGATCTGACATCAAAAATTGAAGAAACCAAACTTGAAACTGAGGTATTGCAGAAGCAGAATAAAAATAATCAAGATACCATAGAAAATCTAAGAGAACAGTTGGAAGCTATACAACGAATGCAAAGAACGAACCACGTAGAAATCAGAAACATTCCTGTGAATGACAAGGAAAACATACCTGAAATTGTAAAAAACATCGGAAGAAAAATAGAAGAAAGCATACAAACAGAAGACATAAGAAATGCTCATCGGGTACAAAATATGAACAAAAAGAAGACGCACGTCGTGGTAGAATTTAGTAATACATTTAAAAAAGAAAGCTTTCTGTCATCTTTCAAAAAGTATAACTTGGCTCATGCCGATACCAAATTGTCATCAGATGATCTTGGGTTACCAGGTGAGTCTGGTTCGTTAATATACATGTCTGAGCTTCTAACACCGAAAACGAGACAGCTGTTTTACCAAGCGCGCTTGATGGCTAAAGCTAATAACTACAAATTCTGCTGGGTTAAACGTGGTAAAGTTTTTCTTAAAAAAACAGAAAATACAACCGCAATCTACATCAACTCCTCTGAAAAAATTGAGTCTCTTAAAGAGGTAGATGGTAATGGGGTATCGTGACTGATTTCGGACTCATTTTTTCCGCGCAGCTTTTTCTGGATCTCTAGTATAACAATTCCAATAGTCTGCCCTCACTTATCTAAAATGTATGTAGTTAACATAAACTGTTTGTATTCCCTCTGTGTGTCCCTAATATTCCTTATAATATATTATAGCTATATTTTTAACTTGTCTATGAAACTCTCACTAATCGCACGACCAACTCAAGCCCATATTAAAACTATTATTGCACATATATATATTTCTTTTGAGTCACGAAATAGCATCCATCACCACAGCATTTTAGATATAATTACCTACCACCCCTACTGCGGGTGTTAGTTTTCAAAAATTACATAATGAATCCAACCAATGCTGATGAATTGGCCTTGGATATTGATAATATTTCACTATCCAAGGCATACGTGGTTGAGGATGCTGAAGATTGTGCTCAATATATAAAACGCAATAATAGCTCGCTGACAATTTTAACACAAAATATTAGAAGTGTCAACCAGAACTTTGATGACCTTGCCGTACTAATACATAGAATGAACATTAATATTGACATGATTATACTAACAGAATGTTGGCTAAGTGATAGAACGATCGTTCCTTTACTCCCTGGCTATAACTCACACAAAACTCAAAAGATCCTAAATAAAAATGACGGTTTAATAGTCTATGTGAAATCAAATCTTTCCATAAATATCTATGAACCACACCTGCTTGATGCAAATTGTTTGGTTATTCAATTCGATAACACCTGCGTAATTTGTATTTATAGACCTCCCTGTTTCAGGAATTTAGATAATTTTATTACCTCACTCGACTCACTGCTTGTACAGCATAAAATGTATAGTAACATCATTATCACCGGTGATCTAAACATTGATATTAGCGAAAGTAATATCTCCAATCACTCAATTGAGTTCCTGTCACTGCTTGCTACTCACGGTATACTACCTGGCCACACTATCAAAACTAGGATCAACTCTTGCCTTGATCACATGATGCTTAAAACCCGATGTGAAAATACAGTCGCAGTTGTTAAAACGGATGTAACAGATCATGCTACTATTGTCCTAAACATTAGCAAAGTACATGTACGTCATAAAGCTAAAACTAAATCGGCCAAAAAAGTTAACTATGACTCAATTTTAAAAGATCTTCAAGCTACTGACTGGGACTTTGTAACTAATATATCTGATGCTAATTTAGCTACTGATGCCTTTCTGGCGTACCTGATAAAGGTAGTGAAGCTGCACACGGTAACTAAGCGAATGCCAAGTTCCAAAAAGCAAATTAAGCCTTGGATCACGTTAGGGCTTATTAAATCAATTAAGAAACGTGATAAATTACATAAAAAAGTTCGAAATAACCCAAATGATACAAAACTTCAGAAAACATACTCAGAATATAGAAATGTATGTAGTAGAATTCTCAAGGAAGTTAAACGTAAATACGAGAGGAAACTGTTAAGCCAATCGTTAAATAACAGTAAGCACATGTGGCAAAATATCAAACAAATCTGTAACATAGGTAGTGGTCGAGATAGTGATTGCACTGAATTACTGAAATCTTCTCCTACACCTTTTGAATCTGTTAATACTGTTAACAGTTACTTCTCTAATGTTGGATCGTCGCTTGCTCAAGATATACTAAATAATTTAGATAAAGACCACTCCACAAGTAATAGACCTCACATAAGTAGTAACTCTTCCCCATCTGCCTCATTTGTTTTATATCCAACTACGGAACCTGAAATTATAAGTACAATTAACTCGCTTAAATCGCAAAGTGCTCCCGGGTGGGATGGTATTACAAGCGAAATTTATAAAAGTGCTAAATACTTTATATGCATTCCTATAGCTCACATATGTAACCTCTGCATTAACTCTGGAGTTTTTCCAAATGCTTTGAAAAAGGCTATAATATGTCCAATATACAAAAATGGGGACAGAGACCGTATTTCTAACTATCGACCTATCTCTCTTCTTCCTGTTTTGTCAAAGATTGTTGAAAAAATCATAAACAAGAGATTGGTCGAGTATCTTGAAAGTAAACAACTTTTATCTAGTAATCAGTTTGGGTTTCGTTCAAAAAAATCAACCGTAGATGCAGTTTCTAAAATAGCCAATGAAATAACTAAAACTCTAGATTCTGGACAGAAATGCATAGGAGTATTCCTGGACCTGGCTAAAGCCTTTGACACGGTCTCTGTCCACCATCTTTTGCGTATGTTGGAATTAGTGGGTGTGAGGGGACTACAGTTTGAGCTTCTTAAGAGTTATTTGATGGACCGGAACCAGGCTGTTAAAATAGGTGAATACGTTAGTAGCGAAGTCCAAGTTACTTTCGGAGTACCCCAAGGGAGCATACTTGGCCCAACACTTTTTATCATCTATATCAACGAACTCTGTAATATACAACTTCCAAATACCACGATAACAACATACGCAGATGATACTGCGCTAATATTTTCTGGTAAAACCTGGTCTGAAGTTAAAGCTACTGCTGAGAATGGTTTGTCAGTTGTTGCCGAATGGTTGCAAAATAATATACTAACACTCAATGTGGCTAAAACAAAATTTGTACCTTTTACTATCACTAGAAGAACCGTCCCACCTCCTGACTTTCACATCAAAATACACACATGCCAGCCTTTTAACAAGGAAACTATTTGCAACTGCTCCAAGCTTACGTCGACTGACGAAATCAAATACTTAGGTGTGTACCTTGACAGATACATGAGATGGGATAGCCACATCAACAAATTAGCGAGTAGGATTCGGAAATTAACATACATATTCAAAAACTTACGTTATATTGCTGATGCAAATCTAATCAAAGAAGTATATGTTTCACTGGCACAGTCTCTTTTAATATACTGCCTACCTGTTTGGGGTGGAGCTATCGCATCTAACCTACTGAAAATTGAAAGAGCCCAACGATGTATACTTAAAGTAATGTTCTTTAAACGATATAGGCATCCTACCAGGGAACTTTATGAGGAATACAAATTACTTACTGTTAGACAACTCTATATCCACTTTCTGTCGATATTACAACACAGCAAGAATGATTTTAAAACAACACCAGAAATAAATAGATTAAAAAGGGTGAAACATATAGTATGTCACACTGCAGCAAATAGAACCACATTTGCTCATCATCAATTGACTTTTCTATCTGCATATCTCTACAATAAAATAAATAAAGAGCTTAATATATATGAAATGACTAAAAGTAAACTCAAGTTTGTGGTACGCAGTTGGCTTCTTAAAAAAGACTACGATGAGACTGAGAAATTGCTAATCGTTCTGAGCTAAATCAGAAAACCAGACAATCCATGCTTTAACTACATCCACCACCTACGCCATCTCTTGAGAACTTGGCGAGTTTTTCAGGTGCAATATAAAATTAATAATTTGACTGATATTATTATATATACTCATTTATATTAGTAAGAGAAAAAAATATTTCGTATATGTATACATATGTATATATATATATATATTGTAAAGTAATATCTACAAAGTTATGTTACAATGATAATATTAAAATTTCTACGTCATTATAATTATACATATTATATATATATATATGTGTGTGTATATGTAGTTTGTGATATAGAGTGGTATATATGTACGTATGAATAATTAATCTAAAAAGAAAGAAAAATGGTTCTACCTTAAATCACAAAACTGAATTGTATTGGTAAATAAATATTATGAGTAAATAAGTATATAGGTATACATATTTTATTAACATATCTATTTCATCTAAATAAACTATATGAAAAGATTTCTGCCCTGTTTTACAAATAGAAAATAACAATTTAATGATTCCATTTTCAATTATAATTAATTACCGCTTTAACTATTTCTAGAATCAAAAGTAAGAAGTAATATACTAAAAGAAATAAACGTACTTACCCGTTTGCAAAGTGCAGCTTATGTCACTTCGGATGTGAGAAGGAGTCCATCGATACTTCACCCGTCAAAATCGGTTATGGTTATAGAAAGTAATGTGGGAACAAACAGATATACTTACATACATTTCAAAAACATTATCCCTACTTCTTGGGCAGTCAGGTAAGAATAAGGAATTAATAAAAAATAAACAGATCTCTAATCAAAAATGCAACCAGATCTCTAATCCAGATGCCACATCTAGAAGCGCTCCGATCGTTAGGTCCGTGTTATGTCGTAGCTTGTTTCTATGTTCGGCCTGTTGACGTCTCGCTACACAGTTAAATCACGCAGCTGAGGGTAGTTTTTGAGATTCTGTCGTGTTATTAGTGAGTTTATTTTCGTTCTTTATTTTATTTCATGTATGCATATAATTATTATATTATTTTTAATTCCCTCACTGTTTCGTGTTATATTACGAGTATGATTAGTGCTAATACGTGTATTATGAGCGCAGCTAGTGACTGACGCTGTTACTTTTTATACCTAGTCCCAAATTTGTGTTGTGAAAATATCGTAAGTATTTATAATATGCAATTTAATATTATATTTACAATGTATTTACAATTTATGTAGACAGGAAGGGGCTGATATCCTAAATACAGGGCAACCTAGTTAGGAGTTAGTGTTCAGACTTGTACCTACTCATCTTTATACTACATTTATTTATATACATATATTTCTTAAACTAAGTACAAATAAGTTACTTTTGTACTTGTTCGTTTTTAAGCCTCTTTATTTTCTTTTAAATGTTTGTAATGTTGTGTGAACAATAAAGAGTTATCTTATCTTATCTTATCTATCTTAATTAGAAGCTTTACTGGAAGCTTATACCTACGGAGTAGTGGAAACAACATGAAAAGACACGATCCACCACTTTATACGATTTTCCCACACTCATGCACACTAACAAACACTAAACACATAATATCCACAATTAACATAGATGAAATAGGAGTATTCTAACTAAGACCATTATTCATTTAAAAGAACCCAAGATTTCTTTTCTCTTATTTTTTTGCCCATGCACACATAGTTGACCGAGCGAAGCGTAGGTCTCAGAGTTTACTGGTACAAATCGGCATTTGTATGTATGTCTGTATATTTGTCCGATGATAACTTGCGAACCGTTGATCCGATCTTCATGAAATTTTGTAGCCAAGTAGTTCATTTCAATACAATTTTTAAGTTCGAATATGAGCTGAATCGGTCCAGGGGTTGTGAAGATATAGGGTTCGCGAGGTCTCAGTTCGCTGCGAACTACTAGTGTATTTAGCCAGTTTCATGTTTGTTATCCTAATCCTAATCCTATTCCTAAATTCTTAACTAATATTATAAATTCTAAAGAAACTGTCTCTTTATCAGGGTGCTAGTCACGTAATCACGGCTAAACGGCTGAACGGAGCGATCTGAATTTTTGCAAAGATATAGCTTAAGGTTCGTAGACCGACATAGACTACTTTTTTTCTAGGTCCACGCAAACTGACAATAATATACAAAACGGCGACGTTTTTTTTTCCATGTTAGCGACGAAAACTTTCTTCGTCTTTTTTTTAGAACCAGTGACACGAAAAAAAACTGCGCACCTAATCCGAGCCAGTCACAAAGGATACACCAAGAAGGATACGCAAATAGCTACGCGAAGTTACGTGGTTGCTGTCACTACCCTTTCGAATCCCATAGTTCGTGTAGTCGATATTTTTATTCAGTAACGGCTTGGCTGTTCGCCTCGAACACGGCGGCCACGCGCGCCTGAAAACAAATAAACATCGCGTTCTTAGTTCAAATTGCGAATAGATTTATTTTTTAATACTTCTTTCGTTTTGTGCCTGTAAGCTTTCTCTGCTTAAATTGTGAAATAAGGTTACGCAAAGCTATATAGATATTTATAGTTGCAAATGAATTCAGAAAATGATAACTCAAAATCGTGAATAAATAATACGACATGCAAACTAAAATGTCATCTACATATTTTCGGAGGCCTCTCTGAAAACGCGATTTTCCGAGTATCCTTTTGCACATTATTTGCTGCGCGAAACGAACATCTTTATTTAATTAAACTAATACTTTTATAAGCACAAGCAATTGACAAAATATCTTAATGTATAAAATTCGACGTATGTATGTTCCCTATTGACTCCAAATCGGCGGAACCGATTTCGATGAAATTTTCAGGGAATCTTCAGATTAGGCCAGCGGGTGATCCTTTGAAGTTTTGTACTCGTGCGAAGCTCGGTCGCTAGTTACTGATAAATAATAAAGCTCAGCAAAGCCCGGCTGAATATTGAATACTGAGGTTACCTTATTGCAATGCTAATTCTCTGGTCCAGGTACGCACCAGCTCTTGTTTCATCGGCCGTTTTGGTTGGTCTTACCTACAACTTTAGGTATTTTAATTTTATAAAAACTAACTTTTTTATAAAAACTTTAATAAACTTTAATTACCAACAAATACGTAGCACAAGTGAGTGTCGAGACACGCATGTTACTTGATGTATATGTCCTCAAGATGGTGCTTGCCAAATATCAGAGATATATAGATATATATTTAGAAGACTTTTACGAGAGAAAGATAGCGCTATAGAAACTTGCGCGCAGATGAAAAGAGATAGCTTTAGCGCGCACTAGTCAAAAAAACAGAAAATTGCTAATTACATCTTAACCAGGAAATCAATCGAAATTCTGTTCCCCACAAACCTAGATATTATTATTACCTCACTATTAGTGTAATAATCACTCGAATATACACAAGGGAATCCGAGCGCCAGCGAAAAATGTGTGTAAATCGAGATCATTTCAATGTTTGTTTTATCGAGAAAATGTCAAATAATCACTTTTTCCCACCATGCTAGATAACAGAACCACAAAAACATATATCCCAAAATTTTAAAATTTAACTAATGAGGGGCATTAAATAGAAAAAACAATTATTTATCAAAGTAGGCCGTTGAGATCATATTATTAGAATAGGCATTACATGATGAAATTGGCATAAGAAATATATAGGGTGCATCGTAGACTCCGCGTAGCAGTCTTTCTACGTCGTAGAGCTGTGGACAGTACAGTAATTAAAAGTACCAGCAGCATAGAATCTGCCTACGCCGTAGACCTAAGGCCCTTATAGCCCCTCCACACGGCGAATCACGGCGTGAATCGCAGCGCGGATCGCGGCGCGAATCACGGCAATGTTGCCGTGATTCGTGTGTGCCATAGAGTTCCACACTTGCAGAGTTTAGCGCCTGGATCATACTTTTGTTTGCGAACCCTTTGTCGCGGGACAAAAAAACCGACAAAATATGGGAACGAGGCGCGAACGCGACGCGAAGCTGCAAATGGGATCCACACTCTTATAGTTCGCGACATCGCGCGTGATTCTCTTTCAGTTTGACGGAGGAGATCGACATATACATGGAAATAAGTTTTTCAACACACTTGCTCGTAAAGTAGATCTTATTGTATCGCCTTTAGGCTCACAATCCAAGTTATCACATACGCTTGTTTTTACTTTACATTACCGCACTTTAGTGTTGTAATGATATTAAACCGGTTGTTAACTTTGTACCACAAGCAATGCGACGCCTAATTTAAGTAGCTCCTAATCTAAGCAAAGTCCTAAGCGTAATCTTCTGTTTCATACCAATACCTTGTAGGAAAATCGCTACTTTAAATTTTCCTACATGGATTATTTATTTCTAGGTTAATGTATAAAAATACTAACAGATTACTTATTTTGCTTTTCAGACAATTTTCTTTGTTTTGTCTGCTATTTGTTTTGTTTCCTTTTAATATTTCTGAATAATTCTTTATTATTTTCTAAAGAAAACCTGAAAACAAATAGTTTGTTTGTTTACTTTTCGTTTGAAACATTGTCAAAAGTAGATGTGTCAATTCTTTATTTTTTATACGTCTATGTCGTAAGATTCTAAGTTTAGGTTAAGGTTATATCTAAAATCTCATATAAATTCTCTTTATACAGGATTTTTTGGCCGAATTTTATATTACAATCTCTGTGATGATCTAAATTTTAATTTAGAATACTTAAAAAAATAACCCTGGCTTATTGTATTATTCAAATTTTGACGTAAGGAACACCATGAAAGGTATAAAAGGCAAAAATTCTGGAAAAAGCTTTTCAATTCTGATTTTACCATCTGAAGCTCAAAATCTTTAAGGCCATTTCCCGGGCCAGGCAGGCCCGGGAAACTCAAGACTGGCTCGAAGCTTGAAGTTCATAATTTGAAGCAGTTTAAAGGCCATAAAACTTCAAGAGGAACAAAACTTTTCTCCGACAAAATGAAAACAAGCCGGATCCGATGCAACGAATGGATTTCGATTTGAATTGACTACTACTGATCTAATATTTCAGATTTGTTCCTAGATCCAAAGGGACTACAAATTCGTAAGAAAAATACTGTGAAGTGTTTATTGACACGATTGACGAAAAGAGGACATTTCCAGCGCAAGAAAACATAAAAGTGAACCAGAAAAACATACCCGAAGTCATCTAGGAAGGGGTCCATCATTTTTCCAAGGTTATCGACAACAGTTTTAACTATAAAACCTTACTTACGTCAAAATTTACAAATTGGTCTACAAAATTGTATTTTTTTTTTAACAGTGTAAATCATTGGTTGTTATTAAATTCTGTCTAAATTTCTCTTTGGTTTTTCCTCAATTTTAGGGTCCTCCCATAGATAGGTTCCTAGGTCCTAGATAAACTGACATTACGTCCCCCCTCTAGAGGGCGTAACGTTACAACCTTTTAATATTTTTGAAAGTTATCTATGGTCTTCTTTGTTTGATTGTCATCCAAAGAGAATACAAATTTCACTGTTGTCATCTTGTCTATTGTTTAACGTTTAAATCATAATATAACCTGACCTAAAAAAATAACAATAGGTATACGAGGTATACCTTTATAATCTTGTTTTTTTTAAATTAATCTCTATTTTTTTTTTAGTATTTTTCGGTTCGAACAAACTCTATTCGTAGTTTATTGTTCATTCGTGATAAATTAAAGGATACTACACAAATGAGTGAACAATATGAACGGTGACGTCAGTGAGCCCAGGTGTCCGATGTGGGCGCGCCTGCGCTGGCCCAGATTGTGCGCCAGGCTTTGCCGGCAACGAGTGGCGCCACAACACACGGCCGACAATGGCAACACTAACAGGTATGCACGGTTGCACTGTGGTTACAGTAAGAACTCCGTAAAAGCCTCGCTAAATGGCCTGACCTGACACCGTTTGAAAGAGATGGCTATATATATGTTTCTGGGGGAGCGAAAGGGAGAAGCTATAACCTTAATAGTTTGTTTCTTTTGCTCCCGTGAAATTCAAATCTAGCTATCCCTTTCCTTTTTCGATGTCAGGTCAGGCCATGTATAGACACCCTAAGAGTACATCGCCGCCATACAAAAAGCGTAGTCTGATACCACAGTTCTATTCATCTGTCTGATAGCCACCCCTAAATGTTATCCGATTTCGGTGATTTCTTTATATGTCATCTACACACTAAGCTATGTTTGTTTTTTTTTAATATCACAATATCTTCTTTGTTATATTTTGCGTCGAAAATACGACGAAGGAAAGTAGTTATTTGAATACCATTTTTTTTTAAACGAAGTATAGCGGCGTACAGACTACCCCGGAAACGCTAATTTCATCAAAAAGTTAGGAAAATTCACTAATGCATTCAGAAAGTATAATTTGGTGAAATGAAACTGATGAAGAAGACCACAGATTGCCACCGAAACAGAACTCCACAACAATAAACTTATTTCACGGATGGCGCCAAAAACATCTCGATTGTGCATTTTTTTCAGCGAAATTTTGTTGAAGTCGTTTTTTTTTTGTTAAAATTATTTATTACCTATTTTGACCGGCAAGGCCCATAACTGCAAGCATATCGTGACTAAAAATACTTCAGCCTGCCTCCACGACGGAAATGATTGAGTGGGCCCAGTCCGCGCTTTGACGCGGTAGCGCCCGCCGCGGTGGGGCTTTCAAAATCGCGACTATAATTTGTGTTTTTCTACACAAATGTTTTTAATTACTAGGACACTTGGCTAGATTTGGTGATGGAAGGTGGAGCAGGTCTCTGGAGGTGGTGGCCGAGTGATGGTAAGCGTAGCCCATGGCGTGTTTTTGCGGCGACACCTGGACGAGATTGGCACAAAACAAAAGGTTGATAAAAGAGGGAGGCCTATGCTTTGATTGAATAAGCTGCCGATGATGACTTCACTATTTACTGGAGATGGATTGCAACTAGAGTATAGGTGTGGCCGGGCCCCTTATGGGTAACAAACGTAGAATCAAGTAATAATTGAAAGAAAAACAAACTAACCGACTGCAATATGTAGCCTATGTTACAGCAGGCATGCGACGACACCTCACTCGTCAAAATAGGTCAAGCTCTAGGCTACAGGAGATATACAAGCAAATTTCTAGTGGTAGGATTCTTGTAGAGTTCGCCTGGGGTTAAAATCCTAATCCTAACTAATATTATAAATGCGAATGTAACTCTGTCTCTCTGTCTGGGTGTTTATTACGGCTAAACGGATCCACCTGAATTTTGCATAGTTATATTTGAATTTTTGCTACATAAGACGACTAGGCGACTTTTTTTTTATTGGTCCACGCGAACGAAGTCGCGGGTCACAGTTATTATCTAATATCTAAGGGTAGTATAAAAAGGACTGACGGAAAAGTTGTTCAATTTCACATTCGCAATTTTAAAAGCCCAACGACTATGCTTATTGAATGTCGGCTGTATTCGACTATATGTACTTCGAATGGCCAGATCTGGCGATAACCTGCACGAGAGCCATTCCGAATAATTGTTGGAGACAGCCTGAGAATTTTATAAATCAAAATTTTTGTACTTTATTGAGGTAGGATTGCACTCCGCCCTCCCGACTGCCTCAGTGCCTGGGTAGTAATCGTTCAATGGTGGAATGCCACACGTTGCATTGCGACACCGCAATGTAGTGACTTTTACCTGCCTGCCTAGAAAGAAGGTAAATTTTTGGGAGGACGTAGTTTAACTATGAAAACTCATATATATATCGTCTACCGATTTGGGAATGATGCTGTTAAATTCGTCTTTATATCCGGTGTGTCATGGTACATGTATGACCCAGCAGGGTGTACAAGGGAGCATACATTGTACGGGGACTTTGGCGCCAAAACTCGACTATTTTTAATGAAGTGGAATGGAATGTGTCACGAATCTTCATGAGATTAAAAGCGCCCCCAGTGCCCCAACGACTTTTTGGAGGAAACGTGAAAAAAAACATGTCGCGTCATGATATTATTTTCCAAAACTGGTGGATTTTTGAAAAAAAAAGGTTTCATGTCGTCAAAATTTTCAGATTATATATATATTATAACCACAGACTAAAAAAGAAAAATGTCGGTTAAAAATCTATAAAGTGAACTGCTGACTGATGAGTAAATGCATTATAAAAGTTTAGTGATTTCTTGCTCCGTGATGCAATGGCCCTTCATAGCATCACTGAGTACAATACTTGAGCAAGCAATCACTACTTTTGATCGTAGTTTTGATAACTAAGAGATATCTAAGTACCTACCTACCTATTATTTTAAACAGTTCTATACCAAGACCAACCCCTGTATAAGATCAGTCGTGTGGTGTTGACCATTCTATTCATATGATTAGTATTTATTAAATAGGTATATGATTCGATTCGACATCTTCTGTCTCCACCTCCATCATCAGGACTGTAAATAAATAAATAACAGCGACGGAGGATAGATCTCGAGTCATTTTCGACTGGTTTTAGAATGAAAACGTAAAAACCAAAGTTAATTAATTTATCAATTGATAAGGAGAATTCTGTGGTAAAAACAAATCATAATTAAATCAGGTAATTTATGCTGCGCTGACCTTTCTCGATGACATCGCGTGACACCTGTCTTGCAGGTGGCTGAATGTAATAACAGGGTCCTCGCACGCACTCCTGGTGTAAGTAGGTTAATGATGTTCAGCCTATAAAGGTGCGTTCACACTACTTAACTACGGAACCGCTTGGTGGCCAATAGGCTGCTGATTCAAGAAATGCTGCTAATTCTTAATCTCTTCTTAATAATTAAATAGCCTGTATCCTAATCCTAACTAAAATTATAAATTCGAAAGTAGCTCTGTCTCTCTGTTTGGGTGTTTGTCTCGTTATCACGGCTAGAAGGCTAAACGGATTAGCTGAATTTTTGCATAAATATAGCTTAAGGGTAGGAAACGTTCATAGGCTACTTCTTTTTGTAGGTCCACGCGAACGAAATCGCGGGTAACAGCTAGTTTATGCAAGTGCAAGCCGGTGCCGGTGGATGCAAGTAGCCCGTTGTTGGTCGGTGTGGCGCTCTAAGGGGGAGGCCTCAAATAGCAATCGTCCTGCTACGGATCCGTGAACTTCTGTTTAAAATTTTTGAATCTTGCTGTGTATTAAAAAAAAATGCGAATAAGTAATACAAAATTGAAAAAAATACCATGCAGGGTTCTATTAGTAAGTAGGTTCCCTCCTCATGTTTTCCTATCAATTTGCATCAAAAAATCAACATCCGTTCAACTCTAGCCGATGCCTCAAAAAGTCAAATATGAAGAGCTAGGCTGGGAAAGAATAATGCATCTTCCAATCAAAATGCCACACAATTTGAATGGCCGCAATTTGAATGGATGGAATGAAGAGCACCAGACTTATTTTTCGTTGTGTAAACGTGCCCTAAACTATGTCTGGTTTGATAGAGTTTTATTTTTATAGCCCTAGCTGAACTTGCCAAAGTTTATTGACCTTTAAAACGGTAGATTATGATACAGAATAGGTAGATAGACTATATTAATTATGTAGGTAGTCTCTTTTTCTGTTAAGTTTTCGGATTAACCTTTATACTAATCCTAATGAATGTCCAATGTGTACTACGAGGTCTTACTAGTTGGAAACAAGATTATTTTCTTATCCGTGTGATGACTATTTCCAAAATTTCCCAAGCAAGAAACATAGCCAATGGAGTTTTGGCGGGAACGTGAAGAAGTCATGTCTCGTCATTGTATTTCCAAAACTTGTGTTATTTCGAGTGTTGATGTGTAAAAGTGGTTGATTTTTATCCATCTGCGAGGTTTTATGGTGCTGATCATCGATAAAAAAAAAAAAAAATATTAAAGCATCCTTTTCCTCCTTCCGTTTTTCAATTATTATTATTTTCTCTTCAATTTTGTCTTCAAACGCTTGTGTATTTTGCCAGTGTCAAGTTTTGTAATATTTGAAGTGAAGTAAAGTATTTCAAAATTAAAACAAGTCATAGTCAAGTAAAGTAAGTCACGGTCATACCCCAGTAAAGCGGCGGAGACTATTAAAGTTTCTATGGAGCTTTGGAAACAACACTAAAAGTCACGTTACACGATATTATACTATTCACCAACACTCGTGCACGGTTATGAACACTTAATAAATAAAAATCCACCATTTTTACACATTAGCACTCGAAATAACACAAGTTTTGGAAAATAATATAATGACGCGACATGACTTCTTCACGTTCCCGCCAAAACTCCTTCAATTTATTTGTGTCAACTTTTGTTGGTGTGCGTTTGTAGAGACGCGTTGATTTCTAGTGTCTTGTGGTTACCTGATCCCTCAGATTAAAAAGGCCTCATCATAGGAGCCTCATCCCACGCACTATCCTCAAGTAATGGCAGTATTAATCTGTACTAACTCGAATTTGTCAGATTCATGTTCCCACATGTCAAATCATAGTCCTAACCTAAGTATGATCCCCAGACGTATATAAGGTACTAGCAGCCCGCCCCGGCTTCGCACGGGTATTTAACAAAAAAATAAAAATTATAATACACACAAAAACCCTTCTATTTGCGTTAGGTATTTTTTTTTACATCTTGGGTTACATTATTGGAGTTTTAGTAAGGATCCCTAATTTTTTTGAAAATATAATATAGCCTATGTCACCAGGGGATAGTGTAGCTTCCCAACAGCGAAAGAATTTTTCCAATCGGTTCAGTAGTTTCGGAGCCTATTCAATGCAAACAAACAAATCTTTCTTCTTTATAATATTGGTATAAATAGATAGATGACTCTTATTATTAACCAGAGATTATGAAAAAGTCACGCTGCTCTATGGAACACATTTGTTCGCGTGACACCAGTTCTTTCAACAACTTACATTAAGCCAGCGACGCGTGTGTTGTAAATTAAACCAAGGCGAGGATTTGGCTGAAGTGAGGGCTATTTCAGTGTCTATATTTAGTCAGGGCTATAAAACTGTTACTATTTTAGTCGTGGAAGCAAAAACTACTAAATTTTTAGGGCTATTATGGAATATTAATAAAAAGCGGTGCGTTTCGCATGGCCATCATATTGTAATATTTCAAGTGAAGTAAAATATTTTATAATTGAAACAAGTCTCGATCATAGTCTAAGTCAAGCAAAGTAAGTCACAGTCAAGTCCAAGTCATGCCCCAGTAAAGTGGTGGAGACTTTACTAGAGGTTTCTATGGAGTTATGGGGTCAACACGAAAGGTTACTTTTTTCACGATATTAATTGCAAAGTGCCTATTTGTATACCATTATTCACCAATAATCGTGCACATTTACGAACACTTAATGGATAAAAATCCTCTGGTATACAAGATACACTGGAAATAACACAAGTTTTGGTAAATAATACACTGGAAAATAATAACGTCCATTCTGTTTTTCCATATTCTAAAAATTATTGCCATTCTCATACTGAAAATAAAACGACGTTGATAATTTTAGTCATGTAAGACGGGCTTAGTGTAGTAACTAGTGATTGTTATAACAGAATCGACGCCAATAACGTGGTATACAGATACCACGTTATTGGCGTCGAAGGGAAATTATTGTAACACCAGGGGCATCACAGGATGCCCCTGGTGTTACAGGTATCCATTGGCGACGGTGATCGCTTACCATCAGGCGGCCCGTCTGCTTGTTTGCCACCTATGGCATAAAAAAAAAAGACATAACTTCTTCACGTTCCCGCCAAAACTCCTTCTGCGTCGGCAAAATAATCCCAAAATAACAACGAACATGTCCGACGTGGCGTTCTTGTCGCAGACTCGACAAACCGCCCATTGACATAATATTGTGTATTTATGTGTGTTTTGTCATGTGTGTTGGTCGTTAAAGCTTTTGATTGCCGTCGAAGGCTTTAATTTATAACCAACAAACGCATCGTTTGGCTTTCCTGTACAACATTAATTTTATTATCATCGGGTACGATATCAAGATAATGTATCAATTTATTGTTTACATGAACGTCATTTCCTCATGTAATACACGTAATCAAGTCCTTTGACAGTGAACGATGACGATATGTATTGAATACATTAAGCCCAAGGTCCCATAAGGACCATGTGGCAAGCCAATATCTGCTAAATTACTAACTGTCGATCGCAGACACTGAGCGACCAACTTATCTGTAGAGGTAACTAAATGAACGAACTAACATTTCATATAGAAAATACGATGGTAGCTCTTTTATGATCAACAAATAAAGTTAACCTATCGATAAACAAATAATAATATTCCTTCACATACAAATAAATATAACGAAAGAAAATAATAAGTCGCCGATATAGCTTTCAGAGTTTGCAGCCTGAAGTGGCAATGGGCAGGCCACATCACTTGAAGAACCGATAACTGATCGGGAAGAAAGGTTCTTGAGTGGCGACCACGAACCGGAAGACGAAGCGTATGCAGGCCTCCCACTAGGTGGACCGACGACATTGTGAAAGTCTCGGGCAACTTGTGGGTGCAAGTGGCGAGTTGTCGGTCGGTGTGGCGGTCTAAGGGGGAGGCCTATGTTCAACAGTGAACGTCTTCTGGCTGATAATGTATGTAGAGCGTCATTAATAACCATGCTTACATCAAAATAATGTTGCAGAAACAGTATCAAAGGCTTCATCGCGGTCCAGGTTCAGCCCAAAAACTTAAACAAGGCAAATCTAGCATCATCCGATCACTTGTATCGTATCCGACGCTGCCAAAGCTTGCGTATCCCACTGCTGGTTAACCGGCACATTTGCCATCTGCATCGGCCATTTTCTGTGGGAAATTAAACACTTTTACATTTCACAAGTCAAGAACAACACATTTACAAAATAATTTCACTAATTTACATTTCATTTCAGCATTTACAAAAACAACCGCGCTGCGAGAGTGCGTGATAACTTCCACGTTTTTAGGGGTTAAAGAACCAGGAACGCCACTATTTGATACTTACTATCACAATCAATTATACAGTACGAGGAGTACGTCATCATCATATTATATGAGATATTTGGTTTCAGATATATTATGTCTTTATAATCCGATGTATTAAATGTCATGTGATTCTTAGTAATATTTGAATTTATTTATTTATTTATTTATATATATTAATTAAAACGGTACAAATACATTAATTAATTAAAGGAACAATTATTAAGATTTATGGTTGATTACATTCAAGTCAAAGTTCATTGAAAAACAAAAGAAAGTTTCTGTCAGAGCTAAACAGATTTGATTTTTTGGTAAAATGCTTATTTTATTCGAAAAGTAATAGGTAATATTCTGAAGGACGCGAGTAAAATCGCCGGTTGGAGCAATTGAAATATTTTTCAGCTAACCTCTCAGCGAAAAGTCTAATTTTGTGCACTAACAGATTCATTGGGCACAGTCTCTGCTTTATCTATGTTATTTCATGGTTTGTGCCCAAAAATCGTGATACGTCTACGGACACCAAGAACAGTTTTTTTTCTATATGAAATTCTTGCAATACAGAGGTTGTAGGTGCAATTCAGCTGCATTATTGTTGAAAATTCTTGATTTGATTAATGATTGACAATTTTATACGAATCTTATTACGTACGCAAGATTCGTATTAAATTGTGTAAAACGTAAACGTACACACTTCAAAATTACTGTAAGTGATTCTAAAAGTATTTTTTCTGTTTACCCCTGTGCTTTTATGGAAAGTAATGTTTTTGGGGTGATAAAAGTATATATTGTGTGTTCCTATAGTGCCCCCTTTAACTTAAACGGCTTATCCGATTTTAACGCATGGCGTGTAGTTGGATGGTCACGCTGTTTGGCAAAATTTTCCATTCGGATTTTTGTTTTTCTTTTAATAATAGTACTTGTTATTACATAAATAATACAATGTGTCAAATACTTAACGAAATTTAGATGATCAAGATCCACTTTCAAACCAATTTCACAATAATTATCTAAGGAGTATCGACAAGTATCAAGATTGTTCATCGCAGTACGCATAGTACTTATTATACCATTGGCCTAATCGCGCCTGTCATCTCTGTTGTTGTTGACTCCCTCTTGTCCAGTAAAAACTTAATTTTTGTCCTTCAAATAAAAGGAAGGACAGAAAAACAAATACTTGCTTTGATAGGCACTCAGTTGTTAGGTTTTTTTAACCTTTGACCACAGTTTATTTCGATGTAGACACATATCTTAAAAGCGGTTGACAGCTCGTACCCTTACGAAAATATTACGCCAAATAATTACTAAATACGATAAACACGCCGATCAGCCGCTCAAGCACGATTAATTACCCCCGGAATTTTGGAAGAATTTTGGCTTATTCCCAATGTCCTTACTCTCGTCCTCACCTGTGGAGACGTTCGTAATTTAAAATCCCAACATCCCCACCATTTCCAGTAGCGCACAGCATCTTTACTAGTTACGAACGAACGAACGACGGACGTTAGGAATTTAAATTCCCAACGTCGCTACTGATAAAGTTTGCGGGGCCGTTGAGAATTTAAATCAAGAACGTCCCCTCTAGCTGGATAAGTGAGTGTTATTATATCTTTGTGTTGAGATAACAATATCATCGCCTATGTTATGATAAGGTAATTAGTAACAAATATATATATTTAATTAATAAAGCGAAATTTTCATTCATAATAGCGCGAGGTCCAATCGCAAAACAACAAAAAGTTGCATTTTTCAGCGCTTTGTTCGATGTGGCGATATTACTTAATCAGGTACAAAAAATACTGCAGTTATAAAATAAAACTGAAATTACGTTTAACCGAATAAAAATTCGAAAATCTATCTTAGTTACAAAATAAAGCATCGCAAAATGACCCCCTGAAAAACCCTTCTGAAATCAAATGCTCTGAAGTTTCAGCGGTAACTACTAATTTTCTTTTACAAATTAAATATCTAGTTACAAAATAAAGCATCGCAAAATGACCCCCTGAAAAACCCTTCTGAAATCAAATGCTCTGAAGTTTCAGCGGTAACTACTAATTTTCTTTTACAAATTAAATATCTAGGCTAGTAGGTTTATATGGCGAACCAGGTAGTTTTTTTATTTGATTTGTATATTTCTGATAATCGGCAAAAAAGCAATGAAAAAAACTACAATTTACCGTTTTCTCAGCAAGTATGATATGCGATTTTCAACTTTAAACCTTAAAACTTTGAGCTGACAATACGTTTCAAATCACGATTAGTACTTGCCTTAAACACCCGCGGCTTTGGTACGCAGATGCTGCCGTTTAATGTAGCTGACAGACCTAGCGACCACGGACAGCGACACAAAAATAAGAGGAAACTATAATCCTCTCTCTCTCTTTTGTTACACGGCGGTCAGCGCCAATGAACAGAGAAAGAGAAAGAAATATATATTCCTCTTTTTTTTTTTCGCTGTCCGTGTTTATCAGAGAAAAGGTATGTGTTTAAGACTTTTACGCTAACGTTACTAACGCTGTTCATTTCACTAGAGACCGTCCTTTTCTTTGTTTATTGCTGTTCAAATACATACATACATACTTGTGTATGTGTGTTTGTGGGGTAAAACAGTATTTACAGGTAATTAGAAGGACAGTGTGGATAGGGCATTCGTAAAGCCAACATGAACGTTGCTCAGACGTAAAACAATTTTATGTAGCAATTTGGTTCATAAAAATTGTATTACAGTAATATTTTGGTTTGATTTGCCGCTTATAAAGCAAGTGGCGCTAACCATCACTCAGTCGCATACATTGTTTTAGTAGAAATAAGACCTTTCGGCCTATTACAAGTGCATTGGTGAAGGTTAAGCCGCAACTACTACTTGGGAATGTCCTAAGCACCTAAGTAATTCAATATCACGGTCGTAGGACCAGCAGCTAACGCTTTATATGTATAAAAGGATAGCTTCAGCAATGTTTATATGGTTTTGATTTTGGAATAGGTTAAAATGTCCAAAGTGATGTTCAATAAAGAAAGACGAAGGTCCAGCATCAACTTTGAGAATTTTCGAAGGTTCCATTTCTTAGACAGGTAAGGCAGCTAGCTAACCTGCTTATTCAAAAAAAAAGCTGGTAAAGTTATATATTATAATGACGTGAAACGTGACTTTTGGTGTTGTTTCCGGAACAGAAAACACAATTTTACTAGGGCATGACTTGGACTTGACCGTGACTTACTTTAATTGACTTAGACTATGACTTTCTTTTTGTTATGAAATATTGTGGTCCTCTTGAAATATTACAAATAGCCAACCATTTTTTTTTTTTTTTTAATAATAATTAATAATGACACCTAAGTCGTGAAACTTCAAAACTACCAGACGAGACCAGATGGGCGCAGCGTAGCGCAGCGCTCCTTAGTAAACGCGGTGAGCGTTTTGCGATCCTTAAGCCGCCCAACCGTGCGGATTATGGCAACCAAGTGGGGAGTTTCTTGCTTGAATATTATCGAGAACTAATTGCCTAGATAAACCTAATATAGGTTTTACCGGAGTACTCCATTAGCACCGGTCTTGGTTATCTAATAACTCCTTCCCAACTCCTAAATGTATAAAAAAAATATAAAAAAATATAGGTTTTAATGCAATATACTAAAAACTTATTGCAAATTTGCTGTATTATAAAAAAAAAAAAAAAAAATAGTGGACGCTAAGAGCGGAATAAATAATATTGCACGTTTTTCAGGAGCCGCGAGTCTCGTCGTCGGATCAATCGTCCGCCTTCAGCGCTGTACAGCGCGCTCGGGGAACGCATGCGGACCAGCACACCCGCGGCATTGCAGTGCGCGCTGTTCTGCGGAGGCGCACGTTGTCAGTACGAGTTGCCACGGCAACGCAGCGCTGCTATACAGGGATTGTATTCTGACTGGTAAGTTAGCCTTTTACGTGTGCGTACTCCTAGCGGAAATGTCATTGCACTTCTATTTTTAGTTTATTTGATACTATAGCTTGCCGCGCGGCTTCACTCGCATAAGCTCAGTACAATCTTACACCATCTCACCTCTTTAGGGGTTGGTTTTTCGAAAAATCTTGAGACATGGCTGAGACATCTTTATTTTTTATGATTTTAACTAAAGCGCGAGAAAATCGCTGCTTTTTCTTGCGGTTTTTTGATTGGCCCCATAATAAAAGTTGTTAATTTTCATGAATGCAATGATATCATCAACACCGAACGGTGAAAATCGCGAATTTCTATACAGAGTGTTCACTCTGTATAGATATTAGCGATTAGCGAAGTTAAAGTCGCGAATTTCTATACAGAGTGTACATTCTGTATAGAAATTCGCGATTTCGTGGATTGAGCGCGACATTTAGAGTTCGATATCTTGTCCATAAAAATATTAAAATCATGAAAATACCAACCTTCAAGTTATGGAAACCATAAAAAAGCCTCGCAACGACTTACGTAATGAAGTGGGACCATTAATAAATTAAGTCACCCCTGATGCACGCCATAATATACAGGATGGACGCCTACTTTGTGTCGAGGCAACTCTGTTATATATTACAGGAACACGCAATAAAACCGTGTTTTTACCCGACTGCCCAAGAAGGCGGGTTATTTTTTTGGGGTGTATGTAAGTATGTTTGTGCGTTCCTATACCCTTGTTGCCTAAACGGCTTGACCGATTTTGACGAGTGTGGTGTCGTTTGATTCCTCTTTACGACCGGAGTGATAAAGGCTACATTTTGCAGTCGGGTATTTTTTTTTCTCGTTAAGTGATCGTGTAAATAATGAAGTATCCCTGCAAAACATAAATGGGAACATGGCACCTTTGCATCGGGTATAATCAGGGGCGGTTGGTGTATTCCCGTTGTCCCCATTGATTGTTTTTTTATTTGGATTTGACGTCTAAATATAATAACTGCACTAGTGTTATCTAATAGACGTCTTGTGCCTTGCAGGAATCAACGACGTCCTCCATTTGCTTCTCAATTAGCATTGTGGCTCAGTGGTTGCATTTCCACCTTCTGAGCTGTAGGTTGTGGGTTCAATTCCCACCCAGGACAAACATTTGTGTGGTGAACTTGGATGTTTGTTCTTTGTCTGGGTTTTTCTATGTACGCTATGTATGCATTTACAAAAAAAAAAGAAGTGTTTATGTATTCTATCAGTTATCTAGTTCCCATAGTACAAGCTTGCTTAGTTTGGGGCTAGATGGCGCTGTGTGTGAAAAACGTCCACCTTTATTTATTTTTATGCTTTTATTGCCTCAAAATTATGCGACTCTGGATGTTGTCATTATTTGTATATAATGATAAGAAAAATCAAAAATCTGTCAAGCTCTGTCGGATCTAATAGCACTTGATCCAAAACGCATTTCGTCCAACCCACAGTTGGTTAACACGCATTTCGTCAAATACCCAGATCAACCAATATTCATGGATAATGTGCAGTACCACATAAAAATACAAATTCATTCCAATCTTTTAAACTACATATCAAATTCTTATATTTCCGATATATTATAGTGAAATATCTAGTTAATTGTTCTTATCTCATACCAATGCAACCTCTTTTTAGTTCATGTTCTCCTGGTACTTGGGGATTGTCCAAAGGGATTTCTGGAGTAAGCCAAAAATACGATCTAATAATTATTATACCCAACAGGCTAGAAAAATAAAATATGAAACATTTAAAATAGCGTTCAAATTTGATTTTATTTAAGAATCTGTGCAGTTGCTACGAGCCTTTTTAGGTAGGTACTGGAGAAGGAGAATAATATGAAGAGTTATTTTGTATATGTTTTTTTATTAACGTGGAAAAAAAGTTAGTTATTTTTTTTTGTAAGGGAAAACAATATGAAAGGTGAACTAGTTTTTCTTATTATGAGAAATGAATAAAACGAATTTTGAAATCCCTTGTAACGATATACCACTCTACTGGGTTCGTCTAAAATATTTTTTCATCCTCGCTGTTTATTATTTAAAAAAAAAAATAGTAAAGTAGTAGTAGTAAAGTTAAAAAGTTTATTAAACAACATTTTAATAAATTTACCGTTGTCCCTTTTGTTTCAATATTTGCTCTTGTTGGTATAATTATATAACCTGCGGATCTACTTAACTGCAATAAAAAGACCGCGACATACAGACGAACACGGAAAAACTATGAAAAACGATTCCTAGTTTGCTAGTGAACCCTAAGGGTGTCTACACACGGCCCGACCCGACATCGCTTGAAAGAGATGGCTATATATAAGTTTCAGGGGAAGCGAAAGGGAGAACCTTAATAGTTTGTTTCTTTTGCTCCCGTGAAATTCAAATCTAGCTGTGCCTTTCACACGATGTCAGGTCGGGCCATGTGTAGACACCCTAAGAATTAAAATGTCATCGCGTGACTTTTGCCAGGTTTCATAGTCGTAGTTGCCACTAAGTTGCCACTTTATGCAAAATTTTATTAAAACTTTTATTATTCTCTCACTAAGTGCAGTCATCATAATGCACTTAGACAATATAAGGGTACTTACAACAGGCTAAACGCTCTTGTTTTTATTAGCGAAGCTAAATTGGACACCATGCAGGACAAAAACACGTATTTTTGTGAAAAGCCGTACCATATTCACGTTTTTTTTTAAATTTTTTTTTTTTTTACTCGGTTACGATACGAGCAAGCCGCTCACCAGATGTTAAGCGTCACGCTTGCCCATAACAGTTCAGTGCCACCCAGAATTTTGAACTTCAACAGTTCAAAACTATGCGCGGTAATGCACTGCGCTCGTCACCCTGAGATGTTAGATGTATCTCTGTATGCCCAGTAATTACGCTGGAAGCATTGCCCTTCAATCCGGAACACAGTAATGCTTGCACACTACTGCTTGGCGGTTGAATAACTGGCAAAGGTGTGGTACTTCCCCAGGCGGACTCTGCAAGAGAGCCCTACCACTACTAAAATAAACAAACCATCTAAAATAAGATAGCTCTATACACTTCCGCGTGCAGATAAAACGATGTGGAGTTTACGCGCTAGTTAATCCTAAACCTAACTAATATTATACATGCCAAAGTAACTGTTTTGGAGTTATAATGCTGCACAGAATATGTAATATACGACATATTTTTAAGTAAGTTTACTTATTACTTGTTCCCGTGTAGTTGCGTATCTGTGTCTTGGTTGGTTGTAATAATAGAAATGGTCTTTTTGGATGAATAAATAAATATTTGATATTTGATTTGACTGTCTCTCTGTCTGTGTGTTTGTCGCGTTTTCACGGCTCAACGGATCGAACTGAATTTTTGCTAATACACAGGTTTATAAGGAAAGGGTGTGCTAAGCCGAAAAAGGCTCATAATACTCATCATCATGAACAACATTTACTATGAGATCAACCCTGAAATAAACAAAAATACAGCTGTTCCATAGAAAAATGTCAATGACACTCGACAGAATGTATGGAACAGCTGTTTTATTTCTCTTTATTTCTGGGTTGGTCCCATAGTCAAAGTGGTTCACAATCTTGAGTACTATGAGCCCCTATTGGCTTAGCATCATACCCTATCCTAACAAACCTGAGACGGACATAGACTTTTTTTTGCATGTCCACGTGAACCAAGTCGCTGGTAACAGCTATTAATTAATAAATAACTGAATACGCGAAGAAGTTATGATTACCGTTAATTAACCGTTAGTTAAGTTATTAAGTTAAGTTACCTTATACGAGTATAGTAAATTTAATATTATAGACTAGATTTTCGGAGTCTGTAATTTTTTTTCTGTTTTGGAAATAAAGAATTCTTCAGTGATTTCAATAGAGTAAGTTTTCTCATCTGCAGGGCTAGCATGCGCACCGTCACAAAATCTTTTTGTTATGCAAGAACAGGACACGGCTACGATTATGTATGTTTGTCTCATTTTTCACGACATGAAGAGTAGAGAAGATTTTGTCGCGGTGCGCATGCTAGCCCTGCTGATTCATGTAATGTTCCGATTTAGCACACTCGACAGAACCGAAACAGAGACTATAATGTAGACGGTACCTACATTATAATCATGATGTTGTGTAATAGAGGGTAGGTCGCGGCGGCGGCCGACGACCTGCCATTCCGAATAAGGGTGTCTACACATGGCCTGACCTGACATCGTGTGATAGAGATGGCTATATATAAGTTTCTGGGGGAGCGAAAGGGAGAAGCTATAACCTTAATAGTTTGTTTCTTTTGCTCCCGTGAAATTCAAATCTAGCTGTCCTTTTCACACGGTGTCAGGTCAGGCCATGTAGGGAGGCCTTAAACCTGTGCTAACGATACCATTTCTTTTACTTATGATCGCACCCTGGCCCGGTATTCCCCAGAAACCATAACAAAATTATCTAAAAAAAAAAAATGATCTTTTTCTGTACAAGGTGTTGCTGAAAGGTGTGGCAATATTGAAAGGAAGATTGATATTGGAAGGATTGATGTACTCATCATAATGATGGAACCAAACATGAGACCGCGAAAAAAATGTACTGTTCCATAAATTTTGACGAGTCATTGTCATTGTCATTTTTCTATGGACTAAGATTTTTTTATTTTCGCTAACTCTTAAACCACGCGGATTTTGTTGCGGTTTTCACCATCAGTTACATATTTTCTGCACAGAAGGTTTATAATTATTATTTTTTCTAAATTACACCCGTGCGAATCCGAATCGGATCGCTAATATAAAATAAAGTCCGTTACCATGTCTGTCTGTTTGTATAGCCGCTAACTCCTCCTAAACCACTCGAATGACTTTGATAAGGTTTTCACCATCAGTTAGATATTTTTTAACGGAAGATTTATACATACTATTTTTCTAAATTACACCCGTGCAGGGACCCTATTCCTGTGCGCTCGAGATTATCTCGGTGACTGTCTCTCTAATTTAAAATTGAATGGGAGTGAGTGAGAGAGAGATAAAAATGTCATTTCTCCGAATAGAGGCCCAGGGCGGGTCGCTAGTGGAATATAATTCGCTTCCGCCATACGTCTGTCCCTGGCTATATTTAGTAACCCATGTCAACCCCGCTTTAGCATAATTATAATTCTCGGAATATGTTACAGTGCTTATAAGTTTTCATATGCAAACGAGTAATAAAATAAATACAAATTATGCAAAAAATGTGTCATTGTCAAAAACCTTTAACGAATGCTAAATTAATAGGCCGCAATAAAACTATAACAATGAAATATGACTCTTATTTCTGTAGTAATTGCCCCAAAAAGCAAATCAACACCAAAAAGCAGATAAACATTTATAACAAAAACTAGTCAAAAAAGTTTTAAAAAATGAGCATAGGAAAAATTGGCTAAGTACAAGTGGTGCCACGGCATTGCTCAACGTCAATTCAAGGAACTAATTAGCTAAGTATGCAGATGTTTCCATAATTATAGTCAAAGTTGTTTAATAATAATTTCCATGGATGGTGTGTATTGTTGCGATGATAGCTCAGTGGTTAGAGCGTTCAGATCGCACGCTTGAGCTACCGGAGAAGGAAAACATCGTAAGGAAACCATAGCGTGGTGGTGGTACTTTCCCTTTAGTAACAGTAGTTCGTTCTAGTACTCGGCTAGCTAGCTACCTCAAGTTTAAAATTTGTCGCCAAGCACCTACGGTATGTGTTCCGGTAGCTTCCATTTCAGGCAAGGTGTGTACCATCTTAGCCCACACGCTCACCTAAGACCCATTTCTTTAGATTTAATGGGTCCTTTTCCTATGACTATAGACGTAGGACTCAACATATTCGCGTTATTACTTGTTGTTTTTCTAAATATTGTTTGATTTTCTCTATTAAGCGTGCAATTACTTCCAATATAACACAACTTCCATACCCATGTTTTTCTTACTCATGGCTCTATTAAGCGTGCAATTACTTCCAATATAACACAACTACCATACCCATGTTTTTCTTACTCATGGCTCTATTAAGCGTGCAATTACTTCCAATATAACACAACTTCCATACCCATGTTTTTCTTACTCATGGCTCTATTAAGCGTGCAATTACTTCCAATATAACACAACTTCCATACCCATGTTTTTCTTACTCATGGCTCTATTAAGCGTGCAATTACTTCCAATATAACACAACTTCCATACCCATGTTTTTCTTACTCATGGCTCTATTAAGCGTGCAATTACTTCCAATATAACACAACTTCCATAGCCATGTTTTTCTTACTCATGGCTCTATTAAGCGTGCAATTACTTCCAATATAACACAACTTCCATACCCATGTTTTTCTTACTCATGGTGTCCCACAAACAATTATAATGGATAAAGGTTCTCAGTTCCATTCTAATGAGTTTCAAAGCCTTTTGAATAAGTATAAAAGTCCTAACATCAGATGACGTCTGCGTCAACCGTAAAAAAAGAACAGCGCTACAATAAGCTGCCTGCTTAGTACCACACCGTTGTGGTAACCCAGATACGGCTAAATACATACACTAATTTATAAATAATCCACAGGGTGACGGACGATATCCTGGCGATGGCGCGCCCGAGCACCGCCAACATCGCAGCCAGAAACATCATTCAGCAATTCCACAGGTCTGGACTGTCTACGACTAGGAGTTATATTTCCAGCGTAATTATTTTATTAAAGACTAGCTGTTACCCGCGACTTCTTTCTCGTGGACCAATAAAAAATAAGTAGCCTATGTTCTTACCCTTAAGCTATATCTATTTCGCCACTTGTGACACTAGCTTAAAAGATAGTTCTGAACGTTTATTATTATTTTGGTGTACACAATAAAGAGTTTCTATCCATCTATCTATCTATGCAAAAAATCAGGTTGATCCGTTCAGCCGTGATAACGTGACAGACACCCAGAAAAAGAGACAGATAGACAGATAGACAGTTAGACAGATAGACAGACAGACAGACAGATAGACAGATAGACAGATAGACAGATAGACAGATAGACAGATAGACAGATAGATAGACAGATAGACAGATAGACAGATATACAGATAGACAGATAGACAGACAGACAGACAGACAGACAGATAGACAGATAGACAGATAGACAGATAGATAGATAGACAGAGACAGTGTTACTTTGGCATCATACTAATATTATAAATGTGAAAGTTTGTTTAAGTATGTAAGTGTGTTTGTTCCCGTTCAACTCTGCAACGGCTGGACGGATTCGAATAGAACTTTGTTTTTTGACGATATTCAAAATAGTCAAAAAATATGTCATCGCGGGCAGGTCACGAGTTTTAGGTATGACAAGGTCACTCAAAAATAATGTTTTAGTTGGGGTGTCCGGTCGGTGATCAACCTGCAGACCCCGGGGGAGCACGCCAGCTGCGGCCCGCCGCTCACCGCCTCGGGCTTCACATATGACCCTAACATATTCATGGCGAATGATAGTAAGTACGTGCTAAATATACCATGACATCCTGTGCGCTCGAGATTATCTCGATCACTGTCTCTCTAATTTAGAATTTAAGGAGAGTGAGAGTGACCGAGATAATATCGAGCGCACACGAATAGGGTCCCTGGTATAAACCTGGTTGTTCGGCTACATGACGGACATCTTCTAGGAAAAGCAAAAAAATTAAAATACATTTTTTTCGCCAAAAAAACAAAATATACTACATATTAATCTATACATATATAAAATAATTCTATGTTCTAGGACGCACAGACCAAACCGCTTACGATAGAGACGTGAAATTTGGTCCCAGTACTCTTCAAATGGTCTATCTAGGTGAAAAATAAGAACGGATTTTTCGAAATTCTACTTCTAATGGACTCAAAAATGTTTGTATCGAAATAAAATATTTTTTTCATGCTAAGCCATAAAAAATAAAAAAAATAAGAAAAGCTTGCCAACCTTTCGAAAATCAACCCCTGGCGTGAAACGGGGTGTTTTATTTACTCGCCTAGGCGAGCGAAGCCGTGCGGGCAAGCTTAAATTAAATTACTGAGACAGCATTGGCAACGGTATTCTAAAGATAACAAACTGTCTATTTTTTCTTTACGTCTCAGTAATTTTTATATTAAACGTTGAAAATTAAAAAATTAAGAAAAGCACGCCAACTTTTCGAAAATCACCCCCTGACGTGAAATGGGGTGTTTTATTTACTCGCCTAGGCGAGCAAAGCCGTGCGGGCAAGCTTAAATTAAATTACTGAGACAGAGCATTGGCAACGGTATTCTAAAGATAACAAACTGTCTATTTTTTTCTTTACGTCTCAGTAATTTTTATATTAAACGTTGAAAAAGTGCGAACGAGATAGCCGATTTAGGGATGCGAAATTCGTCGTAATTTTAATTATGATATTTCAGTCTACTACTACAATTTCGCGTGGCCTGACTACGGAGAGGCGACCCTCAGTGCCTTGTTGGATATGGCCAAGGTGCTCACGTTCGCATTGCAGGAAGGAAGGGTCGCCATACACTGTCACGCAGGTAAATGCACTTTTAACAAATATAACTATTCATAGCAAAACAAATAAAACCGGCTGCAAGATGTAGGTATACTGTAACACTCTGGACATAAAGGGGAATCCAACGACACCTCACTCGTCAAAATCGGTTAAGCTTACAAGATGTACTGATAGATATACCTCTGGCTTTTCGGTGAAGGAAATATCGTGAGGAATAATGCATATTTCCGGAGATGAAATTCTATGGCGTATGTGATTCCGCCAACACGCTCTGGGTCAGCGTGGTGGATTTAGCGATCAGTCGTAAAGTACACTCACGGTTACCTATCGGGAAACTAGCCCAGGCAAAGTCTTACCTTGGCCTAACTTTGGTGGTCTGTTATAACCAGTGCCAGACCAATCGAACTATCATAATTGTGTGCTACTGTAGGTCATCATTATCATCGTCACTATTATCAGCCTTTCATATTGTATCCAACCCTGGATGTAGTGAAGCAGGCCTTCTTCGGCTCATATATTCCTCCCTCCCCTCACTATATGTACATGTATCTACTTTAATTTAGGTTTCAATTCCCGGTCGAGCAGATGTTTGAATGATGAATTAAAATTTCTGCTCTAGGTATGGGTGTTGAACTTGTCTGTGTCTTTGTGTCTCCCGTAGCATCCCCGATATTCCTAGGTATGAGTCATCATCATCAGCCAGAAGACGTCCGCAAAAGGCCTTCCCTTAGAGCCCCACAGTTAACGACAATATCGTCGTGGTGTGGCTTTGTGTGACTGTCTACCATAATCCCCGCGCTTGGCAGACGGCTTGGGGATCGCAGAACGCTCACCGTTTATTAAGAGCACGCAGGTGCTCGTCCTTGGGTCGTTCATCGCATTTTTAGGGCAAACTTTTCAGTCTTAATTAGAGATGTGTATGAAGCGTTATTTTATACGCAGGTCTGGGCCGGACCGGCGTCCTTATCGCGTGCTACCTGGTGTACTCCCTGCGCGTCCGTGCCAACGCTGCCATCCAGCTGGTCCGCAAGAAGCGGCCGCGCTCCGTGCAGACCTCCGGCCAGATCTTGTGCGTGCAGCAGTTCGAACACTACCTACTGCCGCAGACGGTCGTTTTTAGTTCCAAGTAAGGATTGCATAAAGAGTTTTTCAATAGGCCTCTGGAGGTCTTTGAAATGTGTGGAGTAATAGAAACAAAAAAAAAATATACTTGGGAGTTTTTCTCGCCGATTAGCACTAATTGGAAAGTAGCCAATCAACACTTAATATTGAAATTATCACAAAGGTTCAAGAAATAAATTATTACTGCCTGCACAAAGACGTCCTGACTAACTACGCACGTTATCCTGAGGAATCAGTGAGTTTAGTGCCATGATCTTCTTGGCGTAGTTGGTAGTTTGCCTGCCTTATCAGCAGGAAGCTCTGGGTTCGATTCCCGATCGGTACATACTTGATACATTTAAATATTTGATTTGGATTCTATGGCTCTAGGTCTGGGTGAAAATTGTCAGTGTCTTTGAGTGTGTTCCATGGTATCCCCGACACAACAAATCCTAGCGATGAGTTTGAAGCGTACACGAAACTTGTAGTGACATGCTATGATAGCGCTACAAACAGAAGAAAAAACTGAACAAACTAAAGAATATCACAGTAAACCAATTCTCGTAATTTCTAGGGAAACCCTAAACCTGTGCAAAGACAACAGAACTGCTGAGTTCACGCTGCGGCAATCGCTGTACAGGCAGAGGGCGACGCTCCACGGGCTCGAGGAAAGGACCTTCAGACTACTGCCGAAGGTAATCCTCGTAAGGTCATCCTAGAGATCTACAGCCACCTAGAAAACCTCAGCGGACATCGGCTAGAGCTGCACGACTGCCCAAATCACGACTGTCCAAATTAGGAGTACTATGTTTTAGGGATTATTTATGAATGTGATTATGAACGCCTGGACCGATTTTGATGCGAGCCGTATCGTCACTACTTGTTCTGATTCGTTGTCGTCGAGATTGGTTCAGTAAAATAGAAACATCAGTTCAATTTGATTTGATTGATTGAATCGGCGCTTTGCTTCTACACCGCCCTGCTGCGTTTCTTGCAATGGAAAACATGGCATTTGGTTCATCATAATGATCAGCCAGAAAAGTAATCCTGCTGAATAAAGCCTTCCCCATTCATAATCACTGCGCTTGGCAGGTGGCTCGAGCATGACCTTCCTCCGGAGGTCCATCGTGGTTTTGGGACATATTCCCTGGTCCTAGGTATGAGGGTAGCTACCTCCCTCCACGTGCTTTTCGGTTACAGATAGTGTACTGCCTGTGTGAGAGGCTGCTCAAGCTGTGTGGTTGCCAGCACAGCGCTGGAATAGACTTCCGAGTGAGGAGTCGCGCTTTCTACAAGTCCTTCATGGTGTACAAGCTGCGGACGAGCAAGCCACCAGATCCGACCACGCCGGAGGAGGTCAGAGGTAATGGGATAAACTAAAAGCAGAAATTTTTTTGTTATGCAATTAAATGACGCGTCTAGCAAGTCGCTCGCCTGATGGCAAGCGTCACGCTTGCCGATAACAACTCAGTGGCACCATCTTTAAACTTCAACAGTTCAAAATTCTGTGCGGCAATGCACTGCGCTCGTCACCCTGATATATAGACGTTGAATCTCTTTATGCCCTATAATTTCGTCGGAAATAATATATTAACCTTCATATCGGAACACATACTGCTTGGCGGTTGAATTACTGGCAAAGGTGTGGTACTATCCCCAGACGGACTCTGCATTCAAGCTCTACCACTAAAAAAGAGCTATTTCACTACAAAGGAGCCCTTACATTACAAAAGTGCCTAACCACTACAAGATAGCCCAATATCACTACAAAAAAGCCGTGCCAATACAAAAGAGCCCTACTACTACAAAAGAGCCCTACCACTACAAAAGAACCCTACCACTACAAAAGAGCCCTACCACAACAAAAGAGCCTTACCAATACAAAAGAGCCCTACCGCTACAAAAGAGCCCTACCACAAAAAAGAGGGTTACCAATACAAAAGAGCCCTACCACTACAAAAGAGCCCTACCACAACAAAAGAGCCTTACCAATACAAAAGAGCCCTACCACAACAAAAGAGCCCTACCAATACAAAAGAGCCCTACCACAACAAAAGAGCCTTACCAATACAAAAGAGCCCTACCACAACAAAAGAGCCTTACCAATACAAAAGAGCCCTACCACAACAAAAGAGCCCTACCAATACAAAAGAGCCCTACCACAACAAAAGAGCCTTACCACTACAAAAGAGCCCTACCACAACAAAAGAGCCTTACCAATACAAAAGAGCCCTACCACAACAAAAGAGCCCTACCAATACAAAAGAGCCCTACCACAACAAAAGAGCCTTACCAATACAAAAGAGCCCTACCGCTACAAAAGAGCCCTACCACTACAAAAGAGCCCTACCACTACAAAAGAGCCCTACCACTACAAAAGTGCCCTACCACAACAAAAGAGCCCTACCAATACAAAAGAGCCCTACCACTACAAAAGAGCCCTACCAGTACAAAAGGGCCCTACCACTACAAAAGAGCTTTACCACTACTACTGCGCCACTATTTGACCATTTTGCTGCATATGCTATGGATTCAAGATGGTCGGGCTTTTTTTATGCAGAGCTTAAACCGCGTGTAGTTCGAAGTTGGTAGCGTAGGTCTCAGAATGATCCACGAATACAAAAAAAAAAAAAAAAAAAAACCAACGTTGAAAATATATGTTGGCTTCGGATCTCTGAACTAACTCTGTATTTCAGAGATTCGTGCTGTTATGATGACCAGAAATAAATGTGACAATGAATATAAATAAAATAAAATTAAAATAAAATTTTGAAAGCTTCTTGCGTAGTGTAGTGATTAATGAATGGGTGTGAGAATGTATGTGTTTATGTATCATCTCTGCGATACGCTTATAAGTCTTGAAATGCCCGTATTTCCGTACTCCAGAGCAAATAGTAACAACGCTTCCCATGGTGGAGTGGCGCGATCCCGTTGAAGAGGACATAGAACGCAACCTGGAGTCGGTCAGCAGGATCACCGGCGCGCCCAGCAACGGGAACGGGAGCGTACCCGCCTTGACTATTTATGAGGTACAGTCGAATTTTTATTTAGAGGAACTGAACCAATGACGAAAGAAACATGAGGACCTGTTACAAGTCACGTCATTTCCGGCACTTTGAATACACAATATTGGGTTAACTCCACCCCTTTCACTAGTGTTTTCCTAGCACTTCAATAACATTTGAAAGTTCTAGACAGCTAACGTACTAGCTTGGCTGGCATACAAAACAAACAAACAATACTTTGTGGCCCATCCGCTATAGTAGATAATCCTTGAAGTAGACTGACAGATCGAAATGTCACTTGTCAAAATAATGCTGCCTACTTTCAAATTGTAGTAGTGTTCGAGTTCAGATGTTATCGTTTTTAAGAACGGAACTATAAGGTTCAATAAGGAAAGAGTACGCTAAGCCGAAAAGGGCGTATAGTACTGATCGTTACGAAGAGCTTTTACTATGAGACCAACCCTGAAATCGAGAAAAAAAAACAGCTGTTTCATAGAAAAATGTCAATGACCGTTGACAAAAAGTATCGGACGGCTGATTTTTTCTCTCGATTTCAGGGTTGGTCCCATAGTAAAAGTTGTTCACTACCGGCATATTATCGGCCCCTTTCGGCTTAGCATATACTCAGCACTAGATTTCGCGATCCGAACACTCATTCTGTTCGAATTAACTGTACTGCAATCCGTACACCTTGTTGTTACACTATGTTCAACGAAACGCGAATTAATTCATGAATGAATTTCGAAGCGAAGTTTAGTTCTAAGCTTCTCTAACTAACCAGCATTTGAACAAATAGTTTCCGTAAATGTTCTTGTCTATCGCTAGAATTATTTATGTCAATGGGCCCAGTGGTATTCTCAAATCAATCGGAAAGGTTTCCGTTGGGATCCACTCCACATTATCCGTACCCACAGATAAATCCGTACCCGTCGTCTACATTCAGGATGACAGAGACGGAGTATGTGGATCCGAACGGATACCTTTCCGATTGATTTGTGAATACCACTAGATTACGTTCAAGATTTCGCACTCAGGACGTACGAAACGTACCAGCATCGTTCCTTACTTATAAAACATTAACCTTACTATAAGTACTCACGGGATATTTACCATCGGTTTGTCTGCTCCTAAATTTTGTAACTTTTTTATCATCCACCCGCATCTTCAGTCTACCCGTGAACATGGCGCATGCAACTGTGCCGAAATATCGGGAACTCAACAAAAACAATAACCGTGGTAAATATCCCGTGAGTACTAATAGTAATGTTGTAAACCACCACGAAAGTCTAAAACAGTGTTTAAACATTAACCTTATTGTTTCATTGCGAGGCTAGACGTAACTTTGACTTTTTGTACCTTGAATGTAAACCTGTAGTTATAGGGACATTTAAAATTTGTGTTTGCCGCGCAGCCGAAGCGCATTGTGTTGTGTGACTTGGCCATAAATAACAATAGTCTGTGCAAAAAGAGAACCGTTGTGGCATAACAGTGAACTAACATTTATACGTATTTTTATATGATTACTAGTCGTTACCCGATACTTCGTTCGCGTAGACATAAGAAAGTATCCTATGTCCGTCCTTGTGATATACAGCCTCCTACTTACACACAAACTTTCGCATTTATAGTAATGTGTATTAGTGTGATGTTCTGCGCTACTAGGTACCGGCACATAATAGGCTTATTTGTTTTGTGGTACTGGCAAGTAGCTTACTTGCGACTTTTATTTGGAGATGATGAAAAATGTCTTATGTATTTTAGATAAGTGTGTTTGTTGGTTTGTTTGTTTCTCTTTCATGCATTCGGCAGCTTGGCTAGGTACTGGGATAGTTCACAACTAGGGTTGTTTGTGTATGTGTACGTTGACGTGAGCGACGATGAGGATTTCCTGTGTCGTAAACGACAAACACACTCAAAGACAAGGACAACTAAGACCCAAACCCTGATAATTAAATTCATCATTCAAACATCTGCCCTGTCGGGAATCGAGCCCGGGACATTTAGATCATAAGCCAGACGTTCTACCATTGGGCCAAACAGGTCGTAAGTGTTGAAGTCCCGCACTTCCAAGGATTCTACGATATCCGTTTCAGGCGTTCGCAGCGGATCACAAGAGACTTCCAGAACAAACTCAGAAGGATTTCAAGAACCTGCGAATCGAGATCAACCAGCAAAGGGAGGGGTTCTCCAAAATAGATGAGGAGGTGACAAAATCAAGTTAACTGATATTATTTTGCCGTCGCGCGGTGAGAATTTGTCTCCTAAATGTGGACCATCCTTTTACCCGACTGCCCAAGATGGAGGGTAATGTTATAGGAGTGTACGTATTAAGTATTTGAGTATTTTTGTGTGTTCCTCTAAGACGTCCTTTAGCCTAAACGGCTTGACAGATTTTGATAAGCGAAGTTTCGTTTGATTCTTCTTTACGTCCGGAGTTATAAGCTACATTTAGTACATAAATACATACATAAATATGTATTAAATTATATAAATATAGACGAGCTCCTTCCTGAGCACTGGCCGCCTTCTCTTTAAAAGGATTTTATATTGTTTTATTTTTATATTTGAATAAATATTGTTTCGTTTATTGTTTTTGCTATGTCAGTATACTTTTACAAATGGAAACAGCGCCTATTATTTCTGTGTACCATAATTGACCGAGCGAAGCGAAGGTCTCAGAGTTTTCTGGGACAAATCGGCATTTGTATGTATGTTTGTATATTTGTGTGTATATTTGTCCGATGATAACTTGCGAACCGTTGATCCGATATTCATGAAATTTTGTAGGCAAGTAGTTAATTTCAATAGAATTTTTAAGTTCGAATATGAGCTGAATCGGTCCAGGGGTTGTGAAGATATAGGGATTATATATTAGCCGTGGTAGCTCCGTGGGAACACGCTCGCCTCACATTTGTGGGCTCGCGGGTTCGAACCCGGGCGGGACCAATGAGTTCTTTGGAACTGACATAAAGATATACCACTGGCTTTTCGGTGAAGGAAAACATCGTGAGTAAGCCTGCATATTTCTGGAGAAGAAATTCGATGGCGTGTGTGAATCGGCCAACACGCACTGGGCCAGCTTGGTGGATATGGCGTAATCACCCTTCGAGGGTAGGCTGATATCTCAGCAGTGGGATGCTTAAAAGGCTGAAGCAGAGAGAGATACATACATAAAAGCTTGTAAAAAAGGTACTTGATTTTTACAGGAAGACCCAGTGATCCTCGCCGGTCTCCTGTTCGAGTGGCTAGAAGGGCTGAAGCAGCCGGTGCTCGACCGAGAAGACCTCTCTATTATAGTGGCGAGGGCCTACAATGTTGAATCTTGTCTACTCGCTTTAGAAATGGTGAGTATATACACATCACCTTCATTACACAGACACAACCCTAGTTGCCAACTATCCTAGTACCTAACCAAGCTGAGAGTTTTGGCGGGAAAGTGAAGAAATCATGTCGCGTCATTTTATTATTTTCCAAATCTTGTGTTATTTCGAGTGTTAATGTGTAAAAAAGTGATTTTTTACCCGTTAAGTATTCGTGAACATGCACGAGTGTTGGTGAATGGTAAAATGTCGTGAAACGTGAATTTTCGTGTTTTTTCCAAAACTCCATAGAATGCTCTAGTAAAGTTTCACCACTTTTCTGGGGCATGACTTGGACTTGACCGTGACTTGCTTTGTTCACCTTTAACTGTGACTAAGACTTATTTGACAATATTCAACAAAACTTGAAAATATATGAGTATACTTGACACTGGCAAATGCATAAGACGTGCGACGCCATAATCCTCTTAGGAGGAAAGAGAAAAAAAAAACCAAGCTGCTGAATGATGTTCCTGCATGAAAGAGAAACAAACAAGCCAACAAACACGCTTATTTGACTAGCCTTGTGGCTCAGTGGGAGGATTTCTCCCTTCTGAGCAGTAAGTTGTGGGTTCCATTCCAACCCAGAACAAACATTATTGTGATGAACGTGGATGTTTGTTCTTTGCCTGGGTGCTTCTATGTATTCTAAGTATGTATTTACAAAAAAATAAAGTATTAATGTATTCTATCAGTTATTTGTCTATTTGTCTATTTTGTCCATAGTACAAGTATAAGTTTGGGGCAAGATGGCGCTGTGTGTGAAAAACTTGAAAAACCAATTTTTATTTATTTATTCAAAATACTTAGGACCATTTTCATCATCTCTAAGTAAATGTCGTCAGTAAGCTACTCGCCGGTACCTCTAGTAGATACAATATTTTCAAAATTTTCAAAAAAAAAAAAAAACAATGTTTGCCAGTGGCGGATTTATCTAAACATTTTTCAAGTACCATAAGCTGTTAAAATTTTGCCGCCCTTTACTGTCAGTAACAAAAATACTGCAAAATAGTTGGCTTGCACCGCCCCTTCAGTCCAATTCCAGCGTAATTACTGGGCATAAAGATAATTAACATTTAATATCTCAGGGTAACGAGCGCTGTGCAATGCCGCGCATGGTTATGAACTGTTGAAGTTCTAAATTCTAGTTGGCACTGAACTGGGCAAGCGTAACGCCGACTTGGTCGTCTCGTCACCATGTACAATTAAAAAAAAACTGCTGCCCTAGGCACAAGCCTATTCAGCCTGCTGTTAACTCTTTAACTATTTTTTGGATATTTACAGGAAGACATCATGCTGCTCGAATATCTCCTACGCTTCGTGACGCGGCTCCGCCCGCTCGCAGCGAACAAGAAGGTCGACATCCTGAAGCGGCTCATCGCTTCTCTAACCCACCAGTCCGTTAGTATTAACGGAAAATGTCTTCCCAACAGAGACTTCCCCAAGCTAAGAGAGGGAACTTGCAGTCAAGTCGTCAATTTCTTGCTGAGAATGATTGTGGAGTTGCAGAAGGATATGGTGAAGCCCGGTCGAGATGATGCGGATGTGGTGATACCACCTTGTCGGAGACTAAGAATTAAAGCTTGGAAATGATTTCGTTTGTCTTATTTTTTATATCTTTTCGTTTGACCTTTATTTTCTTTCACAATAAAATTATTGCACTTAGTATAGCCAGTAAAGAAAGATATATATCATTAAAAAAAAAAGTTATATTTTACGTAATATCCTTCTGTGATGCCATTAGTGTTTTTGAACTGTTCCCCATCTTCCTATAGAAAACTGAAGTAAACCACACTTATATCCGGATTCCATTGTAGCTTTCATATGGGAAAGTAAGTAAATAATAAGGATTTTTCATTTCATAGTTTACAGTATAAAAAACTTAGGAAGTGTGCATCATGATTCATCAACAAAAAAAAATTGCACAACCATTTTCAATGTTACCTGCTGAGCCTATATATTTCCCTCGCTGACGAAAATACAAAAACTTGTGAAGTTAACTAAGTGGCGCAGTAATGTGGTTAGCCAACTCACCGCTAGATGGAGCTGTTCTTCTTCTGGTTATGCTACTCGCCGATAGATGACAAGCTACGTATTAATCGACTAAAAAAGGGATGTTTATTTTATTTTTACCATAGTTCGTTGGAAAAGTCGATTCAAGTTTATATCGGTAAAATAATCGAGTTTTACTAGTAATTCGGGCCGCGCGGCGTACCCTATAATCTATAATCTCAGAACACGGACCGATTTGGCTCATATCCAGCCATAAAGAATATTTAAATTTCTTCGTGAAGATAGGATCAACGTTACCAAAACAAATGTAACCGACTTGTAACTGCAGAGTCTGAAACGTTTACTTCACTTGGGTAAAAACAATTTTTGTGTTCAAAAGATTTGTAGACGTAAGCATTTTTTTCAGCCTTTAATTCTTTATTTTCAGTTTTCAATCCACTTGCTGAAGTGATAATAATAATAAAATTTTATTTCAAATTACTCTAGATATTTTAAGTAGACATAGGATAGGACAGCAGTGATAATATATAATATAATATAATATAATATATGGCATACCGTTCAAAGATGACTTTTTCATTGAGATTAAAAAGATTGTTCATAGCTATCATAATCACAGAGGAAATATACTAGGATCCTCTACGCTCTAATGAATTAATCGGTACCTGTTCAATATCTACACTATAATACAGATAATAAAAGTAACTAAAATAAATTAGACGTCGCGAGTCGCGAACCCACGACGCCCACCCATCCCATCACTAAAATTTTGACATTACATTTCACGCCGTACCCGCTACTGTATTCGTGTACTTACACGTTGTTTATAAAACCGTATTTAACTTGTGACGTCGGCATTTTCCGACCAATTTTGTCTACTATTTACTAAATTAAAGCTTAAATAACAATGTCATCGGCCGAAGAAACCGCCCAACTGAAAGCCGGTCACCCTCCCGCAGGTAACTATTATTGCCATACAGTTCTTTGTCTTCATTAAATTATCGCGTAATTAATAATTCGATTCAAAAACTTGTTTACGCTTTTAATAAACGTATGTTTATAGTTTTAGTTTTTCAATAAGAATTTACTAGCCAGAACTTGTTTGCGTTACTTTGAAAACTAAAGTTTTTTAGTCTTGTTTACGATAACGCCTCTCACAGGTTGTGCAAGTCCTTGTATGACGTCAGAGTTAAGCTACGGCGTCTTAGTATTCTGAATGTTGTCAAACAAAGACTTTTCAAGGTCATCAATATAATTTAAATTACTTGCTCCTATTTTTAGACACACAAAATAAGCATAAGCACTGTAATAAGATATCTCTAGCTTTGTTTCGATCAGCAATAACATGATAAAGTAATTGATATGTGTAGGTAGTTTAAAATCTAATTCTAGCTACTTAGCGCTACAAGGTTGGCAAGCCTCGGCAAGTGCAAATCAGTATGGCAACTTCAGAGATTTCTGAAATTTGGACAAATTCGGCTCCTTCATTTTCACTGTGGCCAATCATTTAACAGTACAGTTGCAAGATTCAGAGTTTTCAGCAAGTACTTTATTATTTTCAATCCCAATATTACACTACTTTATGCAATTTTTTTAGGTAGAGCTGACTTATTTTCAGCGAGTTAAGGGCAAATTCTCTGTTAGAATATGGTCTCACTGGTTTGAGCTTGCTGAGACTTGGCAAGCGTATGGCACCAGCATATCAATTACTTACCTTCAAATTCAACTTAAGCACCAACAGTGCAACCAACTTACCTGTAACTTGGATCAGTTTCGGACTAAAAATATCAAATGAGTCTACTAATTTTTTACTGAAAACATGATAGCAGTCCCACTTTATAGATAAGCTAATCCCACTGTAGAAGCTTCACTGAATAAAAATTATTTCTTCACCAGTAAAAGCAGGAGGCATGAGGATCACACAAAACAAGGTTCCCCATCCTAAGGATACGAAGGAATCCACCAATGAAGACTTCACTGGTCTAGCTGGCCCATCACCTGTCCCGTCCAACCCTGTTTCAATCTCTGGAGCGCCAAACAGAGGTAACGCTGACTTTACCCCCGATGCAGCTCAAGTTGCACACAGTCCGAAGCCTCCAGCGCATATTAACTTGAACATCAAGCCTCACATCCAACAACCGAGGAAGTAGACTGATTAACTTACAGGCATTTTTGGTTTTGTAATAACATCTTGCAAAGCTGATAAGAGTTTTGGAAACTTAACAATACTTTGACACCTTTCGTCTGGCTTTTAAATGGCCAATTAACTAAAAAACCTGCAATTCATATCCTTCGTCTGACGAATACCAAATCTTACAATTTATCTGCATCTGATGGTATATACTAAGGCCTAGTTCATACTGTGTTAATCATTTAGTCGTGTGACAAGAGATTTAGTTACCGAAGTATCACATACTAAGTTACTCGCCACTTGAGTAAAAGAAAAACAGCTAAGTTCAAACGCCTAGCCTGTTAGTACTGTGAAAATGTTTTGGACTGGCAGTCATGTCGGTACCTAATAAAAAAAAAATTTGCTATTTTTAATCTAAAAATAGGATCACCTACCATTCAAAATATTAAGTGTTGATTAACTCCACGCTATGTAAACCAGTCACACCTATTAGTCAAGGTAAAATCGAATTATTTCTTATTGACTGTTTATTTCTAAAGTTAAAAAAACTGTTATATATACCACATGTGAGTTCCTATACGTCTGATGTATATTAAAACATTTCAAAAGCAATGTCAAACTGAATTCTTATCAGCACTGTAGTACTGATAAGCAGTTCTATTCATCCTCTGTTTACATATAGGTGTTTATTTTTAAACCTATTTAATTATGCAATACTACCCATTGAAATATGCAATTACTGTTGCATGATACTTGGAAACAAATTCTTAAATATGATTTTTACAATGCCTGTCGCTGCTCTATGGTAACACCTTTATTTATAGATCTCGGCTATTTTTCATGCCAGTGTCATCCGCCCGCTGATGCCAATCACTGGCATAGTGTAAAACAGAATATCTAGTAACTTTTTTGGCTAGTTTGGTTACACTGGTTGTCACACCACCAGGGAAATTCTAGTGTGCGATGGTACACGCAGTTGATTATTTTTGGCATAGTTTCTTGACAAACTTATATATTTTCTAAATGGTATTATCGTTTAGAGAATCGGCTAATTTAAAGTGCATTTTTTTATACCACAGTTTTTTTTTTAATCCAAAAAAATATATAGGTTTGATTATAACATAATTATATTAAATTGAATTTGACAACTCTAAAATTGTTGTCGTTGTTTTCTTAAACATTGAAATGAAAAGAGATGCAGATAGTTTTAGTCCTGACAGTATTTAGTTTAGTGGTCAACAGAATCAACACCTCTGAAATAACTATCCAGTATAGGTAGACCGAATTCATCAAATGGCTTCAGATATCCACAATTTTTTTAAAGCTTAGTTATCACTCATATTATAAAGTTGAAAACGGTCACTGACTGATTATATTTGATCAGCCCAGATAACTATGGCCCAACTACAATCTAAAATACCACCTGTATCAACATAATTTGTATTCAATTCAGATATGAAAACACTTCACATAGATTATTCCGAATTATCAAGAAAAGCCATTTTATATCAACAATGTAAATTTTTCGGTAAAATTACAAAACTTTTCGTAACTACATAAACATGTTTATGCAGTATGTAACCTACTTTAAACTTCTTAACACCTTATGTAATCAAAAATGCCCTTTAGTAACCTGATAGCGTTATAGCTGATAGCAATACAATTTTACGACTAAGCTATAGTTTTCTGTGTTCAGAAAATGGTAGGACTATTTTAAATAATATTGCTAAGTTATGTCGTATTATAGTGTATTGTAGGGTTTTTATGATAGATTGTTTAATACATTTTAAAGATATACATCTAAAAGATTTTAAAAGCATTGACAGTTATGAGTATTATTTCTTGAAGACCGGGCGAATGAACATTTCAAATGGTACCGAATCTTTGGTGCGAACAAGTGTACAAAGCACCATTGTCAACTCAGTCGAAGGCAACCCGCGCTAGCAAGCGTGCATCACGCGGCGCGCATCTCCCGAGATACTCACACATGCTGCAATGCGACGGTGTTAGACTTAGATTTCGACGAATAGCACCACTCTAAAAGTACCAAACAAAATGGGACGCAATGTTCGGAACACAATCTTCTCTTAAATATCCCTCGATGTCTTAAAGTAAATAATTCGGCATACTCTAAAGTCCTTTATACTATCATTTAATAAAGCTTCAAGTATATCTTTAAAATGAACCAATGTACTATTGATGCATAAATGCTTGATAAGCTAATCTGTTCATATTTTTTAAACTCTGGGCGACCCTTCTGGTCAGCAAGAAATTGACAGATAATTTTGTAGAACAGATAACAAGCGTTTATGCATAAGAGTGCTAAACATTTATATATTAAATTTTAATGTGTCGAGTCAGACTAGCATAATTATTTTATGCAATGTTTCTTGTTGTGTATAAACATACATAATTACATTTTATATGTTTATTGAACCCCAGTTTAAATTGGAATAAATATCAAAAATCATAACTAAGTAAATATTTAAAATATAACAAAAAAACTAGTTTTAATAGCTAGGAAATAAAAAAATATATTAACAGCACAAAAGTTACTTTTCAGGTGTACTTTTTCTTATTAGTTTGTGTTGACAATAAATTATATTTTCGATATAGATATTATTTAGAAGTCTAAAGCGTGTTTTCAAACTTTTATATTTTTTATTTATGATTTGTAAAGAAATTATAATTATTCGAGATTTTATAGTTGTTATATTGGTACTTTACTTTATATCACTTACAGATAATTAATAAATATTTTTTTTGTAATTTTTTTTTTCATGTGTAGCATTTATTTTCAGTCAATTAAAGGAGAATGTCCATATTTTCAATATTTATGTATGAGTGATGTAGCCTAGGCATTTTGACCACAAATACCTGATGTTGAGTGAGTTATGTGTGACCATGTCACCAAATTAAATATTTTTATTTTTCATACATCCAACACCTTATTTTGTGACCATATTATGTCACCAAAATCAACCTTTTTATTTTTCATTTAATCCAACAAGGTTTTAAAACGAGTACTCGTTTCTCGCTTCAAAAGTATTGAAATTCAGCGCAATATTCGTATTTTTTTGTTGATGATACAAATGTGTAGACTAATTTTTTTAATGTTTTGTTTCAACCAACCTCTTCTCTACTTTGATAGGCAATAATGGACATTCTCCTTTAGATTCAAATCATGTGCAAAATTATGTTTTAAAAGGTGCTTTAACCATTTTGTATTTTGATCACATTCCTGTTTTTGAAAAAGTTCTAATTATGTATGGTGTTTTAAAATGGTTCTCTTGGACCAAACTGTGTATTTTTCCTTAATTTTTAGTAAAATCGTAAAAAAATAAAATGTTTCGTTTTATTTTGTTCACACACAAAGTTTATTGTATAAGCGTATAAATTTAACATTTTAATCCCTGCCACAACTAGAATAGAGATGATCTTCAAACGGCTGAACAGATTTTTTTCAATCACCACTAGGAACACTTTCGATCATGTAACCTTCCAAACAGCGAGAGAGATAGTCCGCGGACTAGTCTCCAAGTCTTATGTGAAAATTCTTTACTACGTTCTTCGGCGAATATCGTAGCTCTTCGTTTTAATCAAGTTAGTGTTGTAGAGCTGAAAGTAACAAGTAATCATGGTTTAATGTCATTGTCCAACGAAACAAGGCCTGGGTTTTGTTAAATATAAATAATAAAATATGTGCCAAAAAAGGTCGGGATTACTGATGGTAAGTGGTTACCTCTACGGTAAAACCTGTTTTTATAGCCAGTGTCAACTTTTGTAATATTTCACAAATAGTCAAGCAAAGAAAGTCACGGTCAAGTCCAAGTCATGCCCCAGCAAAAAGTGATGGAAACTTTAGTAGGGGTTTCTTTGGCGTTTTGGAAACAACACAAAAAAAAACACGTTTCATGACGGTATACTATTTAATTGAATTTTGACTGAATATGAATTTTTACCCGTTAAGTGTTCGAGAACATGCACGAGTCTTGGTGAATGGTATAATGTCGTGGAACGTGATTTTTCGTGTTATTTCCAAAACTCCATAGAAGGCTCTAGTAAAGTTTTCACCACTTTACTGGGACATGACTTGGACTTGACCGTGACTTGCTTTGCTGGCCTTTAACCGTGACTATGACTTGTTTGATAATATGTAACAAAAATTGAGAATATATATGTATACTAGACACTGGCAAATGCATAAGACGTGCGACGCCAAAATCCTCTTAGGAGGAAAGAGGAAAAAAAATAAAAAGTGTCAATGACCTTTTATATTGAACAGCTGATTTGACGCTTCCAGAACTATGCCCATAGTAAAATTTGTTCATAATAACAAGAACAACGACTTTTCGATTACGCTTTTACTTCTCTAGCCTAGTGAGAAAAAAAAGGTTATACTAACTTCTTCCTCTGACTCCATCCTTGGCGGCAGCGCTGATGATGGAGTGGAAATGAGCAGACGGGAGCTGGAGCCGGGGAGCGTGTGGCGCACTTCACGCTTGTCTGATTCTAACTTTTCAGGCTGTGGGCACATCCAAGTATTTACAAGTATAGGCGGGCTTAACACCTTCGATCACATAGGCTTTGAGTCTGCTGCACCATTTTCCAAACTAAAATAAATGAACAAACTCTACCTCATGTCCTTTTCTCAAATTTTAAAATGAAAAGAGATGCAGATAAATTTACTCCTGTCCACAGATTGTAATTATAAAGATTAGCATTCTGCATCAGCCTTGAAACATCCCACTGCTGATCGACCATCGAAGGGTGGTCGGGCCTTATCCACCAAGCTGGCCCAGTGCGTGTTGGCGGATTCACTACGCCATCGAATTTCATCTCCGGAATTATGCAGGTTTCTTCACGATGTGTTCTTTCACCGAAAAGCCAGTGGAATATCCCTACGTAAGTTCGAAAGAACTCATTGGTACGGGCCCGCCCGGGTTCGAACACGCGACCCCAAGAATGTGAGGCGAGCGTGCCACTAATCCTACGGCATGGATTATGCAGTACATAATCTTTGATCCGAGAAAAACTCACCAAAGTTGCAGGAAAGCGCGGGTTACGGGGAACCGTCCCCGTAACCCGCCAGCCATATCTCAAAATTACGCTTACTAGCGCCAATCAGAGTAAATTTATATAGGAGAATGGACGGACGCTTGGTGAGCTTCGATCGTTCTGAGTGTGGAATCTAGGACTGATCTGTGCTCTTGTCATATTGGCTTAGTTTCGTGATTGGTACCACAACATGTTGGTGGTAGCCGCATCGAGAAAACTGTCACTTAACATTATTAGATAAGCTGAGTTCAAACGCCTAGTCTGCTGTCTGTCTTTCTGTATGTAGTAAAAAGTAGCAATATTACTTTGGTGTCGGTAGCGTTACGTACCATGTCAACCAAGCTGGGCTTGTAATACTTCGAGATAAGTTCCTTTTCACTCGCTCCCCCAGCCAACATTGGGGACGCTGGAACATGCAAAGTCGGCGAGTTGGAACATGGAAACTGGCAAGCTGGAACATGGAAACTGGCAATTTGGAACATGGAATCTGGCAAGTTGGAACATGGAAGAGTATAAATCAGTATTCTTAATTGGCGATAACGCCCTCTTGTGGGCGCGGGAGACTTCCAAGGGCACAGCAGTAGGCTAGTGAAAAATTGGAGAACATTGAGGAAGTTTAGGTTTCGACTATAACAGTGCGATTATAAAATAGAAATCAGTGACCCACAGTGACTTCCAAGTTTGCACATAAATAGTGCCGTTTTTCGTTGATTTGTGAAATATTCAACAAAAGATGGCGCCACACAGCATGCCTGCAACCATATATTTAGTACTAGCTGATACCAGCGGTTTGGTTCGCATGGACCTTCAAAAAAAAGTAGCTTATGTCTGTCTCGGACCCTTAAGCTATATCTATGCAAAAATCCAGCTCGATCCGTTCAGCCGTTTAGCCGAGATTACGCCACAAACACCCAGACAGAGAGACAGAGTTACTTTCGCATTTATAATATTAGTTAGGATTAGGATACTAAGTATAAGCGATAAACAAAAGTGCGCCTGTTTTTACAAACGCACAGAAGATGGCGCCATCTTGGATGTGATAAAATCCCGTCATATATCGCAGACGAGTGCGGGGTAACGATCAGCTCACGTCGGTGTGAAGAACAACTCTGTGTCTGTCTTACTCTGTGGATTTACCCACAGAAATTTAAGAATCTAACCCCCGAATACCGAAACGTTTGTTAACTTTCACGACAGATTAAGTCTATTGCTGCCTTTGTCATTAGCTTAGTGTCAGACAAAGGCAGTATTAGAATTAATCTGTTGTCAAAGTTAACAAACGTTTCAGTATTGGGGGGTAAGCTAGCTAGATAATAATAAATATATGGGACATTATTGCACACACGATCATCTGACCCCAAACTAAGCAAAGCTTGTAATATGGCTGCCAGAGACTGATATACGTACATAGATATTTTTTAAATATATACTTATATAGATACCGATGAACCTGGCATGTATTGTTTAAGTTCAGTAGCTTTAAGTAGATTCTTACTTACCCGTTATAATAATAAGAACAATTATTAAAATAAGTTAGATTTATGATCATTTTAAATACGCCATGTTGTGGCATTGTTTGTATACCTAAATAAATTTAAATAATAAAAGAAACGCCTATGTATGAAGACCGTCTATGTTCACTCACAGGTCTGCTTCCCCCAGACGGACTCGCGGTAGTTGACGCGGCGCATGCGGCGACGCTTGCCGCGCGGCCGGCGGCTTGTCGCGCGACACTCGCTCGACAACTTGCGGACGACTTTGTGGTACAGACATCGGGAGGATACGTTCGACACCTGAACCGTAGATAAATTATATACAGAAGAGTGGCAATGGTCATAGAAAGATGCGTAACCCGGTTTGTAGTAACTGATAAGCAGGGGCGGATTCCCCAATAGGCCGAGTAGGCTCGGGTCACAGATCACACTAGATACCGCATTACGAGATTCGTTCTTCCTTCTAAAAGTCACCACAGTTTGAGGAAGGCGCGGGTCTCGGAGAGTGCGACCAAGCGGTCTCATTGGCTATTATAAGGTTACGACTACTCGCGCCTAACAATCAACCATTCAGAGCATTTTTTTATACACTCAAAAAAAAAACGGCCGACAAAGGTGCTAAATTCCCTTGTGGATTTTTTTTTGTGCTCCTGACATAGCTTTTTAACGCTACGTCTAAGGAAACTTAAACGCCACGTCATAGTATTTTTTGTCGAATGGTTTTTTGTCACTACGACTAGGCTCCCGAGAACGTGGCGTCAATGGTTATTTTTACTTTGTTGCTACAACATAGGAAGTAGTCACTACGACATAGGAGGTAGTCACTACGACAAAGCAGCTTAAAAATCGGTAACGGCACAATGTGTGCTTGAACGCTGGTGCATAGGACACTTTAACAAAATGACAGAATATTGTTTTACAACACTATTGGCGTCAAAATTCATTTATGATTTTGTATCTACGACATAATTCGTTAAAAGGAAAATGTATGCTTTAACGATGGCGCTAAAGCAACTTTAACAAAATGACAAAATAATTTTTTTACTACATTATTGATATTTTTGACTATGACGTGCCGTCAAGTTTTATATACAATTTTGTTACTACGACATTATTGTTATTGTTTGCATGTACGTGGCGTCAAGTTTTATTTTGATTTTGTCACTACGACATAATTCGTTATTAGGAAAATGTATGCTTGAAGGATAGTTTAACAGAATGAGTGTGAAAATGGTCAAAGCAGATCATCATCATCATCATCATTATTATCATCTCAGCCGTTAACACGTTCACTGCTGAACATAGGCCTTCCCCATTGATTTCCATAAAGACCGGTTGGAAGTGGCTCGTATCCAGCGCGTTCCTGCGGTCATTATTAGGTCTTCCGTCCACATTGTGGGTGGACGTCCTACTCTGAGTTTGCCGTCCGTGGTCTCCGTTCGAGAACTTCACAGCCCCATCGGCCATCAGTTCTGCCTGACCTGCCCACTGCCACTTCAAGTTATGAATCCTCTGGGCTATGTCAGCGACTTTCGTTCCTTTACTTCTAATTCCACAGATTAATAGTTTTTTTAAATTTATATACGCAAATACTTGAGCAGAATTACATCAAGTAGTAAGTTAGTAAGTACTTGAGTACTTGACCGTTGGTAGGTATCATATTTTTGGGTAATTACGAATGAAGCTTAGTTTTTGCAGGGGCGGTGAGTGGCTGTTCCTTCGTTTAGATTAATAAGAGTATTCGATATTCTGTGGTTAATCATATTAAGCCTTTCAAAAATAAGTTGTTCGTACCGTAGTTTAAAAGTACCTACAGAAACTTGATACAATTCTAGAATTGTATGTACCTACAATGTATACCTATAGATAATTGAAAAGATTTTCACAAAGTCCTTTGTGTATTCGTCTTTGCTGCGTAAAGCAAATCAGTCAAACGACAAAGCCCTTTAACAAGTTTCTACTTGTCTTTTGCAGTGTTGCCATTATGGCCAACTGTTTCTCTTTCTCAGCAGAATTTATTGGTCTTAACGAACCATCTCAGTCGCAGGTTCCAATCTTCCAAACAAGCTGGTTTCCGAAAAAGCTTCAGTACCATATACCACATCCACACGATACAGCAAGTTATATATGTAACAGAACACTGAAGAGTATAATTACTAGCCACTATGGTTGGCGTTAAGTTTGTGCACTATCATTTTATTAATATAGTACTTAAGTATGTATAAGTAATAGCTAGCTCTAGCTCCCACGGTAGGATATACTGCGTTTGTAGGAGCTAGTTCTCTTCTAAGACACTTAAAAAGAGTTTAAGGCGAGTGCTATTATGTATGTGTTTGGACTCCCGGGAGCTAAGGAAACAAACTACTAAGGTTATAGCTTCTCCCTATCGCTCCCCAGAAACTCATATATAGCAATCTCTTTCACACGATGTCAGGTCAGGTAATGTATAGCCTCTTTTACACTTTTTCTTCCATAAACTTTGAAGATAAAGGGGAAACTTTTTTTTTTTTTGTTTTACCTCCTAAATAATAGTATAAATTTAAGGTGCAACGTTTCACTCAGTGCGCGAAATTCAAATTTTCTTGCGTTTTATGTCAATTACAGCTTAATTACTCATCGTAGGTTCATGAAAACTAATTTTGCGATAATAAATATATTGTTTCAAGAAATTACACCAACCAAAAATTTTAGTTAAATGCTAGTATAAGTACATTTCCCACTAAGCCAAAAACCAAGATGAAAATCAGCTTATTGAACTTTGTAGCTAAACCAATGTTATCTAGGTAATCATTTTACCCGTAATTTCTTAAAACAACTTATTTAATGGCGCAAAATTGGTTTCAATGAATCCACGATGAGTAATTAAGCTGTAATTGTGAGTGTGTAAGTGAAACGATGCACCTTAAAAGAAATTAAAAAATATTGTACTGTGGGCGACTATTCATATAATCTGTTCAAATCGACAGCTTTTAAAGTTCCTGCGATAATCAGGTGTGATAATAGTTATAAAGGCGGACAGACAGACACCGGTATCTCACCTTAGAGCACATGGGAACATTGATATTATTAACTTGCTTTGGTACGGAACCCTAAAATGAGACCATGGTTTAGGTAGCTCAACGTTACAAGAACTTCCCATCTTTCAAATAGGTGATTTTAAGTTAGTTTACTGACAAAATAAATTCTACGAATTTAAGTCGCTTTTTGGCGGTTTAGGCTTGGCAATACTGAACACTGAGTAGACATTGATCGCCAAATCGCCAGATCGCCATATTTTTAAAAATTTTACCGGTACGGCCGCAAGCGTGTTGTATTAAATAATTTAATTAGGTTTTGATGTGCCTAAGTAGTTGGTTTGTACAGGTATATTTAGCTATCCAGTGTGGTTTAGTCACAGATGTTATCAAAATGGGACAAGACCTACTTTTTCCGAGTCTAGTACTCGCTTCGTCGAAGTTCGGTGAAGCTTTGATTTTCTCATGGACGAGCTAAATTCATTTCTGAAGGCTGCCGATTTATTGCATCTATAAGACCATCTAAGTGGTAAGTACTTTACACTATTATTTACTATATCGATCGTTATAAAATTTTGTGGTCATTAATTTGTACCGATACAGCTCTAATTTCGAATGTAATGTAATTCGCAGACGTTAGACCATGCACTAATATAAAACCGTCGTTCATGTTTTTGTTGTTTCGTGAATGCTCTCAAAACAGATGGGGACATGTTAAGTTTTAAATAATTTACAATGAAAAATGTTTCTAACCAATAAACATAATTTATACATCTATTCGAATGCATGTGGGATAATCAATTATTGATCGCAGCGTTATCTTTAACATTATGTTTGGTGTGTGGCTTTGCTTGTGCCTTTATAGTAAATTCTTGTATTTTACTAATTTCCAGAGCAGGGGATGGAAGTAACCTATTTATTACTAACTAATGACAATGATTTAAAAGACCTGGCTTTTCGCACGGTAGACAAAAAAAAACTGCGGAATGCTATAGAAACATATCGAAAGGTTTGTCCCCACTTTTGTCTGGCTTGTGTATGTATTTTTTTGTTTGTATGTTTTGTTTTTGTCTGGATTGTGTCCCATAAATAGGAATCTCAGAAGTTGTCTAGCCTGAAAAGGTTTTAAAAATTTTGATTATAATTATTGTTTTCTATGTTTTAGTTGGTGAGTGATTTTGGAAAAAGTTATCCTCGGGCATCAGCTAGCTTTGACGAGAATTTTCCACATATCAAAAGACGACTTTTGGAGCTGCTCGTAAATAAAAGCACACAAATAAGACCTGAGTCAGCTGTCTTCGACCTGCTAGACATGGCAACTGGTAAATTTATTTTATTCTATCATATCATTTTCATATTTTATCTCATGATGCTCCCATTTATTGATGCACATCTGGAGGGTATGTAAACTAATTTGTAAGTATTGAGTTTTGAATAAGCACAATAACATTATAGGTACCTACAAATTAGTTTACATAACTACACATACATTACATATAATATCACCACAAAGCCCGTTTATGAAATTTGATTATAATTATTTTTCAGCTGGAGAGGAGCAAGGAAGTGTTGCTGCGTTGAGGTGCATTCCATTTTGGTTAAACAAGTGAAAGAAAGAATCTTCATGAGAGCTATGTCATTTTGAGGAAACCGCTATAGTTACTGTTGTTGTTTCGTCGACGTTTATTCGTCGAGTCGAGTTATTATTATTTTTCAGTTACTTGTAATTTTGTTGTTATTGGCTATGATTCTCCTGATGAAAACTATGTCATTTTGAGAAAGGCGCTTTAAAACAATATTAGCAGATTATTATTACTACACTTTGCAATAGTTACTGTTGTATAGTAGACCCCTTGTTTTGTTTGAACAATCATTATTATTATTTACTTTCTTTATAAGAGTGTTTTTAAATGTAAGGCAAATTATCTTTAGTTAATAAAACTGTCTAAATCGTCTTTCTGATTTTAATTTCTGTTTTAGTTTAATTGGTCTGCACTCCGTCAAGCAATTGTCACAATGGCGTCTTAGGATTCTCAGATGCGAAGGGTGTGAGGTATCTCATATGGCTATCACAGGAGGTCTAAGGTGACTTGCGTGTTGCTGTCTCTACGTCAATGGTAATAAGTCCCTTCTGCCACAAAGGTATTTTGTATTTGCGTTTCCTAAAACTTTGACAAAGCTACAACATAAGTGCCCCCCTCCCTGCGACCTCACAACCCTCTCAGGTGGGGTGCGCAGTACCGATATGAAGCACTATTACGGACATAT